>CM028131.1:451997500-454397500 GCA_016271365.2 Neoceratodus forsteri
GGTGTGGAGGTGACCCACCATGTTGTGGATGGCTGGATGGGGTCTCTGGGCCATAGTAGGGGTGTGTCTGGGCATTGTACTGAGAGATGTCATCATCTGATACCCCTCCTTCAGATGACGTGTCTAAGGTGGGGGCTACACCTCCCATCGCCTTAACATGTCCAGCCAGAACCTCCCACTGATGGCGCAGTTTCGCCATCTTAGCTTCACATTCAGCGTGACTCACAGTTGCAACATCCATATCAACCTCATCCTGCATTTGCTTCTGCAACACTCTATTCATGGCGCTCAGTTCGCGATTGTCCCTAGTAGCCACTTCTAAGTCATTACGTACCTGGTTCATCTCGTCCTGTAGCTCTCCCATCTCCTCACTCAACTGAGCATTTGCAGCACTTAGCAAATCATTCATATGCAATGCCTGTCCCTTATCCTGTCTCTAACTTTCACACTCCTGCTTCAACATACAAAGTTCCTGTTCTCCAGCTTGAGCTGAGTGATGCAAAAGTGAATCCTTTTCATTCCGAAGAGTTTGGAGTTCAGACTCCAAGTTCTGCTGCAGTCTAACACATTTTGTTTCCTGCAGACCCATCTGTTGCTTAAGAGATGAGATTTGCAGATCAAGGGTTTGAAACCTCGCTTCAGAGGCTTGCAGAGCAGCATAGAGAGCCGTGACCATCAACCCTTTAGCTTGGCGCTTATTGGTTGATTGTCTCGTCTCCGTGTACCGGGTTGAAATCCCCAGTATAGGGTTTTCCGGTTTTCGGATTGACTTGCATCCCGCACGAAGTCAACCCATCCTCCATGGGAGGTAAGGAAGTTCGAGACATCGAGTTTCAGTTCTGCAGAGATATTTGACACGGTGACCATTGTTTGGGAGGGAACGAAAAATCAAACTGTGAAAAAGGCGCCGTGCTGTGTATCGATCCACAGCAGGAGCACTTATACACAGCTGGGCTACTGTATAAGTTGTAGGCTTGCAATTCAAAGCTGTAATGGAGTGAGTCGAGCCGGCATCGACCACACCCGAAAAGAAGACAGCCAGGCTTTGCAAGTGACTACAAACTGGTTTTAAAACGGGAGAAGTGATACGGAAATGTACACCTACTGTCCCTGTGGGAAAGGGAAAAGTTGTAGCAACAAGTGAAAACTTACAAACACCAAATATCGCCTGCACACGGTCGTCAATTGTCAGGAGGTTCTTGGCAATATTGGGAATGCAAGTAATCACAGACATGTTGCATAAGAGTAATAAATTTGTTTATTACTACCAAAAAGGATAAAATCACAGTTGCCCTAAGCAGTTCTTACCAATACGAACCGGGAGCCAGTGCTAAGCGTTCCCTATACCTCGAGGTTTCTCTGTGTCTCTTGGGATCGCCGCGGTACAAGACTAGTGTATCACATTATATGCCTATGATAATTACTATGGTTACTGTAAGATAGAAACATTTCTAGTTACAGAGATGAGCCCTATTGACTAAATTAGAGGTGGCTCCACAGTCCAAGATAACATTATACAATTTTGTAGTAGTCATCAATTTGTGAACAAAAGAGTTCTTATACAGAGTCTTACATAACTCAGTATAGTAGTACAAATCACCAAAAGGTGGCAATGCCGACTTACATATCATAATTACTCCAATGACACAGGTGCCTTGGCATCTTACAAGTAAGAAATACACAGAAAATACATAGCAGAATATATGTATTAGCAAGCAAAGTGTATTACAAAAATATGCATTCATATCCTGACATCTACTCTTGTACAATAGATGCCCTTAGCCCTATATGTTAGTATAACATATGTCTAAACACTAGCTGTCTACGGTGTACCTCTGAGAGTATCAATTGGGATGCAGGGACCTCGTGTAACACTACACTGTACCTGACTGCACTCAACTTACTTGAAGAATTCTAGTTTCTAAAGTCATTTATCCTATTTAGGTATCAGAGTAGCAGAATCCTCTCTGATAATTTAGAAAGATGCACTTCTGCATTTATGCTATTTACAAATGTAGTACAGCACATTTCAGATCTACTGTTCTATTATACACACAACCAATATATAATCACAAAAGCAAGTAAATGATTTCATTAAAGTTTATCTAATTGCAACATCTTTTATGTAATCTAAATGAAAAACAGTCTATGTACTCACAACAGGGGCAGTTTGTGAGCTAACTAAACACTGACAGCTGCAAACTAAGACTAATATATGCTAATATATGCATGCAGATTCAGAGACGTTACAGTGTGAGACTACTTTCTGAGTCATAAAGATCACACTACCAGTCCTTAAGTGAGGACAACTAATGCTTTCTGAATATAATTTAATTAGATGCATTAGAATTAATGAACATCTTTAATTAACACATTTGAGAAAATGACTAATATGAACCATGTTCTTAAATCTCAATCCACATTGAGGAAATTAAATGTCACATTTGACCTTGAGCTCATTTCTGATTTTCTTATTTAGAGTATTTGCAGGTCCTCTAATCACCAAAAATGTTCCACATATTCATTTGTGTTGGTATTCTGTTTCTGCTTGTATCACTCTACATTTAAATTACTGAAATGTGCTGTTTAGAGAACGTTGCAAACATGCCTTAGCCAGGCTGTAGCTGATTCAAAATTCAACTTCATGTGCTCTGATTCAGGCAAATATATTAGGGGACATTACTTTATTGTTTAACAGTTCACTTTAATTTATTATGATGATCAACCTAAAGTGTCCTTACAGCAGTTTAAAAATCAACTATAATACAATACATTGGTTAAGATACAAACTAGCTACAATTCATATAAAGGCATAGTAGTATTTCTCTTATAATATTTCTAATGATCAATTGTCCCCAGTGCCCTACCCAATAAAGACACAGACTACCATTTGTGTGGATACTCAGTGGGCAATTAATTTATTAATATCCAATTTCCACAATAATTTCATCCTCATATCTTAACAACTTTATGTTTATCATATATTTACTATACACAAATTCTGTGCACCACATTTTTCTCCTTGTTTTCCCTTCTTGCCTCCGACGTAAGTCCGGGGGCTGCCACAATATTCATAAATCACCTTTCCATTCTTGTTTTCTCTTCTTGCCCCCCAGACGTACATCTGGGGAACGCTGTCTTCATTTTCTTCTCTCTTGTTGGGTAAGCATGTACACACAAACCATTCATCTGTCTGGTGTTGTTCTGTGGCCCTCTGAGTCAGATTTGTCTACCCCATTCTCATCCCCCCCTCCCCTTTTTCTGTGCCTCTTCTTCTTCACTGCCGTCCACCTTCGGCAGTCCTGGCGGGCTTGCTGTCCACCTTCAGCAGTCTGACCTCTCCTCACCTTCCTACCCCTTCCTTTTCCCAAGCCCACCTCCAGCTTGAGATGGATGGTGGGCTTGCTCGGTAGGAGGCTTTTTTTTTTTCCTTTCTTCTTTCCCTCCAGGGCAAGGCCCTTCAATTCTGTTTCCCTTGTGTCTGAGACCTGTGTCCCTCATTCCTGTTTCCAACCTCACCTGCTGCAGGGGCCCAACCGCCCTGCTACTGTGTATCCACCTGTTCCCTGCCAGGCAGCCGTAGTCTGTGTCACCCAGTTCCACCCCCCCCAGGCCTTCAAGCTCCTGTCTGCCAGCTTTGCATAATAGACATTCACCCTCTGATCAAGCATCTGACCTCCTCTTCCACCCTGTGCATCAATGCCCTATTACTTGTTCGGCATTCACCATCTAAAGTAACAAACAGCTCTTCCGGGTTATTCTTCCTCCCCTTTTCTGGCAACCTCTGAAATTGCTTCCTCCATTGGGGGGGCAAGAGTTACCATAGGGCCTTCCCTGGAATACAGGATCCTTTGTCACCTGATGAACTTGGGATCCTCTGAATCAAACGTGTCCCACCTCCCCATATGTTCTGTGGGGCCTTGTTCCCCCACTTGGCTCACTCCACCCCGCATTTGTCGGACAAGGGTGGGGAGAGGGATTCCTGGAGTTCACCCCCTCTTCCTTCGTGTGGGACACAGCCGTCTGCTGTATACCCCCTTGCCCATTTTTCCATTGCCCCCTGTGGCTGTGTCCCTGCTCCCTTCTTGCTCAGTAGTACAACCCTGTCCCATTCCTGTAGGGCCTGCTCCGGCCCTTATTATTTACACTACGGTGCAGCCCCCATTGTTCACCTGTGCTCTTCTGCACGTTCATGCGTCTGACTGTTTTACTTAACTCTGTGTCCAGAGACCCATTGCTCCCCCCCATTGGAGGCTGTCCATCCTAGTGAACTTCCCACCTTTGCTAACCATTAAAATCCCTTTTTACCTTTTTTATTCCTTGTAACCCCCTAGCAATTAATTGACCTGCCCCTGCCTCCTTGTTTAGGCAATCCCCCCCTTTTTTTTAATTACTCCTCTGCCGCTTTGCACTTAATTTCTTATACCAGGGACATTGCCAATATTCAGTTCCCACAGACTGGAAGGGCATGGGCTCCAAACCACTGAAGTGTCTCATTGCAGCTAAATGAGGAAAACACCAGAGGGGCAATTTTGATGCATTTTCTGCCCTACTGCAGGACTTCCCTGGCCCGCTCAGACTTTGCTGATCCACTGGCCAATTTTCTTGACCAGTACATGAGCCGCTCTCATTCATTCAACTGGCAGCTCGGGATGGCCCATCTTGGGGCATGGACCAAGTAACTAAAGTCATTCTGGACCTCCGACCTATGCCCCATGCCCCCACATAGTTTTTGCCCTGCTGTTGTGCCCAGAAGCTAATTAAGATGGTTGCCTTAACTAGGTTGTTTTGACAGCCCCTAGGAGCTCTGGATATTGAGCAATCCAAGACTGCCTCCCCCTTTTTTTTTTTTTGAACTGCTGCTTCAGATCACCTCTATATCCGGTGCCCTGGGTACCTTGATTTTGACACCTACCCTACACATTGCTTATCCTTCTCCCCCTTGGTTACCTCCCTTCCCAGCTTGAAAAGGAGTGTTGTCCCTGGCAGATGTATACCAACTGGTGCCAAAACTAACTAATTTCTTGACCCCCTACCTTTTCTGCTCTGCAGGGTGCCACTGTCCTTTGTCTGAGGGGGGACTGGACTGGGTAATGGGTTGTCACCCTGTGCCTGGAGTACCCTCATATACCAATCCCCTGTGCCACCCGGCATCTATCTTTCTTGTAGCATGTGCATTGGCATGCTCCCTTACCTTTGTACCTACGTCCCCTACCTGGCATCAACCATCATGCTGCCTCACTACCAGATTCAACCTCCCTTTTTATGCTTATGTATTCTTCTTTGCTTTTTCTTTTGGCCTTGTAGCCTTTGACCCTGAAGCCCTTAGTCTGCCCCCTGGCAATCCCATCTCTGTCCCACTCACCCCCTACTGTCCTCCTCTGTTTTGCCTACTCCCTGGGTGCCTACCTTCACCCTTGTTTCGAATCCCCACCAGAGACTGAGTCTTTCACTGCCCTCTACTTTTTCCCTCGAAAAGCCCACCAGGTGGTTACCAAATGTTCCACACCATTTAGTACTACCATCTGGTGTAAAATCCATCCTTCCTGTGGAGAAAGGGGGGCCCTGTCCTTGCTCTGAACTAATAGGTCATCTTTTTTTTTTGGCCACTGTACTGAGGCCTGGGTGTTGCTGTAGGCACCGGGGTATCAGCGCCTCTATGGTGGCCTGTTGGAGTTCGAGGGACAGTTGAGGTGGTAGGCCCATGACAGGGCCTGGTTCTGTGACCATGGTCGGCAGTGGCACCGTACATGCTGACTCCCTGGCTGTAGCAACCTTAAGGGCCCACCTGCTACCCCACTTCCCAGGCCCTTTTCACCCCTTCCTTTCTGCTGTCATCCATTCTGGCATTCTTCCACACTCACTCCATGCCTTTTGTTGTCCCCTTCCCCTCACAGTCCTTAATCACTCTGCCGGCTTCATCTTCAATGGTGGCCCGACCTGGGCCCCATGCTGTGCCACTTGATACTGAAAAAATGGCAGAAACTGTTAGCCTTGACCAACAAACTCTCCTTCAATTTTTTTTTCCCTCCCCAAACTCTCCCTCGGGTTCTTTTAAGTGCATTTGCCCTGTCCCCCTGATGAAAACCTAATAAAATGCCTTTTGCTTATTTATATACATTATTTATGTATTTTTTTTTGTATGACCCAATAATTCCCCTGGAGTCCAAATAGTTCTTTAACCAAGTCTTTCCCTTCCCCCAGTCTTAATTTCCAGTTCGCTTTATCCTCCTTTCTTTTTTTTTTTGTGGTGTATACTCTTTGTTGTCCCACTATGCTGGGCCCCATCGCTATGTGTTGCCCCCCACCCAGTCCTGTCGAGTGCTGATAACCCCCCACAATGAGGTTAGCCCACTACAAGAAGTACTGTCCTCATAGGGTAGCCCATCAGTTACCTTAGCCACTGATAACCCCGGCACCTGGCTGTCTCCCACCTCAGCACCAATAACCAATTTCTACCCCCAAAACCAGATGCCACTCTTACATGTTGGCTCCCCTTTTCCACTTTATATCCATTCTTAATATAATATTACTGTATTCCTTCTTAATTATTATTGTCAGCTGTTAAAGTTCCTATGCTCTTGGCCAGCCCCATCCTTGTCGCAACCCCCACCACTCCCATGCCTATGTTAAAATGGCTGCCCCATGCACCAACAACTTGCTAAAATGGGGCCTGACTAGTTAAGCTACCAACCCCTGGACGCCTTCCACCTGCTGTGCTAATGGAACCCACTACTGTTCATATCCTATCCCCAGGCCCTCCCCCCTCCCCCAGCGCCCGCTGTGTGCTAAAGAGCCTGCCATGGACTAGCTGCCCGTAGACTAATTATTTGTATCCTCATGTGTCCTTATGCTGGGTTTTTTTTCATATATACCCAATAGCCCTACCCTTTCTTCTCCTGCTGCATGACCACACACTTGTTTCCCCTGCTCGAGACACTAAGCTTGTACCTCCCAGCCTTTTTTCATCCAAGTATGGGCACTATAGTAATATCCTCCCCTACAGACGCTACTGCATTTTCCCATCCAGGCTTGCACCCTGCACCCTTGACACTAATGTCTCATTCCCTCTTCCAATGACGCATCGTTTTTCATCGTCCACCCAGCAGCTCCCCATATGCAATTACCCTACCTGTCTGCTGGTGCTAGGTCTTCCGATCTAAGATGGCAGCCACCTCGTGATCGCCTAACCACCTTAAAATGGCGACCACTTGCACCACCTCTAAAGCTCCCCTAAATAGCAGCCGTGAGTACGTTAAAAAATGGTGACTAAGCATTTGGATCCCCCCTGCCCCCTGTCAGCGGGTCACAGGGCTGGCCACCTCCCAGAATTGCTGCACCCATTAGGCTTTGGGTGAAAAACCCCCCCACTCCACTTTCATGTTTTTTTTTTTTTTATTTCTGGCACCTCGTATTGACCTGCTGTACTATCCCTTTGCCACTTGTCCCCATTGTGGGCCCAGTTGCCCTTACCCTCGTGCATGCTATTCCTGTCCCCAAGTCTTTTCTCCTCCTAGGACTTGAAACCCAATCGTGCCATGCCCACACACGCTTGCTTCCCGGACAATTCACTGGTTACCGATCTGACCTGGGGAACTCTTCTTCCCAATCTACCGAAGGCGGAGATCTACCTAATCAGCCCTAGCCCTACGTTCATTACTCCTAAACACTGTTGCTTTCTCTTATCTTTGAAGACCACAGCTCCCTGCAGGACAACACTTCCCTTCCACCCGTAATTCCGGCTGCCGCTCATCCCGTGGCTACCTCAAACTGACTACCCCTCCAGCCTCCACTCGCAATCTGCCCCGCATGGTTCTGCACCCAAACAATCACCACAGCAAAACCCATCGCACTCCACTCTGGTGTCTCCCCCTACCAGCCGTATCCTTACCTCCGATCCTATCACGCCAAGGAATCGACTCGTTACCTTCCCTGCAATGGGCAGCCATCCTGCACCCTGCCCCCAACCTTGCTTGTTCCTATGAGTCCCCCTGCTGGTTCCCACATCCCGAGTTCTCCTGGCTGCTGCAAGCATGGTGCTGCTACCGGTACCCTCACTATACCACTTGCTGCCCCCCGAGCATTATCTGGGGCCTCCTACCATCGTGGGAAATCCAAACTCCCCCTTCTCCAGGTTGTTGCCAAAGTGGTGATGCTACCGGCACCCCGACTGCATTCCTACCTCGCGGTAACCCCCCCAGCTTTCCCCTGCCACTAGCCCTCCTGGGACTAATCTGAGCCACAACACAATCTCACTGGTGCATCAGCCTATCTGATGCTGTTCTAACTGCATCTCCGAAGCCCAGCCCGTGCTGAACAAACACAACTTTAGTGACCATACAGTGAAATAACGAACCTACCAAGACTACACGGTCCCTCCTTCCCCTTGCTGCGTCAGGCTATCGATATACCTTTTTAAACAATGCAATCTGCGTCATGGCCCCATTTACAGTAATACCTTTAGTGACCAGGTGGCCAATACTACATAGCAGGCATCCCTTCTCAAAAGATCCATTGCCAAAACCAACACTCAAACCCCCCTTTGCCTGCATTCCTTATCTTTCCTTTTCTACTTATCCCCTGTAGCCACAACCAATCGACTTACCAATGCCTCCTTTGTAATCGCCACCTGGATCAACAAGTTACCCAATTATCTCTCCTTGCTCATCATCTACCGACATTTAAGCAACTTAAATTTAAAATCAGTTGCCCCTGATGTGCTATAGCTCATTAATTGCCAAACAATGTGCTTTCTAGTAAATTTTACTGAAGCAAATTTTGAACTCTCTCTGCCTCGCCTGTCCCTTTAAAACCCCATCGTTGCTCCCTCCTCTCTCTCTCTTCATTACCCAATCACCTTCACCTCTCCTGGCATGATGTCATGGGACCCCACCCCTCTCTGAATTCCACCTGCCTATCTCTCTCCCTGAATGGGCTGCCCTCAGTTCCTCCCCCCCAGGACAACCCCCCCCTTTCCTGCTGCTTATCCCCTGCCTAGCATCCACTCTATTGTCCAGGGCCTGAGACAACTGAGTTTGCCTTTTTAGGAGGCAAACCTATTTCTCAACACAGATACAGTACTAATATGAATTAGGATGCAATACTTCCTCTAACTGAATGTAAAGGTATATGGCTAGATTGAAGTCTTTTCTACCCACATCGATACTAGGGTTGTCAGAACCCTTTGAAGTTCTGGGTTCTAGTTCTAGTCTAGAACTTTTGGAAAAGTTCTAGGGTTCTAATCTTTTTTAGAACTTTTTAGAACTCGAACCCTATTTTTTAATTGTGCTGCCAATAACGAAGAGAATAGTGAAATGCACATGAAACTGATGGAAAAAATTAGATCTGTTCCTCCCAAAGTCCTGCCAGAAACTATTTCTGGCATGTATTAACAGATACCACAGAAATGGGATCTGGGCTGCACATGCTCACACACTGGGTAGGGTACAGTGCAGTCAAAGGCACACAACAGGATGATGGACTGGCAAGTACACCACGTAGGAGATGTAGTCACACAACACAGTGACACACAGATATATATATATATTTATTTTTGTACTGGGATTTTTCTGTCTCTCCTTCCAACATGGAAACATTTCTGGCATGTATTTAAAGATTAGAACAAATGTCAGGGGCCAGAGCACCCCGGCCCTGCACAAAATAATGGGCACAAACCAAAAGAACCAACCACAATAGTTTGTAAAGAATGAATGGAAGCTTAACTTAAGCGTACATATTCTTTTATTGTGCAGACTTTTTGCAGCCCAACGCCAACTCGCTGCCCACCTAAATACTTGGTGGAGTCGCTGATCAGCCACCGAACTTGCTTTTTCACTGGTTTCCATGACTGGAATGGGATGCAGCCTGATACATGGCTTAAAACACCACAAATCTCGATGGCAATTGGTGCCACTGTAGTAAATGGGTACGCACGCATGTAAACCCCCAACAACCGGGCATGCGTGCGCATGCCACACACAGGCAGCTGATTCACTGTTTGACACAAAATTCAGGGCCTTATGCAGACAAGCATGGGATGTGTAATACAGGCAGACCCTCCAACATTTGACAGAATAAAAAGGTATAGGACAGTAATTCAGACTTGCAGCTGTGAAATGCTGGGGAAACCAGGATCGCAGTCTGCTCTCTTTCAAACTTAAAAAGTGTGTGCTACACACCTTAATCTAAAAACAATACACAAAAGCAAGCTTATACAAATCACTTTTAGCGTTCCCACAACCAACAGATTTCTTGACTGGCTCTATCTGGCTTCTGCCACCTGTGGGCCATCCTCTTTCCCACACCTAGCCTTGCACACAGCATCCAGCATTTCCTACCACCTGCTTCTTGTTGTAAAAGTCTTTTCTGAGAAGTTGGAGACTGAGTTTCTGCCTCTCCTCAACACGTTATTTACTGGAATTTTTCCTTTTTGTCAGCTTGACAGGAATGGATTAGGGACCCCCCCCCTTTCAGTTTCTAAGCCTGGTCTTTTCCAACAATCACCCCATACCGAGTTCCTCACAAACAAACATGGGCCTTATTCACAAAAGACTTACTTTCTCCCATCTGTTCCTAAATATCTTGTGAGCAGGGCCCATGGCTGGAATAATTCCTTACCATGTTACTCCAGTACATGAAGCCCTTGTTGCAAGGCTAATACTGACCGTATCTCTCTCTGTCTCACTCATTGTTTGCTACCTGTTGAGTAGCCCTGCCTCCCAACAGCAAGCACCTAAAATACTTTCTGGCTGTTTCTTGGTAAACACCTATTGTTAGAACTGCAGCTCACTTAGAGCTCCCAAATGCTACTCGACCTAACTGCAGATTAATGGGAACCCTCTGAATGTTAATTATAACATTAATAACTGGATCACACTCAAACTTTCAATAATATAAGAAGGCAGTCTCCAGTCAAGTTTTTGCAAATCTTCTGCCTGTCTTGCACTTCCAATATTGAAAAAGCTACCACCTTTCCTCTGATTGACTCTTCTCAAGTCAAACAGTTAAAAGAAAAAGAGAGCTGTATTCTTATCTACTGTAGAATAAGGCTTGTACTTGAGCTTAACACTGACACATTTCAATACTGTAAATAATGTGCAAACAGCAACTCCTCTTTGTACTGGATGCTTGCACTGTCTTTGGTCGAGTGGAAAAACTGGGCAGACAATAACAGAACAATACCTCTTATGCTGGGCTGGCGCTTAGAATAACCGGGCACTGGTCTTGATGATCGACGATGGGGATGACCCGACCCGATGACCAGACCAACCGTGGAGTTCATTCAAATCTTGTGTGGCAACATAAACACAATAAAGCACACAGCTGTGTGATAAAAAGCGCTACTGCAAAAGTGGATGGAGCAAGTCGCGTGTCTCACCGCGGGATCCAATCGTGATGCGGTTGTGACTCCTGGACACACACGAGTGATATTCAAACACTCCCGCCAGTAGTGTGTCATCATGGGAAACACAAGGTTGCAGCAGCTGCTTCCAGGGGTCACTGGCGCATGTCTGTAGTGCCGGTTACCATGGGGATGGACAGATGCCAAATCAGGCTTTGCACTCACTGAAGAGAAAGAATTCGGGAACACAGTACAAAATTAAAGTTACTTCCTGGCAGCTGAAATTCGGTAGAAACAGAGAGCTCCTCAGGATCCGGTACCACATAAGAAAGCCGGCCAAATCAGTACAGTTGGAGGGTCTGTACAGGTAGTAAATCCAGTGCTATTTAATTAGCCACGTCCATGTAACTGGGGAAAACAATAATAACTCAAACCCTTTTGCGAACCCTCTAGTGTTCGAGTTCTAAATTAGAACTCAAACACCAGGGTTCGAGAAGGGTTCGAATCTTTGCCGAACTAGTTCTGACAACCCTAATCGATACCATCCATAGAACGCTCCATCCCAAACTCGATGCCCTCTACCATGTCCACAACAAGGATTGCCTGCCATTTCTTGTCTGGTGGGAAATTTTCACCAAGATGGTTCTCATGGTATTTGGTTATGTGGTGCCACCCCATCTCCTTCCTGGCCAGACTGGTTAATTTCTTTCATGCCTTCTGCTGCTTTGCCTCTAATTCCCACCTCTTTACCCATCACTGCACTGTGTACATTCATTTCTCTCCCCATCTCTTGCCTCCTACCCCCTCACTCACTGTGCATCTTTTTCCATTTCCAAATACTGGTTCTCTTCTATCCCTCCTTACCTCTCCACTCTACTCTCCCCTACCCACTCCACCTCCTACTCACTCCATTCTTGGGACTTTCACACCATCACCACTCCTAACTTACAGCTGGGTAGTCTGCCTTCTCATCCCATCTTCACATAATCTGGAACAACCCCTTCCCCCACCTTAATATGTCTTCTTCATAGCTCTCATTCAAATACCATATCAACTTAAACTCCTCTTTGCTCCATCCTGCTCCTGCACTGCATCTACCATTTTCGCTGTTCATGTCTGTGGCCTTCTGTGTACCTTCACTTAGTTATCCTAATGATCTGTGAATTTAGTTTCACTGTTAATTTTTAGGTAGTCATGTGTCCCCTGTTTTGAATCTGTCTCATTTGCTTTACATATTGCCAGTTCCAGTTCTCTACCTACATTGTCAGTACCCACTGTATGTATTCCTATCAAGTGTACATATTGCTACTGTATATTATTTTTATTGTTCATATTAACTGTAATGTTTGCCACTGGATGTCTTGTTTTCCTGCACCCCTTCCCTAGTTTGCACCTTAAAACCCGCCTTAGCTTATTGTGACTTTCAATTTTTTTATAAAAGCATAAATCAAATTTTTAGTGCCATTTACAAAAGAGTACAGTAGCATGTGTTACAAAACATGTATTTCTTTGATTTACACCACAGTTACATTTAGGGTTTAATAATTTATTTTTATCAAATCTGGCTGATAGCATATTTCTGGCAAATGTTTTTAATCTAAATCTCATGATTTTTCTTCTTTGGGGGCTCAGTAATTTTCACTAGATAAGTTTCAAGATATTCTGACTTATTTATTTTACTCAGCCAGGGACTGTATCTTGAGATATTAACTGCTACCATATTCTATTTTAGGACATCCACTACCCTTAATTTAATTTTTAATTTAATTTCTTTGCTTGTTTATTGACAGCTAAGACTTAAAGGTTGTTTCTAAATATATGGCAAACCTAATTGTTTAATAGTTTAATCTATGTAAGCTAACCAATTTTTAACAAGCCCTTTTAAAAACCTACAGTAATTCCTGTAAGTATAGCTTTTGTAACTGAGCATTATCCATAAAATGTATTTGATAAGTCAGTATAATAATAGCACTCTTATTTTTTGCTTTTATTTTAATCTAACCCAATGCAGCTTTTTCTATTAAAGAAAGGACCATATATGAGAATTCTAATACTTAGCTATGCTGTATAATCACCACATGGTCCACTTCCACCATTGCAGCATGTCTCCAGACTTCTGCACCATCTGTTTTTAACAATCTTATATATTCATTGTAGTCTTGAACTGTTTTATTTGTGGATACAGTTGTAAATGAGCTTTTCCTCAGGTTTTTTTGTCAAACAAATTGAAATTGAAATTAATCTGACTGTGTGCCTATTATTGTAACAAGTCCTGTATAACTGCCTTCCCTCTATTTCCACATAACAGTTATTAAAACAATGTATTAACTGTTGTGTATTATGCAATTTACTTATAATGTACTTAAAGCCATAATACATGCTATGGTGAAATTGTTGACCTATATTTTTTGGATTCTATTTTAGACTGACCCCGTCTCCTCTTGTAATATCCTTTTCCCCCTTTTTTGAGTCTGCTTTAGTACTTTTTATATTTGCTTGCACGCATGTGCAAGAAACATAGTGCCACCATATGAGAATTCATAGGTGTGCCTCCCCCACTTCAAATGCCCTGCTGCCTTTTGCAGGCACAACCGCACCCCAATAATGAATGTTGGAGCTGTCTATGACAGCCCTTCAGATGCAGTGGGGTACAGCTGAAGGCAAAAAATTTCTGCATTCAGCATTGGTAACATGTAGGCAATTTGCATACTGCCACGTCGGCAGTTTGCAAAGTGCCTACACGTCAGCACTGCACTGAATCAGCTGTCATAGACAGCTCCATCCCCCATAACAAGTAACACACTGGGAGCCCACCCCAGCATGCTCATGCGCTCCCCCCACACACACTGTATGGCCTATGGGGGTGCCCAATCCCCCGTTGGCTCCACTCCCCCAACAGAGTTCCATGTGCCACACTGGGAGCCCACCCCAGCATGGCAACAGTTCCATAAAGTTGAGGGGGGTGCCCAATCCCCATCAGCTCCACTGTATCCCCCCCAACAGACTTCCAGGTGACATGCTGGGAGCCCAATACAGCATGGCAACAGTCCGTATGGCCGATGGGGTGCCCAATCTTCCATCGACTCCACTGCCGCTCAAAACAGCCTTCCAGCTGCCATGCTGGGAGTCCACCCCAGCATGGCAAAAGTCCCATGTCGTCTTTAAAAAAAAATGCCCTGTAAGAAGAAAACAGTCCCTCGTTGACTGTCTTGACCCCCCACCCGCGCCCACCTTCTGAGCATCCTTCCTCCCCACACCCCCACCTCACCCCATACTTACCTCTGGAGGCTGGCACGACAATCGTCGGTGGACCGGGAACAGGTCTGCACTCTTCAAAGCCGAATGTGAACTGAGGAAATGCCGGTAAGCTGTAAAATGGAATAAATAGTTTTTTTTTTCAACTTAGATGTATATCTCAGGCATTTTGGGGAATTTGGGCAACACATTTTCAACATGGGGTTTTTGGAAGGTTTATCTAACATTAGGATAAGCTTTCAGGGTTACTGCATTTGTTGTTGAGGTAGAAGACTTGGTTTGCTGGCCAAGGCACCTAGCTTCACCTGAGCTCTTTCCTTCTAAGACTGCTTGAAAGGCAGAGTAGAGAAACTTACCAGAGCAAGGGAGAAGGATTAAGACTTAGTTTGGCTAAGCAGATTTACTGTGTGGTGGTGTTTTTATTTTTTACTCACAGGGATTGCTACTGTTTGTTGCTAACATTTCATTGCTTTATTTTTTCTCTGATTCAAATTGTTGTTGCTGGTATACCTTCTTCTGCATTATTACAAGGTGTGCCTACAGGTGTGTGCTAACAGATTATTGCTGTAATCTTCTGATTCAAATTGTCTTTTGCAAGGTATATCTTCTGTTACTGCTTTATTTTTCTCTGGAGCAAAGTGTTTCTTACAGGGTATATCTTCTCTGAAATTACTGTATTACAGGTGGAGCTTACATTTTTTGTGACTTTTTATCATTGGGCTAAGCAAAATTACTGTTTGACACTGTGTTTTATTTTTTCTTGTTTGTTGAAAAGGTTTGTTGTCTCAGAGGTGTTTCAGTCTCCTTCTCACATTGAAGGAGCTAATTGCTTTCCTCCCACAGCTCTTCCAAAGGATTAGGTGTGTATGTGGAGTGGAGCTGGCAAACTGTCAGTAATTTCCAACAGAAAGAAGGGTTAAAAGTCAGGTTAGTTGATATCTTGGAGGTAGAAGACTTGGTTTGCTGGCCAAGGCACCTAGCTTCACCTGAGCTCTTTCCTTCTAAGACTGCTTGAAAGGCAGAGTAGAAACTTACCAGAGCAAGGGAGAAGGATTAAGACTTAGTTTGGCTAAGCAGATTTACTGTGTGGTGGTGTTTTTATTTTTACTCACAGGGATTGCTACTGTTTGTTGTTAACATTTCATTGCTTTATTTTTCTCTGATTCAAATTGTTGTTGCTGGTATACCTTCTTCTGCATTATTGCAAGGTGTGCCTACAGGTGTATAACAGATTACTGCTGTAATCTTCTGATTCAAATTGTCTTTGCAAGGTATATCTTCTGTTACTGCTTTATTTTTCTGGAGCAAAGTGTTTCTTACAGGGTATATCTTCTCTGAAATTACTGTATTACAGGTGGAGCTTACATTTTGTGACTTTTTATCATTGGGCTAAGCAAAATTACTGTTTGACACTGTGTTTTATTTTTTCTTGTTTGTTGAAAAGGTTTGTTGTCTCAGAGGTGTTTCAGTCTCCTTCTCACATTGAAGGAGCTAATTGCTTTTCCTCCCACAGCTCTTCCAAAGGATTAGGTGTGTATGTGGGGTGGAGCTGGCAAACTGTCAGTAATTTCCAACAGAAAGAAGGGTTAAAAGTCAGGTTAGTTGATATCTTGGAGGTAGAAGACTTGGTTTGCTGGCCAAGGCACCTAGCTTCACCTGAGCTCTTTCCTTCTAAGACTGCTTGAAAGGCAGAGTAGAGAAATTTACCAGAGCAAGGGAGAAGGATTAAGACTTAGTTTGGCTAAGCAGATTTACTGTGTGGTGGTGTTTTTATTTTTTACTCACAGGGATTGCTACTGTTTGTTGTTAACATTTCATTGCTTTATTTTTTCTCTGATTCAAATTGTTGTTGCTGGTATACCTTCTTCTGCATTATTACAAGGTGTGCCTACAGGTGTGTGCTAACAGATTACTGCTGTAATCTTCTGATTCAAATTGTCTTTTGCAAGGTATATCTTCTGTTACTGCTTTATTTTTCTCTGGAGCAAAGTGCTTCTTACAGGGTATATCTTCTCTGAAATTATTACAGGTGGTGCTTTACAGGTTTTACAGTTTTATCTAACATTAGGATAAGCTTTCAGGTTACTGCATTTGTTGTTGACTGATTGTTTCTGCTCTTACCTCCTTGTTCTTTCGTCTTGGTTCTTCTTTTTAGGCAGGGAAGGGCCCAGCCACCCACCCCATCCCCAACCACCCCACACTACACTCCTTTTATAGGGTACCACAGTTGTGACATTTCCTGTGGCAGAGCAGGAAGGGGCGGATCAGTGGGACCTCCACAAGGTGATCTCATTTACAGGGCACTAGTAATTTAACTTGTTATAACAAGTTAAACAAAGCACAATTAAACCATTACTAGCTTTTTTTTTCCTTCTAATTACTCTGACTAGGTTACAAACCCAACAACTTATTTGTAATGGATTTCATAAACTGCAGGTACTGTGGAACAATTTTCAGAAGGACAGTCTTACAGGATTTAGGACACTGTCCTACATGCTGGCCTTGGAGATCTTAGGTCTCAGCTCCGGGCAGCATGGGCAGAGATTGCACACCTCAAATTTCATATTGAAGGGAAATACATTATAAGAACCACCATCATTTCCCCAGCATCCAACAGAAAAACCTCGACCACAGAGGTAGTTGGTCCAGGAGGTTGGCAGGTGGTTAGGAGGAGCAAATCAGGTGCCCCATCACTCTCTGCTCTCCAACACATTACCTCCAAAACCATATAAACACTACAAACAGGTATCTGCCTCTATCTCTGAAATCAAATAAAGAGGCAGAAGACACTGCAGAGCAGGACACTGCAGCACAGGAGCTGGCACAACAATACTCACCCAAATCAGGAACCAAAACTAAACAAGCACAAAGAAATCCAAAAACTTCTGATCATAGGAGACTCCATGATTCGGGAGTTGATACCCATCTCCAGCCAGGGGTGATGGTCAGATGTCTCCCAGGTACATCAGCATGGAGAGACACTGACCGCATTATAAATTGTTCACAAAGCAGGAGAAAACATTGATGTCCTAGTACACATAGGACTAATGATCTAGCCAGCCGGTCAGTTGTGGAGACCAAGGAACACCTGACTAGGCTGGGTGACAAACTATCATCTATTTCGGCGGCATCTCCTTCTCTGAGATCCTGCCAGTCTGGGAGAAGGGAGCAGATGGACGGAAGGTCAGAGAAGGGGAGATAGGGGAGCTAAACACGTGGCTCAAGGACTGGTGCCAGAAAAAGGACACAGATTTGTAGGGAACTGGCAACAGTTCTGGGAGCGAAGTTCTTTAAATTTGATGGACTGCATCTGACTAAAGAGGAGTCAGTGCATTGGGGCAGAAGTTTGAGCGTCTTTGCAGAATATTTAAACTAGCAAATGGGAGAGAGGTGCAGCACCCCATACGTCGAATGGGAAGAACACCCTCCCCTCAGCTAGTGGTCAAACAGGAATTCAGCGTGTTTGCCATTCATTTGCATCACCAGGTAGAGAAAAAGGTTTGTCTCCCATACGATGCACAGGGGTAATGCCAAACTTCACCCAACAACCTAACACACCAAAATCTGGCCAATGGAAAATCATGTACACAAATGCTCACAGCCTGGGAAATAAGATCCCAGACCTGCAGGCAATAATGTCAGAGGCTAAACTGGACATAGTAGCAATTAGTGAGACGTGGTTTACCAGTAACCACACTTGGGAGACTTCAGTACCTGGCTATGTATTGTTCAGAAGAGACCGAGGTGCAAAAAGGGGAGGGGCCTGTATGTTAATGAAAATATCAAAGCTACAGAAATCTCAGAATACACATAAGGAGCCAGAAGAACTGTGGGTCACCCTGGAAACAGGAAATGGGACAGCCTATAAGAACTGGGGTTGCCTACAGGCCCCAGACCAGAGGGAGGACATAGACACATTACTGTTAGAAGATATACAAAACATGACAGCTAAAGGGGAGGTTCTGATAATGGGAGACTTCAACATGCCAGATACAGATTGGTCAATACCAGCAGGAACATCGGCCAGAACTAGACACATAGTGGATTCCTGCAGTGGGAGGGCCTCAAACAACTGGTACAGCAACCCACAAGAGACAGGGCTATCCTAGATCTAGTACTGACTAACAAAGAAGGGATCACAGATCTCAGGTAGAAGGTCACCTGGGGCCAGTGACCATCACATGGTATGGTTCAATTTGGCTACTACATCTAAATCATCCCATTCCAAGGCAAAATATGGGACTTCAGAGGAGCTGACTTTGATAAGATGGCCAACAGAGTTAAGCTAGCCCTGGCAAAAGAAACACAGGTGAGGAGGTACAGGCAAAGTGGGCAAGCATTAAGGATACAATACTTGAAGCAACATCCCATTGTGTTAGACAGAAAAGAAAGTGTAAAAAGAAGAAACCACTTTGGTTCTCAAATACAGTAGCAGAAAATGTCAGAGCCAAAAGGCTGGCCTTCAGAAAAATATAAGGGAACACAGCGGATGAAGATAGGAGGCATACCAAACTGCCCTAAGGGAAGCAGGTAAGGCAGTAAGGCAGGCAAAGTCCCAAACTGAGGAAACACTAGCACGAACAGTAAAAGAAGGTGACAAGACTTTCTATAGATACATTAGTGAAAGGAGAAAGTCCAGAGGGTATTGCTAAGCTTAATGGAGAAAAGGGAGCATGTGAGGAGGAGGACCCTGTAAAGGCATCTATCCTAAATAGATACTTTGCTCAGTATTTACTGAAGAGAAGTGGGGCAGGGCCCACAGCTCAGCATCATGGACACAGGGGGAGGGTGAGCACTACTCTTCTTCACAAAGAAAAGGGTCCTACAAGAGCTTGCTAGCTCCAGGGTGATAAGGCAATGGGACCTGATGGCATACATCCCAGGGTACTTAAGGAGCCAAAGGAGGAACTAGCAGAGCCATTAGCAGAATTGTTTAGTGAGTCTCTGAGCACAGGAGAGGTCCCAGAAGACTGGAGAAGGGCTCATGTGATCCCACTCCACAAGAGTGGGGCTAGCAGGAGGAGGCGGGGAACTACAGACCGGTCAGTCTTACCTCAGTAGTGGGCAAGATTATGGAGGCACTCCTTAAGGAAAGGATAGTGCAACACCTGGAATCCATGGGGCACAGGATCCAAGACAGCATGGGTTTACAAAAGGAAGGTCTGTCAAACTAATCTCATAGTTTCTTTGACTGGGTAACCAGAGTGGTGGACCAAGGGGAGCAGTTGATGTCGCCTACTTGACTTCAACAAAGCTTTGACACTGTTCCACATAGAAGATTGATAAATAAGCTAGGTAGGCTCGGGTGGGTCAGAGTTGGTCAACTGGGTGGCAAACTGGTTGACTGGCAGAAAACAGAGAGTGGTGGTAAATGGTATGCAGTCAGAAGAGATGCAAGTCACAAGGGGGTACCTCGGGGATCAGTCCTGGGGCCAGTCCTATTCAACATCTTCATTAGTGACCTCGCAGATGGACTAGAGGGTAAGGCTTATCTGTTTGCAGATGACACCAAGATCTGCAACAGAGTAGATGATCCAGATGGGTGGGCAGAATGAGAAGAGATCTGGATAAACTAGCAGAATGGTCGAAGAGTGGCAACTGGATTTAATGCAAGAAGTGCAAAGTCATGCACATAGGAAGAGAAACCTGAAGCCACTTATAGGCTGGGAGGAGTTGCTAGCAGTCACAAAGGAAGAAGAGACTTGGGCATCGTCATCACTGATGACCTAAAATCATCCAAGCAGACCTCTAAAGCAGTAGGTAAGGCTAGGGGGTGTTAGGGTGTATTAGTAGGGTATCACAAGTCGTAAGAGGAGGTAATAATCCTCTGTACAAGACATTGGTTAGCCCCATCTGGAGTACTCGTGCAGTATTGGAGCCACACCTTCACAAGGACATTAACCAAATTGAGGCAGTCCAGAGAGGGCAACCAAATGGTGCAGGAACTGCATCAGAAGACATATGAGGACAGATTAACGGAGCTCAATATGTATACCCTTGAGCAAAGGAGGAGAGAGGTGATATGATCGAGACATTTAAACACCTTAAGGGCATAAACAAGGTGAAAGAGTCTAACATGTTTAAATATAAGAAAAATAGCAGGACAAGAGGACACAGCATGAGATTAGAGGGAGGCCGATTAAGGGGAATGTGAGGAAATTCTTTTCACAGAAAGGGTGGTAGATGCATGGAATGGCTTACCACAAGAAGTGGTGACTATGAATACAGTGCAGGGCTTCAAACAGACATGGGATAGGCATAAGGGAGCAATACAAATGACTACGAATAGATAGGTCACTGACAGAGCAAAGGCCGATGGCACATTTATAAGGTAGAAAAAGAAATGGGCAGACTGGATGGGCCTTGCGGTCCTTATCTGCCGTCAACTTCTATGTTTCTATGTTTCTCCTCATGAATTCTGGCACTGTCATGGCGTTAATCAGCTCCCAAAGGTGATTTTGTGGTCACTGCATGTAACCACCTTTTGGGACTGATTTATGAAATGACAGTGTGACAGTTCATGAGGTAGTCCCCCAAAAACTGTATGTTGAAAATTTGGTGAAAAAATTCCCAAAAACGACTGATTTACGAGCGCGCATTGTGCAGTTCTGATGCACGCTCGTAAGTTCACAAATATTTAATATTTTCACTCCAGATTTTTAACATTGCCATTTTACCACACCTCCTTATGAGCAATACAGCTGTTATTTTTCACATCTCACCCAAAATGTGTTTCTGCGTATGTAGCGCACAATGGCGCAGTCTGTGTATGAAATCAATGTTCGGGACAGATTAAGAAAATCACAGTGACACTGTTCATGAGCAGAGGTCTTAAAATGGCTATATTGTGCAGTTTCCACACACCCTCATAAGTTCATGAATTTGTAATATTTTCAGGCCAGATTTTCACCACTGGCATTTTTCCACACTTCCTTATGAACAGTACAGCTGTCATTTTTCACACCATGGCCAAAATGTGTTTTTGCACTTTCAGCTCAGAAATGCATGGTCGCTATGGGAAATCACTGTTCGGGACAGATTAAGAAAATCACAGTGACACTGTTCATGAGCAGAGGTTCCAAAATGCCTGTCTTGACAATCTGCTGTGAAAAGTCCCCAAACTAATTACATTACGGGTGTGCATTGTGCAGTTTCTACGCACACTTGTGACTTCACCAGTTTTTTTAATATTTTCAGTGCAGATTTTCAACATTGCCATTTTTTACACCTCCCCATGAACAGTACAGCTGTCATTTTTCACATCCTGTTTGAAATGTGTTTTTGCACCTGTGGCGACAAATGGCATAGTCGCTGTGCAAAATCAGCTTTTGGCTAACAAACTGATATTGCCACTGTTCATAAGGTGGGGGGTCACAAAAAACCATGTTGTAAATTTGGAGTGAAAATACCAATGAACGCCTGAGGTGTTAGGGTTTCCATCCATAACACCCCAC
This sequence comes from Neoceratodus forsteri, assembly GCA_016271365.2. Lineage (NCBI taxonomy): Eukaryota > Metazoa > Chordata > Ceratodontiformes > Ceratodontidae > Neoceratodus > Neoceratodus forsteri. Next base: position 452,019,551 of record CM028131.1, read on the forward strand.
CCTGTAGAGAATGACAGGCATTAGGGGTGTGACTTGGGACTGTCACCTGTAATGCTCATACCATTCCGCCCCATAGGCATAGATTGTGGGGGGGCAGAGGGACAAGCTGCCCCCCCTGAGAAATTAGACCAGGACTTTTTTAGGAGCCCAACCACCATTCTCCAGTTATCATTTTTTATTTTTTTTTAATATTGAATGGGCTCAGGGCTATGCCCGGACTGCCTGCACCTCTCCGGGGGAAGGGGGGTGGTGGTGTGGCGCCATGTCTCTTAAACAAAAACTATCCCCTTTTCCTATTGGCTGCAAGCCTGCAACCATAGGAGCCTGCATGTTACAGCCAATCAGAGAGTGCTGTAAGCTGGCGCCATCGTGTGAGCAGTACTCCATTAGTGGCATCATTTAGTTGTCTGTGTGCCTTCCATGAAGGAGCAGCAGCAGCATACATATAGCATAGGGCTGAACAGAGATAGCTATTCGAGGATGTCAAGCAGCAGTTGTTGGTTGTCTGTCAGGTGTCACCAGTGTCATAGTCAGTCTAGTGTTCCCAACCTCCTCCTGTCCTGAACAGCCCAGTTTTCATATACCTCACCTGAGTCCTCTGACTACCTACTCTCTGTTTCTCAGTGCAGCCAGCTGTGCTCTGGGCTCTCTCGCTGCCACCTGAGCCGCCCATCCCCAAGAGCCTAGGAGGCTTGCGGCCACAAGGCCTCTACCACTGGAAAGACCAGGCGGAGGAGCGAGTAGTACAATTACAGTGAGTCTGAGGCATGGCCAGGCTTGCCTGCACACCCAGCTCCTGTGTCCAGCAGGTCAGAAAAAGATTTACCATGTTTTCGGCGAGTCCCACACCACGCCCATTGCCCACCAGTTCCACGGTCCACCGAGAGGTTTATTCAGATCAGTGAACAGCCAGGCCCAGAACAGTGAAGAAGCCGGCGGTCATGCAGGCTATAGCAGACCCATAATGTGACACGTTCATCTGGTGTCAGAAAAAATTAGTTACTGTCTTGTCGGGGGATTAATCGGGAGAGGAACGGGACTGTTGGGAGAGACTCGGCTACCTGACCTGTCTTCTTGGCCTTGCTGTGCCCTGCTGCATGCTGCCCTGTCTGTGCCCTTACTGATTTGGTGAGTAACTGTGCTGCAAGCTGGTTGTTGGAAACTAATACCATTCACATCCCAGAAATGTGTTTTTTTTGGGGGGTTGTCTTGGCCATGACCATGTGTCTGGGGGTGGGTGGAAGGTTTGCTGTCAGCTTGTGTTTCTTTGGGTGGGAGGATATTTGCTGGCTGTTGAGGCTGTCCATGTTGGTGGGGTGGGTGGGGGGCCTATTTGTTTAGTATGGTGTGGACACTGGTCATGTTGGTGGGATGGGGACATTAGTTACTGTGCTACTGGTGTGGTGGGGTTTGTTGAGAAATTCACTGGATGGTCTGTGTTTGGTGGGGCTGGGGGATGGTCTGTTTTGTGGGGTTGGGGTCGAGGGAGACAGCTGGTGTGTTTTGGGGCTGACTCACTGAGAAGATGGTCAGTGTTTGGTGCTGGGGGAAGGCCTGCATTTGGTGGGGCTTGGGGGACGATCAGTGTTTGGGGCTGGGGTGGTTAGTGTTTGGGACTGGGAAGGTGGTCAGTGTTTTGTGGGGCTGGGGGGACAGTCTGTTTTCTATTCTGGGGTCTGGTGGGGTGGAGACACAGGCCATGGTGATGTGACGACACTGGCAGTGATGGTGGGGTGGTGACACTAGCCATTGTTTGGTGGACTTGGCTGGCCATTTGTCTGGGGGGGCTGTCCATAATGGTGGAAAAGGGGGACTGTCCATGTTTGCCTGCTGGGTGTCTTGTGGGGAGAGGGGACTATTTGCTGGTTGGGTTTCTGGGGGATCTTTCCATGTTGGCATATGGGGGATGAATGTTGGTGATTGCTGATAGGTGTCTAGGATGGACTATCAATGCTGTTGGGGAGGAATTCTCTGTGTTTGCTAGCCAGGTGTTTGGGGGATTGTTCATGTTGGTGGGGCAGAAGAATTCTGTGTTTGCTAGCTGTGTGTCGGGGTGGGGACTGTCCTTGGTGGGATATGGAGGGACCGTCCATGTTTGCTGGCTGCCTGGGTGTCTGGTGGGACTGTCCTTGTTGTTTGGGTGGGGGCATTCTATGCTCACTGGCCCGGTGTCTGGTGGGGAGGGGGACTGTTCAGGTGTCGGGGGACTGTCCTTATAGCTGGGGTGAAGGGGGGGACTGTCCATGTTTGCTGACCGGGTTTCTGGTGGACTGTCCATGTTGGTTAGGAGGGGGGACATTCTGTGCTTGCTGACTGGGTGTTAGCATATAAACATAAGTAAATGTTAAAACGTAATTTTCACCTCATCCTTTACCTGTCAAGGGATGTATCTCACTGACCTGTGCCCGCAGCTAGCATACAAACATTAGTAAATGTTGAAACATTATTCCCCCCTCATCCTTTACCTGGCAGTAAAAATAATCTTTCACTTTTTTGATTTCTCCGATCGTTCACTGTGGAGGGGTGACACAGACAGATTCCTAGGCCTTACTGTCTCTGTCTTCATTGCCTGGCATACACAACCAAAGGGGTAGCTTTTTGTGTTCTCCCCCGTACAGTGTTACAAGACTAGCAAAAAAATCTTGCACTAAAACATGCACCCTAAAGAAATGATTATACTACTACCTGACTATTGTTATAGTGACTACTGACTGGCCATGATTTTTTGGGGGGTTGGAACACTGGTCGTGTGTGCGGGTGGGGTTGCGAACACTGCTGGTTTTGTGTGTGTGTGTGTGTGTGTGTGTGTTTGTGGTTGGGGACACTGCTGATCATGTGTGTGTGGGGTTGGGGACACTGCTGGTCGTGTGTGTGTGGGGCGTTGGGGACACTGCTGGTCATGTGTGTGTGGTGTTGCGGACACTGGTAATTTGTGTGGGTGGGGTTGTGGATACAGGCATTGTGTGGGTGTGGTGGGAGCACTGTTATGTGGGTGGGTGGAGGCACTGGCATTGTGTTGGTGGGGCGGGGTTGTAATTGTATACCAGGCAAACTGTGCTGACCGGTAACTCAACATCTCTCTTTCCAGACAAAGAAAGAAACATAAACAAAATGCAGTATAAAATGTGTTTTTATTTATTTTTGTGTGCCTGTGATGGTGAGGCACAGACCTGGATGCCTGGAGAGGATACCAGATAAATGGAGCTTGAAATGGTGTTGGTTGGGTGGGGTGGGGAGAGTGGCTGTGCTGGTGCGGTGGGGAGAGTGGCTGTGCTGGTGGGGTGGACACAGAGTGTGGAGAGTGGCTGTGCCAGTCCATGAGGGTGCAGAGAGTAGCTGAGCTGGCCAGTCTGGGTGGAGATAGTGGCCTTGCAGGTCTAGGGTGGGGAGAGTGGACTGTAGCTTTTTGCATGGACATTTAATTCACTGTTGCTTGCTGTGCCTTCTGCTGCCCTGCTAGCTTTGTGCTGACCAGGGCGGACTGGTACACATGCTGAAAAAAATGGTTCTGGCCACTGGTGATGGAGGAGGGAGGGGTGGACGGGCATACTGGCACAGAGATATTTTTTTCAACATGTATGCCAGTCTGCTGGGTCCATGCCATGCTTACCTCCCTCACACAAGGGGCTTCTGAGCACTAAAGATAAGTTTCTGTGTCCAAATTAGGAACTGTTGGAAAGTATGAAATCCTACAGTATAAAAATTGTGCATGTTTATGTAGTTTCACCTTACTGTGTGGTTCGACAAGATGTTCTGTGGTCTCTCCTCCTCATTTAGCACCCTGATCTGTGACCTAGCCACCCCCCACCCCGGCCAGGGGGAAGGTCTGTTGTTCTGTGGTCTTTTGGTGGTTTGTTGGGCATTGTAAAATGCATTGTTTTATTTACTGTGTTGTACTGCTGAGACCTGCTTTACCCTGTCTCTATCCCAAATGTAAACATGGTATAAAAAAAGTTCATTTTTTGGTGGTGTGTGTGTGTCTGTCTGTGTCTGTGTGTAGAAGAATAGAGACACATGCGTGGACAAAAAAAACTGTATTAAACCACATCAAACTGAAACAATCATGTTTCATTTGTGCCCTTCAACACTGTCAGATGAGACGATTTTGAAGTAGTCTGTGGGGGGGGAAGCATCCACGGCAACCTGGGCTACCACAACCGGCCCACCACACACTGTCATAGGTGATGCTAATAAAAACCACCAACCAAGTACTTACCTTTCAGGGTGGGTCCTGCAAGGCTGTGCACAGGTATCTGGAGTTGTTGTTCCAGCAAACTTCCTGTGGTGTCTGTTCTCTTAGGTTATGTAATGCGACCACTTTTGTGCCAGGGCAGTCCGTGTTTGCTTGGATGGGGTTGTGTAACCCTGGGCATGGACAGAGGTGCATATTTCTTAGGAGCCCATGGGGAGGAGAGTGGTAGGGGTTGTGGTGTGACCACACCATGCCCAAGATCATCTTGAACAATTAGGGGATTTACATTGTTCTGTTGCACTGTCCGAGGTACATCAGCATGCTTGTTAAGAGCACCACCTGAGGGATATCAGCAAGTCCCATGCTTATGTATGCAATGCTTGTTTGCTTGAGGAGAGCATTATCCTCTTCGCTTACCTTACCTAACCAGATTCAGGCATGTGGCATTGAATAATATGGGATGGGATGGGAGACTAATGAATTAACTTGGTTATAACAAAGAAAAGTGTTAACACTGGGTGCAAGTAAGCAATAATGCCCGACAGGGCGTGTGTCATGCTGGGATAACGTCCTGCCTCAGGTGGTTGGGCACGAGTGCATCCAGTACATAAGGCATGACGTTATCCTACCATGACACACACCCTGGAGGGCATTATTGCTATTATACAATGGTGTGTTGTTATACAGAATTAAAAAACATAATTTAAAAGATGTTTTATTTAGTGTGGAAAAATATTTTTAAAAGAAGATACAAAAAAACACACTAATGCTAACAATCATCAAGAGGTTCACAGAGAGGCTGAGACTAGACCTGTGATTAATCGGATGTACTGGGATAACATCATGGGTCTAGCCCAAGACTGACCAATCAGAGGCCAGCATTCATTCTTGTCATTGTATAATCGCATTTTTTTATGTAATCTATTTAAATAAGTGTTCATGTTGTGAGGATGCACATGCTGGGATGTTTCCCATACCATCCATGTTTATAGGTATACTGAGGTGGCACAGCCATTTGCTGCACTTCCTTGAAACATGCTTTTTGCACTCCTCTAGGGTGGGAGGGCTAGCTCAAGCAGACATTTCAAGAAGTTCAGGATCCACTATAAGGGCTGGACTTGGAAGTGTTATGTAAGCAGCAAAGGGGGGTGAGAGACTAGTGAGCTATCCACCTGGAGGTTCAGGTGGGGCAAAATTAGGTCAAGGCAGATTTGAATTGAAGCTGAGGTGAGGCCCTGTCCTCTTGAGAAGGAAGTTAAGTTCCTTACTTATTTTCAACTTTACAAGTAAGTCCTCACTCCCAAGGCAGAAGAACTGAATACAAAACAGATCTCGGTCAGTTTTTCGACTCTGGTCTCAAGAGGAGTTGGGCAGAGAGCAGGCTGCAGTAAAACTGGTGGGGTGGGGAAGTGCTCTTACTTGGCCTGGGCTGGTCCCTCCCAGGAGTTATTCAGCTGTAGTCTTAAATGTTTTTTGGGCATTATTTGATGCTGGTTGATTTGTTTGCATTGCACAAGCCACCCGCCCTCTTCACTGTCGTGATACGTGAAAATCAGGACTTTTTTGTTACTTTCCCCCCCTGTAAAAATAACAAACTATGACCCTGTTCCACCCCCACCAACACCCTGCAGCCAGTGAGAGGCATTGAGGTGTACCTTGGACTCTTTGGCCCCAAAGTTCACCCTGTTCTCCTATACTGCACCCATCTCACCATATTTTCTGATGGAATGGGGTGAACATAAGGGCCAAAGACCCCAAGGCACACCGTGACACTTGTCAGTGTCTGCAGGGTAGGGTGTGGTGAAATGGCATGGCCGTTATGCCTGATGACCCAAAAGGCACACCCCAATGTCTGTCAGTATCTGCAGGGTGGTGGTGGGGTTGGCTTCGGTTCAATACTTCACTGTCATTCCTATTTTGCAGCTGTGTAACTCCTACACTACCAATTCCATGTCAGCAAGTAAATGTTCGGCATTTACAAATGCTTGTTATGTTTGTTTGCGTGTGCAGCAACCAAGAAACATTTTGAGGTGAGTAGAGTATCGCAGAGGTGTGGCAGTGTTTGACCAATTCAGCCAATGCTTTCAGGGGCTCGTCCTCGGCCACCAAACAACAGGAAAGTTGCTGATGATGGCAGTTTCAGAGTGAGTGTTGGACTTGAAAGAAATCTGCAGTTCTAATCATGGACAGTTTCAACACTGCAGGGGCAGATCATCCCCCCAACCCGGCAACCAGGCAATTTCCAGCCATGTGCATTACAGTGCACAGTAATGCACATGACTAGACTTATGGCTTATGAGCAACTGATTAGCTCAGTGTGTCTTTCCTGGTGAAATAAATATATGAGCCTCACCATGCATAATTGGCAGTTCCTGCCACCCACCACACACTTCCCCCAAAGACAACGTGGGGTGCCCAATTCCCATGTCAGCATGCCCCCCACACTATTGTGACACACTGGGAGCCCACCCCAGTGTGCCAAAGTACTTCTTATGTTTTTCCGACACCAGGATGCCACTCCTGGTGACGGAAGTGCCCCCATGCCCCTTTTGTCAGCCAACCTTGGGGTGCCCAACCCTGGGTTGGCATTGCTTCCATTAGTCTGGCACACTGGGAACCCACCACAGTGTGCTGAAATCCATTTTGTTTTCACCTGTGAAACAGAAAACAGTCCCATGATGTATTTTTTTTTAAACCTGAAAAAAAAGAAAATGGTCCCTCATCATTCCTGCTGGCCCCCCCCCAACCCCCCCTCTGTGCACCCCACCTCCTAGCAAACCCCCACCCATATTTACCTCTTGTGATACAGAGCTGCAATCTTCTGTTTGGACTGGGAACATGTCTGCACTCTTCAAAAGCCGACTGCAAACCGAAGAAAATCATGGTAAGCCCTATAATGGCAATCAATGGGGGGTTTCAACTTAGGTTGATATCACAGCCATTTTTCAGAGTTTTAGCCCTAAATTTCAAACATGGGGTTCTTGGGATGTCATCTCGTGACCAGTGACACTGTTATTTTGTTTCTCAGTCCTGAAAGGTGATTTCACGGTCGCTGTGCAGAATCACCTTTTGGGACCATTTAACAAAATGACTGTGCCACTGTTCATGAGATGGAGTCCCAAAAAGCTTATGTTGCAAGTTTGGTGAAAAAAATCCAAACAATGACTGCGTTACTAGCATGCACTGCACAGTTCATACACACACTTGTAACTTCACCAATTATTTATATTTTCACTCCAAATTTCAAACATTGCCATTTTTTTCACATCTCCTTATGAACAGTATAGCTATCATTTTTTGTATCCTGAATGAAATATGTTTTTGCACCTGTAGCACAGAATGGCGCAGTCGCTGTGCACAATCAACTTTTGGGACAGATTAATGAAATCACAATATCACTTTTCATGAGACGATGTCCCAAAAAGGCCATGATGAAAATCTGATGAACAAATTCAAAAAAATAACTGCATTATGAGTGTGCAATATGCAATTTCTACGCATGCTCGTACCTTTGCCACTTTTTCATATTTTCGCTCCAGTTTTTCAACATTGCCATTTCTTCTCACCTCCTCATGAACAGTACAGATGTCATTTTTCACATCTTGCCCAAAATGTCTTTTCACAGCTATTTCACCGAATGTCATATTCGCTGTGCAAAATCACCTTTCTTGATTCAGTAACAAAATGATAGTGCCACTCTTAATGAGTTGGGGGTCCCAAAAAGCCCATGCTGATATTTGGAGCAAAAATACCAACAGACACCTCAGGCATTAGGGTTTCCAACCATAATGCCCCACCCTGTATAGATTGACAGGCATCTGGGGTGTGGCTTTGGGTCATTGGCCATAATGCTCACACCATTCCACCCCCACCCTGCAGCCACTGACAGAGATCGAGGTGTGTCTTGGAGTCTTCAGCCCTAACGTTCACCCCATTCTCCTATATTGTATCCATCTCAGCTTATTTTCTTATGGAATGGGGTGAGCGTAAGAGCCGAAGACCCCAAGGTACACCATGACACCTATCAATGTCTGCAGGATCGGGTGAGATGGATTGGGACGAGCGTTATGGCCGACAACCAAAAGGCACACCCCAACCCCCGTCAGTCTCTGTTGGGTGGGGGTTGGGGTTGGCGTTAGTTCAATACCTCACTGCCATTCCTATTATGCATCTCTCTTAACTCATGCAGTACCAGTGCCAATACCAGCAAGCAAACATTCAGCATTGGCAAATGCTTGTTTTTATTTGAAAAATATAGAGCACTATCCTTTTATTATGACTGTCCTCAGTAGATCATCAATATTCTAAACTGTGTTGTACAGTATTGTTCTTAAAGTGAAGGGGCAGTATCAGTTGCATGCTAGTTCACTTTAGTCACAAGAAAAGTGATACTAAACCATGGGTGTTCAAAAACAGCTGAGAATACTGATAACAACCCAAGGATACCATATAAAATGAGTTTCATTTTTATTATTTCAAGTGTAAAGAAAGTGCAAAAGCAAAGTATAAAGGGGAAAAGGGTATCATACAAAACTGGAGATAAGGAGGAATCTAATATAGAATAAAAAGTATGAACTCGATTTCTAAAGGTCAGAGAATGATTCAAGGTGCTTGCGCCAGAAAATAATGATGGAGGCAGCCAGCTGCATCAAAACTTGCATAATTTCTGATTTTCTAAGGCTGCTTGCATCAAAAGCAGAACTGCATGTGCCTAAGTGGCTTGTATCATGCGTGCTTCTAAGCCTGCGTGAGCCATGTTGCAACAGGTCATGTGTCAAGAAAGTGATGCATCATCCTCTTTTGTTAGATTTTCAAAAGTCTTAGTTGATCCATGTCAGTGGACTCCAGTATTGATAATACCAGCAAGCAGAATCTGCATTCACTTGGTCTTTTATCACTGTGAGTCAAATACTGTTCCTTTTCCACAAGATGTCACCTTCTTGGTGTTTTTCTTCATATTTCAACTACATAGACAGACTGTCTCCTTTTACATCCTCTATCTCACATTCCCTGAAACTCTTTACACATGACTTAGAACAGTGTAAACATTTACATTTTTTACTATGCATACCTTTACTTGTATCTTATAAACACAAGCCCTATTACAATTCCTTTAGTTGTATGTGAAGCACGCAGGGGAGGGGGGCACAGCCCTGCCCCCTGCCACTGTGGCTGTGGTGTATTGAGAGGTAACCAGCTATTTGTATGGACAACTTCACCACCCTGCATTGGTTCCATGTCATGATAGCGATCACAAAACAGCAATCACTATCATAGCGAGTGTACATCACCTGAAAGCATTTTGGCGATATACAAACACAAAGCGACCCAACTTCTGTTTTTCCCTGAGTGTTGTTGCAGGGCTGTAAAGCCCCCAAGGGGCTTCTTTGCCTCCACTGCCATAAATAATGATTGTTAACTCCAGGAGGGTGTATGTTGAGAGGGGGGAAACATGGATTTAAAAACAGAGCCGCAAGCAGCTGCTCCCAAACCCAGTTTCTGCTGCACCATAGCCTGCCACCCTCACGACCACACCACAGGGCTGCTTCAGCTGTAACAGGATCCCACCACCCATACAAATCCTCCCTCCTATCCCTCCCCTCCACCTCCCTATCCCTCCCTTCTGGTTGCACTGCTCTTTATAGGGTCACTACCCTAGCAGTGTAGCCCTTCATGATAGGGCTATAAATGAGTCATTGTTTGTACAGTGACTCATTTATTATCGCTATCATCACTGGCTACCCTCTGCGACATGTCCACCAACAAGGGCATATCCAATATGCCCCACCTTTACCCAACATCCTGCCTCTGGTGTCAGAACTCTTCAATGTATTCTGTCCATGCAAAAACCCCTTTGCACCTATGCATCAACATAATTCTAGTCATGTAATTAAACAAGTCTAGCCTTTGCTCCAGTGCCATTTGCATTGTGGTGCTAGCAGATACAATGAATCCTGCTAATTATCGAAAGTGAATGGCACTTTTGCCTTTTTTCCTCGCTGACTCCTCAAACTTGTCCTTTTTCTCCTCTTGCTTCCACAGACAGTTGAGCAGGGAGAACATGTTATACTGTGCATATTCCCTTTTCCAGATCTCTTTATGAACCTTGTTAGTCGGGTGGCTCCCCATGAGTTTTGCCATAGTAACATAATTGCCAGGGCTTTTTGCTTCCATCACCTGGCTTAGTGTCAAGCCAGCCCTGGCAGCTACCATGTTTCCTTGGACTGTCCACACTTTTTGCTGCTGACCCAGGGTTTCAGTGGCCATTTTGACCACCAGGTGCAAGATCCTGTCCAGCTTCTCATCAGCAGTGGATCCCATTCTGGCATCCTGTTGTCTTAAAGCTGGACTTGAAGATATTGTGCGCCACTGATTCCTCCACTGGATTGATGGGTGCCACCTCCTCCCTGGGGCTCGGAAACCACTCCCAATGGGGTTGGTTTGCTGCTCCCTTTCCTGGGCTGTGCTGATGGACTTCTTAAGCAGAATCCCTCCAAGAACCATAATTGTCATTTTTCTAATCTGATCTTCCAATTACTGAAGAGCCACAGAACTATTCTTACCTTTCTGTGGCGTCCTAGGTACCATCAGTGGGGGTGCTACCAGCTCCTTGGCTGGTCATGTCTTCTTTGCAGCAGTCATCAGTATAGTTGGAGTGCTGGTTCCCTCCAAACAGGCTTCCAGCCACTCCTGCCCTTTCCTGTTGTACATGTCTTGAAACTGGGCTTCCAGTGCTGCTGTCACTGTCTTAACTGCAGTGGTCTTCTTTTTGCTGTAATGACAAACTAATGGCCACCAAAATAGGGCACATTAGTACGTTGTTCCTATGACCTGGCCACACTAGGGGAAGGGCATTGCCATGGCTGCCCCACTTCAATCAGCGCTTCCCGCCCACAGTTCTCACCAAAAATCCACATCCTCTTCATGGAGGTAGTCCCACTGTAACTCTATAATCGGCTAAGAAACCTTCTGTGATTCTGCCATTCACTCTGGGGTCCCCCAGGGCTCCATCCTGGGCCCACTTCTCTTCTCGCTCTATCTGAACACCCTGCCCAGTGCATGCCCTGGCAAAATTCTCCTGTATGCAGATGACGCTGTCCTTTTTGCCACCCACCGCAATCCCGTCTCCCTTCAGGACACCCTATAGCAGTCTTTCAGTAGTGCCGGAGCTTGGTTTAAGGAGCGCAGACTCGTCATCAATCTTAAAAGACCAAAGCTATGCTCTTTTCCCACCCCCAAACAAAGCTAGCAACCACCCACTCTATATCCTTCCTAGTACCAATCAGCCACTGGAACAAGTCTGTTCCTACAAATACCTTGGGATTACCTTCGACTCAGCCCTCACATTTCACAACCACATCGATGCCCTAACATCCGCCACTAACACACGGCTTGGCATCCTCTTCCGCCATAGAATCTTCCTTCCCCTAAATGCACTCCGGCTTGCTGTTACATCATCCGTTTTGTCCCTTGTAGACTATGGTCTACCAGTCTATGGTGCTGCCGACACCACTGCACTCAAAAAAATTCACTTAACCCTGAATAAAGCCTGCAAATTGATTACTGGTGCCCCCAGGCTCACACACACCTGTCAGCTGTATGTCGAGGCTAAACTCCTTACCCTGGATGAACGGCTCTGATATCAAACCTGTCTCCTAACAAAAAAACCCCTACTCGGGCTCTCCCCCCCTGGGGTAACGGCATCCATCCACCAGAGCCCTCCCACTATTGCAACACGGTCATCCAACAAGACCACTCTAATGGTCCCCAGATCAAGAACCAGCCGTGGCCAGAGGTCCTTCTACTACAGAGCCCCATCCTGGTTTAACTCTCTCCCTGCCCCCATCACCAATGCCACCACCATCTCCAAGTTCAAAACCACCCTTCAAAACCAACTCTTCAACACTCGTAGCTGCTCCTGTCTCTGAAAGTAGCCTCCTCTCGACTTCTCATGACAACACCCACCGGGCGGCTCTCCACCTAGCCATCCCCACCACCGCTTCCCGGTACACCGTGCCTATGTCTAACCTGGCCAGTGCCAGCTGTTTCATTGTATACCTATTAGATTGCTCAATTTTTGATACCAATTTGTGTAACACCTGTTCTCAATTACATGTACCCTGTAACCTAAATGTATTTTGTCTGACCTCAGTGTGATGTGGCACCTCTGTTGAATGCCTATTGTTTTGCAAACCTATGCTATGTAACCTAAAACACTATGTATGTCTTTAATGTGACGAGGTACCTTTGGAAACGAGCCTCTGGCTCAAAGGTTGTAAACTGATTTTACAAATAAATAAATAAATAGTACACAATTGCTATTGCTGAGGCTTCTGGCAATGCCGTGGAATACCTCAGGCTGGGTCCTAGCTTTAACCATTATTAGACATGCAAGGCTTAAGGAGAACCTGTGGACTGCTTATAGTCTATGCCATCTTTATAGCAATCTGAAGAGGGAGAACAAAAGAGGGGGCACTCCTGGCCTCAACTCTTTTTAACCCCTCTCTCTCTCCACCCTTCTCCAGATGGCCACCACTATGCGAGTGGCCCCTATGGATCCTCCTCCTGAAGTGTTGCCAGGGCCTGCTCTCTACCCCAGGAGAAGGAACCCTCCTACCTATCTTCAGGTCAGTGGGGGTAAGGCCCCTGACAAATGGCCATCTGCAGCAATTCACTGGCAGCCTTATTATTCTACATGTTCATTAAATCATCAATGTCTCTGTCTGCATTTGTTCAGTTATATTCACAATAGTGTGAGCTTTTCTCCATCTTATTTTGTATTCATTCTGTTGTGTACATCTTTTTGCATGCTTTGAGTTTTTGTACCACATATTTAATTTACCAAATTATTATTATTTTTCTTAGTTTTACTTTTCTGTGTTCTACCAATTTCTTCACCTGATTTCTTATTTATCTGTGTTTTAGTTTGTGTCTGATTTCTCAGAAAAAACATTCTATAATAAGATATGAGGAGGCAATATAGCACAGTGGTTTAAGGCTCTGAGCTGCAAATCTGGTGATATTCAACAGACCAAACCTGAGTTTGAATCCTACAGCTTCCACTTGCATACTGTGAGACCCTGAGCAAGTCACTTAATTTCCCTGTGCTCCCAGGTCACACCTGTAAAAAAGCTTTCAGCTTAGTGTGCTACTCCTTGTTAAACAACTAAAAAAAAAAAGATATAAAGGGTCTTTACTCTCATATACAAGCAATTCAAATGTCCAGTGCTATCTTCAAGCTACTTTTGTTGAATTTTAAGATGGTAAGGACTGGTCATGATGTTTTCTAGAATATTTAAATAAGCATACAATGATGAAATTTGTTAAAATACCAAAGCTATTTGCTACACTGTGAAACTATTTAAAAAAAAAAAACAGTCAACCTATTAAAATAGCACAATATTACAATCTTATAATAACATAATCGTTCTCATTTAGTATCTGTTCCAATTATAAAAGTCAATCTGTTCATCTTTCCTTAATGCGGCTTTCTTATATGTTTTTCTATTAATTTTCCTGGAGACCTCCATTTGAAGTTGTATGGTGAGTCTTTTCCATTACACCACAAATCATTTCTCCTTGGTTTCTTTTCCTGAGTCCGTGAAACTATGTAATGCCTTTTTCCTTCTCTTTTTCTCTCTTTTTTTTCCCTTGTTATAAGTTTGAATGTCAGCAAAGTTTTTCATAGTAACCATGAATTTAGGAACTTTTCTAACAAATTACTACATTGCTCCATGATGCATAGACATAGGAGTCTTTTGATCCACACCTGGGGCCAGATTTTCAAAAGGCCAAGACAGCCCAGGGACAAAGCCTCAATATACACAGCTTTTGCCACCATACATGTGATTTTCAGCTGGTTTGAAAATACTGCCCCTGGTCTTTATCACCTTTAGTTGAGCAACTTGGTAGGGTGGGACTTGGAGAAAAACAAATGTAGACTAATACAGAGCCTATATAGCTATGTTTTTGAAGCACTCGACTAGTCAAAGTCAACAGCATGTACCCAGCAATAATCAAAGTAATCATTTGGAATGATAGAAATTATTTGGATATGCCAGTATACATTTCTCACAGACTCCTTCAGTCTTATGATGTTCCCATCAATTAGTGCTTTTTAACTCATTCACTGTTTTTCAAACTCATTTTTCTAAACACATTTAAACTACTAGTACTATTACCATTGTTGATATCAAAACTGCTAGGTTACATCTATATTATAGTCTTTGCAAAAATGCTACATCTATATTATAGTCTTTGCAAAAAAAAGTGTTAATGCATCACTTAGGCTTCAACACAATGCCACAAAAGTAGGGAAATTTGATGTTAGGGTTTACAGCACTATCCACCTATGCCACTCCCAAAGCAACAAAAGGACAAGATCACACAAGCAACCACAGACAGCCACCATCAGGTAAGACAAACAACAAACAACTGTTCCCAGGTGACACAAATGCAGAAGCACTGATATGCTACCTTTGTGAATTTGTATGTGCAGTGTGCACATAGATATGTGCGAAGTGCCACAAACTACGCTCTGCAGAACATTTTGCAGATTGCGCTCAATCCGCAAAGCCCAGTCCATGAAATCCACAGATTCGTGGAGCACAGGATCAGATATAGAGTGTAGAATTTCATGTGTGAAATTATATACTTTGCATAGAGACATTGCCCCCCCCCAGAAAAATATATATATATCCCTGGTTTGAGGTGTCTAGTGCTCCGCCCACCAATCATGGGCCACAGTTAAAATTAAGTAAGCCACCTCATCACTGATCACTGATCAACGTAAATCCCATCCCCCTCCACTGTGTCTAGTAGCCCCCCAAGCCACCAATTGCATCCAGAATATAAAAAAAATATATATTTTCCTTCCCTGATGTCTAGTGGCCTTCTCCCACTGCCGATTGCTGGTCTACCCCCACCGCCACAGATTGCCATCCACTCCTCCCATCTGGGTCCATCTAACCCTTCACACACCCAGTCCATGTACAGTACTTACTAACAAAAAACACATTTTATTTAATCCCTTGTGTCTAGTGGACTCTCCAGCCCCCACCCTGTCAGGTAGTGCCCCCACCCCACTCCTCCCCCAAAAAACAAGCAGGCCACCAGCACAGCTCTCCACTCACTTCCATGGCTAGCAGCCTAACTGAGCTCAATGAATGATTGCATGTTTGTACAGGCATGCGCTCACTTATTGCAACTCCTGGTCATTTCCTGTGGCAGTTTTTGGGGTACTAGAGAAGAGCAGGGGGCTGCTCCAGTCACCTGTGGGGGTGGTAGAATGGGTGTGTATGGGATTGTGGACATGAGGAGTCCACAACGCCATTCCCCCTCATCCCGCCACCCCCGGGGGTTACCGGAGCAGCCTGCTGTGCTTGTGTAGTGCCCTGAAATCTGCCACAGGAAATGACTGGGCACTGCAGTGAATGAGTGCATTCTCATACAAGCACATGCTCAATTACTGAGCTCAGTTGGGCTGCCAGCCTTGGCGGGAATGGAGGACTGTTCCGGTAGCTTGCTTGTTTTTTTTTTTTTTGGGGTGGGAGTGGGGTGGAGGGCACTATCTGACAGGGTGGGAGGTCCACTAGACACCAGGGATTAAATTAAATTAATTTTTTATTATTAAGTATACAGACTGGGTGTGTAAAGGGTTGAATGGACCTGGATTGGAGGAGTGGATAGCAATTGGCCATGGTGGGGGTGGGCTAGTGATCAGCAGTGAGAAGGAGCCACTAGACACCAGGGAAGAAAAAAGTATTTTTTTTGATATTGTGGATGCAAATGGTGGGACGGTTCTAAATACAGTGGGTGTGACATACAGTCAGTGAAGGAGCGCTAGCCACCAGGAAAGGAAGTCGAGCTGCTGGCTGGGGGGTTGGTTTGATTTGGGTTTTTTAAGTGCAATTTGTACTTTAAAAAAAAAAAATGCAAATGCGTAGCCATTTCTGTGACGTTTCCACCACTGGTGGCAATTTTGTGAAATGCTTTACGGAGTTGGATTTTGTGACTCTGCCTAAACTTCACAAGCAAAGTAAAACTTAGCAACATCTCTATACGCACACCATAAGACATACATACTCATTTGTCACTGCAGAAAGAAATCTATAATTATCAAATCACAACACTCCTTCTGTGTACAGAAGCACAGGCACCTGCAGCCACAGATACAAATCCACAATACCCAAATTACAAGAGTTCTTTGTCTGCTGAAGTGTAGGACCCCATGGAGCCAGTGGTTCTGTAGCTGCAAGTATTCATGGACATTAAGATAAACACACACTTGATGGGCCTATGTTTCTGCAGCCACATGTGTAAGACACACACACTGATTTCTGGCTTCAGAAGTGCAAGCACCACAAAATCCATGCTACCAAAATAGTAAATGTACTTTTGTCTGCAGAAGTGCAGGTCTCTAAGGGGGTTACACCTCTCCAGGCACAGGTGTAAGACATACATAATGACTCCTGGTTCTAGGGGTAGGTCCCACACAGACAAAAGTATTGCTGCAATGCGGGTGTTTAGGTTTCAGCAGTGGATCTAGCTGTTGTTCAAGGGGGTAGCTGTTTTTTATTTACATAGCTGCCTTTAGAAAACCACACCCACAGATCATGCTCTCTAGTGAGGTATCTCATACAGTGTGCATGAGTACGTGTGGCTGCAGAGTTGCAGGTCCCATGCACGTATGCAGGCATACATTCTCATGCAAACTGTATGACATACACACTAAGATGTGACTGCATAAGAACAGGCTGCTCTGTGGACTGAATGAATGTAACACATCAGTGTTACTGTATTGGTGTCATCTGGAAACAGTCGTATGTTGTTTGTCTTACATGATGATGGCTGTCTGTTGTTGCTTGTGTGTGCTTGTCCTTTTGCTGCTTGGGGGGGGTGGATAATTAGGGTTGTAAACCCTGACACCACATTTTCCTACTTTTGTAGAGTTACATTAAAGCCTAACTAGTGCATTAATGCAGAATGCAGTCTTTTACACAGAGATTCCTTTCTTTTTGAGATAGTGAAATTGTATCATCATTAACACAGGTCCCTCTGGGATCTTTGGAAACAGATGCAGATGCACAGGACTCTCTGGACCTTAAATCAAGGGGCAACTATTTCTGCCTACAGAAGTGCAGCAAATGTTTTGAATTCATGGGACTGTCTGGTGGGATGCAGAAGCACAGGGCCCAGAGCAACCTGTGCTTCCACGTGGACACAGATAAAGATGCATGGGGCAAAGAGTTTATCACTCAGCCAAAGAACAGGGCCTCTGGCACCCATGGGTGCAGAGGTGCAGTGCCCCATGGCAACAGTTCTCTTCACTATATGGTACTTGGGCCTGTGCGGGCAATCCTGCACCTTCCCTTCCAATGCTGGGGGGTGGTGTCTCATGACAGTGCCATCCCTCCAGTGTAAGCCCATCCATCTGGCTTACTGAGCTCACCCATGATCTCAGTTCACAGGCACAGGATCACAAAGCATTACCCACTTGGGTAAAGGCTGGCACAACACACAAAGTTTCTTAATAGTTATTCTTTTTGTTAAATTTTGACCTTAAATTTTTAAGATAGTCATTTTATGACTCCCCTTAGAAACATGACATGTGACAGTTATGGAATACTGGCCAAAATGTAATTTTGCATCACAAGTACAAAAACACATTTTGGCCAGGATTTGAAAAATGAAACCTGTCACATTTATGAGCTGGTCTGGAAAAATGACTATGTTGAAAGTCTGGAGTCAAAATATTGAAAATTAGTGACGTTATGATTGAACATTGAACTATTTTGAGGTTCACTCATAACATGGTCATTTTACCACATTTTAACACCAAATTTTCAGCACTGTCTTCTGATGACCTCACCTCATGAACCAGGTAGGAGAACATTTTCAAATCTCACAAAAAGGTGATTTCATGGATTTTGGGACAGACTTGAAAGGTTTCACCTACTTTGTTCATGAGGTGGGTCCCTAAAAGGCAATGTTGAAAATTTGGTGTAAAAATAGTGAACAATGTCAAAGTTATGAGCAAGATTTTCAAAATGCATTAAACTACATCAACTGGACTTACCTTGTTTTCTCATATCACAGTCACCGGTTAAAGCACCAAGATGACTTTTCAATGGAAGAGAGACTGCACACCATGGAATAATTTTAAGTAAGTGAGGGTGTGTGGTTGGGTTTGTGGTAGTGGGTGCTGAGGAGGCGGTTGGAATGGGGGGGGTCAGATCAGCGAGGGATGTTTTTCTTCTTTGCAGGTTTCTAATGATAGAGCAAAGATCAGCAAGAGACAGTTTTCTCCATTTACAGGAAGCCAACACTGGGGATTGAACACCCCAGAATCAGGATAATCTTCTGCAGCCCTGGGGGTAGGCACACTGGTGCTATCACCTATTTTTCTTGTGGTGGCCTGGAGGGGAGGAGGTTGAAAGAAATGGCACCAGAGGTGGGCACTCTGGTCCACTATTATTTAATATGTTATGATGGGGTGGGCATCCAGGAGGGGAAGGGAGGGGGTTGAGAGTAGCAGTACTGGGGATGGGCATCCATGTTCATTTACATTTGTTTAAGATAGATAGGTAGGTAGACAGACGGATAGACAGACAGATGGACAGACAGACAGACGGCTCACTGATTCCACTGAAGCCAGCAGCAGTACTCCATTGTTGGCAGCAGATATCAATAAAGTCCTGCTTTTCTTATACACAGGACACAGATGTGAAAGTTCCTCTCACTAAGTTGGGTGCACAGGATTTTCGGGTGCACAGAAACATTATTTCCAGGCAATTAAAAAAAAACAAGCATCAGAATATAGTTAAATGGGTGCTGTTTTTTTTTTTTTGAAAAAAAATAAATTTTATTTATTTTTAATTTTTTTTTCTGTCAAAAGAAAAAATAAGATTGCGGCTATCAGGATTGATAGCTTTTGTCATGACCAATAATTTGTGATGGGTAAACTCTCAGAAACAATGTTTTTTATCATTTGTATCAGAGGGTTATCCAAAACCCCCACTAAGCATGCTAAAAAAAAAAACACTTAAAAGACACTACCTTAGCATAGACCTGTTCTACCTGAAAGTTTCATAAAAATAGTTCTGTACCATCTAGTCCATACGTGAAAAGAAAAAGTGAATTAAGTATAAAAAGTTATTTATTAAAAAATGATGCTATGTATCTTGGAAACTGCACAAGATGCCATCACAAAATTGTTTACATATTGAGATCATGCCAGGCAGACTATCCATTCCAAATTTTGGGTAATTACATGGAACACCCCCAAAGTTATTAAAGTACAAAAAATGGCATTTAACATTAAGCACCTTACATAACCCTAACTATAGTGGTGCTACTGTGCCAGTGTAACACAGTAGGTGATACATTTACTAAATGTGGCTAGTGTATATCAGCACAATTGATACAGTTTGTGTGTACTATTCATAGTGGCTACTACTGAACTGATGGCTGCAAGTTTGACTGCAGGTCCAAGTCAATGAGCTGAGCTGAGAGAAACTGTCTTATTCAGAATCTTTTCAGCATTGAAATAATGATTGTTGGGCAGTAAACAGTCCTAACATTTTGTGCTCATTATCAAGACTAAAATAAGCATGTCATGTGCTCCAGCAAGCTCGTAATTTATTTAGGAATGAGAAAGGGGTCCCTCATATCTGGGAAATGAAGAAAGCATAATGATGCCTTGTCCCTGGTATCCAATGAGTGGGCATCTTCCCTGATGTCCTACTGCACTGCCACCTAAAACCTCTAGGTAGCAGACATCAAGCAAGATGTCCTTCCCTCTCCCCAAGGGAGAGGAGCTGTCCTTTGGATATGCAATCTTCCCTCCTTGGCTGGCCCCAGAGTGACCCATGTTTGTTTTCAAACTTGGGTGCCCGGCATGGCAGAAGGTGAGGTGCCCATGCCTCACCTCTCCATGCCACTGGGCCAGTCTTTCCCGGATGAATGTTGTGTTACTGGCGCTAATGACCAATGCACCTCAATGCTTTCTTAGTCTTCTTAAAATCAAAGGCATAAGGTTGCAATAGTCAAGGCAAAGGAAGGGTGTCAAGTATATTGTCTCAGTAGTGGGATTGGAAGCTTTTAGAAATATTGGTAATTTATTAATTAGCAGAAATCAAAGATAATAAAGAATAATAGTGTACTTAAATGCCCTAAAAGTGCCTCAAATGCTAGTGCCCCTTGCATCATTCTTTTTGATTTTTAAAGGAAATTGTAACATACTATAAGCATTTTATTTTTATTATGAAACTTCAAGGAAAGTTTAAATCTATTTTATCTAATACACAATTACTATAAAGATTTAAACTGCTTGAATTAAGAGTAATGATATGAGTATTTGCACTATGCATTTGGTTCAGGTTCTGGTGACCAGTGATTAGTCAGTTCTTCACCCATTTCGACAAGCAATAACAAATATCTAGCTTGGGGTATGTCTCTTTTTCTATTTACTATTCCCCCACTCACATTTTGGCCTGTATCCCCTTCCACCACAGTCTCCATCCCTGTCACACTACCCTCACCAGAACTTACCCAGCTCCTTTGCCCTATGGCTTACCCCCCATGGTGAGGCTCCCAGAATAGAACCAGGTCCTGGCAGTGACTGAATCTGCATGGAGTTGTGCCTGATCAAGAGGTGCAGACCTGTGGGACTCTAGTATCATCTGACCAAATATTTACCACTTTTCTATATGCATGAAATGGGCATGTGCATGCGTGTGCCAGTCAACTGCCCCACCCTACTGCAGGCTACACAAAACTGCACTCTTGTGCTTCCATGGGAATCACTCATGCTGTGGCACAGTCAGTAACACCTCTGTGCAGAGCACAAGCATCCATTGGGATAATCACTACCTCTCTCCCATCTGGCCCTCCAGCAGCTTGGGCTCACTCCCAAATCCAGAATGCTGACATTGCAAGTGGTAACCTTAGAGCTGTGCTAACTGGAAGCTCTGTGTAGATCTCTGGATATATGAGCATTTTAGAATACTTTGTAGATGATAGCATATTCATTTTTATTGAATTGGTTGATGATAATATAACACAACATATTAACATAAGTAGGGTCTGTGGGAACAAAGTAGGTAGTGAACTTTAGGCCAGATGAGGTGTGCCAATGGGTCCTTTTCTGCCAACAATTCTATGAAGCATGCTTAGAGGTGTAAATGAAGGTTTAGATCAGTGGCTTGGGCAAGAAGCGTAAACAAGTATGTGACAATTATTATCTATTATCTCTTTTTTAAATTTTCTTTAAGATTCCATCAAAGCATGACCACTGAAAAGCCATCTCCAAAACACCAGAGATACTTAAGTTGAAATCTGGAGTATATCTTGAAAGAAAGAAAATAGTAATGGTGGGAGAGAACTAAATCAGAGGGGATAGAGAAAAAGAAGATACAGCAGAAAGAATAAACATGGCACAACAGTGTCAAAACTGTTGATGGGAATTTTTTCCTGGACAAATTAAGATACTAATGTAGGAATGCCTCAGGCATAAGGGGGCTGACACCAATCTAGAATGTCTGATGGTTCACACCCATACAGACCAAGTCTCTGCTCATGTGATTGTCCAATTTATATTTGAAAGTAATCATATCCCTGCTATCCACATCTGTCACAAGCAGCCTGTTCCATTTGTTTACCACTCTGTGTGTGAAACAGCTTCTTCTTTGTTCTGTTTTGAACATGGTCCCACTAACCTGGTATTTTCACCCTCTAATGCCCTGACTATGTTTTTTCCTTTTGAAACATGGCTCATTAAATAGTTACATACCTCTGGAGGCCTGATACATGAGCACTTTGTCTCCTTTTGTTCCGTGACCATGAAGAGAAAATCAGTTTGGTTCAGGCAGTCTTTCTTCATATGTCATACCCTCTGTTCCACTAATAATTTTTGTGTACTTTCTTTGAGTTGACTCAATCTATGTTACGTCTCTCAGTAGGTAAGGACACCAAAAAACTGCACTGTGTAGTCAAGGTGAGGTCCTGCCAGTGAACTAAATAGTGGAATCATCACTTCTCTACTTCTGCTTTATATGTTTCTCTTAATATGGATCATAATCTGATTGCATTTTTTTGTTACTGCCTCACATTGATTATCTCAGTTCAATTTATCTGACACCATTACTCCCAGATCTCTTTCACAAGCTGAACTTCTTATGTAATCTCCAAGTAGCTTACGTTGGTGTTGTGGGTTATTTTTCACAAGATGGAGAACCACACATTTAGCTATGCTACATTTCATTTTTGAAGCTGCTTCCCATCCCCCAGTGTGTCAAGGTCATTTTGCATATTGTTGCAATCTGATTTGCCTAATATATTACAGTTTGGGGTCATCACCAAATTTAGCAATTCTACAGTACAATGCAATCCCTTATGCATGTCTCTTACATAAAAGTTTGAAAGGGATTGACCCAGGACCAACCTCTGTGGTACAAGTCTCTTGACCTGTCCCCAGTCTGATACTTGCCCATTAATTGTAACTTGCTGCCTTATGTTTGTCAACCAGTTACAAACTCAACTGGTTATAATGTTGAGTCTCCTAAAACCTGTATTTTGAAAACTAATTCTTCGTGAGGTATGGTGTCAAAAGCCTTACTAAAATCAAGATATACCACATCCACTGCTTTTCCTATAGTCAAGGCTTTGGTCACTGGCTTGAAGTTAGTATGGCAGGATCGTCCACTAGTAAATCTGTGTTATCTGTCTGGTAAGATAAACTCATGTAACCATGAATCCAAGTATTCCCTAACCATACTATCCACTACCTTACACAGGAGTGAAGATAGACTTACAGTCCTATAGTTATTTTCATCAGTTTTCTTTCCCAGTTTTGTGTATTGGGGTCACCATGGTTTCCCTCCATGAGTCTGGGATATGTCCTTTGTCGATTGATTTGTTAAAAATGTCTTTTAAAAGGTCTGCTAACATTTTTGCAAGCTACTTTATTGTTCCAGGCTACATGTCATCCTGCCCTGGGGTTTTATTTATTTTTTTTTTGAAATTCAAAGTTTTATTGTTTTAACCAATAATAAAACCAAGCATATGGTACAATTGATAAAGCGAAACAAAACCAGATTCCATTTGTATACAGTACATGGACAGAACAGTAACCCAGTACCCTCCCCCCATCCCCCCAACCCTCCCCCGGAAGGTGCCATCTTTAGCTCCAGGTTAACCTGGAGAGCTGTTCATTGATGCCATGGAACAATACTCGACAAAGAGAAAGTCGTCACATAGAACCATCGCTTCCTGAGTCCGTCAGGGCATTCGCTTCACTGAATCAATGAAGATACAAAGCGTATAACTCGCTTCCATTTTTCTGAAACATAGGCATGGCATGTCTAGAGTCAGCGATTAATCTTTCCATCTTGAAACACAAGGAAATTTCCTCCAGCCAATCATTATAAGAAATAGCCACTTGGTCTAGCCAGTGTTTAAGCACTAACCTTTTAACTGCCATTGAGATTATGGCTATGTGAAATTTCCTTTCTGTGCACCTAATATTCGAATATAAACCAAAAATGCAAATTTCGGCTGTAAATAATTCGTCCAGACCCAGAATTGGATCCAAACCATTCCGAATTGCATGCCATAATGGGGCAACTTTGACGCATGACCAGAATATATGTAATAAATCCCACTTAAGCTACATCTGGTACATCTATTCGACTTGGTTCTGTCGAATTTGGCTAATTTCAGTGGTGTGTAATACATATTGTTTAAAATGTAGAACTGAATTAGCCTGTTCCTATCCAAAGTAAGGTATCTGTATACATCACTCCATATATGAGTCCAAGAGAGGGAACGACTAGGGAAACACGAGACCCATGTTCTGGATCCACCCAAGGGATCAGGAAACTTAGTAGATAGTAAATAATTGTATATCCTGGCTATACAGTGGGAATTAGTAACAGAATTCCTAAGTTGCTCCAGGAAAGGCCTAACCTGAGAGGGTAGACTTACCAGCCCCAAATTTTTACCTATTAGGTGTCGTATTTGATAAATTTTTAATATATACTGGGGAGGTAGACCTAACTTTGTTAGGATATCACTAGAGGAGCCAAGAGATCCCTGAAGGTAGAGATCTTCTACCTTAAGGTCCTGGGCTTGTGGGAGCCAAGTCACTGGCAGTGCGTGTCCGCCTAATCTAATGTTGGGGTTAAGGACCAATGGCTGGGCCTGGTCCCTAGTATACGGGATTTTAAGGAAATCCGAGATCTGAGCTAAGACTTTAACTGACACCCCTATCACTGAGTTACGGAGAGCCTCTGGAAGGGAGGAAGAGCTATAATAGAAGATATGTTGAGGAGAAATATTATGTTCTCTCAACAATTTAAGCTCCAGATCTAACCATATGGGCATGTAAAATTCCTTCTGGGGTTCGATCCACCTAGTCATTTTGGTTAACTGACTGGCCCAGTAGTATAGACCGAAGTTAGGCATCCTAAGACCTCCCTTGTCTTTAGGTAAACAGAGCTTGGTGAAGGATCTCCTAGGCTTTTTACCACCCCAAATAAATTTGGTCACCATCGAATGTAACTTCTGGAAGTAGGATTTAGGAAGCCAGATGTTGAGAAGATTCAAGGGGTAAAAATTTGTGGAAGGACATTCATTTTGATTATATTAATACGACCCTAATTGCAAGGGAGGTTATCCCATCTGTTAAGGTCTTTTTGAATATGATCTAACAGGTCGTCCAAGTTGAGCTTCTTGATCATCTCCTCATCCCGCGTCAAATAAATACCTAAATATTTGAGATGGTTAGGGGCCCATTTCATGCCAAACTGAGAGACACTAACTTGGAGTAGGTGTGGATTAAGCGGGAAAATCACCGATTTGGATAGATTCAGCTTATAATTGGCTACACTACCAAAAAAGGTTAATTATATGCAACACCTCCTCTAAAGATGTTTTGGGATTTGAAAGGTGTAAGAGAATGTCGTCCGCAAAAACTGAGAGGGTCAAAGCTCGTTGAGCAATTAAACAGCCGGAAATTTTAGGAGAATTTTTGATATGAAGCAGTAGAGGTTCTAGATATAAATTAAATAGATACGGAGACAAAGGACATCCCTGACGGGTACCGGAAGATAGAGTAAAGCGTGACGAAAACACCCCGTTGCAGTAGACCTTCGCAGAGGGCAAGCTATAGATTGCCTTTATCCAACCAATAAACTTTTCAGGGAAACCCATTTTACTAAGGGTGGCCCACAGGAACTCCCAGCTAACACGGTCAAAGGCTTTCTCTGCGTCCAGAGCAACTAGAGCCATAGGCACCTGGGATTCCTTTGCCACGTGAAATATGTGGGTAAGTGTACACAGATGGTCCATAGCTGACCTCCCTTGGACGAAGCCCACTTGCTCTTGACTCAGTAACACCTGCCATACCTGTTTGATTCTTAAGGAGAGAATTTTGGTTAAAATTTTTATATCATAATTAAGTAATGATATAGGCCTATAGCTGGCTGGATCCAGTTTTGGTTTATCTGGTTTTGGGATAAGAACTATGGTGGCCTCCAGCAACGAGGGATCTAGTGGTGCCAATGAAAGAATGTAACTAAATAGCTTAAGAAGTGTTGGAGCTATCTCTTTACAAAATATTTTGTAGAAATTGGGGAAAGCCGTCAGGTCCTGGTGATTTATCGATGGGCAGATTTGGATGACTTCTCTATCTCCCCCAATGTAATAGGAGGCGAATCGTCGCAATGACCAGAGTGCAGTTTCGTGAGAGGCCCTGCTAAAAACTTTCCGGATTCGTCCCTGGAGCTGAAACAAAATTGTTGCTATATAAATCTTTGTAAAATCTTCAAAGATTTTGGCTATCTCTCTTAGTTTAGTTTAATTGACCCATCGGCTGCCCTTAAGGCGGGATTAACCTAGAGCTTTCTACCTCCCTTAATCTGAGAGCTAGTAATCTCCCAGGTTTCT
Source organism: Neoceratodus forsteri (assembly GCA_016271365.2). Taxonomy (NCBI): domain Eukaryota; kingdom Metazoa; phylum Chordata; order Ceratodontiformes; family Ceratodontidae; genus Neoceratodus; species Neoceratodus forsteri. Next base: position 452,045,688 of record CM028131.1, read on the forward strand.
CACCTTGGTCAAGGTAACGTGTTTTAGATTTTAAAATAACATATTCTGTTTTTCTTTAATCAGGTCTTCATATTCATTCGGATCCTGCATAGGTTCTCTAAGTCGGTTTGAGAGTTGGAGGAAGAGAGAGCACCCTCAGCCAACTTGATTTGGTTAGTCAACAGGGTAATTCTCTCCTCCCTCAACCTCTTCCTTTCAGTGGCTATTTTAATAAACTCGCCTCTGAGAAAACATTTTAGCATACACCATATTAGATCGTCTCTGGGAATTGAACCTTGGTTGGTTTCAAGAAAGGATGATATCAAAGATTGAAGATGAGCTACAATCTTCTCGTCCTTCAAAAGTTATGTATTGAGCTTCCAAGAGGTGTCCCTCTGACTGGGGGGATTGAGGGATAGCTTAATCCAGGCCATGGCATGATCTGAAATGACAATCGGCTCTATGCCAGAAAGAGATATGTTAGCCAGAAGCCCTGTGCTCACCAGCATATAATCTAGCCTTGACCAAGACCTATGGATTGGAGAGTATTATGTATAACTACGGCTGGAAGGGTTTAAAATTCTCAAGGAGTCGCTCAAACCCAGCAGATTACAGAAGTCTTGGAGGGCCAATTAGGCAGGTGTGGGTGGTCTAATGGGCCTGTAAGTTTTATCGAGAAGTTGTGAGGGGCAGTATTCCAGTCCTCCTAAGATAAAACCGTTGGCAAAAGCTCACTTAATCTTGCCATTAGCTGCATAGTAAAGTTAGGTCCCCACCAACTGGGCAATATATGGCCCCAGGACTACTCCCAAGTTATTAAGTGTACCTTTAACTAACACAAATCTTCCTTCCGAATCTTTAATACATTTCTCTGGAACAAATGGTATATTACGCTTCAGCATGATAGCCACACCCCTACTATTTGTGGACCCTTCTGAAACAAACACCTGGGAAAAGCCATGACAATGTAACAGTTTAACTTCAGAGGCTAAGATATGCGTTTCCTGCAGAAATAAGATGTCCACACCTGTAAGTGAACAGTTCAATAATATTTGTCTTTTCTTTAACACCTCCCTGATACCCCTGACGTTCCATGTAGCACATTTAATGTGACCTAAAGCCATTAACAATCTTGGACAGAAACGATATAAACAGTTATCATCCATGGCCAAAATCCAATCCCTGAATAGTGGCACCTTCACTTCACCCCTATAACCCCCATTGAACATTCCAATCAATACAGTAATAAGTGACCATCCACCTAACTAAAGGCTGCACAGCCCTTGGATAAAGCAGAAACGAAGGTAGAATTAACTTGAGATAACCATAGAACACATTATTACATAATACCTTCTCGCCAACTTCCAATGAAACTATAACATGACCAATATTATCGGATCTGATCGTAGCCCCTCCCACCCTCTGCCTGAAATTTGCCCAACCCATCATCCCAGCTGCCCCAAAACTATTTACATGTGGTCCCAAAACTATCCCCATCCAGAGAGCACCCAGATATGGCCTGAGACAGGACCCCCAAAGGGTACCTTAGCCCCGAATAAACTTCCTGATATTTAAGTCCTCTTACAGACCTATAGGACCTCCCCGATTTGCGATTGCACCTAAGATGCAGTAAAGCGGTTGTCCCCCCATAACTGGGCTCAGGTATCCCTAACTCCCCACTAAAGCCGTTATACAGGTTCCTTAGCGCCTACCTTCCAACCCGAGCCCCCCCAACCCAGTGTTAACCTTGGACTGTATTCACCCCATTAGTTATCAAGCCTTAGGTCTTTGGACAACCTCTATTAACCAATTAATTTGACAGTATGAGAAGGCCTTACCCCCATGAACTCCAGCCCATCCTACTACGATTGCGAGGGCAACAGAGGCGACTCCTGTTGCATGAGGTCTTCACTTCCTTAAACTAAACCCTGGGTATCTAAAGAGTAATTATAAGGACTGCGACTACTCAATAAGGAAGGCCCATAACGGAAGTATTGGTGGGAGGAGACACGGATGGACCTAACCTGTCCGACTTCTGAGTCACGTCCCGGAAGCCTTCCCATTTATGTTAGTTCCGCCTACCCCCAGCAATAGCGTGCAGACAGGACTCCGTGGTCAGACTAGGCCTCGCAGGCCCCGGGGCCTCCCTCTACATCGCCACCACCCTACACCCTCTACCCTCACCCCAATGAGAACAGGTAAGCCAGCCCTGGTTACGATTAACGAGATATCCTAAACACAGAAGATCAGATAGAAAAAAGTCACAACTTGGAGGTATAACATCTGTTTGTAGCCAAACTCAGTGTATATATTAATCAGTCTCCATGAAAGAGATTCGGAAGCCTCTTGGTAAGATCGGGTAGCGCTTGTTCTGGTGATTCATAAGTCAGCCATATACCATCCAAAGATACAAGCAGTTTCGCTGGATAGTTCATCCTGAATTTGATGCCCGCTGCGATTAGTTTTTTCACTACAGGGTGAAAGGCTGTTCTCTTCTGGAGGATCTCATATGGTAGGTCTTGCGTAATTCAGATTTTGCTTCGTTCCCATTGAATTGACTCTAGCTCCTTTACTTTAAACATAATGTGTTGCTTCTCAACGAAGCTAAGGAACTTGATGATAATCGGTCAGGGGGGCACCTGGCGGGGGCTTCAGCTTCAAGGATCGGTGTGCCCTCTCAATGTGATATTGCTGATTAATAGGGGAAGGACCAACTATTTTATTAAGAAGCTGTTGAATGAATTTAATGGTGTCTCCACCTTCCTCAAACTCAGGCAGGCCCAGTATTAATAAGTTGTTCCTCCTACTTCTGCCCTCAAGGTCTTCAGGTTTCAATTGCAATTTCTGAAGTTGTTGCCTTAGCTTGGTTATTTCTGGGTCTGTCCTGTCTTTCCAGTTTTCTAGAGATGAAGTTCTTGCTTCCATATCGCCCACCCTCCTTGATAAAGCCGCGAAATCATTCCTGATGGTTTTAATTTCACAGGAGATTTCCTGGAGAGTTTCCCGAAAGGGAAGAAGCTCCTGAAGAAATTTATCTTCTGTAAGCGGATTGCTTTGTGAAGCAGGAGACATTTGCTTCGACGATTGCCCGGAATTAATATTTCTGGCCTTCTTGGCTCTTTTCTTGGGCGATGTAGGTGGAGTATGCCTTACTCCAGGCGCTTTCATATCTGCATCCATGCCGAGATCTCTTGGTTATTGCAGTCGCCTTCGTTTTGGGTTATATCCTAGGGATCCACAATCGTTTAGGAACGCACCAGTAATATAAAATCGCTAATCTGGTAATGTAGGGCAAGAAAAAGAGACGTTTAATTGGGTTGTAGGTTGGGAGCTCAGGAGAAAGCAGCTACCCGCCACACTGCATCACGTGACTCCCTCGCCCTGGGGTTTTATTTGTTTTAAGGTTTTGCAATTTTTTGGCAAAATAACCTACCTTAAATAAAAAGTTACAGTAATATTCAATGTTGCACTTATGCTTGTTAATGTATCCTGTCCACTGAATAAAAAGCAGAAGAAAGTGTTTAAACTTTGCTTTTTTACAGTCATTTCTGATAGTTACCCCACCCTCTGTTATTGGTCCAACTGTTCTTGTTGAATTTCTTATGTTTTTAATATATAAATAGAATTCCTTGTAATTATTGGCTGTGTTTTTTGCTATTCTTTCCTCTACTTTTGTCTTTTCCCTTCTGGTCTCACTTTTGCATGTTTTGGATTTTTTTTTAAATGTTTCCTTTAATTGGTTATTTTTCCTTCATAATCTCCTGAATAATCACTTGATGATGCTTGATGATGAAAGAAAGACTGGAAACTGGTACCAATTAATTGTTATCAAGAACATTTCCTAAGAGAGTTCATAGTCTGTGCAGATACTGACAGAGAACTTTGGAAACTCTTTGGAAACTGAAGAATCAGAAAAAGGGCTCCTCACTCAATAGAGTAGTAAAACCACTTGGAATAATGATATTTTGATTTTTAACTTACTGTAATGTACATTTAGTGTCATTTTGTACATCTGATATTATACAAGAGAGCATTGTGATGCCATACAATTTTGATTAATTAAAGAACAATATGTACACAGAAGGAAGGAGGCCACATTGAGAAGGATAAGCATATGAATCCATTGCCTTTCAAAAGAACACTGAAGGGGCCGGCCTGGTGGCACTGAGGGTTGAGGCACTGGACGCCATACCTCGCGCCATGCCAGCGACCTGGGTTCAAGAGCAGACTTGGGTCATTGGGGGTTGGCAGGTGCAGGGGAGGATTGAGCATCCATAGACTGCTCTCCTCTCAGGGAGTGGGGCGGTAATGTCAGTCACTGTAGGAGCAATGTCTAGTGGTGGCTGGAGATCAAAGGCAGCAGAGACAACATAGGGGGTATGGGAGATGCAGGCGGATGACCTGTGGGTGGGTGCGGGAGCATGCCCATCTCATGCTGGACATCATTGCACATCTGATCTCCAAGGGCAACCAATAAAAAAGGGGAAAAAAGCTAACTCCTGGGTAAGCAAAGGCCTGTTCTCTACTCCCAGCCATGTTCAATGCTGGATTCGCCTGGGCAGTTCTCCTTCCTTTTGACCCCCAGACTGTAGCTTGGACCCTATAGATAGAGCACCAGAAGAGTTGGCAGCCCTTGCCTGGGGAGCTCAGAGCTGGGAAAGCTTGTTGCCTGGAGGAGATGGAAGGGAATTCAGAAAGACAACACACCCGGGGGGGGGGTTCAGGCAGAGCAGGACATTGGGGTGAGTGAGCTAAGCTGGAGAGAGATGTAAGAGACCAGTGCAGGAAGAAAGAAATAATGCAAAAAAAAAAGAAGACTGAAAGGAAATCAATGGGGTCACTGGGGAATGACAGGAGCATAGGAAAAGTGAGCTGGTTAGGAAACAAGATTGGTGGAAGGTAGTTTCAATCAGTGCCAGGAGTCCCAAAAACAAGATGGAAAACCTCAAAGCCATGATGACAGAAGGACAAGTTTTTTGTTGTTTTATGACCCACTACAAAAGCCACTCCTTATGATTGAATTAGAGATGTGTGAAAAAAAATTCTACTGGTGTAATTCCCATGAAAGTTAGAATTTAGCTTCCTTGAAAGTTAGGAAATCCATTTAGCAGCTTTCCCAGAATTTGTGCTGGTACCCTATAGTAGTCCAGTACCATCCATAAATAATGCCATTTAGTCCCTGGTGTTTAGTACCATCCTCACTCCACTCTGCTGGTCGCAGATTGCCACATGATATAAAATATTGTCCAGTGTCCCTCCCCAATTTAACTAAAATTCCCTGGGGGCTAGCAGTCCTACCCTCCACTTGATCACCTACCCCATAAATTAAAAAGAATTCCCTGGTTGCTAGGGTTCTTCCCACCACCCAATCACCTGCTCCATATATTACAAATAATTCCCTGTTGATTTGCAGTCTCTTCCCCCTCCCAATCACCCACCCCATAAAAAAATAATACTCTGATGGTTAGCAGTCCCTCCCATCACCCAATCACCCACCAAATATATAACAAATAATTACCTGGTGGCTAGCAGTCCCTCTCCTTACCCAATCACCTGCCCAACCTGTACATTATGCCCCGATGTCAAGTCTAACCCCCCTGATCCCCCATATTGTCAAAACAAACATTTCTCCCTGGTGGTCTAGTGAACACCCCCTCCCTATCCCTGATCCCCGGTTAATGAATTGAAAGATATTCCCTGGTGGTCTAGAGCACCTCTGCTCCCCCATCCTGGCAGGTAGTATCCCACCACCCTGCTTCCCCCATCCCAAACTCAAGCAGGTGACTGGCACAGCCTTCCTCTCTACTGAGTGGCTGGCCACCCACTGAGCTGTCAACAAATGAGTGTGTGTTTGACAGTGCAGTGGGTGTCCGCGCATGGTGGAGAGATGAGGGCTGTGCCAGTTGCCCGCTTGAGTTTGGGATGAGACAGTGAGGTCGTGGAACACTTTCTGAAAGGGTGGGGAGAAGTGGGTGCAATGGACTACCAGGTACTATCTGAATTCAGTTCACTGACTGGGGATCAGGGATAGGGAGGGGGTTCACTAGATCACCAGGGAAAATGTTTACATCTAACTATACAGGATCAGTATGAGAAATTACACTGGATACAAGGGAATCATGTCTGGGTCGGGCTGGTGATCTGGCGGGTGGAGGGACCACTAGCCACCAGCAAATTATTTGTTATATAGTGGGAGGGGGATCAGGTATGGAGGGACTGCTAGGCATCAGGGAGATATTGATTATTTATACGGTGAGTGATTGGGTGCAGGGAGGGACTGCCAGCCACCAGGAAATTGTATTGCTATTTTGGGCAGGGCTATGGGTTGGGGGGCACTGGACACCAGGGATTCAGGGAAAGTTTGTCTTTTGGTTTTTACTGTACAGTAAGTGAGTGGAACAGGATGAAAATTTATCCAACATGTTCGGAAGATTTCCGATCCACCAAAGGCAGAAGTTTGGAAACTTCCACAAAAGTTGTGAAATTTTGCAGATGTTCCGCTAAAGCAGAAACCACAACTTTCGACCACCTCTACATTAAATTAATTCTGGAATTCAAACTAGACAACAATGGAACAAGATGGCATCTATTACAAATTAAAAGAAGTTCTGTCAATACAGATAAAAGACAGTGTGTATATGTGTGTGTGTGTGTGTGTGTGGGTTTGGGGTCACAAAGGCTGGACACAGATGCAAATGCATGCTGTTTCTGCATCCATTTCCTTGTGTCCTGGCAGCCCTGCTGCTATTTTCAGAAGTTGCATCTATTTATGACAACATAAAAAAGAAGTGCAAAGGAGCACTCCCTCCCTTCCCTAGTGGCTCCACCTGTACTACCACCTTTGGTCTCCCTGGTGGAAATATTGCAGTGGAGCCAGCCAGCCTCCCTCCCTGGAGGGACTACATGCAGTCTAGTGAAGGACTACACATATTGTCCAAGGTTAAAACCTTCTCAAGCCTCCTCCTGCTTATGACAAAAAAAGCACTTTGCAGCAAAGGATGAATGCAATTGTGTACAAATTGGATGCAATCCTTGGACACTGATAGGCCATCTGATAGATGGTTGAACAGGTGTTAATGCATTTCTGCTTTGAAAATAGCAGCAGATTCAGCCTGAGTGGATCTCTTTGAAAATCTCTCCCAGTAATTCTTCATCCATAGTGAGATCAGGTTTTAGAATTGTTTGCATTTAGTGATTATTACCCGTAAAACTAAACCTGAGCTTAAAAATAACTAGATAAATGCCTCATGGATCAGTCAAATACTATATTTTACCACTGAATTGGAGGGTGAGCAGTACTAATGGGCCTTATTGCCTTCTTTTCCTCTAAATCTTCCCTAATATGAACCTCAGTAGTATAAGTGGATTTGGTGGTGGTAACCAAGACTAGAGCTACCACAAACTATGACTGGCATCTCTCAGTCGCAGAATATATCCTCGACAAGAGGGACAGGGAAACAGGTAGAAGGAGTAGTGCTTTATGCTAAGGAAACTGCAGTGACGAGGGAGGACATGGAGGGAAGGGGCATAAGAGGCACTTTGGATCAGTATCCAAAAAGGGTTCGGGAGAAAGATTGAGAAGATGAGCAGTGATATATTAACCACATAACCAGTATGAAGGCACTTAACAGGATCTGGGGGACATGAATGCAAAAAAAAAAAAAAAACACCTTGAAGAAAAATGAACTACATCAGCCAAAGTAAAAAAAAAATTATTATATTGTATCAATGAAAAAAAGCAGCCCTATTATTAGACCACTATACACAACTAATGGATGTATCACTAATGAGGTCAATACTGCAACAGAACTTAATAAATATTTCATTAGTGTGTTTAACCCCAAAATCTCTACACCATCACCAAGCATAGAGCCGTCATGTATAATTAAACTTTTCAGCCAAGGGGAAGTCATGGATGCTATCAAGATAACAAAACATAATGGCTCTGCTGTACCTGATGAAGTTCCTTCAATTTTCATAAAAATACTGCATCTCAGCTTGCAGGCCCTTTAACAGTTATGTTTAACACCTCTCTTATCACAGGAACTACTATTCCAATATGGAATCAGGCTATGGTGATTTCCTTATATAAAAATGGCAGCAGAAACTTAACACTGAACTATAGACCTATAAGCCTAACAGCCATTTTTTGCAAACTAATGGAGAGATTATTAAAAAAATAGAATAATTGAACATCTAGCAGATTTAGGGCAAATAGATCCTACCCAGCATGGGTTTGTAAGGGGCAGATCATGCCAGACAAACCTTTTAAACATTTTTGAGCCAGTAAGCGAAGCTCTGGACAAAAGATTATCTGTTGATTTGATTTTCTTGGATTTTTCAAAAGCTTTCCATTCTGTTTCACAATATACTTATTAAGCATTTGAAAATGGTAAGGTTACATCCATCAATAATACAATGGATTGAGTCTTGGCTCACAAATTGTACACAACAAGTTTCATTAAAAGGGCATCTATTAACCTGGGGTCCTATGACTAGCGGTGTCCCCCAGTGCTCCATTCTGGGGCCATTACTTTTCAACTTATTGATATCTTCCATGCTCCTGCTAAACAAACATTGCTGGATGGTCAAGTACTCCGATGACTGTAAACTTGGAGGTAATATAACAAATTCAGACTCAGCCCTCAAAGTACAAAAGAATCTCACACATCTTGAGAAATGGTCTATTGAAAATGAATTATTACTTAATGCACATAAATGCAAGGTGATTCATCTGGGGGAAAACAATCCATGTCATACTTATAAATTAAATAACATTAACTTACAAATTACAGAAAATGAAAAGGACCTCGGAGTCATCATTTCAAACAATCTTTCATTTGAAACACACATCAAAAACATTGTTAAAATAGGGAATCAAATACTCGGTTGTATTTTGAGAAACATCAAAAGTAGAGATGAAAATATTATAGTCCCCCTTTGTTCTAGTCTCATAAGATCACACTTAGAATATTGCTCATTAGTATGCACACCTCAATTAGCAAGAGGAAACAAACTAATAGAAAAAGTTCAATGAAAAGCTACTAAAAAAATTTAAACTGTAAATAGACTAGATTACAGCAAAAGGTTAAAAAAAATTAGGTCTCTATTCAATGCAGTACAGGAGAATGCCCTCCCTTAAAACATTACTGAAAGCGACACAATTAATATTTTTAAAAGTAGATTAGATATACACATGGGATTTAAAAAATGTCAGTTCCACCAATAAACATGGTGGTGAGCTCATAAAAGGCAACACTGCCTACCGAACATGTAAATCACCTATGATCCTATGATCAAGGATGCTGTGGTAAGCCGGTCTATTGGAGCAGAGGGATGAGGCACTGACACCTTATTTCACCTTCCACCATGCCGGTGACCTGGGCTCATGAACAGACATGGGCCATTCAGGGGTTGGCCAGGGATGGAGAAGGACTGAGCATCCCACAGGTGGCAGTGCAGGCAGAGCAACTAGGAGAGGGAGGGTGCCTCATGACTGAGACACATGCATTTTTATGCATCCCCCTCAGTCCTTACCAACTATTCACCTGAGGGGAGAGGTGAAAACTAGCAGAAAAAGCCAAGGCTGTGCAGGATGATGCCACACTTTCTCACAGGCTTTGCACCATCTACAGAGTTGTCTGCTGCACATCCTTTACCTAGCCTCCTCCTGAAATTGGGTCCCCTGGCTGTCCCGCCACTGGGGTGAGGTGAATCTGTGGGATCTGTATGGCAGTGGGATGCTAATCCCATTATGGCCAACTAAGGAGCAGGGGGGGAAGGATGCTGCAGCAAATGGAGAGGTGGTAGTAGTGGGAGACTTTAACTTGCCCAATGTGGTCTGGAGTATCCCACTGGCCAGCTTAAGCAGAAACTATTTACTGCTGAATGCAGTCCAGGATGGATTCCTAGTCCAGGAAGTGATGGAACCAACTAAGGACAGAGCTATCCTGGACTTAGTGTTGACAACTAGAGATTATGTCAGGGATATCAGCATAGAAGGAGGCACTGACCACCAATTAGTATGGGTCCAAACTGACATGGGAAGGGAGGTGCTAAACACAAAAAACATGTGTTCTGGACTTCAGAAAGACCAACTTCATCAGAATGAGAGAAACACTAGCAGGACAGCTGACTCATCTAAGAGTGGACATGTGAGTGGATGAAAAAAGGTCTGTACTTAAGGAAGGGATCCTGGCAGCCACTGAAATCTGCCTTAAACCGAAGGGAAAGAAGACTAATCATAGGAAGCCAATTTGCTTCACAGGAGAAATGGCCAGGGCAGTGGAGGAAAAGATGGCCTCATGCTCATACAGTAAATATTGGACGTCTCAGGATGCAGAGCACAAGGTGGAGTGCTTGGAGAAAGCAAGGACAACTAGCAGCATGATCAGTAGAAAAAGGCAGAAAAGGAATTATAAATAGTGGACGGAGTCAAGGAAAGAGACAAAACATTTTTCCAATACATCAGAGAAAAAAGATCTATGAAGGAGGGCACTGTGAAACTTGGGAGACTGGATGAGTGAAGGACAACAAGGAAGAAAGAGGTATTAAATGAACACTTCTGCCCTGTTTTCACAAAAAAGTAGGATGGACCAGTGCTGCATGAGATGTTAGGTTAGGAACAGGGAGAGGGGAGAGAGAGAAAATAGGGAAGGAGTTAATCATGGAGGACAGAGTATGGAGAGTGTTCAAGGGCAGATAAGGTGGACAGATCCCTTGGGCCTGATGGTGTGCTCCTCAGGTCACAGAGGGAGCTGTCAGTGCTTGCAGCCCTGCTGATGGACCTCGTTTACTGTTTTCTGGATACAGAAGTGATGCCTCAGGAATGAAATATTGCTAATGTAGTGCTCTTGCATAAGAGTGGGGAATGGGACATCCCAGGGAATTACAGACCAGCCAGACTGACCTTCATAGTTGACAAGTTGATGAAAACTGTCCTGAAGGAATGATTCATAGAGTTCCTAGAGTCAAATTGGCGCCAAGACATCATGCAGTATTGGTTTGTCTCAGGGAGGTCATGACAAACCAATGTGATCAACTTCTTTAACAGATGGTAGACAGGAGCAGGAAATAGACATACTATATTTGGACTTTAGCAAGTCTATCAACTCGGTAACAAGGCTATCTACTTTGTTCCATACAAGAGAATGATCAGAAAGTTGGAAGACCCAGGAGTAGTGGTGGGCGAAATGGCCTCAATTCGCGCCACAGAGCGATTCATGGAGTGAAGGCGGATTTGTGAAGTGCTCTGCAGTGCAAAGCAGAGTACTTTGCATCATAATAGGTAACATGAAGTTCATTGAAATGACTTTGCATTACTACGCCTTCCCCAAATCACTACTCCACAAATTTTAAGGCGAAGTACATTGAAAACAAGGTACTTCATCTCACTTTGCCTTGTTTTGAGCTCCAAAGGTGAATTTTGCAGCGCTTCATGGGATTTCAGTTCACATGGGCACTAGAGTGTTCTGCACAGCCTCAGCTCAGGACAGTGTGTGTAGGAAGCTGTTGGAGACAGTCTGCTCTGAAAGCTCTCAGCGATTCAAACCTTCTAAAAGCTGTTAAAAAAGCCTTTTTGGGTCATTTTATTTGCTGAATCTTTAGTTTATCAATTGTAGGAAACCCTCCTGTGCTCATATCATTGAATGTTTATTGTTTGTCTGTGGATTTTGAATGTTAATGTATAACATTCAGTCTGTGTACTGAGAGACAATGGAAGTGTGCTTTGGAGGGAAGGGCGTATCTGTGGTGTACATAGACTTAAGTTGGAGAAATAGGGAGTTCTTTGTTTTTTGGTTATATTTTTCTTGTATAACTGATGGTGTTAATGTACACACAGTAATATTTTCAGTAATTGTTGAAATTTTTTTGCTGATTGTGTTGTGGACGTGATGCAGCAGAGCATAATTTCAGGTGGTTTAAAATACGTTGCATATTACTGAAGTTTTCAATTTGCTACACATTACTTGTAGACAAATTGTGTGTGTATGTGAGTGTGTGTGTGGTGTGGTGTGTGGTGTCAAATAATACACCTTTTATTGTGCCACAGTATAATTGCAGGCTCAGCAGTGTGAACCTGCTATCCACTGCACCTGCATAATTTTGTACTGCCATTGTGGTATCTTTTCTTGGTTTTGCACTGCTATAATCTGCAGCCAGTGCCCCCTCCCTCAGCACAAGGTATTCATTTCGAGATTGGATTGTTTGTGACTTGAGAGCACCACTGGTTAGTTAATATATTGTTGAACTTGTTGGGACTTTGCGTCTGTATCTGTTGTTGAAGTCACAGTTGTTTTTTTGGCTTCACATCCAGTGTCCTCCCCCCGGCCCCACCCAGAGTGACATTTTAAAATCTAAATTTGCTTAGAATATTCTTGTTGAACCGCCGAAATGCCCACAAAGAAATATACAAGCAAAGCTGTTTCTTGCCATGACACTGCTGCCAGTGGTAAGATTGTGTGCGGACGTGGTAGTACACAGTCATAGAAGTGCATTGCTGATGTGAGGAAAGGTATTTCTCCTTCAATATTTTTTGCAGAGCAATCAGTAGCTTCACTCATAGTTGGAGGAGATGATGTTGTCCCAGCTGGTAGTGTTAGTGAAGTTGATGGTGGTGGTATGGGTATTGCTGCCTCAAGTTCCACTTCTGACCAGTTTACCATGTCCAAAAATATAGTGAAGTGTGAAGCAGTGCCAGTGAGTGACAGTGTAGATGATGCCATACTCCCCAATAACATCCCAGTAACTGAACATGAGGATTCTGATCATCAAGTCAATGATAGCACACAATGTGACATTTCTTGCACCGTGTTTCAGGTCATGCATTTGCCATGCAGTGATTCACAGTGTGGTGAAGATTTTTCTAGTGATGGTGGTGCTGATGATGATGAATCTGATGATGATGTTGCTGTGGTTGCAACATGCAGTCCACATGCAAGCATCCAAGCAGAAGATGTGGATGATGTTGATGAATATGATGATGATGTCAGTGACCCCTGCTGGCAACCGGAGAAAAAGAAATTCAAGGTGGCTGTGTCTGGGTCTGTTTGCATTACCCTCTTCCCCCGGTAAAAAATTGTGATTTACCAGTTTCAGTTGATGATGATGACCCAGTAATAATGATAGGTAGTCATGGCGGTCAGTTGCAGTCCAAGTGTGTCCTGCCTGAAAAATCATGTAGCACATCCACCACTTCATGGCTTAAAAAACTGGAGTCCAATAAGCAGCATCATTGACATGTTAAAACTAGAGCATCACAATCCCTTGTTTGGGATTTTTTTGTGCAAGATGCAAATGATGAGTCAGCTGCAATCTGCCAGGTTTGCCAGGTGCATGTGAGTCGAGGTAAAAAAGGGAGACATCTGGGCACAGGGGGACAGCATACACATCTTAAGAACAGGCACATGGCAAGGTGGGCACAGCACAAGATGGCAGCTAATACCTGTACCACAGTGGGGTGTTCACCCTCATCATCAACCATAACGAGCATGTTATCCCCTTCCATGACTGTAACATCAAGTAGAAAATTAAATGTGTGCAGTAGTGATGAAATAAGAGCAGAGGATCACTACAGGCATGATGAGGTGGAGGAGAAGAAATGATTTTGAAATATTGTCCAGTGGTGGTGAGAGTAGCAGTTTTGGTGGTGGTTGTGGTGGTGGTCAATGCATGCAGTATGTCTAGTGCAAATGGTACATCAACCCCTGTTGGTAAATCTTGGAAAATAACTCCATTTCTGGGTTTGTCATCACCTGTGCAACTGTCTTCATCACACATCTACACTCCACCCTCTGTGATTCGCAGAGCAGAAACATTTGTCATCACACCCCATGTAAAACATTTAAATCAGTCCATGTTACAGAGTGATTTTGCACATAAGCTGAAGTACCCACCCAGTCATACAGTGTCACATGAACGTAATGTTGCTGTAGCTGAAATGCTGGCAACTGATCTTTTGCCCTTCTCCTTTGTGGAGAATTCAGGGTTCCAGCGGTTTGCTGCACATGCCTGTCCAAAATGGATAGTCCCATCCAGGACATACTTTTCGACCCGTGCTGTCTCCAAGTTGTACCGTGCTGTGTCTGACTCAGTAAGACATGCCCTTCAACATTCCTCCTCTCCATTCATCCATTTAAGTATGGATATGTGGACAAGTGGCAAAACAGTGGGGAGTTCATATTTGTGTATAACTGCACACTGGGCCCAGGTGCCAGTGGTTGTTTTTGCTGTTGGTAGTGTGAATAATCAGTGTAGTAAGGTGGACTGTCATGGTAGCAATCTTCCAGGAATTCAATAGCATGCAATGATTGCTATGCACAATGTGACCTGTTCATCCACTGCTGAAAACATGTTGGACCTGGTACTGACTGAAATTGACAAGTGATTGAACCCCTTGTCCATGAGAGCTGGGTTCATAGTACAGTAAGTGACAATGGGTAAAATGTGGTGAAATGCATCATGAATGGTGGCTTTTTTCGGGCTCGATGCATGGCCCACTGTTTAAATGTTGTGGTGCAGGAGTTTCTGCAGCACCCTGATATAAAGGAAATGCTAACAGTTGCATGCTGTATCTGTTCTCACTTTTCACGCTCTGCAAAGGACCATGACTAACTTAGACAGTTGCAGACCTGAAACAGACTCCCGTAGCGCCGCTTGAAGCTGAAAGTTGTCACCCAGTGGAACTCCATTTTATACATGGCAGAGAGGTTCATAGGTTCATAGGTGCTTCAGAGCATAGAAGACTTGCGTCCATATAGCTCGCTGATTTACTAACAATACTCGCTAATACCTTTGCTAAACAAGTAAGAATCCAACCTATTTTTAAAGGTATTCATAGTCGGACTTGATACCACTTCACTTGGCAGTGAATTCCAAATTCCTGTAACTCTTATAGTAAACCAATTTCCTCTTTTTTTGGTGTTATGTTTATCTTTATACAACTGGTAGGTATGTCACCTAGTATCATAACTTTGTTTTTTAATTTTTATGTCCAGATGTTCCCGTAGTTTCTCATCACTGAGTACTTTATATACTTGACACATATCCCCGCGTAATCTACGGTACTCCAAAGAAAATAATCCTAGTTTTTCCAGTCTCTGATCATATTTAAAACCCTGAACCTCTTTTATGCCTTTTGTTGCCCTTCTCTGCACCCGCTCCAGGATAGTCATGTCCTTCCTATAGCCTGGTGACCAGAACTGGGCACAATACTCCACATGGGGGTGCACCAGCGAGGTGTACAATGGCAATAACACTGCCCTTTCATGGCTTGTGATGTGTTTACGTATACAATGCTGAATGTCACTTGCCTTCCTTATCATCTGGAAATATTGTTGACCAAATTTTAATTCATTATCTACTATCACTCCTAAATCCCTTTCTTCCTGCACAATTCTTAAATCCTTATTCGACTGTTTATAATTAAAATGTAGATTGTTCCTTCCCAAGTGCATAACGACACACTTTTCTATATTAAATGATGAGCCCTTATTGTTAGCCCATTCTTCCAATTCAATAAGTGCTGTCTGCAACATAGTGGCTTCAGTTATATTGTTGGCTAAGTAACCCAGCCCTGTGTCGTCCGCAAACTTTGCTAGCCATACTTCGTTACTTATAATCATATTAGAAATATATATATTAAAAAGGCATGGTCCCAGCACCGAACCCTGTGGTATTCCACTTGACACCTCAGCCCACTCAGAGCATACACCCCTCACACAAACCCTCTGCCTTCTATCTCTCAACCATGACTCCACCCAGGAGGAGAGTTTTTCTTGTATTCCTATTTCCCTGAGGGTTCCTATTAATTCAACATGCGGCACCTTATCAAATGCCTTTGCGAAGTCAAGGTATACAACACCCACCGCACTGCCCAGATCCAAGGCCTTGCTAACTCTGCCATAAAACTCCAGAAGGTTTGTCTGGCACGATCTGCCCCTAGTAAACCCATGTTGCGACCTGTCTATAATTCCATTAGAATTCATAAAATCAAGAATATATTCCTTAATAATAGATTCCAAAATCTTGCCCAAGACCGAAGTCAGACTAATTGGGCGGTAATTTTCAACCTGTTGCTGAGAACCTTTTTTAAATATTGGTATAATGAGTGCCTGTCTCCAGTCAGCAGGTACAACTGATGTATCCAAGGATTTTTGGAAAATATAGGTTACTGGCCCTGCTAACTCATATGCCAGTTCCCTAATTACTCTTGGATGTATGCCATCCGGTCCCTGTGCTTTGTTGGGGTTTATATCCTTGAGTCTTTTTAATACATCAAGAATGTTTAATGTAATGATAGAACCTTGTGTCGTAGTATGCTGTTTCAAATCTTCAGGCTGGACTTTATTAAAGACAGATGCAAAATAAAGATTACGCATATCTGCCATTTTCTGATTGTCTGAGGTTATATGACCATCTGAGTCCCTTAGAGATGTAATACTGCCATTAGTTCCTTTTATGGATCTAATGTATGTATAGAAGGATTTATAGTTATTTGGTACCTTATTTGCTAATTTGTGCTCATATATCTTTTTTGCACAATTATTGCTGATTTGGATTTTTTTAAACACTTTTTATAGAACTCCCAACATGCTTTATTGTTGCTTTTTGCCCTCAAATATGCTTTATTTTTAAGTTTAATCAATTTCTTTACATGGGGGGTTAACCATAAGGGAAGTGGTTTTTTAAATCCCTTATACTTTCTCTTTGTTGGTACATGCCTATGAACCAGTGACTCAACCATAATACTCAACCTACTCCACATTTCTGATGCCGATATATTTGCAAATACTTCCTGCCAGTTCCAGGCTGCCATCTCATTTCTCATTGATGCAAATGCGCCTTATTGTACATGTAATTACTGTGCTCCTGTAAGGTTTCCCAAATCCCCATAGTCAAAACTAACCATGGCATGATCACTAGTGCCCATGGAGGTAATATTTTACAGTCTTGAATATTATTACTCAAATTGCTTAATACCAAGTCCAGTATGTTATCCCCCCTAGTACTGTCAGATACGTATTGATCAAGTCCAGCCAGTGTAAAAGACTCAAGATAACTAGCTTCCATATGTGATGAGGCTTCTAATGTATTCCATTTGATTCCCGGTAAGTTAAAATCGCCCATTAATATGACATTTTTTGTTTCAGTCAGCTGTTTAATGAAATCTAACAATAAGACATCATCAGGTTTGGTAATAGATGGTGGTCTGTACACAACCCCCAAATTAATAGTAGAATCATTAGGTGGTGTGATTTTGATCCATAATATTTCTGAACTGCCCCATCTATCTGTTTCTATACTTGTAGATGTAATACTGTCCAAGACATATACTGCTACCCCACCCCCTCTGGATAATTTTCTATCCTTTGAATACAATGTATATCCATTTATTCCCTGTCCCAGGTATCATTCCCGTTCCACCATGTCTCAGTAATGGCACATACATGCATTTGAGACGTTTTTAATATTAAATTTAATTCGTCCACTTTGTTAATTAAACTTCTTGCATTGACTAATAGAAATTTCCAGCATGTTTGTGTGACTTTGTTTGGGCTAATGGGCTTCAGATTTGAGAGAACCCTCCCCTCTGAAGACAGTTTAAATGAATATTTACAATATGTCTCAGTCTTTGAGCCAACACCCTGTTCCCATGCTTATTTAAGTGCAATCCGTCTTGTGCAAACAGATTAAAATCCTTAAAAGCTTGCCAATGATCAATAAAGGCATGCCCTTCCCTATAGCACCACCTTTTAGGCCATCCATTTAATCACTGTATGTCATTATATAACATCTGGTTGGCTCTAGGAACAGGTAATATACCTGAGATTATCAAGTCACATCCTTTATTGCTCAAAAAGGTACCCACACACTCAAAATTGCTCTGAATCTCTGGCATTCCAATTTTCCCTACATCATTAACTCCTATATGCAATACCACCACAGGTGTAACTGTATTTTCCAAGAGACCTGGTAGCAGCCGTTTGATGTCCCTTACACCTGCACCTGGCAATACACTGACAGTAGTGTATTCATTTCGATTTTTACATAATATACTGTCTGTATTACGTAACATTGAATCCCCTATATACAACAAATCCCGAGGTGTCTTATTATGTGTTCTGGGGTTTGTATTGTTTTTGTCACCCTCCAGAACTAAATCAGAATTAATGCAAGCTATTTGCTGTATCTCTGGATTCATACTATCATGAAGTGAAGTATTTACTTCTGCAACTTCTGTTGGTGCAATGGCCTGGTATCTATTTGGAGTAAGAGTGTTTGAGGAGCCCCCAATATTCCTTCTTCCTTTTTTATCGTTTTTAGATTTGCCTACTAGGCTCCATTCCTCAACTGTTTGTAAAACTGTACAATCAGTTATTGTATCTGTTTCTTGTAGGCCTGCTTCTATAGCTCCTTCTGCCAGTGAGTCAATAAATTGTTCTAATGTTGTTATTTCTACCTGAGTTTTGATCCTTTGTTTTAAAATGTCATTTTCTAACCGAAGTTCCTCTATCAACAAACACTTTTCACATACATATTCATCTAGATCTACCCCTGTTTTAAACATCTGGCACTTAATACACACCATTTTGTTCTATATCTTACTTTTTTTTTTTCCTTTCAATAATCCTCTTAAGTCCAGCCGTCCAGCTGGCAGCTATTACTGGCGCCAACAGCAGCGTGTCTCTGCTGTCTCTCCGCCGCAGTGACGCCCTGCTCACACTCACCCTGCTCACTACAGGGTGAGATTTAATACCCCTGTGACCCGGGATGTGACTTCCGGGTCGCTATGTCCTCGCTAGCAAACTAGCGAATTAAAATATAAAATTTGCTGAACAACAGCCCCAGTGTTTTTAAAGACTACACACTGAGAATTTGCAGGTTTTGTGTAAAAATATTCAGAAACTGGCACTTTTGTAGTTCGAGATGTGCTCAGAAAAACTACAGTGCCCTCTTCCTACTTCCTGCTAGTAGGGCTCCACAGTAAAAAAAAAAATACAGCGTGATTTTAAGTATGCAGTTTACACATATGTTGTATGAACAGTACAAAGCCATCTCAGAATATCTTGTCATGCACACTAGCCGTGACAGTTCCGGGGCCTCCATGTCTATGATGAGTGAACAGTGGCGCCTCATGGACTCTGTAATAACAATCTTGAGGCCTTTTGAACAGGCCACACAGGCATTGAGTGGCAAATCTGCCTCCATTAGCCAATCAATTCCACTGCTGCAGGTACTGAGGCAGACATTGGTGAATGTACAGCATAACGTTGATGTTGCTGGAGACAGTGCTAGCAGTGTGTCGCTGAAACACATGCTGACAGTATTTGACCAGAATTGTCACATCTTGAGCATTCAGTGTAGTGATAACTTTGCAATAGCAGCCATGCTGGACCCATGATACAAACGTGAAATTGCCTCACTACTGGAGGGTGGTCCTGAACAGGTAAAAACTGTCAGTGGGCAACTGGTGTGCTTGGTTCATGGGGCACAGAAGTCATGTGCCAAGGTCAGCAAACCTCAGCAGCATAATCAGGCTGAAGGTGAACATTGAAAAAGCGTCTTTTGGGATGTGAAACATGCATCTGTGGCTTTATAATGTTGCTTGTTTAAGCTATTTATTAAAAGCTTTTTTATTGACCTTAGCTTACAGGTCTTTTTTACGTCAATTAGTGGGTAGCCGTACTGTTTTTCTGTTTGATGCCCTCATTGTTTGGCTCCAGTTTTTTTCGTTGGTAGCCGCCTTTTTTGTGTGTTTCAGTAGTATCAAGCATATCCTGTAAGGGGAAGGGGGATTGCAGTTCCAGGCGGTCTGTCATAAAAAGCGGTTGGCTTTAACCCCTTTTGGGAGGCTTTATCCCAAGTGGGAATTTGTGACATAAATGATTCTGGAGAAGCAGATGATGCATCAACCACTGGAATTAGACCAGTACAGTGAATGGTTGAGTCATATTTGTCTGAAGACAAGCAATCACTGATGATCCCCTTTTATACTGGAGTGGAAAGGCCAGTGAATGACCAGAGCTGACTGCTGTGGCACTGAAGTACCTGAAATGCCCACCCTCCAGTGTCAGTGTCAAGAGAGTATTCAGCTCAGCAGGTGCAATAGCTCAGGATCATTGTACAAATCTCTTTCCTGCAAATGTCAGTTTGCTGACATTCATAAAAATGAATGAGAGGCACATACCAGCTCAGACTGCAACCTCGGTATTTGTACCCCGGCATAGTCATGGTTTTGCTGATGTTGTAGAAAGGGATCATCCTGGTGGCAGTGGCAGCATGAAACAGCCTACCATTGACATAGATGACAACACAATGGAGAAAGAATTTCCCAGTGGTCAGAATTCAGACATAGCAGACTGTGAGGGCAGCTTTCTTTATGAGGATGATGATGAATGATGATGAGGTTAATGTTGGCAGGTTTTAACTTAAGTGGTTAAAAGGCTGTCACATTTCTTGTATGATACATGTTTTCTTTTTCATAAAGTTAAATCAGTGTCCCACTCATAGTGACTCAAATTCCATATGTCATGTCATATTTATAACACAGAGCACAGTATATTCTGGCCCCTGGACTACCACCACTATAAGACCGCTGTTACCTGTTCATCACTGCCACCATAGGGAATGTGACCTTGTATCCCCCTGGACTACCACCACCATAAGACCACTGTTTGCCACTGCCACCATGGGGAATGTGACCGTGTGTCCCCCCTGGACTACCACCACCATAAGATCACTGTTAGCCACTGCCACCACCACCATCACCAGATGCAGGAAGATGTGAAAGGGAATGTCATCATGTGCCTCAGCTATGACCACCACCACCCCCCACCAGCATTGTGACAATGTTTTGTGTTATATGTATTGACCATGCCAAGGCAAAGGGAGTCAAACAGGAGACCACATCCATGAGTCACAGGCACAAGGCTTCTTACTATTAAAACTATAAAGTGAGTATGTGTACTAATGTTTTTCATGTTTTCAACTTCTTTCAGCTGTATGTTTTGTTTTCTGTTGCTTTTCTGAGCTGCAATGGTCAAACACATATGGTTAACTTATTTTGTTTTTTAACAGTTTAACAGCAAAGGACTGTCCTTCACTGAAGGTCTGTATCAATGGTACAGCAGCAATACTGTCTACAGGAACCTATGTGATATCCATTTCCAATCCATACTGGTAAGTATATCAATTTTATTTCATCTGTTCCTTTTTTTTTTCATAAGAATGCAAAAAATATGACTGATGATGATTCATAAACTAGGTGACATGTACATCACAAAAAATATTTCTGCAACATATCATGCACTGTATTCCAAATTTGCAGCTGTGCAGCCATGACAGTGTTGAAAAAGTTGGACTCAGGTCGTGTTACTTTTACTTGACAAGATGTGGTTTTAAAATGTAACTTGAGACACAGCCTGGTACTAAATTAAATTGTAATCTGATGATTGCAGTGGGACAGCTTGCTATCTGTGTTAATCCAGATACCCATGGTGGAACATCCACTGCTTAAACATAATGTCTTACTGCTGTAATCAAGTTGTAATTCGTCCTTCATTTCTTTTTTTAGGAAACTTCCAGATGCTTTGTGGTGTCATAGTTGCCTTATCCAAAGAACTTCTTCAACATCATGCCCCCCAGGCTGGGACAGACATGCAACAAGCAGAAGTCATTTGAATCGATGATTGATGACCATGGCCATCATTACCGGACTGGAGAAGGATGCAGATGAAATCTGTGAAGAAGTAACCAAATAATAAACCATTAATGAGACCTACTTGCAAATATGCTTCCACCACCCAAAATACTTACCTTCATTGGCTTGAGAGTGTTCCATTTCCAATTTAAACACCAACATTTCTCATCAAGCACTGGAATGTGCACACCAACAGTATGTGACCTGTGATACAAAACAATACAATGAGTACATGTGTGTGTATATATATATATATATATATATATATATATATATATATACACATGTACTCATTGTGATATTTTATATCTGGAGTCTATACAGTGCCAATGTGTTTATCATCATCTGTCGTTAATTTTCTGGACACAAGACAGTTGCATTTTGGGGATGCAGAAAAATGCTGGGGACTTTGTGTGGCCACTGCTTGCAAGAGTGACTGTGGAATACATTCCAAGGGACTTTGCATGTGGTGTACCACTCCCATTTCACGTCATCAGCACTTGGGAATTTTCTGGACACAAGACAGTTGCATTTTGTGTGTTGTGAGCACATAATGTCATAATTAAATTATAAATTAAAGCAGCAGTGCAACATTTTCTGGTGAAAATTTTGACCTATACTTTTTTATGCTATTTTAGATTGTCAGTCACTTACCTCCTGACTTGTATGATACCCTTTTTTTCACTATTTATGTCTGCTTTAGTTCTTTTTCTCATGTCTGAAAAAATAAAAGGAACACTCCTTTTAATATGGCTTGGACCAGCTTTTCATCAGCATTTGCAGCTGTTTTTGAACAAATATTGATTTGTGAAGTCAGAAAACACTGCCTGTTGCATAATTGTTTATTTGACTCACAACAGAAGTGATATATAAACAACTGATGGACAAAAACAGCAGAAAATACTGATGAAGACCTGATCTGCACCGTATTAAAAGGAGTGCCCCTTTTATTATTTCAGACATGAAAAAAGTACTAAAGCAGACTCAAATACTGGAAAGAATGGTATCATATGATACAAGTCAGGAGGTAAGTCAAGTGTCAGTGTAAAATAGCATAAAAAGAATAGGTCAACATTTTCACCAGATTGTTGCACTGCTGCTTTAATGTCTATTTCAAAAAAGAAATATTTCTGGAGCCTCAGTAATGTTTACTTCCTGTCGGGACTCATGAAGTGTTTGTCATTGAAGGACTGTGAGCAGTGCAAGTATGCTGTGCTAAACTGCATGTGTGTCATCAGTGTTCTTTCCTGTGTGTGCAGACATTGTCCAGCTTCATGCAAACATATACAGTATATGGTGTAACTTGTTGCAGTATCTAATGAATAAAGATAAGAAAGAATATATAATGTATATTTTATTTGTACTATTAGCACCGGCAGAGTAAGTGATATGATATTTTTTCAGAGGTCTTGGGCCACTGTGCACCTCAGTCACTCTCAGTGCACATATTACTTTGCAGAGATAATAGCACAAAAAACACATACTCTCCTAAAAGTCATGTATGCAGTATGTGACTAAGGTGCACTCTGGCCAGACACCTCTGAAAAAATATCATATCTCTTAGTCCACTGATGATGATGGTCACAATAAAATATATGTTATATATTCTTATCTCTATTCTTTATACCATACACACTGCAACAAACCAGCATATATATGTTTGCAAGAAGCTGGGCAATGTCTGATGTCACACACACACACACACAGGAAATAACACTGACTGCACACATGCAATTTAATACATTATACTTGCACTGCTCAGTCTTGCTTTTCCACAACCACTCCACAACAGAAAGTAAACATTTCTGAGGCACTGAATTATAATAACAGGGCAATAAGAGCATATATGTATGTGTATGTATATATTTAAACTACTACTGTGGCCTTACCTCTCTCTGTTATTAAACGAAAAACAAAATACTACAGTGGTGGGGGGGTGCTGCAAAAAAAAGCTAATGGGGGATCCTCTGCTGGTTCAACAGCAGATGGAGCATCAACACAATCTGTAACTGGTGTTGCTCTGTCTGCTCCAGCTGCTACTGAACAGCATCCACCCTCTCATTGTTTTCTTCCACTGCGGCCCACAAAAACGCTATGTCTGCCTGAGTCACAAGCATTGTGGGGTCCACTGGTGGTGGTACACCAGGTAGAGGTGGTGGTGAAGATGGTGCTGGTTGTGGTGGTGGAGCAGCTGCTGCTGTGGTCCTCCTCCTGCTGTGGCAATGCACAATAGCAACACCCTCTGCCACTGCCACATAAGGGCCAGCAGGTGGAGGCCTGACCCATTCTGTGGAAGCCTGCCACTCCACTTTGTGGTGGTTCAACATATGGGTGCACTGGCCCCCAGTCTCCACCCCACAAAGTATACATACTAGAAGGCTTCTGGCCCCCCGACACAGTTGAAAAACTGCCAAACTGGGGGGCTGCGGGGGGGGGACCAGGCATAGGAGGGACAGATGCAGTGCAGCAGTATGGTCATGGCAGGGCTTGACCTGCTGCTGTGGAGGCAGTGCTGCTGGAGCTCCTGCAGCTGCCACTGGTGGTGGTGGACTTGGTGGACATGATGGTGGTGCTGCTGCTTCCAGAGGGGAGACCAAAGACTTTAGAGCAGTCCAAAACCACCCGGCCATGCCCCCAATGTGTATGCACTACTGCCTGTCCCCTCCTGCCAGCAAGGTTGCCACATGGCTCCACTGCCCCACGCACAGACCCACGCATTCCCTCTGAGTCCTGACTTGGACGGTCCACATCCTGTCCCTGCTCCATTTCAAAATAATCCCTCCTTCCCTCTTTGACTAGCAACGCCATCACCAACAACTTCCACAACACAGAACACACACTCACACAACACAGGCACACACACAGTCACACACACACACACAACAAAACTTGTAAAACAAAGAAATCAGTCACCACAAGAAAAAATGAACTGACAAAACAGTACAAAAAAACTAAACAATTAGCTTTCAAAAAAGCTTTTGGGTTTGATCACTTTTAAGAACAACAACAATTCTCTCCTCTCCTACACAAAATGCTTCCTCTCTGTTACTGAGCACAGGAGAAAGTGAAAGTATCTGCTTGTATGACTCACTTCCTTCCTGCCTGGCTAAAGCATGTGACTGAGGTGCCTTTGTAAATGAGTCTTTGACTCAAAGGTCTGTAAACTGATGAGCTAATAAATAAATAAATAAATAAAAACTTACAGTGCTGTAAGCCATGTGATGTGTGGGGGGTTGCCTGTATTGTTGTCACTTCACCTTACTTCGTGTTAAGGTGGAATGATAATGCGAAGTCATAATTTCAAGGCGAAGTGAGCACTTTGCAATGGTCACTTTGCATAGCACCAGGACAATGCGAAGTGGCCACTTCACATTCACTTCACCAGTGGAATTTAATTTCACTGCATCTGTAGCCAGGAGTTTGGAAAAAAAACTAACATGTTGTGTGGCAAATTGGCTGAAGGTGAAGACCCAAAGGGAAGTGGTAGGAGGGGAACTATCAGGGATAAGGGAGGTCACAATGTAGTCCCACAGGGGTCAATGTTTGAAACAGTGCTATTTAATGTATTCACTAATGACAATGGGGCAGGAGTAAAGTGCAAAATCTGTCTCTTTGTAGATAAAACCAAACTCTGTGAGATGGTGGACATACAGGACAGCGTCAGGGATCTAAGAGAGGATCAAGCTCAGCTGGGGAATGATCTTGTATCTGGCAACTGGGGTTCAATGCAAAAAAAGTGCAAAGTCATGCACATTGGATGCAAAAACCCAAGAGCCAAGTACAGTCTAGGGTGCGAAGTCATAGTTTTCAATGAGGAAAAAGGCCTCAGAGGTAGCTACTGTATAACTAATAGTCTAACACACTGTACACAATGCAAAAAGGCTGCGACTACAGCAAAAAGAATACTGGGCTGTATATCTCGAGGGTTCACCAGGAGAGGGAAGGAGGTGATTCTGTGACTCTACAGATCTGTGGTGGACCCACACATAGAGTACTGTGAGCAGTACTGGAGCCCCTACCTATGGAAGGACATAAACCGGCTGAAAGCAGTCTAGTGAAGGGCTATGCAGATGGTCCAGGGTCAACACATTCTATTGTATGAAGAAAGGCTGAGAAATCTTGACATGTATTCACTCAAGGGGAGAAAAGAATGGGGGGACATGATAGAAACCTTCAATTATATCAGAGGTATTAACAAGGTCAAGCTAGGGAACCTGTTTTGTCTAAGAGAAAATAGGAACACAAGTGGGCCTCCTTACAAGTCAAGAGGTCAAGAAACACTTCTTCACAAAGATGGCAGTGGCAGGGAGGTCCATGTGAATTTTAAACTGAAGACATTGAAGCCCCATGGCTTCAATGAAATCATGGACTGGGCCCCTTTCTTCTAACAGCCCTGTGTGTATGTTTTTGCAATTTTCAGATACTGGAAATGAGATTTGTTATTAGTTGGTTGTAAATTTATACTGTATGTGTTATATGCTTAATAGCATCACTTTTTTCTTTCTTCTATCTCATTTCAGAGAATTATGCAGTTCAAGAAACCACACTGCATCAAATGTATTGGGCAGCTCACTTTTTTCTGCACCAACCTATCCAGCCTTATAAGTCTCCTAATACCCTGACATAGGTCACAGTGCCTTCTTTAACTACAAACTAGAAGTTTTAGAAAGTCCCTCTTTAATATTTTCCTAAAATACTTTACTTATCATTAATGGTATGCATCTATTGTCATACGCTGTTTTTTGGATTTCTTTTCTATTTTCTCACTCTTCACCTTTATTATCGTCAACCATCTTCAACATCCCAGGATTGTTTATAAACTGATGAGCATATTGTTTACCCTTCTGTGTTTATCATTCACATCACTAGCATGACATATGGTTTGCAACTCCCTACCACTTACTTGTATGCTTTAGACTAGATCAGAACATCTGATGTAGCTCCACCTCTGTGTACCGTAGTTGCTGCTCATTGCCATCTTAGGATTCTCATTGTATTTTGCGGTTGCAATTACTACATTTTGGGGTTCCAATTACTATAACACAAGTGCAAAGTTAAGCAGGAAAAATATAAAGTACAAAATAAAGAATTTCTTTCACATTTAGTATCCAAATCACATCAGCTAGTGTCATCGCAAAGGTGAGCTGTGACCTCTACCTTATAACAAATCAATAATTTCTAGAGTTCTCTGCCTTACCTTGTCACTTCATTTGGAGATGGGCTGTAAGTAGTTATTTCACCACTTCCAGTATTCTAATCCTTCTAATGATTAGCCTAGTGTAAAAATATCTCCCTACCTGACTGAGATTTTGGTGATGTTGTCTCAAAGTAAGTACGCTTGATCATGATTATACTTATTTTTTACATTAATTTTCCATGAGTGGGTTTTTGTATGCACAATGGTGCTTTTGTTGGATAAATAAAACCATTTTAAAGGTCTGCAGGAGTGCTTGTACTCGGCTAGTTTTACATGGTTCTCCTGCTTTGCAAGCACTTACTCTCCTGCTGCAGTGTTTTCAACTCTGCTGGTTGTGGTAACAGGGTGGAATGAACTTCCAAAGGAGGTTGTCACTCAGAAAATGGTTGGGAGCTTCAAAGGGGGTTGAACAGGGTCAAGGAAAAGATAAGGTTACATAGGGAGGAGGGTGAAGTGCCATTTTAATGTAAGGACATGAGGCTCCTCAACAAGCACACTAGAGAGACTATGTGCAACAACAAGAGTAGAGCACTGTGATCATACTGTATTAGGCTTAATGCCATGTTTTTGAAGCCTCATTCGAGCTGATATATAGATGTGTTAGCCCACTGTTTGTTATGCACATTTCGTTTGTGGAAAAAAGGAAATATTTTTCATCCAATCTGGTGTGCGCACAGCTCTCTACTCTTGTTATTGCCTTGCACTCCTCTGCTGCAGCTGCATTCTCCTAGATTGACCATATGGCCTTCTTCTGCTGGCACCTTTGTATGTTCATATCAATAGGAATATTTGACAAGCATTACATTTGACAGATATTGGTCTGGTTATTTAACTATTATAAATGTTAATTCCTTTATTATCTCATATTCTTTATCTAGCTTTTCAACTAAACCAAAAATTGTGAAGGGTAACCTGATGAGAGTGCAACAAAGTTGAATATTGTATTGCACTTTTTTTTGTTTGTTTTTGTAGTAACATTTATCTCTAAAGAGATGTTTGAAAGACCTTCCTGTGTTGTGAGAAAATGGAAATAAAGCAAACAATAAAAGAATAATAATAAAAAAAAGAAAAATCTAGATTAGCTCCAAAATAGCAAAATCTATTGGAAATTATTTTACAAGATAGGGAAGTGCAGTTTGTTGAATGTCCTATTTTGATCTCTTCATAGATAAACCTGATACAAAATTCCTCTGAATCTATTGCACTCCCAAGTAATTAATGTTCAAATAAAACTCCAGAAGACACTGTACAGGGGCGCAGCGAAGACCTTTTTGTTACTAGATAGGCCAGTGATAACAGCTTACAGACCTTCCACTACAGTCACAGGAAGTGCTCACTCACAAAAACTCCCCCTTACTGGAGCACCTGAAACTAAGTTCCCAGGTACCGTAATTACATGTGTAGAAGGCTACTTAAAATAAAGTTAACTTAACAATCTCCCACTTTTCTTTAAAGACTTAAATTTTAGCCCCCCCTTTTATAATAGCAAAGTTTAATGTCCATATGGTTAAGTGTCTTCTTCCTCAAGCTGCCACATCCCTTTACTGAGTGCTTTTAGAAGCACAAGAGCCGGTGCTCCCTTTTTTGTCAAGCAGTCAGCCAGTTGTTCCTTCGTGGTAGACCAGAGAACACGCTGGACCCTCTTGGCCTGGATAAGTTCTTTAATGCCACTGATTTCAAGATGAAGCCTTTTCTCTGAAACCGACTTGGTTGACTTGATAGCATCAACTAGTGAATGATTGTCCACAACACATGTCACAGGTAAGATGTGTTTGATACCACTGGTAGTGAGCTCTGAGTAGAGCATTGCCAGAAAGATGGCATTGTCAATTCCCTCAGCCAAAGCAAGGGTTTCCCCAGCAAGCGTGCTCCAGACTACTCTTCTTATCCTTTTTGACTGCCAGGAAAGTGGTGAAAAGCGTCCTTCCTCACCCATTAAGATAATCAGGTGTCCACCCTGAGTACCCCCATCCGGGAGGTTGCCTAGTGATGCATCACTAAAAACTACCAATTTTAAGGAGGCATCTTTTCCCAAACATTGAAATTTCAAAGTCACTTGTTCTGATTTCAGTTTTCAAACAATTTTGTTTGCCTCATGTATGGTTTGAACAGTGGCTTGTTTCTTGTTTGACGCCAAGTTGCAAGCATCAAACATGACATTAGGTCTGCTCTGTCTAGCAACCCAGAGAATTTGGCCTGTCTTTGACCTCAGTTGATCCTTTTCACTTTCAGTGAGAGGATCATCACTGTGTAACTCTCTTGTGGAATCCATGTGGATGGGATGAAGATTTTGTATGTAGTGTTGCTGTTGTAACTGTACGATTTTATCAACTGTATTGAACTCCATGCCCATGTAACAAAAGCTGTCATGCTCCTCACGGCCAGTGTTAAAGACATTTATTAAGTGTGGTATTACTGTTGTGGCAAAATTATATGAGCCACCCCAAATGAAGTCATCAACATGGCAGGCAAGCACTCCAGCTACATTGCTATCTTGATCTAACCAGTAGAAGATGGCAGGATCCACTTGTGACATTTTTCCACCTGTATTCAGCACAGTTTCTTTAACTTTGATGTACCAGTACAGAGATGCATCTGCCAGACCATAAACACACTTTTTAAGTTTCCACAGTGTTTCTTCACCTTTAGCTTCAGGTGGAGATTTGATGTAAATATCTCGAGACAACTCTGTTCCTTGTAGGAAAGCAGATTTAATGTCCATGGAATGAAGTCTCCATCGTTTTTGACAAATTACAGTTAGAAGCAATTTTAAGGACTCTGAGGTGCACATTGGTGAGTCTTTTGGAAGTTCTTTATTGTCTAGTTCCTCAAAACCTCTGGCCACCAGACGTGCTTTTGGAACTATTCCATCCAAGGTTTCTTTTAGGGTACAAACCCACCTTGTAGAAATACACTTTTGTCCATTGTCTTTGACTATGTCAAACACTCCATTGCTCTTCCAGCTACTGAGCTCATCTTGTTTGCATAATCAAAAGATACTTCCTTTGTAACTAGTACATCATCTTCAGAGTGTTGCACTTGGTTGTCCATAGGTTCGATGCGAAGATTGTCTACACAGGACAAGTCAACGGACCCTGCTCTATCTGAAATGGCAGAGGGTTACAAGTAGTGTAAATTGTACCAGTGTTTGTTTTTCCCCTTAACTTTTTCTGCACGTCCAAGAACTTTTGCTGTGCATGGAATCCCACTTTCTCTGTCTGTATATCTAACAATTTGTTCAGGTTTTAGATTGACACAGCCATCTTGTCTTGACACATGGGGTTGTTGAATGTCCACTTCATCAGTATTTCCTGTGTCATTGGCGAAGTCCTCTACTTCATCATTGTCTGTGCCACTCATAGTGTCCATGTTATTGTGTTCAGCATCTGAAAAATCTGTCTCACCTTCGGTGACCTTTTGTGTAGCATGCTGATGGTCAGCCACCACTCCTTCAACTTGCTCATTACTCACTTTTCATAACCTTGAATGATGCACACGCACATAGGTGCCTCCATGTCTCACAAATATTACCACGCCATCCTGACCAATGACGACACCAGGTCCTTTCCACTCTGCACAATCCATGAGTTTGTAATAGACTTTGTCTCCAGTCTCATATTTTTCATCTGTAGGACAAAGTTGTTTACACAAAGCCCAGCGAATTCTCTCTCTCTCTGAGCATTCTGCTTTGGTGAATGCTTTACTCGCTGCATGCAATGCTGAAATATGCTGTCCTACTCATTCACTCATAGTCGTCCCTTCCAAAGCAGGTGGCTTATCAACCAGCACGGAGGGAAGATTAGGGTTCTGTCCAAACACTAGCTGGTATGGGCTATAGCCATGGACATTCTGCATTGAGTTTTTTGCCATAAGTGCCCAATCTAGGGCTGTTTTCCAATCACATTGATTAGTTTTCTTTTTACTTTCAATAGGATTTCAGTGAGTGTTAAATTACAGTGGCGTGAAAAAGTAGTTGCCCCCTTCCTGATTTTCTCTATTATTGCATATTTGTCACACTGGATGTTTTCAGGTCTTTAGACAAAATATAATATTAGATAAAGGGAACCTGAGTGAACAAATAACACTTTTTTTTTTTACTTATTTCATTTATTTAATGAAAAAAGTTAACCAACACCAACTGGCACTGTGTGAAAAGTAATTGCCCCCTAGTTAAATCAACCCAATTAAAGGGATAATTAGAGTCAGCTGATTGAACACAGTCAGGCTTGATTACAGCTAGCCCTGCTCAATATAAACCTCACTATTTTGCCCCTTACCATCAGAGTCCGCGTTGCCAGCACAAAGATTCAACAAGCACATTATGCCATGATCAAAGGAAGTTCCTGAAAAGATCAGAAAAAAAATTTGTTGCCCTCTATCAGTCTGGAAAGGTTACAAAGCTATTTCTAAGGCTCTGGGACTCCATCGAACCACAGTGAGAGCCATAATCTCAAATGGGAACACTTGGAACAGTAGTGAATCTTCCCAGGGTGGGCGGCCTGCCAAAATTACTCAAGGCGCAGTATAAAATCACCCAGGAAGTCTCAAGGATCCTAAAACAACATCAAGAACTGCAAGCTTCTCTTGACTCAGCTAAGGTCAGTGTTCATGACTTCACAATCAGAAAGAGACTGGGCAAAAATGGGCTTCATGTGAGAGTAGCAAGGTGGAAACCACTGCTAACCAAGAAGAACATAAGCGCTAAATCTCTCATTTGCCTAAGAACCTGGATGATCCACAAGCCTTTTGGGAAAATGTTCTATGGACAGATGAGTCAAAGTGGAACTTTTTGGCGACATGGATCCATAATGTCTCATAAAGCAAACACAGCATTCCACAGTAAGAACACCATACCAACAGTCAAACATGGTGGTGGTAGTGTGATGGTGTGGGGATGCTTACTGCCTAAGGACCTGGATGACTTGCCATAATTAAAGGAACCATAGATTCTGCTCTGTACCAGAAAATTCTTAAGGAGAATGTCCGGTCATCCTTCCGTCAGCTGAAGCTGAAGCGTGTTGGGTCATGCAGCAAGACAATGATCCAAAGCACAAAAGCAATCCACATCAGAATGGCTAAAAGAAGTAAAATTAAAGTTTTGGAGTGGCTAGTCAAAGTCCAGACTTAAACCCAATAGAGATGCTGTGGCAGGACCAAACGAGCAGTTCATGCTCAAAACCTACCAATGTTTCTGAATTAAAGCAGTTCTGCGAGGAAGAGTGGGTTAAATTCCTCCACAGCGATGTGAAAGACTGATATTGAATTATAGGAAGTGTTTGGTTGCAGTCATTGCAGCTAAATGTGGTGTAACCAGTTATTAAGTGTAAGGGGGCAATTACTTTTTCACACAGTGCCAGTTGGTGTTGGTTAACTTTTTTTCATTAAATAAGTGAAATTAAAAAAAAAAACAAGTGTTATTTGTTCACTCAGGTTCCCTTTATCTAATATTACATTTTCTCTAAAGACCTGAAAACATCCAGTGTGACAAATATGCAATAATAGAGAAAATCAGGAAGGGGGCAAATACTTTTTCACGCCACTGTATGTCATTCTAAAAGTCGATTGCTCTATGGACTGTACCCAGCAGTTGTCTTTACTTCTGTATTAAAATTTTCTGCCATATCACGGATTTCATCATTGTTGAATTCTCCTCCATTGTCGCTGTATAATTTTTTTGGTGGGTCATGCACACTTATCCAGGAATGAATAAACTGCTTCACAATTTCAGTAGGTTTCTTTGTAGTCACAATGCCTCCAGCACTGAAACGTGTGAAGTGATCAATTATGTGAAGATACCACACACTTGGTCCTAGCTCATGAAGGTCCACAACCACTGTTTCATTGTACTTAGAAGCCATTGGTAGCCCAACAGCAGGCTTGGGCTTGGGTTTGCTGTATCTCAGGCATGTCTCACAGCTGTTCACTATCTATTGTAGAATGGAAACACTCTCTTTATCATTACCAGAACTTGCAGTAATTTCTGAAGCTTATCAACTGAAGCATGTCCAAATTGCTTGTGAAGTTTTAACAAAACTCTGTGCTTTTCATCTGTGGACATGTTCTCTGTCACTGTTAAAATCTCATTTTCACACGGACTCTCTGTAATGTCTTTGTCTAGAATGCTGACACAATAATGTCCTGAAGTAGGAAGCTCAAGTATGATTGGTTGTTTAAACATCACCGCTTTGTCATTTTTAATGTCTAGCACTGCCCCTGCCTTCTTTAAGGAAGTTTTACTTAACAACAAAGGAATATCTGCAGGGACTACCTCTGTTTCTATGTGACATTTTGTCTGACCTATTTTTGCTGGGATTTTAACTCTTTTGATAGAATGCACAACTCTTCCATCTCCAAATCTGAAAGCTCTTCAACTTGGTATGTCCACCATCTTGTGCACTACATCTTGTCTAAGTTCACTTACATAGCTATCTAGCCATTTTTCTCCACAGACTGTGCATGTACATGCAGTATCAATGACTGCAGATCCTAAAGACTCTACCATAAATACCTGTGCATCAGTAGCGAACTCCTTTGAAAACAATGTGATGTTACACTGCTCTACTTCATCTATATTTGTTTTTTCCTCTATTAACTTCACTTGTTCATTTTTGTGCTGGCAATCTTTGGCCCAATGATAAGTGCTTTGGCAAATGGCACATTTTGATCTTCTCCCAAATCTATCCAATGGATTTTTGCCAGGCAATGGTGCCCTCTTGTGGTCGTTTTGACAGTGCACCATGCTATCCTGTTTTTTCTTTTTCTCAGTGAAATACGCTGCATCTTGACCCACGTGAATTCCCTCCATGACTGGGACAATAGATGTCTTATTGCCAAAAATCCTCTTTAATGCTGACTTCATTGATGCAAATGTCAGGCTTGTACAGGCAGTTAAAGCCAACTGTTTATCCTTCACATCTAAGCATGAAGTATCTAACAACTTGAAAGCTAGCACAGCATCTGGCAGAATCATATTATGTTTGTGCATGACAGTGTACCTTTGCTCAAAGTCAATAAGGTAGTCCGTCATGGACGTTGAGCTGCCTCTAGCAATCCAGTCAAAATTAGTATGTGCATCACAAATCCGATCCTTCTCCTCCTTGAGAAACACATCATCAAGTGCTCTGATTAACGTCTCCATTCCCATATCTTTGTTTAAATCTTCTGCTGAAATTTCCAATCCAATGTCCCTCGCTCTACCCTTGAGCGAAAGTACGACTGCTAGCGCTTGTTTTTTTTTTTCTCCAGTTCGGTAACACGTTGCCATATTCCAACTTCATTTTTCCAGCTTTCATACTCCCTTTTCTCATCAAATGCAGGTGGGACCCTGTAATTCCTAACCATCCTCTGCTATCAATGTTCAAATAAAACTGCAGAAGACACTGTACAGGGGCACAGCAAAAACCTTTTTTATTACTAGATAAACCAGTGATAACATCTTACAGACCTTCCACTACAGCCACAGGAAGTGCTCACTCACAAAAACTCCCCCTTACTGGAGCACCTGAAATTAAGGCCCCAGGTGCCGTAATTACATGTGTAGAAGGCTACTTAAAAAAAGTTAACTTAACAATTAACAGTATCCAAATTATTGTAATAGATACAGTCAGGTGGCATACGATTTACCTAAACAACAAGCAGCCTTGTTAAAAATCATTTTTTTTTAATTTACTATGATTTTTGCCCCAGTGTCTCCCAACATGCCCACTATTAATCCTAGTGATTTCATTCTGCCCACTCACTCAACTTCTCTAGGACTTACTTCTCTCCATTTTTCCATCCTGGCATGCCCTGCCAGGCAGGGCCACAAGGGCTAGACCCTGGCCTCCAACAGAGTTTAGTCTCTGGTGCCTGAAGAGACAGCCATGGTCAGTGTTGTACAGCCTACAGAGAGAGAGGTCAACATCCTCCTGCAGCAGACATGTTTTTTCCACTTTTACTATCTTAACACCTAGAATGCTTAGATGACCTCCTGACACATGCACACACAATAGGGTACATTGCACATTGGAGCACATCAGCTTCCTCCTATCCTGATCCTTGGTTCCAGCTACACCACCATCTGTGGTCATCCAGGTGGTGGCAATGCAGTGGAGACCAAATTCCCTCCCAGGGGCCGAAAGCATCCTCTGGGATGCTCATCTCATATACTTCAGCTGGCCCTCCAACAATTCCCAAATCTGGGTCATTGATGTTGAGAGCAATAGTGCTACCACTGCACTGGTGGGCCTGCCCATGTGTTTAAAATCTTAGTCTTAAAGGGGTATTACATAAGTAAAAAACAGATCAGAATACAGGTTTTTATAGAGATGGTCAGAGATGTGCATTCATAAACTTGACTGATGTGAAACCTTTGCAATTGAGCGCTTGTGCTCAAAGGTGTTTCAGAACCATAAATAAATAAATGAATAAAGAGGGCTGCCCAACTTAAAGGGGCAGACCATGTTGTCCTCACGACCTGGATAAGAAATAATATGGGAGGTGCTGGCGGGGGAGTTGCCTAGGATGAGGTCATAAGAAGGTAAGGCAAGAAAAGGAGGGGAAGATAGGCAAGCAGCCCAGGATTGGTGAAGCCAGGAAGGGGCAGAGCTAAAGAGGGCTTAAGAAGGGCTGCAAGGGAGCAAATGGGCAGAATTTTGCTCCAGAGGAATTTTTTTAATTTCCTTGGGAAGCACAGCAGTTCAGTGGGATTTGTCAGCCATGGGGCTGCGTAGCACAGGGATAATCTGAAGGTCACTTTTGTTTAAAAAAAATATATAATATATATACAATTTAATATATCATCGCAGCGGTAGGTGGACCGGAGAGAACTAAGCATTGAGCCAGAAGCAGTAAGTATCGGAAATCGGACCAGTGGGAGAGAAGAACTGAGAAGGTGGGAGCAGTACCAATCGGAGGTAATGTAAAAGATTTTGTGTCCAGGCAAGGATCGCGAGGGCAGGTAGTACGCGAGTAAGTGTTTGTGGCCTCTGATGTGAGAGCGGAGGCTGAGAAGAGCGAGGGACATGGTAACAACAGCAGAATGTATGCGAAGGTATGAGAAAGCGAGTCAGACTGTGAAGAGCAGCACAGTAGGTTTTGGGAGAGACATGAAGCAGGGGGTGGACCAGCCTGAAAAGTTTGAAGCACATGGTTGGGGTAGCGCAAAGTGGTTAGGCGACTGTGTGGTGGGCAGTTGGTAGCAGTTGTGTTTGGGTCCCAGCAGTTGTGTAATTGGAATGAGGGGGTTTTCAGGCACAGGCACAGGGCTTGCTCAACGGAAAGGGTAAGGTCATTCCCAGAGTGACTGGCAAGAGCGGATGGGCAATTAAGTGAGAGGGGTATGCTAAGAACCCAAAGCATAGGTAGAGGTGGAAAGACCAAAGCCAGGATGCATAATGAAAGAATACAGCTGTAGCCGCTCAAGGTGGTGGTGTGCAGTGAGGAGTTGGGCAAGGGACAAGCATGGGGGACAAGGGAGAACACAGAAGAATGCAGGCATGGGGGGTTAAGAGAATTGCCATGTGGGTGGCCTATGGGGGGTTTGTTACAATGGATGTGGGGCCATGTCATGCATGCAGTGGGAGAGGGCACCGCAATTCAGGGGGCGGTGGAGAATGGTGAAGATGGAAAAGGGAAAATGCCACGAGAGCCAGGGGCATTAGTAGAAAAGGGGGAATGACGAGAGTGAGCAGGGGCAGAAAAATGGGGCCTACCATGTGGGATGGCATCTGACGTCATCATCACGCAGCAGTAGGTCCAAAGAGGGGGAGGGACGAGGAAGAAGAGCGCAAGAGGGGCACTCAAAAATAAAGCAGGCAGCAAACAAAGGAGAAGGGGTTTGGAGAAGGGCAAAGTGTGCCTCGACAGCAATGGGTGGGCACGGTTGGGAGGGTAATAATAAAAAAGAAAACAAGGAGATATAGAGTCTTGTGGAGGCATTCTATGCCTCCAGTGTGAGAGGAACCAGGTTCGAACCTGGGTATATGCGGTAGTATCTGTTTCATTTGGCCGTTTTTGGTGGGGCACAGAAGCATGGGGCTAGTAGGTGTGCTGGTCAGCAAAAAAAAAAAAACACAATGGGGGTGGGGCCATGAGGGGGGTGGGGACACAAAAAAAAAGGTATTGTTATTAATGGTATGTCTTCTATGTTTAGTAGGTACAAGAGGATGGCACCAAAGAAAGGGAAAGCAAATAAGGAAGAGTGTTATAGAGCAGTCATGGACCTGGTGGAGAAGGCCAACCAGCTGCTAGAGGTGGCGGAACCAGATGGGGTGGAACAAGGGTCCAAATGGAAGGGGAGACAGGTGAAGGGACAGGGGAAGGAGAGGAGGTCACCAAAATGAGCACAGGTGCCTGAGCCTGGGCATGAGGAGGGGGTGCCAGCTCCAGAGATGCCACAGAGTATCACAATGTCGGCTCCTGTTTTTTGCCCGGCACCAACGCCAGTGCTCGACACCCTGCTGGCCCCACCACTAGGGCCAGGACATACACCTGCACTGGGAGATCCCACAATGGGACCCAGCGGCCAGCAACCAAGCCCCCCAGGTAATCCAGTGGTGACACTCGAAAGCAGTGTAAGGGAATATGTGGAGCAGATGCTGAGAGGCATGGGGGAGAATGGACTGGGGCAACTGGAGAAGGCATTAGGGGAGATAAAAGGAGCAGGGACAAGCACAGATAGAGGGGGGAATGGTCCCAAACCCAACAAGGAGGTGGGAGCTCCAGGGGTCAGACTAGTGGAACACGTGCCTACGGCCATAAAAGAAAAAATATGGAAAGGGGAATATGTTGACGTATTCACCTTAGTGAACGTGGACAACATGGACAAATTGGAAGAAAGGGACAGCTTTGAGAAGAAGGATATGGCGGCAGCAGTGGTGCTGTTAGGAAAGGGAGAGGAGGAAAAAGCAGAGAAAGGGAAGACCTGGGACAAATGGTCCACAGGTTTTACGTACTCTATGGCCATTGCCATTGAGAAGAAACTGGAGTTAGCAACCCTGCTTCTGACTTACTTCTTGATCATTAAGAATGCGTACAAAAAAGAGGGGCATAGTTGGCTGAGATATGATGAGAAGTTCAGAAAGAGGATGGCACATTTTTGGGATGTATAATGGGTTGTGCGACACATTGATCTGTGGCTAGAAATCTACATGGGACCAACGGACAAGGAAGTAGATGGAGAAAGGAGAGGTGGAACAGGGTTAAAGGCTTTTTGGGGATATAACCGGGCATTTTGCTCTTGGCCTAATTGCCGATTCTGGCATGTTTGCGCAAAATGCGGGGGGCACCATCCAGCGACAAGGTGCAGTTACAGTTGGGAAAAGAACAGTGGGGGGGCTGGAGCAGGTGCACCAACAGCCCTTTTGGACAAGCCAAGGGGCATTTCAGGGACAACAGTGGGGGAGGAACAACAGGGGCAGGAAAAGTGGGGGAAGGAGAGGTCACTCATACCAGACCAGGTACCAGGACAGCTGAGGTGGAAAAGGGCAACTTTAGGTTGGCACAGACACCAATCAAGGTGGCTGCTATTCAGGAAGGTTTGGTGGGTTACCCGGACCAGGTGGCAGCTAAGGAGCTGGGGACAGGTTTTCATATAGGTTTTATTTTACAGTATGGGGTGGTCGGAAGGAGACAAAGGCAAAAAACCTTAAGTCAACTCTAGGGCTCTAGGAAAAAGTGCTATACTAGCATGATTAATTCAAAAAGAAGTGGCAGCAGGAAGGTTGGAAGGCCCATTTAAGTCACATCTGCTGCCAACACTACGCATATCCCCACTGGGTTTGGTCCCCAAAAAGCAACCAGGGAGTATAGGGTGATACACCACCTTTCTTACCTGGAGGGGGATTCGGTCAATGATGCCATAAAGGAGGAGGATAGCAGGGTTACCTATGCCACATTGGAAGAGGCAGTGCAACTTATTAGGGCCAAACAAGAGGCATGGCTGGCAAAGACGGACATAGAAACGGCATTCCGGTTACTACCGGTAAGGCCAGCAGACTGGGACCTGCTCGGTTTCCAGATAGACGAAGGGTACTACTTTGACGAGGCCATGTCTATGGGGTGCTCGACAGTGTGTGCCACATTTGAGATGTTTAGTACCTGGTTGCAGTGGCTGTTTCAGAAAAGGTTTGGGTACCGGACAGTGGTGCATTACCTCGATGACTTTCTGTTCATAGGTGAGGGCAGAGAAGAGACAGAAAAGATGTTGGGGGAATTCAAGGTTTTATGACAAGAAATAGGGGTGCTGCTAGCAGAAGACAAGATGCAGGGGCCATCCCAGAAGATAGAGTTCTTGGGTTTGGAACTGGATATGGTACAGGAGCTATACTGGCTACCGGAGTTGAAGGTCAAGAAGCTACAGGTGTTGTTAAAACAAGTGTGCAGCTGCAGGAGGGTACAGCTCTGACAGGCTCAGCGGCTAATGGGGCACCTGAATTTCGCATGTAGGGTCATTGCACCAGGACGCACGTTTACACGGTGGCTCGCATGGGCAATGAGAGGGGCAAAGCAGCCCCATCACTGAATAGATCTGAATAAAGGCACTAGGGAGGACATGGCAGTGTGGGAGCACTTCCTGCAAGCTTATAATGGTCAGACATTCTGGCAGGAGGAGTGGCTTTACAACACAGACCTGCAGCTCTACATGGATGAAGCAGGGGGGGTGGGCATGGGAGGGTATTTTCAAGGAAAATAGTTCGCAGAACCATGGCCCGAAGAATGGGCGGACAAGAAAATAATGAAGGACATAACATTCTTAGAAATATTTCCCATATGGGTAGCAATGGTGGTATGGGGGGGGACGATCTCAGGAACAGACAGGTCACCTTTTGGAGTGATAATCAGGCAGTGGTGGAGGTGTTGAACAAGAAACGTGGCAGGTCAGAAAGGGTCATGGCTGGATTAACCTGTACGCAAATTACACCATGGCGTAGGGCCTCATGGTTCAGGAGAGTCCCCACTTTTAACTTATTTACTTTCTTTATTCCCTGTACTGGGCTGCTGCCAACCAGTCGAATTGCTCAAAAAACAATCCCCCTCCTCGGAATCAGCCCCTGTCCCTGGTCCAGTGGTCCCCCCCTGTCCTTGGACTGACTCAGCCTGGTCCCCCCTTCATGGCCACTCTGAGTGAGTGAGCCTCTCAAAATCTCTGACAGGCAGCTCTGGCTCCACCTCTGATCTAGTCTGACCCCACCACACAACCAGTCAAGCCCATCAGAGGACCTCTGGAGGGTGTGGCTACTGGGGAGTGGGAATCAGTGCGTGCGTGTGCATGGCATCAGGGCATGTGGCCAGGCAGTGAGGAGTCGAGGAGGAGGACGAGAGGGCTGTGGATGTCGATGGTCAGTTGCCTCATAGGTGCCGGTGGTTGGTCTCATCTTCGTCTTGATCGAAGAAGAAGACACAAT
The DNA here is from genome assembly GCA_016271365.2 of Neoceratodus forsteri. Lineage (NCBI taxonomy): Eukaryota > Metazoa > Chordata > Ceratodontiformes > Ceratodontidae > Neoceratodus > Neoceratodus forsteri. The sequence goes on from CM028131.1 coordinate 452,085,949, forward strand.
AGTAGTAGAGAAAGAGAGCGGGCCATGGGGGGGTGGCTGGAGTTGGATTCAGCTTCGCCACCTGGTGTGCAGCGTTGGGTGCTGCTGGTGTTTTTGGTGTAGCCAGGGTCAGTCAGTGCTGCTTAAGTTGGGCCTCTGGTGCTGCTGTGAGGACTTGGAGTCCTCCTGTGCTGGTCTGAGCCGTGTCACCGCCATCTACGTGATCTTGAGGAAAAGATCTCAGACATCTCATCTGTCCACCACCAGGCTGAGGCTGGCATTTATCCTCCTCCAGTCCAATCATCAGGACAGTCATCACATCAGTCAGGCCAACCAAGGCAGGCCACACCAAGTATGTTAACTAGTCCACGTGCTGCAGTGTCCAAGCCATTGTACTGCAGAATGAAATGAGTTATTGGAGAAACCAACTAAGATGTTGTCTGTGTTCAGTAATCCGAGTACTGAGTCTTTAATAAGATTCGAGTTTGGCACAGCGGACCATGGGGTGCTGTTGTTCTGATAAGTCACCTGAGGAACTAACTATGTGGGACTGTGTGGGACTTGCTGGCTGGCACAGTTCTGTCTTGGTTTGAGTTATGCATTACTGGGAAGTTACAGCAGGTTGCTGTAGGAAACAATCTCTGAAGTGACTACAGTCACCTGCATGGTTCTTAAGGCTCAGTCTTGGCACAACTCTCTTTAGCTGCTTTGGCATCAATGGCTTGGAGTAGGGACAAGGATGGCAACTCAGCAGCAAAGCAACTTTTAAGTTGACAGCAATGACAATGGAGATGGAGGAGACAGTAGGAGAACAAAGAGAATTGAGGACAAAGATAGCTGCACAGACGGAGATTGTGGCAGCTGCATTGTGGAGCAAGGAGCTTGAGCATGTCTCAGGTTTGGCGCTTGAAGTAGTCTTGAGCAGGGAGATGATGGGAGCTGTGAGCCCCACTGACTGCTTCAATAATACATGCTTCAGGTTTTTGGTTTTGTCAGACAGAATAGGCATTCAAGGAGGCATGTGCAGGGAGATCCTGCTTGAGTACCCTGGTCGTTGCTGCCTTGCCGGCCCAGTGCCATGGAAGAGTGGGATGTTGGCATTTAGGGGCCCCCCGGGCCACAAAATATGACTTGGAGTAGGGCCCCCATATCCATTAATCTGGCCATGAAAAGGGTAACAGGGGTCCTAAGGAGGATGGTGTGTTTAGGATTGACCCTGAATATGTCATTCAGGGCTAAGCACATTGACAGAGTAGAAAATGTGATAGCTGACTGCCTCTCCTGATTGCAGATGGACAAATTCCAGACCATTGCACCCGGTGCAGAGGCCAAGGGGACTACCATTCCAGCGTCTATATGGAGAATTGGATCAGGGGAGCAGAAATATTGTTCCAGAACTCCTTGGCCCCAAGGACCTGTAGAGCTTATGAGACGTCATGGAGGGCATTTCAGAAATTTAGGGAACAACATGGTGGACAGGTAAGTGAGGCAGTAACACAGGAACAGGTGGCTAAATTTATAGTGAAAGGGTGGGAGCGGGGGGGTGCATGCTACTATGGGAGTGCATTTGGCAGCCATAGGGCAAGTATGCAACCTGAAAGGGTTGGGGGACCCCACAAAAAGCAACCTAATTCATAGAATGATGCAGGGTTGGGCCCAGGGGACTGACAGGAAACACGACATTAGGAAACCAATAGGTGAGAGCATGCTTGCAACGTTAGTGGGGGCATTGCACCACATAGCAAAGTCAAGGGGTGAGGCATTGGTCTTTCAAGCCTTGTATCTTACAATGTATGGTGGGGCTTTTAGGTTAAGAGAGGTAGTGGGGCAAAACGGGAAGGACAAAGGGGGGATTGTAATGGGGGGATATAGAGTGGAGTAAGGAGGCAATGATCATAAAGGTAAGACACTCAAAAGCAGATCAAAAGGGCCAAGGGAACAGAGTATACTTAAGGAAGCATAGCAACATGACCATTTGCCCGGTAGGAGCCTTACATGTGTATGCATCAGAACGGTCGGCGGGTGAATGGTCCAACCTATTCATACATGGTGATGGAAAACCAGTCACCGGATATCAGGTGATGGCTGTGTTGCAAAAGGGGATTCAATTTTTGGGCCAACCCGTGGAAGGTTACTCTTCACATTCATTCAGGATTGGAGCAGCATCAGAATTGGCTGCATAAGGGGGCACGGCTGTGGCAATCATGGAAAAAGAGAGGTGGAAATCTGAACAGTATAAGAAGTACATATATCAGGTTCCACAATAACGTGTTTCTTTTTGTTTCCCATAGCAGGTATGAATGTGGGGAAGGGGAGGGAAGACAGGCAGTTCACTAACAACAGTATGTTTTTTTCACATACAGGGAAAACCAAGAGGCTAGAAGCATGGATTTGTGGTCATTTGTTTATCCATTGGGTGGAGAAATGGGTAACCAGGAGGCAAGGGGGAAAGCAATTGTACCTGAATATTGATGCCATCTGGTTGAAGTGGAAAGGCCAAAGGGGAATGAAGTGGGCCCAATTGCTGCCAGAGCTGAGGGAGGCCAGGAAGGTACACAGTAGACCAGACCTCATCATCATACATCTGGGTGGCAATGATTTGGGGACACTGCCATGGTTGGACTTATTCTACCACATAAAAAGGGATGTGGAAGTAATTAAGGAATGGTGGCCAGAAGTGACTTTGGCATGGTCAGATGTAACTCCAAGGAGGGTGTGGTGACATGAGAAGAGCCACAAAGGTATGGATAGGGCTAGGAGGAGGATGAATGCACGGGTGGGCAGGTTATTTGAGGCCCTGGGGGGAATGGTCATTCACCACGCAATTCAAGAAAGGGTAGATGGATATTTCCCGGGAGATGGTGTACACCTCTCAGAGCTTGGGCTGGCACTGTTTAACCAAGAGATAGCCAATGCCATTGAAGGATGGATGAAGGAAAGGGCAATGACTAAGCCAGTGCGAATTTAAAAAAAAAAAAAGAGAAGAAGGGAGGGGGTCCACCGTCCATCACAAGCTGGAGGTGAACTAATGGAAAAAGGGAGGACTAGGACAGGAAAGAGCTTTAAAGAAAACAGGAAAAAGGTCGCGGGGAGATAGGACAGAGGCAGGAGTGCGGGTTCACGCTGCTTGCCCAGGCAACAAAGAGGAAGAAAGGGACCCACCCTCCCATGACATACGTCTGGGGGACCAAAGAAAAGTGAGTGACACAGTGTATGTATGTGTATAATTATAAGCAATATGATTGAACTGTGTGTAAAGGACAATGAGAATGATCAGTTGTTGTAAAGAATGGAAACTGCAGTCTCAGTAAACTTTTGCCGAACACAACAATCACAAGCATTGTGTCTGTATCTTTATTGATCGGGTTCGAGGGCCAAATAAATCTTAGTAACCACAAGTTAGCCCATGTAAACCCAACTATTTTTCCTGTATAAGTAGTTCTGGTCTATTTACCTGCATCTTCTCTCATAAATAATGTTTGTAATCCCCATCCCTATTGGGAAAGTGGCCATTTTGGTCTGTAAAGGTTAGCGAATGTCCTCCTCTCACTTATAATGCATATTCTTTTTCATCAAAACTTCTTAAAGAAAAATAACATATCTCACAGTAAGTTTATGGTCCAGTCCTGGTAGCAAGGGTTTTAATTGCTGTTAAGAGTGTTCCAACAATTCTAATAAAAGATAGCCAAACCATTTTTTCTAGCTTTATCATAAAAGGACAAAAGTGAATTACGTGGAGAGCAACTTTTGGACAACATGATCAACAACTGCATAACATACTTTCATACTTATTCAATTTCCCCTATATTTTGCTGTTATTAAATCTGATTCAAAACATGTAAATCTATAACTTGTAAAACATGTCCTTATTATGGCTAAATCTAAGATAAGGAGATGTGATTTAAGTTTATGAGTTCTTTTATTTGCACCTAACCAGGGGCTTATTCTGGACATTTTTATACATTCTAGATCTCTATGTTTATCTAGCTACTTCAATCTGTTCCCTAATAACTTAGTATATGATTTATGATTCCATGTATTCATCTCTACCAGGTTCCATAGAGCTGAAAGTCCTGTAAGATTTAATATTCAAAAAGACCTGAAATATAACCATCCTTTAAACCCAACTGAAATATTTTTTTTCTCTTTATAATCAATAGATGGCAAACATGTATTTTGCATTTTAAGAGTCCATAGCTAGTACTATACTATGGATACCTGACTTGGTATTATTTTTACCTCAAATCCCCATAAATACATCCCATTATTGTTTGGTTGAGATGGAAGTGATCACTGCTATGTGGCCTGTATAAGTTTCATAAGTTAGTTCAAGCTGTGAGACTTACGTCCATAATGCTTGCCCTTTTACGCTAAAATTTCGTAGTTTTGTAAAAGAGATGTTTGTCTAAGCTTGTTTTAAATATACCAATGCTTGAGCTACCCACCACACTTGCAGGTAAATTATTCCATGCTGGCACCACCCTTACAGTAAACCAGTGCTTCCTTTTATTTGTGTTCCATTTAGGCAATACAAATTGCAACTTGTGTATACAGCAACACACTAGTGTGACCTTTGTTGCTCACTTAGTTTGTTCTCATAATATAAAAAAGTTCTGTAACAAGGCACTTTTGAGTGATCTTGATGAAACCAGCTGACCACTAGTTTATGCCTGCTCTGTTGTTTTATCAGCTTGTGATTTTTTTAAAATCTGCTCATCATAGTGTAACTGATGCTCTTGCTCCTTACTTTAAGAAAATAATTTAATCTACGTCATCTCCTTGATTTTCTAGAAATATTGGTAGTTTGATAAACAGTAAAGTATCATCCTGGGAAAAAAGCAAGATTTACTAAATGTCCAACTGATTACCAAACGTTTAGGGTACTCATGTATAAACATACTTCAACTATTAGAAAAGCTAAAAATATATATTTTATGCAACTCAGTTACATAATGGCTCTAAAAATCCTAGAAAACTGTTAGTTAACATTAAGAATCATCAAAGGAACACTGGTGGGAGTACTCTACCTAGAATGTTGAAAACAAATGGATTGGTTATTGCTGATAGATTTACTCGGGTAATAACTTTTAACAAATTCTTTGCAAAGGCTAGCAATGTTTTTAATGAAGCATTCTCTAACTTGTCTCCCTCATCTACAGATTTTTCTCTTCCTCTAACAATCACACATCCTTCTTTTTATTTTCAAGAACATAACAAATCTGAAGTTAATGATGAATTGATTAAGATAGATATTAAGAGTGCAGGCTGTGATGGGTTGAGCCATTTTTCTCTGAAAATTGGTACTCCTATTTTTGTTAAACATTTCATTTTTAAATTAAATTTCTCTTTGGCCACTGCTGACATTACTCAAGATTGTAAAACTGCCTTATTTACCCCATTTTAAAGGGGGTGATGTTTCTGATGCAAACTATTTCCAAGCAACATCCATTGTGTCATCAGTGGTAAAGAACTACATAAAATGTAAGCATAAACAAGCTTTTGATACTTTTCAAAATTCAGTTTAATTTATGATAATCAAGCAGATATTTTTTTAAAAGGTCACAATACTACACATGTTGTATATATAGTGGTAAGTGATTTTGATCTGCTTTTCAAGACAAATCTTATTCTCCAGCAGTTTTATTGGACTTAGCAAAAACTTTCAGCACTGTGGACCACAGTCTATTATTAAGTACGTTGACATACACTGGTCTCATTTTTTCATCTGCAATTTGGTTTGCTCAATACTTAAACCTTTGACTCTGATGTGTCAAAAGTGGTGATGCTTGTTCTGACTTTGTTACAGTCATGCCAGGGGTTCCAAAATGTTCAGAGGTTGATCCTTTAATATTTTTACTATATATTAATGACCTACCAAAATTCTATTCTGTGCACACAAACTTGTTTTTGCTCACAGATGACACAGTTTTGTATTCTAATCACAAGAACACAACAGTAGTTATAAACTTATTCCAGAATGACAGTAACAAAATGTAGGAGGTCTTCTTTGAGCTTAGGCTTTTGTTAAATACAGAAAGAACAAATGGATGTCATTTTGCAAACAGACTTGCAATAGTCTTTCTAACATTCTAGTCCATGCTAAGGATGGTACTAAACTTGCAATGGTTGGTTCATACAAATATCTAGAAATTTACTTGAACAGTAATCTTACTTAAAAAAATAATATTTAACATATCTTCTCTGTAAACTGAAGAGATTACAGTCATTGTTTTACAGGAAGGAGGCTCTTTTTAGAATCTTCATTCATAAACAGCTACTCAACTCATTTTTTTTGGCACAAATTGATTATGCTGATATCTATCGAAATGCCACAACTGCTTTGCTTGACACATTGGATCCTCTTTATCATAACTCAGTTAGATTTATCATTGATCTCCCATGAAGAACCCATTGGCCCAGATATTCAAAAGGGTTGCGCCATGCATAATAGGGTTGCGCCAGCACAAGTCAGAAAATGCGCCATTCTGCGATATTCAGTGGGAGGCAGTTGCACCCCCCCAAATCATGCTGAGCAGTAGCACAATGATAATGACTGTATGCACAACTGAAGGGGGAGGAACCATGCATAAATGGCACAGTGTGATATTCAACAACATGCGCCATGCGCAATAATGGAGCAAGCGGAAGTTGAGCCATAGTGGAAATGAGCTCAAATAAAAAGGAACAAGGGAGAGGCACAAGAACACTACAGGGAAGCCACAAGTTGCAGAACTATAGCCAGCCACACACGCAACACACACGCACACAGGGCTGGACAGTGAAAGGGCACCTGGAACCCACATGCTCAGGGAAGGTGTGGGGAGCCACAGCCACAGTGTAGAAGGGGGAAGTGCCACACAGCACTGAGGCCAGCACAGTCAGGTGTTCCTGGTGCAGGGGAAGTAGCAGCCAGGACAACAGGGGGGAACATAGAAACAGCTGCTGGGGGGTGAACACAAGCCAGGGACATGGCCAGTGCCACCATCCAGATGGAGGCAGTAATGAGGGGGGTGAGAAGGTGGTCAGCAGGGGGGCACAGCCGTGGAAGGGCCTATCGGTGGTATGCCCCCAACAGGCAGTACAGAGCCCGCACCAGCTTCGAGCTGTATAGTGATACTGAGATCGTGGGCCAGTACCACCTGAATCGGGCAATTCTGAGGTGGCTCTGTGAGCTGTGCAAAGATGTGATGCAGGCACCCACATGACAGAGCCATGCTCTGTCAGTGGAGACTAAAGTGACAGCTTGCATGTGCTTGCTCACCACAGGTACCTTCCAGAGACCAACAGGGGACACCACAGGCATAACCCAGTCGGTCGCGTCATGCCACCTCACTCAATTCCTCAGCGCACTGCTGCCACATGCTGCAGAGTACATCCATTTCCCCAGCACACCAGCAGAGAGCACAGCAAACATATAGAGTTCCACAGGGTGCACATATGCCTGGTGTGCTAGGGGCAATAGACTTCACCCATGTGGCCATCTGCACACCACCTGGCCCTGAAGGGGCTGCATACATGAATCACAAGGGCTATGCTAGCATCAACTGCCAGGTGGTGTGCGATGCCAGGGGGTGCATAATCAATGTCTGTGCCACGCACTCTGGGGGAGCACATGATGCCTTTATCTGGCACCAGTCAGCACTGTGCCACAGATTCGAGAGTGGGGACATCTCCACTGGCCACTTAGTGGGTGAGTATGCAAACCACACAGACAAACATAGAGCTTGGGAGGGGCATGGTCAGAGGTGACATGGGTAGTGGCCTACATGGCCCAGGGCAGGGTGATGCTGATCACCAAACTAACCTCCACCCTCTACACACAGGTGACAGTGGATACCCACTCTGTCCCTGGCTGCTCACACCATAACGGTGGCCCGCGACCCCATCGCAGCAACGTTACAATGAGGCACACGCCACCACACGTATTCATCGAGTGGGTGTTCGGTATGCTGAAGACACATTTCCATTGCCTGGACACCTCTGGCGGTGCCCTACAGTACAGCCCCTCAAAGGCCTGCAGGCTATTCCTGGCCTGTTGCATCCTGCACAACATGGCCAACGAATGTAGGATAGCTGTACAGGTCAAAGAGGGGGACAGTGATGGGGACAATGAGGACGCCAGTGACAATGGTGATGGGCAGCCCCCCCTTGGGTGACAGGACCCCCGACTTCTCCGGCTGGCACAGCTGCACTGGGACACCATCACGGAGGAGCACTTCCGTCAACCCAGGTAAGTCATGGGGCCATGTGCAACCACAAGTGGCAAAAGCACAACCCACAAACATGCATGGACACACACCAGGGGTGCATGCCATCAAGGGAAGTGGCCAGGCATGGAACCACACACACCACCAGGGATGGGTGAGGTCTAACATGGCACGCGGACAGACACATACACATACACACACACACACACACACACACACACACACACACACACACACACACACACACACCACACACCAGACATGCACAAAGGGTAGGAGGCACACCGACCCAGAATGCAACCCCTACCCACACACATGTCCACAGACCACCACGCCCACTGCCTGTCATTGTGCATGTGTCAGATGCTGGGCACCATTGCACATTGGCGTACAGCACAATGCAGGCATCATCATGTACACGCAACTGCAGACAGCAGCTGGGAGGGTGTGCAGATGGACTGTGTGTCTGCGTGCAGGGTCGGGTACCCATCCGTGCATTGCCCACTGAATGACACAATGCACATAGGGCAGCATCAGACAGTAGCTGCATTGGGAGACAGGTCAGTCATGTGCCACAGTGCCCCGGCCACCACAGATGCGTGGGCAGCCCCACAAGACCCACCAGCACTGACAGGTTGACCACTGGCCTCATGGGGTGGCACCGATGGTCCCCCAGGGGTTCCACTGTGTGAACGTGACCGTGCTCGCGCAGAGGTCTGCAGCACACTGAACATGCCTGCACCAGACGTGCTCAGGATGCCCACAGCTGAACCCAGTGTCGACAAGGATGGTGTCACATGATGCTGGGAATGGGGGGTGGACATTGCACTGCATGGTGTCTGCGCTGCATGGGCAAATAACTGTGTGCCCTCTGTGGCCATGGCAGCTGTGATTGTATGTGTCAGCCTGTCAATGGCAGCGGTCACATCCTCCCGCATCCGGACCATCCCTGCCAGGAGCAGAGCAGTTTCTCTGCCGCGACGCTCCTCTGCCCGGTCCAGAGCCACACTCAGTGCATCCACCGCCGTCCCAAGCCACATCTGCTGATTGACTGATGCTTGCAGTATGCGGTGTGCTCATCCAAGAGGTCATCTGCCTGGTCAGCGTGCTGTCCCTCAGGGTGTGCATGGCCCTGATGCTCAGCACCCCTTGAGGGTGGGTGCTGAACACCAGCGCCAGGCCTGGGCATGTCCACAGGTGGTGCACTGACACCGCCCTCTGACACTGTACCTCCAAGCCCATTGGCCGACTGCTGATGCTGCCCCTCCAGCTGCTGCTTCCCATGGCTCACTGGTGCCGCTGCAGTGGCTGCAACAGTCCCACTATCCTGTACACACACCAGTGCTGCCTCACCAGTGCTGACAGGCACAGGCTGGGACTGTGATGACATGCAGGCCTCCATGGTGGCACCACCCACAGCCATGGCCGTGATGTTACCTGCTGTGTGGCCATCCTGTGGCACACACGTGTCACTGCCCATGACGTTAGCGACATCATCATTGGTGACGGACCTGGCACCAGCCTGAGTCCCAACATGCTGGCATCCGTGGATGCTGGCATGCTGGAACACGGGCAGGGCCTCCTCTGCACCTCCTCCAACAACATCAGTCTGGACATCCAGGTGGGCCCCCTGTCACACTGAGCTGCGTATTCCTGTGGAGGTGGATGGGCCCTCCTCCATCTCCATCTGACTGGCCTCAGTGGAGAGGCCCACCACCGCTGACCCATGCAGATGCTGAGGAGCTGTAAGGGAAAACAAAGTTGCATTACTGCATATGGCCTACCCTGTCCCCCCCAATAGACAGACCATGACCTACATGCAGTGATGGGCTACCACCCGTCTGGAATCCACCACCTGGAACACCCTCAATGGCACAACGCTGCATGCTGCCAGCAACCCTCTCCTCCTGTGGGGTCAGGCGTAGCGCCTCCAGCTGTCCCCACCTGTCGCAGATCATGCTGCCCTGATGGCAGCCACCTTCTCATAATCCTCCTCCTGTCTGTGCCCATCTTCTTCTTGCACTCCTGCACAGAGCGCTGGTGGCTGCCATGCAGGTTTACAGCACGTGCCACCTCCTCCCATGCAGCAGCACGGGCCTGTGGTGTTCCCTGGTGTCTGCTGAGAAGCGGCTCTTGGTCTAGGTAGGCCTCGAACAGGGCATCCGTCTCGGCCTTCGTGAAATTTGACCTCCTCCTCCTCCTCCCACAACTCTGTTCATCTTCCTCCACAACTCGCTCGGTCATGATTCAGCCTGTGAGAATGACAGGTGTTACCTGAGAATGTGCAGTCCCATGCATGTCCCAAAATCCACAGTCCACACTCCCAAACAGCATGCAACTCACCAATAGACTGCAGTAACCAACTATGGCCAGTGCAGCCCAATGTCACACTTTTATAGCGCAACCCATGCAAATGAGGCGAGGCGCATCTTTAAGTGGATGCAAATGCAGTGACTGCGACACCGAATGGCTGATTAGCTGATTTGCATATGACAGCTGAATATCGTGCTTTAGCACTTTGTGCATTTGGGTTGAACGTGCTGAGCCAAGGGTGCAGTTCTGTAACATGCGCAGTACACACCTAACTGCGCATGCCCGGGTTGATGACGCAGGCGCCTGCCATGCTGCTGACGTGCTGTGTGTGGGAGACAATGCAGGGCATGGCCACCATTGTGCCAGTGGTGCTACAGCGCTGTTCACCTATATGGCGCTGTGACAGTGGGGCATCATAGGCGCACTGGGGCAACAGCATGGTAGACCGCTAGAGGAGGTGGCACACAGGCACCCAATTGCACTAGATGCATTGGGCTCCACTCACGCTGTGGCTGTGCATATGCCAGAGACCCATGACCCTGTGCCCAACCTTTGCCCCCAAGGTGCCATACGTCAGGCATGAGTGAACCACTATCACTCTGTTCGGTGACAGCGCGATAGGGAATGGCAGCGCTGTACCATGCAGCCTCTGCACATGGTGGAACCGCGCTGCAGAGCGCCATTTTGACTTAACCGAGCAATAGAGATGGCACAGAGGAGAGCAGCACAGTGGAGCCAGGTAGAGACAGCAAACTTGGTTGCCATTGTGGAGCCACTTGTTGGCCCACTATTTGGTGATGCACCTCTGGACAGGTCCAGGAGTCAGGTGTGGCAGGAGGTGGCCGACGCCCTGGAGGAGGCCACCGGTATGAGGCAGATGGTGGAGCAGTGCTGCCACAGATATGGGGACCTGAGGCAGAGGGACCTGGACCTGCTTACCCGCCTGTGGACACATGCCAGGAGGGGCTCGGTGCCACAGCCAGGTAGGTGCAACATCCATACACTTTTATCTTCCATATGGGTATCATAGTTGCATGTGTCCGGCACATGAGGTGGGGACCATCTGGTTTTGGCCGTGGTGGTGTTATCAGGGTTTGGGGTGGGTGGGTCTGGCTGTGTGGGATTGCACACAAATGGGGGCGGGTGGACTTTGCTACAGGATTGCACTGATGTTCCTCTCTCCATGTTTGCACCTTAGGCCCAGATGAGCGACAGCTGGCAAGGGAGAGGAGGTGCCAGCAGGAGGACCATCAGTCTGGGAGGGGCGAAGGTCCACAGAGGCAGAGGGACCAGCCTGATGATGGTGAGTGCCTTACATCCATGATTACTATTGCATGCTGTGTAACAGGGCGGGCAGCGGGGCATGGCCATCATCCATTGACACCACTGCCATGCATATAACTTGTTACAGTCAGCACTATCCAGTGGCACCACATGTCTGGGAAAGCATCAATGGTGGTTCATGCGTGCACCATGTACTTGGCTGTGCCACTGCCTTTGCACCACATAGCCATGTCACTGAACAGCCAAGGTGGTGCTGTGCAGGACTTGACCAGTGGGTGTGTGCAGCGGTCCACATGGCTATGTGCACCTGGGTGGGCAGGTCTTGTGGATGCGATCACAGTGGGTGGTCACACACCATCACAGAGGCATGTCCCATGGCCAAATGCCATGCACAGTGGGTGGGCTGCATGGGGCTGTGCATTCACACCTATTGACTCTGCTCCCTTGTCCTAGGTGGACAGCAGTTGCAAGCCATCTGATGAACACTGCAGGAGATATTGCAGGTGGCCAGGGCATCCCTGGAGATATTGGAGCGGATTGACCGTGTGGGAGTCAGACGGCGGCATGGTGGGAGGAGCAGCCAGAGCAGGGAGCGGGGCCCCCGATGAGCATACTAATGCCCCTGATTTTCCCCTACCCCCCTGGATCCACCCTCACACCCCTCCTTCCCTCTACCATTTGTTCACCCCTGCACCTTACCCACCCCCACCTTGTTTGTGGCCCTCCCCCCAAACTTTTGCATATATACTGTATGTAGATAGTTTTGTGTGTTTTTTACAATACATTTGCTTTGATATACCTAATGTTGTGGTCTCTGTTTTGCAACAGGCTATAGGTGCTCAGCTGCTGTGGTGTGCATGGCGTCAGGGGTGGTGCAGTCATGTGCGTGTGTGTGTGTGTCCGTGGGGAAGTCACTATGGTGTGGGAGTAGCAATCAGTCACTGTCTGTGGTGTTTGTGTTGTTTCCTGTGCACTGGATGACTGTGTGCAGTGGTCCATGGTGCATGCTCTGTGTCCATGGTGCACCTGTCAGCCCATCCATGGCCTGTGCAGCTGACACCCTTGCATGTCTATGACCTGCACAGTCCACTGGCATGTCAGTGGTGGCTGTCCATGCAGGACAGCCACTGTACCCGTCACAATGCCGGGTTGCCTCCTGTCACTGGTGTGGTGCATGTCTGCCTCAGGTGACACTGTGGCCTCCGCTGTTGTTGTCCCACCTCCATGCTGTGGCATGTGTGTGTTGAAGGGAATGTGCACCACGGTCTGTCACTTGTGCTCCGGGCAAATGCTGTTGGCGTACAGCTCCACAGTGCCTGCACAGGGTGGTTTGCACTCCTGTGCCATGGAGGAGTGCTGGCCATGTGTACCCAGTTTCCATGGCCACACGCTGGGGGCTTGGTTGCCCCACTACTGTGTCCCTGTGTTGGTGTGCCCTTGGGTATGGGTGGGTGTTTGTCCATGCACTGTGTTGCATCCTGTGTGGTGCATACTTCCATGCACCACTGTGGGTGTCTGCGCTGGCTGTTGTGGCCAGTGCTGGGCCAGGTGTGTCCTTGGGAGGGTGTGCAGTGTGCTGTACCACTGGTGGTGGGGTCTGGGGCATGCCCTGTCACGTGTGGGGTACCTTGTGTGCCGACGCATGGTTGGTCTCTCAGCTGTACCTCAGGGGGGCTGTGTGTGGTGGCACTGTGTATGCCGTTGTTGCATCACTGTGTGCTGCCACCCACTGATGGGTGCTCGTGGTGGGGCTGCCTTGCATGGTTCTGTGGTGCACAGGGTTGCATTGTCACAGTGGGGGTGGTGGCATGCATGGGGTATCCTGCACTGGTGGATGCTGCTCCTGGGCAGGGTGCCTGGGGTCATGGTGCAGGTGTGCTCAGCATTGGGGATGGTGTGGCATGAGGTGGTCGGCCCTCATTGGCCGATCAGCAGCTGTGGGGTGTGATGGGACACCATGGCCCAGTTGTGGGTTGCTTGCTGGTCTCCATGGGCCAATGGTTATTCCAGCCCTTCCCCAGTTGTGCAGTGCATGGGGTGTGGGGGGACAATGTCTGTTCTGCTGTGTGTTCCTCTGCCCATCTGTGGCATGGGTGGTGGGCTCCTGCATCCCTGGTTGTGCTGTTGCATTGCTGCCCTGCAGCTGGGGGGCATCCCTGGTTGTGCTATGGCACATCTGGACTGCTCAGCTGAACATCCCTTGTTGCTCTATGGTGCATCAGATATGCTCAGCTTCACCTCCCTAGTTGCGTTATGGCACAGGTGGTGTGATATTCAGTCGTCGGCTGTAGGCGCATCTTGGCCTGCGCAGTTTTTGAATATTGCGCCTCTTGTGCATGGGCGCAATGGACTTGCACTTGCTCCTGCTGTTGCACACTTTTTGGGCGCAGTTTGAATATCTGGGCCATTGTGTATTATATTCTTTTTTGGGTTGGATGTCACTGACACTAGTAGTCTCCATTTTTGGAATTTGTTTGTTTATAAAGTGCTGTTGGGGAGTGTTCCTCTTTACCTCACAAACCTTTCAGTGGTTAAGACTTCTACTATGACTGGTTTAACATCTAATGGTGTGTTCAGGTACTATGCCCCTGAATTATGACATAAAGCTGGAAAATTAATGTTGTCAACAGCATGCCTTATTCCTGGTGGCAAATACAAAAATTGACTGAAATGACTTGTATTGTACTATGTTTCATGATTCAAATCCTTAAATACCTAATTGTTGTACTAAACAATGTTGTAGGTGTCGTATTGGTCCTTTTAAGAACAGATACAGAAACAACTGATTTGATACCTTTTATTGGTCCAACATGGATGTTACAAAGAAAAACAAAGTGCTCTAACTTTTGAACCTACCTGGTCCTTCTTCAGAAGCTTTATGGAAGTTATTTTGAAAATCCCATACTATTAACACCAGATTATGTTGAAAAAACAGAAATAATTTTCATTGGTTTAACATATACATTTAAAACATAACAGAAGATTACGTCAGAGAAGCTAATTAACACCAGTATGCTTCTAACTGAGGAGCCTCAGAAGGGCAAAAGTTATCAAGAATTCTCTACAACCAGAGAGTTCTTCTCACATAAATTTTAAGATGACTCAGTATGCTGAGAAAGCATTCTAGTGGTAAAAAAACATTGGGCTAGCATTCTCTCTAATACATGTAAGATGAGGTTACAACTTATATTCCAAGTGTCCTGGTGTATTAAAGAACAGATAATGAGAGACAAAATCCTGAAATTAGGTATAATTGCAAGTTGAAAAAGAGCCCCAAATTAAAAATACACATATATACATGATGCATGATAGTATCACTTATAAGTGTATGTGCCAAATAAAAATACTTGTCAATGACCCCCATCATTGATGTTGGTTATATGACACATTATTCCCCTTAAACTTACACAGACCTTACTTTAAAAAATGGACATAAATACTTTAGTTCTTCAGCGGGCCTTTGATTTTGTAAGTTTATGGTTATCTACATGTTGACTTCTCACCTTAACACTGTGGTGAGTGTGTGTGTGTGTGTATTGATGTATGTATGCATGTGTGTGTTTGTGTGTGTTTTGCATGTGTTGTGTTTTTGTGTGTTGTGGATATGGTGAGTGTGTGTGTGTTTTGTTTGTGTGTGCGCGGGGTGGTGTGGTATGTGTGGGTTGTGTTTGTTATATTTGTTATATTTGTTGTGTGTTGTGGTTGTGTGTGGTGTGCAGAGGTGTGTGTGTGTGTGTGTGTGTGTGATGTGGTGTCTGTACACTTGTCTGTGTGAGGGGAGCATGGCATGGGACAATTGTTATTTGGCTAGGACACTTAGTTTTCACATATAGTGTACATTTACTTCCTTCTATTAGTTGTCAGAGGTTGGATTACACACTGTCACATTTTTAAATCTGCTCATATTAAGATGCATATCTCATTTACTTGGGGGTTCATAAAAGGTGTAATTCCTTTGGGTAACGATTAATATTGGTGTGAATGATGCTGTATTAAGACTCTTGCACATACAGTCTGTCTCATTCCTACTAGTTACAGTATCTTTCGCAAGGAGAGAGAGAGAGAGAGAGAGAGGGAGAGAAAGGGGGAAAAAAGGAGGGGCCCTGGAAGATTTCATCCTTGGAAGTTTTAATTTAGATTCCTTAGACTGATTCTGTGCATTTTTGTTATACACTGACTCTGTGTTGAAATCTGCACTTATCAGGCTCATGGTCTCATTTTCTTGGGGGTCCTTGACAAGTATTTTTATTTGGCACATACACTTACAAGTGATACTATCATGCATCATGTATATATGTGTATTTTTAATTTGGGGCTCTTTTTCAACTTGCAATTATACCTAATTTCAGGATTTTGTCTCTCATTATCTGTTCTTTAATACACCAGGACACTTGGAATGTAATTTGTAACCTCATCTTACATGTATTAGAGAGAATGCTAGCCCAAGGTTTTTTTATCACTAGAATGCTTTCTTAGCATACCGAGTCATTTTAAAATTTATGTGAGAAGATCTCTCTGGTTGTTGAGAATTCTTGATAACCTTTGCCCTTCTGAGGCTCCTCAGTTAGAAGCATGCTGGTGTTAATTAGCTTCTCTGACGTAATCTTCTGTTATGTTTTAAATGTATATGTTAAACCAATGAAAATTATTTCTGTTTTTTCAACATAATCTGGTGTTAATAGTATGAGATTTTCAAAATAACTGCCATAAAGCTTCTGAAGAAGGACTGGGTAGGTTCGAAAGCTAGAGCACTTTGATCTTTTCTCTAACATCCTTGTTGGCCTAATAAAATGTATCAAATCATTTGTTTCTTAATTGTTGTACAGTCACTCTGCATGTTATTGTTGATCTGACTGTTATCTTACACTTTAACCTAAATATGCATTGTCTATACATAATGTGTTGTATTGTATGTAACTTAGTCTAAATTTTTTGTCTTTTATATTGTTTGGACCATACAATTGCTATTCGAAAAGAGAGATTTTACTCGATGTTTACTCACCAATAAACTGACTGAAGATGTCTGACAGTTCCCCCACCCCATTAGTTTTCACAAGTAAGAAATAATACATTGGTTAGATGTTCTTGTGCTGCATAAGTTGGAACCCCCATAGAGAGACCAAGTATGTTTTTCCAGAACTTTGACATTTTATGTTCATATGGTTTAATAGGGGATGTTGCCCAGATTTATGATACACATAGTGCTTTGGAGATTAATTTGGCAGAAGGTGCTTTTTTGCAGGTTGTAACAAAGTATCCCCCTTTTAAACTATTACATCTAACTACTCCCTTTAATATTTGAGTAATCTTTTTATGTGGCTAGTAAGAATCTTAACTAACCTGAGAAGAAATCTGATCTTTATCTGGATCTTTCAGGAGTTCTGAAGGAACTGGTAAAGCAAGTACATTATTCCACCAGAGGTTCCTGTATACAGTAATGAAGCTGAAGAATATGTATATGGCCAATTTTGAGTCTCAATAAACATTGTATGAATTGATAAGATATTGATTAACCATAGAATTAGAACTTGTCATCTCATTCAATGGTCTATAAAGTGGAGAAGTTAAAAAATGGTAAAGAAAGTGGTGCAGTTGTAATCTAGTAGGATTAAAAACAAATTTTTACACAAATTGCCACAACAATGGAAATATTAAACAAAATAGATTTTGGGGTGCAGATGACTTTGACTTATAAAGAAAATGTAGCACAAATAGGGTAGGATCAGTTTTCCATACAGCAAGTATTCAAAAGATTAACTAATTGTCATCTGATCCCCCCTCAGGAAATAAAACTCACTCCACAACTGCTAGTGTGGATGCTCGTTGGCAACAATTTATTCAAGACACTAATTAATATTTGCATTTCAGACTCCTTTGCATTAAATGTTACATTTCAAAACAGTAAATAAAGGTGTCCATTATTGTTTTCAGAACTTCCTTCCTTCCCGGTCCTCTTCCTCCTGTGTGCTTCACCCTCGGGGTCCAGACACTCAGATCTGACCCCCCCACACCATTACCAGTACCAGGTACTGATTTACCAGGACCTCCACCCCCTTAGGTCTGGACACTATGATTCGACCCCTAGTCTGTACCTTCCCCACCCCCTTTTACTTCCACACCTGGGTGCCATTTTCCACCACCACATGATGCCCTGCCCCTTCCCCTTTCTGCCTACCCCCATTTCCCTCTCTCACATGCTTCCTTTTCTTACCTCCTGCCTTTGCACTCCCATTGATCAGGCACTTGTTGCCCACCAACCAGTCTCTGTCAGCCCCCCAGAAGCTCTGCTGCCTTTCTGCAGCTGCCCCTGTTCCTCACAAGCCCTTTCTGGCCCCATGTAAGCACCTGCCCCATTGTCCCAGTCTTCCGTATCCCTGGTGTGCCCTTCCTCCTGGCTCCCCCATGTTTAATCCTTCTGGGTAGGTGGGGCAAAAATCCTAGCAAAGAGGGCTACTGGAGGGTTGCACAAACCTAAGCCCCTCCCTTGGACCAATGGCTCACTCTCCTCAACCCTGTGTCAAGTGACACCTGGTGACCTCATCACCATCCCTCTCCCCTCTTTCCTCTCCTCCACCTGTCTTTCTTCTTTCCTTAAGGGGGCCATCTGATAATTTGTACTGCCTGTTATTGGCAACCTTAATTATCCAAGCTTGGATGATTCTGAACCCCTTCTAGGGAAACCTGGGGTGGTAATCTTGCCTTGTCACATATAACTTACCAAAATCACAAATGCATTACTAAATCATGTATGCAATTTCCATTAGAACATAATGGGGATTTTTCTAGAGAGAAAATAAATCCAAAGAGCTATTAGGCTAGGGGATTTTAATATGCCATCTGTATAAGTAAACTGCTTTATTACTGATACATCATTTGCCAACATAATTATGAAGAAGGCAGAAAAAGTAGAGCTCCTAGGGATTCCTATTTTTGATCTTAAATAAATATTCTTAGTGGGTTTATCTTCATGTTATACCAATACAGATCTACAGAATTGACTTAACAGTCAATGGCAAGGTCCACGTATAGTGAATGACACAATCTTTTATGTAATAGAAATAATAAATAGTAATCATTCTGAACATCTGAAACATACTGTATATGAACAGAATTGAACAGGTAGAGAAAACGGATTTACATGTTTTTAATTAAAAATGCTTTAGTTTAAAAATCATTCGATGAAATGTGGCAGACTGGTTGACAGAATGGTTAACACAGACTTTATGGAGCTTGTGACTTTATATGTCAGCATATGTTTAGAGAAAACATTGAGTAAGTTAGAGCCAAATTAATCTTTTATGGTTTTCTGGAAATGTGAAGTCAAAGCAAGGATATTATAGATGTTTGGCATGCAGTGGGATTGTATGTTTACTTGTAGAACACTGTCTTCTGCCATTATAAAAATAGTTGCTGTATCATCTGAAAATATCCTTATAACTGTTGCAACAATTGGTAATTTTAAGCTATTGCTAATAAATGTATATATACAGTACATTCTCCAAATTCAACCAATTATCTTGAAAATGCTTGTACTGATCTTCAAAAACAGATTGATTATTTATTTATGTATTTGGTAACTGGGTCAGTGCATTGATCCAGAGGACCATTTTCAGTCATGACCCAGGCCACAAGGTGGCAAAATAGCACAGATACAAATAATACATACAAGATACAATACAATTGACACCTAGCTTGTGCTGGGGGGGAAGTATACAGTGATTATTTAGGTTATTCTAGGACAATATGTACATGAGCAAAGACAAGCAATACAACAGATGATGCACATTACATACAATAACAGTATACAATTACAATGGCTCAGGTTCCATACAGGTGTAGTAACAGTACACTGTGCAATTTCAGACAGATGAACACTTGCATAGCATCATTTTGGTAAAAGAGGAGATTAAGGGGGGTAAGGGTTAAGCTAGAGAGTGTTAAGGGTATGGAGAGTAAGAAAAGACAAGACACTGTGCAATTTCAGACAACATAACACTTTCATAGTAAGATCTAGGACCAAAGACAGAGGGGATCAAGGGGACACAAGGGTAAGGCTAGAGGACTATTAGGATGTGGGGGTGGGATAAGGGGAGACAGCTGGTCAGGGGTGGTCTGGGGGATTATGTAGGAAGGACAAAGGTGAAGAAAGTAGGGGAAGCAAGGGAGTGGAGGTAAGTGTTGTTTATTATAATTAAGAGCAACTAATTACATTATATAGTAAAAATACCTAGACCAGAATATCCTAATAGTTGGTGATTTCAATGTCAGAGTTGACCTTTCTACAAATTTAACAAACTCCAAAATAATTCTTCCACAGTATACAGTCAAATAATATATACTAGAAATTCAATAAAAAATAAAATCTAGTAGGGAATAATCAATAAAATTGATGGAGAACAGCAATCTCACAATATTAACTTGCAGATTCCAGGGGATGATGACAGTGCATCTACCTTTTTGTCTCATTTGATAGATACAGTAATTGGCTTTGATCTGACCGGCATATATGATATCAATAACTATAAAGATCTCTGTCACTGATTATTGAGAAAGTGATAATTTCCCACTGTCTATTTGGAGAACTCAACCAGTGTAATTTCCTCAGAAATGTTTAAACATGAGCATGACTACCTTCTTATTTATAATCAACAAAATGTAAAATAGAACATGCAGACAGAATTAATAGTCTCTGAAATTGTAACATTATACATAATGTTAGAAGAATAATACATAACTGAAACACTGTAAAGGACATGCATGAAAATATTTTGATTTTATAACACTGCTTAATATTATTTCTCTATAAGTCTTCCAAAAAATGAAATGAAGCACCCACCAAAACTGGGACGGAGTCAAAACAACTTATAATTTCAAACCTTTTATTGCAGCAGAAGTGCAACCATTAAAGTGCAGACCTTACAGAGATAAGTGCAAACAGTTACATTTCACTCAACTGCCATTGAGCTTCATCAGACAGCTCCAATTCGTGACATACGACCATTATAAATGGCATCAAATAATGCCTAGCCAATCATTGACTTGTTCTGAATAAATCCAAAATCTAAAACTTGGTTTAATATTTTTTTTATTTATTTTATATAAAGTCTCAGATTTACAACCCTTTGAGTCAAGGACTCATTTACATAGGCTCCACATCATACATTGAATGTGGACAAATACAGAGTATGATAAGTACAGTGACTAAGTACAGAGACAAAATGGATAATACATATGCAGAGCAAACAACGAAGGTGTGTAACTGTGAATCATAAATTAGAATCACAGTAAATTTAACAATGGAATTTATTTCTTGAAGAGTTTATCTGTAATCAGTTAGAGCTGGACATAATGTGGGTACATAGCTCAGATTTAAAAGGCCCCAGCCTGGGAATAGATAGGGCAGTATTAGGGAGGGAGTTCATCCAGAGTGGTGCCATGTAGCAAAAGGACCTTTAGCTGGCAGTGGTCCTTGCAAAAGGTATGTGAAAGGCAGTGGTGACAGAGTGTCTTGTGGCCCTCATTGGCAAGCATGTCTGGAGGAGCAAGAGAAAGCCAGAGGGAGCTTGCCCTAGTTGAATTTTTTGGGCCAATAAGCAGGTCTGATAGAGTAGATGCCCCTGAAAGTTTAGCCATGATGGCCGTTGGTAGAGGTCACAGGTATGTGTGAAATGATCGCAGCCTATGGCCAGTTGGCAGGCTTTGTTAAGGGTGCACTTAATGCTGGTCAGGACAGTGTCGGAGGTGGTGCCATATATGACTATGCCATAGTCTACCAGGGAAAGGATGGAGCTAGAGATGGCTAAACAGAGGGCATCAGGAGGGAGACAGGGCCTATATTTATACAGGAGACTGATTCTAATGTTTATTGCAGAGCAAGTTGATGCTATATGCTCACGGAAGGTAAGGGCCGAGTCTAGGGTGACCTCTAGATATTTAAAACTGGCAACTGATTCTAGCATGATACCCTGGGAATTCAGTATGGATAGTGTGGTCGTGTTGTGTTTATGTTGAGGGTGAGTGAATAGCATGACCTTCGTTTTTTTGTAGTTGAGGACAAGTTTGTGGGAGGAGAACCATGATTCTATTTCTGTGAAGGTGCCCTGCAAGGATTGTTGGAGCTAGGTAGGGTCTGGGTGCCTGCTAAAGATTGCAGCATCATCAGAATAAAGGAGTAGGTGCCCAGAGGAGGCCAGAAGGAGGGAGTTTAGGTATAGGGAGAAAAGGAGTGGGCCAAACATGTACCCTTGTGGGACAGCTGACCAGACTAGGAGGCAAGTAGAAAGGGTGCTATTTATTTTTACTTGCTGGGTACGGCCATGGAGATAGTGGGAGAACCAGTCAGCTGTCTCTTGGGATACACTAACAGAGAGAAGGGAGTTAATCAGCATACTGTGAATAACAGTATCAAAAGCTTTGGACAGATAAATATAGACAGATCCAGCCAGGGTTCCCTGGTTAAGGGCATCATGGATAAAGGAGGTAAACTCAAGCAGGGCAGTAGTTGTGTTGTGCCCTTTCCTAAAGCCATGCTGCTGCTGCTGGCACAGTAGATGGTGTGAGTCTAAATAGTCAGTAAGTTGGTCTGCAGCTATTTCTTCCTGCGCTTTAGAGAGGAGAGGAAGTATGGAAATGGGCCTTTAATTACTACTAGAAGAACGGTCACCATTTTTATGAACTGGAGTGATAACCACCCTTTTCCATGGTGTAGGGAACTGACCTAGACACAGGGACATGTTGAGTATTTTTGTTAAGGGTGCTAGGGCTACATCCAGGGTTAAGGAGAGCAGTTTTACATTGAGAGAGTCACCACTCTGCCTTGTCTTTCCAAGGAACTTGGCGAGATATGTGCGAGCGACACTAGGGGAGATCATTTTTAAGTAAAAAGGAGGAATGCTGGGGGTGGCAGGAACTGTCCAGCAGATGCAGAAAAGAAGTCAGGAGGGAGGATAGAGCTGAGGTCAGAGAAAGATGTATTGAAGGCATTAGCTATCTTACTAGGATCGTACTAAGAAAGCTAAAAGAAATAAACACATTAGTTATATAAAACATAATAGTGCCTATTAAGTAACACAGGTAGGGGTATGCATGAAAGGCATGTATCCCCCCACATGCAGCTCCACACCCTCGGGAGATCCATGTGTCGGCCATATTCCCAAACACCGGCCATTGCACAGCTCTTGTTCATGGCCCCATCCCACAGCATGCAGGTTTGTGGGATCAGTCAGATGCAGAGCTGTGGACCAGGGTGGGTGGCCAATGAACTACCTGATCCAGGTCCCTTGGTGGATCTCCTGCACCCGTGGAGTGCTATGTTGGTGGCCGGCGCATATTGCGCTGACAGCACAGGGTGGGGGTGTCCCCGAGAGATCTGCCCCAGCCCACTCAGTGTGCCCCAATGGCCGGCACAGCCTCAGTGGGGGGTCTGGTGACCCCTGCCATCCCTGCCATGACATGCAGTGCCATCCTCAGGGGAGCACATAATTTTTATGGCTGCCTTCAGAAGGCATAGCCATCAGCCCCCCCATACAATGCCCTCTACATCTTCCTGGATGGCATGTAGTATGGACACACCCCCATGTCAGCCCCTGGCCGACCCCCCTCATGAAGCTTTGTGTTCAGCTGGTGTTTGTGCCCATAGAAGGGGCACAGTGGCACCATGAATGCTATGCAGGGGGCTAAGTGGGTGCTGGCAGGTATGAACAGGTGCGGGGTGGGCTATTCACTAGGGTTATGCAGTGCATAGCCTCTCCGCACCATTCATGCATACAGCCCAATGTGGCTATACATATTATTTTAATATTAAAAAGATTAAGAAATCCTAATAAAGAAATTCTGCCCCCCACACCCAAAAAAGGTACTTCACTAGTGAATGGAAACTTATGAGTGAAGCTTTATAAGAATGACAATACTTAATTTTGGTTCCTGTTAGGGGAAGGACTAGAAATGTGTTTGCTGTGTCAGAATCCTACTGCATGTTTATTTATTTATCTATGTATACATACTGCGCTTGTAACAGCTCATTTGGAGATGTGTTCTGGATAAAACCCCCAATCAGTAAATAAACATTTGAAGAAATTTTTTATGATGAAGTGGACCCCCTCCCCCCAATCTTGCCTCCCCACCCCCATAACAAGCAAAATCATATTTTAGTATACTTGTTTGGCTAAATAGCCATTGCAATCAATCAATAAATAAATACATGCATACATAGAAAAAAATTCCAAAGTAACACAGTGAGACACATTGGAATACATAGACTGTAAAACATACAGAGAAAGATAATCAACTTTGCTTAGCAATAATAAGGTGACATTGTCAAGTATATCCTAAAAAAATCATCCCGAGCACTAATATTACACACTTACAAAGGTAATAGGACCATAAATTGCTCATGAGATCAAATTTAGAGAAGTGAAACTAATCAGAGCATGCTATCTAACTAGCACGTATACCAGAAAAAAAATCTGGTAGATCCTATTTTTAGTGACAAGGAGCCAGCAAGGGCATACAATGCTAGTTCCTCAGTCAGGATCCAAAATACTATACAAATTTTACACTGCTTGCTCCTAACAGATTAAATGAATTAGTGGATGCTGCCTTATCAGCTTGTAATGCTGCATATAATAATGGAAATCCCATATCCAATAGATTACAGTTATATCTAACTAAGAAATGCAAATCACCTTAATATATCTGGTAATTAGGGGCACCAGCAAGATCAAAGTAGAAAGGACAATATATCTAAAATGTAAAAAGAAGGTAGACTTCTTAAGCAGGTCAGGGTCCATTAATTGCAGCTAAACCCTGGAGTCGAGGATGGGAATTTGTGTTCTTATATATTCTATTTTTGAAAAATAATTTACCAGCTGATTTATAAGGTATTCAACATTCACTATAATTCAGAAAGAAACCAGATTGTTGGAATGGGAGATAGACCAGCAACAATCGGAATTAGCCATGTTGCCCTAGGTTTAGTATATCATACACAGCACAGAAATACATGTTCCAAGTCCTCGGCATGACTCACGTAACAAAAACAATTTTTGCTAAGCAGATTAGGGTGTTTAGTAAATCTATCAGCCCCAAAAAATCTCTCAAAAAGGTTTCAAATTTATAACTCCCAGAAGTATTTTTTTTTCTGCAGAGCAAGAATGAGATCAAAATATTATTTGTACCCAAACCAGACATCATTTTAGAGTGCCAAGGGGAACATTTTAAGTTCATAATCAACACCAGGGGCCTGATTCCAGAATGGTTATGCATGTCACAAAGTGACTTGTGCCAAAAAAAATGGTGCAAGTAGCACTTTGTGCCATGAGTTACAACAACTGTCATTCCAAAACGCAGCCTGTGACATGTTGCAAGCTGCCTGTGTTGAAGTGATCCTATGCCACCATCTATGCCATAAACCCCCTGCAACATGGTGCAAGGGGGTTTACAGCAGCAGTTGTGCCCTATTCTGGGAGGGTGGCTGTCAGAACAGCACATTTGCTAGTTCAAGAGAACCTCCAGAGAACATAGGTCTAAGTACAGTTAGACCAGCTATTAGCTGGTGTAAGTGCATATTGTGTCCACTGGGGGTGCACCGCTGTGCCATGTGCACCAAACAGCCACCCACCCATGATCCCACATAAGCCCTCCCACCCATTCTCCAGTGTGAAATACACTGAATTGCCCTCTGTGGGCTGAAGTCATCCCCAAGCCCTGATTCCCAAGTAATACCCCACAGGGCTACTCATGCCTTCCCAAGTCCCGATTGCCAGCTCGCTGGTAATCTAACATCTCAAAAGTCAGCAGACCATTATCCCAGGTAGTCTGGATGTTTTTCACCTTCACACAGTAGTGCCAGTCCACCCCAACCTCGCTCGCCACATTCTCAGTTGGCGACTGGCACATCCCACCTCTCACCTCCATGGCAAGCCACCTGCTGAGCTACCTCTGAGTGAATACTACTGTATACAGTATGGACTCAATGAATGACAGCTCATTCATTGAACATGTACTGTATACAGAAGTACGTGCTCAGATGGAGCTCAGTCAGTGGCTGGCAGTGGAGCTGAGAGGTGGGATGTGCCAGTCACCAACTGGGAATGGGTGTGGGGCGGTGGACTGGCACTACTGGGTGGGGTGGGGGTCACTAGACTACCAGTGATACAGGCAAAGCTATTTTGGCCACAAGTTACACCACTCATGAGGTCACAATTGGGGCTTGAGGGTGCATGAATATCCCTGTGGGGCTGTACCTTCAGCATGCCAAACAGGGCTTGGGGGGCATGAGTAGCCCTGCGAGGCATTACTTGGTGATCAGGGCTTGAGGGGGCTTGCACCCTGTCAGTGAGCATTTACTGCAGCTTGCAGCACCCTGTTCAGGTGTGCCCTTCCTGTGACACAACACTGGGGGTGCCACAAGTCACAGGACATAGCCACTGGGACCCTGGCTGTTTTGGAATCAGGTGCAGGGTCCCTGGTGCATCGACATTTGGTGCAAGTCATGATTGTCAGTGACTTGCACCATGCCTTCTGGAATCAGGCCCCAGATCTTTGATCGATTGACACTCTTAATCTTATTTTTAACATAACATTTATATGTAAGTCTAATCACTGCATTTTGCTTAACATGGTTCCCCAGATAGTTTAGCTGATATTCATTTAGAAGAGCTAGAATATTATCTAGCCAGGCAGAAGGTTTACAGCCAGAGAGAGAGACCATTTTTTCCTTTTCATTGAGGCAGAGCTTCAGAATGTTGTCATCTGGCAGGTGTGTAACTTTCATCTAGTAGTTCTGCATTGAAGAATCTAGTAATATTTTAAGGCTATCATGCTCCAACTTGGCCCTAATATTAAATTGAGGGTAAATTTGTTAAGACCCAGTAAGGATCTAAGAAGTTGAACAACACTTTTTTTCAAGCTCATCAGCCTTTTAGGGACCCAAGATTTTGCAGTAAATAGGGCTGTGTATTGAATTTAGAAGACAAAACCTTTAATAATGATTTGGCACTGTTGTCAACACACTGAAAATTAAATTTCTTTAAACCAAGCAAAGGGTGTCTAACTTTCAACATACAAAACATTTACAAATATAAGATGACCCTGAATCATTTGCATTAAAGTCTAGGCCCAGACAAGTTTATTTTGGAACTGTTTCAAGAATCCTGTCACCAAAACTCTATTTAGTGTTGTTATTGTTAGCTACAAAGATGGCAATATGAGTTCTCTGAAAATTAATTTTAATGATAGTTTCTGTGGTTCTTAATACAGAAGGTTACATTTTTTCCTTCATGTCTTGATCTAGATTGAAAAATAATAGTTGTCAGGTCATTTGCCCAAGTGAAGACAGGAATTTTAACATACTTTTGTCTAAGAACAGAAAACAGTTTTTAGCTGCTGGGTCTACTAAGGTAAATAGGTCCCAGATATCGACAACACTCTAGCAGAACTTTATAGTCTGGTCTCAAAATTGTGTAACAGAGTGAAATGGTTCTAAGAGCTGATCAATAAAGATTTACCATCCTATAGAATTTGCCACATCTCACATGAATTTTAAAGAGTTAATAAAATTATTCCAAATAATAACATTCAATTATTTTGGCGTACTTACACTCAATTGCTAGTCTATAGAAATCAATACCACACTATATACTCATTTACACTATAGGCAGTCAAGTTAACTTTGTTTTAAAGAAAATTCTTATTTCTATTACTTCACAAAAATAACTTGATTCAGTCTTTGATGTTAAATTAGGTTTAAAAAAAATCTCTTTAACACTCAGCCAGCTTAGCAGAAATATCTGTAATAGCTTAGAAGTGCTATATCAGCTTTACCATACATATCACATTCATGCTGCTACTGCTCTTATTTATTGATTGATTACCTGATTGATTTGAAAATTGATTATGGAAAATGTGCACTGGTCAATGCTCATTTCCAGCCATGGTCCAGGTGAAGGGGAACCAGGG
The DNA here is from genome assembly GCA_016271365.2 of Neoceratodus forsteri. Classification (NCBI taxonomy): domain Eukaryota; kingdom Metazoa; phylum Chordata; order Ceratodontiformes; family Ceratodontidae; genus Neoceratodus; species Neoceratodus forsteri. The sequence goes on from CM028131.1 coordinate 452,113,689, forward strand.
ACGACAGTAACAGAATAGTTTACATGGGAACAACATGATACTACAGTGAGTCAAAAGTAATAACTGAAGTTTACTGCAGTACTTACAGTAGTGGGGCAACAACCCAAAAAGCATAAGGTAAAAAAAAAGACTCCTCAAAGGAGTAGAGAGGAAAAACAAAATAATAAATAAAAATAAAGCAAACTCCAAAACAGGTGACTGTAACAAACATCAGATTTATAAAGTGTACCAAGCAATCTTGGAGAAGTACTGGAGGTGACAAAAGGAGAGGAGAGGAGAGGCTGGATCAGGTACCCAAGAAGTGAGGACAGGAACTTACAAAAAATAAACAGGATCTCAGCAATGACCTATGGGTAAGATAAGACTAAGAAAGCCTACTGGCCCATCCAGTCTGCCTAGTCCTACCTATCACACATGTGATTACCCAAGTAAGCACCTTCCTGCCTTTTGACCTCCTCCATTTACACCTCCATCTGCCCATATCAGGTCCATATAATAAGTAATGAAACATCACATCAATAGAACAAACTGTAAAAGTATGTCTTACTTACAGACCCAAACAAGAAATGCTTGTGGTGCTTCCTTTTGTATCAGGCTCTAGAAAGGCTAAATTCACACATGTTGTACAGGTAGTTACAACACAAGAAAACATTCACAAATAATATTCTGAACAATAGCAGTTACACTATTTAAATATATGCAACAATACAAACTGTTAGCCATACAGTTGTGATCTGTCATATATTCTTATTTTCATACATACATTCCTTACATGTATATTACTAATGATAGAAAAGTATTTGCTGCTATAGGTTAGGTTTAAGTGAAATCCATTGTTAGAGTTACTAGTTCACTAGGTCTAACTATCTTGTAAAATTGCTAAGTGACCATTTATGTACATGCTGTTCAAGTTTTAATGAGATTTTAATTTTACTGACCATGCTGAGTGTGGAAAAGTACTGTCAGGAGATGTGCATATGCAGGAAACAAGAATGTATTGTTCTCTACTACTGTAAAAAAGCCCAAGGCTAGATGCAATGATGTTACTGAGCTGAAGCTGCTGATGTTTTGTACTGGGAAAGTGCTTTTATGTATGTAGATACGCTAGCTTGCACTTACCCCATCTCATTATATACCACAACTCAATGCCTTAGCAGGATTTCCTCATTGTAACTGTTACTCTCGACTATTAGGGTATATGTATTAATCCACACTCACCTATTCATGTCAAACATATTCAGCTGTATTATCTAATTATATGTTTTCAAGGTATAAAGCATGACTTCCCCATGTAATTGCTACTATACTATAAGTAAGGGTAAATTGTCATCTACACCCAACTGTTTCTGTCAAATGTTTTCAACTGTATTGTAATTGTATGTATATATGTCAGGACCTGGACTACCCTTGTCCTCTTCCACATTGTACACCTCCCCCCAGGTCACACCGGGAGATGAGCAGTTCTTGCTCAGTGTGCTTTTCATGGTGAAACAGTTTCAATAAATAAATAAAATAAATAAGGGAAGATGAAACAGTAGCCCTAGTCATGAAATATTTTATAAATACAGGATCACTTTGGGGTCTCAGTTGAATAGAGCCTGACAATGCAGATTGGGGGCTGCCCATTGGTCTCTGGGATCAATATGTATGCCTTTTCCTATATTTTGGCATAGCTGATAATAAAATGCTTAAGCACCATAACTATGTTTTTCTGAGATGTCATTACCCATCAAGAACAAATCTATGTCAAGGGCTTAGTATAGAAATCAAAAACATTTACATTGGCACTCCAGTACAGGGAAGTCATTCCAAGAACAGAGAAAAGTGTCTGGGTAGGCAAGGATCACAACCCAACTACTCCTGGTACTGTACATTGATGGATAAAGACATGGGAGCTTCTCTGCTGACCAAAGGTGCATAGCGCACAAAGATATTTCTTTAAAGTGCAGCCTGATGGTAAGTTAGTAAACTGGTGACTAGCTCAGCCCTTTGCTGTCCACCACTGCTGGCCACCAACTGAGCTGCCAATGTGTGTGTGCTGTATACAATATGAACTCATTGATTGTTAGCCCATTGAGTGCGTACTGAACACAGTACATATTCATTAACAGCTCAGTCAGCGGCCAGCCACGGTGGAGAGTGGAAGGCTGTGCCCGTTGCTAGCACAGCAATGGGATGGAGGGAGCAGGGTTTTAGGGCACTGCCTGATGGGGTGGGGGTCCACTATCCACCAGGGAAAAAATTATAGAATGTATTCTACGGGCAGATTGGGGATGGGGGGCCACTAGACCACCAGGGAATATAGATGACACTTTGGACATGGTTGTGGGTAGGAGGAGGGAACAATAGACTACAATGGAATGCTGGATGACACTTCAGGCCTGAGTGTGGGGGGGAGGGACTTCCAGCCACCAGGGAATACTGTTATACATTGGGCATTGGTGCGGGTAGGGGAAGGGACTGCTAGCCACCCGGGACTATGGATTACATTTTGAGTATAGGTGTGGGTGATGGGAGGGACCACTAACCACAAAGAAATTGTTAGGGGGGATCTCAAGCACCAGGAAATATGTACATTGGACCTTACAGACAGTAATCAGTGGGGCAGGGGAACCACTAGCACAGGGGAATCTTTAACTCATTTACACCACAACAGATCTTTGAGACTTCCACCACTTGTGTCCTATATACTCTTAGCACTGCATCCTGGGCTTTCTAAGCAAAATCAAGCCATAATCAGCATGCCACAAATAAATTTATTTATTTATTGAAATCTTGGATTAATACCTTTGAGCAACAGCTCTTTACATAGGTTCCACGTCAAAAGAAAAATATCATCATGATAACAATTACAATAACAAGTACATTGCAAGTGTCACCAGGCCTGAATTCATCTAGGTGGAATACAACAAAAGCTGTAGGCTTGCTGAAAAAATACAGATTAAAAATAGAGGTGGGACTAGACACATTGGGATAGGTAAAGGATGGAGACATGGGGTTTTAAACAAATACACTCCAAACAGACAGTACAGTTCATTTAATCAACAGAGGCAGTGTATAAGGTATTCCTGAGTCAGATAATAGCTAGCTTACTAAGAGCAGGAAGGTATAGTAGGTCAGAAGTGGAGGGGGAAGGTGGATGAGGGATGGGGAAGGAGGTGAGTGAGAGGGAAGGACATGGGAGGAAAGGAATAGGTGGGAATAAGTGGGGAGGGGTAACAGAGAGTAAGCGCTGAAAGGGTGATGATACAGTAGGGTAATGCAGGCAGAGTGTGAGACATAAGCCACACATATGGAGCAGGGTGGCAGTCTTAGTGGTAACAGTCACAGGTAGCCTCAGCAACTAGGTGCTGTTGTAGCAAATGTTTGAAGCAACCCAGCGTGGTTGTATGTAATATATCAGATTGCAGTGAATTGTTCCAGTGTGGAGCTCTGTGTGCAAAAGCACACTGTCCTAGTGGAGTATGGCATCTTGGGGTTCTGAACATCTGGCTGGAGGAGTTTCTTGTAGCTCACTGGTTTAATGGAGGAGTCATAAGGGCTTGGACATTGGGTGGCATCATACCAAGGCTGACTTTTTTAGCAGTCAAACAGGTTTGAAATCTGAGCCTGCTGTCAAATTGTAGCCAGTTGGCCTGGGAGAAAGATCACCCATGTGGCTGATTCAGTCAGCACTGGTGAGAAGATGGCAGGCTTTATTTAAGGCTGTTTTGATGCACCGGAAGGCTGTGTCTGTAACTGATCAGTATATGAAGATGCCAAAGTCAGCGAGTGACATAACAGAGCTATGAATGGCAAGATGCAAAGCGTCTGGGGTCAGGTTGCATTTGTGTCTGTAAAGCATACCTATTCTTCTGTTTATTGCCTTCGAGGTGTTGTTGATGTGCTGGGTGTAGGGCAAGGTAGAGTCAATAGTTATACCCAGGTACTTAAATTGTTGGACTAGCTCTATGGGTGATCCCTCAACATTGGTGATGGTGGCCAGAGAGTTTCTGTGCTTGCTGTAGTTACTGGTGAACATCATAGTCTTAGTTTTTTTGTAGTTCAAGATAAGCTTCTGGTCAATAAACCATTTTTCAGTGGATGTGAAACCTTGCTGGAGCTGGTCCTGAAGTTGCTTTGGTTGCGAGTGACTAGTGAAAATAACAGCATTATCCGCATAAAGAAGTATGTGGCCATTGCAAGAGTTTGGGAGCTTATTTATGAAGATATTAAATAATAATGGGCCCAGGATGGAACCTTGTGAGACCCTGGAGCATAATGGCCTGCTTTCAGAGTGAGCATCTCTGATTTTCACTTGTTGTGACCAGTTGTTTAGTTAACTAGAGAACCAAGCAGAGGTATCTGGGGAAAGTCCGATGCTGGTGAGTTGTTCGATAAGGAGTGTATGATAAACAGTATCAAAGGCCTTGGTTAGGCCTATAAAAGTTGCCCCAACCAAGAGCCCTTGTTCCAATGAGTTATGGATGAATCCCATAAATTCTAATAAGGCTGTGACAGTACTATGTCCATGCCAAAACCCTTGCTGTTGGGTGCATTGTAGTTGATATTGTTCCAAGTATTCCATGGGCTGATCAGTCACAATGTACTCCAGGGCTTTAGAGAGTGGGGAAGGATTGAAATTGGGTGGTAATTTCCAAGAAGTGCACGGTCACTTTTCTTATGCACTGGAGTGACCATGGCAGATTTCCAGCATTTCGGGAATTGTGAGAGGCTGAGAGATGGGCTGATTATCTTAGTGAGGGGTGAATGCGAATACCTCTTGAATCATAAGTGCTACACACAAAGTATGAACAGCAAACTTGTTCAGCACAAAATTACCTTTCCACTGTTGTTATGCAATCAATTGTAATGCATTCAGTTTTTATTGTATGCTAGCTGAAATACCATACAGCTGTGTTTTATTTTTTTAATTTTCAAGGTGCTTAGGTAAGGCTTGAGAGAAAAATGCAGCCATGCACACCATACCATACAAAATGCAAATAATTCCTAAAGTATATGTGAGAGACACAAAGCATCGGTGGCAAAGTTGTTCAGCACAAAATTACCTTTCTAACAATGCTATACAATCAATTCTAAGCAATTTGGTTTTTATTTTATACTAGCTGAAATACCCAAAAACTCTGAGGTTTTTTCAGATTTATTCAAGGTGCTTAGGTGAAGCTTGAGAGACAAATGTCAGCTATGCACACCATACCTTAAACAAATGTTAATAACTCCTAAAGTATACATGATAGACACAAAGTGTCAGCAGCAAAGTTGTTCAGCACAAAATTACCTTTCTAACAGTGTTATGAAATCAATTCTAAGCAATTCAGTTTGTTTAATATTTAGGTAAAAACTGTTGACTTCCTCAGATGTTTCCAGGCCTGAGTGAAAGTCAACTGAATACATCTACAGTCGTTACTGGCCTGAATGGCTATGCTTTCAGACACCATCTACAGGTGTATCTAGGCCTGAATGAGTTAAGCTACTTCAGGATAGCAACAGGCTGGGGGCGAGCACTAGTGACAGGGATAGTAGTCTGGAACTGGGCAAGTGGGGGGGAGCACCATGCTACTTTGCCAGGCAATCCATTCAAATGAGCCCATAATGGGCATGCAAATCAATAAATCAATCATTCAATTTTTATTTGTATACTGGAAAATATGTGAGCAAAAATTACTGTTTTCACAAATGTCCAGTGCAGAATACAACAATACAAAAAATGAAGTGCAAAAGAGATACAATTAATGAATTCACAAGGGCATTCATATAATAAAATACAGAATGGCAAAATGGTTTAGATAAACACAGAATAACAAACAACTATAATTTTAAGGGAGGTAGGAGAAGACAAATGGGGTGAGTGAAAAGTGCTAAAGTTCAGGAAAAGAGCAGGACAACCGGAGAGGGTAGCAATCCAGGAGTCTTGAGTGGATGCAGGTGCCCGGCTATGTTCAGCTGAGGGACTAGATGGGGAAGCTGCAGGTGGATGCTTTAAGGAGGTGGGCCTTGAGGAAAGTATTGAAGGAGTTCATGGACTTACAGGCCTGAATATCATGGCGTAGCTTATTGTAAAACTTAGTACCAGCATAGGAGATTGAGTTTTGTGCCTGGCTGGTCAGGTAGAATGGGGTGTTGAAGACCAAGGTAGTGGAACCTCTGGTCTACTGTCCAGGAGCTAGGAGTGGGAAGAGGGAGATTACACTGGGAGTGAACAGTTTGAGAGAGATCTTGTGAAGAAAGGAGAGTGTTTTGAGATGAAACCTTCCTTTTGGGGTGGGCCAGCAAAGGGAGGAATAAAGGGTGCAGTGGTGGGTTTTCCAGGGGAGACCAGTGACAGAGTGTGTTATACTGCTGTAGGCAGTTTTTGTTTGGTATAGAGAAGTGAGGCAGTTAAGGGGCAGAAACAATGGAAATGTAATCAATAAGGGGAAGGAGTAGGGTGGTGGCCAGGCATTGCCTGGAGGAGGGAAGAAGGAACTTTCTGATCCTGTAGAGAAGAATGTGTCTGGAACTGATCATCTTTATAACATTGTTTATATGTAAATTGTAGGGGAGGTGGGGGTCCAGGTAACGACCAAGGTATTTAAATTTTGTCACCTGTTCGATATGATTACAGGAGTTGTTGAAAAGGGTAAAGCTTGCTACAGGGGCTTTATGAGGGCTGGAGAAGATCATGAGTTTGGTCTTCTTGGAGATGAGGAACATGACGTATCCAGAGAACCAGGAGTGGAGCTTTCTGAAATCGGGGACTATATATTTTGGAACATAGTGTTCAGGTTTTTGTGACTGCAGAAAAGGGCTGCATCATCTGCATATAGAACAAGTTGAGTGGAATGACAGATAAAGAGACGGTTATTGCTGAAAAGTGAGAAAAGGGAGCCAAGGATGGAGCCCTGGTGGACACCATATTTGATCGAACAAGCAGAGGAGAGGTGACCTTCTAGGGAGGTTTGATGGGATCTCCCAGAGAGGTAGCTCCTGACCCATTTGACAACATTTTTGGACAGGTGGAGACCTCAAAGGGTGTCGAGGAGGAGGGTATGGTCTACAAGGTTGAAAGCCTTGGTCACGTCAACAAGACAGATCTGGTGTATTGGCCTTTGTCATTAGCTTTAAGGTTATTACTGGTGAACCTGATCAGGGCTATTTCAGTGCTGTGAACAGATCTAAAACCATGCTGAGCTCTGGAGAGTAAGTTGTAGGATTCAAGGTGGCAGTGGGTTGAGCATGAACTACTTTCTCGATGATTTTGGAGAGAGGGGTGAGGAAAGAAATAGGGCGGTAGTTACCAACATCATTTTTGGATCTGGACTTGAAAAGTGGTTTTATGGTGGTGGTTTTCTAGGTGTTAGGGAAAGAGCATGAACAAAAGGAGCAATTGAGAATATTGGTGATGGGAACAGCTAGAGAAAAGATGGAGGGTTTAAGTATTTTTTAGTCGATCCCATTGGCACCTTAGATGGGTTTCAATTGTTCCTATGAATAAGCTTGATAGTGTCAGCGGGCTTATTGGCCTTAAAGTAAAAATTGGGGGATCCAAGATGTTGGGGGAGAGGGGCTGGGTTTGGATGGAAAGGGCCAGGGGGAGGAAGGGGGACATTTGTATTTTTCAAAGTCACCATAATGGGAGTTCAAGATGTTAGCAACATCAGAAGGTTTGTTGATATCACTCCGTCCATAGTACAGAGTGATGGGATCAGTGTTTTTAGTTTTCCCCAGAATCGAGTTGAGGGTACCCCAGAGCTGACTGGGAGCTTGAGGCTTCCCCAAGTTGTTTGTCATGAAGGTAGTCAATTTTTGCCTTTCTTATAACTGATTTACACTTATTACGGAGCGACCTGTAGAGGGAGAGCTAGTAAGGGGTCTTTGTGCTTAGAGTAATGGGCCCAGGCTTTGTCCCTATATCTCATCAGCTTAAAGATGTCTGTGGTGATCCAATTGCTAATTTTATCCCTTGTTCTGATCTTTTTGCATGGAGCATATTTATCGCATACACTGGCAAAGTTGCTGGAACATTTCTGCAAGATAGAGTCGCAGTCACCTAAGTGACTTACATACCCAATGAGCTCATTTGCATGGGTCCCTTTTAATACAGCAACTTTTGCCAGTGTACAAGCCATTGTGGCTCCCTATTTCAGAAGCCCAGTCTGCACTGCACTAACTGGCTTAGTGCTGGACTGGCATGGCCCCTATATTCAGTTGAATAGTGCTGGGGTGCAATTTCACTGAATATAACAGTTTTGAACACCCGGGCAACCACAAGGTGTAGCACACATTTCTCTCTCAGCTTTGTCCATTTTTGAATATCAGGCCCAAGAATAATTTTTTTTATCTTATTTCTATTTTCATCCTCCTCACCAGCAGTGTGGATCTCCATCCGCTAGCACCCGCACCCCCCCCCGGGCCCGGTTTGGCACCCCCACAGAGCCAGCCATTATCACTCATGCACTCTGTGGCAGGATCCTCTCAGGAACTGGGGGGCACCGGGCGTGGCCATCAACCACCGAGATCGTTGCTCTGCCATTTTCCACCTTGGTTATTCACCCCTTGCAGAGTGCGGGTGTGCAATGACATCTGGGCACAATGTGCTGACGTCTGCCGCACTCCACCCCCCCTTGCTGCTATCCCTCCCCTGCTGACCCCTGGTGGCATGGGCTCATGTCCAAACCCAGGTTGCCAGTGTGGTGTGAGGTGTGGCATCCAGCACCTCAGCCCTCAGTGCCACCAGGCCGGCCCAAGAATAATTATTTGACAGCCTTCCACAGGGCATTAGCTTGCAGCATACTGTAGATGACAAACAAAACAGAGGATTATGCATGCAAGGACTGCATATGACATGTCAAGTTTTTAACTGCAAATCTTAGGGGTACGAAGAAAAACATCAGCGTACCAGACAAACTTAACCTTTAACTTTTATTTTGACTGAAGCCTCCTTTCTTCTGTACTATCTTTTCTGTCTTATATTTTTATCTTCTGGCTTGATCACCCAGAAGAAACACTCGTCAATGCTCTTTCTGACTTCTATTTCAATTTGAAACACACACACATACACACACGAGGGGCATGGCTAGTCCCTTGACCAAGATGGCAGCTTAAGCCCTTAGCTCCACACACAGTGGGACTGAATCTGTTTTCATCCGGCACTTGGAGATCTGATCTATACCCTGCCTATACACAGAACAGAAGAGGGACGTATCTACTACAGTTTGGTGTCCTTATTTTCTTCTACTGCTGCTGGACTGACTGAAATACTCATACAGATTGCTGACTTTCTGGGCCCACATAATGGCATCACCAGTTCCGCCCGCCACTGACTCCACTAAAATGGAGCACATGTTTACCCAATTGCTGGCACAGATGGCACAAATGACTATTGCAATGAACACAAATACCCAAACCCTGCAAGCCATTGAAGTCAGGATTTTTCATACAGAGTGGCATATTAAGGCTCGTGATGCTGCCCTGCAGGACCTATTGTCCATAAGCAGATAGCAAGCTCACCTTATCCATCTGCTCCAGGACAAAATAGACGATCTTGAAAATTGCGGCCGCCACAACAATTTGTGGTTCATCGGCTTCCCTAAAGGCACCAAGCAGCGGGACATAGCTGATTTCTTGCAAAAAACTTTGCCCAAAATCCTGGATCTCCCACCTGACAGAATCCTACACATTGAGTGGGCCCACCACTCCTTGGCTCCCCCACCAAAGCCCAGGGATCACCCATGCCCGATCCTGGACCACTTCCTTGATTTCAGGCAGAATGAACTAATAACTGCAGCAGCCAGGGACAAGGGGCCTTTCACCTGAAATGGCAAATGTATTCAGATGTATCAGGACTATTCCCAGGTGCTCGTGGAGTGGTGCAAAGCTTTTATGGACTGTCAGAGGATTCCTCATAATGACATCTCTTTTTCCCTGTGATACACTGCTACTATGTGAGTGAACATCAATGACAACCCCTTATGTTTGCCAGCCCAGAGAGCTTAATGGACTTTTCAAAGAAAACCTATCCAGAGGACTTTCATGGCTGGAGCATTCTCTCTGCTCTAGATGGCAATACCATGTCTCATCCAAGCGAATTAGAAGGCCCCCAAATCACCTCCCAGCAACCAGCTAGGCCTGCGGTACAAGTGTTTGAGGCCTCCTTCCCTCCCAGAAGCAGAAAGCACCATACGCCATCTCGACATGAGCAGCACCAACATCCACTAGACAGGCAGATGGAAGAGGATGATATGAAGCAGGAGTCCACAGACCTTCAGAGGATTTACTCACTGAACTGCTTTGCAGCTCTGCAGGACCAATCTGAAATCTCCATGAGGTAAGACCCTGCCAGATCACCAATCCAGCCTGTCTGCAGGAGCCCCTCAGGCCAGAAGTTCTGGGCCATGATTGCTGCAGCAGAGTTGCAATGAGAACTTTCAAGCAGGAAGCCACCAGATGCTCTGGTGGGCCTCCCAAATAAGCAAGATATGGATGCTGTGGCCTCAAAGTCTATTCTGAAGGAGATGGATGGCACCACCACACTGACCTGAACTTTCAGTTAAGTGTTTGCTTTTTTTTCTGATGGCTGGCTGGGGTTGGGGAGGTTAGGAGATCTGGACATACCAAGCTCTTGCTTGATGTTCCCCCCATTGGTCGATAGCTTGGCTGCTTTCCTGGCATCTCCCCCCCTGACTCTCCTATTGTCAGGGCTACTGGGAGAAGGGTTAACATCTTTGTTTCATAAGGACAATCAGATAATGAATCCTTACCTAAGTGCCCTGGCTACTTGGGGCACACAGACATCATTTCTGCACTTACAAAATGCAGATGACTTAATGTGCATGTGTTTGATTTCTTATAAATGATGGCCACAGCTGTTTGTGTATCTGTATCTGTTATGAGAAAACTTAATATTTACAGGGGCTTCATAGGGTAGATTATGATAATAGACTGCACTCTTTAAATCTTTACTCCTTGGAGCTTAGGAGAAAAAGAGGAGATCTATTACTAATATTCAAAATCATAAGGGATCCAATATTACTCGCTGACTTATGCTTCATCCGACATCAAAGGTTTTTTTCTTTAAGAAATCATAGTTATCAATTAGGACTTACTTATCCAAAAACTCATTTAAGAAGGAACTTCTTCACTGAACGAATTATTTCATCATGGAATTCATTACCCAAAGATTTTGTTGAAGTTGATTCTTACAATTCATTTAAATTTAAGCTTGATAGGTTTCTGTTAAATGTTGGTAATGGGGATTAATGCCTGCTACGGCAGGAGATGTACATTCATGGGCCTCGACCTTCTGTACATCTACATTTCCTAGTATGACTCCTAGTATGACAGGGTGTTCATGGCCAGCCTTCATGGCTTTGCAGTGATGGTAATGGTTAAGCTATACCAAGGTGGGCATGGCACAGCATGCCTCCTTTAGGTTCTCTCTAGGGGAGTACAGTGCTGGGTCTGTCCCCATAGGGAGTATCCCTTCTGAGCTGCCATGCCTATTACACCCCTACTTTGTAGGCTTTCTTCAAGGCCGATGAGATGCGGCAGCTACGAGGTGGATTAGGCACCAATCGGTTGCCCTCTTTTGGTATATGTTCCTTCTACGAGGGCATGTCCCACCTGCAGGCCTTTGACTGTAAACTCTACACATAATGGCTGGTATGCTGCCTAGGCCCTCTTCATGGCTTCAGCCCCTATCAGGATGCTGGTAGTTCAGAAGCCCTGGATTCAGGAGCTTCCCTCTTCCCCCCAATGGGATTTCACACTGATGGAGGCTGCTTAGCAGCTGCCTCTTGTTACCTAGACAGAAGCTCTTACCCCCCACAAGAAGGATATAGGTGGCCTTGTCAGCTATACTGCCAGCATTACTATATCCTTCTGATTAGTGCTATAGTATATGTTATAATTGTAGCTGTACATAGTTTTAGTTCTGTATGGGCCATTTCCTGGTGTTATTTAGATATAAGTGTTATGGACCAGGCAATGCTAATGTTGATTGTGCTAGAGTTCATTGGATGTTATATTAATTCAACACTCCACATTACTGCTTATCCCCTGCATGTGGAGGCGGTGGGCCCCTCAGTCTCAGTTTTCTTCTTTACTCACCTGCCCCCTGATAGCATGATATCTCCCCTTTCTGATCATGGGTGACCTACATGGATACACTTAATGAATAATTCAGGTTGCTCCTTCTCTAAATGAGAAACAACGTCCATTAAATAGCTTGGGTCATCCTGGTGTGACCAAATGCTTCCAAAACAGTGTAAAATGATGAGGATGAGCACCATACAAAAACAATCTTCTCAAATTATATTTTATTTATGTTGCATACACCTCCAATGGCTATGTTTCATGGCCGGGGCCACTTCATCAGGCCACAGTATTTAACAAGATCTTGTAAAAACATACAGAAACGTAATTTTAATGTAATGTTCTTTAAATAATATTCCTGATGCCACACAACCCCAGAGTGTACAAGGAAGACTTATTTGGAATCAAAAGAAAGGGATGGATCTGATAATAGGATAGTGTTAGCCATGAAGTGTAATCATTTGAACAATAGCTTTCCACACATTATTAATAAAAATGGGCATATTATACAAGTGAGAGACAATCCAAATAGTGGGTTTATGAAACTACCACTTAAAGCTTCAAAATTAAATCCTACCTTTCCTGACAAGTTACTCCATACTAGACATTTGAAACAGAAAAAAGTGACAGAAACACAGTTATTATTGGGACCACTGAAAAATGGCTTCTTCCCACGTGGAAGATGCTGTCAATGTGGCAATACAAATAGAAAAATGTAAATTCGAACAACCCTGGACCAATAAATCCTTCAACATCCAACAACATATTAACTGTATGACAGATCATGTGATTTACGTTCTGCAGTGTCCCTGTGATAAACTTTATGTTGGTAAAACCACCAGAGAACTGAAAATGAGAATAAGTGAACACATAAGTGATATCCGCACTCAGGACAATCGGTCTTCAGTGGCAAGACATTTAAATTCTGCGGGTCACTCAGCAGCATCACTGAGATTCTGGGGATTGGGGAAGGTACCTGAACCATTCATCCCTGGTATTAACTGGGATGACAAACATGAGAAAAGAGAGTTTTTTTGAATCTTTACTTTGGACACTGTGAATCCATGGTATGGACTTAATGAGGATTGTAACTGGTCTTTGTATATATATAAAAACCCTACCATTACCCTTCATTCATAACTAACTGGACATTTTCATCATCAAATATAACAAGTTGAAGTTTGAAATTAGATGTGTAAAACACTGTTGTTCTTATTCTGTGTCTACTTGTGCCACCTGAGTTACCAGGAGAAGGGGCATAACTTTCTTTTAATTTTTTGTGTTAAAATTTTCTTTTAGATTTAGAATGTATTTTTTCTTTTTCAACTCATATTCTCATTTTACTATGACTTTATATAGTTTGTTAATCACAAAAAAACATTCTTAGTGAAGTTACCACTGGCAGGGGGTGAACCGCTGATCGGGAGGCTTGCTAACACTGAAACACTGTAGCCTGACACCTTCCCCCAGTGGTATTGTATAAGTTCCCTAGCCCTGGAGGTAATCAGCGCTAATGCAGCAGTAGCATTGGACAAAACATTACACTTGTGATGCCATCACCCCTGTACGTGAACGGTATTTAAATCATGAGGTCACAGCCACTGACAGACTTCACTTTCCAGGAAGTCTGCCTGGGTGTCTGTGCACTTTTTTGGACTAAGGAATAGGTTAAGTTTGTGCTCCCACAGCTAGGTTCTTAAACATATTTTGACAGGAAAGGCTTAGCTTTATGGCATATATCTTTTTGTGTTTGTTATTATAGAGGAAAAGAAAACTGAAATGTGAAAAACACAGTGTGTAAAATACAAGAGAGGAAAGGACCATTTTTTAGGTAAACATAGTATGTATTTTGACAAAGTTAAAGCAGAACTGAATTCCATAAGAATAAGAAAGAGTATCTTTGGTCACCATTGTTTATATCTTTATAGTAAGAAGTGAACTTTCAGTAAACAAACAATTAAAAAGGTTTGGAGGCTTTGTTCACAAAGGTAAATAATTACTATGTGCTTAATGATGATTTTTAATAGTTTTACAGCAGTATAATTTGGCATAATAGATTCACACAATGCAAAAGTTTTAAAGAAATGATCATGTATTATTTTGTTTCAGTAGTTTGGGAAGTTTACCATAACTGAGAAGGGGAATAACTGTAACACTGAACCCAACGTTAATAGGGAAGTGACGGCAATTAAATACTTAATTAGTAAGTGTGATTAATACATCAGATTGTTATCTTTAAATGTATGGTGACAGCACTGTAACATTTTATTGGTGAAGAAGAATGGTTAGTGATTGGAAAATATTTAGTCTTATGTTTAGGTATTGTTTTAGAACCTATTTACTGTGGGAACAGAAAAATGGATACTCCAGGGAAAGTATAATTTATCGGATCTATAATGGTGAATTTAGATAAATGAATGGTGGTGGTTTGAAACCTTGTAACAGCACATAGTAATGGATTTGTGAAAATTTAAGGGGTGGGGAGGCATGAATATTATTTAAAGAACATTACATTAAAACTACTTTTCTGTATGTTTTTACAAGATCTTGTTAAACACTGTGGCCTGATGAAGTGGCCCCAGCCATGAAACATAACCATTTGAGGTGTATGCAACATGAATAAAACATAATTTGAGAAGATTGTTTTTGTGTGGTGCTCATCCTCATCATTTTACACTGTTTTGACCTACATAGATACATCTGGAATGTACAGGGACTAAACACCCCAATAAAATGTAAACAGGTGTTATCATATCTCAAGAGGCTGAGGGTCAAGCTGGCTTTCCTGCAGGAGATGAAACTAACCAAGCAGGATAATGATCAGCTGGCTAGGGACTGGGTAGGATAAGTGTTCTCTTCGGCCTCCTCAAAAAAAGAGGAGTAGCTATACTTCTCCATAAATCTCTGAAATGGACGCTCTTTCAATTAAAATCAGACCTGCAAGGTAGATGGGTCCTGGCCCTGATGAGCACACCAGAAAGCCCTCTCATACTGGACAATATATATGGTGCAAATGAGGATGCCCCTGACTTGTTCCACAAAATTGCACATGAACTGACCCCCATGACCTATACCTCAACTCCGGTGAGCTTGGGTGGAGGTGTTTATCTCTCCTTGGTACCTCAGATGGACCGTAGCTCCATGACCACTCCGCAGCACCCCAATGTTCATCTTGCTCTGCAGCAAATGATTGAAGACACTGGACTAATGGACATTTGAAGAACGTTCCATCCCAGAGAAAGGGATTATTCGTTTTTCTTCCCGGTTCATGGGTCTCATAGCAGACGTGATTACTCTCTGGTGTCTAAGGAGATTAGTCAGTGTGTGGTTGATTCAAAAATCATGCCCATGGTTATTTCTGACCACTTCTCTGTCCACCTACATATTCTCTGGGGCTCCAGTACCATTAAATCCCCTTCCTGGAGGCTAGATCCCCTTCTCTTAAGGAAACCATAGTTTGTACAATGGGTGACCAAGGAGGCTGACCACTTTTTGGCAGAAAATCTACCTATAAACATCTCCTCAGGGACTATGTGGGAGACCTTTAAAGCTACCCTATGGGGTACAATCATTGGTTATTCAGCCAAATGGTGAAAACATAGAGAACACCTCTTGAAATCCTTAGAGGCCAGGTTGCAAACATTAGAGTCCCAGGCCAAACAAACACCAAACTTCTGTGCAAATTCAATGCTAGGTAGGGAAATGCTTAAAACTAGAATGGAGATCAATGATCTGTTGGCCCGTAAAGCTGAGGTAGCCATCCTACGATTGTGGCATAAATACTGGGAGGGGGTTGGAGAGAAGAAGAAAGGTGTTAGCCTATAGGTTGCGGAAGCAGCAAGCTGAACACCACATCTCTGATCAATGGGAGCAGACGGGCTAAACACATACTAATCTGTTGCAAATCAGTGCAATTATGGAACGCTTTTATGCGGATCTCTACACATCAACCAGGGCAATGGAGGTAAACAAAGTGAAGGCATTTCTCTCCTCTCTGCACCTCTCTACACCTCCTTAACCTTTTCCCTCTCAGATTGCTGAATTGGATCTGCCCATTACACCAGCCGAGGTGGCAGCTGCTCTAAAAACCATGAACTCGGGTAAAGCCCCTCCGGGTGATGGATTCCCTGTCGAACTCTGGCAACTTATCTCTTCCCAAATTTCCCCCTTCACAGTTCTATGTACAATGAGGTGCTTGATAAAGGTATCTTCCCCCCTATCCTGCGAGAAGCGGTTATCACAGTGTTCCCTAAAAAAGGTAAGGACCCTACACTCCCCTTGAGCTATCAACCAATCTCCCTTATAAATGCTGATAGCAAAATCTTTGCCAAAATTATGGCCTCCAGGCTGGCCCACTGCTCCCTCCTCTTATCCACCCCTCGTAAGTGGGCTTCGTCCCTGGCAGGCTCAGCAGGGACCACATCCAGTCCATGATTAACCTTATGCGCTAGGCCCAATCTCTTCCCACTCCTGTGGTAGCTGCGGCCACAGACTTCGAGAAGGCCTTTGATTCCCTGGAGTGGGGCTATCTCATGTTGGTCCTACAACACCTGGGAATCAGGGATTGCTTTACACATTGGGTTGAAACACTGTATCAACAACCTTCAGCTGGAATTCTGACTAATGCTGTACTGTCTCGCCCCTTCCAGTTAGGGAGAGGTACAAGGCAGAGTTGCCCTTTATCCCCCTTACTTTTCATCCTGGCAATAGAGCCATTGGCTGCTGCCATAAGCCAACATACCTCCATTCGAGGAATCCCAGTTGGAGATCAGACATATGCCACCCTCATGTATGCAGATGACTTGCTAGTCCCACTAGAGGATGTGTGCTCCTCACTCCCAGCCCATCTCTCCCTACTCTCTGACTTTGCAGGCTTCTCTGGCCTTAAGATAAATAAAGCTAAGACAGAGGGCCTTCCCCTCAATTCTGGATGCACCCAAGATTCAGTGGCCCCCTTGGGGCTGAAATGGACTCCGGATTCTCTGGTCTACCTTGGGGTACACATTTTATTTATTTATTTATTTAGCTTTTGTTGACCGGGTAAGTGCACTAGACAAATCCTGCCTATTTTCAGGCACGACCCGGGGGAAGGGGATACAGATGAATGCCAACTGACCTTGAACCAGATTAAGCTGTTGGTGGTATTTTTTGTGAATGAGGGAAATTTGGCCAGGACACTGGGGAAATTCCCCTACTCTTTTCGATAAGTGCCATGGGATCTTTAACATCCACCTGAACTACCACCAATGCAGGCAGATGGGACCTCGGTTTAACGTCTCATCCGAAAGACGGCACCTCAGAAGTGCAGCACCCCTCTCATGCTGCACTACAGTGTCAGTACTGGGATATTAACCCAAGTGCCAGATGTGGGAACTGAACCCACAGCCCTCTGATCTCCCGGCCTCAGAGGCGAGTGTGCTACCTACTGAGCCACTGACACTGCCTGACATTACCCCGGACTTATCTAAAATGTGGGAACCTAATTTGAGGCCCATGGTAGCTGCACTTAAAACTGAACTGGACAGGTGGACAGCTCTTAATCTCACTTTTGCTGAGAAAATATCAGCATTAAAAATGATTTCAGCCCCTAAGATTTTATACCTACTGTCACACATACCCGTGGAGGCACCTACTAAGTGGCTTAAGATTTTAGATGCAGCTATGGACAACTTTCTCTGGGGAAAAAAAACACGTTACAGTAGGAACAAACTACGCTCTCATTGGAAGGTCGGGGGCTTGGGCCTTCCCTGGCTTGAAGGGTACAAGTGGGCATATTCCATCGCACAAACACTAAAATGGTTTACCAGACTGTCCACCGTCTCGCCACAATGGCTCCATATGGAAAAGGCATCAGCCCATGTGCACAGTCTCCCCCTACTGATATATGACCCTTTGCCCCAAACCCTTGCTGCACATCCCACCATTGCCCCGGCAGTTAAACTCTGGAACAAAGTCCATGCCAAGATTAAAGCAAACCTTAAGCCACTCTCTCATACTCCTTTATTTCTCAATAGGCATATCCAGGTAGATAATAAACTACTGCAGTGGCCTCACTGGAAGCAGAAAAACATTACCATACTATCTGATATTCTAGATAACAACCGGCCAGGGAATCCAATCATTTCAAGAACTAAGCCTCAGGAAAGGTCTGAGGAAATCTGATTTCTGGAGGTACCTGCAGTTTCATAGTTCTCTAACAGAATTTTTAAAGCTTCACCCAATCAGTGAAGCCAGGCCTCAAAAGCTAACCGGGTAGTTTTCGCTCCCTAAGGGTCATGCTAGAAAGGTTTATGCTGCCATTAGAGAAAGCATTCCTTTCCAGTCTAGGGAGTCCAAGCTTAAATGAGAAAAAGATCTGAATAATATTATTGAGGACGCCCAATGGAACCTGTATTGGAGGTTGGCGCATGTCAGATATCCGGACATGTGGAGCAAAGTTATGCAAACTAAAATTTTGCACCTTTGGTACAGGACACCAGACATTCTGCACAAACTCAAATTGGTGGATAATAATCTTTGTTGGAGATCTCAGTCCCAGGTGGGAAATCTGTATCACATACTTTAGCTCTGCCCGCTGGTGGCACCTTTTTGGATGGCCATATGTCAATTGGCTAGCCAAATCCTAGGATCCATGAAAGAACTGGATCCCTTGTTATGAATCATGGGCCTTCCTCCATGAAAGCCCCATCTTACTGCTCATCAGCATCGCTGGCTGGACCTTCATAGCATCCAGACCAAGCGACTCATTTTGTGCTGCTAGAGAACTACTCAAGTCCCCTCATTGTCAGAGCTTTTTCACTCATTTATGCAAATGGAATCACTAGATCACCTGGCCCATGTAGCAGCCAATACACTAGCCAAATATTTTGCTTGCTGGGATCCTTTCCTTTCCTAACCTATCTAAAATGCAGAACTGGAGTTAGGTGATAGGGGTACTTAGATACCTGTATAGTCTCTCTTTTAACTCCCTGGCAGCTACCTGATAGTCTTGCTGTATGTTTATAGCTTTCATATATGACTTTATATATGAATAATGCCTTCTCTTTATTTTTTTACATGCCCTTGCCTGGTCTGTGTGGTTGTTTTTGTTATGTTATGTTTATGTGAGTTCAGACTAGAGAAGTCCCCCCAGTATATGTGGGTATGTCCTGATGCCAAATTCCACATTACATTTGCTTCTGCTTATCCATACCTGGAAGGCACCTTCTTATAATAATCAGACATTATATGTGAATATGCTGTTTATCTCAGTATTGTTATACTGATATTGATCATTTGGACTTGCTATCCTTTTGTCTCTGTACCTGAACTTGGAAATGTGTTTTTTTTTATTTGTACTGCATTAACTAGTATGACCCAATACATGATCTATATGTACTTTTTATGCTGGAAAAACTAATAAAACTTATTAACAAGAAAACACATATCTACACACACACACACACACACACACACACACACACACACACACACACACAACTGGTTCAGCAGTACACAGGACAGCTTGTTGTTTTCTATTGCTGTATTATAGAGGTTATATAGATACTGTAAATGATATGGGCAGGATTTTCAAAGGCCAGAGAACAACACAGGGTGCTTGCATCAAAAACAACTGATGCATAGAGCAGGATGCATCTAAACTTGTGTCAGTTCTAATATTCAAATGGTGCTTGCATCAAAAGCAGATCTACATGTGCTAGACTGGCTTGTGCCATGCTTGCACATAAAAAAATGCTTGTGCCACATCAGAAGGGATGCCTGCATCACTGAAATGATGTACCATACCATTATTTAGGATTTTCAAGGAATGTGAGTCCTGTTCTTGTGCTTAAGATGCATGTCGCTGTTAGACCTGCCAGAGCTTGTCTAAAGGACACTAGAACATATAAAGAGACCCCCAGCAGGTGGTCAGACCTGACTGTACATCTTTTAAGGGCCAATATTCCCAGAATATTTTGGGGGCTTAGTCTTGGCCTCATAGGCTGTATTTTTTGACTAAGCTTGCGTCATTCTCATGTTTTGCATCATTTTTGACTTAACTTGCACTATTTTTGGACTCGCACCATTTTTTTGACACATCTTGCATCATATAGCGAATAGGAAATAGACTAAACATGCATGCTGTTTGGAATTCAGTTTCATGCAATCCTTCTACCCCTATTCTCTCTTGCCTATATCTAATAACACTTTAACCTGAACTTTACCTCAGTACTTCTCTAGATTGTTTACAGCTTTGGAAGAATCAAACTGCAGAGCTGAGGGAAGGAGGAGGACCTACAGTAGGCAGATCGGAGTTTTAACATCTGGTCAATGTGCATCAGTAGCCTATGAGATGGATGTAAACCCAGATGGTAATGGATGGGGGATGCTGTAAGGTGATGTTCATGCAATCACCTTTACCAGGTGAGTAAACTACCATTTTAATTCAGAAACTATATTCATGAAAATGTTTTACTCTGTGGTTTATACAATGCCTTATTTACAAACAATTGAGCAAGCAATGATATTATGTAAGATGGTATAAAAATGATGGCAGAATTGTATTGTGCCTGTGTGTGAGTGACGGTGTACGTGAAGGAAATAAGAGTGAGGAGAGTTTAAGAAAGCAGAATTCAGAGAGAATGTTTTGTTTAACTCTTTGTGCACATTTGAATTAGACTGGAATCTGGCTGTTTTTTTTAATGGTACAAAGATGTGTTTTTGATATGTATAAATTTATTGGAAAAGCATGGTGTGGTATGAACTAATGTTATTAAACTTTAAACTCCTGGAGGAGTCACGTGATGCTGAGGTCGAGGTAGAAGCAAAATTGTAGAGCTCCATTCAAGCTTCTGGACTAAAACAACAATTTGCCTCAAACTTTGCACAGAACAGTGGTGAAAGTCATCCCTTTACCTGGCTATCATATCAATGCCTGGATCAGTGGATTATACAATGGAAATTGCAATGTTACAAGAGAATTTTCAGCAACAACAGCTTGCGACTGACTAAGATCCCCTCCTAGAGCTGGAGGCCAAGCACCTACGCAGAAGTTCTTCTCCGGCCTCTCCAACTGTTCAGGTGCCTGAGAATTTATCTCCTGGACCAATTTATCTGGAGCTGGCTAAGATCAAAGAAGCCATTTTTTCACTACTTGCCAACATGAAAGATCTGAAGCCAACATTCAAGGACTTAACGAAAAGGGTGTCAGATACGGAGGTGTGAATTTCCTCCTTGGAAGACAGACAAAATAAATGTGAACCCGACATTACAGCCCTGAAGAGATCAGTCACCAAATTGGCAGATAAATTGGGTGACCTTGAAGATTGCAATCATATAAACAATCTGGTGTTGATTGGGCTACCTGAAGTAGAAGAAGGACCCAACCCAATTGTGTTCCTTCAGAAGTTTTGCCCTCAAATGGTCGAACCCTGTCCTAATGGTTTGAACTACATTATCAAAAGAGCCCATTGGGATCTCCATGCAAAGTCAGCTCCTAGTGACCCCCCCCAGCCAATCATCTTTAAACTACTGAAATAATTAGACTGGGATTTTATCCTCAAAGAAGCATGAAAGCTGGCTGGGATTCAATGGGAGGGGAAAAGGTTAATGTTGGAGCCCGATTTAATGTTTAAATTATGCCAAGTGAGAGCCTCCTATAAACCTTTGCTGTCTAAAGTATGGTCTGTGCAAATCAAGCATAGGATCCTCTACCCGGGAAGGCTTGATGTTACTTCTAAATCTGGCATCCTCTGTTTTGAAACAGCAGATCAAGATTCAAAGGACCTACCAAGGAGCTTACCAGATCTTTTCAGCAAGAAGTCAACTTGAAGTTAGCTCTAGGTCCTGGAGTGCCGTTTAACCAGCTGCAAAATGCCCTTACTGATTATATCAGCCGAAGAGATTCTACGACTTATATCCTTTACATTTGTTTGAAAACATCTAATAACTCTTGATCAGGGCATTTATATATCTAGATTTGTTTGTACTCTTTTTGGAACATTTATGAGTAAGGCATCCTGCATGATCAAATGCTTTGGTTATGGACATTGAGTATCTTAAATTGTGCCATTGGCCCTTCAGTGGAGTTGCATTTATTCTTATTCTTACTGACTGTTTGAGACTCTAGTTTTTCAGTACTTTTTTGTATAATTCTTGGATGGTTTTAAAACTTTACTCATTGCAATTTAGCTTTCTCTAACATTTTAGCTGTTTCTAGTACTAGTTGCTTAGTTCGTATTGTGAAGCTCCAGATGGCATATATCGTCATCTAGTGGTTTTGCCTAGTCATTTTTTGATCACCGGAGTATTGAGTACAGTAGGTTAAAATTTACATGGGAGAAATTTGTTTATCTCCATTTACTACTTTGTTCTAAACTATTGTTTTATTAATCCTGATGTAGTAGTTATAGTTTGCATTGTACATTTGTATGCCACAGTGCTGGACCTCCGAATCATTATTCCAACCTGATCTGCAGTTTTTGGTTTCGAGGTATCAGTCTTTTGGATTTTATTAGTCTTGGGTACTGAGGTTAGGTACAAAGTACCTCTATGGTACTAATTTTTCAATTCTGTGTTTATAATCTTGGAAATGTACATTTTAATGACAAATTCAAATTTGAGAAGAGAATATGGTTACACCAGGTTAATTCCTGGGGCTGTTGCTTAAATTTGTAGACCTTTAGAGATCCCACTCATCACTGGAGTGTGACTGACACTCACTAAAAGCAATGAGTTCTTTTCTTTCTGTGAGCTGGTATAACTAGATTTTTCAGGTATCAAATAGGTCAGACAATAACCATGTTTCGTTTTCTCTTTTTTTAACATTTTGCTTATACAATCGGATGCTCTGATGTATTGTGGCTACAGTAGCTGTTAGTTCCTGGTGCTGAAGGATCATGCAGTGATGGATCTGGGGGTGGGTAGGGGAAGTGCATTGATGAGGCATATTCCTAGTATGGAACTGTTAATTTTGGGGGATTGGAGAGCTCCCCCAGGCTTCATCATGGACCTTATTAAGTGGAGCAGGCAGAAGGCCTGGGGTAGTTATCTTCTACACATTTTGCTTGGATTTTTTTTTCTAATAGAGTTTGTTGTTTATATTAGAAGTAGAGTCTATTATTTCTTGAGCATGGAGTGAGGGGGAGGGGTTTCCACATGCACTTAAGTCCTAGAGTCATGGACAATTTGGGTTTTTGTTTCCTTAAATATGGCTAACAGTTTTAAGATAATAAGTTGGAACATTAGAGGGAGAGGGATAACATTAAAAAGTACATGTTCCTAAGTCATTAAGTAATTTTTCGCTCACTTAGTTTTTCTGCAGGACACGCACATCCTGGAGACACAGGTCAATCAACTATGCAAGCTGTGAGTGGGCCAAGCCTTCAGTGTGGGTGATAGCCCCAGACATGGGGGGATGGCAATTCTGGTTGGGAGATCATTCCCATTTAAACAATTGAATGAAGTAAGAGATCCTGAGGGTAGGTTCTTGTTTGTACAGGGTCAAGTGGAACACTATAAAATGGTTCTAGGTGTGATATATGGGCCTAACACATATTCCTCATCCTTTTTTCCACAGTTAGCCACTGCTCTGGCACCATACAGCCATCTCCCCATTTTGCTTGGTGGGGACTGGGACCTAGTTTTAGTGAACAAGCTGGATAGATCTTATCCAACAAAAATGGGTTATCCCCAGCATAGAGGTCCATTTGTGAGTTTATTGATCACCTAAGACTTGTTGATCCTTGGCTGCTGGCCAGTCCCACCTCCAAGGAGTTCACATTTTACTTGGTGACCCATGGGGTGTTCTCAAGGCTGAATTATTTTTTTAATTAGTAAACAGCTACTCCCCTTTGTTCAAGACTGTCAGATTCACGCAACAGTCCTTTCAGATCATTCTCCTGTGAAGTTAGTTATGGAAATCCCACATATTATGGTAAGACCCCACACTTGATCTCTAAACACATTACTTTTGAAAGACCCAGATGTAGTAGTCCATTTTAAGGCATTCTTAAAGAAATCTATACACATTAACCAATCCTCGGTCCAAGACAGAGACACTCTATGGGTTGCTCTGAAGGCAACTTGGAGGGGGGAGTTAATTTGCCTGGCTACTGTTCAGAAAAGGAAACAGCAGTCCCAAATGGATAGATTGCTCTGTGAGATTCACTCCCTAGAAAAAAAACTTAACATCCTCCTCTTCAGAGGAAGACTGGATCGCATTAGCGTGTCTCAGGGCAGAGTACTCAGCTCATGTCTTGGAGAAACATAGAAGCATAGAATTTGATGGCAGATAAGGACCGCTTGGCCCACCCAGTCTGCTCATTTTCCCACCTAATGGATAAGCTGCAGATCCTAGTTAATCAGCAGCCTACTTCTTTCTACCCCCAACCCCTAGAATTGCCTAATGACTGCCCCATGCATGCTTGAATTCAATCACTGTTTTTGACTCCACAACCTCCTCTGGAAGGCTGTTCCATGCATCCACTACCTTCTCTGTGAAAAAATACTTCTTTACATTACCTCTGAGCCGCACCCCCTCTATCTTCAAATTGTGCCCCCTTGTTCTTGCACACGTCTTTTTTTGAAAGATGCTACCCTCTTGGACTTTGTTGAGTCCCTTGAGATACTTGAAAGTTTCTATCATGCCCCCCTCTCCCTCCTTTCCTTTAGGCTATACATATTAAGCTCCTTTAGTCTCTCTTCATATGTCTTCTGGTGCAGACCCCACACCATTTTAGTTGCCCTCCTCTGGACAGCTTCCTTCTTGTCTATGTTCTTGTGGAGATTGGGTCTCCAGAACTGCACACAGTACTCCAGATGGGGTCTCACCAGTTGTCTGTGCAAAGGGATAACAACTTCCTGTTTTTTACTGGTGATGCCTCTCCCTATGCATCCCAGTATCCCCCCAGCCCTCCTTACTGCCCTCTCACATTGCTTGCCCACCATTAAGTCATCTTATATTACTACCCCAGGTCCTTTTCCATTGTTGTTGTTGTTAGTATCTCACCCCCCCATTGTGTCAAAGGTAGACACGGCCACTTCTCAGCTTAAGGCCACATATATTGGGAAGGGTGAGAAGGCAGGGAGACTTTTAGCTTTTTGATTAAAGCAACAGAAAGAGTCCAGATAGATTTCTGCCTTGAGGGATTCCAAGCTAACATATTGGTTAGCAATGCAAAAGATATGACAAGCATTTTCAAAAATTTCTACCTGAACCTATATTCAGCTCCTGCCTTGTCACCCTCCCATTGGGAAGAAATGGAGGACTTTCTAGACCAAGCCAACCTTCCCACTCTATTGGAAAACCAACAGGAGATGCTGAAGGGTCCAATAGTGGAGACAAATATCGATCGAGCCATCCGTTCACTCCCCCTAGATAAGGCACTGGGTCCAGATGGGATTCCCTGTGTTTTATCTTACCTATAAGGATGAGTTAACTCCACTACTTAATCTGTATTTAATTCTTAGAGTCAGTCTCCCCCACTGCAGAAGCCTCTATTTGAGGCCAGAATAGTTCTTCTTCCTAAACTAGGGAAAGACTCAGCCCAGGTAGAAAACTATTTTCCTATCTCCCTAATAAATACTGATGTTAAAATTTATGTGAAACTATTTTTGCTGCAAGGTCAGCTCAGATATGGACTTCACTCCTCAGCCCTGAGCAAGCCAATTTTGTTTCTGGGAGGAATTCCAGTGACCATTTTTGTCAGTTATTCTCTTTTCTTTCTGCATCCAGGGAGCCTGACAGTCATGCTGTGCTGGTGTGCCTGGATGCAGAGAAAGCTTTTGATAGAGTGGCCTTGCCCTATCTCTTTGAAGTCCTTGAATGATACAGAATCCCCCCCTGAATTTATTAGTAAGGTTCAGGTGTTATATCAATTCCCTTCGGCAAGAATACTGTGCAACAATGAACTCTTTGATTTGTTCCTGCTGGCCAGTGGTACATTGAACCCCTGGCTCACTGAAAAAATCATGCGAGTGATCTTATGGGGATTTGGGTGGCTGGCCTAGAATTAAAATTATCCTCATTTGCAGACGATATATTACTCCATCTGATTGAAAACCTTCCCTGCATGCAGCAATGAGAATTATCTCCCAGTTCAGTCTATTCTCTGGTTATACGTTTAACAGACACAAGACAGTAGTCCATCCACTTTCTTTTTGCATCAAAACTGAAGTACTGGAGATGGGACTGCAGTGGGAGGCACATTCACTATCATACTTGGGGATCAAGATTTTGAAAGACTTGTCAAATCTGTGATCTTTGAACTTGGATCCTCTGGTTAAACAGAGGGGAAATCTAACCTGGTAGCTACAACTTTTGCTGTCATTATGGGGGATAGCCAATATGATCAAAATGGTGGTTTTGCCACATCTTTTTTATCCGTTAAGTATGCTTAACATCTTTCTTCCCAAAAGGTGGTTTACTAGGATTCACTCTCTGTGTTCCACCTTTTTATGGATGGGGAAAACACCAAGAAGAACCTGTGGAAAACTATGTAGACCTTGTGGCTTTGGTGGTTTACAACTACTGGATATATATTATTATTACTTAGAGATCCATAGGGATTGATATTTTTGATTGGTAAAACCCTGTGCATCAATCACTCCGAGTCCAAGTTGGTACATTATAGAGACTGTCCTTGCTGGAGTTCATAAGTTTTCGTTACCTTCTTTGTCATACACTCGCAAAGCCACTTTACCAAAGGACCTTTAGGAGACCCCCTGGGCTGGGACTTGATGGCTTACTCAGAACAATGCAAAGAGCTTAACTTATCTTATTGTAAAGACACCGGTCAATCACTATATGACAATCTTAATTTGTGTATTTCAAGGATCCCCTTTTCTCCAGGAAAATGGTTAGTTCTACAAGTGAATGCCCTGGACAATATTCAAGAAGGGGGAAATTACTATCAGTTAGGGAAATGATGCAACAGTTCTCTGTTCAGCCCCTAGATTATTTTAAAGTTGCTCAAATTAGACAATGTGTAGCTCAATTCTTTGGCCTTCCTCCATGGAAGAATCTAATGAGAGATATTGTGGACAAACGGTATTTTTGTCTCTCAAGGATAGACCAATATCTCACTTATATAAAGAGATTTGCTTACAGTCCTAGAACAAATTCTCACCAATGGCATATTATTGGAGAAATGTAATGGATATTTCACATCCTGACTCAAACTGGTGAAGGCTATGGTTAGATATTTACCACTTTCTCAAACAAGGCTGATTATGACTTTTGGAATTTAATATATTGCATGATTTATATCTGTCCCCTTGAAGTTATTTAGGATGGACAAACTTCAGTCTCCCCTGTGTGAGTCCTGTGGGGCAGAAGCTGGTGCACTCTATCATAAGCTGTAGTTATGTCCTCAAATTCAATATTTTTGGCATTTAATTAGGTCAGGAATTTGTAAGTATTTTGATTTTGGTAATTTTTTTACAGTGGAAATCTGTTTACTAGGTGACTATATGGCCATTCCCAATAACAAACTAAAGACATGTATGGCTATGGTTGCTTTGGTTACCAAACTTCTTATATTATGCCACTGGAAGGGAGATTGGATGCCATCTTATTTGGAATGATTTCACAAGTTTGTAATGGCTTTAGGGGATGAATGACCAGTGCCATTCTCCAATCGCTCCTGGCAAAAGTTCCACGACTGCTGGCAATCTTTTTATTCCCTTATTAGGAATTGTTCCTTGATGTGATCTGGAGCATCCTTCCCTTTATTATTACTTA
This sequence comes from Neoceratodus forsteri, assembly GCA_016271365.2. Classification (NCBI taxonomy): domain Eukaryota; kingdom Metazoa; phylum Chordata; order Ceratodontiformes; family Ceratodontidae; genus Neoceratodus; species Neoceratodus forsteri. Next base: position 452,141,482 of record CM028131.1, read on the forward strand.
GGGTTACAGTTGGCATTTTTTTTTATTTGCCTGCTGGATTCTAAAAGTGTAAATTTCACTTTATTTTGGATAGTGCATGTAGAGACTTGGTGGGGTGGGTGCAGGAATGGGGGGCTTGGTGTTATGCCTATGTTATTAATTTTTTGTACTTTAGTCCTTATAATTGTTTGTTGTGTTTTTATTGTTCTTTTCACCTAAATAAAGCATATTAAATTGCAGAAAAGAAAATAAACATTAAACTCCTACCCTATACACTAGAGGGGATTCTGGATACTGAAATCACCCCTTAAAGAGGAACAGAGTCATGACAGCTACCACCGCCTTCGCTGGTTTGAACCTTGTGGGAGGGGACACAGTACCTCACTGTAACAAGAAACAAGAAGACTCTCCTTTTGTTGTTAATATTTTGTTTGCTCACTTGAAGTTATTTGTAGCTTTTCTGTTGCTTGGCACATCTGTGTCATTTCATTTGCAAGGGTGTCTCAACTTATGGCATAACCCTATTGTGTTAACTACAGGTTTTTCTTCTCATGCTTGTTGAGCATAACATGCTCAGAAGTTTTTTTGTCTCTCTCTCCTTCGGGGGGGCAAGTTTCTGAAAGAGGTGCTTCAAACTAAAACTGATTAAGGAACGGTTAGTTTGATAACCTTGACTTCTCAGAGCTTCTCGAACACAGCAGTTTGTAGAAATCCAATCCACAGACAATAAGGATATTTATTGTGTTAAATGCAGACATCCCTTTTTTCTGAAAGTGTCTTGGTTAAACAGTTTATTTTCTGAAACTAACCTTTTAATTTCAGCATTTTAAGATTTTAACATTTTGTCATTGACAGGATTCCCCAGTGCTATTGTGCACACATGGTGCATGGTATATAATAATAATAATAATAATAATAATCTTTATTTGTATCAAGTGCAGTTCAACATGTATCATAGTGCTTTTACAGAGTTTAAAACCTTAAAACTAGGGGGTCACATGATGCTGACGAAGGGATAGGATATGTTCATCTGAGCTCCGTTCATTTTGCCAACAAAACCCCATAAAAACACCCAATATCTCAGCAACTCAGCTCAGTTTTGCAAATCTACCCCAATCAGAGAACGTGGATGCTGTTTCTAGTCCAGATGGAGACAGGCTTACCTCCAAAATTGTCAGATCAGCAGCTGAACATGGAAGCACCCCAGAAATCAGAGGCCAAACACCCTCATCGCAGCTTGTCTCCCCAGTCGACTCCAGAGGAACTTTCTTCTTCCCACATTTACTCAGAGCTCACTACAATCAAAGAGGCCCTCCTAAAGTTAATCAAAGAGGTTGCCGACTTTAAGCCTGCTCTAACGCAATTATCCCACAGAGTAACAGACACGGAGACCAGAGTAACTTCAGTGGAGCATAAGCAAGACAAGATGGAGCAGGAGGTGGTTGAGCTCAAAAAAATATCACCAAGTTGGAGGATAGCTTAGATGACCTGGAGGGGAGGAACTGGAGGAATAATTTGGTTCTGTTGGGGCTCCCAGAAGGAGAAGAGGGTCCTATTACCATCCAATTCCTCCAGCATTTTTTGGAAAAATCAGTGGATCCTTCTCCTAATGGCCCAGAATTTGTCATAGAATGTACCCACAGATCACTCCGGGCTATACCACCTTTGGCCGACCCACCCAGGTCGATCATCTTCAAATTGTTAAATTTTCTAGACCAGGATTTAATTCTAAAGGAAGCCAGAAAACTGTCCGCTATTATCTGGGAAGGGAAAAAGTTGAGACTGGTTCCAGACCTGACACTTAAAACCCATCAGCAGTGTGCTGCCTTTTGGCCTATCACCTCAAAGCTGTGGGCAGCTGGAATACGCCATCACCTCTTATATCCCGCCCGGCTGGAAATAACTCTACCGGAAGGAGCTAAGTGCTTCGATTCAGTGGAGGAAGCCATGAAGATTCTTCGTAAATGTTAACCTGATCTATTCCCTAAGTGAAAAGTGGAACTTTCCTTTCAAGCACTCGGGGTAAAAGGAGATAACTCAGAACTCTAAGTATAGTTTTACCAGATGTTTCTACGGAGAATGCAGGGGGGGATTTGTAAGATTTAAGGGGGCTTTGCACTGATTCTCAGGGCTTATATCGCTTCTTTGCATCCTAGGTTTAGAAGATACCAGCTGCATTCAATATGATTTAGCTTTCCCTCCCCTTTATTTCTCTCCGTTCTGCAAGAAGCAGAGAAGGTTATTCCTGGAGATCGTAAAATAATTAATATGCCTGGTTTTGACTCGTCATCATGCTGTATCTAAAAGCTAGGATTACTCTCCAAATTTACTTAGTATTACTCAATAAAGGATGAATATTTCCTAATGAAGCACCTGTTTCACATGTTTTATTTTCCTCCACTAGATGGTGCTAAGACTGCAATTTAAAACTGGACAATCCAGTATATTACACTTGATATCTGCAACAAACATGCACTTTTGCTTAATTCTGTGGGAGGTGAAACTAACTACCCTTGGTAATTGATTTTTATTCACATATTTATTTAGTGTTTAACCAAGAAGGGGCTTGCAAACTCTGTTTATCTTGTTAGTAACTTCAAAAGGATTTAAATACTGCATTTGGGTAGGTCCTTGGAGGGAGGTAGCTAGATTGGCTACTAGGATTTTCTGACAGTTAAACTATTTTTAAATGAATTACTGGTGGCTGAGGAGTTGAAAAAGAAACTTGCAAACTCTGCTTCTCTTGGAAGTAACTTCATAAGTGTTTGAATACTGCATTTTGGTTGTCCCTTGTGGGTGGCTGGATTGACTACTAGGATTTTGGGACAGAAACTATTTTTAAATAATTTACTGGTGCGTAGGAGTTTGTGATAGTTAAAATATTTTTAACAAAGTTACTGGGGTTAAGGAGTGGTCATAGCAAAACCTGCAGTGTGAAACAGGAAAAGACAGTCTTTCGAGCAACAGAGGGAGGTGGATCTAGGTTTACATTTGTTTGTTACAATTCTTAACATTTTCAGTGCAGGAAGAGTGTACAGCACAGCTGACTTATTTTGGGGCTGACAGCTTTCAGAGCACAAACCACCAGACCTGTTTTGGGGCTGGGGAGGATTACCTGTGTCTGACTTGGATGTCTGGATTTTTCTCTGTTTGATTAGCAGGGTATTTTCTCTGTCAAATTGTTGTGTAGGGCGTCTTGCTGACAGAAAGGCACTCATTGCAGCAGTGGGTCAGAGCTTTTAGCTGATTGTTTTGTGAGGGCACAGTTTAGGCCCAAACCCTTCCCAACCCTCACCCCACCCACCCCTGGAAATAGTTCCTTTATACCTGGGGTTCTGACATCATTTCCTCAAGAGTGCAAGTGCATATCACTGTCATATCCTCTCTAGCACACTGCACTGACAATATAAGCATACACATTGTATAATATAAATATATATATATATATATATATTTCTATATTACAAACCAATCACACACACACGAAAAAAAAATAAAAAAATGTGGGGAGTAGTGCAGTGTAATGGCTGTGGGGCAGCAGTGTTCTGGGAGTCTTTCTGGAGGCTGAGATGCTGCCCTATTTGCAGACAACTCTCTGCCCTGAGGGAGGAAGTTGCCCGTCTTCAGGCCACACTGGACAGTAGTAAGGGGACCTTCCCCCAGTCCACACTGGACGGTAGGAAGGAAACCTCCCCCATCCAGGGAGCACCAGAGCCACCACCACTACCTCAGAGGTTGTGAAGAAAGCACAGCAGTTGGACCACAGTGGGCTCAGGGAGAGTGAGGATGGTGGAACAGAGGCACACCCAGTCAGTTGTTCCACACCGCAATCCATACACCATTCCGGGGGAGCATAGCTCCCCTATGGATGCACCTGCAGAGGAGATTAAGGAGGGTGAGGACAACTGTCACAAGGGAGGCCCACAGGAAGGAGGCAGAGGACACCACAAGGAAAGGAAGCGGCTCCTGGTGGGGGACTCAATTATTAGGGGGATAGAACTGGGGGGAGCAGGGAAAACTGAAGTAAGGTGCCTGCCTGGTGCCATGGCTTGGAGAGACAGGAAGCGCATCCTCAGGATCACAAGAACAGCTGCACTGGAATCTGAGCTGGACATCTTTGTCCACCTAGGGACAAATGACTTGGCTAATCATGAGATTAGAGCAGTGCAGAAGGACTTTGTAGAACTGGGGAGGGGCCTAAGACAAGTAGTACACACAATATCCTTCTCTGAGGTGCTGCCTGTCAATGGCATGAGTGAAGTGAGGGTACTTTACACCATGCAGTTTAATGAATGGTTGAAAAAATGGTGTGGGGCACAGGGGTTTGGCTTCATTGGGGACTGGGGTTCCACCTGGAGGGACACCAGCCTATACTGGCAGGATGGTCTGCATCTGTCCAGGAAGGGAACAAGTCTTTTGAGCAATCGGTTTAAAGGCTTCATTGGCAAGCTTTTAAACTAGTCAAGGGGGGAGGCACTGATAAACAGCAGGAAAATCCCAGTCTCTCCCTACAAAACAGGGTACTAAATGAGAAAAAGACCAAGTAGACAGGTCAGTGGGGGATGCTGCAAAAGAAGGTAAAGCCATCAAAAAATGGAGAGCAATGAGTACCAATGCCTTAGTCTGAGTAACAAGCTTCCTGAATTAGTGGGCTTGATGGAGGAGAAACATCTGATATAGTGGCAGTCACAGAAACATGGTACACACAAAACCATGACTGGGACATAAACATACCAGGATACACTATCTACAGGAGGGACAGGGAGGGTAAAGAGGAGGAGGAGTAGCTCTTTACATAAGGGAAGGAATCAAGGCAACAGAACAAAATGGAAAACAGGGAGGAGAAGAAGCACTGTGGGTAAATTTGGAGACCGGCAATGGCACCACAATCCGCACAGGGGTTGTATACAGACCCCCTTCTCAGGGGAGGAAATGGACAAGAAAATGATTGAAAGAATACTTAGAATGGCAGAAAAAGGGGAGATATTGCTGATGGGTGATCTGAATATGCCAGATGTTAACTGGAATGCAGTTGCAGCAGCCACTTTAAAGAGTGGGGTTATTCTAGATGCCCTACAAGGGGCATGCCTTAGACAGCTAGTATTGGAGCCCACTCAAAAGGGAGCAATCTTAGATCTGGTTCTCTCAAATGGAGATGAAGAGAGGATCACAGATGTAGAAGTGGGTAGCCATCTGGGAACTAGCGACCATCGAACAGTATGGTTCACAATAAACACAGCAATAGAGTCAAGCCATACAAAGGCAAAAGTACTGGACTTTAGGAGGGCTGACTTTGACAAAATGGGTGAGTGCCTAAGGAATGCACTAGCAAATGGGCAGGAAGGAGGGGTGGAAGAACAATGGGGAATAATAAAAACTGCCATCACAGAGGTAATAAGCCTTTGTGTGAAGCAAATTAACAGAACGAAATGACGTAAGAAACCACTATGGTTCTCAAAGGAAGTGGCAGTGAAGGTTCAAGAGAAAAAGAAAGCATTCAGGAAGTACATGGAATCACAGAAGGAGCAGGACAGGGAACTGTATCAGTTAAAGCAAAAGGAAGCTGGGAAGGCAGTCAGAACAGCAAAGGCCCAAACAGAGGAAAAGATAGCCAACTCTGTTAAGAAGGGGGATAAATCCTTTTATAGGTACATCAGGGAGCGAAGGAAGACCAAGGGAGGGCTAGTGAGGCTTAATGAAGAGGAGGGAGGTGGGCAGAGGGTGACTGTGAAAGGCAGAGATACTAAACAAATATTTTTGTTCAGTATTTACAAAGGAAGTGGGGAGATACCTAAAAAAACAGTAGAAACACTCTGGATACAGAAGTTGATACCAGCCCATTTACAGAAAAGGGTTCTGAAATAACTCTTAAAACTGAAGGTGGACAAAGCAATGGGGCCTGATGGGATTCATCCCAGAATTCTAAAAGAACTAAGGTAGAACTAGTGACACCACTGACTACCCTCTTTAACAAATCATGGGAGGATGGGGTGGTACCGAGGACTGGAGAAGGGCAGATGACTCCTTCACAAAAGTGGGAGCAAGGCAGAAGCAGAAAACTACAGACCTGTTAGTTTAACCTCAGTGGTAGGGAAAATGATGGAATCACTTCTGAAGGAAAGAATTGTTGAATATCTAGAGCCCAGAGGGGCTCAGGACCCAAGGCAGCATGGATTCACAGTGGGAAGGTCATGCTAGACAAATCTGATAGATTTCTTTGACTGGGTGACCAAAGTAGTAGATCAGTGAGGGGCTGTGGACATGGTCTACCTAGACTTCAGCAAGGCATTTGACACAGTCCCACACAAGATTAATATACAAGTTAGCCAGCCTGGGAGTAGGTCCCAAGATGACAGCCTGGGTAAAAGTGGCTGGAGAATAGGACACAGAGAGTAATAGTAAATGGAGTCCACTCTGAAGAAAGGGGGTTACTAGTAGGTACCACAGGGGTTCAGTATTAGGACCGGTCCTCTTCAATGTCTTTATAAGCGATATTGCAGAGGGACTGGAAGGAAAAGTATGTCTTTGCAGATGACACAAAGATCTGCACACAGTTGATGCACAAGGTGGGGTGGAAAGGATGAGAAGGGACTTGGCAAGGTTAGAGGAATGGTCAAATGTATGGCAGCTTAGATTCAATGCTAAGAAGTGCAAGGTAATGCACCTGGGAAACAAAAACCCAGGGGAAGAGTACACAATGGGGGGTGAGATACTAACAACAACAAAAATGGAAAGGGACCTGGGGGTAGTCATATCAGATGACCTAAAGGTGGGAAAGCAATGTGAGAGGGCAGCAAGGAGGGCTGGGGGGATACTGGGATGCATAGGGAGAGGCATCACCAGCAGAAAACAGGAAGTTATTATCCCTCTGTACAGACAGTTGGTGAGACCCCATCTGGAGTACTGCGTGCAGTTCTGGAGGCCTTAATCTCCACAAGGATATAGACAGGATGGAGGCTGTCCAGAGGAGGGCAACTAAAATGGTGCAGACCTGCACGGAAGACATATGAAGAGAGACTTAGGAGCTGAATATGTATAGCCTCTCGAGGAAAGGAGAGAGAGGAGGACATGATAGAAACTTTCAAGTATCTCAAAGGAATCAACAAAGTCAAGAATAGCATCTTTCAAAAAGAGGTGTGCAAGAACAAGGGCACAATGTGAAGATAGAGAGGCGGCTCAGAGGTAATTTAAGAGTAATTTTCACAGAGGGGTTGTGGATGCATGGAATGGCCTTCGGAGGAGGTTGTGGAGTCAAAAACAGTGGTGGAATTCAAGCATGCATGGGACAGTCATAAGGCAATTCTAGGGGTTGGGGGTAGGAAGAAGTAGGCTGCTGGTTAACTATGATCTGCAGCTTATCCAATAGGTAGGGAAATGGGCAAACTGGGTGGGCCAAGCGGTCCTTATCTGCCGTCAAAATCTATGTTTCTATGTTTCTGTGTTTCTATAATCCAGCCAGAGACAGTAAAACTAAGACTGTACTGGTGTACTGCATTTTCTTTTCTTTTCCTTTTTTCAAGGCTATGTTACCTTTTTTCTTTCAGCAGACTATAAGTCCAAAACAGCTAAAGGAACATTGATTAAAATATGAATGCTGTGTTAGGTCTACCGTCTTAATGGTAATTTACCCTAAAACTGAGGGCTTTTCTGGGATAATGATCAAGTATGATATACCAGGTGTTTAGTTTGTGGAAAACTCCAGAACTTTTACTTTATACATATTTAGATGGAGATATGTTAATTGCAATTTAGGCTAACGAGGGCTTTTAAATTAACTAACCTTTTTTTCATTCCAGCAGGTCGGGAAGTGGACGATTGCTCTCCCTTTGAGAGTATCATCATCCAAAACTTAGGGAGTGCCTAGGGCCTGAGTTACTAGGACTGTACATAGTTTTATGTTTTTTTTTTATTTCTTCCCTTCATCTCAGTTAAGAGATACTGTTTGGGAGAAGTTTACCATGGGGGGGAAGGGGTAGCATCACAGTCTCACATAGCAGCTGTACAACCAGTTATGTACGCTCTAACATTTATCGTTAACACCCTGACTATTCTTTCCTGGAATATTAAGGGAGGGAGGAACAACAAGAAATATGTTATATTAAATCACTTGGCAAAATTTTACCCAAAGATTGTCTTCTTTCAGGAAACACACTTGCTTCCAGAACAGATAAAGTTCTTTATGAAGCACTGGGTAGGACAGGTTTTTGGAGCAGGATTTATCCCTCAAAAGTGGGGAGTGGCTCTGTTAATAGCAAAAGGATTGCCTTTGACTGCAGTTGAGACAGTTAGTGACCCCTAGGGATGGTATGTCTTCATCTTTGGTAAACTAGGAAACTCTGACATAGTACTGGGATAAATTTATGGCCCCAACACAGAAAACCCTCATTTTTCACCTACCTAGCCTCAGTCCTGGCTCCCTATCTCCAGTACCCAATCATATTAGTGGATGATTGGAATCTGGTACAATCAAGTGATCTGGATCATACATACCATAGAGCTGTTGGATCTTCATCAGCCCAGAAGGCCTTAGGTGAATTCATTTCTTCCCTAGGACTGATAGACCCCTTGAGATTATTCTACCCTTCATCCAAAGACTTCCTTTTACTCCCCTGTTCACAAAAGTTACTCTCACATTGATTTATTTCTCATAAGCCAACACTTAGTCCCCTTTATTATTGACTCACAAATTCATGCATGGGTAATTTCAGACCATTCTTTTATCGCAGTCCAAATAGATCTACCAGATATTCTGTCCAGGCCCCACACTTGGTCATTAAATAATTCTTTGTTGAAAGACAACCAGATAATTTCCCAGTATAACCTATTCCTGAAGGATTCCATTCAAGCTAATCAAAATTCTGTCCCCGTGGGGTGAATATGGTCTGGGCAGCCTTAAAAGCTATATGTAGAGGGGAATTTATACGGACTGCTATGGTACTGAAAAAGAAAAAAATATACCACTCCAATCTTTGTCTAAATAGAATCTGGACACTTGAAATTAAAGGGTTAGACAAACTTTCTTTAGCAGACGAGCAAGAACTTATTTGATTAAGGGCACACTACGCTAGTATCTTATTGGAAAAAGTAGAAAGGTCAGCGTCTTTAATACAAGCATCTTATATTGGCCAGGGTAGCAAAGCCAGCAAGTTACTTGCCTGGCAATTAAAACAACAATCAGCATTAAAATGGATTACAGCTATGAAACATCCCCACACCGGAGCCTTAGTTTCAAATCTGAAAGAGATGCTGACTTTGTTCAGAGAGTATTGTCAATCCTTATATTCCCCTCATTCTCTGACAGGCTCTCAATTTAAAGCAATGTCAGCCTTTCTAAATTGAACAAATTTACCTAGTCTCTCAAGAGACAATCAGACCCGTCAAGCTGAACCAATAACTGTGGAAGAAATTTCAGTAGCAACTGATTCCTTAAAACTCAACAAGGTGCCCAGCCCAGATGGGTTTTCGGGCCTTTTCTATAAGACATTTAAAAAAACCACTCCTTCCCTTGTTGCTACAGCTTTATACCTACTGGGGTCTTTCCCAGTTAATGATCCCTTAATATTTGAAGCAAGGATAATTCTTCTTTCCAAACCCGGAAAGGATCCTATGGTAATTAATAACTACCAACCGATCTCTTTGCTTAATGTAGACATTAAAATCTATGCTAAATTCCTGGCTAATAGGTTAGCAGAGGTGTGGACGAATCTATTGGGACCTGAACAAGCAGGGTTTGTGGCTGGTCATACCTCATCGGATCACTTTCGGAAATTATATCACCTTATTTCTACATCCAGGGACCTCAATCTCAAAGCTGTCTTGGTATCTGTGGATGCAGAAAAAGCATTTGATAGGGTAGAGTGGACATATTTGTTTGCTGCCCTTTCTAAATTTGGTATTCCACAGTCCTTTATTGATCAAATTCGAGTTCTATACCAATGTCCATCAGCAAGGTTATTGTGCGATAACTACCTATCGGACTCTTTTCCAATTTGTTGTGGAACTCGACAAGGATGTCCCCTCTCTGCTTATTTCTTTAATTTATACATTGAACCCTTAGCTAGAGTACTCAATCTGGAGCAGGAGATAAAGGACATGCAACTGGGTGACTTAGAATTTAAGTTATATATTTTTGTAGATGATTTACTTCTGCACATTTCCAACAAGCAGGCAATCTCTCCCTCTCACCCTCCACGTTATATCTCAATTTAGCGAATTTTCAGGGTACAAGCTCAACAGGAATAAAACTATGGTTTACCCCCTATCTTCCCTAGTAAGGAAGGACCAAATTGACAGATTGGGCCTCCATTGGTAAAGTGAGACTTTAACATATCTAGGCATTAAAATTACTAAAGAAATGGATAAACTTAAAGAACTCAATTTGGATCCCTTGGTAATATCAACAAAAGAAGACCTGGCCAGGTGGAAAAGTTTACCTTTATTCTTTTGGGGAAGGACAGATATTTTAAAAATGGTAATTTTGCCCAAATTTTCTTTATCCCCTAAATAACCTCAATATATATCTTCCCAAATCCTTCTTTTTGTCTCTTTAAAGAGTCTGCTCTGATTTTCTCTGGAATGGGAAAACTCCGTGAAGGGCATATGGAAAGCTTACTCGCCCTAGGGCTTTAGTGGGGTTACAACTACCAGACTTTTATGTCTACTATTTGGCCATTCAAGCTAATAGATTTCTGCACTGGATAACTCCTAAGTCAAACACTCCAGAGATACCCTCCTGATTACAAACAGACAGCGGGCAAGCTAATTCTTATAATCTCGCTTTAGCGGCATTGTTGTATAGCTCATGGTCAAACATCCCAACTAAAGTCAGAGATTCTCCAATTGGGTGGAATGTGAAAGCTTTTCAACAAGTATGTGCTCTGATCTGGACTCATCCCAAAAAAGATCTGAGGCAACCTCTGTTTATCAACCCAAACTTGAAAATAGTGAAGAATACCATTAACACCCAGTTCTGGGGATCCCCCCCCCTTGATCCATGCTTAAAAGACTTCACTTTGGGGCACTCACTCATTTCTATCCCCACTTTGCAAACCAAGTTTAGTATTTCTCAAAAATATTTTTTTCATCTAACTCAAATACTCCATTGTATTAAAGCCTTTCTGGGCAAACTGCCATGGTCAGAAGTAGTGGGGAACATTTTAGCTACTCTTTCAGAATCAGCAAAATGTTGCAAGTTGATTGCTAAACTATACCAAGAAATTATTCATCATGCTTGGAAGAATCCTTCTGCTGTGGCTTACTACTGGATGAACAATTTTTCTAAGCAGTTTCTTGATAATATATGGAAAGCAATCTGGAACGACAATTTTATCCTAATTAAACAAGACAGCTTGAGAAGCATCCAATTTAATATTCTCCATAACATCTATTACACACCTAACAAACTATATAGATTAGGCAGGCTATCCTCCACAGCCTGTAAGGGCTGTGGAGCTGACTATGCTACACTACACCATAAGTTTTGGTCATGCCCTAAGATCTCTAATTTTTAGGAGACAGTTGTTGCAGGTAGAAAGTACAGATGGACCACCAAAGCAATATGCAGCAAAATAAAGATATTTATTTATAGTGATTAAATAAAGCAAACTGTAAATGGCAGAAATAAAAGATAAACAAAACAACAAAATAAGGCTAGAAATTACTAGCTTTAAGGATGTTTACAGCATCACATCCCCATCTAATGATTTCCTCTCATCAGATGCTCTGTCTTTATCAACGCTACCGCTCCATCCAATCTGACTACTTAACCTAGGTGTTCAACTTAAATACCATGTAGGGATGTCATGTGATTACTTAACTCCACCCCTATACTTTATTTCAAACATTATTCCTTTATTTATACTGAAATTATTTTATTTAAAACATCAATGTCCCTTTAAGACAATTTAATAACAAAATGACAGTCTTAGAAATTATTTACATTCTTTTTGTGTACTTTTACACAGTTGCCAAGCTTCAGGAGGCACCTCCCCTTCCAACAGCAGCATAAAAAGGTTTAGACAGAGGCTGGCCGGCTCTTAGAGAAGTGTTGTATTGAAAGGGGGCAGTACCAGAGCTCTGACATGCTAAATGCAACAGAGGAATTCCTCGATCTTTGAAAAAGATCAGAATAGCCCTAATAGAGCTCTGCTTCAGCTCTGAAAGGTAAGCAGCAAGATAAAAAGGGGGTTATACACAAAACATCTCTCTCAGAGCTGAGTTGCAACACAAAGTACCTTCACGACTGTGCGCAAGTTCGAGCGGGTATTGCTTTATCAGCGCTCGTGTTCTCACAGTCGTGCACAGCTCTTGAACGCTATTTAGGAGAGAGAAAAACCATTTCTGTTTTAGGGGCTCCTGTCAAACTACAGGACGAAGAACCAGGGGATTCTCAACACAGCGTTTTCCATATTTCAGGGCAAAATAAACCCGAAACGACACAACAAGCAAAATGAGGTTTGTGTACAGAATTTAAAACAGAGCACTGAATAGCTTTTACGGAGAGCTACTTAAACAAAATATTATAACCGTCAAACAGGGACTGCATCAAATAAGGAAAATCAAATAAAACCCCACTGAGCATAAACAGCTCCAGACATCAATTTACACATAGTTTGAAAGGGGGAAAGGAGTATAAAACAAACTCCAGATATATAAACAAAGAGAGAGGGACATTATAACGATTTAAGAGAGCATTCTAGACGTCCTCTGTTTTAATTATTATTTAAATTCTTTCTGCATAGGAAGATTAGTGTTTCTAGAATGTCACAGGAAACAAAAGAGGATGAACAAATAACAATACTAAAAATAAAAACAAAGTGGGTGTCCAGCCCAACAAACAAGACATTACAGAAGTAACATATAACAAAAGTACATTTGAGAAAGTACATCCAGAATCCACCATCTTCCTAATATGAGAAAGAAAAAAAATAATAATAAGTGTGGGGTGGGGTTACTCTTTCACATTCCTCCCCACCCAAAACCAAACTAACAGTTTTGGTTCATAAACAGCTCTTTAGTGTGTACCTGTCATCAGATCTCTCACCAGGAGAGATGGAGCCACAGCCCAACCTCACCTAGGGATCCACCTCAGGGTCCTCTTTTTTTTTTTTTAATACCAAATAAATATCATGAAGGACCCATTCCTTCATAAGCTAATACGATCATTACCCTGAGGTCTGATGACAAGTACCTACATCTTCCATTCCATATCTGGACATAAAGTCAGCATTACCATGTGCTGTACCTTTCCGGTATTTTATAGTAAACCTATATGGCTGCAGAGAAAGATACCATCGCTTAATATGAGGGTTCTTATCTTTCTTTACATGTAACCAGCACAGTGGGTTGTGGTCAGTCCACAGCTCGAATTCTACACCCATAAGTAAAATCGGAGAGCATCTATGGCCCATTTAATGGCCAGACACTGTTTTTCTATAACTGAATAATGTGTTTCTCTTTCATGCATTTTTCTGCTTATATAAATGATAGGATGCTCTTCTCCATCTATGATCTGAGTCAGCACAGCCCCTATTCCATAATTGGATGCATCAGTTTGAAGAATAAAAGGCTGTGAAAAATCAGAGGTCCTTAAAACTGGAGATGAGCATAGATTATCTTTAATGGTCTGAAATGCATCCTCACACTCATTTTTCCACTTGACCTTTTCTGGATTCTTTTTCTTTGTTAAATCAGTTAATGGCCCAGCTAAAGTGGAAAAATTAGGTATGAATCATTGGTAGTAGCCAGCAAGTCCTAGAAAAGAATGCACATCTTTTTTGTAAGGGGTCTAGGGCTGTTTGCTACTACCGCTACCTTATTGATTTCCGGTTTTATGCTTCCATTACCAATCTGGAATACAAGATATTTTGTCTCCTGCATTGCTATAGCACACTTCTTGTGATTTATGGTTAGACCAGCTTCAGTGATTGTAGTTAATACATCCGACAGATGTTTTATATGCTCTTCCCAGGAAGAACCGAATATAATAACATTGTCTAGGTAGGCAGCACTGTAAGCGGTGTGAGGGGTTAATAAGGTGTCCATTACCCTTTGAAAAGTGGCAGGGACTCCATGCAAAGCAAATGGCATAACTGTAAAATGAAATAGGCCTAGAGGAGTACTAAATGCAGTTTTTTCCTTGTCTACCAGGTCCAAAGGTATCTGCCAGTATCCTTTTGTTAGATCTAAGGTACTAATGTACCTGGCACTACCTAAATGATCAAGGATATCATCGATGCATGTCATCAGATAGCTGTCAAATTGAGATACTGCGTTTAGCCTTCTAAAGTCTAGACATATATGTATACCTCCTTCCTTTTTCCTTACCACCACCATGGGAAAACACCATTCACTATGTGATGGTTCGATGATTCCCGGTTCCTGCATTTTTTTTATTTCCTGAATTACATCTTTTCTCACTCGTTCAGGAAGTCTATAAGGTTTTTGTCTCAGGGGCTGCATGTCTATTTCCCTTATATCATGGTTAGCATTCGTTATCTTTCCTGGTGTACCCGTAAAAGTATCTTTAAATTTAAATACAATGTTCTCTAAATCATTTCTCTGGTCCTCGGTTAAACTATGGTTAATCTGCAAGTCGGTAACCTTTCCGACATTCTCTAAACATTCGTAGGCTATCTCTAGTTCATTATTAGATTCTGGGAGTATGTAACCTGATAAAGAGGTTGGTCTTTCTACCCAAGCCTTTAACAAATTAGCATGATAAACGCATTTTGTTTTCTTTTTGTCTGGCATTTCAATCTCATAGATTACAGGACCAGTCCTTTGGGTAACCACATAAGGGCCTTGCCACTTCATGAGTAGTTTTTGATCGGAGGATGGTAGTAACAGTAATACCTTATCCCCTTTGCTAAATTCCTTATGCCCAGTCCCTTTGTCATAGTACTTTTTCTGTTTTACTTGTTGTTGTAAGTTGGTACTATGGGCTTTCTGTACATAAGTCATCAAGTGCTGGCGTAGTTGCTGTCAGTATTGTAGGGGTAAAATTATTTTAGTCTGTTTATTGTCTTCCCACTCCTCTTTAATGACATCAAGTGGCCCCCTTGAGTTCTGTCCATATAATAACTCATAAGGGGAAAAACCTGTAGACACTTGTGGAACTTCTCTATATGCGAACATAAGGTAAGGTAAGTAGATGTCCCATTTCCTACCTTCATCCACCACAAATTTCTTTAGCATCTGCTTCATTGTTTTTTTAAAGTGCTCTACTAACCCATCTATTTGGAGATGGTAGGGTGTAGTAAAGAGTGCTTCAATACTCAACGCCTGATACAACCGTTTAAGCAGTGCTGAACAGAAATTTGTACCCCTGTCTGTTAAGATTTCCCTTGGTATACCTACCTGACTAAAGATCTTTACCAGCTCATTAGCTATTTTAGGAGCTGTAATAGTCCTCAAAGGTATGGCTTCCGGGTATTTTGTAGCGTAATCCACCACCACTAAAATAAATCTATTCCCTTTTGTACTTTTTGGCAAAGGACCAGTAATGTCCATTGCTACTCTTTCAAATGGAGTGGATACCAATGGCAAGTGTAGCGGGGGTACTTTATCTCTACGGCCAACTTTGGTGTCCTTTTGGCATTCCTTACAACTCTTACAGTACTCTGTTACTTGCTCATGAATGCCGGGCCAGAAAAATCGGTGTAAAAGGCGACTCAAAGTTCGATCCCTACCCAAATGTCCAGCCGTAGGGATATCATAGGCTATGCCCAGTAGCTGTGTTCTACATATCTGGGGCACCATTAGTTGCTCTACTATCTCCCCTGTTTTAGCACTTGTACATACCCTATACAATAGTTCATTTCTAATTTTAAAAACATGACCTTTTAGCTCATTGACTTTTCCACCTTGTAAAAAAATGGTATTAGTGTTTTATCATTTTTCTGAGCTTCTTTAAACTCAGAACCATTAAAGGTATATGTTTGATCAAGAATAGAATCATTTTTAATGTCCGGTACCACATTTGTCTTGTTTTTACAATTCCATAGTTTCTTCTCTTTTCTCTTCTTTTCTGGCTTTTTGATTTTCTATCTTTACCGCCAGTCTCATAAAGATCTTCTTTAAAGGGAAATGTCTGTCCTAAAATCTCTTCTTGTTTGGCTTGTGCTCTAGTGGTAACAGCATTGAGACTGGACATTAATAAAGTCTCAAAATTGGAAAAGTCATGACCAATAACTATTGGAACAGGAAGGTGAGGAACCACACCCACCTTCATCTTCTGGGTGTGTCCCTCTACCTCTACTACAGTTTCTTTCAATGGATATTGATGTATATTTCTATGTATACTTGTGACCCCGGTAGTTGGACCTTTTGAGTCTGGATGGGTATCAAGCAAGGAAGCATAGATCAAAGTGTGTTTGCTTCCAGAATCTATAAGTCCAGATACAACCTTCTTTCCAACCCGAACTGGTACTAAATAATGTCCCCAGTTGGCTAGACATAAGTGGGCATCATCAACTTTCTTTTGGGGGCAGAACCTTGCTATATGCCCTCTCCCACTGCAGTTATGACAAACAATGCCTGTATTATACCCCTTTCCAGTTTTAATGTTCTGTTTGGCTCCAGGGGTACTACTATGTTGTGAATTGGATGTAAATGAAGATTGTCTTACTGTAGGTTGATGTGTGATGGAACTTCCCAATGGTCAGTTTCTATGAGGCCTTGCTGTAATATAGTCCTCTGTCAACCTGATGGCCACCTCTGCTGTTTCGGTTCGGTGTTTCTTTACCCACAGTTGGATGTCCTGAGGCAAAATTCTTATAAATTGCTCTAGGATAAGAACCTCCAGTATCTGTGTGACTGTCTGTGTAGTTGGTTGTAACCATTTGTTGCACAAGTCCTTCAACTGGGTATAGGCATCTTGAGGATTATCGGTACTATGAAATTTGAAAGACCGAAAACGTTGTCTATATGTCTCAGTACCTGATATTGTACCTCTTCAAAATAGCCTGCTTTACATGGTCATAATCATTAGCATGCATAATGTCTACAAGACTATATGCAAGCTGAGCTTTATCAGTTAAGTAGGGGGCCAACCGAATTACCCATTGTTCCCTTGGCCAGGCACAAGCAGTTGCAACCCTCTCAAAAGTCAATAAAAATGCTTCAATATCATCGGTTACAGAAAGTTTTACTAATTTAATATCTTTTTGTACATTCATAGGTGAGGGAGGTCTACTGGTACCTATGGATTGAATTGCTTGCAGGGTATCTGCCCATCTGGCCTGGTTTTCTTCCCAACGGGCTTGGTTTTTCCTTCTCTCTCTCTCTCTCTCTCTGTGCAGTTCCATCTGTCGAATACAGAGCCAGTGGAGTAAATCCTGGGGCTCTTCAGGTGGCTCCTCCAAGTCTGGTTCAGCTGCTTGGGCTCCTTCCACTGGTTTCTTGTCCTCCACTGGTAGGTTATCCATCATGGCTCCTCTTCTTGCCATTTACCTCCATACCACAGGGTCCAGTCCTGTCAGTAATGGCAACTGCAACTTCTTTACAATGGATCTTGTAGCCAGACCAGTCACAGCTGCTGCCTCCTCTTGCATCTGGGGCCCATTCAGAATTTGATTGCAAATTCAATAAAAGGATCCCACTCTCACACCATCTGTCGCAGGTGGAAAGTATAGATGGAACACCGAGGCAATATGCAGCAAAATTAAGATATTTATTTATAGTGATTAAATAAAGCGAACTGTAAATGGCAGAAATAAAATATAAAACAACAAAATAAGGCTAGAAATTACTAGCTTTAAATGTTTACAGCATCACATCCCCAGCTAATGATTTCCTCTCATCAGATGCTCTGTCTTTATCAATGCTACCACTCCATCCTATCTGACTACTTAACCTAGGTGTTCAGCTTAAATACCATGTAGGGATGTCATGTGATTACTTAACTCCACCCCTATACTGTATTTCAAACATTATTTCTTTATTTATACCGAAATTATTTTATTTAAAACTTCAATGTCCCTTTAAGACAATTTAATAACTTAATGACAATCTCAAAAATGATTTACATACTTTTTGTGCACTTTTACACAGTTGTCTAGCTTCAGGAGGCACCTCCCCTTCCAACAGCAGCATAAAAAGGTTTAGACAGAGGCCAGCCAGCTCTTAGAGAAGTGCTGCATTGAAAGGGGGCAGTACCCAGAGCTCTGACATGCTGAATGCAACAGACAAATACCTCAATCTTTGAAAAAGCTCAGAATAGCCATAATAGAGCTCCGTTTCAGCTCCGAAAGGTAAGCAGCAAGATAAAAAGGGGGTTATACATAAAACATCTCTCTCAGAGCTGATTTGCAACACAAAATACCTTCATGACTGTGCGCAAGTTCGAGCGGGTATTGCTTTACCAGTGCTCTCGTTCGCACAGTCATGCACAGCTCTTGAATGCTATTTAGGAGAGAGAAAACCCATTTCTTTTTTTAGAGGCTCCTGTCAAACTACAGGATGAAGAACCAGGGGATTCTCAACATAGCGTTTTCCATATTTCAGGGTAAAATAAACCCAAAACAGCACAACAAGTAAAATGAGGCTTGTGTACAGAATTTAAAACAGAGTCCTGAATAGCTTTTATGGAGAGCTACTTAAACAAAATATTATAAACCTTCAAACAGGGACTGCATCAAAGAAGGAAAATCAAATGAAACCCCACTAAGCATAAACAGCTCCAGACATCAATTTACACATGGTTTGAAAGGGGGAAAGGAGTATAAAGCAAACTCCAGATATATAAACAATGAGAGAAGGACGTTATAACAATTTAAGAGAGCATTTCAGACATCCTCTCTTAATTATTATTTCAATTCTTTCTGCATAGGAAGATTAGTGTTTCTAGAATGTCTCAGGAAACAAAAGAGGATGAACAAATAACAATACTAAAAATAAAAACAAAGTGGGTGGCCAGCCCAACAAACAAGACATCACAGAAATAACATATAACAAAAGTACATTTGAGAAAGTACATCCAGAATCCACCATCTTCCTAATATGAGAAAGGAAAAAAATAATAAAAAGTGTGGGGGGGGGTTACTCTTTCACAACAGTCAAAAAGCATATTGCACCCTACCAAAAAATTACCTCTTACTTTGAGGAGTATATCTTCCTCTTAGGAATGTATTCAACTATTCCCACATTCCCTCAAAAAGTCCAACTTGCCATGGTTTCCATGGTTACAAAATTGCTAATTCTAAAACATTGGAAAGAGGAGTGGGAACCGTCCTTTGGAGAATGGTGGGCTGAATTTCTTACTGCTCTGAATGTGGAAAGATGTGTGGCTAGATTCTCCCACTCCTGGGGAAAATTCCAGAAAAGTTGGGGATGCTTTTTCTCAATTCTTAAAGGTAAATTTGGATATTAAACCAGTTCCCCTTTTGCTCTTTTTTCATCCTTCTATAATATTTTCCCCATCTCTCTACCCTCTTCTACTCTGCCCCCACAGCTTCCTCATTTCAGCCCCTCCCATCTCTCCTCTCCTCTCTTTCTTCTCCTTTCCTGAATTGTTTCACTGGAGCTAAAAGAGATGTCAATTCATCCTAGTGTTATCCATTCTCTGTGGCTGTGGGTTAAAAGGAGTCTGTGTGTGTTACTGGGTAGGAGGGGGATGGGTAGTTATGAATGTTACTTTGTTTCTTGATATTTGTTTCTGGTTATCTGTTGTTTTGATTATAACATTGATGCATGTTCATTTGTTTTGTGCATATGGATAAAACATGCATTAAAATAAAGTTAATTGCAAAAAAAAACCCTTAAAACTACAGTATGAAACTATAAATATATAAAAAACAGATTAAACAACAGAGATTCCAAAAAAATACTATCAAGGAAGGCAAGCAAGAATAAATAGGTTTTCAGTGATGATTTGAAGCTCTTCACAGTCAGGCACCCTCTTACCTGATGAGATAGAAAATTCCACTGGGTAGGAGCCACAAAAGCTCTGGCTCCAGAGGTCTTCAGATGAACCCTGGTAACCTTCAGCAATCCCTCTTTGGTGGAGCAGAGCAGTCGGAAGGGGGAGTAGGGACACAGAAGCTCTTGCAGGTAACTCAGTTTCTGTCCGTGTAGGGCTTTGTAGGTCAAGAAACCAACCTTGAAGGTGAACTGGCAGCTAGTGCAGCATGCACAGCAGATGTATGACATGGCTTGATCGAGAAAGCCCAGTTAACAACCTGGCCACCGTGTTCTGCACCAACTACAGACAGTGGATATCAATCTCCAGTAGCCCTAGGTACAGGGCATTGCAGTAATCAAGGCGAGAGGTCACAAAGGTGTAGACAAGAGTCGTAATGTCACAGGGCTAAACCAGGTGCTTAATCCGGGCAATATTCCTCAGATGGTAGAATGAGTTCTTGATGACAGAAGACACCTGAGATTTCAGGGTAAACCCCTCATCAAAAAGAATACCCAGACTCTGCACCCATTCTGAGGTCATCAGCTGGCTGCCTCCAAGCAAAAGCCCAGAGGTCTGCCCAGCAGAAGACCCCTCTACCCAACTACCAGTGTCCACCAACAAAACCTCAATTTTGCCAGGATTCAGCTTCAACCAGTTGGCACTCATCCAGTCCTGGATCTCATGGAGGCAGTTGTTAAACACAGAGACTGCGCCATCCTGGTCAGGTACAAAGGACATGTATAGCTGAGTATCATCTACATAGCAGTGAAAACTCAGTTCATACCACCTTACAATGTCTCCCAATGGCAGCATATACACCGCAAATAACATAGGCGACAGCACAGAGCCCTGGGGAAACTCACATGGCAGGGAGAAAGCATCAGAGGAATAAATTCCCAATACTATTCTCTGAAACCTATCAGTGAGGAATGAATGTAGTCAGATGAGGACCGTCTCTGTAATCCACAGATTACCCACAAGTGCTCAAGCAATACACCATGATCCACAGTGTCAAATGCCACAGAGAGGTCAAGAGGGACTAAGATGAAATGAGTCCTCCAATCTCTCACTATCAGGAGATCATTGAGCACCCGAACTAGGGCAGTCTCAGTGCTGTGCCTCTTCTTAATTCCCGACTGGAGAGGGTTGTAGATGTCATGAATGGCAAGATGATCATCCAGCTGCAGCACAACCACCTTCTCAATAACCTTACCCACAAAGGGCAGGTTAGAGATGGGTCTGTAGTTTGCGAGGCAGTCTTGGTTGAGAGAAGATTTCTTAAGGAGGGAAGTCGTCACCACCTCCTTCAGGAAGTCAGGAAACTCAACTGTCTCTAACAAGCACCGGACTGTTTCTGCCAGGACAGGGCCGATGACCTCAGTGTACTCCACAAGGAGGTGAGTTGGTCCTGGGTCCAAACTACAGCAGGCTGGCCGCATGCTCTGGGCTATCTTCATGACATCCACATTCGCTGCCTGATCAAAGACCGACCAACCAGAGGCTCTGCAATCTCCCACTGATCACTGTGGTAGTGTGTGTGGAGGGGCTGATTAAGCTCATCTCCTGACACCACCCCAACCATCCAGTTGCACTATTTTCAGATTGTATTTGGGTTTGCTACTCTATAATAGAGCTTTTACCTGTTTGGCAGCATAGCAGTTTTACTGCCTCTGGGAGAAAATGGTTAAAGCCCACTCAAAAACCACTCCCTTTAGCAACAGCAATGCCCAAGCTGATCTTCATGCAAAACAAGGAGCTCAAGGGGGGAGGCATAAAAATGTATTTCAATTGTCATGCAGAGGATGAAATTCTGCTGTATGCTGGTCCAGGAATAGATTTCTGCAGTACCAGATATACCCACAGGAGGCCATAAGGAGCAGATAAAACCATTCTGAAAATCCAGACAGTTGGATGGTGGCCAAATATACAAAAGAAGACATGCATAGATACTGTGAGAATTACATTGTATGTGTTCAGAGTAGCCCCTCAGTGTACAAGGTCCTAATGAGCACTGACACGTACTTCCATGACATCCTGTGGTATTATTGTGGCTCTTGTATATGTTATCACCCTGCTCTTTGTGGATCATGTACTGCTTTTGATAGATGTGCCCCGGCCCATGTGAAGGTTCCTCTCATCACCCCCACTATTGGTATTCAACTCAGTGCAATATCTCCAATGACCCCTACCTCATAGTTACCCACAGTTTAATGTACAAGGGCAATTGCTACAACATAACCTATATGTATATGGCCAAAAGGAGAAAGAGACTCTTAATCATACCAGTTAAACTCACTAGGTACCTGGTAAAGCTGAAATTAGCCTTTTGTGGTGATATTGAACCAAATCCAGGTGCCATCCACTAAACTGCACTATTAGCTCTCCAAATGACCCCAGCTGGGCTAATATAAAGGGCCTTAAATTGGTTCACATCAATATTCATAGCTTGAGGCACAAAATGCAAAAACATGAGGCTTATGCTGCTACATACAAACCAGATGCAATTGCTGTATCTGAAACATGGCTAAAACCCCAGGTGCTCCCTCATGAGGTAGACCTCCTGGGTTTTAATGACTTTTGTAAGGACATGATTGGTAAAAAGGGAGGTGGTGTTCTCATTTATGTTAGCACCAGGATCAATGCAGTCATCACAGATATCCCCCTATGGAACATTTCTGTGAATGAAATCCAATTTGTCAAGTTGTTGCATGGTAATACTAAGCCTCTATATGTGGGGTGTATCTACATGCTCTCTCGAGCAGCTGTCTCCGCCTTGGAGTTCCTCACCCATATGCTGGCAGAACACTCGCCTGGTGAACTGCTAATACTAGGTTTTTTTAACCATAACTGGGCATCTAAGCCTGACAATGGGTTACAAAAACTTACTCTTGATGCTAAACTTACCCAAGTGATCACTATACCTACCAGAATTAACACCGAAACCGGGACCCATACTCTGCTAGATTGGACTTTAGTTACAGACCCCTCTAGAATTAATTCAGCAGGAATATTCTTAGATTCCCTTAGTGATCAGTCGTCCATATTCTGTGTATGGAGAAATAAATTACCTGGCCTACCCCCAGAATATTTACGGTGAGGGATTACTCCAACTTTGTACTGGAAGCTTTCATATCTGCTCTTTCAATGATCAGTTGGCACCCTATAGCAGAGCTCCCCAGCTTGAATGAGGCTCTTGAATACTTCTCAAAAGTGTTTATGTCCATGGCCAACCAGTATGCCCCCTATAGGAAGCTCAGGGTGAAAGGCAAGTGTCACAAATGGCTCACTGCCGACCTCAGGAAACAAATGATGATCAGGGATAAGGCACAGAGGTTCTACAAGACCTCGAACCTTAGACCTGACTGAGAAAGGTACAAGGCTCTCAGAAACAAATACAAGAAAGGGACCAAGGCAGCAAAAAGTTGCTGAGAGTACTCCAGGATATCCATCTCTCTGATCCAAAAAGATTCTGGAGTCACATGAACTCCCTATTATGAGGTAGTGCCAGCACATGGGGGAACAATCATGATCAACGATCAATCTTCTGATGACCCCAACGAAGTGGCAGAAGCCTTTAACACCTTTTTTATGAATTTTGACAAATTTAAACCCGAGAGATATGGCTCCCCTCCCCCAAAGTGAAGTTTTCATGAAAAAGAAATCCCTCACCCGCAATTTCACCTGCGGTTGGTCAGAAAGACTGATGTGCCATCCCTCCTGAAATGGCTAAAACCAGACTGATCCCTTGGATTTGGCCAACTTGAGCCCAGGCTATTAAGAGCAGCTGCCATGGCAATTGCCCTCCCTTTCACCATATTGATCAATAGATCACTTAGGGAAAGGTCTGTCACTGGCAAATGGAAAGTTGCCATGGTAGTCCCTATTCACAAGGGTGGATCACGTGTCAGTGTCAAACATTACAGATCCATATCAATCCTCTCCTCATTAGCTAAGGTACAAGAGAGATTGGTCTTCAATCAGCTCCAGGACTACTTGCAGCAACATCTCCTTCTCACAGATAATCAGCATGGCTTTAGGAAATGCCATGGTACAGATACTGTCCTTGTAAAACTTACCTGTGGTGTCCTGAATGTAATGAGTAGAGGGTTAATGATGAGGGCTATACTCACTGGCATAACCAAGGCATTCGACTAAGGGTAAACCACCAGCTACTCCTTGGTAAACTCAAGCAGCTAGGTCGTGACAAATTCTCCTGTCCTGGTTCTCCAGCTATCTAGCTGATAGATCACAAAAGGTGAAATGGGAAGGGGTCTGTTCCAGTGTCCTGGCAGTCACAGATGGAGTCCCCCAGGGCTCTATATTAGGTTCCCTGTTATTCTCTTTATTTATTAAGGACATAGGCCAAAACTGCGATAAGGAACCTATTACTACATGCAGATGACACTGTGGTCTACTTTATTGATCCTAACCCCAGCACAATTGCTGATTGCCTTTCCACAAGAACCCTAGAAAGATGGTCTGCCTCCAATTTTCTGGTAATGAATTATAAGAAAACTAAGACTGTACTATTTGGACCCAAATATCTAGGTGCAAATAGTCAACACCTGCTCCAACTGACTACAGTGGCTGGTCTCCAGACAGTTAACAAAATGAAATATCTTGGAGTTCACCTAGATCAAGACCTGACCTTTAAACCACATATAGATTCCATAGCCAAAACAATTCATCAGAAAATTGGCCTTCTTTATAGACTGGGCAACTCTCGGACTCAAAGATTCGAATAGCAAGGAGTACCTTGCTTCCCACACTGGTCTGTGGTACCCCAGTATTACACTTCCTAAGGGAATGTGAAACTCGCAAACTAAATGTGTTTTACAATAAAATGAGTCACTTTGTCACTAACGCTCTGCCAAGGAAGCACCACTGTGAGGTTCTTACAAAGTTAAGCTGGCCTACGCTGGAGCACAAACTTGCTTACCCTCTTCTTTGCCTCACCTTTAAGCTTAATAAAATCCATGCCCCCCTAACCTACCTGTGCTATTGACACCGAAGCCACTGAGGCATACCCTTTGTTCAACAAACATCAATCTGCTTAAGATCTCCTGAATATGAACCAGCCTTGGAAAAAGATCCTTCACATACTCTGCCCCCTATTACTGGTGCTCTCTCTTCCAGATAACCTAATCAACATCAACTCATTAGACGGGTTAAAGGCTGGACTAAAAGTCTATATGTTAGAATGCTGCCAATGCGGCAGTAATTGCTGACAATGTGGGTCAATGCTCATTGCCCCCCCCTCCTACCTGCTGGTCAATAACCTGTACTGAATCCATGAACCTATGAATTTGAATTCTCTAGTCTCAGGGTTTAACTGTATTGTGATATTGTTAAATCACTGATGTTGATCCTTTGATATGCTTCTCCTGTTTAATTAGTTACTGTGTAACTTGTTGTTTTTAACTAATTGCTCCTATGCATCTGTTTTGTACCTCATGCAATCATCTATGTACTGTCTTGTCACATTGCACATGAAAGTTTCTTGTACAGTTTGTAACTAATTCTGGGTCACCCCTTAAAAAGGGACCTCTGGTCTCAGCAGGCTCACCTGGTTACCAAAATGCCATAAATAAATACATCAGTTGACACTGTTTAAAGATCAGAACTAACCTACCAGTGAGGCAGGGGGTAAAGCCCTCTTCTTTGTTTTTCTTCTATTTTTCAGAAACTGAGATCATCCACATTACCAATGGTGCATACATTTGTATCAAGACAATGCACTTTTGCTGACCAATCCAGTGCATCAGTCTTATACAGGCATCTATCAACTGACTGCTAAGCAAACATGTGATGCACAACCATGGCCCCAGGTGGTGGCACACATCATACTGGGGGTTCTTAGACTGCCACTGCTGGCTCCCAGCATTAAGCCATTATCTACACCAGAGAGTCTTGCAAAGACTGAACTGTGCCCTGAAGTTGGACCAGGCCCACTCAATGGTTTGACTTATACATCTATCCCAGAGACTTTACTGAATAATGTACAGTTCATGCATAAACATGTTGCTTTTAATCTGTCAATTTTCATTTACATGGGGACATGATAGAATATGGGCCTTGTGTGGGAACAACTGTTTCATTGTTTTATAATTCTTTGCTTTTAGATATGATTGCCACTTATCAGGCAGAAGCTCTGGATTCCACTGCGGGCTAAGAAACTGGCTGACGGGATGAGGCCATCTGCTTGAGATGGCTGCAGAGCCTGGATGGAATGATAGAGCTGAGTTCAGGGTTGTTGGGGCTGGCATGTTGGTCTGGAATCAAACAGACCTGGAAACCATCAGGAGACATGTCAGTTGTTTTTAGCACCAATCTGCTAAGTGTGTTTTGAACCCTGCATTACAGGGAATCAAGGATCTGGCCACTGAAAAAGGTATTCTGTGTAAAAAGAAAGGTACAATATTGCATGTTTATTTATTGAAACATAAGTTAAGATCAATGAGTAAATTATAGTTAATAATGTGAAGGCCCAACACAAACACATAGGTAGAGAAGCAATACGCATAGCCTATGGGAATTACAGTATGTCCTCACAATGATTTGTAATTTACTCAGAGATGTGGAAGCAGGGTGCTTCCATGATCTCATTTCAGATAACAACTTTACCAAATGGTATTGACCAGCCAGTGATAGCAATACAACAACATCCATTCAGGATGCTTGAAAACCTGTCAGAAGTTTCCATCTGTGACAGCTAAGAACTTGGGGTGTGTTATCTTGTACCCTAACCAGGGCAAGTGTTACACCAGTAGATCCTGTTCTATTCAGGATACCTTATACATGTCATTTACTGCTTCCCAGAAGTGTTTGACCAAATTGAAGCTGTTTTTAACAAACTAGCCATGGTCCATTCAATAGGCTACCTAGTGGGAGATATTTGTAAGGAGAGGGTTGACACACCTTCTCTTGTGGTATATAACCCCATAACAGCATTATGGCAGGTAATACATGTAGCATGTAGCCTAGTGAAGGGATACAAATATGTATGTTCCTCTAAGGTTCTTATGTGGTTCCACATGGCTATGGCCTTGATGGGGATCTCAACCAGAATACCGGTGTCATTGTTACACTAAAACTTTACATGCCTAGTGCAGCTAAAAAAAATGTGTGCCTCACTATGATAAAGGTAACCTATAGCATGGATACAAAAATATGAAAAATACAAGCAGATACCAGCATTATGGTCTATCAAGTCTGCTCAAGTGTGCATCTAGCAGACCATTTATACTGCAGCTGCCCCTCCCTCCCACACCCGCATATTCAAAATCATTCCCCTGCTTGCTGATCCTACTTCCTTTGTAGCCCTACATGTGACCTTCTTCTTGATTTTGTCTCACCCCCTCTTAAAACTGTCCACCAGTGTTAAGGATACCACCTCCTCTGGCAGTGCGTTCCACCCCATCACCACTCCTTCTGTAAAGTAATGCCATCTCATTTCCCTCCATAATTTACCACCCTCCTGCTTTAGACTGTGCCCCCAAGTGTCCCTCTCTCTCTCCTTTCCATTTGAGTTTGCCCTCCATACCAACCTTATTTAAGCCCTTCATATATTTGAAAGTTTCTATCACGTCACCCCTATCCCTCCATTTCTCCAAGGAGTACATGCAGAGCACACTCAGTCTCTCTTCATAGGGTTTTTTCTCCTGTCCAAGGATTATCCTTGTTGCTCTGCACAGGACTCCTTACAGCAATTTGATATCTTTCTTCAAGTAGGGGTGCCAGAATTGCACACAGTACTCCAGGTGTGGCCTCACCAATGATCTGTACAGTGTCAGGATGACCTCCCCTCTCCTGGAGGTTATTTCTCTCATAATACACCCCAGCATCTTGTTAGCTTTGGATGTTTATTTCCTGCACTGAGCTGAGTGGTTCATTCACCTTACTATAAGCACCCCCAGATCCTTTTCCTCCTCTGAAGAGGACAACTGTACCCCCCCCAACGAATAACCATTTCTTGGGTTTCTCACTCCCAAGTGCATGACTTTGCACTTCTTTGCACTGAACCCCAGCTGCCATGTTTCTGATCATTGTTCAAGTCTAGCTAAATCACCCTGTAGTCCTTGCTACCCTTCTGTGTCATCCACTACTTCCCCAGTCTTTGTGTCATCTGCAAAAAGGTTGATCCTGTTTTTAATCCTTTGCGAGATGTCAGCTATAAATATGCTAAACAACACTGGACCCAGCACTGAGCCCTGTGGTGCTCCACTGGTTACAGCTTTTGAAGTTGAGAGATCCCCTTCCACGACTACTCTCTGCTGCCTGTTCTGCAGCCAGTTCCATACCCAGCCCTCCAATTTCTTCCTGCTCCCCGGTAACTTAGGTTGCTAAGCAGCCTTCCATGTGGTATGGAAATGAAGGCCTTGCTGAAGTCTAGATACAGGGCATCCACTGTTTGGCCCTGGTCTAGAACCCTGGTCAATCAGTCATAGAACATAGACTGGATGGTCAGTACTGCCTAGCCACTTACCATAAATCATTCACTTATGGGAACTAACATTTATTTATTTATTTATGTATTTAGCTTTTGTTGACCAGGTAGGTACACTAGACAATCTGTATGCCTATTTTCAGGTACGATCCAGGAGAGTACAATGAAAATACAGGTTCAAACAAGGTACATAACAACAAGAGGGGCAATATACAGAGTTACAAGAGAGCAAGAAAAACATAGATAGTCTACAGTGAGAGGTAATAGGTAAAATATACATATACATACAGAAGAAATAGACTAACACATTCAATGGTAATTACATTGCATGAGTGACCCTGTTTACCAGGGCCACTTGATTCATAAGCAGATGGCGGTCAATCACATGCTACCCAGAGTTAAAGGACAGTAGGCAGTGGGTCAGATGGGACCAACTTGGAGACCTGGTTAGGGTGGCTTGGGACACCCACACATCGAGGATAGTTTCAAGTGCTCCCACAGGGAATTCTGGAGACACAGTTGGGAGGGGGAGGAACGTACATGGTCAGGAAGGGAGTTCCATAGCCTCAGAGCACATGTAGCAAAGTACCTATCCCCCATTAGGGTTTGAGTATATGGAACTTTGAGCACCACCAAATTCTGATACCTGAGGGAGTAGGAGGAGGATACAGCAGGCATGAGAAGCTGCACAAGCCCTGTTGGTGTGCCAGTTCTGAGCACCTTTCCTACGAAGCAGCCCAACCTATATTTCAAGTGATTGGCCGGGGAAAGCCAGCTCAGTTTGTCGTATAGTTTACAATGGTGGGTGAGACGTGGGACAGCCAGGACAAAGTGACAGATGTTGTTATAGGTCATAGTCCACCTGGCAAGGTGGACCTTGGAGGTACCAGTGAGCAGGAGAAGGCCATAGCTTAGTGAAGGGAACAGCACACCTCTGGCCAGTGCCAAGCGAGCTGCAGATGTCAAATTTTTCTTTGCCCTGTAGGCAAGACCCAGTTTACGGTTCTGCAAACATTTAGGATGTGACTCCCCAGGTTGAGTTGGGGGTCAAGTGGAACCCCAAGGTATTTTATTGAAACTGTGGTTAGGAGGGGAGAGCCATCCACACCACTGACACATAGAGGGACAGGGGAGACCTTGATCTTGGCTGCTGACCCAAACAGCATGGCCTGAGTTATTTTTCAGATCAAGGACCAGCTTGTGGGATGTTACCCAGGCTTGAGTAAACTTCAAGGCCTCACTCAGCTGAAGGTTAAGAACCCCAATGTCTCAGGAATGTGCAAGGATGACAAGATCATCTGCATAAAGGGTGACACTACAGTTGGAAGCAGCAGCAGGGAGGTTGTTAACAAATGCAGAAAAGAGAAGGGGCCCCAAAACTGATCCCTGTGGGACACCAGAGGTCACTGGAGTGGGGTCAGAGAGGACCTTGTTGAACTTAGTCTGCTGTATTCTGTTCTGGAGGTAGTTTATCAGCCAACTCAAGGCAGGGGGGACAGGCCTAAGGACTGCATCTGTGAGCAGAGTAGTGCATGGTCTACAAGGTCAAAGGCCTTGGATAAGTCTATGAATATAGCCCCAGAGAGCTCACCCTGGTCCATGGCCGCCCTAATGCTGGTAGAGACAGAGACAAGGGCAGTAGTCATGCCATACCCTTTACGATATCCATGCTGTGCAGGGGACAGCAACTCATGAGTCTGAATATACTCTGTAAGCTGTTCAGCCACAGTTTTCTCTAACAGTTTACTAATGGCCGATAGGATGGCAATTGGACAAATAGTTGTCCAGAACTTTGGGGTTACCTTGCTTCGGAACGGGGACAATCCTAGCTACTTCCAAATACCAGGGATAACACCAGTGGCTAGGGACAGATTGAAGATATGTGCCACTGGGATGGCAATGTACAGAGCACCCAGGTTCAGAAGCTTGGGCTCCATGTTATCATGGCCAGCACTGGCACTGGACTGTGGGGAGAGACCAGAGAGAAATTTATGCATCTCCTTAACAGACACAGCCCTTAGATAAAATAATGGGTGCGAGGGGTGAGCCTCCTGAGGGACAGCGGCTGAGGGGTCTCTAATATCCCCTACAGCAGAGAAAAAGGAGGTAAGTGCAGACAAGTCCGAAAAGTGGGAATTTAAAGCATTAGCGATCATGAGTGGATTATTACAACTTGACCCTCCAATGATCATATCAGAAACTCCCAAGTTGGAGGAGCTGCTGACTAAGTTTTTATGTTCCTCCAGAACCTTTGTGGGTCCTTAGCAGAGCTAAGCAGGGTAGAGTTACAATATTCACTTTTTGCCACCCTGATGGCATTTTTGCACTCATTTCTGAGTTTCCTATACTGTTGGAAGATGGACTGATCCAACGTGCATTTGAAGTGAGCCCAACACTTTTCCCTTGCATGCATAAGGGCTAGAAGGCTCCCACGCAGCCATTTTGTGGCAGTCCCCCTCACTCTCCATCTAATAAGGGGGGCATGTTTTTCCTGCAGGGCACCGAAAACAGTGAGAAACTGGGACACAGCTGTGGATGGTTCATGGGCGCTGAGCATTCCTGACCAGTCAGTGATCCTCAGATCATCAAGAAATGACCCCAGATCAAACCTAGAGAAATCCCTAACATGAATAATTTTGTGGGGAATTTTTGGGAGGGGACCTTCCACACACAAAACACCAAGATGTGATCTGAGATGGAGTCAGGTAGGGTTCCAGCTGAGCTGATCCTATCTGGGCAGTTAGATAGGACCCAGTCCAGTAGGGAGCTAGTACCACCTTTAGCAGCCCATCTAGTGGGCTCCTGGATAAGCTGAGTCAGGGCAAAACTCGACAACAGAGGTTCAAACTGCTTGGAGTTACTTCCTGTTCAGTTTAAGTTCACGTCACCTAGGATCAAAAGTTTATTATCCCAAACAGAAGGACCAATGGTATCCAGGACGTGGGTAAGTCCAGGCAGACCACCCTTTGGGGGATTATATGTGCATACAACATGCAACTTCTTTGTATTTTCAAGCAGCAGTACAGTGTACAGCAGCTCACAGGTAGACAGAGAGGACTGCTGATGGATTACCGCAGATACACTAAGATGACTCTTATATTAAATTAGGATACCACCCCCTCACTTTCTTCCCGGATGATCTTGTCTAATAAACTCATAGCCAGGAAGTACACAGGCCAAGTCTGGTATTGAGGGTTTCAGCCAGGACTATGTAATGCCTAGTATGTCAGGCTTACAGTGGATGACCCAGGCAGATAGTTCATCATGGTTGGGTAGTAGACTGCGAATGTTAAGGTGAGCAATTTTTAATCCCTTTCCTAATTTCCAACATTCAGGGATTGAAGTGGCCTGATCTGTGGGACCAGGGTTTAGCTTGATGTCACCCACAAGGGCCAGTATTACAAGGAAGAGTCAGAGGAGAAACCTTATGGGGGGAGGGGTACCACTGGCTGAGGGCCTTCGTGATAGACATCTTCTCACCAAGGCAGTGCCCAGAAGGCATCTGAGGTCAAGACAGCAGGCAGGCCAGTGAGGCAGTCTGTCTTGAGCTAGAAGGTTAGAGAAGGTGAAATTAGACCCCTCATGTGGGACAGTAGTTCCCCAGTGGACCCCATGCAACCGAGAAGAGTCTATGATCATTAGGAAAAAAAAGGCATTCAAGGAGACCAGTGGAGAGGACAGCACAAGGCAAGAAAGGCAGGACATCATTCCTGATAGGCCTTGGAGTATCCATTTCCACTTTTCCCTCAGCGGTGACTAGTGACACCCAACTCAAGGAGACAGCCGTGACTGGTGGGTCAGCTTCAGAGGGGTGAGACCAGAATTCTTAGTGTGCTAGTTCAGCCAGTGGGACAGGGTCTGCCTGAGAGTGTAAAGGCATACAGTGTAGACAGATGAACAATGACCTAGACTTAATTGCAAAGCACTTACCCCGATGATACTAACAGTTAGGTAAGGGCAAGTAGGAAACCTGAGAACCCTAACTTTTTACCTAGATAGTCCGGCAAGCATTCAAAGCAACATCACCTGCAGATACTGAGCAGTTAAGGTATTTTTATCATGAAACCTAGAGAATACTAACTTATTGCCATTATTAGCCGGGCTAACACCCGAAGTAACAGTTCTGGGTAATTTTAAAGAGTAGGCAGAAGCATTCAATAATCATATGGTACAGGAAAGTATAAGCAGAACAAGGAATGAAGCCCCATGCAATGTAAGATATCATAAGCTAGTGAAAACAGACAAATGACAAGAAACTGGTTTGTTGTTTTTAGCCACTCCCAATCACCCAATAGGATCCCCAAAACATTAAGGGAGGGGCTTGCAAGCATTTAAGGGAGGAGGGAACGGGGTGGGTGGGGGCAGAATTTTTCCTTTCACTCCATCTCTCGCTCGCTCTCTTCCGTGGTCCAACTCCTCTATGGCTGGAGCCCTGCGAGAGAGTAACACTAGTCCGTGTGAGGAAGGAGGGGATCCCAGCAAGGACCAGTCCACACCTCCAGCCCCTGATTCAAAAGTCCTTCTGCGATCAGGCTGAAGCCCTCCTATTTAAACTGCACCAGCAGTTTAAAATTGGCGCCTGTTTTTTTCTCTGTCTCTCGCTCACTCTCTTCCACGGTCCGACTCCTCTATGGCAGGAGTCCAAAAACTGTCCCAAACTTCAGCTTCACTCCCTCTGCTAGCACTGTCCTTGGTCAAACAGTTATATCATCAGTACCACTTCATGATGGACAATATGTTCTCCATGGAGCTGGTAGTCAGAATAATGTCATAAATTACATTCCAACCTTCAATGTGTATATTGCTCCACTCACCCTACATTTACAGCTTTTATGAAATCACAAACATATGATAAGAATTATCAATAGCATGAATCAATCAAAGAAATTACTGTATACTCTGTTACATTATGGTGATTTTGCTTTGTTAATTTCAAATTAATGAATCAATATTACTTTCAAACTATTAATCATGTTGCAAGTTATTTTAGTACTTATTGTATCTACCATACTATATTTCCTCAGATGTCTCCTGAAACACAGTTATGAAAGCAGTTCCAAAACTTAAAAAGTAGGACATTGAGGAGGGGGGTGGTGTACAGGCAGCCATACCAAAGGGATGACCTGGATAAGAAGTTAGCAGAGCAAATCAGAAGGGTATATAGGAAAGGGAACACTGTAGTGGTGGGGGACTTCAACCTACCAGAGGTCGAGTGGAGCACCCAAACCATCACAAGTATGAAGGAGCAGGTCGTATTAGAGACACTCCAGGACAGCTTCCTGGTGCAGTTAGTCCAGGAGCCAACTAGACTGGATAGGACTCTGGACCTAGTCCTGTCAAATGGGGAGGCTGTAAGGGATCTGGTGTGGAGGACCCTCTAGCTGGGAGTGACCAACACACGGTATGGTTCACGCTCAATATGGGCTGGAAATCAGGAGGAGCAAGTACCGGGGTGATTGAATTTAAGGGGGTGGACTTTAAAAGGAAGGGGGATATTGTGGGCAGGTATCTGACTGGTATTCAACCATGCATGGATGCCAGCCAGAAATGGGATATCATTAAGAAAGGGCTGGTGGAAGCTACTGGGACATGTACAAGAACAATGAGTAAGAAGGGGAAGGCAAATATACCCAGGTGACTAATGCAGGAGGTCATGGAGGGGATGAGGGACAAAACAAAAGGCATTTTGGGGACTGAAGAAATCAGGAGGGGAGGACAATAGGGAGATGTATACGAAGAAGTCCAGGGAGGTTACCAGGCTGGTTAGAGCTACCAAAGCTTCCAGGAAGCTGAGATTGGCACAGGGCATTAAGATCAGAGAGAAGGGCTTCTTCAGATACATCAGTGAAAAGTGGAAAAACAAAGATCAGATAGTGAGGATAAAGAAGGGCGGGTGGGTGGAAAAGGGAAAGGAGCAGGTAGAGACACCAAGTGATTACTTCTGCTCTGTGTTCATGAAGGAGAAAGGGGGCAGGCACCACCAGGGAGAAGAGGGGTGGGTGGGGGAGGTGACTGATACAGGGATCACAGAGGACAGAGTGCAGAAAGGATTACAGGCACTGAGAGTGGATAAGGCACTGGGTCCAGGCAGCATTCATCATAGGGTACTTAAGAAGCTAGCTGAGCTCCTGGCAGGAACATTAGCTGACATGTTCAATACCTCCCTGGACACAAGATGTGTACCACTGGATTGGAGGATGGCCCATATGGTGCCCATTCACAAAAGTAGACCCAAAGACGAACCAGGCAACTACTGACCAGTAAGCCTCACATCAATTGTGGTAAAACTGATGGAGACGATCTTAAAAGAGAGGCTGGTAACCTTTTTGGAAAACAATAGTCTCCAGGATGGTCAGCAGCATGGGTTTGTCTCAGGAAAATCCTGCCAGAAAAACCTGATTAAGTACTACGACTGGATGACAAGGGAAATGGACAAAGGTCATGCGGTGGGTGTCCTGTATTTGGACTTCAGCAAGGCTTTTGATTTCGTGCCACATGGGAGGCTGGGGGGAAAGCTAGAATATATAGGGGTGGGAACAAAGATGGTGAACTGGATCACCAATTGGCTGAAGGGTAGGCAGCAAAGGATGGTGGTGGGGGTAGACCTTTCACTACCGAGGAATGTGACGAGTGAGGTACCGCAAGGATCAGTTTTGGGACCAGTGCTGTTCAGGATTTTCATTGCTGATATCTCTCATGGGGTCCGGAGTAACAGCAGTCTCTTCGCTGATGACATAAAGGTGGGAGCAGTGGTAGATGACATCAAAAGGTGGAAGGGGCTGCAGGAGGACCTGATGAAACTACAGGAGTGGTCGGAGGCATGGCAGTTGGGGTTTAACACCAAAAAGTGCAAGATGCTGCACTACGGGGCTAAGAAACAGGGGAGGTGCTATCAGCTGGGGGGATACAGCTGGAATGCACTGAGGAGGAGAAGGATCTAGGGGTGCTCATAACAGGGACTATGAACAACTCAGCACAGTGCAGGAAGGAGGCTGCAAAAGCCAATAGAATGCTGGGGTGCATAGCAAGGGACATCTCCTCTAGAAATAGGGAGGTGATCCTACCACTCTACAGGTCACTGGTGAGGCCGCACCTGCAATACTGCATGCAGTCCTGGCACCCATTCCTGAAGAAGGACATCACATTGCTGGAAGGTGTACAGCTTAGGGCAACAAATATGATCCAGGGATTAGAGGGATACTCCTGTAAGGAGAGGCTGCTCAAGCTGAGTATGTATTCCCTGAAAGAGAGGAGGGCTAGGGGGCACATGATCAAAACCTTTAAATACCTAAAGGGGATAAACAAGACTAGTACTGAAAGAATTTTACAGATCAGAAGGGGGAGGATTACGAGAGGACACCAGCTGAAGCCGGAGGGGAGAAGGTTCAGGAGGGAAGTCAGGAGACAGTATTTCACAGAGACGGTGGTGGACAAGTGGAATACTCTGCCTGAGGAGGTAGTAGCCTGTATTATGGTGGACTGCTTTAAGAGGGGATGGGATAGAATGAGAGGATGATAAGTATGAAGAGGCGAGGGGTGGGAGGGGCAGCTGCAAGGTGAGGAGTTAGCTGCACAATCAAGCAGACTAGATAGACCATGAGGCCTGTATCTGCTGGTGTTTTCATATGTTCATATGAAACAACATTATAGTGAACTTATGGCCTTGAAATACACTAATGTATTGCAGGATACATAACATGACAGATCCTTATTTTGTTGTGATACCACTTTGCAAGGGTATCAAAGGGACTAACATATGTTTGAGATCTGTCATATATAGACATTGTCATGCATGCATTCCCTCGATGTATACACTTCAGAGCCCTCCTGGGCTGCTGGACCTGCTGACGATCATCGGCTTCTAGTGGACCGGAGCCTGAGTGCTTCATAGAGGACCTCCCCTGGGGCGAGAGCCACAGATCCAGTCTGTTCCTCAGGCTGGACCTCGCTTACCCCCAAAAGCTGCTGGAACTAAAGCCTGCACCTGCTGATGCTGGACTGCTGAGCTGCCACCTCGCGAGACTTCTTCCCTGGACTGCTGCCTTGAGTCACCCCGCTGGTTCAGCCAGACTAAGCCATAACTGCCCAGACCCTCTACACTTCAAAGCCCTCCTGGGCTGCTGGACCAGCAGACGCTCATCCGCTTCTAGCGGACCGGAGCCTGAGTGCTTCATACAGGACCTCCCCCAGGGCAAGAGCCACAGATCTCACCTGTTCCTCGGCCTGACCACGCTCACCCCTGAAAGCTGCTGGAACTAAAGCCTGCACCCGCTGACACTGGACTGCTTAACTGCTCCCTCATGAGACTTCCTCCCTGGACTGCTGCCTTGAGCCACCCCGCTGGTTCAGCCAGGTTAAGCCGTAGCTGCCCAGGTGCATTTCTGCACCACCAGCTCCTCCCAGCCAACAAAGAACTTTTGAAATTTTGGCGCCTGCCTGTTGATTGATCTAGGATGTCAGGGACTCTCTGTTATTGGCTGGAGCTCTCTGTTTCAGTTCCCAGCATTTTTCTGTCTAATCTCTGAAGGTGCCTTTTGCCCCTGCCTAGAACATAGTTATTAGAGTATTTTTACATTGTTTCTTCTAAGTCAAGACTGCCTAGGTTTATCTCTGTGAAGATAAAATTCAATTTTCTGTATGCTTAAGTCACTGTATTACAGCTACAGTTAGTACAGCCTATCTTAGCAAGGATTTCAAACTGAGACTCTTAGAGCCTAAGTGATTATAGCCCATCTACAGCTTTGTTTTTAAAATTAATTTAAGTTTTAGAGTGATAAGGCCTCCTCTTGCTCCTCTCAGCTATCCCCCTTTCCTGAAACCTGGCTCTCCTTCTAACTCTCTCCTGAGCTATGCATTTACCCAACACCTCCACCCTTGCTATTGTCTGGCCTGTGACCTTCCCCTTCTACACCTGTACTTAATCTCCACTCCTCTCTTACCAGACCCTCTACACTTCAGAGCCCTCCTGGGCTGCTGGACCTGCCACCGCTCATACGCTTCTAGCGGACCAGAGCCTGAGTGCTTCATACAGGTCCTCCTCTGGGACGAGAGCCACAGATCCCGCCTGTTCCTCGGGCCAGACCACGCTCACCCCCGAAAGCTGCTGGAACTAAAGCCTGCACCTGCCGATGCTTTACTGCTTAGCTGCCACCTCACGAGACTTCTTCCCTGAACTGCTGCATTGAAACACCCTGCTGGTTCAGCCAGACTTAGCTGTAGCTGCCCAGGTATGTTTCTGCACCACCAGTGCCTCCCAGCCAACAAAAAACCTTTTAAATTTTGGCGCCTGTCCGCTGATTGGTCCAGGATGCCAGGGACTCTCTTGTTATTGGCTGGAGCTCTCTGTTTCAGCTCCCGGCATTTTTCTGTCTAATCTCTGAAGGCACCTTTTGCCCCTGCCTAGAACATAGCTAATAGAGTATTTTTAAGTTGTTTCTTCTAAGTCAAGACTGCCTAGGTTTATCTCTGTGAAGTTAAAATTCAGTTTTGTGAATGCTTTAGTCACTGTATTACAGCTACAGATAGTACAGCCTATCTTAGCAAGGATTTCAAACTGAGACTCTTAGAGCATAAGTGATTACAGCCCTTCTACAGCTTTGTTTAAAGTTCATTTAAGTTTTAAAGTGATAAGGCCTCTTCTCGCTACTCTCAACTACCCCCCTTTCCTGAAACCTGACTCTCCTTCTAATTCTGTCCTGAGCTATGCCTTTACTCAACACCTCCACCCTTGCTATTGCCTGGCCTGTGACCCTCTAGTTCTACACCTTATCCTCCCCTCCTCTCTCCCAGACCCTCTACACTTCAGAGCCCTCCTGGGCTGCTGGACCTCTGCTGCTCTTCATATTCTAAGTGACAAAGCCTGGGCACTCGCACAGGCCCCCTAGGGCAAGAGCCATAGATCCTGCCTGTTTCTCGGGCTGGACCGCGTTCACCCCCGAAAGCCGCTGGAACTAATGCCTGTACCCAGCTGATGCTGGTCCGCTTAGCTGCCACCTCACGAGACTTCCTCCCTGGACTGCTGCCTTGAGCCACCCTGCTGGTTCTCCCAGACTAAGCCGTAGGTCCTGCCGGCACTATGCACCAGCTCCCCACCCTTCCCCACCTCACCCACCCACCCTGGGTGGGTGGACCTTTTCTTATATAGAGACTATCATGGTCAGATGACTAAGTGTCTGATTTTCCCATTAGTCCCTTATTATCCACAACCTCTAGGGGCCCCCATTCGCTCTCAAGCTAACATAAAAATCTGGCATCTCCTACCCTGTGCTCCACTAACTAAAACTAACACCTAGGAAAAGCTCTGTAGTTTTCCTTTCATGATTTCACATTGACCTAACCAGTAAACACTTTTCTAGTGAACATAAACACTGCGCTAAATGAGCTCTGTCATCATGGGTAGCATATCACACCTGGTCCTCCTATACTCAATGGCTATGCTGCTATGCCTAGCTGTAAACAAACCTAATTATGTGAAGTTAGGTCTACTTGCATCATTCCCCTGTACAGAGGAATACCAGTTCTCCAACCTCCTACAACAAAAAGATTTGCAAACAGACCTGACTCCACTGCTAATAAAAAAATGGCCTTTTCTACCTAAATGGAGATTATACAAAAAAGTGCCTTGGAAATCGGTTATTCCTTACCCCTTATTTCCACCACAGGCTATGGTACCTGCTGCTCCTGACCATCCTCTTATCTGGTGACATAGAATTAAATCGTGGGCCACTTCATAATCTCTCTCACTCAGATCCACTACTCAGGGGCTCAAAAGGTCTCCTCATCGCCCACCACAATATAAGAAGCCTAGAACACAACCTAGCTGACGTTGAGGCCTGGACTTCCCTGTACAAGCCTGACTTATTGTGCCTATCCGAAACATGCTCAAACCTGCAGTCCCAGACTCACGATGCTCCATCCCCTCTTACAACCTCCTCAGGAAGGATAGCCCACACTCCAGAAGAGGTGGCGGTGTGGCTATATATTTTAAAGATCAGCTTCACCTTATGGAACTGGATGCTGACCCCATGACAAACTGTGAATCACTACATGCTCTCTTCACTCTGGGGGCTAAAAAATTACACATTGTATGTACCTACAACCCCCCTTAACAATGCCCACCATGGCTCGGATGAGCTACTTAACCAGACATCTACATTCTCAGGCAAAAATGAAGTAATCTTCATCGGTGATATAAACAGTAACTAGCTAGGATTCAACCAGCCCACTTTACTATCAAAAATTCAGAGTCATAACCTTCACCAGCAAATTGACCAGCCAACCAGGACTGCCTCTCGCACAAATACAAGCTCACTTATTGACTGGATCCTAACAAACAGGACTGAGCATAT
This sequence comes from Neoceratodus forsteri, assembly GCA_016271365.2. Lineage (NCBI taxonomy): Eukaryota > Metazoa > Chordata > Ceratodontiformes > Ceratodontidae > Neoceratodus > Neoceratodus forsteri. The sequence continues at coordinate 452,181,155 of CM028131.1, forward strand.
CCATGCTGCTGGTACTCTTGCTGAAGCAATCACTGACCGCTCCCCTATCTACTGTATCTGGGGATCCCCCACCACCCCCAATGCTAAACCACGCTTTGTCACTTTTAGAAATTACGCCAACCTTGCTCCCTAAAGGTTCCTAGATGATGTGGCCAACATAAACTGGTATGATCACTACAATGCCCGTGATGTGCAGGCTGCCCTTGACATATTCATCACCAAATTTTGTGCCTTACAGAATCACCACTCCCCCGCATTACTCACCGAATAAAAGGGAAACACACTAGATGGCTAAAAAAGGACCTCCTTGCCAAACTCAAAATAAGAGATGGGAGTTGGTGCTCTTTTAAGTCCTCTGGATGGCAAGAAGATTACAACACCTTTAGGAGACCAAAAACTGACTGTGAAAAGGAAAATAAGGACTGCAAAGAGCTCCTACTGCAAAACCGTGTTGTATAACTCTTTAGGAGACCCAAAAAAATTCTGGTCGCATATTAAAACATTTTTGGGATCCTCTCACTCCTCTACTCCAAATGACATGGTATTGAAGGGTATCCATTGCAACAACCCACAGACAATTGCTGACTTTTTCAACAAGCAATTCACAGACCTAACTGGGTACACCTCCTCCTTCCCTATCGCACATAGTGCGGGAACCCCTGGATTTTTCTCACAAGGACTCTGCCACCTCCTCCTTCCATTTCAAGGCTGTCACAAAAAAGAAGGTAACTAATCTTCTTAGATCCATCTCAGATAGCACTGCCACAGGCTCTAACAGTCTCGAACCCAAACTTCTGAAAATAGCAGCTCCACTGATTGCCACCCCTCTGGCCAGAATCTTTACACTCTCCCTGTGCCAAAGCTGCGTCCCTGATATCTGGAAGATAGCTGGAGTCACGCCTGTGTTCAAGAAAGGCGACAAAAAGGATCCATCAAACTACGGGCCTATAGCCATCCTGTCTGTACTAAGCAAAATTCTTGAAAAGATTGTTGCCAACCAAACCATCAAATTCCTCCTTAGAAACAACCTCTTATCAAGTGCTCAGCACGGCTTTTGCAAAGGGCATAGTACAACCACAGCCTTACTCAAACTTACAACTGACACCATCTCTGCCATGGAGTCGGGCCTAATAACAGCGGCTGTCTTCATTGATATGACCAAGGCTTTTGACCTGGTGTACCACTCTCTTCTCCTTCACACCTTAAAAACCATGGGATTCACAGCAAATGTAACCCGCTGGGTCTGTAGCTACCTATCTAACAGAATCCAAGTGGTTAAATTCAACTCGACCTACTCAGATCAAGCCACTGTGAACTTCGGGGTACCACAAGGTTCCATTCTAGGGCCTCTACTATTCTCGATATTTATAAATAATATTTTCTTCGACCTCTTCTCCACCTCTGCCTTGATCTATGCTGATGACAGTCTTGTACGCCAGTGCTAAGGACATTACTGACATCAATCTACATCTGTCCACAGATTTCCAACATACATAGACCTGGCTATTGAGCAATAAACTTATTTTAAATGAGTCCAAAACCAAATCTGTGCTATTTGGATCCACCCACAGGCTCAAATCCAGCCAACAAAATTTCCAAGTATCCTACATCAATGGCTCACTCACCGACATTGTCACATCATTCAAATACCTAGGAGTAACTCTGGACCCATTCCTAAGCTTTAACCAACACATACAGTTAACCTGTAAATCTGTTAACTCCAAACTCAGCATCGTGTACAGGACCAGCTATGCCCTAACAACATCAGTTAGGCTGGCTATTGCCAGGGGTATTCTCTGGCCTACTTTGACATATGGGTCTGCTTCTTATGCTGCCTCTTCTAAATTGCACCTCCATAAATGGGATATAACCTACAACAATATATGCAGGTATGCCTCTTCTTCTCCAAGACTGAAACACCATTGCCTGCTCTACTCTGAGTTAAATTGGCTATCTCTCAGTGCCACCAGATCCCACTCACTGTGCTCTACTGTGGACAACTTCATGAGGACTCAGACCCGTATGGCACTGGCTGAGATGCTCACTCCTCTATCCTCCAGCTATGGCCTACACTTTTCTGACAAATCTCTTCTTAGTGTGGCAAAATGCAAAACAACAAAGGGTGCCAGTGCATTTGCCCTCCATGACTCCCAGCAGTGGCACTCCCTACCACTTGATGTTCACCTAACACCCTCGCACTATGCCTTTAAAAAAGCGCTCTGCCATTACCTCTTCTCATCTAGTCCATGCACCTGTTTCAAGCTCCCTTAATATGTAGCTCTCCCCTGTGACTCTCAACTGCCACTCTCATCTGCCCTCCCTAGCACTTCTATGTTACCCTGCCCTAGTAATGCTGACCTACTGCTCCCTGGATGTTCTCCCACAAGGGCCTATTTTGTTAACTGTCCCTACCTATTTGACCTGCCTTCTTTCATTGCCATAAGGTTTTACTGTCCTTATACTACCTCCCCTTGCTTTCACTGATGAACAGAATCTCCTCACAATATATTCTGTGCTATCCTCCCTGTTTCCTGCTTGGCCCCTACTCTGGTGACAAAAATACAACATTTAATTTGTACCTCATACCAAACTTTGTACTTTACTCACATTGAGTATGCATAATACCCCTTTTTGCAGATTACCTCTTCGAGTATTGCTCTGACCCTGTGTATAATGCCTTGTGATACAAAATGCCCTTTATTTGTTTACTACATGTTCATCTTCATCCTTATGTTTCTCCTTATCTCAATATTTAATTCCCAACTCAGAATATTACTGTTCTTGCCTTCTGTATGTACTTCCTATAATTTGTTTAATTCCCTATTTCAGAATGTTGTTGTTCTTGCCTTCTGCATGTATACCTGTTATTGCTCTGTAACCTCCCGGGTCATGTTTAAAAATAGTCATCCCTATGGCTAGTGCACCTACCCAGTAAACAAAAACTAAATAAATAAATAAATATTACTAATGATACAGTAGAATTGTATTTGCTGCTTTAGGTTAGGTTTTAGTGAAATCCATTGTTAAACTTAATACTGTACTAGTGCTAAGTGCTTTTTTAGCTGTCCTTACAATGTAGAATTGCTGAGAAACCATCTACTGTATGTACATTCTGCTGTATAGTTAGCTATTGGGGAAGTGTCGTGGAAATTTACCTGCTTTAGGAATGCTAGTTTTGGGCCCCATGCACAAAAAATGCACAAGTTGCTTGTTGTCTGGACTTGCAGCTACCCGTGGGGATTCCACGTGCGTGCCATACTCAACAACGTCGGCCTCCACATGGCCCCCTTATGTGGCCCACCTGCCAGACACACAGAATCTCTGGGGGTGGCCAGGTGTGGAGCGGAGGACCCAGGCATGAGGCCAATCAGCTGGCCGCCCGGGGTTCTGCAGTGGAACACCTGCACCTGCGAGGCACACATGTTTGCAGCTGGCATGCAGTGCACTGCCTGCACTAGAGGGGGCTTGTGTCCCATTCACCGCCCACCACCACCAGAGGTTTGCCCCAACATCAGGGGCATCCCTACTCGGGGTCCGCAGATCCCCACTGTCAGCACTACACCTGGTGGCTATGACTCGGGGGGGCATGTACCGGGGCTACGACTGCACTGATTTGGCAAGCCACCAGTCCCCCGTGCACAGCACTCTGCATAGTGGTACATCGCATGGAGTGCCAGCACACCCCTGGCACTGCCCACAGCCCTCCCTTGCATGAAGCTTCATTATTGACTGGGGGATCAGGTGCGTAGGGGGGAGTAAGTGTGTCAAGACTGCCACAGAAAGGATGCAGTGGGCGTAGTGGGTGCAGAGTGGGCTACACACCACAGTTACATGCCCTATACCCACTCCGCACATTTGTGCATAGGGCCCATTGCTTGTAATACAATTTGCTGAGACAGTTGTTTTCTGTGACAGAGAGCACAGGCTCAAGGTTAGATAACAGCTACCAAGCGGAAGATGTACTGGGAAAGTGCTTGTTTAGTATGTAGATAAGAGAAGCTGAAACAATAGCCCTAGTCATGAAATATTGTGTAAATACAGGATCAGTTTGGGGTCTCAGTCGAGTTCTATACTTCAGATTGGGAGGGATGCCCTGATTCCCAGGATTGTATGTATTATACTTCTCCTGTATTTTGGCATAGCTGCTAATAAAAGATTTATGCTGCAACTGTGTTTCTTGTTGACATCACTACCCACTTATAGAAATCATACAAAGGATTACAACTTCTATATATAGCTTCTTAAATGTAGTAAAATGACCACTTACCTTTAAAGCAACAAGAGAGAGAGCATTACAGCATCTCTATAACTTCTACAGAGTAGGAGAGGAGCCACCTGTTTGGAACGTTTTAATGGTGCTCTATACCTTAAGGTATCTCTCCTGGGCCATCATATATGTACCCCTATCTCAGATACATCCTCACTAATTCTTCCCATCAGAATCCTGCTGGGACCCACAACAAAACTCTTGACAGTTGCTGCTGTATATATATATACCCCCCTAAAGAGCAACTTAAAGGCCTCAACTAGGTCTTGGACCTCATCTGTTCTCTACCTCCAGGCTTCAAGTCAATAATAATGGACAATTTTAACATCAATTGGCTGGCATCAGATACAGGATGCCTCAAGGATGCCATCGCAGTAACTAATCTTGCCCAGTTGGTTGACTCCCCTACCAGGCACAACTACAAAACTGGATCTAGTACCCTTCTAGACTGGATCCTGGCCAGCCATCTATCACGTATCTCAAATGTGTCTGTCCTTCCTGACTCACTAAGTGACCATTCCTGAGTCCTCTGTCAATGGTCGAATAAATTCAGCATGCCCATCCCCACAAATTAATCAGCAGCAGAGTCCTTCCCTGGGGTCAGCTAAAACTCCTCCAAATCCAAACTCAGGCAACATGACTGGTCTCCTATCTTCTGTGCAACAGATGTCAACTCGGCCCTGGACTTTTTCATCAGCTCCTTCAATGCTGCCTGTGACTCCTATGCCCCTGTCAAAAAGTGCAAAGTAAAAGGCCTATGTAATCCATGGCTCTCTGTGAAGCTCCTAGTGCAAATAAAAGCTCAGGACCATCTCTGGCATTGGGCATGGGAAACAGGTATCCATGCTGACCTACTCAACTACAAATGAACTTGTAATGAATGCACAAAATCCATCTGCAAGACCATAAGTATATACGATAATGAAGTTCTCACTAACTCCTGAGGCAAGGGGAAATCCTTCTGGAGCAATCTTAAAGAAGTCACTGGAAAGGCCTCTCATACCTCACCTACCATGTTGAACAGTGATGGAACAATAACTCTTGACCCAACCTCTATTGCTACTACATTCAATATCGCGTTCTCAGACCTCAGTAGTGTTCTCTCACCAGACTTCTTCGATGATGATACTCTGCCAACATTCTCCACCTCCAGCCCCCCCCCACTAACCACCCCCAGTTCTGCTTCAAAGCAGTCAGGATACCTAAAGTCTGCAATTACATCAGTAAGGCAATTGCCAGATCCAGGACAAGTGGTAATTCTCTTGACCTCAAACTGTTGTACCTTACTCTTGATGAAGTCCTATCACCTCTAACTAAGATTTTCAACCTCTCCCTCAGTCGGTTTCCTGTCTGATGGAAATCTGCCATTATAAAACCAGTCCACAAGAGTGGGGACAGGGCTCTTCATTCGAACTATCAGCCTATCTTCATACTACTCTCACTCTCCAAGACCCTTGAAGGTATAGCAGCTGATCAGCTATCGAAATACCTGGACAAATACAACATCCTGTGCACCCAACAACGTAGATTTAGAAAAGGTCACAGTACTACATCTGCCTTCCTCAAGTTCACAGGTGCCATCCACAACTCTCCGGACAATAGTCTTCTCACTGGGGCGATCATCATAAACCTAACCAAGGCCTTTGACACCATTCACCATTGTCTATTAGTAACTCAATTGATACCGCTGGACTCTCCCTTGAATCCTCTACTTGATTCTGGAGCTACCTTGAAAACCACTCAAAGAATAAAGATAGCTGATGTCCACCCTGCTGAAAGACCAGTTCACTCAAGAGTCCCCAAGGTTCCATCCTCGGGCCACTCCTTTTTAGCCTCCTCCTAAACAGTCTCCCACAATCTTCTACTGAACAAATCCTTCTCTATGCAGATGATGTCATCATTTACTCCACCCACAAGGACCCTCAGCTCCTTCCACACAATCTTCAGCTTGGTTTCACTGCAATCGAAAACTGGTTTAGTAAGCATAAATTAGTCCTCAATTATAAGAAAACCAAGTCTATGCTTTTCAGCAGCTCTCACAACAAACACAGGTCCCAACCCCTCTTGATCACTAATGGCCTAGGTGCAGCCCCTCGAACATGTTCATTCATTCAAATACCTTGGAGTCACTATTGCCAGTAACCTATCATATTACACCCACACTGAAAATGTCGCTAAAGCTGCACATTCTCACATTGGCCTTCTTTGCAGGCACAGACAATGCCTTACTGCAGATGCCTTAAGAATCACAGTACAGAGCTTGGTGGTCTCCCTAATCGACTATGGCCCGATCATCTATGGCTTGGCCTCAGCCTCCGCCCTTAGTTGTGTAACTTTGGCCCTAAACAAAGCATGCTGTCTCCTCACTGGATCCCACCACCTCACCCACACCTGCAATCTATACTCCCAAACTGGATGGCTCCAATTGTCTAATCGTATCAAGTACCATACCTGCTTAATGGTGAAAAAAATAACATTGGGCTTAGCCCCCCCAGGTGTCCAAGCACTCCTCCGCATGGTGCAGAATCCATGCCCCACCAGGGGCTCTGAGTCACAGCTTCTGCACATCCCATATTGCAGCACCACACAGGGGCAAAGATCCTTCACTCACGTAGCTCCCAGCTGGTTCAATGGCCTCAGCTATGACATCTCCTCCCTGCCTAAACTAGGCCCCTTCAAATGCAACCTACACCTCCTTCTCTCTGCCTCTAACTTCTGTGATTGTCTGCCTTAATCTGCTCCTCCTAATAAAGCACTTACTTACCCCCTGTTTACCTCCTCTAACACCCCTCCCTCCTTTCCCGCTCCCCCTTTCCCTTTTGCACTTTTCTTGTTCCTGACAATGCCACTGGCTGCACCTGATTTGTTGTTCCTTCCTAGCTTAGTTTCTCTATAGCCCCTTGTACCACAGTATTGTATGTATGTAACTGTTTGGAATTGACTGTAACCTGTTTTGCTCTCCTCCTTTTCAAATTGCAGTGTTCTTTCAAGTTGCATTAATTGCATTGTCTACTGTTGTCTCTCAACTGACGTGGAACCTTTGTAAAAGAGCCTTGGCTCAAAGGTATTTCTAATCCTAGAGTCAAATACATAAATAAATAAATAAATAAATTCTTTGTCAGGCACTTGGGACCACTTAAATTTCTCCTAATATATTTAATGATCGCCTGGGGCAGTATGTTTCTTGGTAGTTAATATTTGTATCATTATTTTCACAAAACGTAACAAGGTACACATGAATTAGTGCCAAGCACAACTCCGAGAAAAGATGCAGCATAGAAGTATACTACTGGCATGTGGAGTACAAGAACATGAAAATTAGAAAGGATAACTGAGCACAGAAGTATGATAATAAAATTCCAAAACAGTACACTCTACAACCAGCTCCGGCAGACTGATTTTCAAATACATGGCCACATTCCTTAATAATGGCCCTACATAGGATTGCTTCCCATACTCCCATTATGTTGTAACTGTTCATGTTTAGAGACTTTAAAGAACCAAAAAAACTATATGCAGTGTTTGTACACACCTCTGAGTACTTTCTAAAGAGATAATTGCTAATCTAATACCATGTAACAGTAATGTAAATGTTCATAGGTACCATAAAGATGCACCCAGTTAATTACTCCCACACTGATATGTTCAGTTGGCCAAAGCCTTTACCGTACTCCTATTTTGGGTGTAGTCAAGGGGGATGGGGTTGATGCATCTAGACTTTCTTGGATATATGTGATGTACTGGCACCATGTACTCTGAAATGTATCTAGTCAGTCATTAGCTAGATGACTCATTCTCTCATTTCTGGCTACTTGGGTAAGGATGGTTGCTAGCTCTATTTGAGTGGGAATCTCTGCTGTGTGCCATTTTCTAAGAAGCAACCATTTCACCTCCGTGCCTGCTATCTGATCCCACTTTCTTTCAGGTGTGTTGAACAGCAGAGATCCTGGTAGGGAGCCAAGCAAAGCTATTTTTGTGATGACAGGCAGCAACTTATGTATTACTGTATTAATAAAGCTGAACATTTTCAGCCAAAATACATGGATTGGATAACACATCCAGAGACTATGAAAAGGATCCCCCTAGCTTCCTACATCTCCAGCAATTGTTTGGAGAAGATGGACAATATTAAGCACTGTGGGTGTGCAGTTCCACAGTACCAGATGTGTAGGTCCTTATTTTTAGCAGTCTGCTGCTAGGATCCTGGAATGTGGAGTGTGCAGATCTCCAACAGGAGCTCCAATCTTCAGGCAGGATCTGTGTTTGGAGCCACATGGCTCATTTAGTGTGAGCAGCATGTGATTGATCTGGGATCTTATCCCTAATTTCTCTGTATATGGCCCTTGCCCTACCCTTGGGGTGCATAATCCGCTTTTTTAGGAGGAAGCTGGAATTCTTTGCCTAGTTGCTCTTTATCCTAGAGAGTAGGGTGCTAAGGACACTTCTCATCTGCCAGTAGTACCAGAATTCTGTTTTGTATAACTTATATTTATTTTGGAGGTTTTGAGATGAGTACATTTTGGTGATCCTGGGATGAGCAGGTCTGAGACCATATGGATCCTAGCCATTTATCAGGTAGACCAGGTGATTGGTTTCCATCCTATATGAATTCTGAGGAAATTCCAAAGAGGCGATCAAGCAGGATGCACTAAATCAACCTTCAGTCATGTGTGGAATTGTCGCCACAGGCAGAGCAGGTGAACTATCATAGGGTAGGCTATATTCAATTGTTGGGTGAAGCAAGTCTATTGCTGGAGTGTAACCCCCATTTAGGTATGTTTCTAGTAAAACCCACAGGGGTGGGGTTATATCTTTCTGTGGAAACCACCACAGCATTTGTGTGACATGGAACAACTAGTAATATCCCTTGAACCAGGGAATATTGCAACCCCTTCTGTCCCGGGTATTTGAAGTTTGGTCCAAGAATACTTAGGCTGTTTTCTGTCCAACAGAAAGCCATTTATCATACATACTATCAATCTGGTATAACCAGGTCTGTGGGATGGGTAATGGAATGTAAGAAATAATGTTAAAATGTTTTGGGTCTGTGACCATATGGATTGCCTCTATCTTCCGGGCCACAAACATTTAGAGTGGCTTCCATCAGTCACACTCTGTGCAGAGTTCAGCCAGTAGGGGCATAAAATTGAGTTCACACATCTTTTGCAGATTAGATGTGACCTTGATTCCTAGACAGATGACAGAGTACAATGCCCACCTCAGCCCCGATGCCCGAACTAGTAGTTCAGTTCATAGACAGTTCAGAGGCAGCATTTCTCTCTTTATGTGGTTCCTTTTAAGGTCTGAGACCTTGGAGAAGGTCTTAAGGAGAGAGAGGATGTGATAGAGAGTGGTGTGGGCCTCCTCTGTGAGAGAAAGAAGCTCATCCATGTATAATAGGGCTTTATGGCACTCTAGGCCAATTAATTCCTGACATGGCCTGGCATTTACAGATAGCCACTGCTGGTGGCTGTATCACTAAAATGAAGAGGAGGCTGGACAAGGGACATGCCTGCCTGGTTCCCTTCTTCAAAGATAAGGTTTGGGATAAGGTATGGATGGTCAGAACTTTCACCCTATGGTCTGAGTACAGGGTGTGAATGTTGGCCAGAAATCAATGTCCAAAGCCAAGCCTCTGGAGTACCTGGAGAGGTATTCCCCACTCCACAGAGTAAAAGGCTCATTTAAAATCAGTAGCAATTGTAGCTGTTGGGTGGGAGCACCTCCAGCCAGGTGAAAAAAGTTTACCAGAGTTCTTAGATGATCTGAGCTGATATGACCATGAACAATGCCGACTTGAGATGGGTGAATGAAGGATGGAAGAATTGAGTCTAGCCTGGCAGTGAGGGCTTTGGCATATATCTTGCTGTTGGCCATTATCAAAGAGATTGTCTGATAGTTGGTGAGTAAAGTAAGGTCTTTCACTCCCTTTCTTAGCACTGTAATTGTAGCTGTGCATGTAGGTGGTGGGAAGCCACCAAGTGCTGTAGATTCAATGTATATTTGCTGTAGGACTGGTCCTACCATGGATGAAACTATTTACAGGAAGTCTCCAGGGATACCATCCCCTCCTTTAACTTTGTGTGGCTTTAATGTTTTTGTAGCACTCTTTATTTCTTCCACTGTGAGGCAATTTTCCAGAGTGGTTATTTGCTCTGCTGATAGGATTGGAAGGTATAGTTGGAGGAGGAAATCCTCAGTATCTGAGGAGGCAGTGGGAGATGCTGAGCTGTACAGTTTCTGATAATACTGACTCATGGTGGCACTAATATGTTTAGGTGAGGATCCAAAATGGCCCTTGTCATTTCTAAGTCTGGCTATGTCTCATTCTGCCTGTTATTTCTTGAGTCTGTATCCCAGAACCCTACTACATTTTCCCAGTCCTTCCAGAAGTTGTGTTTAAGCAAGAATATCATGAGTTCTGCCATATTGGTTAACTGATTCCCAATGTCTAGATGGAGCTTTACAATGACCTGATGTAGCGTCAAGCTAGTGTCCACACTGGGTTGAGCCTTGAACTCAGCACTTTTAGCCATCAACGCATTCTCTATACTAGAGAGTTATTTTTCTCTCTCCCATCTTCTTTGTGTGGCATAACTTATTATCTGCCCAAAATCTGTGGCCTTATATGCCTCCCACATTGTGGCCACTATTGTAGTTCAGTTGTCATTCAAGTGAAAGAATTCTGCTGTTTCAGGTTTGTGTAATGTTATGAATTTATCATTCTGCAGTAGCAGAGGGTCCAGACATCATTCGATGGCACGTTGTGTAGCCAGGCCCCAGAGCATGTCCAATGAACTGGAGCATGATTGGAGACTTCTAAAGACTTCTACTGTAATGATGGTATTTACTGGCACAGAAGTCAGCCAAAGGTCCAGGTGCCTATATGTCCAATGGGCAGTGGAAAGGAAGGAAGGTATAGTCCCAATCTCTAGGGTGGAATAGCCACCAGATATCAGTGAATACTTGATCTAGCATCCATAGGGATACTGCCTAAATGGCCTTAAGATGAGATTCAGCTGTTCCCTGGCTTTTCTCTGAAGTTGAGTCCTGGGTAAGGTTAAAATTCCCTCCTATTATCGTGGGAACATTGCTGGGGTTAAAGTGCACCAGCTGTTTGCAAAGTCATCATGGTAGAAGGAGAATTAGTGTTGGGTGCATATATATTACCTATCACCAGTGAATTTGTTGTGGTGTCTAAACACATTAAACCTCATCTGCCATCAGTGTCAGAGACTGTGGCTTAGACCATCAAGGGAAGTATTTTATGTAGAAGGCTTGAGACCCCCCTTCCCTCTTTGTACTGGGGCAGAGTTATGAATCTCAACCTCCACCCATTTCTATTTAAGCCTCTGTGCATCTTGAGACAGTAGTATAGTCTCTTAATGTATTGCAACCTGGGATTTAAGTCAGTTGAGGTGACTTAGTACCCACTTGCACTTCACCAGGAAGGTCAAACCCCAATCATTCCATGGGTAGCATCTTAAATCTACCACATGTAGTGTTAGGTGGTGAAAGCATGGAAAGTTGTTGTCCCCACTTTGTGAGCTTCAGCAGCTACTGCACTGAGATCATATGGGACAGGAATGTGGAACCCAGATCATGGTGCACATGGTGAGTATGTGAAAACATGAAACGGCATTTGTAAGAACTCTCTGCACTGACATATATATGCTTTTTTGAAAAATATTGAGGTACACATTTTAAAGAAAACAAAAACGTCAAATACAACTACTGTATATATGAAAGGAAACTCTGTAGGTATAGCACATTAAGAACTGGGTCAGCTACCCTGGCATGAGGGTTAAGACTGTGTCCATGGATCATGTTTACAGCAATCAAATTCTGAGGTTGGTTACCCAGATCCTTCCCCTCAACCCCCAGCCCTAAATTGAGCCATGAAAGAAATATTCCTGATCATTTCCACAATCTGAGAGGGCCCTACACCATGGGCATTAAATAAGGGAGGTTAGTCTGGCTTGTGAGCATGATGTTACCACCCTCTTACAGTATCATCAAACCTGGGGCAGCTGGGGAAGGGGAATGATGCCCCGTATCTGCGGCAGCTGGCAGAAACAAACTGCTATAGAGTAGATCTACCCTTGGGGATACCAATTTGAGATGGAATGGTGCAAGCCCAAGGGCAATCATCTTATTTAATGTGGAGTCTGTTAAGGGAGTGAAGCACCAGGCACTAGAGATGTTGTGAAGCTTACTTCACCGGCGAAGTTCTGGCAAAGTTGCAAAATTCACCTTCCTGAATTACTTTGCAACTTCACCTAACTTCACCTAACTTGACCCATAAAGATGATGAAGTCAGGTGAAGTTAGGTGAAGCTGGGCGAATTTAAGTCAATTTGCCTAGGAAAAAGGGCAACTTCACCTTGCAAAAACTTTGTAAAGTTGGCACTTCGTGAATTTCACCAACTTTGTGGATTAATTTGCAAAGTAACCTTTATCCATTTCACCCATCTCTATGAGACATTAAGTGCAGCCTGATATTTTGAGCATAAGTAGGGCTATCTATGGCTTGTCAAACATTGCCTTAGGGGGCTGGGTGGAGGGGCAGGGAGTACAAAGTCGACGGTTTGGGTTACCGAGGCTTGTACAAACCACCTGCTAGGTCAGCTTGGCACTGGCTACCTCAGGTAGAACTCATAGAAATGGTCATTTTGAGGCTATCCCAGTTATGTAGGGTTCCCCAAGAGGGGCCAATGTAATTGCTGCACATTAGCAGGTTGACTTTAGGTGCAGAAATCTGCCTCAAAAAGCCATAGCCCATAGAGAGAGTGCAAGCAGTTGGACAGCTGCTCAATTCAACACCCTCCCAACTCTAAGTCACCATAGGCAGGGTGGTGTTGTATAAGAGGGGATATGGAATGTCCTCATAGCTCCAACTCTCTGTGTCTTGTTCCCTCAAACCACCACACTTAACAGTCAGGAAGGCTGCTGTCTTGTGGGTTTCATCAAACTATGGCACTTTGCAGGAACAGCATCATCAGTACAAAACCAGGCATAAGGACTCATTATTCTGTAATGATCCTAGGAGGCAGGAAGCTAAACTGAGGAAAATTCTGGAGCAGGGGGTAGTAATCTAAATAGTGAACACCTAGGAGAAATATATTGTATATTTACCCAGAAGCAGCTTGAACTTAAGAAGTTTACCTCATCCCCCCCCCCACCAGAGATCACCACTAAATACATCAGGGAAGTGACTCATCCTGTTGAGGAAGCAGATATTACATGAAGCTAAAGTTTTTGCATTTGATACCAGATTGTGCAGTCAAGAAGTCAAATGGTGCTGGTTATTGGTCCAGAGTAGTACACTGCAGTGCCTCTGGAAGAAAGCCTAGGTATTTAGTTTTCCCAATGAAGTTCACAGACTGGTGTCTGGAGGCTGTACAGAAGATGCGGGACACAAGAAACCCAAGTAACCCGGGGGGGATGGAGGAACTCAAGTAGGCTAAGTAACTGAAAAATGCACTATATTATAATCATTGATCTCAGTCCCGGATCCCCCCAAACCTTACTGTATAATTATATATAGTCTGGCCCAATAAGGGAAGAAAAGAAACCAACAGTACTAGGTCATTGCTTTAGGTTGTGTCTCTGATGTTGTCGTGAGACTATGGCACTGGGTGGGTGTTGGAGGAGACCTGCATTATTCCATTGTCTAGACCTGAGAAACTTGAAGTAGGGAGCAGAATATTGTTAGGAACTATCTGGCCCAAGTTGTGGTTGGGGCTGGAGCTTTACTTGGATCTGTGGATGGCTATTCTACTGTGAGCAGGGAAGTCAGAGGCCATGCAGAGGAGGTTTTCAGTATGGTTGGTGGCTGTGGGGATTGATCTGAGTAAGGAGGACATATTGAGGTATATTTGTTTGGAGCTGCCAAGCCCACCTAATCATCTTTGGTTTTGACTGAATCTACACTTTAGCTATGGCTGTGGAATCTCATTGTTGGTGGTGTAGAGACTTTCCTCCCCTTAGTTCTGCTTCTTTTTCTGTTTCTGGGTTTCAGGGGCAGCCATTATACCTTCTCCTGAGTTTGCAGTGCATTTGGATGTAAGTCACTGTGGCTTTAGAAGTGTTCAAAGTTACTAGAACACTATTGTGTTGCAGCCAAAAATGATCAGGATACCAGAGTGTAAGCGTGATCCCCAACTGGTGTATAGCTTGCCAGACCCTTGAGTAAGCCCTCCATTTGGCTGTTAGGTCACAAGAATAATCTTGAAAAATCACTATTTTGTGACCCTGCCACTCAGATAAGCCGATTTTTAGTGCCCTCGGCAAAATGCCTTCTTTTACTTGAAATCTCAAAAACTTTGCAAGTGTGGGCCATGGTATTTCTTCATGTTTTAGTGGTGGAACTAATGAGTGGTGTGCTTGCTAGATGTCAAATCGTAAGTTGCTGGGCAGCTTGTGGAGGTTGAGGAGGGCATGGCAGGAGAATCCAATGGTGTCTCATAGGCTGTTGTGCTCTGGGATGTGCACAAATCCAAGGTCATTTTGTCAAACTCTATTCTTGAGGTCATCCACCATGTCCTGGAGTTGTTGCATTAGTTTAGTTTGCTCCCAGAGCTGTGCCATAAGTTCTGGCAGTTATGCCCATTTGAAGTGCTCCTCTTGTCAGTTATTTACAGGTTTTTGGAGACTTGCGTAATAGCAATTGTATTAGTATTTGCTGTTCATTTTAAATAGAAACATAGAAACATAGAAGTTGACAGCAGATAAGGACCGCAAGGTCCATCCAATTTGCCCATTTCTTTTTCTACCTTATAAATGTGCCATTGGCCTTTGCTCTGTCAGTGGCCTATCTAGTCATACTCATCTGTATTGCTCCCTTATGCCTATCCCATGCCTTTTTGAAGCCCTGCACTGTATTCATAGCCACCACTTCCTGAGGTAGGCCATTCCATGCATCCACCACCCTTTCTGTGAAAAAGAATTTCCTCACATTCCCCCCTTAATCAGCCTCCCTCTAATCTCATGCTGTGTCCTCTTGTCCTGCTACTTTTCTTATATTTAAACATGTTAGACTCTTTCACCTTGTTGATGCCCTTAAGGTGTTTGAATGTCTCGATCATATCACCTGTCTCCCTCCTTTCCTCAAGGGTATACATATTGAGCTCCGTTAATCTGTCCTCATATGTCTTCTGATGCGGTCCCTGCACCATTTTGATTGCCCTTCTCTGGATTGCCTCAATTTGGTTAATGTCCTTGTGAAGGTGAGGCCTCCAGTACTGCACGCAGTACTCCAGTTGGGGCCTAACCAGTGTCTTGTAAAGAGGGATTATTACTTCCCTCTTATGACTTGTGATACCCCTACTAATACACCCTAACATCCCCCCTAGCCTTACCTACTGCTTTAGAGGTCTGCTTGGATGATTTCAGGTCATTGGTGATGATGATGCCCAAGTCTCTTTCTTCCTTTGTGACTGCCAGAAACTCTCCTCCCAGCCTATAGGTGGCTTCAGGGTTTCTCTTCCCTATGTGCATTTTATTTAGCTTTTGTTGACTGGGTAAGTACACTAGACAAAATTTATGCCTATTTTCAGGAACGACCTGGGAGAATACAACATAGGGATACAAATAATTGTACAGAAAGGATGCTAGTACATCATGACAAATATAACATGATCTTGCACTTCTTTGCATTAAATCCCAGTTGCCACTCTTCTGACCATTTTGCTAGCTTATCCAGATCTCTTCTCATTCTGTCCACCCTATCTGGATCATCTACTCTGTTGCAGATCTTGGTATTATCTGCAAACAGACAAGCCTTACCCTCTAGTCCACCTGCAATGTCACTAATGAAGATATTGAAGAGGACTGGCCCCAGGACTGATCCCTGAGGTACCCCACTTGTGACTTGCATCTCTTCTGACTGTATACCATTTATCACCACTATCTGTTTTCTGCCCACCAACCAGTTTGCCACCCAGTTGATCAACTTCTGACCCACTCTGAGCCTACCCAGCTTATTTATCAATCTTCTATGTGGAACAGTGTCAAAAGCTTTGCTGAAGTCAAGGTAGACGACATCAGCTGCTCCCCCTTGGTCCACCACTCTGGTTACCCAGTCAAAGAAATCTATGAGATTAGTTTGACAGGACCTTCCTTTTGTAAACCCATGCTGTCTTGGATCCTGTGCCCCTATGGATTCCAGATGTTGCTCTATCCTTTCCTTAAGGAGTACCTCCATAATCTTGCCCACTACTGAGGTAAGACTGACTGGTCTGTAGTTCCCTACCTCCTCCCTGCTACAAATCTTGAGGAGCAGGATCACATGAGCCCTTCTCCAGTCTTCTGGGACCTCTCCTGTGCTCAGAGACTCACTAAACAGTTCTGCTAATGGCTCTGCTAGTTCCACCCCTTAGCTCCTTAAGTACCCTGGGATGTATGCCAGCAGGTCCCATTGCCTTATCCACCCTGAGCTTAATGAGCTCTTGTAGGACTCTTTCTTGTATTTCTTTTAGGAGCTGAGAAAACATTTACTCTATATGGTTGACCAGAATAGTGACAACAGCCATGACTGGGAGCCAGAAGCACAGGAAACCTGAGTAGGGATGGTGCAACTCTGACACTCTGCAGCTGAACTGTAGGAGTTATTTTCATCAAAAGAGGAATGCTTTACTCATTGTGTTGTTTTCTATAGGATTGTGCCCCAATATTGAGATTTAAGCAAGAAAGCTTTGCAGATGCCATTAGATTAGGGCTGGGGGATGAAGTGAGAATGGATTAGGCAGACATCTTCTCTGAAGTTAAGCCATACCCACAAGTGGGAGGCATGTTTTTAATCGCATTAATGTGTTTTACTGCCACTCTTTTCCCAATATATGTTTTATCATGCTGTACTAATTGTTTAAGCTTGCTGTCTGTATAGCACTTGAAGCCCTGGGTAGTAAATTCAAGCTTATTTCAGTAAAATGCGCAAAACATACAGTTATAACATTCACATATAGTTAACAATTAAAAATATAATTTAACAAGTTCCATCCCATATAAATTAAAAATAAACTCCCCTCTTAAACGTGCATATATAAAATTGAATCATACTTACTTCTTAATAATACACAGAACCAAATAAGCAAATGTATTTATAGCACTAATTATCTTCACTTTAGAGGAAAATAACAACAGGCCTAGTAGCTTCTTAATATGTAAATCTGAGAGACTAGAGACAATATGACATTTAAAATATTCAAAATAGGATTTATAAATCTTTCCCCTATGGTGTCAAACCTTTTACACTCTAATGACTATCTGCTGAACCTTGGATAGGAACCTAATAAAAAAAATTGCCTTGTCTTATAGTATAAACTACTTAGAGAACATTGAATTGCAGCGGAGTCTCCCACTAAGGCAGGAAGAGATTTCACTACAGGCTCTACAGCATCTCCAAACTAATCAAAGAAAAGTGACATCCAACTGAGTATCACAGATAAGCTACACAGAATTAACTACTGAAAGAAGTTTACAACTCAAATTGTAACCTAACAGTACAGAGCACATGACAGGAACAAACTCCCAAACCCAAAAACTCACAGCTAAACATTTATCCAAATGGTAACTAATACAGAGCACAATTTACAACCTAACAGAATTGAGTACATGGCATGATCAATCAAACCCTACAAATCCAAATAACTCACAGCCTAACATTCAACCAAATGTCACATTTCTTAAAGGATTTTCTCTACATTTTGTCTTCTGTTGAACCTTTTTTTATTGATCTTGGCATTTAAAAAAACAGAGCATGCTGCAACTTGTTCAATTATAACTTACACTGGCACATTTCTAGAGTTTCTGTTCTTAGTTGCAATCTTAAAAACAGATTATCTTTCTTTTTTTTAACAAAAAAATGTAGAATTATTGCCTCACCATTAAAAGACTGTAGCAGCATTCCATTTCCATCAGCCATGAATTGCGTTCTTGAGCACTGGCTGACAAATCTAATGATTAACTAATGTTAATGATGACATTGCAGTGCTGCTCATATGAAGATATTGTTTTACATCTGAGTCACCTGTAGGAATTTTTATGAATTACCTTCTCTGAAAGTGTGAGTTGAGTAATTAATATTACCATATTTGCTAAAATGAGAAATGCAGCACTGCAATTTAACATGCAGTACAGGTTTAATGATTAATAGTTTTACTGTACAGCATTTTCAGACAGTGAATAAAATTCTTTGTAAAACAATATTTACCTAGTTACAATGGCTATATAGAATACATTTTATATATGGTGATGGGTATATCTAGTTTGTGCTAAAACAAAACCTATAACATGGCTAGTACTAACATTCTGAATATCAAAAAAACAAACTCCCCATAAAATGTCTTCTATTGATGCGAATCATCAATTAGTACATCACTACTATGTCAATGTTTCAATATATCAAAACAGGTTCTAAACCAAAACCTTTTTAGAGCATTTTGGAGATTCTAATTAGATATGGTTTTAGTTAAAACAAGAAAAGGTTCACTCATATCCAGTGTTAGATAATTTACTTTAACCTGTTTCAGATGGGCCTATTTGCACAAAATATTTGAAAAAACATAACATTTATTACATGTATTGCTCTATTTGGATGATCCCTAAAATGTAAGGCTAGTTTTCCTTTAGATATTAAATTGATTTAGATTCCAGTAAGGGCATTGCTACCATGGCAACATAAGACTATTCTCCCTAAGGAAATTCTGCGAGAGTCAGTGAAGAATGGACATACTTGTTAATGGCACAGACTAATGCAAAGTACTCACAATTCTAATGTTTCTTTCATTCAGACTGCTTACATAACATCAACATAACTCATCACTTATTGTGTAATCTTGCTCATGGAGAATTTGGCAAATTTTACACTAAAAGTATTATTTTAATGACAGTTTCTTCTCTGACAGCAAGGAATATAAAATTGATTTATTATTTTCAATAAGCCAGGCCATTTTTTTCCATCAGTTTCTTTTCTTCAGATATGTTGTCTAACATTTTTCAGTGTCAGAAAATGTCAAGAAAAGTGTGTTTACATAAATACATTAAATTTAATGTAATTCTGAGCAACACACTCCCTCCCATTAAACAGCAGCATTATGGAGCTGAAACAGTTTCTAGGGAATACTGTATATTTACCTTAGAAGACAAAACTATGGCATGGTTATTTTATTATGCAATAGTAAAACTGGGACGTAATTGTTCATCCACTCTATTTGTAACCATATGTTTTTCTTTATAGTTAATTTCAATAGTGTAAAAAAATGAAATTCTCTCAATGGGGCCTATGCATGAATGCATGCTGGGTAGCTATGTGCCCATAGACAGGCACATGGTGCATGGTATGAACAACATTGTGCACCTGCAGGGTGCCTGTCTGTGGCTCCATTCCCCCCACCAGCACACACAATTGGTGGGGGGTAGATTTAAGAACACTGGCAGGAATCCAATTGAATGCCAGTCCTGGGTCATATATGGATCCCCTGCTGTGTATGAGCACAGAATTCAGGGATGGTGCAGGATAACAAACAGCAACGTTAATTGGGTGATGGCCTGACTGGCTTCCCACAGCCCACCCTGCCAAACCAGAGGGCTGGTGCAGCACTGCAGATGAGGCTTCATTGTTCTGCAACCTGTGAGGGTACTATGAAAGGGGTGCATGACATAGTGAGCAGGGTCCCTGCTGCCATATTGTGTGCTCCCCTTACCTGGCACTCTACACCTTTGAGAATGCAGCAGAGTAAGTAAATGCCCCAGGATGTGGCCCCAGACTACTTGAGGTGTGTAGCTGCCTGATCAGTCAGGTGGATCATGTGCACAAAGAGTGTGCAACCCTTCTGGGCATGCACTGTGGAAATGCGATGTATAGGTAATCTGCACATTTGTGTATAAGACCCAATATGAATTGCACTAAGAGACACAATCACTAAATATTTAGTTACTTAATTAGTTACTTTTTTAGCCAAGCGGGGGTCTTGAGGTGAACTTTAGAATATGACTTGTTTACAAGTGCATCCATGCAGATCATGGAAGTACAACCACATGCTACTTATTGTCATACAGTATATAACCTGTGCAAAAACATAAGTCGTAGTTTACATCGAATAGCAGTGAAAAAGAAAGGTCCCATCTGATTAGATTCCTGGAGTTTACACACATATTGTTTATTTATTCAATTATAAGTGGATATCTGATAGATAGCTTGTATGAGCAATGCATTTGTGCATTTAATTGACCAAAACAATGTCTTATATAGTATATCATTTAGTTTGTTCATATACTGTTGTTGGTTAGGAGGACACACTTCACTGAATAACACATTTTTTTCTAGATGTATCTTGAGAGAATGGGTGTGATAAATAATACAGAGAAATAACATAATAAATACAGAATCACACATACATGCATAGAGACGTGTAAAATGGTAGCAATAGGAACATCAGCTGGATCCCAGAGGATGTTATTCAAATAGCACACGCTTACAGCTGAAAAACATGTTTATATCACAAATTGCTGGCAAAATGGATATGTGAGTAGACAGTCAGCTAATTTAGAATTAGGGATGCAGTAGGGATGACTCTAAAAGAAGGAAGGTATCATATCACAAGGGGGATATCAGTGGAGAAGAATATGAGGGGAAAGAGGCAATAGGTGAAAAGGTAAATGGTTTGTTCTCAAAAGAAGAGTTACTGGGCAAAAGGAGGAGTCAAAAGTAGAGGACAGACTAGATCCCAAGATGGGGAGACTGTAAGAAAGCAGACTGCTTAATGAAACTCTTGGGGCAGGGGAGAGAAAAAAAGTCTTGATTTTCTAATACAGTGATTTGGGGGGGGGTAAGTACAGAGAGTGTAAAGGTAAAAGTGGAGGATGACAAACCAGAATATAAGATCCAAAGATGTATGGTGGAAACATCTGCCATCAGGGAAGGGAAGGGGAGAAATGAGTATGTACAGAGAGGTGATGGGTGGGGAGACTTAGGGAGTGCATTTAAGTACAAAATAACAGAATGAGGAAAAAGGTGGTTCAGACTTGTCAGGGTGGATTGAAGGCAACACTGTGAGCAATATCATCCTAGTTAAATAACAGAAGGATGATTTTCATGACAGTCTTCTTATGTGCAGGGAGAGGGAGAGAGAGGCATTGTTCTGGGCAAGTTATGTGCACTCAACTTCCAGTGGATTTGTTTTTGTTTATAAATGTCATTAATGTGGTTAGAAAAGCCAATGTGCCAGTCACATCAGTTTCCTAGATATTTTAAAAAAAGCAATTTCTTCAGCAGGTATCCATCTATGGTCCTAAAGACCAAGTTTTCTGGATATTGGTCAGCCACTCCCTGTTATCAAAGGTCACAGATACCATTTCTTTGGCATTGTTGATAAGCTGATTTGTGTAGAACCAGCAATGGACATTTTCAAAATCATGGTAGAGCTGGGCCTTTAATTTTGGAGCTGATGGCCTAAAGGCTTAAATCATAGTGTTGTCCACAGACATTGGAAAGTTTATGGAGACACAGGCCTTAGAAGTTAATCAGAAATATCAAGAACAGGATGAAGCCCAAGACAGAACCCTAAGAGACTTCTAACCCAATCGTGGGGCAGGGACAAGGCATATACTACAAAGACAGCTTGGGATCTGTCATCCTGGTATGAGCTGAACCAGTAGACAATGAGGCCAAAGAGACATACAGTAGTTACATTGTTACAGAGTAGTTGTCAGCAGAAAATGACCTCCTGGTCCATCTAGTCTGCCCTGTATTAGATAAGATCCTACTT
Organism: Neoceratodus forsteri; assembly: GCA_016271365.2. Taxonomy (NCBI): domain Eukaryota; kingdom Metazoa; phylum Chordata; order Ceratodontiformes; family Ceratodontidae; genus Neoceratodus; species Neoceratodus forsteri. The sequence continues at coordinate 452,203,189 of CM028131.1, forward strand.
TTCTAGTCCTAGTAGTAGTATAAGTTCATATATCTCATCAAATGTTAAATTTCAGCCAATCAGCGCGTGCCACGTCATTTGACAGGTGGGAGTGGCCTAAAACGGACCAATCAGAATCGCCCCTTGTTAAACCGGAAGTACCTCCCTAAATTGCGCTAGCCCCGCCCCCTTCTGGCAGAAATGACCGCGTTCAAACCGTGTCCCACCCCTTGCACCGGAAATGACGCAGCGTTCAAGCCGTGTCCGCCCCTAACGCGAAATGACCTAACACCACCATTTTGTAGCGTCTTACGCCCTTCATTCTGTTTCTCCTCGAACCCTGCCAGACCAGCCTGGCTCTAGACCCCTGTCCCCACGCCCCCTTCTTCGTAGCACTCCTCGATCCCCCGCCAGACCATCCTGGCTGGAACCCGAGTACCACCATGCTATCTTGAACTCCTGCATCTCTCCTTTCTCCTGCACCCCACCAGCCTGGCTCAACCCCTGTCCCGCCCCTCCTTCTCGTACACTCCTCGATCCCTGCCAGACCATCCTGGCTGGAACCCAAGGCCCACCATGCAGCTTGAACTCCTCGTCCCTCCTTTCTCCTGCACCCCCACCGGCCTGGCTGAACCCCTGTCCCCTTCTCCTGCACCCCACCATCCTGGCTTGAACCCTGTCCCCCTTTCTCCTGAACCCCACCATCCTGCTCGAACCCTGTCCCTCTTCACCACCGTGCTCCTCCATCCCAAAAAATCAGTTAGTGTTTATGTAGTGGTATGTGCCCCTGTAGGCCTGGTGTATAACTGCAGGGACATGTGGTGTTTTTGATTAGGATATTTTCAGAAAGAAGTATCTAGGAGGAACCTGATCGTGCAGAGGTTTCACAGATCTGTGGAGACCCCACCCGAGGAATTCATCTGCCTGTGTGAGTACCCCTTTTCTGTTTTGTAACAGTATACAAAATTATTTAACAAGCATCTGTAGGACTGTGTCAAACTTGCATCAAAAGGATCGCTTTATGCATCAGCATGTAACATTTATAAGCTAAAATGGGGGACCTCTGTGTAAATAAGATGGTTCAGCAGTTTCTCTGGATAGCATTGCAACAATCGCAAAAACTAATTATTTATACTTTTGTCATGAATTAGAAAGAATAAAATATATCAGAAAAAGGAATACACATACCTATAGTTCACCCCTCAGCTCTGTGTAGTATCAAGGAGAAGCTGAAATGAAATGTGTTGTGTGATATTTATAATGTTTAAAAATGATATATTACAATGAAAATACAGAATGTAAAATGATAATGTTTCTCTTTCAAAATAATTTTAAAGCACACAGTCTTAAAATGTATCTACAGCTTTGCTTAGAGTATGTTGCAAAAAATACACACTTTGTGTGTGTGTGTGTGTGCCTCATTAGACACGTAGAAAAGCAATGTCTTTTATGTATGTTTAAAATATAGATGGGGGGTTTGGAGCCTGGTGGCTGTGTGTGTGTGTGTATGTATGTGGTCCATCCTCATTAGGCACATAGGAAAAGCAATGCCTTTTATGGATGTTTAAAATATAGCTGGACTTTTGGAGCTCACGGTCCTGTTGGCTGTGTGGTAGGGTCTTTGTCTGTTAAGGCGTGACAAAACATCTGTTGTTCATTTATACAGCCATGGCTACAAAGGCCTATTGATTCTCTTTGGAAACATGTGTGTCTCAAGATTTTTGGATTACAGGGTCTGTAAAAAGTAGCTTTATGCTTTTGTTGCAAAATAAATGTCTATAGTTACATTATCAAAAATTAAAAAGTCATGTAGTACTAAATAGAAAAATAAATATGTTACAAAGAAAAGACAGAATGTAAAATGATAATGTTTCTCTTTCAGAATAATTTCAAAGCACACAGTCTTCTTAAAATGTATCTACAGTTTTGCTTAGAGTCGATTGCAAAGAATACACACTTTGTGTGTGTGTGCTATATTTACCGAATTACTAATTTAAAGGACACAGCTGTTTAAAAAGACAGAATTTCTGTTTTGACTTTTAAAAACATAACTTAAGCTGGCACTCAATGACGTTATTATAAACTGTGCCTCTCTGTGTTTTAAGAGTGATAAAAAAGCATCTGTTTTTAATTAGACTGTGACCAACCTATTAGCAGAAAGGAATTTCTTAATGCCTTCCAGCTGTCACAGGAAGTGAGAAACAAAAGCCTACATTGACTAGCATAGGGTCTTATAAATCCCCCTTGGAGAATGGAGGTGGTTGGTCTGATGGACAGTACCAGATGTTTTTTCATTACTTGCCACGTACTTGGGGTGGGGGGGTCTGAGTCATTTTTATATAAGCATTTCAAGATACTGGAAGCTCAAGTAGTAGTTGTGGTAGTCTCGCTCTGTCCTTTTGTCTTGAGCTAAAAAATTAAAAATATTCAACAATTAGCCATGGAATCGTGGACTCCTGACGAAGAGCTTATCCAAACATTTACTCGTTTGGCTAATACACAGTTGAACACTACAGAAGGTGTGTATTTTTTAACTAGAAATAGTAGATGCTGCATGTTTTAGAATTTAAATTTTGTCTTATAAAAGTTTTAAAAATACTGAAAAGTAGTGATAGGGGTGTATTTTTCTGTTTTAAAACAGCCATGCAGAGAAACCCTGGAGGAGGCTGGCTAATCCCCAGATTACCACTACAGAAGGTGTGTATTTTTAACTAGAAATAGTAGATGCTGCAGGTTTTAGAGTTTAAATGTTGTCTTATAAAAGTTTTAAAATACGAAGTAGTGACAGGGTTTATTTTCTGTTTTAAACAGCCCCAAGAGAAACCCTGGAGGGAGGCTGGCTAATCCCAGATTACCACTACAGAAGGTGTGTATTTTTAACTAGAAATAGTAGATGCTGCAGGTTTTAGATTTAAATGTTGTCTTATAAAAGTTTTAAAATACTGAAGTAGTGACAGGGTTTATTTTCTGTTTTAAACAGCCCACAGACAAACCCTACAGGTGTGAGAGGAAAAAAGAGATCATTACATGAATGTAATGTTTTTCAAAGGCATGCCAGAATTTCTGCTGGTGTCAGTGACCAGAATACGTATAGCATAACTGAACAAGATATACAGCCATCTACAAGCAGTGGTTCAAGAGTCTGTGCAGTTGTAAATGAGCCAAATGCGTCAATAAACATTGTACAGCCATCTAGGAGCAGCGGCTCAAGAGTCTTTGCAGCTGTAAATGAACCAAATGTGACAATAAACAATGTACAGCCATTTAGGAGCAGCAGCAGCACAAGCGTTTCTGCCCAAAGGTTTCAAGAAAGTGACATTGACATGATCAATATTGGGAAAGCCTGTATTTTTAAAACAATTGATAGTTTGTTTAATGCCTTGGTAATTGAGGGCAGATTATCTAGTGAGGATTATGATCATCAGCTGCTTAAATCTGAGCTTTTTAAAGTTAAGCTACTTTACTGAACAGTGTGCTTGGTTTTATTGCAAAGTTCTAAGCAGTCATGCAGGATTTAAGGATGATGGCCAGTGCACTCCATGTATAGAAAAGTACAGGAGATTGGAGGAAAAAGTGGCCAAAAACAAAGAACAAATTACAAAGTGAAAGCACAGAAGCTCTATAAACTGAGTACAAAAGGTTGCATCACTAACAAAATGAAAAAAAATAACAAATGGGGTCAAAAAAGAAAAATCTGGGTAAAAATAAAACAATCCAGAAAGTCAATAAGAAAAGTAAAACATGCCAGGAAAATATTACAATGTAGGTTGTTACAGAATGCTACAAATGGTCTGCAGTCTGAATTAGAAAACCATCATGATGATGATCAGGCTAACAGGTGCCCCTACAGTGTATTTAGAAGCTGTACAGGAATATGAGCGGATTTAAAAAATTTAATGCTACAGAATTTCATCAAAGATATAAGTTTATAAATCTAGATAAAATAAAATCTTTTACAGAGGCTATTGCTGCAATGCACCAGGCTATAGAAAGTTTGTTAGACAGTGTGAAGAAAAAACACAATATGGGGATTTTATACAGGTAAGATTAAATGCTGCTTCTTTGAATCACCCTTGTTCTCCAAGAAAGACAAGACCAAATGAACTAAATGCTGCAACCTTCTTAGATCAGATAGCTGATATGCTACAGAGCAAAACTGAAGTAATTGCTGATTCCTCTATACATCTTGTGGTAACGACCATCAGAAACCACCAGGGGTCGGGGGGGGGAGAGCGGACACTGAGCTCCATCTTGTATAGCAGGATTTTACAAAAAGAACGATACCTGATTGATTTAAATAACAGAAAATAGTTTGTGTTTCAGTGGCTCCATTCTCGCAATCTTAAATCCACATATGAGTGACAGTCAGTTGTTGAACAAGGCTAAAATATTGTATGCTGAGCTAGGTTTGTCAGACCAAAGCCTGTCACTTTTAGTGATGTGTCACAGTTTGAGCGCTTTTAGGGTCAAAATTAGATTTTATATCATAATGAAAAACTGACAAACATTTTCAACAGGTCCAGAAAGATTTCCTAAAACACTGTTTGTATTATTACATGAAAACCATTTTATGGCATCACTAATGTAAAAAAATTCATAGGTGCACGGTACCTCTGCGAATATTGTGATGTAGCCTACAGCCATAAAGAAATGATATCTGTGCACAACAATGCAAAGTTTGTTTCAACCGTGTTGTCTCGAAAGGAAATTGGCACAGTATCTTGTCACAAATGTAAGAAGATTTGTAGGTCTTCAGCATGCCTAGAAAAGACATTTAACTAGAGCTGATGGTGATACAGGGTCTTGTAAATCCATGAAACTGTGTGAACAATGTTTTGTTTTTAAAGGGATCTCATACATGTAAATTGATTCAGTGTAGCAGATGTGGTTCTTTCATGACAGCAGACAAGCATCTGTGTTACATGTCACCACTCACAGATGTAAAAGCACTGAGAAATATATAGTGTTTGATTTTGAAGCCACACAAGAAAGCGAGTGCACATACCAAATTTTGTGTATGCTAAGCAATTAGATGGGGAGAGGTCCTGGGAATTCGAGGTGAAGATTGCATAAAAGATTTTGTAGGACATTTTATTGATGCCCCATTTAGACACTACACATTTATAGCACACAATGCCAAAGGCTATGACAGTTACTTTATCATTAGCCAGCTAGTCAAGGAAAGAATTGATATTAAATTGCTCACACAAGGAGAAAAAGTACTCTGTGTCACAGTGACATCCCTACACATCAGATTTATTGACATCCATTATTTTCTTCCTTTTAAACTAGCAAAAATCCCTGCAGCCCTTGGATTTGAGAATGAGATTGCTAAAGGTTACTTCCCCATTTTTTAACACAAGGCTAATGAAAATTATGATAGGCCCCTGCCCGATGCTCAGTTTTATGGTTCTGAATATATATTTGCCTGCAGAAAAGCAAGAGTTTTTGCAATGGTACCTAGCTAACAGACATAGAGAATTTAATCTGAAAAAACCGCTACTATTGTCAGTTAGATGTTGAAATTCTTTGAAAAGCCTGTGTCAGATTTAGAAATGAAGTACTGGAGATGACTACAATATTTTAAAACAGTCAGCGGTGATACAGTGAGTATGAAACAGTATCCTTAGACCCTTCCAGTGCGTCACCATAGCCTCAATTTCTATGGCTATGTACAGATTTCTGTTCTTGAAAGAATGCACTGTTGCTGTTCTCCCCAGACAACTATCACAGACAATTGAAGAGGTACTCCACACCTGCTATTCAGTGGCTTATGTACATATCTGAGAAAAAACATTTCTATTCAGCATGCGCTGAGAGGGTGGTGAATTTAAGGTGGTCCGTACTTTTGGATGGCTATTCAGTCATAAATGGAATACCCACAGCATTTGAATTTAATGGTTGTTTTTCATGGTTGCAACATCTGTTACTGTGAAAGATAGAAACCACATGACAGGGACTAGTTTTGGACAGTTATTCAATAGGACCATGCACAAATTTCATTTTCTAAAAGACAGGGTTTTGCAGTTAGAGTATTGTGGGAACATGAATGGAAAGCAATGCTGACCACAGATCAGGGTTTGAGTAATTTCTTGAGGACAGGCAGCTACCACAGCCACTCGAACCTAGGCAGTCACTGTTTGGGGAGAACAAATGCCATTTGTCTGTACTATAAGACACAGCCTGATGAGAAAATACACTATTATGGTTTTACCAGCCTCTACCTTTTGTTAACAAACCAAACAGTATCCAGTCGGTCATCCTGACATCATTTATGACAATTTGATGACCTCACTCAGTACTTTGGTTTAGAAAAGTAAAATTCTTACCCCTAGAGGTCTTTTCTTTCCAGTGCTGCCATCCAGGATTGGTAAAAGCTGTGTTTACATTATGTCATGCATGCGCTGAAAATAGACTTCAAACAACATCATGCACATGATGATGAGCAATGGTCACTACAGGTACCTACTGTACCATAGAACTAAACCTGGCACTGGAAAAAGACTACAAAATCATTAACATTTATGAAGTTTGGCATTTTAAAGATCATGCACAGAGCTTTTGCAGATTACATCAAGCTGCATCTAAAAGGCAAGCAAGAGGCATCTGGTTTCCTTCATGGGTCAAAACTGAAGGATAAAGTCAGGTACATACAACAGTATTTTGAAAGGAAAATGTACATTTGAACCCTGCAGCCATAGCTGTTAACCCTGCAAGGAGACAGATATATAAACTGTTTTTAAATTCTCTTTGGGGCAAATTTGGGCGAGAGCTAATTTGCAGACAACGAGCATAGTAACAGACCCACAGAAATTATTTCAATATGTTTCGTTCCATATCACGATATCTCATCCGTGCTTTTTCATCAATGATGAAACAGCATGTAGCTGAAATATACCAGCGATCATTACACAAATTCAATAATATCAACATATTTATAGCTAGTTTACAACAGCATATGCAGAGTCGAACTCTACAACCTGCTAGATAGGTTACAGGACAGATGCCTTTACCACGACACAGACTCCATCATTTTTGTGTCCAGACCGGGTGACTGGGCCCACCTCTGGAGCAATTATTTAGGGAGCTGATCCAGTGAAGTTCCTGCTGATGAACACATTACAGAGTTCATTTCTGCAGCCCAAAACTTTCTGATTTACAGGCTGTCCAGTGATGAGGTTGTTCTTAAAGTGAAAGGTTTACCCTTAATGTAGCCAACAGTAAACACATTAATTTTGAAAGTCTGAAGGACCTGGTCTTTGACTATACGAGGTCACAGATCTCTAAAGAAATTACCGTGAGTCAACTCATCATTGTTAGGAATAAAAAGCAGTGGTCCCTTGAAACAAAAACGTTGTCCAAGACCCAGAGAGTAGTTTATGACAAGCGAGTTTTACAAGACAATTTTAAAACCCTTCCTTACGGATACTGATTGTGAAAAATGGATATCAGGTTGCAGCATCCCTTTACTTGTCTGTTGGCTGGCCCCTCTAATAGTGGGAAGAGCTTCTTTATAAAACAGTTGTTGGAACATACTGATGCCACTTTATCACACAAGCCTGAAAATATTGTCTGGTCTCTACAGCTGTTGGCAACCTTTGTATAATGGTGCTGTTAAAGTTCCCTCAGATTAAATTTGTGGAGGGCTACCGATGTCACTAGCTGGCAACGATCTCTTACCCCTGGAAGGTCAATTTTGTCATTATAGATGATTTGATGGACTCTGCCTGTCAAAATAGTGAAGTGGAGTATGGGTTTACCAAGTACAGTCATCATAAACAATTGACAATATTTTAATTGTCCAGAATGTGTTCTGTCAAGGTAAAAAGCAGGACCATCACACTAAATGCCAAATACATGATTTTGTTTAAAAACCCCAGAGACAAGCTTCAGATCACAACACTAGCTAGAACAAATGTATCCTGGTCAGACAAAATTTTCTTCTGAAGCTTTGAAGATGCCACAAGAAAGCCTCATGGCTATTACTGGTTGATTTAAGATCAATACACCAGACGAATATAGACTGCATAGTGGGGTGTTTCCCCTGACTGGCCTGGCATATGTCATGAAAAACACATTCTGCTTCTAAAATATTTGATACTGTATTGTCATTATGTCAAAAAGACTGCAGAGAATCTGTCTGTTTTAAGTTACTAGTAAAAGGGCCTCTGAGCTTAAGAAAAGCTATTTTATGTTCAGCCTCTGATGATCTGATATCAGCTATAGCTGAGATAGCCTTAAACACTCTCAGAGGAAATATTCCACTGTCAGCAAAGCAGTTAGGTGTACTGAAAAAAAACGGAGAGTCATTAAAACTTTAAGCGATAAACAAATAACCTTAAAAGGAAAAAGAAAATAGTTAATCAGACTGGTGGCTTATGGAGCGCTGCTGGAATTGCCATCCCTTTGATCACAGGCCTGCTGGCTAACAGATAATGGATTTACACAGAAAATGTATTTGGTACCTCAGCAACAGATGGATCACATTAAAACTAATTACCCTGATCAGGATATGAGAACAGTTGCAACTAACAGTTTGGACACTGACATGAGAGCTATACTGTCCCGGACTGATTTATCAGACTATGACAAAGCAAAATGTACTCTGCTGTGTTACAGCACTATCTGACTTTAGTAAGACAAGGAGAACAAGCTAAAACCAGTTTGACATTACTCATGCCTGAAAATGAATCAATGTCTGACCCCCTGCGGTCATAGCAGAGACAAGCTTCTGTACCTAGTACTATGGAAAAAGACATTTAAGTAGTGTTTCTCATCAGTCTAAAACCAATGCTGAACTTTTGTTAAAGCATATGGCCAAGAACAAGGATATTGTGTTTTGGAGTGATAAGGGTGAATTAATGTATAAAGGCACTGTTGTTTCTGGGTCTCACATAGTGGGTTTAGTAAGGCGGCTCAGCCACTCACGCAATCCTGACCACAGAAAGCCAAAGGGCTGGGATGTTTTTGTCAAAGCAATGGCTGAGTCTAACATACCCACCTCAGTGTTTGCTCACTCAGCAAACAGGAGCTATGTGGAAAGGCTGAAATCGGTAGCTGGTGCAAAACAGCCACAGCCATCTCCAGTTAGCCAATGGTCAGTGGCCCAAAGACAAAGTCTTTTAAGAAACCTGTGTGGCTCACTATGTAAACTTAAATGCAATCTCTATGTATGAATGTTAGGTACCTCAGTGACTGTTGTGTACAGCATATGTTGAACATTTACCTCATATTAAATATGTAATCCTACCTCAGTGACTGCTGTGTACAACCTATGTTAGCCATTTACCTCATACTGAATATGTAATCCTGTTTTACAAAAAGTGTTTATATTGATGCATGTTAGCCTACTTCATAGTTAAATATGTTAACATGTTTTTTAGAAAGATGTGCTTATAATTCTACCTCAGGGCTATGGCGTATATAGTGTGCATTTTTTAACAGGAGATGCTTTTGTTTTATTATATCATATCTATGATGTCACCACTGATGCTTGTATTTTATTGCCAGTGTTTTACAATAAATGCCTTTGTATTTTATATATTTGTCATTATTGAAGACATTGCATTTCTTATCCATGATGTTACCACTGATGTATGTTGTATTTTATTGGCAGTTTTTTTACAATAAATGCCTTTGCATTTTATATATTTGTCATTATTGAAGACATTGCATATCTTATCCATGATGTTACCACTGATGTATGTTGTATTTTATTGGCTGTTTTTTACAATAAACACCTTTATATTTTATATATTTTTGTCATTATTGAAGACATTGCATATCTGAAAACGTTAAACACAGCCCCCCCCACAGTTTAAACGCAGCAAACAGAGACACACAATTATGAGTGTTTATATATGATTTTTATAAGTGACTGGTTTTGAATAAAATTACAAGCTGCTGCATCTTTGAAATTCATTACAAGACAAACAAGTCTGAACATGTTGCCACCTCACTGATACGTGCCTGACATGTTTAGATGTCTGGAAAAGTGCGTACAAAACTAGTTACCATGGCATCATTTTCAGCAAATCATTAGAGTACATTTTAAAATCTGATCATAAGAAAGTCCTTTGCATCTGTGGTGTAAGAAAAATATGCAGTGAAATCCACAGGTGGTAGAAAAGGTATCTTGTAACTGTGTGTTTTGGTACAAAATGTTGTTTGCATTTCTGTTTAAAAAAAAACAATAGTTTGTGCATGATTGTCAGGATGAAAACCGTAGCTGTCGAAGAACTCCCCAGTCCCATTTTCTGAAATGTATCACAGTAACCAGTGCTGTCCAGGAGGTCATGGGGGTCAGTATTGATGACTAGTGCTCGGAAAGGTTTCTCAGTCTCTCCTTGGGTAGCAGATCACAGGAAACACACGCCCAGAAAGCAGTCACGGATGTAGGTGTCACTAGTTACAATTTTTCCAGCTGCTTTGTGTTCATTTTATGGTTTATCACATATAATCAAAAATGACATTTCTTCTCTGGTTTATCTCAATGACATTATCAAACACTGCATAGATAATGAGATTGACTGTTTGTGGAAGAGCTTCTCAAATCTGATCTCACCTCTGAGGTTCCCAGTTTAATTAAAGAATAATGATCAGTACATTCTTGGTCCGGAGTGAGATCAAAGGCAAACAGGGTGTACCCTTGGGTAAATTCCTGACGGTTAACTAAAAGCGGTCGATCTTTCATAGATTTCCCCGCCGCTAGTACTAGATTAAAATATTCTCTCACAGCATTCCCATTTCTAAAATCTGGCTGCAGAGGTTTAGCGGGAATTTGTTCACAATCCAGATACAGAGCCACAAAATTAATGTTATAATGCTTAAAGTTAAAGGGTTTTAGTGTAGGAACCACTAAAAGCATCATTGTCAACAAATCCATGACCATCATTTTGGTAACTGTCCCAAAAACAAATTATCTTGGTTGCAGACCCTGCTGCCTGCAGGAGGCTGAACACTTTCATACCCACTCTGTCTATAGGGTATTTAGCGTTGGAGGTGAGCAGGGCTTCTGGAGTGTCCCAGACGGACTCCGGGGTCACTTTAACCCTTTGACAAACAGAGGCGGCCATGACTTTTTAGCTTATAAGGCTCAGCATCTCCACTCATCAGGCAAAAGCTGTCCCTGTTACGTGTCAGTTTAATTTTAATATCCACGCCATTCAGCATCAGTTTCTCTTGAAAAAACAAATCTGTGTGCAAGTGTCCCAGCAGTTCTACCCCTCTACTGAGATGTGTGAAGGAGCTTCTTTTATTAAAACCTACATTATCACCATCTCTGTCTGTGAGTTCATGTTTCCCTGGAGTGTCTTTGTAAAATAACCGTGCGGTAAATTGTGTAGAAAGGGTCTCTTCACTGAAGTTCAGCACAGATTCTATGACAGCCCTGTAGAGAGTAGCAGTTATGCTCTGACTGATGAGCGATCACCGACAGTCACATCCAGCTGACTGAAACTGGTTGCCACTGGGTAGTTTATAAGGCACACTTTGGCCGCTGCAGGTATATCACTACCATCCACTTCAGTGATTTTGCAAACCAGGTAAAGAAGTGTGTTGTTTAGATCCAAATAGTCTTCACCAGTCCCTGCTATATAAAATTCAATCGGTGAGTTTTCTGAAAGGGCAGCCAGAGAGGTATCGCTACATAAATGCTTTTTCAATGCTTGTCTGTGTGGGAGAAAGCGGCAAACAAGTCAAGTTCTGATTTTGTGCATTCTTCAGAACCACAGTGCAAGCCATATTTTTAGAACAGGTCTCTGCTTTTTATGACCCTCGAAGATCCTTTTGCCTTTAAGCGTTTTCTTTTATGTGAAGTTTAGTTTTTGAAACACATCTTTTAAAGTAGCCAGGGGCCGATGAGAGCGAAGGGTGTACTCTGCGCTTTCTCTTTTACCCTCTCTTGAATACAATCAGCCCTGAGCCACCCTGAGTAGGCTTATCACCCCCTGACATCTTTTGAGCGACAGCACTAGTCACATGCCCCACAACATCCTTTGCAACATTTTTAGCAGCTGTCTGTAGATGTGGTTTTGCAATTTCAAACCCCCTTCTTAAGATGGAACTGCTTTTCTGAACAGACTACGAAATATCCCTCCTATACCAGAACCATACATAGTAGGAAGTCCATGAAAGCCTGGCAGACCGTATCCTGCCTGTGCCTTGTAATAGCTTCTGTACAAGGCAGGGTCCCATAATGTCGAACAATCACCATCCTTGTTTAAATTTTAGAGCACTCTCTGGGGGCGAAAATGCAACTTCACGATCACCTTTCCAAATCGAAATGGTACAGGTTCATTTTGATCATTCTTTATTTCAATAGTGACTGTATCGATCTGATGTTTGCTGACTGATAATGGGGTTTATCGTAGGTCACGGTCACTATCTCATTGTCTTGGCCCCTGACGAGTACGCATCTCAGCAAAGGCACTAGACTGTCACCCACTATTTCATGTGTGATAATGTCAGTGTATATATATAATGTGTAAAAGCCCTCATTAATATCTGGAGGGTTCATTGCTAGATTCTTTCTACACCTACCTCCAATCTGCTAAAACCCAAAAGGTACTGTAACTGCCATGCATAAACAAAATACATTTGATGTCACTGTCAAGCTATTTCTCTCCCAACGGTTTGTTGTTCCAAAACCACTGGCAGTTCATTTACTTCAAATATGCTTTTATTAATTTGAGCAATAACACCAGCCATGTTAGGATAATAGCCCGATGGGATTTTAAATGCTGCTGACTCAGTAAAGGGTCTAGTTGGTGGTGTTTTACTGTGGGCTACATTTAGAGGCTGATAGAGCATACTGAACCTGTTTTTCTGTGCAGGCACATTGTCCCAGGTATGAGGGTACTGAATTTCTACTAAGCCCACTTCCCATTCACCAGGTAGTTCAAGCATTTGTGGTAACTTTACAGTAAAAGTGGATATAGTATTGTTGGGGAAAATGTTGTGCGATGCATTGCTGGGCAATGTGATATAAAATCCATTTTTGAGCATATTAAGCCTTATCTGCTTCTAATGTCCCGAACCTGTGTTGCCTCAACCCAGCTATTAAATTTATCAGGCCACCCTCTCCACTTTACCAGATACCAAGTTTTTCTGCCACGCTTTTTCTCCTTCAGGATTTTCTGCACCCTGTACACACGGTCCTCATCAGGTTCAATTTTTTGCAGCTCCTCTGCGTAAAAAGTACCTTTAATGTCTTCCCCCTGATAGTCTTTTAGCTTATAGGTGGGCCTGTGTCTTTAAGACCTCCATCACAATAAATATCTCATCTGTGTACGTCTGTTCATATCCCTTTTCAAACACCCCTTTTAGCTTAGATAGTCTCACGTGATCATCTTTCTGAAGGGTACCTTTTGTTTTGCCAAGAACAGAATTACCGTATAGGATCTTCCATACACACAGGGCATTGGAAGGGTTAACATCCACAGGTCTGTGTTTAATGCTTCTGTGATAAGTATGGTTATAGCTGTGCACCAGGTCTGACAACACATCTGTATATTTCCAAGTATTCTGGGCTGTAAAGTAATGCCACATGCGTGACTTCAGTGTCCTATTAAATCTTTCTACAATGCTGGCCTTAACTTCATTATTCGTCACAAAATGGTGTATTTTATTTTGTTTTAATAGGTTCTTTAAGGAAGCATTTAGAAACTCTTACCCTGATCAGTCTGCAACTTCTGAGGTGTGCGTCCACTTTTAAAAATAGTTTTAAAGGCTTGCGTCACTGCCTTGCCTGATTTGTCTCTTAAAGTCACTACCCAGGCATACTTGGACAACATCGATGCACGCTCAGTATGTACTTAAACCCATTATTGTACTTTGCATATTGACTTATATCCACTAAATCAGCTTGCTATTGTCTGTCTATGTCAGAAACAATGACAGGATTTCTTAAATCGGACTCTGGCTGCTTTGTGTAATGAATAGGGCTCCTGCTTCTGCAAGCCATTCTGCAACACCTTTCCTGGTGACCTCTTTATCAAGTTTTTTGCAGCCTTATACAGCTGAGTCACCCTGTGAAACTACCCACTTTTTTGCATTAAAATATATATTCTGGAACAGGTGATCATTCATCTTCTTTCGTCAACACCCCGACACATCTGCTAGCTAGCAAAACTTTGTCACCAGTAAAATAAAGTATGTGCTCTTTTGTTCTTTTTTAAAACACTATGACAACTACAAAGTGCAATGCATGATTATATTTTATTTATAAATACACATCATAACAGTATTTGAATATTTACTTTATAATACATCAACTAATGCATATAGGTTCTACATACAAAAGGCATAACACATGGTAAGCATGCAACAGATTATATAATAATTTTGTTTTCTACTCTTCAATTTTTACACGCTTCACAATACCTGAAACAGCAACTTTTGAGCTGCATGTTTTACACAAGCATTAGCATCGATCCACTTCCCTTAGTGTTGAGGTATGCACAATACATACACACATATGCCATACACCACTCAAAATAACAAGGCTGATTTTGAAGACATTCTGTTACATCTAAAATGATGTTCACCTTGCATACTGCTCTCAGAGTTACTGTTTTCCATTCGTCAACATAGAGTCTCCATACAAGGGTGGCAACTCTTTAATCAGAGTCAGTGTGTTTATGCCAGTGAAGCAGCAGCATCTTCAGAGCAGACATTTAATGCAGGCTGCTTTCCAAAGTATATAGGTTCCTTTAAAATGTCCTTTATCACGGTACATTGTAGACATCAAGACTGTCTGGAATATTGGGAGCATGCCAGTACGTTCCATCTGAAAGTACATTATAATACACTATTTAGGAAAAGCATATGCTAAATCTGGTTTATGAAACACAACAAAAGCGATAAAAGAAGAAAAATTTATGATGTCAGACTCAGGCCCCCCGTTCTGCAAACTAAACACTAAAAAGTCAACAGCAGTACAGATAAAACCACAAAAGTGTATTACATCATAAGGGTTATGCATAAACTCTATAGCAATTTTAAACATTGCTTCCTCAAGAGTAGCCCCCTCATCCTTAAAATAATCCACAGTTTCCTTTTGGGGTCCCTCTGGGAGACCATCAAAAAGACATTGGCATGTCTCTAAAAGTACAGACGGTGCTTGTCCTGTAGGTAGATTTAAACCAGGTTGTTTAGCTTTGTGTCTGACTAGTTGGTAAATAAGCCTCTGGATGCACTGACAGGGTGTTTCCCATCGTTGTATACTCTGGAAAAAAACATACATTTAGCAAGTTGTAAAAGCCAGGGTAACAATATGAACAATATTAAAATGGTAACAAGTAACAGTTTTTGGGGTGGGGGGAATGTTTTTAACAATGAAAACAGTGTTCCTGAATTTCCTTATATAATTTTTTAAAGGGTCCTTTTTTTGACCAGTGGATCATTTCAGCAAGCAGAGAAGCCAGGTTAACAACACGCACAATATCACAAGGTTTTTCTGCTTTGTAGTACACACACACATGGCTATGATGACCATGATATAAAGTCCACAAAGACATTCATCAACTTCCATGAATATATCGGCAATCACTTTAACATTTTCTACAAGTGGTAACACAGATTCATTTATATATTTATCTGTATCCTCCCATACTTCTGGAAGGGCAAACATCATCAGTTCATAGGCCAGTTCATAGGCTGCATGTATCTCACAAAGGCAAATGTCATATTGAGGTGAACCAAACAGTGATGGATGACAGTAATGGCTTAGGATCAGATACATAAACCTTTGGATTCTCTCTGTACTTGCATCCCACATGATTATCTGTAAAAATAAAATATGACACATTTGGTACTGAAATGTTTCCATGTAGTAATTTGGGGAGGGGTGGGGCAGGGGTGGGGTAATTTTTTTACAGTATAAACAGTGTTCCTGAATTTCCTTTTAGAAATTTTTTAAAGGAGCCTTTGCTGACCAGACGGCAGGCATCTTTTTTAATTTCACCATCTTTCTGCTATAACATTTGCATAACTAACCACATGGGGTCATCGGATTTTCTCACATCATTTAAAACATGACTTATAGTTTCCAGGGTACAATTGGTCATATTTAACCCCTGATGCTTCATAGCGATTGCCAAGATCACGGGCATGAGCTGCCCTATATGTATGGCTTCAGAAACATTTCTGTATGCTTCTTTAGACCTTAAGTCATCAAGGACACATGAATGGTTTTTCTGACTCGGATCATCTATCTCACACCCAGGACAGGAATCGACCAATTCACAATGTATTACCCTCTGTATCACTGAAGCAATTGTGCCACGGATGGTATGATACATAACGTACTTACAATACATATCGTTGTCAGTTTTGGGGGGTTTACTACTAAGGCCTGGTTTTTCACGTGATGTCCCCTGTCTAATCTCAGTAGCAGAAGAGGGTTGTGTAGTGATCACAGCCTGTTCTGTGACATTTTGAAACATTCTATCGCTCTCTGTATTTCTAACATACTGGTTCTCACACATCTCATTAACAATCACATTTGTATCTTTCACACAGCAAAGACAGTCGAGCAGTAGATTTGTGGAAAGTCGAGAATCCATGTTGTCCGAATATGACTGCTGCTCCATCGCAAATCCTTCAGTCTATTAAAGTAAAACAAAAAACAGCATTGGTCCTCTGACTCATTATAGGTAAGATTGAGTTCTACTGCTAACTCATCTCCCTCAGTTACACCATGTCACCACACACATTTTTTTAAATGTTAAAATGCATTTACCTCATCAAGGCAACTCTTTTCTTCATTTTTCTCATCTTTCTCTTTCTTAGCCTGGGCCTGACTGCTTGTGGCTACATTATCATCATCACCCTCTTGGTCAGAGTCCCCTCTTGGCTCTGTCTTGCATTTCTTTTCACAACTTTCTCTGATGCTTTTTGGCAGTGTCTCACTGACCATCATCTCTAGCTCCCCTTCTTGTTACTCTCTGTTTTTGGTTTCATAGTAACTTCTTTTCTGCATCAGATTCACACCCCAGCAACTCTTCAAGGTCTTGCAGTGGTGTCTCTTCAGAAGGACAGTCAGGTTTAGGATTTTCTGATTCACCAAACTGTTCAGCGAGTTTCTTTTATGTCAGACACTCTTCCACTCAACAAGACTTGTGTGGGGCATTCGTTTCACACCTCACGTAGTACACATCGTTGGCTTTGGGTTGTGGGGCCCCGACAGCTATCTTCTTGCTTGGCTTTTCATCTCAGACTTTTCATTAGGTGGTGTGACAATCTGGCTTGTTACAGGAGGTTGAATTTTTCATTAGGTGGTATGACAATCTGACCTGTTACAGGGATGTTGAAATGAGAAGCGCTTGCCATCTTCTTGCTTGATGTTTTTGATAATCTGCTCCAAGTCTCTAAAACAGAATCTGAGAAATCTCTCAAAAGCTGTGCCTTCTGGCTTCAAATGCAGGGTTTATATAATGCTTAGCAAGATGGACTGCCCCTTGGTAAAACCATCACCACACCCCATCATACTATACATGGTAACGTGTCAGAGGTACATCTGTTGTAGCCCCCCCCCTTTTCAAAACATTATAAATATCACACACACACATTTCATTTCAGCCTTCTCCTTGATACTACACAGAGCTGAGGGTGAACTATAGGTATGTGTATTCCTTTTTTCTGATATATTTTTATTCTTTCTAATTCATGACAAAAGTATAAATAATTAGTTTTTTGCGATTGTTGCAATGCTATCCAGAGAAAACTGCTGAACCATCTTATTTACACAGAGGTCCCCTCGTTTTAGCTTATAAATGTTACATGCGTATACATAAAGCTATCCTTTTGATGCAAGTTTGACACAGTCCTACAGATGCTTGTTAAATAATTTTGTATACTGTTACAAAAACAGAAAAAGGGGTACTCACACAGGCAGATGAATTTCCCTCTGGGTGGGAGTCTCCACACAGATCTGTGAAACCTCTGCACGATCAGGTTCCCTCCTAGATACTTCTTTCTGAAAATATCCTAATCAAAAAACACCCAAATGTCCCTGCAGTTATACACCAGGCCTACAGGGGCCACATACCACTACATAAACACTGACTGATTTTTTGGGGTGGGAGGAGCACGGTGGTGAAGAGGGACAGGGGTTCAAGCCAGGATGGTGGGGGTTCAGGAGAAAGGGGAGACAGGGGTTTGAGCCAGGATGGTGGGGTGTAGGAGAAGGGGGACAGGGGTTCAGCCAGGCCAGTGGGGGTGCAGGAGAAAGGAGGGACGCAGGAGTTCAAGCTAGCATGGTGGGCCTCGGGTTCCAGCCAGGATGGTCTGGCAGGGGATCGAGGAGTGTACGAGAAGGAGGGGCGGGGGACAGGGGTTCGAGCCAGGCTGGTCTGGCAGGGTTCGAAGAGTGTGCGAGAAGGAGGGGTGGGGGACAGGGGTTCGAGCCAGGCTGGTGGGGGTGCAGGAGAAAGGAGAGATGCAGGAGTTCAAGATAGCATGGTGGGACTCGGGTTCCAGCCAGGATGGTCTGGCAGGGGATCGAGGTGTCACGAGAAGGAGGCGGGGGACAGGGGTTCGAGCCAGGCTGGTCTGGCAGGGTTAGGAGTGTCACGAGAAGGAGGCGGGGACAGGGGTTCGAGCCAGGCTGGTGGGGTGCAGGAGAAAGGAGAGATGCAGGAGTTCAAGATAGCATGGTGGGACTCGGGTTCCAGCCAGGATGGTCTGGCAGGGGATCGAGGAGTGTACGAGAAGGAGGGGCGGGGGACAGGGGTTCGAGCCAGGCTGGTCTGGCAGGGTTCGAGGAGTGCACGAGAATGAAGGGGTGTAAGATGCTTACAAAATGGTGGTGTTAGGTCATTTCCTGCGCAAGGGGTGGGACACAGGTTTGAACGCGTGTCATTTCCTGTGCAAGTGGTGGGACACGGGTTCGAACGCGTGTCATTTCCGCCAGAAGGGGGCGAGGCTAGCGCAATTTAGGGAGGGACTTCCGGTTTAACAAGGGGCGATTCTGATTTGTCCGTTTTAGGTCACGCCCACCTGTCAAATGACGAGGCACGTGCTGATTGGCTGAAATTTAACATTTGATGAGATATATGAACTTATACTACTCCTAGTGAACATGCCAAGTGTGATAGTGTAGGCAATGGTGTCAAATATAGCTAGAATAAGCTACATTAAATTAGATGACTGTACTTAGACTAAACATTTTTACAATATTTTTGCAGGTGTTTTAGTGTAACAGCAATAATGATTTAGTACTTACAAAGGGGTACACTGAGTAGTAGATAAATATATTATGTGCTGTAGTAGGCTACTGTATATGGTTGAGTGCTGTTGGGTATGGAAATCTATTTAGTCAACAAACTATACCACAGTTCAAAGATTACACAAAAGCTTTATACCACAGTGTGGCACAACATTTTTGATGTCAGACCCTCATGCCAATTCAAATCTTTATTTATTTTATTTATTTATTTATTTATTTATTTCTGATGCGGATTAATACCTTTGAGCCAAGATGGCTTTTTTGCAAAGGTTCCATGTCAATAGATGCAAAATGCAACAGTACAATACATATAAAATGGATCATGGTTGCAAGCATACAGAAGTGTAAATGATGTACATTCTTAATACAAGATAACTTTTGTAACAGTAATAAGCTTTGTCACATAGTCTAGTTGCAAAGTGCAGAGTAGTGAGGAGGTAGCAACCAGAGGGTGATTTGCCAGGGAGGGGAGGTGTGGGGGAAGGTAGCAGCCAGAGATGGCTTAGTCAAGGAAGGGAGGCAGGGGAGGCATAGGGAAATGGAGTAGGCAGAGATCAAGGGGGGGTAGAGACCCTAGGGATGAGTGGGGGCAACCAGTGTTTAGGAATACTGATCACAATGGTTATTTTGGGCCAGAAGGGTTCGTAGGTCTTTTTTGAATGGACCAATTTTCTTGTGCTAGAGAAGGGAGTGGGGATGTCATTTGCCTATTGAGGCCCCTGGTAAGAGAGTAGCCATTGTTTGAAGGAAACATGGAGAACACCCTTAGCAGATCTCCTACTGATTTTAGAGGTTAGGTTGCATTGAAACAGAGCAGCTTTATAATTGGCTACAAGTCCTAGAAGGGCTTTTTTGCCAGTCAGGCAAGCCTGGTACCTAGTCCTGAGGAGCAGAGGGATCCATCCTGTTGAGGAGTTGAGACTACATGTGTGCATAAGGTGTTTGACCCCTGAGACCAGGTGGCAGGCCTTGTTAAGTAGATGTTTAACATGCTTTAACGCAGTTTCACTGGCAGTGCTGTAAATGACTAAACCATAGCCTACGAGTCACAGTATTGAGCTCTGAGTGACATGGTTAAGAGCATCTGGGATCAAGGCATGCCTATGCCAATACAGGATCCAAAGTTTAACATTTGCAGATTTGATTATGTGGCCAATATGGGATGAAAGAGAGGGTGTTGTCTATGTGGATGCTGAGGTATTTGAAGGTTGAAACCTGTTCAACAGTGTCTCCCTTATGGCTAGAGGTGGGCGAAGTCCATAAACTTCGTTACGCATAGTATTTCACGTATTACCCAAATTTCATGAAATACTCCACAAAGCACAGCGAATAACTTTGCATCTCAAAGTAATGTGAATTTCCCATCATTCTCTATGGCATTTTGCAGTGATTCATGGGATGTAAGGTCACATGGGCTCAGTATTGTCTTGCACAGTCTCAGTTCACCATCATGTGTGTAGTAGAAAGCTGGAGACAGTTTGCTCTCTGAACTGTGAGAATCAAGCCATCAAAAACCCTTTTAAAAAGTATTTTTGTGACAAAATTGAGTGTCAAAACTTAGTACATCAACTGTAGTAAACCCTTATGTGTTTATATCATTGAGCATTTATTGATTTTGTGTGAATATTGAATGTTAATTTAGTACATTCAGTCTCTTCTGACAGACTGTACAAGTGTGTGTCGGGGAGGGGCAAATCTGTGGTGTGCAAGGGAGATTCACAGTGAGAAAGGTAATCTTTCCAACAGTTGTTGGCTAGTGTTGTAGTATTTGTGTTTTCAGGTACACACAGAAATACTTCTAGTAAGTTTTTATCAGTTTTTGGTGTCTGCTGTGCTGCTGTGCATTTTTTCAGTCTGTTTAAAAGACTGTGTTGTAGTTTACTAAACTGTTAAAGTTTCTACGCATTACCTTTAGTATGTGTGCGTGCCATCAAGTCAGACACATTTTATTGTGGTACCGTAATAGCAGTACTCTTAATTTCTTAGCCCATCTGTGGTATTTTTTTCCTGTTTCTATCTAGCTACTGCTGTAAATCCCCCCTCCCCCCATTCAAAATAAAGTATTGTTGTTCCACTTGTTGGTACCCAGCCAGTGCAATGGCAGTGGCCACACATGCAGGCCACAGTGGTGCACAGCCACTGTGCCCGAACCCCCAGTGTGCCATCCTGCGTGCATGCACCACACATGGTGGCACACACCCATGCGATACACAGTGCCCAGGACACACAAACACCACTGCAAGTGCCCACCCCATCTGGTATGCAGGACAGGGCAACACTGGGCATGTGCAGCCACAGCCATGTGTGCATGGTGTGTGTGACCCATGTGTGCTCCTCCATGCACGTAGGGCCACACACAGCCTGCACGTACCAGTGAAGACTATGAATGTGCAGCACCTACCTGGCAGTGGAAGTGCACCCCTGCATGCATGATGATGCAAAAGCATCAGACTGTCCCTGTCTTGATGTTGGAGGTCACTGTAGCAGTGCCTGCACTGTTCCCCAGTGTGTGGCACCACCGTGCGCCTCACCAGCCGATGTGCAGTGGTGGCCCATACATGTGACCTGGGCATGTGCAGGTCCTCATTGCCAAACAGCTGCTCCTCCGCAGACATAACCAGTGCCACCAGGTGAAGCAACTCTATCTGTGTCCAATTCATGGCCTTAGGCCCAAAAATCCCTGCCCTAGGCATAGCAGTTTGTGACAGCTCAGTGCAGCATGCACTGTATGTGCAGCGTGAGACACAGAATGTGCCACGTGCGACACCAGGACATGTGCAGCACACCGCGCACAGCATCGTTAAGTGCAATTGGCCCGACAGCACACAGTGGTGCATGCACAATGTGGACTGCACAGGCGAGGCAGGGGTCATGTCTGGGTAGTGCATGCGTTATGCACACACGTCCGTCATGTTATGTACGACAAGCGCGATCACACAGAGTGACCATGATGCGCTTAAGCACACCATCACGTACACCTTATCAATGCATGATCAGAGTGCAATACCAACCACCAACACAATGATCATCATGCAGGTGGGTGTGCAGTGCACAGCAGACCACACTGCACGATGGTCGGTGGCCATACAGTCACGATGTCAAGGACTGAACAGCCGTGCACATATGGTAATGCACTATGGATAGTGCTGGCAGTGGATGCGTGGGTTGTGCACCATGAAGGATGCGCCCAATTCAGGCACATGCGCCGACGAAAGCTACGCATGTGCAAGAAATGTACCATACACGGATGAGTCCAAACCAACAGATGCACCATGCTGATTGAGGTAAGCTGGTGGCAATTATGCAATTCACAGACAATGCACCTAGAACATCCTCATCCTGCATGCATGGGCATCTCAGCTGTTTAGCGTCTCATTAACACTGGCCCAGGCCTCACTTGCATGCCCTGAGCCATAAGTGCTCCCAATTCAGCAAACACTGAGACTAGGTGACCGAGAGGATACACAGCCTTGAGGGTGAGTACACAGCTCTTCCTACATGTACAACTGCAGATATTGTGGTTTGTCACTATGATTATGGGAGTCTCTACCAACACCATGGCACATCCCAGGTGTGGAAGAACCAGAAGTGTGCAACAAGACTGTCAGATGCATGCAGCTGTGTGTGTGCAGGCACAGAGGCACTGTTGCAATGCCACAGGCTGGGGCCAACTGGGCAATACACACCATCAGCATGCCATGTGCAGGTACCCCTGATGGCCATATTGCCATTCCACAAAACATCCCAAAGGTGGTACCATGGGGGGCATGCAGGTCAATGTGGATGCACTGACAGTGCGGTGTGCAGGGTGGACAGCTGTGCATGTGTCCATAGGCATGCAGCAGCAGTGGTACAGATGTGGCCCTGTGGCTATCTGTCGCATGTGCACTGTACACACTGTGCATGGCCACACACATGCATACCCTACTGTCACTGGTTGACAGGTGCTGGTGTGGCAGACACCATCTGCAGCCTGTCAAAATGGGCTACAAGGGACCCCCACAAGCATGGCTAATGTCTGTATGTATTCTCTCACAGAAACCACAATGTAGGAAGCCAATAGTGTCACCAGCAGGTGGCACCCAAACTTTATGAAGGATGAGGAGCAGACCCTCATCGAGGCATACAACTTGTGGCTGGACGTCCTGACTGGCAGGGGTGGCAGCGGGACGGTGTGGGCGGAAGGCTGGGAGAAGGTGGCCCACCACATCAATGCCATGGGGGTCACACAATTGCACCCCACAGGAGTGCTGCAAGCACTGGAATGATGGACGCAGGAGGCCAAAAAGATGGTGGCCCACATTGAGGCATCCCTCCAGCGGACCTGGGGTGGGCCACACATGGAGGTCCACCTGAGCCCCAATGCGGAGCTACTAGCCTCTACCATCACCAGGTCCACTGTGCTGAGTGTCCTTGGAAGTGGCTTCCAGACTGGTGGTAGCCCATCACAGCACTGTAAGTAGCCATGTAGCCCAGGCATGCCTGGTACCATGTGTGCCCGACTGCCATACCTGTCACTGTGTGCTGTGCACTGCTATTGTGTACCCAGGGTCTGTGCCATGTGTTCTGGATGCACATGGCTAGTCTATGATGTGCATCATTGGGACACAACTCCCATGCCCATGTGGCACATGGGAGGTGCTACTACCAGCATCGCCACTGGGTGGCATGCACGGTTGTGTGTGCCTGTGAAACCATCACCAAGCATTGTACCATGTGGCCACTGCCTGTCACCGCAACAGTGCCGGTCACAGC
This sequence comes from Neoceratodus forsteri, assembly GCA_016271365.2. Taxonomy (NCBI): domain Eukaryota; kingdom Metazoa; phylum Chordata; order Ceratodontiformes; family Ceratodontidae; genus Neoceratodus; species Neoceratodus forsteri. The sequence goes on from CM028131.1 coordinate 452,227,151, forward strand.
ATGCGCATGGCAGGTGTGGCACTGTGGGCATGGCACAAACCTGTGGCAGACAGGCATGCGCAGCCATGCTTCTGTGGTGCACCTCTCTGCACATGTGTGCATGTCTGATATCCACTGATTCATGCAGTGCAATAACCATGTTCTCCCTTCTTCATTCCAGAGCTCTATCACACCTCAGGGGTGCAGCCATTGTGACAGCTTCACGGGATGCCCTAGCGGGCAATGATGTGAGTCCATGGCACAGGGCTGATGGCACTACATTGGATGGTTCCATCCCTGGACCATCCACCACACCTGACACACTGGTCACAGCCCCAGTGGAGGCGGGCCCATCAGGCACCTCTGCCAATGCTGACACAGTGGCTGGAGAGGTGGCTGCACAGCTGCCCATGGCAGTGGGTGATATGTACCCTGCACATGTGCCGTGTATGTTAGCAGGGCCATCAGGGATGTCCAGTCAGGATTCTGTGGTGCATGCACTTGCGCTGTTGAAACGTGATGACACCAGTCATGGACATACAGTGAATGAGCATGGCCAAGGTCTGCCCATGCCACAGCCTGCTGTGGTGCAATCACCACCCGTGGATGCTCCAGGGAGGGCTGTCTCACCCCCCGGTCATCAGAAACACCACCATGACCCTTCACCCACCGATAACATGGAGGGCTATCTCCACCTTCTGTGTGCCACAGTGGAGGGGCAGGCTGCCCTAAGTGCTGAGTTCTGGAGCCACAGGGCAGTCATGGTCCAGGAGCACAAGTCCATGGATGCTTGGCATGCGCATATATTGACCGAGGCATGCCTCATGTGGGTGGGCATGGCTGCAGTATTGGAGCAGATTGCAGCTGCTGTGGAGGCAGTGACTGCATCCATTGTGCACCGTGGACTTCGGGCATCCAGTCGGACACCCATGAGCACATCCCGCACACCCCAGCAGTGACATCAGGTGGACCCTCTGCTGTTGATCCCATTGCCACATGCCACTACACCCAGCATTCATGGCACAGATGTTGGCCATGGGGCGGCAACACCACAGAGCACACGTTCACCATCTCATGGCAGTATCCCTGCAGGGTTGGTGACTACACCCCCTGTGGCTGGTGGTGGCACAACAGCATCCACCAATCATGGTAGAGGCTGCCTATGTGTCCGTGACAGCCGGGGTGCCACCCTGTAACATTCTGGTCCCCGTTCCATTGGCAGAGGCACATACCACCAGTGTGCACTGCACGCCTGGTTGCCGGTGCCTGGGGTGGCTTGTGTGGCAGGCACCCACCTTGGTGCACAGCCACCACCACTACCTTGGGCTCCCTGTGCAGTACCACCTGCATGTATGTGTGTACCACTATTGTGTATTGTGTCATGGGCATGATGAGTGTGTTCCAGTGTCTGCCATGCCTGTGCACTGGTTGCAGTGCACACTGACCCATGACATCCCTGGCATTGTCCTGGTAGTATGTGTGAGTTGGTGGCTGTGTGTATGTGTGTGTGTGTGTGTGTGTGTGTGTGTGTGTGTGTGTGTGTGTGTGCATGCACCACTGTCTGTGTACTGTCCAGTGTCTGCTATGCACAGCACGGCCCATGTCCACATCATAGTGCACCTCCAGGATACGTACCTCCTATACTCACCTGCGGTTCCCAAAGTACTCCTCTACCAGCCTGCTGCAATATTGCCTGGCCCGTGCTGCCAGCCATTGGTCCCAGCAGCCCTGTGCAGTGTCTATGCCATGGCTCTGTGGTGGTGCACCATCCCTCCCACCTTCTTCCTCCTCCCTGTTGCCCTCACTGGCCTCGACAGGCATTCCACAGTCTAGGGCCATGTAGTGTAGCATACAACAGGCCAGGAATATGCCACAGGCCTTCTCAGGGCTATACTGTAGGGCACCATCAGATCTAAACAGACACCGGAACTGCACCTTCTGCATGCCTGAGACATGCTCTATGACAGTGCGTGTAGTGATGTGTGCCTCATTGTACTGTTCCTCCACCTCTGTTCCAGGTTCTCAGAAGGGGTGAGGAGCCAGGGCCTCAGTGGATATGCTGCATCTCCTGTGGGGGAGAATAGGTGTCTATTGGTAAATTGGTAGTGTGTGTGGCATGTACCTTGTTCCCGCTCATGGCATCACTGGTGTGTGCGCATGGCATGCACTACTGCCTGTGCCTCCCCCTTCCCTGCAGTCCTGTATCCCTAAACCAGCAGCTTTTGTGTGAGACTGTCCACTTGTGGTATGCATGTCCCTGCCACACGTGCACCATCATGGCAGTGACTCACTCCTGGTGCACTTTGCTTGTGTGCCACCTGGTGCCTGACAGTGTCTGCCTGTGTCCCCTTGCACACCCCCACTATCCCATGGCCCGTGCACCTACTGCGCATTGTGCATGTTGCCCCCTGCTAACATCTCGTGTCCTGCCAGTGGTGTCCAGTTGTGCTTTTGTGTCCATGTCACACGCACCTACTAGATGGCCACTAGGTAAGTGCCCTATCTTGAACCTCCAGCAGAGGGCAGATTGAAGCCAGATGAAGGCATCATGTGTGCTCCCATGGTGTGTTTTGCTGATGTGCCCTGTGGCATTGCACACCACCTGGCAGTTCACAGAGTAGTAGCCCTTCAGGTTCACATATGTAGTGGCTCCCTCACCAGGTGGTGCATGGATTGCCACATGTGTGCAGTCTATGGTACCTAGGATGCCTGGCATGCATGCCACCCTGTAGAACCCCTGCATGCCTTCTGTCTACTCTGCCTGCTTGCTGGGGAAATGGATGTATTCTGAAGCATTCAGTAGCAGTGCTGAGGATTCAGGAAGTGGAAGCCTGTGAGATGCCAGTGGTGTCCCCAGTGGGCCTCTGGAAGGTTCCCATGATGAGCAGGCACATAACTGTTGTTACCTTGGTCTCCACTGAGATGACTTGACCACGTGCGGTGGGTGCCTGCATTTTGTCATGGCACAGCTCACAGAACTGTCTCAGAATGGCCCTGTTCTGGTGGTATCGGCCTACTGTCTCCACATCTGTCAGCTGCTCAAATGACATTCTAGCAGTATTCTGTCATGGGGCAGGCTGCCTATGGTGCCTTCTGCCTTCCCATCTCCTCATCCTCGTGAGTACACTGAACATAGTGACTGATGCTGGGTCCATGCTGCTGGTGTACTGTCTGTCTGTGTCTGCGGCTGTCTCAGGCTCTCTGGCCCTCTTGCCCTCTTTCTGTCTTGCTGTCTGGCTCTCTGGTTCTCTGGCTCCATGGCTCTCTGGCTCTCTGTCTGTCTGTCTGTCTCTCTCGCTCACCCATTCTCTCACTCAGTGTGCAGGTGCTGCTGTTCAACCAAAGACCTGCAAGTTGGTCTGCACTTAAGTCTGCTTCTTTTATACTTATCTTTTCATGGTGCATTTGTTATTTGCGCTGGGATTGCTCTGTTGTTGCTCCGTCATTTGGCACTGTGAATCACATTGTGCTATATATGCATGAGCCCACCCCTTGTTTTTGCACTGCATATCATTATGATGCACCTATAGCACTTCTTGTGTGGCACAGTGCATCTCAGATGTGCTGGCGCATTCAACCTGTGTGTGAATCTCTCCATGGCGCAATTTCTGGATGCACCGGCGCATCTCAGTTGCACCCAATGCATCTCCTTTGTGAATCCTGCCCCCTGGGTTTTAACAAGCTGTCCATAAGTCTCTGTCCAACAGAAAATACCATCTTTCTTATATTAATTCACACAATGGTTCATGCTACTATGAGGCCTCTTCAGTGAGTTTAAGCAAAACACTGGTGGATAAAGCAAGGGGAAAAAAATAAGCAAAATAAGCAAAGAAAGCTTTATATATCTTTAGTATAACTTCTAACAGAGAAGAAAATATCTGACAGCATATGATAATGAAATATGATTATAAAATAGCATATATAGTGAATACTAAGATACTTTACAAATAAAAATGCTATTATCATAAAATCATATCCAAACACCCAATCTTTATCTCTGCTTCACTACAGACTCTCCATTCGCACCTAATTAGAAATGTGTAGGATCATGTTCACTTTTACTTACTTTCTCAAATCTGAGTATTTGCCCAAAAAACAGCACGAGTAGCAACCGGGCAGTAGTGGGAGAAAAACAGCACAGATGACAAGAACAAAAACAACAGCAAAGCCAACTAATTCAATAGACAAATGGGAGGAAATATGTCTTAGTCCATCTCCATCAGCCTCCAGCTACTTCATCCACTTCAACTGTTTCAGCTACTTTCACTATCACTTCCACTATCGCTTCCACTATCGCTGCTCCGACTTTGTCTCTGCTCTAGCTCAAGTTGAAATACAGATAGATATCTGCAGCATTTTCAAAAATCCAGTAGTTCAAAAAATGCGGTAGCATGCCAAACTAAAGCTAAAACAGACTGTAATATTTGAACAGATGAAAAAACAGCAAGACGGGAGAGACAACACACATGCAACTTGCTTTACAAGATCCCAAGATGATCTGACTATTACTATGGGAGCGCATGCATCTTTATAGCTCAGCAAGTGCCCGTCACGAGATAGCTTTCGGCATGAAAATTTAAATTTAAATAAAATTAAAAATAAAACAAATAAAATAGCTGCAGAATTAAAATCTCAATATTATAAAATCACAAGTCTAACTCCAAACCATCACTACATTAACAAAGGGAATACATCTAAATTAAATTCGGTTGTTGTCATACAAACACATCAAATACAAACAGTGTGTGTAAAATGAAACAAAAACACTCCACAGCTAAATCCCTTTGAGTCTTTAAGTTTTTACATTTTTAAATCTTTTTTCCAATGAGTGTAACAGGTTTCCAAGTTCACAGCGCAGTCAGCGCTTTTAACTTTTTCCTCTCCTCCTGATTTTTAACAAGCCTGCGAGCCTGCGACTGTAGTTTTTCTTCTCTTCCACTCACAGACTTCTGCAGTGATGCTAATATAATACTGTTCTTCCGTTAGCCTGAAAAGCCATGAAACACCAGATTCACCATCAGAGAGCTGCTTCTGCATTTGGAATCACTCAGTCTCATCTCCACAAGCCTTCTCTGGGGCTTTCTGAAGGCCCTCCTCCACTCCATCAGTCCAGACAGGCCCACTGACTCCTGGATTTCTTCTCTGGCAAAACAAAGGAGACACAGGGAGTGAACCACACTGCAAGAGAGATCAACTTAGGATGGACTGGTAAGTCTGCATGGCAGGCAAAGGTGGCTTACCTGTTATTTAATTAAAAATGAACTTAGCAATCCTACTTCAGAGCACTACTCCACTACACTCACAGCTCAACATCTCTCTCTCCTCTCTACCAAACAGAATTTCACAGTCATTTAGCCAACACTTTCTACCCAACTTTTTTTTTGCTCTGAACCCTCACACTCACATTGCACCAGCAGCCTTTCACTACTTTGCCCTGACACCAAGAGACAGAGCGAGACAAAAACACACTTAGCTACTGACTTTCTCAGCGTTACTGCTCAGCAGCCAGATCTGTCAGTCTCGCTATCTCTGGATTGATGTACATTAACACGGTTATACAAGAAAAATATAACCAAAACAGAAAGAATGCCTTTTTCTCCTGGTTAATCTACCTCCACTCCACCACAGATACGCCCCTCTCCCAAAGCACACTTCAAGTGTCCGTCAGTACACAGACTGAATGTTCTAAATTAACATTCAAAATCAGCACACAAACAATAAACACTCGATAATATGAGCACAGGAGGGTTTCCTACAATCGATGTACTAAATTGTGAGCAAAAAAATTGCTCAGAAAGGCTTTTTAACAGCTTTTAGAGGGTTTGAATCACACAGCTTTGAGAGCAAACTGTCTCCAGCTACCACTACATAGACACTATACAGAACTGAGGCTATGCAGACAATCTAGAACCCACGTGACCTGCAATCCCATGAATCACTGCAAAATTCACCGTGCAACTCAATAACAAGGTGAAGTGATGTGAAGTGCATTGCTTTCTATGTACTTCACCCAAAAATTGGCTTAGAAGTGGTTGGGGGAAGGCAGAGTAATGCAAAGTCATTGTTATCAATGGACTTTGGGTTCCTTATTATGACACAAAGTACTCCACTTTGTACCATGGAGTACTTCACAGATTCTGCATTACTCTGCAAATTGCTTTGAGGAGCAAATTGTGTCCACTTTGCCCACCTCTTCCCAACCCTACTTCATATTTTCACTTGTTTCAAATCCAAGAATGTCATAGATCCCAGAACAGTAGTGCTAGTTTTTGGCAGACAGAAATCTTGCTTTCAAAGCGAGTAGCAGCTAACTACAAAACTAGAATTTTTTTGACTAATAGAACATGTCTATCTCAGCAGGAGTCAGTGCATTTTGGGATTAAGAAAACAGATGCTTTATTAGAAGTGGGGGGCTCATTTAGGGTAAAAAGGAAGTCAATGTGTTTTTCTGTGTTAGGGAAAGGGAGTTTGCTAAGTCAGGAGGGGAGAAGTTAATTGGGGATGTGGCTTAGGAGTACAAAAGCAGGTGTCTCCAATTACAGTTCCCTAGTGCTTGCTTTTGGCAGACAGAAATCTTCAATTCAGAGCAAGGAGCAGCTGACTACAAAACTAGAACTTTTTTTACTGATCGTCCTCCTTCCCTCCACTCCACCCTCCCACCCTTAGTCAGTTCTACTTTTATAGACACTGGATTTGACTGACAACAGGAACTTCCTGATTGGCAGTAGGAAGGGAAGGATCACTAAGACACACTGGTTTCATCATCCTTGAAGGAAAAGAGTAGCTCTCCCTCTCCCCCTAGCTGTTGGAAGTCTGACTCTGTACAAGGAAGAAGGAGACTACAGAAGAATATACAAAGTTCTTGTCCCAGAACAAGAAGGGTGAGAGCTGTAAGGGCACATAGGCAATAGGAGAGAAAAAAAACAGGGAGGAGAGAGTAAGCATACAAAGCAACAGGAGAGGGGCCACAAAATAAGACATGATGGGAGTGGTGCAGTGCAATGGCTGTGGGGAGGCAGTCTTCCAGGAAACATACTGGAGGCTGTGATGCTGCCCTATTTGTAGGCACCTCTTTGGTCTGAGGGAGGAGGTTGCTTATCTCCAGGCTGACTTGGCTAGGATTCATGAAACTTTCTCCCCCACCCAGGGACCACCAGGGCCACCGCCACTACCTCAGAGGTTGCCAAGAAAGAGGAGTGGTTGGACCAAGATGGGCTTAGGGAGGGAGAGGGTGGTAAGACAGAGGTGCATTCCTCCAGTTGTACCTCTCCACAATTCATACACTGTTCTGGCGGAGAGTGGTTCCTCTATGGAGGCACCTGCAGTGGAGAACAAGGAGGATGCTAGGAACCTTCACAAAGGAGACCCACAGGAGGGTGGCATGGGAACCTGTTGGGGAAGGAAACAACTCCTAGTGGGGGATCAATCATTAAGAGGTAGAACTGGGGGAGGAAGGGGAGAGGGAGGTAAGGTGCCTGCCTGGTGCCACAGCTTGGAGGGACAGGGAGTGAATTCTCAGGATCGTGGGAGCAGCTGCATGAGGGAGGGAGCTGGATGTCATTGTCCACCTAGGGACAAATGACCTGACTAGGAATGGGATCAGAGCAGTGCAAGAGGAGTTTGGGAGGGGCCTTAGACAAGTAGCACATACGGTAACCTTCTCAGACATACTGCCTGTCTATGGCAAATGTGATGCTAGGGTACTCCACACTATGGAATTCAATCAATGGTTGAAAAACTGGTGCAGAGCTCAGTGTTTTGGCTTCATTTGGGACTGGGGGTCCACCTGGAGGGATACAGGCCTATACTAGTGTGATGGTCTGCATCTTTCAGGGAAGGGAACCATGATCCTAGGTGAGAGGCTTAAATGCTTCATTGGCAAGCATTTAACTAGTCAAGGGGGGAGGCACTGAAAAGAAGGAGGGAAAACCCAGCCTTCCCCCACAAAGCACAGTAGTTAGAGAGGTAAACACCAAGTTAGAGAAGTCAATAGGGAGCAGGACAGGGGTAAATGCAGAAAAAGGCAGTAAGGAGAGGGATGGGGCTAAAAGTGGTAAGGCCATCAAAAAATGGAGGGTGATGAGTTTCAAAGCCCATAGTCTGTTTAACAAGCTCCCTGAACTAGTGGCCTTGATGGAAGAGGGACACCTGGATATCATGGCAGTCAAGAAACATGGTACATAGAGAACCATGACTGGGATGTCAACATACCAGGGTACACAAGCTACAGGAGGGACAGGGAGGGTAAAAGAGGAGGAGGAGTAGCTCTCTATGTAAGGGAAGGGATCAAAGCAATGGAACTAAAGGATAAACAGGATGTAGAGGAGGCACTGTGGATCACCTGGAGACAGGATATGGCACCACAATCCACACAGGGACCCCCATCTCAGGAGGAGGCAATGGACAAGGAAATGATAGAAGGTATCCTTTGAATGGCAGAAAAAGGGGAGATATTGTTGATGGGACACCTGAATATGCCAATTGTTAACTGGAGCACCTTTGCTGCAGACACATCCAAGAACAGGGTTATTCTCGATTACCTACAGGGGGCATGCCTCAGGCAGCTAATGGTGGAACCCTCTCAGGAGGGCACAGTCTTAGACCTGGTAATGTCAAATGGGGATGGAGAAAGGATCTTTGATTTAGAAGTAGGTAGCCATCTGGGAATAAGTGACCACCAAACAGTGTGGTTCATGATAAACACAGCCATAGAGTGAAGTCATACACAAGCAGGAGTATTGGACTTTAGGAGGGCTGACTTTGGGAAAATGGGAGAGTGCCTCAGAAAAGCACTAGCAAGCAGGTAAGAAGAAGGGGTGGAGGAACAGTGGGGAAAACTCAAAACAGCCATCACACAAGTCTTTGTGTGAAGCAAATCAACAAAGCAAAATGAAGGGAAAAAAACTATGGTTCTCAAAAGAGGTGGCAGGAAACGTTAAGGAGAAAAGGGTAGCATTCAGGAAGTATAAGGAAACACAGAAGGAGCAGGACAGAGAACTGTACAAGTTAAAGCAGAATGAAGTGAGGAAGGCAGTCAGAATAACAAAGGCCCAAACTGAGGAAAAGATAGCCAACTCAGTTAAGAAGTGGGAATAAAACCTTTTATAGGTACATTAGGGAGTGAAGAAAGATCAAGGGAGGGATAGTGAGGCTTAATAAAGGGAAGGGAGGGGCAGTGAAAATGCAGGGATACTGAATGAATACTTCTGCTCAGTATAAACAAAAGAAGAAGAGAGGGAGGTACCTAAATCAAAGAATAGAAGCACTCTGAATAGGGAGGTTGATACCAGTCCTTTCACAGAAGAAAAGGTTCTGAAAGAACTCTTAAAACTGAAGGTGGACAAAGCAATGGGGCCTGATGGGATTCACCCAAGAATTCTAAAAGAACTAAGGATAGAACTAGTGACGCCACTGACTACCCTTTTTAACAATTCATGGGAGGATGGTGTGGTACCTGAGGACTGGAGGAGGGTGAATGTGATTCCCCTTCACAAAAGTGGGAGCAAGACAGAGGCAGGAAACTACAGACCTGTTAGTTTGACCTCGGTGGTAAGGAAAATGATGGAATCACTTCTGAAAGAAAGAAAGAATTATTGAGTTCCTAGAGGCCAGTGGGGTACAGGACCCAAGCAGCATGGATTCACAGCAAGAAGGTCACATCAGATGAATCTAATAGATTTCTTTGACTGGGTGACCAAAGTGGTAGACCAGGGAGGGGCTGTGGACATGGTCTACCTAGACTTTAGCAAGGCATTTGACACAGTCCCACACAAAACAATTAATATACAAATTAGCCAGCCTTGGAGTGGGTCCCAAAGTGGTAGCCTGGGTAAAAAAGTGGCTGGACAACAGGACGCAGAGGGTAATAGTAAATGGAGTTCACTCTGAAGAAAGGGGGATTACTAGCGGGGTACCACAGGGTTCAGTACTGGGGCCGGTCCTCTTTAATGTCTTTAAGTGACAATGCAGAGGAACTGGAAGGAAAAGTATGTATCTTTGCAGATGACACAAAGATCTGCAACAGGGTTGATACAGAAGGTGGGATGGAAAAGTTGCAAAGGGACTTGGTAAGGTTGGAGGAATGGTCAAATGTATGGCATCTTAGATTCAACACAAAGAAGTACAAAGTATTGCACCTGGGAAACAAAAACCCAGGGGAAGAGTACACAATAGGGGGTGAGATACTAAGAGCAACAAAAATGGAAAGGGACCTGGGGGTAATCATATCAGATGACCTTAAGGTGGGTAAGCAATGTGAGAAGGCAGTAAGGAGGCCTGGCAGGATACTGGGATGCACAGGGAGAGGCATCACCAGTAGAAAACAGGCAGTTGTTATCTCTCTGTACAGACAGTTGGTGAGACCCCATCTGGAGTACTGCATGCAGTTCTGGAGATCCCATTTATGCAAGGACATAGACAGAATGGAGGCTGTCCAGAGGAGGGCAACTAAAATGGTGCAGGGTCTGCAGCAGAAGACATAGGAAGAGAGAGATTAAAGGAGCTTAATATGTATACCCTCGAGGAAAAGGGGGGGGCATGATAGACACTTTCAAGTACCTCAAGGGAATCAACAAAATCCAAGAGGGTAGCATCTTTCAGAAAAAGAGATGTACAAGAACAAGGGGCAAAATTTGTAGAGTGGGGACAGCTCAGAGGTAATGTGAGGAAGTATTTTTTCATGGAGAGGATTGTGGATACATGGAACAGCCTTTCTAAGGAAGTAGTGGAGTCAAAAACAGTGGGGGTATTCAAGAATGCATGGGACAGACATAAGGCAATTTTAGTGGTGGTTAGGAGGAAGTTGGCTGTTGGTTAACTAGGATCTGCAGCTTATCCATTAGGTAGGGAAATGGGCAGCCTAGGTGGGCAAAGCGGTCCTCATCTGCCATCAAATTCTATGTTTCTATGTTTCTGACACTATAATGGTGTTCAAATGAATGTAATTTTGCTTTTTTAATCCTGGATGTGGGGGATTCAGTTTTCTTGGTTTTGAAAATAAATCTAAATCTGAGCAATTATTACAAAAAGATTAATCATAGATATGGTTTTTAATCCCAATTTTGATTTAAACCATCAGGAGTTAATGCTTTCAAAGAGTAAATCCAATAGCTTTCTCCCCTGTGACAATCTGTTCAGTTGATCCTCACCCATTCTTTCTATTTTCACTTGTTCTAAACCCAAGAATTTCAAGGAGCCTGGATCACCATTGTGGTATTCCAGAAAATGGGTGGCAACTGGACTGTCAAGGCATAAATTCTTAATGTCCCTAACATGTTCTTGAATTCTTTGTTTCAAAGGGTGTATAGTTTTCCCAACATATAATTTACTGCAACTACACCACAAAGCATATACAATGTAAATGCTAACACAAGAAATAAACTGTCTGATATTCACAATTCTGTTGTTAGTTGGTGCAGTAAATACTTTGCCTTGTGAGCAATATACACAAATGTTGCAGTTGTCACAACGATACATACCCAGCGGTTTAACTGGGAGCCAGGTAGTTACATGTTCGTAGTCAACAGAAAATTGACTGTGGACAAGAAGATCTCTGAAATTCTTACCTCTGCTAAAAGTTACTCTGAGTTTGTGACCTATATGCTGTGCTAAATGGCTATCGTTTGCCAATATGGGCTAATATTTATGGACCACATTACCTAGTTTACCTGAAAGATGATTAAAGGCAGTTATAAAGTTCACTGTATTCCCAGTATCTGTAACTTTGGCTTTTGGTCTCAAAAGGTCACCTCTAGGTAAGATCAACCTGGCCTGTTCAGTTAACTGGTCTAGTAAGTCTGCAGTGTACCCTCACCCAAGAAATCTCTCTTTAAGCTCAAATGATCATGTCATAAAGGCATTTTCTTCACTACAATTACACTTTAAGCAAAATAATGAAGAGTCAGGAATAAATCCCTTGAGTCTCTTTGGGTGAGAACTTGAAGCATGCAAAAGGCTATTTGTGGCCATTGGTTTGCTCAAACATTTAGTAATTACTTCAGTGTTTGGTCCTTTTGACAATATACAGTAATATCCAGGAATTCAGATTCTACAGGATGACTTTTCATACTGGATTTAGAAAAGTTGAGAAGGCAGAGCCCATGTAAACTTTCTCCACTATTCAGTGGCGGTAACCGAAGTTACCAACTTCAGTGAGATATTTATCTAATCTAACCTTAAATGTAGCCAAACTATCAGCCTCCACCACTTCCTGTGGCAATCCATTCCCCATTCTTATTGACCTCAATCTGAAACTATTTCTTCTAATTTCAGTCCTACATTTTGCTTCCTCCAACTGCCTATTATGTCCTCCCAACTGATACAGTTTTTCTTTAAATTCCATTCCCATCTCCATCATCATATTAATATCTCTTAGAATTTTATATAAACACAGTATATCCCCCTGGCACTTCTATCCTTCAAGGACCACAAACCCAATTTTTTCAATCAACCTTCATAATTTAAGCCCACACACCCTGCTATCAATTTTGTAAAGGACCTTTGTGGCCTTTCCACCAATTTCACATCCTTTATCAAAAAGGGACTCCATACAGATGAACAGTAATCCAATATGGGCCTAACCAGCATTTTAAACAGTGGCAACAACAGCTCCCTACCTCTAGAAAGAAAACCCCTTCTTATACCGTTTACTATAAACATAGCCTTATTGGATATACTCGCAGTATGTATACCATTTTTTAAGTCATTCTGAATATAAACACCCAAATCTTTCTCGCATGTTGATGTCATTAGATGTAGACCTTTCACATAATAATCTTGTTGCACATTTTGCCTTCCTAAATGCATTTTGATGCATTTGTCTTTATTAAAGATCATACCATTTATCTCTGCCCACTCCAAAATTCTTAATAGATCCCTCCCAAACCTTAGCCTATCATCAAAAGTATCCACCCCCTCTATTTTGACATCATCAGCAAACTTCACCATCTTATTTCCACTTTCTATATCCAAATCACTCATGAAAATGCCAAATAACAGAGGTCCCCGCACCAACCCCTGGGGACTCCACTTCCCACACCATGTAGTTCTGACACACAACCCCTTATCCTTACTTGTTGTTTTCTATTCTTCAACCACTGTACCACCCATTTAACAATACAGAAATCAATTTCCAGTACAATACATTTTTCGATTATCTTGTGGTGAGGGACTGTATCAAACGACCGGCTGAAATCCAGCATTATCATGTCCACACTTTTTCCTTCATCCACCCATTTATTAATTAATTCATAGAATGTTATCAGATTAGTCTCACATGACCTTCCAGAAATGAATCCATGTTGGTTCCTATCCACTTGCCCCCTACTTTTCATACTATCCTTTATAGCCTCACTAAGGATACCCTCTACCATCTTCCCCACCACCGACGTCAGACTCACCTGTCAATAATTTCCTACCTGATCCCTCTTCCCCTGCTTATATATCGGCGACACAAATGCTCTTCTCCAGTCCTCAGGCACCACCCCCTCAGCTAATGATCTTTGCCCCAAGATAGTAATCACTGGTACCAGCTCATTTTTTAACTCCTTTATTAAATACAGGTGAATCCCATCTGGGCCTGCAGCCTTATCAACCCTCATTTCCATAACCTTCTTCATTTCCTTTTCTTCTGTTATTATTTCCTTCGGATCTATTTGACCACCTATTCCCTCCCTTATTTCTGTACTGTCCTCGTGATTCCTATAGTCTAAGCCAAAGCATTTACCAAATTCATTTGCCATTTTCTGTGGGTCAGATATCACCTCTCCATTTATAGTCAGTGGACCCGACATACAACTTCCTCCCCTCTTGCTATTTACATAGGCATAATAACTCTTATTATTCTTATTCATTGCCAATTTAATTTCAAGTCATTTTATTGATTGTTTTATTTCCTTTTTCAATCTCCTAAGACACCTTGTATACTTATACCTAAATTCTGATGTCTTTTCCTTTTTCATCTTCTGGAACAGAACCTTCTTTTTCCTACAGAGCCTTACTATACTCTTAGTTAGCCAAGGTGGCTTTTTTCCTTTATAATTATAAGCCTTCCTTTGTGGGACATATTTACCTGTAACTCATTTATTTTTCTCATGAACAACTCCCATGGTTTCTCTGTGTCCTGATTTCCCATCATCTCTTCCCGATCTATACTGTTTAAAACTTCTCTCATCACCCTATAATCCCCTTTTCTATACTGATACTGGGTTGTGCTACCCTTCACCAATTCCATTGTCCAGTGCTACTCTTCACCAATTCCATTGTCCAATCTAGCACAAATTGTATGGAATTATGGTCACTTAATCCAACCTGTGGTTGAATAGTAACCTGTTCAATAATTTCAAATGTATTTGTAAAGATGACATTCTGAATGTTTTCCCCCCATGTTGTCTCCGGGATACATTGTTGTATACCTGCTGACATTAATTATTCCTGGAATCTACATTCTAAATTATTTCCTAACTGTTTTTTTCCCCATTCAATCCCTGGCAAATTCAGATCTCCCATCATTACAACATATGTATCTTCTGCCAGCTTAACAATATGCTCCAGAAACAATTCTGTCTCTTTCAAATCTGTATCAGGTGGTCTATAGAACACTGAAACTGAAAGGACTTGGATGGTTCAACATAGCCAAACCCTAGTAATTGTCACTTAACTTACATGGTAAGTATGCTCTTATGGCAAAAGGAAAGGATTCAGCAGATCAGGTTTTGGGAAATTGTCCAGTTAATTTATTCTCAAATACAGGTTCTTCATTACACTAATTGGGGCAAGCTCCCTATTTTAAGAAGCAGAAGTAGAATAATTCAAACATAAATACATTGGTAAAGGTGTCTCTAGCCAAAACTAAAATTGAACAAAATAAAAACGTTGGTTTTGGCAATCTAATAAACGATGGGATAATCCAAATGTTAGAATAAATGGTAAGACCATCAATTTTCTTTATGGAAGTCAAAAACATACTGAGGTGCTCAGATTTACAGCAATCTGTATAAAAAAAAGCATAGCATGGGAACAACGGAAAACGATATATAAGTTTAAAATAAGAGAATTCTAAAAATATCTGCATTTGTGCGATGTTTTCTGAAAGAGTATATGAGATGGGAAGGGAACTCTAATTTCTACATTCACATAAGGTTGGAGGAAGAGCTAAGTAAGTTCAAATATAATAGATAGGAATCACATACTGGCTTTTATGAAAAGTTAAATGGACATAAGATTTAGGAGCTTATATTATTGATGTTCAGTGGGAACAGATGTTATCCACAATAAACATATACAAGTGCTTCTAGAGATAGGCTGATACTTTTTTAAAGAATTAGCCAAGCTTACTTTACTCTACGCAAGCTGAAGCAGGTGAACCTAAAAGAATATTCCTATGATTGGAGTTGTCAGGGTGGAAATGCTGATGTGGCTTACATGAGGTGGTTGGGTAAGCTCATTTCTACATTGAGGTCAAACTCTTCTTCTTTTTTACGTAATATAATTACTTGCTTGTGTTCAATTTTGAGAGGACACTATTTTGATAAAGTCATGCCAAGGGGATACTCAGGGTATGTGCAACATTTGAGATGTTCAATATGTGGCTTCAGTGGGTCTTTTGGATGTATTACATGTACAAGACAGTGATGTACTAGCTGGATTGTTTTCTATTAATTGGGCATGGGGAGGGCAAGACGGCAGAGGTACTGCAGGGGTTCAGAGGCATGTGCGTAAAATTAGGAGTACTGTTAGTGGAAGACAAGATTTGGGTGCTCAGCATGAAAGAGGGAGTTCCAGAGGATAGAGGGGATCCATAGGGACACCTAAATTTTGTAGGTAGAATGGTGGCACTGGAGAGGGCCCTTCACATGGGTGAGTAGGTGGTGGATCAAGGACATCACCTGTTTGGAGATTTTCCCAATCAGGGTGACTGTGATAGTCTGGGGTGAAAGACTGCAGAACCAAAAGATAGTTTGCTGGTGTAATAATTGGGCAGCTGCTGAGGGTTGAGTAGGTAATGGGGTCTACAGAGATGGTCACTAGGGGGTCAGACAGCAGGTGCTTACAGGCCTGAGACTGAACTTGTCTTTCAAAGCAAGGCTTATCAATGGAGTGAAAATGCAGTGGCTGGCAGCCTCTCCCATCTTTAGTGGACAGGTTCAGGGTCACTGACCCCAGGTGCTGCCCACAGGAGAATGCTGATTCCATCCCACTTGGGGGATATTGCATGGAGAGAGCCCAGTTGTTGTTCCAGAGCTCTTGACTTGAAAATGCAGGGAGGGCCTAAGAAGGAACATGGGAAGTATTCCAGGAGTTCTAGTGATAGGCTGGGTTAGAGGTCAGTGGGCCAGTGACAGATGAGCAGGTAATGAAGTTCATGGTTCAGAAGTGGGTGCAGGGGATGGCACACTCTACTATGGGGTTACATCTATCAGATTTTCAGGTGGTGTGCAGTTAGCAGGGGTGGGGGGAACCTTGTCAGGCTCTGGTGGTGCAGCAAATGTTGCAGGGTTTGGCAAAGGGTCGAGGGAAGAGTTTTGACAACAGGAGGCCAGTACCTGGTGCATTGTGGTCAGATTCATAGGAGGCTGAGTGTTTTCACCATTCCGGCTATAAATCAGTGATGTTTCCAGGTTTTTTTTTTGTAATTTTCCAGGCCACATTCTGAGTAAGAGAGGTGATAGACTAGAGCAAAAAGGAAGGAAGTGGGCAGCTGCGGTGGAATGCTGGGCATTGTAGGGAGAACACAGTGGTGTTGCAAGTCTGAGAAGGGGATAGAGTTCCAAGGAGAATGTTAGCAGGTTCTCCTCTCATTCTTTTCGGATTGGCACAGCACCGGAGTTGGTGGTTAAAGGTGGTTTGCCTCAGAGATCATGGAAATGGGCAGATGGCAATCGAGCTGTATAAAGAGTACAGAGTATAAGGAGAGTGAAGTAGCATTGTTTTGTTTTCCCCAGATGCCGATCTCAAAGGTATGGATTGTAGGGTATTCATTCATTTATGGGGTGGATAGAAGAGCCATAGTGAGGCCTGGTGGGTGGCAGCTGTGAAGGGCACTGGAAGAGGCTGGAATCTATTCAAAAGAGATTCAGGGCATGAGGGGCAACAGCTGTTGCCTCTGTTGGAAGAACACAGACTGATATGGCCTAGTCCGGACCTGTTGTTATTGCATCTGGAGGGCAATAGTTTGGGGGAATGACAGTGCACTGATTGGTGCCAAAGTTACAGTGAGAAAGACATGGGGAATATAATAGGTTGGTGGCCATTGGGGTGGTATTCTAATCAGAGTTTAATCCCTAGAATGGTATGGCAGTAGGCCTGTGACCACCAAGACCATAGAAAAGCAAAGAAGAGGTGAACAGGAGAGTGACTTAATTAAGGACCGAGTAGGCGAGAGATATGTAGCCCAAAAGATATAAAGCATGAGTGAATGTGCAGGTTATGATAGGCACAGTGGGACACGCTTGTCAGAAGTGGACATATAGTTGCTTAACCTGCAGCTTGAGGGATCCCTGGGTGAATGGGAGAAGTAATGGAAGGTATTGAAAGAAGCCCATCATCTGTCACATGAACAGGAGATGAGCTAGTGGAAGAAGGAAAAGGAACGTGGGTGGAAGAGGCAAAAGGAGAAGATGGTAGGGGGTACAAGGGGTACTGGGGGGTATAATACAAGCCACAGGATGTGTCTACATCCAGTTAGGTTGGGCATCTTGGTGGGTGTTCATTCCAGAGGTCTGGAGAGGGGTGTCGGGTTATTGGAAGATGGAATAAAGTGCAATATGAGGAAATGGGGGGGGGTATTTAAAGATTGATTTGACAATTGTATTTATTGTAAATAAAGAAACAGGATATGCTAGGTAACAAATTTGAAGGTGATGGAAAGATGTAAACTGTTGATGTGTTAATAAATCTACTGCCAATTGATTACCCATAGCAGTGGTGAGGTGTTTTCATTCCAGGAAGAAAATCCCATTGACAAGGAAGGTTGCCTGCTAAAAGGCAGCCCTGATTGTCAGGGGTTTCCTGACCAGAATAGCAAGGATGTAATGCAGTAGATAGAGGAAGGGAAGGGAAGGGGTGGGGGAGGGAGAAATGAATTATGGGTAGGTCAAAAAGAGGAAGATGATTGGGCAGAAGCACAGAGGGGAATGGGGTATAAGAAGGGACTTCAGGAGGAAAAACCCTTATTTTGCTGGTTTATGTATTTCCACCTCCCACCCTTGAAGTAAGGGGAGAAAGTTTAAGGAGGGGTGTAAGGCAATGGAGATCAGGTAACAATGGGTCACCAGAAGATGGTGACAGGTCAGAAGTGAAGGGAACATCTGGGTTGCTACCAGCAGGTAACAATGGTGAATAGTGTTGAACGAGGTGAGGAAAATTCACTTTGCAGAGTAATCTGCAAAATTTCGCCCATTTTGCAGAGCAAAATGTGAAATTTCGCTGGCTGGAATGGCAAAATGTCACCCAGTGGAGTGCCAAAATTTCACCTTCCATGGCAAAATTTTGCCTTCTGTGGTGAAATTCCATCTTCCGTGGTGAACTTTTACCCGTAGAAGGTGAAATTTCACTTGCAGAAGGTGATGTTTTGCTGCAGAAGGTAAAATTTCACCCACAGAAGATGACATTTTGCCTTGCCGAAATTCCACCTAATGCGGAACATTTTGTGAATTACTCCACGCTGCGAAACTGGTCACTTCACCACCACTTTGCTGGTGGAAATGAAATTTGCTGCATCTCTAATGGTTTTGGAAGGCACTATAAAAATAAAGTTGATTTGATTTGATTTTGAATATAATGTTATTGAATCTGGGTCAGCTTGTGCTGCCAGCAGAAGGCAGAAAATAGGGCACAAAGGTGTCAAAAATGGATAATGGTTGCCAGGTTGGGTAACATGCTGATATCAGCAGGGACGAGAGCTGCACTGGCCAAGGGTTGCCAGTAGAAGGCAACTGGTGTCATGGAAGAAGGAAGAGGAAGGTGGGGGAGGAAGGCACAGGGAGATGAAGGCAGGGGGCACAGGGGGGGGGGAATGTACAAGCCACAGAATGGGTCTACATCCAGCAGGGTCAGGCACCTTGGTGGATGGTTATCCCAGAGATCCAGAGAGGGGTGTCGGTTATAGGTATACCTCCAAGCCCAGGTACACAATGGAATATTTATGACAGGTTAACAGCAGGAGTACAGGTGTCGGGTATACATCTGAGCCCATAAATATAGGAAAAGGCAATGGACGGTAATCCAGATGCACATGGGGGTCGGGTATACACCCGAACCTGGGAAGATGAGATAATGGAATGTGTTTTGTTATTGAAAGAGGTAATGAAGTGCAATATGAGGGAATAGGGGGGTATTTAAAGACTGGTTTCCCGATTGTATTCATTGTAAATAAAGAAAAAGACTATGCTATGTAACAAATTTGAAGATGATGGAAAGATGTAAACTGCTGATGAGTTAATAAATCTACTGCCAATCCAGCACCCAAAGCAGTGGTGAGGAGTTTTAATCCTTGGAAGAAAATCCCATTGACAATCATTTTTGTTCTCTTTTACTAGGTTCAGGTAGTGATTAGATCTGGCAGTCCTGGTTTGCCTGGAGCAGACATTTCATTGCTGTTTAAAGATAGCTCTATTAAGTTCCAGTTTAGTGCCCTTGTCTTTTTTCCAGTGTTTACCCATGACCCTTAAGGATGCCTTTAGCATTTGATTGAACTGGGGACAACTCATCTTTTTGCCATGCATTTAACCAGGGGCATGCCTATTAATGCCACCCAGAAGCAGCTGATTACAAATTTCAATAGCCAGATGTGCTGATGGGGCTAGATAACAATTATGCCAGTTGATGGATGCAAGGTCTTGTAGCAAGTTGGACTTGCAGAAATGGGCACAAAGTTTGGTTGTGACCTAACTTGTTCAGGTTGGAACCTAATTAGATGGGACCTAGTTTCATGTGATACAGCTTCTTCATCACAGTTTCTGTATAGGCTGATCATGCAGGGTTGTAAAGTAACAGTCCTGTTAACAAAGATGCTAACATTTTGCTGGTAGAAGACCAGACATCCATCAAGTTTGCACTGTACTAATTATGCTCACTGTACCCTATTGCAGAGCATCTTAGTTTGTACCCCCAGATGTAAACTGGTACCCACTTAAAATGTTTTTCTCTTCCACACTCCCTAGTGGTATAGCTTGATAATTGCATCACTTGTATGTTTAATCACTCTCATTCTTGCTCACATTACCATCATTCTCATCTGATCTTTTTCATCAAGAACCTGTTCAGGTGTACATAGCTTTAGCCTCTCTAAGCACTATATTTCTCATCATGGGCCTCTGCAGTGTATATACCTGGAGTCACTTCAAGCCTAATCTTTATCACTGTGGGACTCTCACAGTTCATTTAGCTTCAGACACTCCAGGCCTCATCCTTCAGTCCTGTGCTACAGTGCTGTTCCGGTACTTCTGCAAGCAAAACTATATTGCTGTTTACTGCTTGCTGAGGGACTTTGCATTTCAGACAGGTATGATTTTTGTAAACAGCAGTGGCCTACATTTGTGTGCAGCCATGTGTACTTTTATCATCCTGACAGCTTAACAAGGATCTGCCACAACCTAAGCACACTTCACTTCCAATCAATACTCAGACCCGGAGCACAGAGAAGAAGGACATAGCTGAACAAATATCAGTTCTAGAACATGTTTTACCTCCATTACACTTCCCAACACACCAGGCAGTATTATGGAGATACATCCAATTTGTTCCCTAACAGTGTAGGACCATCCACTATAAGGGGAAATCACATGGTTGCATCATTGTACTCCCTACAGCAGTGCAACCACAAAATTAGTTTTTTGCACATCATCTCATATGCCTAGCATTTCCCTATTCAGAAAGTAGCGCTCATGTCAGTGGTAAATGCACTGTGTAGTTTTACAAAGTGCACTATTACATAAAAATAGCAATGTGGGGTTATTTTGTGAGTTGTTCACAAAGGGCAAAGTTCACACATTCACCACATCTTTGACCATAAAGAAAAAACTTCATGAGGTCTCTAATCTGATGAGATCTGCAAAGAAAAAAGTAATAAAAATAAACTAAAATATAAACATATTGTCCCACTGCATGCAAGGAATGTTTTGAATTTTTTTTAAATTTTACCCCTTCCTGTACTGAGTAAAACCTATGAGTTGTTGAACCCCCATTAGATTTGCTAATGAAAATTCTTGTGCACCGGAAGAGAAAGATAACCTCATCTGATGCAGACATTTATTAGTGAATAAAACATTTCACTAGCCTTTTAAGTCTATTAAGGCTGTTTCATCTTCTGCTACAGTAAAGAATATCCTATATTTTTTGCTGAATTGTTTTATTTTCAGAAATGTGTTTATTTACAGTAGCTTCGTAGCAGTACATGCAGCCAAGCACCTCAGAATTCATTACTTCTGTACAGTTCCTCACACCAGGGTCTCAAAAACAAGAAATGATACCTTTTGAAATTCAAGGTGTGCTCTATCAGTGCCACAGCCACATTGCCACATCAATTGTAGTAACACAACTCCTTGATTATCAGCACTGCATTTAAAGTTCAAAGCTATTTTTTACACTTCTGAGTAAATGACTGCCTCCCCAGTAAAGGCTACTAACTGGGCAATATTTCAGTGTCAGCTATTTTGATTATTAAAAAGGCATTTCACAGTTTAAATAAGCAAGGCAGCAGCACACAACACTGAATCAGAAAGCACCAGATTAGGGAATGACCTTGATACTTTTGTTCCAGAACACAGTGGAGAGTTAATACATTGCAAAAGTGATGTGGTTACTCTTCAGGAGGAAAAGCATTCGACAAATGTCTCTTACTATCACCATTGTTGTCTATTACTTGATCAGTACTTGTTATTGGTGCCAGAAGGGAAACATTTCAATCTGGCAAGGTGTAATGGTTAGGAATGGATACTGTGCAATGCAAACCATTTAACCTTTAGGCCACTAAAATGAGGGACAAGGGCACTCAAAATGAGTGATGATGTCAGACCCCGGCATTTATAAAAAGGGGCACATCTTCCAACATGGATATAAAAGCTTAAAACACTGTAGAAACAAGTGTCCAAACCTGTATAATGTTTATTTTTGATTTATCATCTGAGAATACTATGGATTTCTGCTGTAAAGCCTGAATTTTTTCAGCAACTTCTATATGTAGATAGTACCTTGTCCATGAGAGAAGTGTGAGGGACAAAGCAATTTTGAGGGATAAAATGAGGAAAGTCCTTTGTGGTCAGGGACAGTGGAGAGGTATGGTGGGGGCAGTTGCAGAGGAGTTTTAGGAAGAAAATAGATGGAGGTGACCTGTGAATGAAAATGAATTCTTAAAGAGCTACTGATGCCTTTAGAAGAACTTTGAAAAACATAATATTTGGATACAAAGCAGCATATATTTCTCATTAGCTCTATATTTCCTATCCCTATTATTTATTACTGAGGACATATGCATGAAAAGTTCTATGTCATAACAGCGATCACAGAATAGTGATTGATATTTGGGTGAGTGTACAGCTCTGCAAATAAATTACAGCGATGCACACTCGCAGCAACAAGAAAACTGGCTACTGCTTTTCTATGTTATACGACCTCCCTACTTAAGGAATCTGAACTCCAGGGGGTGCATGTTGGGGGGGGTGTAAAACCTAATAAAAACAAGAAGCCTGACCAATGCAAAAAAACTATTGCACCCAGAACCGAACCTGGCACACTCCCAACCCCAGCCTACCACCTACCCACCACACCACACAACCAGCTTGGCAGCCGACCACTGCACTACACCCCACATACCTTCCCTCCCTTTCCTCCTGTCATGTGGTGTGGTTTCTCCCCCTCCACCCACATGTGTATATATAGCAACATCCAGTCACAGTACTCTCCAACCCCCATATCCAGTCACTACCCTGGCAGGTAGCCCTGAACACAAGCACCGTGACTGAGTCGCCCTTTCGAAAGCCCTCAATCGTGGTTGCCTTGTTCACTGGATACCACATGAAAACATAAAAGTTGTTCCCTGAGGGTTCATCAGTTCCTATTGCTTCTTCCCAACCTGATGTCATAATACTCTGCTTGTGACATCTCTGTTATACCCATGGCAACAGACTGTGATGTCACAGCAGAGTATTATGGTTTCAAGTAGGGAGTAAGCTATAGGGGCAATTAACTCTAAGGGAGAAAGATTTTGTTTTGGGGGAATTTCTTCAGTAATAAATAATGGAGAGAAGAAATATATAAATGTCATATGAAATACAAACTGAATTGTGTCCGACTGTTATGTTTTTCAAAGTTTTCCCAAAAGTGTCAGCTGCTCTTTAAGGGATGCACTTGCCCTGTAGTGTGGTGGTAGCACTACTGCTTGCAACACCAGCAACCTGGCTTTTGGAAAAAATCAGGTAATGTGGGGCCAACCAGTGGAGAGAGGACTGAGTGTAGGTAATGCAAGGCCAATTGGGGGAGGAAGAACTGATTGTCCAAAGGACAGATGTCCTCCATCGGTGAGGTGACAACTCTGCCTACTGCTACTTGACTGCTGCCTGACAGAGGCCAGGCAGCAGTGCAGGGGGAGAACTTTGCCAGAGAAGGACTGCCCCAGACATCAATCACACATCATGCCACCATGTTAATGTAAAGGCATCATTATGTGCTGGCACTCTCACGAGAAACAAGGAGGAAAATGACCCAGTCAGTATAGAATATATACTGACACCTCCTGCAGGCCCATACACAACCACCGTGGCAGGCTTCCAACCACCATGTTGGTCCTTGGTAAGCAGGGAATAACCTGTATGTCCATGAGAAGTTTGACAATGGGGCTGGGGGTGCTACTGGGAGGAGGGGTTAACTGGGTGCTGAGGGGTGGGAAAAGCACAATACAAAAAATAAAAATTCTTGGGGGACCACAAAGTTTCATTAAAAAAAGGTGAGAACTGATGTTTTCATATTTACATCCCACTTTTTATACGTTCAAAGTAATAAATGTTAATTTTTTTAATGGCTGTATGTTATTAGAAGTAAAATGAAGTATAGTGATCACAATGAAATGCTTAATGCACAAATTTCATATCGTTAAACTCACCCATGCCAATTTTATGAGAGTGGAAGAAATAAGAAACTAAATGCTGTTACAAAATTGTGGTACAGTAATATAGAACAATGTGAGAACAATCTGTATAGTCTCTGTCACTTTAAAATCAAACTTCATTGAAGTAATAATAATTAGAGGTTTGACTCACAGGCAAGATTTAATTACATTTGGTACTGTAAGACAGGTATTGCACAAAAGCAATATCAGTACCCGTTATAAGTGAAGAAACATTTTTAATAAAATCTGGGTGCTGTCAAACAGACTATATGACAAGTATATTAATGTAGCTGTAATGATATGTCAACAGCAGATGTTATCCCATTTTTCACACTGGTGCACCTGTGGTATATTTATCATAAGATCATTATTTAAATATGGATTGACTCATTAAGAAATATGCAAGATGAATCAAATAACAAAATATCTGTAACTCTGTAAAATAAAAAGATTGCATTTCTCAAAAAAAGGCTTATATTGTCTGAAACAAGTAATCAGTCAAAGCTTAGAATTTACACCTTATCAAAGCAAAAGGGCATATAAGTGAAATGGGTTAGCTGTATGGTTTCTTGATTCTTTTTAGCCTAAAGAGAATATATGTATGCTAGAATTTATGAACTGGATCAGACATCTCCCTTTGTCTCCTAGCTGTATTTTATTAGATTTTAATACTATGGAACATGACAACAACTGGTATCAAACTTTATATTATAGCACAAAAACATATATCAGACATTGTATTGTAATACTGTACATTATAAATGCTTTCTGTGTAAGCCCCAGTGGGGTGAGGGTGGGGAGTTCAATACAGAGCCTTTGCAAATTTAATGTGAAATGAAATCTATTTTTGAGCTAAGGCTATTACATTTGAAGTTCAGCTGTTAAAACTATTAGGCAATAGAAGCCAGAGCTAAACAACGGGACTAGTAGATTACATATTGACAGAGGTGTGGGGGCCCAAAATAGAATAGAATTGTCTTCAGTCCATTTCTAGAGGCCTCAGGCACATAATGGAAAAGTGAGTTCAGCACTGTATTTTGTTGAAGATCTCTACACCTGCAAAGTATTTTCTTTGATGCCATCTGCACCACACTGAGTCAATATACAAAAATGAAGCTGAAAGCAGATTTCTAAAGAGACTTGTCTATGAAATGAGTCTCCTACAGTGTATGTCTCCATGACCCCAGCAGCGATATGGGTTATGCTCCCACTGAACAAAATATTAATCTCCAGTAATGGATCAATGCTACAACTAGAGCTACTGGAATTTGATAACACTGAAGTATCAAAAGGATAACAAACAGTCATAAGTTAGACAATTAATCCAGTATCTAACTAAAGAAATTTATTTCCAGATGCATGTCATTAATATTTTACGTAATAGTATTGATTGAAGTAGAAGACACAGAAGCCTTTTTTCATAGCTCTTTAGACACCGTGGGCTGGATATTCAAACTGTGCTATTTTGTGGTGCAAGCCCTTGCGCTGCACAAAATAGTTGCACAGGGGTGTGTCCAGAGCGATATTCAAGGAGTTGTGCCCTTGAGCAACTCCTTTGACTATCACCCCCTGGCCACAGCCACTGTGCATGGCGCAGTGGAACTTGTGCCACCACAAGTGGTCAGAGTGGAGCATTCAACTTGCGGTGGCGCAAGTACCATTGCGCCATGTGTAAAACCCCCATATTCAAAAGGTGACATGCAAATGGGGCCATAATTCATGCAAGGTGCAGGGGGGGCCATTTGCATCTGATTATAGCGCCATTTGCATGCTATTAGCATGCAGGTGCGCCGATTCCTGAGGACTTGCACCTGGCACCCTGCCAGGCAGCAGCCGTCGGGGACCGACGCCCCCTGCAGCCCGATTGTGGGTGAAACAGTGTATAATCCCCACCACCACCCCCCACTGGCCCGATCGCGGGCATAGTTTAATCCCCCCCACCAGCCCAATCGCGGGCAGCAATGTAGCTCCCCTCGAGCGTATCCCTGATGGTCCAGTGGACCGTGAACTCGATCGCTGGATTGTGTATTAACAAACCCCCACCTCCTGATTATATCCCTGGTGGTCCAGTGGACTGAACATCCCAATCACAGGATGGAGTGTGCAAACAACCCCAAAACATCCCTGGTGCCTAGTGTCCCCACCCACCCACCCATGAAGCCTCCCAGCTCCCCCCACAGCGGCGGGCGGCAACTCACCCGCCTGCCGCCCGCGCCCGCCCGACTGTCTGCCCGGTGGGCTGCACGCCCAGTGCCGTGCAAGCGCCAATGGGCATGCAGCCCATACCGTACAAGACAGTCCAGTTTTGTGAATGAATGAATGTATGTATGTGGGGGACACTAGGCACCAGGGATGTTTTGGGGGGGTTGTTTGCACACTCCATCCCATGATCGAGATGTTCAGTCCACTGGACCACCAGGGATATAATCGGGAGGTGGAGCATTAACACAACTCAAGCGATCGGGATTATGTCCACTGACCACCAGGGATATAGCTGGGGAGACGCTTTGCTGCCGTAATCAGGCTGGTGGGGGAATTTACGCTATGCCCAGGACCGGGCCAGTGGGGGTGGTGGTGGGGATATTACTCTCTTTTGCCCATGATCGGGCTGCAGGGGGGGCACAGGGTGTGGGTTGAGGGCCAGCCACAGGTGGCAGCTGCTGTGTTGCACCCTGCAATGCAGCAGCTCACCTGTGGGTGGCCCTCGACTTAGGCCTATTTTTTTGGCTCAAAGTTGTGCAGGCGCAGGTTGTGGGTTGCGCCTGCACAACTCTGCAGAGCCTGGCTGAATATTGGACTGTGCAGTGTATGCATGGTTCCTCCCCCTCCAGTTCAGCATGCATTCATTTGCATTGTGCTGTTGCTCAGCCTGTTTTCAGTGGTGCAACTGCCTCCTGCTGAATATCGCGGGGAATGCTTCAATTTCCAGACTTGCGCATGCACAACCCTATTGAGCATGGTGCAACCCTTTTGAATATCTGGCCCCATATGTACTAAATCTAGTGATGTTCTGATTGCATAAAATCACAAAAAGCCACTCCATAAATAAATTGGATTCTGCTGCAGTATCTACCTGGAGGAACTAGGTCAAAAACATGTATCACTAATCCCTTGCCCCCCAGAAATGATCAACTACAACTATGACCCACCACCCAGGTGAGTGCCTTCCTTCCTTTCAGACATCTATTTCACAGTGTTTAAGTAACAAGTCTAGTCACAAATGACTGCAAATATTCTCCCAGCTAGATTTCCTTCCTGGCAAATAAAAGTTACACTCAGAACAGTCAATTCCAAAAACAGGGAACCAAAACACTGACTTCTCCTTACTTATACAGGCCCCAAAATTAAGAATCAATTCAATGTGCTTCTATTAAATCCCCTCCTTGTTTTAAGGAAGTTGGTGACTGCTCTCGGTCTCAGCTACAGCAGACAGAGTCCACAAACAACTTCTGTTTTGAATCCACAGTTCCTCATGCCCCTTTCAGCTCCTCCCCTTATCAGACACCTATATTTACAGAGTTTAAGCAACAGGTCTAGTCACAAATGACTGCAAATATTCTCCCAGCTAGATTTCCTCCCTGGCAAATAAAAGTTACACTAAGAAAAGTCAACCCCAAAAACAGAGATCCAAAACATTGACTACTACTTACATACACAGGCCCCAAAATTAAGAATTCAATTCAGTGTACTCTTATTAAATCACCTCATTGCTTTAAGGAAGCTGGTGGCTGCTCTCTGTCTCAGCTACAGCAGATGTTATGATATGATATGATATGATATGATATGATATGATATGATATGATATGATATGATATGATATCTTGGCCATCTGTTAGTTTGTTTATATTTTTTAGCCAAATGAAAGTACCCATGAGTATTTGTAGAACTGGCTATGTTTATATAATAGGTTGCATTTTGGTATCTTCCCCACTAGATGTCACTCAGCACAAAAGTGTAGGAACTCAATTAAAAATGCATATTTGTTTTGGCAGGATTTTGTCAGTAAACAATCCTCCCTAGATTCTAAAAATGCCTGTCACGGCGGATCGCTAGCCCCTAAAGGGCTGCTTTATTTTTCTTCCAACTGACTACTGTAACAAGTCTCAAAGTGCAAGTAGAAACATAGAAAAAAAGGCAGCAGAAAGGGACCAAGGGTCTGTTCTGCCAACTCAAACCAAGCAGCTATTTGCCATTCACACTCACATACACACAATAACAAAACAATAAGTACAGCAAGCCAAAGCTTTATTATAACAAAATATAATACAAAAGGTTATACATCACCGATTCAATAAAGCATCATCCAAGCCCTCTTCCAATGGCTGGGAAGCCCCCTTGTCAGCCTGGCTAGGGGTCTCTCGAACCGGGAACTGGCCCCACAGCGATGCATCCACCCTGCAGGAGAGGCTTCCAACCAGGCATTGAGAAAGCTACATTTATATCTTATTCTATGCTAAAAATAATCGTGCAGCCCTCATAGTGTTGTTTTCCCACATTCTAGAAGCTGGCCGGGCTCCAAGGATGTGCAAATTCACACCACAAGGACTGCTCAGAATTCCCTACACCTGCTTGGTCACTGTGCTCCAAACACTGGCCGGGTGCCTAGAACACTATGAGCTAAGCAGGAGTTTAAACAAAACTACAAAAACAGGTTGCCTGATAATATGCGACCTTCAAGTCAGCAAAATACACTGTCTGAAGCAAAACATAATAATGAGGCTATCTAAAGAGCAAAACACCAATTAAATGAAGCAGCATGTAAAATGGAGTATAAAATGACATACATTACATGAAATAGCATACAAAATGGAGTAACAATAATCAACATATTATACTATCACTACATTCGGTCCTTTGATTATTGTGAATACGATTTGTATGATATTGGTACCATAGCAAAATTACTACGAATATAACATGATAAGTAACAAGTCCAAATAAGCAAGATAATTGTCACTACAGCAATGATTATGATAGGATGTATCAGAATATTTAACACTTTTGTTAAAAATATCCCACCAATAATGAGTAGTCTCTTGTTGAATCTTGGAACTTAACTCAATCATTTTATTTTTAACTATCGTAGTTTGCACCTGACTTTGCACTAATGATTTATTTCTTATTGCCAAATGAACCTGCATTACGTCTGTTTCCTGAATGAGATAAAATATTGGGCTGCCAATACAAAATAAGCTTCTGCTAATTATCAGGGACCTATGCATTTTACTGTGGTGGATGACATTACAATCCAATGATTACTAGGAATCCATGATTTGAACATGGTCCTCCACACGTATTCATTATTACTCATTAAATCACTCTGGGCCTTATTTCTTTGCATTATAGAATACATATGTCGCATTGTGCATTCTGTCCAATCAACAAATCATGAAATATTTTCTGCTACTCCCATTCCCCATACTTGTGAAGCATTAAATAACTGCAAGAACTCAAAATCATAATTCAAAGTTAATCTTTGGGGTAAGAAAACAGTTGGCATCCATTGAGCTTGTAAGTTAATTAAGCTAAATACATCAATTCCTACTGCCTGAAGCCTGTTAGTCAGTGTTTCTATATCCACACTATTTAAAATTCCCATGCCTGCCCCTGCTCCACCTAATAGCGTATCATACCAAGCTCTTTTATATTTGCATTTTCTACTAAACATAAACGTTATGTTAAAATGGATTACATTTTCTGATACCGCTGCGCTACTGATGTACATGTGGATGGAACCTTAACTATACTATCATTGCTAATTACAGGATGATTTTTCAACACTGTAATGTGATCTGCCAAATAGTTCTATTAGTTATTGCAGTAGCATTCATGCAGAATAACGTGTCTATGTCAATCAAAGTAATACTTGCATTGAAAATGTCTGTTTGATTCATGCAGCAATCAAGTCTATGTTGTACAGTCACCATGCAACTATTCGGTAAGTTGCAGCATTTAATAACAGTCTTATTCTGCAAAGAGATTTCATCTGTTTCGTAGGCATATTGTCCTGAGCCACCAGTTGTCATCCAGAGATTGACCCTGGTGAAAATGTCATGTTCAGTACCACACACTTCTGTCCGGATGGGCAGCTAAAGTTCCCTAGGTTCTATCTTTGGTATAATTTTTCCAACTCAGGTTCCTTTACAACCAGTGTCATTACAGTTAACCCTTTGAATCCTTCCTCCAGGGGTAACTAGCTCTGCCAAATGGACCATAAGACACACCAGCATTCCTTTTAAAATCCATTGCTGGACCTAGAAAGACACAAATTTCATTATTCTCGAAGATAACATTTATGTGCAGGCACGTATTCCCATTTTTCTTTCCCTGGTCTGATAATTAACACTGTGTTGTCTCGTCTGGTGGCTATCACCTCAGCTGGTTCAGGAGGGCCATTTGGGTTTGTAACCCATATTTTGCACCATTGTTAAAACCTCCTGTAGATCTAAAACCTTTATCCCCCCTTGCTGTTAAGAGTGTGGGGGCTTGTCCCTTTATAGGGGTCACTTTGTTAACTGGAATAATTAACAATTGAGCCACTCTGCCAGTCATACTGTTGAATTAACAGATTTTGTTCTCTACTATTCAACAAAATTACTTTCACTTCTCCTTGGTAATCACAATCAATCACCCCTCCCAAAATTTGTATTCCCTTGAGGGCTAGTTCTGATTCAGGTGCTATCCAACCAAAATGTATCGGTGGAATTTGTATTCCAATACCAGTTTCTATGACTTGAATGTTTCTGCTGTTTATTCTGTATTCTTGAAGGGCATGTAAATCAAGTCCAGCAGCTTCTGGGGTTGCCCTGCAAGGAGACAGAGCTCCTGGTGTAATTTCCCAATATAACACTGTTTCTGTAGTTGAGTAAGCCTGCACTTGCAAATTAGGAGTTATCATTCGCATTAAGGGGGTCTCAGATTCTCCAATTGGTCTATTATTTAAAATCTGTAATGCTTCATGCAAATTCTCTTTCCATTTTCATAGGCTCTCCCCCCCCCCAATTGTCCTTTCACAATATGAGGGATTGGTCCTTGTTGCCCATGTTGGCATATAGGACACTGAGCAATAACAGTTTTAAACAAATCCAATGTTAGGGTACACCCTACTATATGCCCACCTGTAAGTGGCTTTCTCTCCCAAATGTCCACATTTTTGATGTGCCCATTTTGCCAGCCCTGATAACTGCTGACTTTGAGTTTCTTCAATATTCACTGGAAGAATCTTAGCTTTTTCATCTGCAATAGAATTCTACCATCGTTCTAGTGTATCTGAAGCACAATGAGCATCAACATGAAATACAGTGGTCTGAGTATTTTGCACCATAGTCCATATTTCCTGCCACAGTTCTTTTCCCCATTTTTCTTTCGAATAAATTTTCCACTCATCCTTAGCCCAAGTGGGCAGCCAGGTTGTTAAACCATTGGATACAGACCATGAATCAGTATAAATATGACATGTAAATTGCAACCTTGTGGGTATTACACTGGAAGGAGGAAGGTAGCTTACCCCTCCCTCCAAGCTCCCACTGGTGGAAGACACAGCTCGAGGTGCAAGAGACAGCTCGAATACTGTAGCAATAAAAGGTTAGCTGTGAAACACAGACAAACAACAAAAATAAACACACATCAGTTTAAAAATAAAACAAGATTATTTCCATAGGATAAAAGAAGCAAGCGTCCCTAGGTTCCTTATCCTAAGCATGACAAAATGTCCAGATTGATGGTAATACCGTACGTCGTATCTCTGTAGATGGTAAACTCTCAAAAACAGCTGTAATAGTCCTTTTTCAAAATTGTAAAAGTTTGTTCCTCTTCACTTAGAATACTAGTTTTGCAATAAAAGTCAAATTACATGGTTCACTCTTGGTGTGCTTTCATGAAAACATACATTTTGTGTGAAAAGTTGTGCTTTAGGCATGGAATACACATCAAGTTTGAACTGGTAGTAACTATAAAATGTTGAAACACAAGAAGGTCAAATAATGTGCAAAGGTCACAGTGTGCATGCAAGGGTCATTCAAACCCAGCCATTCCTGTAGTGTCCTGAACACCACCAATATTAAAATATCTTTACACAATAAAACTGCTGGCCAAGACAGTACACACACATACACATACACAAAAAGAAATACTTAACACAAAATAAGACTGACATTGTTTCACACCAATTTGCTGAGGTAATGCCCATAGTTCCATTAGAAAACTGTACGTGGTTTAGATATATGCTGCCTCCTGCCTGTCTTGTAACACTGACAATTTTAAACCAACACATTTATACATATTGCCATGCCAAATCTTTCCAGAACAAAACACTGTTTAAACACATCATCTGTAAGTGAACACATCTCGTATAACATGATTACACCTTTTGGCACATAACTAAAATATGGCACTCTGCCATTTTGCAAAAAATTTCTGGTTTTAACTAGAAGTATGATAAAACCATTTATAGCTGTTAACACATTACATTTTCACCTAGCAGTGGCTTGGCACGTTGCTTGCAAACTACAACTCTTTCTGCACATTGCAATCTATATGACGTCATAATTCTTCACCATCAACACTACCTGCTTCAACCAACGACTACAAACAAAAGTTCTTCACTGACCCTATCTAGGCAGCACAAATGTTCCATTACAAATAAAGCCAATTAAAACAGTCAGCTATGAGGCAAAGAAGCTTCTTCTTCCTTTTTTCTGTAACCTGTTGTGCACTGAAGGCAGTCAATCCTATCTCCATAACCTTGACAACAGAACATAATTACAGAACACAGATATAAGCTAGAAAATATGCATGAGAAAGACGGATCATTACCTTGTTTAGTATCGTATTACAGAAATAAAACAGACAGACATAAAACAACTTTGAATAAAAAAATTCAGACTTACCCGGTGCCAAGGTATTTTTCTTCTTCTTTCCGATATACTAGTCTAAGTAAGAAAACTGACTGCAGAACCTTCGATAATTTCCAAACGCTGCAGCTATTAACTCTTTCAAAGGTTTTAACCTTTCAAAGGTTTTCCTTGGCCATTTTAGTAACCTGCCAAACCAAGTCTTTTCCAGAGCTCTGGTTTGCAGTTTAAAACAAAACAAACAAAATCTCTAACAGTACTAGGTTGAGATCCATCTGGTAGAGGTCCCAGTACTTGGGTTTAGGATCAAATGTTTTAGCCTTTATAGGAGGCAAGGGAACTTGAAATTGATACAGAAAAACTTGAAACTACACAGATAGGCAACATGGGGAGGGAGGATTTTCAAATCATCCGTCTGCAGAATCACCTACTGTCATTCCACAGTAGTTTATTTTCTTTTCTAGATGTTGCTTATCTAACTTTACTTGATCAGCAGCTGCTTTTCTCCTAAAAGCAGCCTGAACTGTGAAAGCCATCATTGGCTCTAATAGTATATACTTGCAGCAAGCACAAATTACAAGTACAAAGGGCAGTTGCCCTTTGCTTGTTTGAGAGACTTTTCCTTAATACACCTTTAAAAAAGAACTCATCCTTTTCCTAAAATAGACATTTTATTAATCCTGCCGACTACGCCAAAATGTTTGCCAACTCAAACCAAGCAGCTATTTGCCATTCACACTACATACACACAATAACAAAACAATAAGTGCAGCAAGCCAAAGCTTTATTATAACAAAATATAATACAAAGGTTATACATCACCGATTCAATAAAAGCATCATCCAAGCCCTCTTCCAATGGCTGGAAGCCCCTTGTCAGCCTGGCTAGGAGTCTCTCGAACCAGGAACTGGCCCACAGCGTTGCGTCCACCCTGCAGGAGAGGGCTTCAACCAGGCAGATTGAGAAAGCTACATTTATATCTTATTCTATGCTAAAATAATCGTGCAGCCCTCATAGTGTTGTTTTCCCACATTCTAGAAGCTGGCCGGGCTCCCAGGATCGCAATTCACACCACAAGGACTGCTCAGAATTCTCACACCTGCTAGGTCACTGTGCTCCAAACACTGGCCGGGTGCCTAGAACACTATGAGCTAAGCAGGAGTTTAAACAAAACTACAAAAACAGGTTGCCTGATAATATGCGACCTTCAAGTCAGCAAAATACACTGTCTGAAGCAAAACATAATAATGAGGCTATCTAAAGAGCAAAACACCAATTAAATGAAGCAGCATGTAA
Organism: Neoceratodus forsteri; assembly: GCA_016271365.2. Taxonomy (NCBI): domain Eukaryota; kingdom Metazoa; phylum Chordata; order Ceratodontiformes; family Ceratodontidae; genus Neoceratodus; species Neoceratodus forsteri. Next base: position 452,261,378 of record CM028131.1, read on the forward strand.
AATGGAGTCACACAATACAAAATGGAGTATAAAATGACATACATTACATGAAATAGCATACAAAATGGAGTAACAATAATCAACATATTATACAATCACTACAGGGTCCATCTAGTCTGCTCATGTGTTCCTTGTTTAGCCACATTTAATAGTGGGAGCCAAGTTCTGAGTTTCATTCAGGTGGACAGTGCAGTGCCGGGATGTGCTCACTCAGATCGGGGTGGGGGGGGGAACTGGAAATGATAGCATGCAGTGGCCAAGCTGTACATTTGATGGGGATTGGGGGCTGGCAGGAGATGGATGAAAACAGTTGTGGCAGGCAGTACAGAGATCTTGTGCAAAAGGAAAAAACAACTGAAAAGTGTAGCAATACAGCCACAAAAGGTATTTCAGATACACGGAGCTCTAAGAGCTGCACAGCGATCGCAGCTCTCACAGCAGCACAGTTCTCACTAGCACTTTTTCTTTGATCTTAGTGAGTCATTATTGTATCTGTGACATATTGGTACACTCAGAGATACAATAATAATGTACTGGTTCAGTGGAAGATATTAATATCCTTCACAGTAGCCCAAGGTATCACTTTTATTTGGAAATGTATCTAAATACACATGTTTTGTGTGTTATGGAGAATGCCTGATAGTTCAGTATGTGTCAGACATGAGACAATATCACCATTAAGGGGTCCAACAAACCATAATGCCCAAATCCAAAGCTTGTATGACCCCAAGAGAGTGATATTTCACAAATATCCAGGTCTTACCTGTCTGATGCTTTATATATTACATTAGGTTGGTCTACTTTGTTTTAAGATGAAGAGTGTTATTTTTTTGAGTAGCTTGCTTTGGTTATTTGCTTAAGTTAGACTGTTTTTGTAGTGCAGTGATGTTCCTACTATAGTGTTGCCCTTAATGTTTCTTCGTAGTGTAGAGGCATTTCAAGTTCTGCATAGTTTTGGCCTTTTCATGTTTCCATAGTGCAGTGGCATCTAGTAAAAGGAGGTGTGGATTCAGCGTGTTTTCCCTTAGTTCTCTGTCAGGATAGCAATAACGGAGCAGAATGGAAGGGAACAGCTAATGTGGTTGGCAATTATAGAACATTAATGAATCTCTTTAGATATTTTGCAAAATTTCTGGAAATACCTGACTATATCATGACTGACACTGTAAGTGGTTTCAGGGCTGATGTTGTGCAGTTTAGCACAGTGACAGTTTCTTTATACTAATTAAGTTTGATTTTCATCTGTGGCTGTTTGACAAGTGACATGGTGACAGCAACAAAAGAAGTTGGGGGAGGTACTGGTGGCACCACTAGCAGCCTTGTGTAATGAGTCACTGAAAATGGGAGTGGTTCCAGAGGACTGAAGAAGGGCTAATGTAGTCCATCTCCACAAAAGTGGAAGCAGGGTGAGGCTGGAAACTATAGACCTGTCAGCCTGACCTCAATGGTGGGTAAAATTATGGAATCTCTGTTAAAGGAAAGGATAATGGAACACATTGAATGAAGTGGAGCACAAGATCTGAGGCAACACAGATTCACATCAGGAAAGTCATGTCAAACAAATCTGATAGACTTCTTTGACTGGATCACTAGGAAGGAGGATCAGGGTGTAGCAGTGGATGTGGCCTACCTTGACATCAGCAAGGCATTCAACACCATTTCACATAGGATACTTGTTAACAAGCTGGGCAGCCTGGGATTGGGACACAAGGTGGTGAACTGGATTGGGAACTGGTTAAGACATAGAACACTGAGAGTGGTGGTAAATAGGACAAAATCCGAAGTAGGGAGGGTGACCAGCAAGGTGCCACAGGGATCAGTTCTTGGGCCAGTGCTGTTTAATATCTTCATCAGCGATATTGCAGAGAGGCTGGAGGAGAAGGTATGCCTCTTTGCAGATGACACCAAGCTCTGCAATATGGTAGACAGTCTGGGATGACAAAAATGAGGAGGGACCTAGCTAAGCTGGTGGAATGGTCCAGAGTGTGGCAGCTAGGATTCAATGTGAAAAAGTGCAAGGTTATGCGCTTTGGGCACAGGAACCCAGGAGAGGAGTATATGATCGGTAGAGTGATATTAGAGGCCACAAAACAGGAAAGAGTTCTGGGGGTAATCATATCTGATGACCTAAAGGTGGCCAAAAAACGTGCCAAGGTGGTGGGTAGAGCTAGTAGAGTGCTGGGGTGTATAGTGAGAGATATCACCAGCAGAAGAAAAGAGGTCGTAATGCCACTGTACAAGACATCGGTGAGACCTCACTTAGAGTACTGTGTCCAATTTGGGAGGCCACATCTCTGGAAGGACATAGATAGGGAAGAGACAGTTCAAAGAAGGACAACAAAAATGGTGAGGGACCTGCACCAAAGGCTAAATGAGGAGAGATTTGAGGAACTCAATATGTATTGGAGGGGAGACGGGAGAAGGGTGACATGATAGAAACATTAAAGTATCTCAAGGGAATAAATAAGGTACAGGAGGACAGCATCTTTCAAAAGAGAAAATGCTCTTGAACAACAGGAGGGCATGACATGAGACTGGAAGGGGGTAGACTAAGAGAAAAAGTAACAAAGTACTTCTTCACGGAAAAAGTAGTGGAGGCATGGAATAGTCTCCCAGCAGAGGGGGTGAGGGCAAAGATTGTGGGGGAATTCAAAGCTACATGGGATAGACATAGGGGTGCCATATCAATTCAGATAACAGAATGAAGCTGGGGATTAAGTAGGATCTGTAACTTTCTTGCTAGGTAGGGATACAGGGCAGATTAGATAGCCTGTCAGTCCTTATCTGCCATCAAATTTTATGTTTCTATGTTTCTCTGGTTGGTAGGGACTCAAGGTGATCTCCCTTTGTCACTCAGGGACACTTTCTTCACAGGGACAGATTAACTTTGTTTTACAGGTGTTTATAGATGTTCTGCAAGCAAAGAGGGACGGATACTGAGCAATTTAGGTTATGGATACTTTATTTTTACAGGTCTGTTTCTTTTTTGCAGGGGCAGTAGTTGGAGAGGTTGTTAGGGCTGTAATGTGGATAGTTAGAATGTTGTTGTTACATGTATTATTCAAGTGGTTGCTACACGTTAGTGGTGTTATAATAATGTACATATATTGTGTCTATACTTATGTAATAGTTATTGAACAGGTTGTTCACTGTTTTGTAATAAGCTCTGTTGTTTCATAAGTAGTGTTATTTACTATCAGATATGGGGAAATATCTGATAGTATATATTTATATATATAATACAGTATACATATTTATATAATTAATACATATTTATGCAATACCTGTGAGTATATTTCAAGGCATCTATCAGTGATATTTTTGCTCCCTTCAGACCTAGAGTGAAAATATAAAAATGTATTTGCTTTGGTAATATGGTGGTTGCATTAGGCATAGAGATGCATATTCTCACTATTGGTCACTAGGAGCAAAAATATTCCTACTGTAGGTTGGGACTGGCTGAAACTGGCAGCAAGAGCAGCAGAATTCTATTTCTGTTCCTCAACTGCTCACTCGCCCACCAGTTCCTGCTCCACAACTTCCGGTTCATCTCCTGTGTCTTAAAACCGTGAAAAACCTAGTTAAAAGTATTTATTTATATTTAAATTTCTCCAAAATACTGTACTTGTTTTCCCCTACAGTTTCTTCAGTGCTGCCGATACTGCTGACCACCTACCTCCCTCCGTAGCATAGACCTGACCTCTGCAATCCTGATTGACACTCATCTACTTTCACTGCCACCACCTGGGTTTCAAATGTGGTCATTGCTAACACATTGCACTGCTCGCTGGTTAGATTGCATCCTCCGATGCTTGCTCTGCTAACGCCTGCTTTTTTCACTCACATTTTTACAGAACCACCTGCTAACACAACATGTGTCAAAATAAAAAAAAAAACCTGCTTGGTCATTCTGAAATGGTGTTTGGGTATCTGAAAATCCCCAAAATAAGTATTTTAATGTAAACTGCATAAATAAAACAGAAACAAACAAACTCAGAGTGTCACATAAATGGAAGATCACATGGCCCTATTGAAAATATCTGTGCTATTTTCTTCTTAAGCAGTTTGACTTTTGACGTCACTCGTGACTCTGCCACTTGTAATGTCACAAGGTCATACTGCACTCGTCGAAAATAGGGTTGATATTTTCAGTAGGGCCATGGCATATCCTTAATTTATACAATGCCATTGAGGATAAATTCTGGCAAATATCTGTAATGTCTAGAGGGTGGTCAGACCTAGAGTGAAGATATCGCATTTATCCTCACTCTAGGTCCCCTTTGCCAGAATTTATCCACACTGTAGGTAGTGATTGGCTAGAGCTGACAGCGTGAGCAGCACAAGCAGAACATAGCTGTTCACTCACACACTGGCTCTTGCCAACTAGGGTTGTCAGAATCCGCTGAAGTTCTGGGTTCTGGTTCTATTTTAGAACTTTTAAAGAAGTTCTAGGGTTCTAATCTTTTTTAGAACTTTTTTGAACTCAAACCCTATCTTTTTAATCGTCTTGCTAACAGTGAAAAAAATAATGAAATAAATGTCATGTAATTGTGGACAAAAAGAAATCAAATCTGTACAGTATATAGGGAGAGAAAGATGATCAAGTGTGACTTTGATATGATTATAGCTAGGTTTATCTGTGGTTTCTTTTGTTTGCTAAAGCCAGCAACTTACAGGTGATAAAAGGCAAACCCAACCATCCATACATTAAAAGTTCTCCCTCTGCAGCTGCATTAGATTTCCTGAGTGCAAACAAATAGTAAGCAAGTAGCACAATTATGTACTCAGTTTTATCCTAAGCATCATGAAGTATGAAAAAAGTAACTGACATTAGCTAACCTCAGGTACTTGCTACTGTCACTTTTAAATAAGTGACTTGAAAATTGCTACATTTAAACTTTGGATAACAAAGTCAAGGTACTGCAGCTGCCCACCCAGTTTGTTGGCACTCCTTGGTCAACCTCCACTGTATCTTTCCTGGGTGGGAAAACACCCACACAATGTATCCACTCAGCCACCAAGAAAGAGGAGGACACAGAGACTAACTGGGTCTGGTGGGGTTGTGGAGTAGGGTGGGTGGATTGGGGTGGTGAGAACAAGAAGACATCTTGGGGCAAAATGGTTCCAGGAAGGGGTCCTCCTTGCCTGGTTACCATACCCAATGGATCCACATCTAGTGGATAAGGCACTGGTTCTATTTTGTCTGCCTATCCATCTCAGACTCTATTGTGCAATGCCAGATATATACATAACAAGACACAGATTACTGCTGATCTTGTTGGAACAACTGATCTGGCTTGCATCACCAAGACCTGGCTGGATGAGAATGCTGGCCCAGTATTGGAATCAAAAATTCCAGCTAGGTACGTGGTGATACACCGGAGGCAGTATAGCACAGAGGTTTAAGGGTCTGAGCTGCAAACCTGAAGAACAGGGTTTGAATCCCACAGTCCCCACTTGCATACTGTGTGACCTTGAGCAAGTCACCTAACTTCCTTGTGCTCCAAGGTTGCACCTATAAACAAGCTTTCAGCTTAGTGTGTCTCCCCTGTTAAAAAAAAAAAAAACACCGACTGAGAAAGGATCGTAGGGGTGGGGCAGTTACCATTTGCTTTAGAGTGGACCTGGGCTTTGTAGCCATCCCAGTGGGAGAGACCAGATCCTTTGAATGTGCTATGGTTATAGGTGTATGTTGCAGGATACTTCTCATCTACCATCCACCTGGTGATAGGAAGGAATTCCTGCAGGAAGTAATGGACGTCATCATCGACCAAGTGCTTTAATTCCTGAGATGGATAATTCTAGGGGAATTTAATGCCTGGGTTGATGATGAACTCTTACAGTTTGGACAAGACTTCTTCCAACTAATGAGTTTGTTGGGTCTCACACAGGTGGTTACTTCTGCAACTCATATTCATGGTCATTCACTGGACCTAGTCTTTCTGCTAGGGAGAGAGATCTCTGACTTGAGATTGGAACTGGTCAGTTGGTCAGACCATCATACTATAGGGTTCAGGTCTGAGGCACCCCCAATAGATCTGCCCCTACAGAGATGGCCCAGTATTGCCTTTTAAGAGGTTTGACCCCCAGATGGTCCTATGGAGGTACTGGACCTATCAACCTTGACAAGTGTATGTGAGGAGCTGGGGGAACTGGTACTACCGTATAATAGGGCAGTTGTTGGGCCCCTCAACTCCATAGCTCCTGTCTGCATTCACCACCTCTCCCTTTGCCAGAAGTCCCCATGGTCTGATGGGACTTTGAAGGAGATGAGGCAAGGGGGTAGAAGGTTTGGGTGACACTGGAGGAAATCCAGCCTGGCAGATGACAAACTTAGATTGATAGCTCATTATAAAGGCTATCAATCTGCAATCTCCTGTAAGAAGACAGAGTTCCTGTCCAAGGAGACTGCTGCAGCAAAAAATAAACTATTTCAGCTCTTCCGGACTGTTGACAGATTCTGCAATCCAACCTGCCTTTAGTCACGGGGAGCCTTTTCACAGGCTAGATGTGAAGAGTTTGCTCACTTCTTTGCTGATAAGATTGCCTGCTATGAAGTCAGAAATCTGATCAACACCCTCTAACGGGCCTTGTGGTGATGGACAAGAGGTTGAAGCACCCGGCTGGTCTGGACTGACTTCAACCAGTTGGCAACTGTGGACGTCGTGCCAATCATCCAGGGACTGCATCCAACCTACTGTAGTTTAGACCCAGGCCCAACACATCTCCTATTGGGATGTGTTGAAGTCATCAGCCCAGGCCTTGCTAGGATAGTCCAATGTTCATTACAGGCAGGGGTTTTTCCAGACCCCCTGAAGGAGACAGTAGTAGTAGTACCACTTCTTCTCTAGATCCTGGCAAATTACAATCCTGTCTCTAACCTGCCTCTTGTAGGCAAGGTTATTGAGAAGGTGGTGGACACACAACTGGATGACCATTTAACAATGCATGATGTCTATGATCCTCTCCAGTCTGGTTTCAGGAAGAGGCACAGTATTGAGACCACCTTTGTTCAGGTACTGAATGATCTCCTGATGGTGAGGGATTGAGGGAGTCACTCCATCTTAGTTCTCCTTTATCTCTCTGCAGCATTTGACACTGTGAACCACAGGGTGTTGATGGAGCACCAGCAGATTCTCTGTGGACTGTCTGGTACAGTCCTTAGTCGGTTTAGATCATTCTTCACCAGCAGGATGCAGAGAGTAGTGTCGGGGATTTATTCCTCGTCACCTCTTCTCCTGTCATGTGGGGTTCCACAGGGATCCATCTTACTCCCCATGTTGTTCACAGTGTATTTGCTGCCATTTGGGACATTATAAGGTGGTATGGGCTGAGTTTTCACTGCTATGCAAATGATACTCAGCTCTACATGTCTTGGTTTTTAGCAACTGCCTCTTCAAGATTCGGGGTTGGATGAGTGCTGACTGGTTGAGGTTTAACCCAGACAAAACTGAGATATTGCTAGTACAGCCAGGTCACCAAGGCATGAGGTTTCAAGCTAGTAAATCTTCTAGGCTTTGGCTTGGAGATGTCCAGCTGCTGACCTCAAATCAGGTGTGAAATCTAGGTGTTGTGTTTCACAGCTGCCTGATGCTAAAACTGTAGGTGTTGGCTATGGTAAAGCTCTAATTTTACCATCTGAGGAACATTGCTCAGATTAAGCACCTGATTCCGCCTGATGATATGCCAGCTCTGGTTCATGCCTTTGTAATCTTGTGCCTTGATTACTGCAATGCCTTGTACCTAGGGCTACTGGGAGTTGATATCTGCCAACTGCAGCTAGTGCAGAATTCAGTGGCCAGACTGTTGACTGGCTTACCGAGATCTTGCCATATCATGCCTGTGCTTTGCTACTTGCACTAGCTGCCAGTACATTGGCGGATCACCCTCAAGATCAGGTTGCTGACCAACAAGGCCCTAAATGGACAGGGAACCAGGTACCTGCAAGATCTTCTGCACCCCTGCCACCCCCTCCGCCCACTCCGTTCCACTGGCAAGGGATTGCTAGAGGTTCACAGGGTCCATTTAAAGACTTCTGGGGAGTGTACCTTTGCTTTTGTGGCACCAACCCTGTGGAATGCTCTGCCTCATCAGATTAGGGAGTGCCGGACTGCTGATAGCTTTAAAATTGAACTGAAAACATATCTTTTCAGCCAGGCAGTCCCCGAAGAGAGTCAAGTTAAGGTATACTGTACTATGCTCACATATTAATTAAGGTCATGCTTATTATAGTGTAATTTTAACCTTTTTATGTTTGTATTAAATTTTAGTTTTATTAAGATGTAAAGTGCTCTGATTTACTGGAAAAGCCCTGGATAAATAAACATTTGACTGATTGATGATGCAGAGGGAGACGAGCAGGCATAGCATCATAAGTGGCTGCAATTTTTTTTGTAGGGGGGATCTGTTGTTCAGAAGTTATAAAATTAGAGTTGATCATGGTTGGATCTGAAACAAAGCAAGGTTGGAATAATTTAACTGCACTATTACCAAGCATTTAAAGCAGAAGTGCACTGAAATTTAACCAAAAAGTGACCCTATACTTTTTTCACTATCACAAATTCCAGGATTTTTTTTTTAGTTTTATTTGGTAGTACAATTATCTAGTTCCACTAAAAACTGAATATTTTATGAGTGGTTGAATTTATTTTTTTTTCTGAAAAAAAAAAGATAGCCATCACAATTTTCTTAGGAATAGCACTGTAAATCTGGTAAGTGTTAGGATCGAGAGAAAAAAATCACGATGCAAAGCATAGGAGGGACCTAGTAAAGTAGATTTGACAGATATGTTAATATTTTTATTAATTATGGTATAAAGTTGCTCTTTTCAGAAAACATTTTTCATTGTAGTGCTGCTATAAGTTGTACTTGTAAAGGAAGCTAATAAAACAGCTAGCAACATCAATGAATTTTAGGGAAGGTAAACAATCCAAAAATATGGGTTTTCAACTACAAATAATATGATGCCAAAAGGGTTAACAGTGTCCCTTGAATGCCATAGGACCTGTTCCCACTGATGCTAACTTTTCCTACAAAAAAAACAAAAAAAAAAACACTTACTTATGGGCCCTATCTACAAAGCAGTTTGAGATTCGATAGAAATGGGGAAAGTGTCTTGTGGATATGGGCCACAATTAGAATGATGGACACCACATTTCAACAAATTCTGTTCTTTATACATTCCTTTTTTAACCACACAGTATTTACCAACCACCATCTCAGTTGGCATCATCATCCACAACATCAATCACTTGATCAGTATCAGCTGGTGTACTTTTGTAGGGATATGAAAATATTTTCTTATTAAATTCAATAAAAATTAACATGTGAACATTTTCTGGCAGTGACCTTTTTCTGCTGTCTGCCACAATATTGCCAGCCATACTAAACATGTGTTCTAAAGATACCAGTTGTTGCTGGAGAACCAATATATTTAAAAGCTTCATCATACAGCTCAGCCATATTAATTTTTTTGATCTGCAGTATTCAAAAGGACATGCAACAGAGTAAGTGGTTCTTGCAGGTAATTGTCTAACATGATGGACAGATAATGCTGAGAAGAATCAACATAATTTGGTATGGCAGAGATCTGTGAAAGGTTTTGCCACAGATTTAGCTTGCTTCTAGGGGTAGAACTGGGAGTTGTGGAAGAATTACTGCTCTCATTTGGTAACTTTTCCTGCCCTGTATCTCTCTTTGAAGATGGTCTGACAAATTGTGGAGATGAGAAGGTACTGTGTGTGTTTGTGTTTGACTCCTGCGAATGCTGCAACTTGTCTAACAACAGCAATTTGTAGTGCTCTGCATTATCTGTTTTTGGATGATGTATAGCCTTGAACCTGGGATCTAAGAGAGTTGCAAGTATGTAGTGTTTTGATTTGGTCATTGCAACTAATTTCTCATAATTTTGGAAGTGCTCAGACATTCTCTTTACAAGATTTCCATGATACTGCCAACATCTTGTCTCGGCTTCAGATCTGTCTATCTGTAGAGTCAGAACACTCAGATGATGTGTGATCAGCATTATAAGTGGGATAACCTGACTCAGTTGCACATTCTGAAGACATGCCCCTTGTAGCTGTCTCAAAAGGAGCTAGGATGCAAGACAGGCAGGACACTGTCTCCATTAACTTCCACTGCAGCACAGAAAGCATAATGCCATCAGCAATAATGTAACTGGAGCAATATTCATGTACAGCTTGCATTTGTTTCAAGAGGGGCTGTGGCATATAGAGTTAAATTTCACCAACTCAGCTTTTGGAGAGACAGACTGTGTTTCTTTTGCATTTAAGACCATATTTATACAGTCTTGGTTGAACAAGAAAAGTGAGTTACATTTTTTTTTTTGCAAACAGCAGTCATACCATCAACTTGTGTTTCATTGCTCAGGGACACACTGATAATTGAATGTAAGCAATGTGCAAACCAAGAAGCATGCATGAACCCTTCATTCTGTATTGCTTTCTAGATGTTGGCTCCATTGTCATGTAGTATAAAGTCACATTTTAGATCATGTGAAAAAATGTAATCACTAAGGAGCTCATTTAGTTCTTGCAATATATTTACGGCTGTATGAATTTGCCCAAACTTCTTTACATGCAGAAGTGCCATCTTTTGGGGGGTGTTTGTTTTTGAAGAACCACAAGAAAAACTGACCCAATGAGAGGTAAGAGACCTTTAATCTGTATGCTGACTGCTGGTCCACATATCTGTTGTGATTCCCCATCCCCGACATTTTTAAGTGCAAGCATCACTGTTGCTTTTAATGCCTGATAAATGTTTGGAATTTCAGCATAAGTAAAGTACATTCAATGAGGAACATTGTAACTAGGCTCTGCAAATTTCATGAGCTCCCTAAAATACTCATGAGCTGCTAAAGAGTATGGAAGCAGGGCTCAAGATAATATGTCCCCAGTTTTATAATTACGATGAAGACTGCTTGGATGACTTTTGTTAAAAATATTCTTAATCTCAAATACCTGAGACAATGTTAGCTGCTTACATGTCCCTGCTGGTTTATTACACTCTGTGCTTTGTCTACCAAATGGACATAGGAGTGGTGGATTTATACATTCAGTGCAATCACTGTATGTGTAAATGGAGATAATGGTGTTGGTGGTAATGGTGGTCCTTGGGCTGGCACTGGTTTTGCCCGCATCAAGTTGACAAAATTCACTATCCATTTCTACAATAATGATTCTTTTCATTTGTGGGCTGGGAGGTGAAGGACATGGTTTTGGGCTGATCATACAATAGTAAATGTTTTTTCAGATGGTTTTAAAGAACTGCAGTACTGAGACATGAATCAACTTTACCACAGCTTACACTTTGTTTACTTAGCATACAAATTGGTCTGCATGGATCAGTTTTGCTGAAAGAACAATAATTCCACACTGCAGAAGAGAGAGACTTTGTTTGAATGCTAGAAAGATAACTAAAAACTGTTTGTGTTTTTGTTGCCAGTTTGAGCTGAAACCAGGTCATCCTTGGTGCTAGAAGAGTGAGCATTTGAGCATGTTTCATTTTTATGTGATCTAGAAGTAGTGGATTCACTGGATTTGTCCTTTTCATTGCCACCATCTGTGTATTTTGTTGCAGCTGCACAATCTGATTCTTAATCAACAGATTCACTCATTTGGCTTGGTTGAGGGACTGATTATATGTCACCAGTCACAACAGTGTCAGACTCAGACAAAGAGCCACTGTCTGAGTCAGAGACTGAGTCATTGTCACTTGCACCACTTTTACTGCTAGTCACAGGGGTTTTAACAGTATGTCTTATGGTGCCTCTTTGTGTGACACCAGCAGCTACACAACTTTTCTTTCAAGGTCCCCCTTTACAATGATTCATTGTTGCTCTTTTGCTATTTCTTGCATTTTTATCACCTAAAAGAGTCCGATTATTTTTGCTACCACCAGGATTACCACTACCACCAACACCTGGTCTACCAGCACCAGACTCTTCATCTGTGTTGTCAGCTATAATAGCACCAGTTATTATAGTGTGTTCATAATGCCAGCATTGCAAAACAATGTGGATCACCACAACTCACAATGTGGTTTTGGCATTATGAAAGTCTGATGCAGTGGGAGCTGACTGAAGATGCAACTATCAAGTTGGATCCCAAGTGCAAGGCTTATAGAATGGGTAAAGGAGGATGCAACATGGCAAGACATAATGTCACAAATTGTAATTCTGGAAAAATACATTTTGTTTCACTGTTGATATTATATATTTTTTTATTTTTACATTTCAATATTTATTTATTATAGTTTACTTTTTGTATTCAATGTACCATGCACTGAATGCTAGGTGACACACTTTCACACACTGGGTACACTGCAGTCAAAGGGGCACACAGCAGTATGATGTCCAGAACACCATGTAAGAGTCACAGAAGACAAGAGATTTTTTTTAAATGAGTAAGAGATTTTTCTCTCCATCCAGAGTCTCATTGGTAACTATTTCTGGGATTTATTTAAAGATTCTACACAAATGAGTACTGGGCTACACAAGGTCACACACTGGGTACAGTGCAGTCAAAGGGCACACAGCTTGATGATGGAGAGTATGCTACATAGGAGGTGTAGGAACCTCTCATTTCCTTTTCTTTTTTCTTCTTGTCCTTCCTGTCCTTCTGTCCCAGACCCTGTAGGGATATTTTACTTCCACCCAGTAAAAGCAAGCCTTAAACTGTGAAGCTTACTAATGACTAGCAAATGTTTTATGGCATGTCCTTACACCCTAATATACCAGCTATTTAAAAGTATGTCCCAAGTCCCTGAAGCACACTAATACCTAGCAACAGTTTACCTTCAGTCCCTACAATCCAGAAACACACTAATACCTTGTAGAAGTTTAGACAAAACAGCACAGGAAAACAATTCAGAAATCAAACTACTGTACATGTCCAGTTTCATGCCCAAAATGGCTGCTGCTTTGCAAAAGGCCCACAGATCCCTGAGTAAAATAAGTTAAAGGTTAGGCACCATGCCCAACAGGTCTGCTGCTGTGTAAGAAAGACAAAATCTAAAAGTGTCAGTCGTATTATATCTTTTTCCAAAAGTAAGGAAATAAATTGGGAAAAAAACATTACTGCATCTGTTAGGGTAAAAGTGCAAATACCAGTGAAATCAAAAGTTAGGAAGAAAAGTCCCTAGAACTTTGGGGACTTTGTGGTGTGCTGATCCTTAGGGTTTGAATGATCATGCAAGGCAGCACTGTTGTGCCATGCAAAGTAAAATACTGACACAATGATGCTTCCATGGGGATTGCTAAAAAGGTTAATGTGAAAACTGTATTGTGTGACTGTTCAAACTGAAAGAAACAGCACACCACAGCCTCACCATTGGTCCAGGGTCTTTTTCCCCTGTTTTGATTTTCATACTTTGTTCACTTTAACCCAAACAGCTACACTGACATAGTTTCTGCAATATATAAATATTTCCTATACTGTATGAATCTTGAATTTAATACTACTGAAAAGTATTCAAAAAAATCCCGGTAATACCATTGGTCCATCGCTGATAATACCACTGTTAGTGATAATACCATCGTTCGAATGTGATAATACTATTGTTCCACTCAAGAGAGAGAGAGGTCCTTTTATTTATGCATGTATAAGATTAACAATCATGACATACAAACGACAATTTATAATTCACATGTAGTCTTACACTTCTACAACATACGGAATAATTTAACATCATTTAAGTTTCCAGCCATTTAAATGATAAAATGCACAATTTGCAAAGTTAGCTGCCACTTAAATACAAACGGTATTATGACAGAATAAAATACATTTGAGCAAATTTCTGTCAGATCCTTTGTTCATATGGCCCTAAATTGGTTCCAACCATTCTTTCCTACATTCAGTTTGACATGGGCAATCAAACATTAAATGATCAGCAGTTATAATAGTAGTCAGATCACATGAAAAGAATCTATTTCAAATGTCAGAAAAAGGCTCATTTTTAGCAGCTGTTTTAAAAATTCCTAATCTGAAATTGCACAATGCATTCCTATGAGAACTATTTTCACAAAATGACAGATAAAGCTCAGATTGTATATTTTGCTTATGACACAGATAACTCCCAACGTGGGTCATCTCTCTTACTCTACTAAATTCCAACTGGAAAAAGGTACCTATAAGCCTTTGTTTAACTGAAATTATATGTTGTTTAATATCAACAAATGCCATACTATCCTAAATTGGAGACATACCAATTTTTACAAAACAGCTATTAAGCTCAGAAAACCACCCTACGGATGAGCATGCGCCTTACTATCCAACCAACATTTAGCCAGTAAATTATCTGGTGATGTGAGCAATATTTTTGCCAAAAGGCCAAGGCTCTTCATTTTACTCTTATAACTATTTAAATTAGCTGTAATTTAACTCTTAGAATTGCAGTGGGCATTCTGAATGGTAAATCAAGGACCATCTTATAAAACATGTTTTGAACAGGCTTTAATAAGAACATGTTTTTTTAAAAGGCCCACACTTCTGCACAATATAATAATGAGCTGATTATTTTGTATTCAAATCTCTTTTAAGAGCAAGATAAGAATTTCCTGCAAAATGTTGTGCAAATCTAAAAATAGTTCTAGTAGTGCTCAAGGCTTGTTTCTTAGCTCTCATAAAATGTGGGCCCCAAAACATATTTGTATCAAAGGTAACCCCTAAATAGGTGTATTCAATCCTTACTTCAAAATTCAGATCATTAAAGGTCCAGTTCTTTTGCCCAGTTTTCCTTTTACCCCCAAAAATCAAAATAGCTGATTTCTGTGTATTGATGCTTAATTCTAAGTTCTTCAGGGTATGAGTGCAGCTATTTAGTACTCAAATTCACCCAGATTTGGATAAAGAGCATAGCACTATATCATCAGCATATACTAAAATACCCACTTTACTTCCATCAATAGATGGGGTTGTAAAATCAGTTGATTTGACTTCCCTTGTTAGCTGCTCTGTATATAGATTGAACAATAATGGGGCCAATAGGTAACCTTGTTTGACTCCTTTCCCTAGGAATATTTGCTCAGTGACATGACCTTCCCTAGAAAATTGTCTATAAGCAAAACTGTTCTCATGTAAGCATTTTAGTACTTTCAACAATTCTGATTGAATACCAAATTCTGACAACAATTTCCACATGACATTTCTATTCAGGCTATCAAAAGCTGCCCTGAAATCCAAAAAAGACCATATACAAAACCCTTTTCTGTTGTAAGCAGTACTTATCAAGTAAATAATTTAATATAAAGATATTATTAGCAGTGCCTTTGTTCTTCCTAAATCCTGCTTGTTCTTCTGATAACAAGTTATTAACCATAACCCAATTTTTCAATCTCTCTCTAGAACAATACAAGAAAAAAAAATTCAGCAATACACAACAGACTTATAGGCATGTAGCTGCCTGGATCATTTATATCCCCTTTCTTGTAAATTGGTATTATGAGGCTTATCAATCAGTCTTCCAGTACTACCCCATTTTCCAATATAAAGTTGAAAAGGATAGTCAGTTTGTTAGCCCACAATATGGAAAGGTCTGGAAGAACTCTGCATACAGCAAATCAGTGCAGGGGCCTTGTTTTTCTTTTGGGCCATAACAGCCTGTTTGACTTCAGCCACCGTCACAATTAATTCTGATGGTGGCTATTGGCTATATTTGGAGGGAGATAGAAGCTAGTTGGTCTCCTTGATACTTCATATTTATCTCTAAAGAATTCAAACCAAACAGAAGCTGGTATAACTGAATGTGTATTAACATCAAGGTTCATAGTACTCAGAGCCACCATTTCCCAGAATGATTTGCTATCTTTATTTAGTATCGTTTCCTGAAGCTTAGCCCATAACTCTCTTCTATAGTGCATTTTTTGTACTGCTTATAAGATCCTTAAATTCTTTTCTAAGCCACTTTAAAGAAATGGAGGGAAATCATTCATTTGATTCTTTAGACTATCTGCCTATTTTATTTAACACCCTCTTGTGCTTTTCACAATCTTTGTCAAACCATGGTGTATGAACTCTTGCACTTTTAATATTAATAGAAGCATTTGTTGCTTTCTTTGCCTGCATTTGAGTTCTAAGGTGGAGAATTAACCCAGCAACATCCTGTATTGGATTGCTATCATATCTTATCATATGCCCTTGTCTATCCTTCTCTAAGTCCCAATTATCTAAGAGAGATTTGATAAACATGGCTAATTGTGGAATCCATTTTATTAATCTTTTGTTATGTATTACAAGATTTACCTCCACTTTCTGGGGATTCACCATGCAGGTTTGAATAATATCACTTTTAAACTTATAATGAATGACTAAAGGAAAATGATCACTCTCCCAGTAGGGGTAATTTATAATTTGAGAACTTTAGAGAAAGGAAAAACATCAATAAATGCTACGTCCAAAATACTACCATCTCTGTCTGTTGGATTAGTAACCTCCCCTTGCTTATCACCCTCTGTTCGACCCTACTGGGTCATAATGTCACACGCTTAATAGCCTACAACATTATGGCTAAATGGGCACAGCGTAGGATGTAAGTGCTAATGGTGCAATGCCACATATACTGCTGTATGCTGTATTGCACCATTAGTGCTTTCCCGGGCAGAGAATAAGACCTCAGCTGGGAGTGGGTTCTGCTGAGCAGCTGCTGTGACTCACAGGACTGAGCCACAGCAGCAGGAACTCAGGCACTGTGTGCTGGGACCGGGTTTGATTCCTAGTCCCAGAATCTTTTATTTTTTATTTACTTGTGAGCTCCCCAAGTTGAATACCCCGACAGTTGAGAATCTTTAGTGGAAGGTTGGGAGTGCAGCCCCCATAATAGAGTGTGGGGCAGAGCCTTCCACAAAAAAAAAAAGACTTATGCATCATAGCAGTAATCACACTCTATTGGCAGCGCATTTTTGCCATGCGACATAATGTCTTGCAATATTATGACCCCATGCCCTATTCGACCATTCAATAATCTTAAATTAAAATTTGCAGCAGTATTCATTAACCTTTTGCCCTTACCATTAACCTTCTTATCCCTAGATGTCCTTAAAAGAATCTCCAGTGCATCGTCTTGGTGCCATCCTGATTGATAGATTTCCTGTAAAAGCCCTATCCTAACATTAAAGTCTCCCATGTTCAATAGAGTAGCAGCCAGGTAGGTAAATTGAATAAAACTCATGGCTTCTTGAAAAGAATCCAACAGCCCTGAAAACTGAGACAATACCAATGGGGGGGGGAAGTAAACATTTAGAACTATAAGTGTCTCACAGTTAACCAATCCAGTTTTAACTATCAGTACCATCGGTCCCTTACTGATAATACCACTGTTAGACAGTGATAATACCATTGTTCAAATGTGATAATACTATCGTTCCACTACTGAACGATAGTATTATCACAACCACCAAACAGCGCAAGCACCCACAAAGATGTCATCTGGCCCCCATGTTGTTCTAAGCGTGCCTCCCGATTGGTCACTTTTCATGTGTGGGCTGGCAGAACAATTTTAAAAACATGGTGGCTTGCTCTCTCACTTAGCGAGACTGTACTGTCTGTCCACATTTCTGTTTTTTTTTTTTCCTCCTTACAGGAAAAAGGGAATTATCTGGTTAAACCTGCAGGGCAGATCCCCAAAAAGGAAAAGGTAGGACTACCTATCAGTTCTTGTTCTATGGAGCGGCTGAGAGCAGAGGCGCTTAGGATGGAGCACAGTGGGGTGGGGTGACAGCAGTAGCAAGACAGTGCAGTCAGCCAGGACTGAGAGTTCTTCACTGAAGCAGCCGACTACCCATTGCAAAATGAGAAAAAAAAACTAAAAATCTCATCCATATATTAAAAAAAAATAACATATAGCTTACTAAGCATGACAAGGGGTAATTCCATCTCGAGGTTCTAGGGACACGGAACTCTCTTGAACTTCACTCTCCCGGTTCCTATGTCCCCAGAACCTCTTGAAGGAATTACTCCCTTGTAATGCACAGTAAGCTATCCATTATTATATTTATATAGTATCTACATATTTTATATATGTACACAACAGGAGGGGAAGTAAATGACAAGATAAGAAAGATATCTTGGTGACATCAGTAACAGCAACATATCAATAAATATTGCTGTTACTGATATCATAATGGATATTTTTAAAGTTATTAATGTCATCACAGTGGAATACTGAACCAATTGGATAGCAGCTTTCACAATGCTGATGACATCACAATACCTAGTGCTGTACTGAAGCCAGCTGTTAAAGTTAAAGAAAAAGTAAAATCTTCAAACAAATTGCATATTTAAAAGCTGCAACTTGTAAATTACTGTTGTGTATATCAAATATACAACAGCCTGACTCAAAATAGGCAATTTATCAGCACGTGAGAGGTGCCAGGACTTGTATAACTCACTCTGGCTCTGCCACTAGAGAGTTATGATCCTGCACCCCTCACACTTGAAGGTAAATTGCATATGATGAGTCAATCCATTCCATTTCATATCAAATATATAGATATCTTCATTGCAAAAAAAATAGTTGTTAATGCACTAGTTGGGGTAAAAGCAACAGAAATAGAGAAACACCCGATCCCCACACTGCATGCACAACAGAGTGGGGTGTGCCTGGGGTTGTCAACCAAAACGCTCACCCCATTCCATGAGTAAGTAAGCTGAGATGGGTGCAGTACATGAGAATGGGGTGAGCATTAGGGCTGACATCTGCAAGGCACATCCCACATCTGTTGCTGCCTTCACGGTGGCAGTGGGATGTTAGAGTTGGAAACCCTGATGCCACATTTCCCAAATTTTGTTGCTTTAACTCTAACTAGTGCATTACTGAAGTTTTTTCAATTAATTTCCTTACTTTGTGAGATACTACTTTTTCTGTAATTCAGTTTTTATAAATGCATGAGTTACTACAAAAAAACATTTTTGACCATATTCATTGTGTGCTTTGGGATTCAAACCAAGGTCTCGAGAATCATAGTCCAGAGCCTTAGCCACTACATTACATTGCCTCTTTCAATATGACTGTGTCAATGTTCTCTTATCCTAAGTCCAGACAGTTCCAAACTAAAATAGCCCAAAATACTTTCCTCTTTCTCTGTATTGCCAAGTCTTTTTGTTTTTAAACTTTGCATATTTCTAAGCCGTGGAATTGTCTGAAACTTTTTCAAGTCACATGAACAGAAAATCAACACTCTAATGTCTATTTTAACATAATTTAAACAAACATTTGTCAATGCCGAATGTTTGCTTGCTGGCACTGGCATCGGTGGTCCAGGAGTTAGAAATGCAAAATAGGAATGGCAGTGAAGTATTGAGTAATGCTAACACTCTCCCCCTCCCCACCCCCCACAGAGACTGAGAAAGCCATAAGTACATGCCATTCCACCTCACCACACACTGCAGAGAGTGACAGGTGTCAGGGGTGCATTGGAGTCTTTGGCCCTTATGCTCACCCCATTCCATAAGGAAATAAGCTGAGATTTAATTTATTTTAGTCTTTGGTAACCAGGTAAGGGCCACTAGGCACAAGTGCCTGTTTTCAGGGGCAATCTGGGAGCACTGGGCAGTTAAGTGACTTGCTCAGAGTCACACAGTATGCAAGTGGAGGTTGTGAGAATCAAACTCAGGTCTGGTCTACTGGATGTACTAAGCTCATTCACACCTCATTCCTTTAACCTCTAGGCTATGCTGCCAGCCCAAAGATGGGTGTAATATAGGAGAATGGGGCAACTGTTTGGGTGACAGAACCCAAGGCACACCTCAGTGTCTGTCGGCGGCTGTAAGGTGGGGGTGTGGATAGAATTCTGCAAACATTATGACTGATGAACCCAAGTTACATCCCTGACACCTGTCAGTCTCTACAGGGTTGGTGTATGGTTGGAAACCTTAATGACTTAGGTGTTTGATGGTATTTTCACTCCAAATTTTAAACAGTGGATTTTGGGACCCCACCTCATGAACAGTGGTGGTATAATTTCATTACTGAATACTGAAAATTGATTTCACACAGCAACTCCACCATTGGGAGCCACAGGTGTGAAAACACATTTCGGTCAGGATGCAAAAAATTACAGCTGCACTGTTCATGAGGCAGTGTAAAAAAATGGCAATGTTGAAAATCTGGAGAGAAAATATGAAAAATTTGCAAACACACAAGTGTGCAAAGATACTGCACAACGCATGCACATAATGCAGTCATTTTGGGGATTTTTTTCCCCAACTTTTCAACATGGGTATTTTGGGACCTCTCCTCATGAACAGTGGCACTGTGATTTTGTACTCTGTCCCAAAAGTTGATTTCGCACAGTGACCGCACCCAATGTGTGCCATAGGTGTGAAAACATGTTTCGGGCAGGATGTGAAAAATGACAGCTGTACTGTTCATAAGGAGGTATGAAAAACTTCTCAAAGTTACAAGCATGCATGGAAACTGCACAACGCATGCTCATGACACAGTCATTTGTTGGAATTATTTCACCAAATTTTCAACATAGGCATTTTGGGACCTCCACTCATGAACAGTGTCACTGTGATTTTCTTAATCTGTCCCAAACATTAATTTCCCACAACAATCTTGCCATTGTGCATCACATGTATGAAATCACATTTCTGGAAAGATGTGAAAAATGTCAGCTGTACTGTTCATAAGGAGGTGTGAAAAAAATGGCAATGTTAAAAATCTGGAGTAAAAATATTAAAAATTCTCAAACTTACAAGCGTGCATGGAAACTGCACAATGCACGCTTGTAACACAGACAGTTTTGGGGAATTTTATGCCAGATTTTCAACATAGGCTTTTTGTGAGCCCACCTCATGAACAGTGGCACTGTTGTTTCGTTAATCAGTCCCGAAAGGTGATTCTGTGCAGTGACCACGAAATCACCTTTTGGGACTGAATAATGAAATGACGGTGACTGAGGTGGGGTCCCAAGAACCCCATGTTGAAAATTTGGAGCCAAAAGTCAAACAAATGGCTGAGATATCCATCTAAGTTGAACCCCCCACCCTGTTTATGCCATTATAGAGCTTACCGGCATTTCTTCAGTTTGTGGTCAGCTTTGAAGAGTGCAGACATGTTCCCGCTCCACTGAAGATCACTACACCAACCTCCAGAGGTAAGTATGGGGTGAGGGGGTGGGGAAGTGAGTGCACAGAGGGTGGGTGTGGGTTGGGGAGGGGGGGGCCACAGACAGCGAGGGACCATTTTCTTGTTTACAGGTCAAAATAAAATAAAAAACACTTCAGGGGAAGATTTTATTTTTTTCAGGTAGTACGTTGGGCATTCTAGGGTGGGCTCCCAATGTGCCATCTGGGTTTTTTGGGGGGGGACTGTAGCCGACAGGGATTGGGCACCATGTCGGTAAAGAAAGCATGTCTGCATTTGGGGGGGCATGACCTAGAGGCGGACTGGGCAATCTCCTTGTCAGACAAATTAAACTAAAAGGGACATTATGCTGACAGAGATTGGGCACCCCTTCAGCAAACAAATTGAACTGGGGAAGGGGAATTCCGATGGAGGATTGGGCGCCCCTGAAGTCGGCTTCCTAGGAATTGTGAGAGGTAGATGGTGAGAGCCACCGCCATGTTTATTGAAATGTTTCACCAAGCAAGGCACATAAGGCAGGCATGTCAGATCTGCCACTAGAATGACGAGCCTGTCTCTCATTGCAGCAGTGGATTTCTTTCAGTTTGGTGGCAATCTCTGAAACTGCTGTCATCGGCAGCATGCTCACTGGTTGGCTGCTGAGGAATACACTGGCTAAAGCATCTCTTGGATTCACCACAACACTGACACACCTTTGAAAGTGCTAATACAGTGCTACAATCACAAAATGTTGCTTGTGCATGCGTGTACATGCCAACATAAAAATTACAACTTTCCTTCTATAGTCTTAATGTTTAAAATACTCGTTTGTATGCCATGTTTCAAAATGATTTACATATCCCAAAGAGGGATAGCTTGTAGCTTTCACCAGATTTTTCTAATTCCCTCTATTTTAAAAACAGGTACTCAAATAAGCAGCATGGATTTGTCCTAAGGAAATCATGTCAGACAAACCTTGGGAGTTCTATGACTGAGTGACGAGAGCCTTGAACGTGGGTAGACCGGTGGATGTCCTCTCTCTTGACTTCAGCAAGGCATTTGACTCTGTTCCTCACAGGGGCCTGTTGAATAAGCTGGTAGAAATGGGGGTTGGGAACCAGAAGATCAGATGGATAGGCAATTGGCTCCAGGACTGGACCCAGCGGGTTATGGTTGGCGGGATAGTCTCATCCCCAAGGAGGATCATTAGTGGGGTCCCTCAGGGATCAGTCCTTGGGCCCCTCCTCTTCAATGCCTATGTCTCTGACATAAGGAAGGGTATCAGGAGTAAGATGAGTCTCTTTGCAGATGACTCAAAACTGGGGGCGGTGGTGGATGGGGAGGAGGGGAAGGTGGCCCTACAGGAGACTCTGGAAAGGTGGTCTAGAAAGTTGAAGCTGAGGTTTAAATCAGGGAAATACAAGGTACTGCTTCTGAGAGCCAGAAACCCCGGTCAAAAGTACACCCTGCCGGGGGAAATGCTACAAGTCTCAATGGCTGAGAGGGACCTGGGGTGGTTGTGGATGTCAAGATGAACAACTCTGAGACTTGTAGCAGGGCAGCGGCCAAGGCCAGCAGGATGCTGGGATGTACTGTTAGGGTGATCACCTCCAGAAGGAGGGAAGTGATATTCCCCCTGTATAAATGCTTGGTGAGGCCACACCTCGAGTACTGCATGCAGTTTTGGAGGTCACACTTAAAGAGGGACATTGAACTCCTGGAGAGGGTTCAGATGAAGGCAACCAAAATGATCTGGGGGTGGGGGACAGGACCTATGAGGAGAGGCTTGAAAAGCTAAATATGTACACATTGGAAGAGAAAAGGGACGGGGGGACATGATAGAGGTCTTCAAGTACATGAAGGGATGAAATAGGAGGAGCAGTCAGGGTGCTCTGAAGGAAGGAGGGGGGGACAACTAGGGGGCATGGGTGGAAGCTGGAGGGGGGAGATTCAGGGGAGAAAGGAGGAGGCGTTACTTCACTGAGAGAGTGGTGGAGCCATGGAATGCGCTGCCCAGGGGGCTGGTGGAGGCAGAGATGGTGGAGGGGTTCAAGAGGGGGTGGGACAGGTACAGGGGAAGGGTTCTGGAAGCAAAGTCTGGTGCAGTGGGAATATCCGGGACTAGGAATGGAGAAGCCAGAGAGGACAAGGGGGACAGCAAGGTCAGCTCCCAGGGTGGGGGCTGACCAAATGAGCAGACACGAAAGACCGTTAGGCCTATTCTGCTGGCATGTTAGTATGTTAGTATTATTTATGCCCTACTGCAAGCGTACCATTTTTGAGACTGAGGGGCACAAAAGGAACTGTTCTTCTTGCAATGTGAACAGTTCAATGGCCTTCACAGCCAGTATGATGTAATGCTTGTGCAACTGTGTTACTTGGTTTTGGCCATTTGTGCTCTCTATTCCAGAGGAATTACCATCCTGTAAGGGTACCAAAGGCAAGGAACCCTTAATGAGGGTTCCACCCCTAGAGGTACCACAGGATGATTCCCTTGGCTAAAGGTACCTTAGGAAGCATCCCCAAAAGAATAGTAGTAGTACGAAGCATGTTAGCAATCAGTAGCTGTGAGGCATAGCAGTAGATTAGGCAGCAGGCAGCTGGATAACATAATGAGATGTGCAGGTTAGCAATGGCATGAGTATGATGGGTTGTACTGAGATTGAGTGGGCCTCCTAAGGAGAGCGGGAATGGCAAGTAGGGGCACCATCCACCTCCATCCCACAGTGGAACCTACTAAAGGAACTAGGGAACACTAACTATGGCTAACTACTGTTTATGACCTGAGGCATGGAGGAGAGAAAAAAAAACCTTTGAGGAGGAAACCTCTGGAGATCCAAGTCCTAGGTCATCTTAACTCCAGGTTTGGGATGTTTTGTTTAGTGATGGCTCTGCTGCTGCAATTTAGAAATCAAATTAAAAAGGGTGGAAAATATTCCAATTTGGAGGAAAGCTATCATTCAATCCCTCTAACAGGAACACTGTGGAAGGTTGTGAGAGTGCTCTGCAACTCAGGGGCAACCAAGGTGAGAGGAGGAGAACAATGACTGCCGAGGCACTCACCTGGCCTACCTGCCCTAAAAACAAACCAGGTGAACCAGAGGCAGTCATAAGGAGAATGCAGTAAAGGTGCCTTGTAAGTAGTATACTAGAGCCAAAGGAGATTGTTGTAACCACCTTTCATGGCTAGCCTTAAATTCTACACCAGAAGCTGCCATCGAGTCTCGAATGGCTAAAGCCAGGCCCAGAGTGAGGACATTCCCAGCTATGGGCCAGGTGAGAATGACCCCAACCCAAGTCAGGCATGCTCAAGATGCAGACTTCATAGGTGCAGAGCAAGACTCTCGGCTGCAGGGAGGCCCTGCGCCATGGAATGGTTATGGCTGGCATGCCCCAGAAAACAATTGAGGAGGAGCTGAAAGAAGCATTGATTGGTGGGACCCTCACATGGGTCAGACAAGGTAGTAGCAAGCATTGAGCATATTAATTGCATAAGCAATGAGTGGACCTGCACATAGGTCAGTAAGCAGCGTAAGCAAATGGTCAGACCTGCACGGAGGTCAAGCAGCAGCAAATATGAATAGTGAGGCAAGCCAGCAAGGCCATCAAGGAAGCCAATGAAAGGTGACAAAATACTCATAGGAATTTAGTAGTGAAAGCAGGATTCAAACATGAGTTAGTATGCCACACGGGGCCACGACTCCTCAACAACACCTTCGGTCCCCCACAAGAGGAAAAACAAGAAGCGATGGGAAGGTGCCATGACTCACATGCAGATATTAAAACTAGTTTACAGCATCAGTGGTAGCTTAGCTGACCTCCAGAGTATAATAGCAGTGTGCAAACATAATACAGCAGCATCAGTACTGAGTAATTATGAGTTACAAGGGTAGCAATTCGAATGAACATAGACTGTAGGGAGGCAATGCTCTGAAAGCAGCAAATTGGCAAGGCAGTGCAGTGAAGACAGCAGCAATGAGGTACGTGGTATAAGTTCAGGAAGCAGAATTGAACTGCATGGTTTAGGGTTCAGAGTGAGCCAGAACCCGGTGAAAACAATTAAGGTGCATAGCATGGAGAGCAGCAGCAGGGAAGCAGCTTGAGCTGAAACACACAGATACGCAGCGGGATAACTTATGGCATATCGCGGTTGAAACTGGCCGCCCAGCTGACAGGCAGGCCTATGCAGCTGCCCGCAATAAGTGTACTTTGGCTGTCCGCAAAGCTAAGGCTGATTATTACCAAGCCTCTCTTACCTCCTCTTGGGGGAACCCCAGGTCCTTCTGGGACAATGTCAAGCAGCTAACTGGTGGTGCACACTCCCCCCCCGTCACTTCTTGATATTGATGGGGCTACCTCCACTGACCCTGCCCTCATTGCATCACACCTCAATAACTCCTTCACTGACCTTAGTGCAGTGCTCCCTTGCAATTTCTTCAATCCTCCCCCCGTGTCTGCCCCTCCCATCTCCCGCCCCCCTTTCCACCATCGCTCTGTCACCTCTCATGAAGTCAGGCCCTACCTGCAAAAAGCCCTAAAGTGCAATTCTATTGGCAATGACTCCCTTGATCCCTGTCTCCTACGGCAGGTCCTGGATCAGGTCACCTATCCCATCACTTGCCTCTTTAACAAGTCCCTTTGCCTAGGGCAATTCCCCTCTGTCTGGAGGGTCACCACTGTTACACCTATCCACAAGGGTGGTGACAGGATGCTCTCAGGCAACTACCGGCCCATCTCCATCCTCTCTCCCCTCTCTAAAGCCTTAGAGAAAATTGTTGCTAACCAA
Source organism: Neoceratodus forsteri (assembly GCA_016271365.2). Classification (NCBI taxonomy): domain Eukaryota; kingdom Metazoa; phylum Chordata; order Ceratodontiformes; family Ceratodontidae; genus Neoceratodus; species Neoceratodus forsteri. The sequence goes on from CM028131.1 coordinate 452,287,248, forward strand.
ATCTCTGACTACCTCACGAAATATGATGTCCTCTGCCCTGAACAGCATGGTTTCAGAGTCGGTCATAGCACCAATACTGCACTCCTGGAGTTTGCTAACTTCCTTCATAACTCACTCGATGCTGGCTCCCTCACTGGTGTGGGATTTATAGACCTATCAAAAGCCTTTGATACCGTCTCGCACCCTCTTCTGTTAACCACCCTTGCTAGCGTGGGCCTTGCCGCTGGTCACCTCCTGGTGTGACAGCTACTAAGCAACACGCTCTCAATGTGTGAGGATTGGTGACACTCTTCCAGCACCTGCCCAATTCGCTCAGGGAGTTCCCCAGGGCTCCATACTAGGCCCTTACTCTTCTCCCTCTTTCTCAACTCCTGCTAGCGATGTTGGAAATGTCCTGCTCTATGTCGATGACGCAGTACTTTGCTTCCTCGGGACAGAAACCCTGTCTCACTCCAGAACTCCTTCAACTTGCCTACAACTCTGCCGAAACCTGGCTCTCGAACACCGTCTTGTCATCAACCTTAAGAAAACTAAAACTATGCTCTTTACTCACCCTCAAAACAAGTCCCACAACTTTCTCTCTCTGTTAAGCTCCGCTCATATTCACCCCATTGAACTTATTCCTCCTATAAATACCTTGGCATAATTTTCGATTCTGCTCTCTCCTTTCATGACCATATCTCGGACCTGACCTCTGCCTCCAACGCACGGCTGGGCATCCTCTACTGGCACAAAAAAAGCCTCCCCTCTAACGCGCTCTGCTTGGCGGTCACCTCCTCAGTTCTTTCCCTAATTGACTATGGCCTTCCTGTATACAGCTCAGCTGACCAGACAGCTCTACATAAGGTACACCTAACGCTCAACAAAGCCTGTCGACTTATTACCGGTGCCCAAAGACTCACCCATACCTGCCTCCTGTACTCCATGTCCTCCCTACTCAACCTTGATGAGCACCTCATGTTCCTAACCTGCCAAGTTATCTATAAAGCTCTCCATGGTCTATCCCCTCCTGGCCTTGCTAACTCTATTCACTGAACTAACTCCATGGTACGCACTCGGGCCTCCCGCAAAGCTGCCCTGGATGTTCCTAGGGCTCGGACTACCCATGGTCTAAGGGCATTCCCATATAGAGCCCCCTCCTGGTACAACTCCCTCCCCACTGGCATCACTGATGCTCCCTCACTTGCTTGTTTCAAATACCTTCTGAAAACTCACTTACTCAACTCACACTCTTGCCGCTGCCCTTGACCTCCCCCTCCTCCTCCCCTTCTGACAATGCTTACTGAGCTGCATCCCCTGCAGGGCCTCTCCTTTACGCTGCAACCCTACCTCATGATCACTGATCCTAATATTGTGGGTAACATGTGTTATCTCCCGTGTTACTTGAAACTTGACTGTGCCTTATTGTTAAACTGTTTTGCTAATTTTTCTCTTGGATGTATGCCGTCCTTGTAAGTCGTTGTATGTCGCTGTCCTGCCTGTGACGAGGTACCTTTGTAAATGAGCCTCTGGCTCAAAGGTTGTAAAAAACTGATGTTAAAATAAATAAATAAAATAAATAAAGATTGCAGTTGCATTGTGAGTAAATAGAAACAAGTAGCATGAGCTCTGGATTAGCAAAATACAAAGAGTTTAAAAACAGAAGCCCCCCAAAAGAAAGCAAAACAAAAGACACACAAACACAGAAGAACAGGGAACAAGCAACACCAGGAAGTACACAGCCAGAGGCAAACAATACCAAACAAATGCAGGAGAACAGACAATAGAAATCCAGGAGAAACAAGCAGAACCAAACCACAGCAAGGCGGGGGTGCCCAGCAGGCTGCAAAGGACAGACTGACTGAGCCTCCAGCTGCAAAGAAAAAATGCTTGAGAGAGAGACTCAGAGGAACTGTTTATGTAGCACGGGAAGGGGGAATGGCTGGCTGCTTGTCCATTGAACAGCAGGCATAGCCTTCCAAATGAAACCAAAAAGAAATTGTTGTAAATAGTGATTTTTAACAGATCACACTTCCCAAAGAGGGACAGCTTGTACTTTTCACCTGATTTTCCTAATTCTATCAATTTAAAAAAAATGGTAAAATGGTTGTGGAAATAAGCTCTTGGTTATTCATGAGCTATGGGGTGACTCTAGGTGTCCAAGCCACATCCCTTTATACAGTTATTTTTAAATGCTTACTGAGCATGCTCAGAACCCACAATTTTAAAATTTAATAACTTTGGAACAGATTAATATTTTTCACCAAACTAAAGAAAAGCTCCTTTGTGGGCTAAGCCCTTTATACCCTGAAATTTTCAGACCACAATTCCAAACCATCTGGGTGCAAGGCAACAGCATTTTTTTAATGTTTTCTCACTGCTGCATCTCAGAATCTGCACATTCAACCAGAACAAAACTTGGCACATCAAGAGATCTACCCTACGAGATTGCAAATGCAACATTTTGGGCAAATCTGTAGAACAGTTGCAACAATATTAAAGTGCAAAATGTAATGCTCACTACTGCCATCTGTAGGGCAGTCATTGAAAGACACAAAAGTTCCATTATAAACTACATATTTACAGTGAAGTTCACCAGGATTAAACTCAACTCTGCATCATTCTGCAGTATGCTGCAGCAGAGTTACAGCAGTGAACAATGTACTTTCAATGGGAATGAGTCCCTTTTGTCATGCAGGAAACTGTGATGATGCCAGGATTAAGCAGAGTGTCACAGTTTCCTGCATGAAAATAGGGACAAATTCCCATTCAAATGACATTTTTTGTTGTAGTAACTCAGCTGCAGCATGCTGACTAATGTTGCAGAATTGGGTTTAATCATGACAAGCTTCACTGTACCCTGCTAGAACTGATCCCTCCTGCTATGTGTAGGGGTCTCACCAAATTGCAAATGAGTTCCATTATAAATTATACACTTACCTGGCTAGAACTGATCCCTCCTGCCATCTGTAGGCAGTCACCAAATTAAACATGAGTTCCATTTAAGAAATACTGGTAATGCACAACGGGGGGGGAGTGTTGTTGTGAGATTTACACACACCTAAAAACAACATTGAAATGGAGTAATGTTTTTCACCAAACCAGAGAAAGGCACATCTGTGGGCCAAGCACTTTCTTCCCTGAAAATTTAAGACCAAAATTCCAAACCGTCTGGGTGCAAGGTGATGACAAAAAATAAAAACAACAGCAATCATCAATTTTTTTACACTTTGCTAACTGCATCTCCGAATCTGTACATTCGACCAGAACAAAACTTGACACTTCAAGAGATCTGCCACCACAAGACTGCTCATGCAACATGTTGGGCAAATATGTTGAACAGGTGCAAATATATTAAAGTGCAAAATTTACTGCCATTTGTAGGATAGTCACTGAATTACACATGTTCCATTATAAATTATACACTTACCCTGGCTTGAACTGATCTCTCCTGCCATCTGTAGGGCAGTCATTAAATTGCACATGAGTTCCATTATGAATTACACATTTACTGTACCCTGCTAGAACTGATCCCTCCTGCCATCTGTAGGGCAGTCACTAAATTACACATTAATTCTGTTAAGAATGATACACTTACCTGGCTAGAACAAATCCCACCTGCCATCTGTGGGCAGTCACTGAATTACACATGAGACCCATTTAAGAAATAATGCACAACGGGGATGGGGGTGTTGTGAGATTTATACACACCTAATAATAACTTTGAAATGAATTAATATTTTTCACCAAACCAGTGAAAGGTACATCTGTGGACCAAGCCCTTTCTACACTAAACATTTAAGATCAAAACTCCAAACCATCTGGGTGCAAGTTGATGACAAATATACAGCAACAAATAGCAATGTTTTACTTTTTTTGCTAACCGCATCTCAGAATCCACATGTCCAACCAGAATAAAATTTGCACTTCAAGAGACTTGCCCCATGAGACCACGCATGCAAAATTTTGTGTAAATCCATTGAATAGCTGCAAAAATATTAAAGTGCAAAATGTAATGCTCACTACTGCCATCTGTAGGGCAGTTGCTGAATTACAAAAGAATTCCATTATAAGTTATACACTTACCCTGGCTAGAACTGATCCATTCTGCCATCAGTAGAGCAGTTGCTAAACTGCACAAGTTCCATTATAAATTATAGACTTATCTGGCTAGAACTGATCCCTACTACCATCTGTAGTGCAGTCACTGAATTGATACTTGAGTTCCATTTAAGCAATAATGCATGACAGGTGGTGTGTTGTTATGAGATTTACACATACCTAATAATACCTTTGAAACAGATTAATATTTTTCACCAAACCAGTGAAAGGCACATCTGTGAGCCAAGCCCTTTGTACCCCAAAAAGTTCAGACCAAAATTCCAAACTGTCTGGGTGCACAGCATTGACAAAAAGAAACAAAAAACCAGTGATTTTTTAAATGCTTTTTTCCCTATCCGCATCTTGGAATCCGCACATCAGATGGGAACAAATTTGGCACATCAAGAGATCTACCCCACGAAACTGCACATGCAAAATTTTGTGCAAATCCATTGAATGGTTGAAACGATATTAAAGTGCAAAATGTAATGTCTACTACTGCCATCTGTACAGCAATTACTGAATTACACATGAGTTCCATTATTTTTATTTATTTATTTAATTTTTCTTTCCGAATTACACTTTTGAGCTCATAAGCTCATTTACAAAGGTTCCAAGTCACAATTTTGGTAATTTAAAAGAATAGGCAGGCAGGGTAAATAAAGACAGCTCCAATGGAGCCTTGTCACAGTGAAGAAAAGAGATACACAATACCAGTTCAATTGGGCCTAAAGTGATTATATACTAGTCAAAGCTGAGCAAGGTTGAATACACTACATAATATCAAGTGATACAGTGAGCAGAACATTCAGTTTCATCAGTGGGATCAAGTCACACCAAGACCTAAGTATAAGGACATTTCCAAGTTCCTTCTTGAACTGGCCTAGTTTGGAGAGGTTCAGCAGGGATACATGGCCTGGGGTTAACAACTGAAAAACTATGGAATGATATCTGGCCATAACTGACCCTGGAGTGCTGTGCTGGGGAATGCTGCACTAGTGAGGTGCCATCCTTCGGATAAGATGTTAAACTGATATCCCTTCTGCATATCTCTGGTCATTCTCCAGGTAGAAGTAAGTGATATATTGGCACTTATTGAGGAAGAGCAGGGGGATTTTTTATTGTCAGAAAAGTATAAATGTATATCCGTCTTTCGGATGAGACGTTAAACTGAGGGCCCATCTGCCTGGATTGGTGGTAGTTCAGGTGGATGTTAAAGATTCCATGGCACTTATTGAAAAGAGTAGGGATGTTTTTATTTACAATAGTGCTTACAAATGAATCACATAAGGAACATACAAAAAGGAAAAACACTTAATCAAAATAATATAATCAAATCCCCCCACCTTCAAAAAAATAATCCCACAAACCCCAGCAGTAGCATTCTCCTAAGGTCTCCCCCAAAAGGGAACATCGATAAATTAGCTATTTATATTTAATAATATGGGAAAAGCCTTTCCACCAAAGTGTAACTTTAGCAACATTATACAATTGTTTGTCTTTTAAATAAATTTTCGATAATTCATTACTGACATAACAACAATACACTTCCGCCGTACTCCATTTCTGATAAATAACTTATTTACATCTGAATTACCATAAACAAAATCTTAAGCATGCAAAAAAAATCAACAAAGTATGTTTGTCATAAATTCGTAGGCGAGGAGATACTACCCCAATAATGAAAGTTTCATAATCCAGAAATAACAGCCAAGACATATTTCATCTATTTGCCACATGTTTCCACATTGATTTAGAAAAAGAACAGTTCAGAAAAAAATGCTCCATTGTTTCTTCATGGTTAACACACCCTGGAAAAGGGCAATTCCTCTCATTACTAGCCTTATATTTAGCTGTTCCCCTAACGTTCAAACGGCCATACATTATAAGCCACTGTATTTCCCACATATAAACAGGAAGCTTGGGGTTATTAAGTTGGGCTAAAATGTTTTCATTCCTGACTGAAGGGCAATTCTTGAAACAAGGGCCTTGAGGATGAACCCGTGACATAATAATCTTATAAAGAGGCTTTGTGCCAGTGGAAGCTATTTGGTCTTTTACCATTTGCCATTTGTACAACTTCTGAGCTGTTGGTCTAAAATATGCTGGAAAATGAATGTGTGGATTGATTTTAGGAGCAAAATTAACCCATGCTTTCATATACCTCTCTAAGACTTGCCTGATCCAGTAACCATCATGACTGTCCAGAGACAGTAAACATCGTCCTAAATTATGCATGATAAACAAAATATGACAAAAAATTACTGGATCCATCATACCTAATCCCCCCTTGTCTTTAGCCAAATAAGTATAACATCGCCTGACTGGGTTCAATCTATTCCCCCATAATTGTTGAAAACAACAACTATACAATCTAGCTTCTAACTGAACTGGTAAAGGAAAAATTTGAGCTATATATTATAAACAGGGAAAAATAAATTGTTTTAGAACCTGAATTCTTTTGAGTTTAGAGAATTTAAAATGCCACCACCTAGCTATTTTAGCTTCAACTTTTTAAAGTACCAAATCCCAATTCTCTACTAGCATGTTCTGAGGCCCAAACAAGACACCCAGAATGGATAACAGTGTATTGGAGAAAGAAATATCATTTTCATACAAGAATGTGTGAGAAACACACCCTATCGATAAACCCCTGGATTTTTTGCAATTAATCTTTGCATTAGAAAATGTAGAAAACAAATTAAATTCTTTAAAAAACTGTGCCATTTGCTCCACAGTATTAAAAAACAAGCAAACATCATCTGCAAAAGCCTGTACTAACAGTTGGTTATTGCCTAATGGTTTATGAATTCCTTCCCATCTAGGAGGGATAGTGAGAGCCCGTAGTAAAGGTTCTAAAGAAAAAACGTATAGTAAAGGGCTCAGTGGACACCCCTGCTGGATCCCTGTATTCATTATTATGCCTTTTGTGCTATGCCCCTTAAGAACTGAATAGACTGTAGCAGATTTATAAAGAGCTCTAATAATCCCTACAAATGACACAGGAATCCCTAAAAAAACCAATACTTGGAATAGAAAACCCTTGTTAACCCTATCAAACGCCTTCTCCAAATCAATGGATAACACATATCCTGATTTTCCTTCTAGGGATAAGACCTCAAGTATATCTCTAATTATTGTTAAGGCAGACTGAATCCGCCTATCAGGTATTCCACAATATTGTAAAGGAGAGATGACTTTATCCGAAATGAGTCTTAATCTGTTATTTAACAAAGAAGCAAACATTTTGTAATCCGAATTTAAAATAGAAATATGCCTCCAATTCTTGATACCCCCCCATCCCCTGATTTAAAGATATAAATCAATAACTCTTCTGAAAAAGAAGAAGAAATCAATATTCTGGACATAAAAACTGAAACACTAAAAGTAAACATGCTGTTATTTCTACTTGAAAAGTCTTATAAAACACGTTAGAAAGACCATCCAAACCTGGAGTGGTGTTTTCCTTTAATTTCTTAATCACTGATTCAATTTCTTTACAAGAAAAAGGTTCCGCCAATTGTAAAATATCCTGGGGATCCAACAGCTCAGGAGGCACCCCTAAATATTTGGTAATCTCAGACACTGAAGGTTCACTCATTGGTTTTAAAGCATTAAAATGGTCCTGAATCATGGAGTTAATCCTGTTTTCATCCTCCACCTTAATCTGATTCTGCATTAAATAATCTAAGGATGTGGAGTCTTTAAGTTTTTTACATAATTCAAAAGGGTCCCCTATTACTGTTTTAGCCAAATGAATTTTTTAAATAGCTTCCAAGGTCTGAGATCTCATATACTGGAACATTTTCATTTGATTTTTTATAATATCAATTTGGGCCGAATAATCATACATGGATGTATTCCCCAAAGAGATTAAGTGCTGTAAGTGGGATCTTAATGGTAAATAGGACAGAAAATCAGAATTCCGTTTTCGGAAACCATATTTTTTAAACCAATTGCTACAATCTTTCTTAGTTTCTAACCACCACAGGCCTAGATCTGAATAGAGAAGGGCAACAGACAGTCTAGCTTGTAAAATAAGGGAAATAGAATTACGTACTACCCCTTCCTGAAGGATAGAGGTATTTAATTTCCATCTGGTAACTGGTTTCTTAACACATGGACCGAATCCACTTTCTACCTGGACTAATAAATGATCTGAAAATTCTACAGGAATCAACTGAAATTTTCCCATTTGAACATTTTTAGAAAGAAACAAATAATCAATTGTGGAGCCTATTTTCCCTTTGAAGAACATAAAGTTAGATCTTAATTTAGTTGCATTGTTACAATTTACAAGATCCCCTGTCCGAATAATGCTGGCCAGACAATTTGAGTCACAATAAATTTTTTTGTTTAAACCTCCCCTTATATTGAGACTACAATTAAAATCCCCACCCCAAAAAATATAAAGAGAAGAAATCAGGATAGGCTGAATTAGTTTCATACATTCAGATCTAAGGGCCTTCATCTGAGGATTATATATATTTATAAATTGACATTATCTAGAATGCAATAAACCATCAATAATTAATAACCTCCCAGGAATTAAATCAACAAGCTTCTGCAAAACAAAATGAAATGAATTAAATAGTATCCCAATCCCATCTGCCCTGTCCCTACCAAAAGACCAATAAGATGTCCCCCAGGGCCAATCTCTTTTAAAAGAAGCTACTTGATCCTCAGAAAACATCCAGGTTTCCTGGAGAAAACTAACCCCTAAGTACTGATCCCTCAAGAGCTGAAAGACAGCTCATCTTTTAACAGAGTTTAGTAAGCTGTGTGTATTCAAAGAACCCCAAAGGAAACCAGCCATTTTAGTTCAAAGGGGAAAGCATCAGACCTATTTTTTCCTCTGTTTTTTTCTTTTTCTCCTTATATTCTTGTGCAGGGATGCCTAAATTACTTTGGATGGATCTTTGAGAATCTGAATCCCCTAAATCCATTTCTGAATCTCCCCAAGAGGTAAACAAGGCAGCGTAGGAATTGGGAGATTCAATGGACTCACTCTTTGGTACATCTACAGCCTTCACATGCCTATTCGACCGTCTCGGAGGGAGGGAAGACACTCCTTCCCTATCCATTATAATACTCTCTGAATCTGCTGGATCACTATAGCAAACTGGTACCAAAAGATTAGCCACCGCAGAATCAGCTGGGACAATATTTTCAGAAACTTCAGGGAAAGGAGGCAAAAAGGCCGGGGGGGTATAGTGGGAACAGATGTATTCGGTTCCTCCCGAAATAGGGGCAATGTCTCCACTGCCTGGGGCCCTTCTTTTGTGGAAACTGCATCTTGGGCTTGTTGAATGATTAAATTAGGACTGCAACATGAGGCTTTGTTTCTAGCAGCCCATGGACATTCTCTGAAAACATGGCCAAAATCCTCACACAAATCACACTTTGTATGATTAGCACATTGCATAGTAATATGGCCTACTTCGCCACAATTATCACATCTAGGCTGGTCGCATACACTCGATAGATGATTTTTAGCCCCACACTTGTAACATGCCCTGGGCTGGCCACTATAGAAACAGACTCCTCAATCCCTCCCCAACAAAAAAGCATTAGGAATGTGTTCAATCCCATATTCTGACTATCTAAGCTTCACCTTATATTTCCACCCCCCCCCATCCAAAACTGCTCTGAATCCAAAATGGGTCCTGGGTTACTTTGAATCTCACATTTTTGGGAAAGCCAATAGGTGATATCTTCCACATGGACCCTCTCGTTCCTAAACATCACAGTGACATTTTTTATTAGAGGTTTAGTGAGTGGAATCACCAGGAAGGGGGTCCATATGGGTGAAAATTTTACTTGACCATATCGTTCCCAGAAGAGGTCTAGATTATAAACTGATTGAAAGCTGATATCAAAATTGTCTTCACCAGAAATATTAATGAATGCAAATACATCTCTAGGTAAAAACTTCAAAGAGTCCTTAATTAAACATTTCCCCACATATTGTCTATCAGGTCTGGCTTCCAATCCCCCTTTGTAGCGTATTCTTACTGCATTTTGCCTAGGGGCAGCTTCCCTTTTGGATTTGGAAAAAAGTTCTGATAACAAGGGTTTATTAGTAGGCCCTGAGACCTCCACACTCCCCTTCTCTTCCAAAATCTTCCCCTCCGAGGAACTAGCCATAGCTGAAGGTGCTTTAGGTTTCAAGTCAATAGATTTAGTAGACATAACAACAGTCCCCACAACCGAATTCCCTTTGAAATCATTTTGAATAATGTTGAGCTCAGTTCTGGGCGGCCACTCAGGGGAGCCAGAATGTAAATCCAATTGAGAATCCCAAGCTGAGTCTGGAGACCAAACCCCAGCAGGCCCTCTCTCCCATCCAGCCCCTTGCAGCACTTTTTGAGGGGTCCAGGAATCATCAAGAAAGACAGATTCCCAATCCCCTGAGAGTTAGAGACAGCCTCTGCATTTTTCCTGTTTGCCTTTGACTGCGAGTTCTCCGGGTTAACAGATTTCTCCCCTTTAGTAGATAAAACTAGGGGATTAGGGTTAACAGATTTAGAAAAACAGAATGCTGTGGCCCCTTTTTGATTGTTAGTGTCCGTTTGATATTTAATTGAGGAAGCCTCGGTATTAGGCAGGTCTGCCTTCGTCTGTGGAATAAACACAAACTCTGACTCTTTAGAAAGGGTAGCAGCTGTATGAAACAGTGATTCAGGACTGTTTTTTTTCACCACAACCTGAGAAGGGCGTGTGAGTCTATCAGGATGAACCGTAACCGGTTCCAAAGGAGCATCACAAACAGTCAGGTTACACGGCTTTCGGCACTCACTTTTATCAGCGATAAAACTGCCAGCCAGGAGAAAGATATCTTTCTGAGAGCACTCACCCTCCTTTGACTCTGTTGCTGAGCTCTCCATTTCCTCATTCTTCCTGTCAACAACTGCAAACATCTTGTCAGGCTGCTCAGCTGAAACAGGCAATGACGTAATTTCATGTAAAGGGCTCGGCACTGCCTCAGTGTTACATTCCAATGCCTCACTTTCCCCACTGGGGAGTCAGTCATTTCTGTTGAAACTCTCGATTCCATATTTCCTTCTTTAAACAACGTTTGCTCCAAAACTGAAATTGCTTCATGAAAAACTTCATCTCTCTCGATATCCACCACATCTACTGAACTTTCCAAGCTTTGTTTCTCAACCAGTTGTGAGGCCTCTCGCACCACTGGACACACATCCTTCTCCTTCAGCAACTCCCCCAGAGTGGCCATCTTGCAGCAGGATGGCCGTCCACCCACAGGTCAGTAGGGAATTTCCCCGGTGTCCTGGCCAAATTTCCCTCATTCACTAAAAATACCACCAACAGCTTCATCTGGTTCAAGGTCAGTTGGCATTCATCTGTATCCCCCTTCCCCGGGTTGTGCCTGAAAATAGGCAGGATTTGTCTAGTGCACTTACCCGGTCAACAAAAACTAAATAAATAAAATAAAGGACTAAATAAATAATACATAACAATAAAAGAAAACTGGTAATATAGATTACAACTGATACATTTCAGTATTGGTACTTAAAGAATCTAAATGCAAATCTTAGGCTACAATATGAAAGAAAATGACAGGGGAATGAGAATATATACTTAGAAGGGTTCAACAAATGAACAAAACAACTGATACCTTAAAAAGAAGCTAATAAAAAAGCATAATGCTGTGAATATTGTAGATCCTAATCAGGGTCCCTGGTGCTCTACGGCAGAATGTTCTGATTTCTGTGGCAGGGCTTTTTGGCTTCTGCAGCAGCATTTTCTGATTTCTGCAGCATGATTTATTCATTTCTTTGGCAGAATGCAGTCCTGTCATAGGCTAAATATGATGTGATGTCATCAATGACATCATATGCTGAGCATGGAGGAGGGGCTTCAGGATAAACGAGATGGGAAAGAAAGCCTGACACTATAGAAAAACAGTATATTTATATGAAAATTCACCAAAAACAATGAATTCTGTGGCACTATATATATTCTGAGGCATGATGCAAATTCTGCGGCCAATTCCATAACCGCAGACCCACAGAATTCCAGGGGCCTTGATCATAATCATGAAAATGTAATCATTTATTTTTGTCCATAAAATCCAGAATAAATGAGTAAGCAATGTATCACATTCCATAAAACATGTTATTCTTAAGCAAACACAACTGTTTTGTACAATTTCACACTGTGGAATCACCTTCTGTTGTACTGCAAGTGCGCATCTGGCTTGCCACAAGTTATATTTAGAAACAGAAAATATCAGACACAGAGTAATTTCCTGAATGTTTTTCCATGGTCCATGAAATAAACCTAGTACTACAACTTCATGGGATGCCTTAGTGAATAGTGAACAATTCCAACTCTTTGCCAAAGTCTCCCAGAGAAGTATAGCATATGGACATGCAAAGATGTGAGCTTTAGTTTCAAAAGGGGGATACAGCACTCTACAAATCACACATGGATATATAGATTTGTAGCACCCATGCCCTTTTGGAGGGGTTACTAAGTTGATGCCCTGTTGGCATTGGGAGAGGAGCACAATGCCAGGAATGTCGAAGGGTGGAGCCTGGGCATTGAGAGGAGAAGCACTAACTGGCACGAGGGGGAACATTCGTGAGAGAGTTGGCAGTTGGTTGTCGATCAAGAAGGAGTGGGAGAGGTCTCTGCATAGGTCACTGGGGGCCTGACTGACATTCAGGGCCAGAGAGGCCCAGGGCCAGGGTGGGGAGATTGTCCCTGGCCCCAGAGCTGATGTAAGGGTACCCCCACCAGCCCATCGGTGGGGAGTGGATCTGTAGCAGCAGCAAATAGGAAGGTTGTCTGGAGAAAGTCCATCTTCAAATTCTGTGAGGAGAAGATTGGTGGCTGCCATGGAGGGCTTGATGCACCGAGGTGGCAGCAGAGCACCAGAGGGGTCTGCAGTGGTAGATCAGACCCTTTATGCCTGTCTGTGTCCACTAAAGGTATGGTTGCTATTTGTTGAGAACCACTGGTACCGTGAGGGAGTTGGCCACCACCCTGTGTGAACTCTGCCCAAGGATGGGCAGGATCGGAAGGCCTGAGGTGAAAGGACAGTGCCCTAGAAGTTCTGAACCATCTGAACCCCCCCCGAATGTAAAAGTAACTGGAGAAATGCCCAGTTCCCACTGGTGGGAATTTGTGAGTGTGTAGATTGCCAGAAAGGACTCCTGAGAGTTCCCATGGGAAAGAAGAGCCCTGTACGGCTCTGACAGGAGACAGTGCTTTCCAATGGTCTGAGGTTTCATCCCTGTGGTCTCTGTTCATGTGTGGTGTCATGGCCAACAGCCATAGTTAATTGGATTACAAATTAACTGTAGAAAAAAATACCTGTTACTATCATGAGAGAAGAAACTGTAGTTTGAGCCTTTGCATTCAAAATAAAATTGTTGCCGTTTGCACCAAGTTCTGGTTTGAACTAAATATGTGAAGTCAAGTGATTGCTCTGCCCTTTCTTTCCACTAACTGTCATTTCAGGACTGAAGTTCTCTCAAGGGCCCCCTCGTCTGTGTTGGGTGTGTGGAGAGTCACCAGAGGTTGCCTCAGTGGAAATGAAGCCAACAGAGAATTCCAGATTTTGGAAAAAATCGTAAGGACTAAGGTACTGTGCAAATGACCCTGCTATTTTGAAAGTGTATTGCCCAATCTATACACTAGTACCCCCCTTTTCTCAGAGACAGAATTCCATCCAAACCCCTAGACTGGGAGGGATGGGGGGGCCACCTGCTGGACTGTGTCACCTCGCAGATTGGGAGTAGGTCTGCTGTCTGCCATGTAATTCAGACTGCAAATAAGTCCCCTGAGGACAGGATCTGTAAAAACAATTCTATGTGAGCCACTGTTGATAAAACAAGGAGCAGGGGGTTACAAATTGGGGTCTGTTGTCCGGGATTTGAGGAGGCAAAAAGGCACATACCTGGCAAGATGTGGAACCAGCTTGGAGGTTTTGGAATGTGGTGGGCCCAAGTGCTCAGTGGTAATTTGGAGATAGTATTAGATGCAGTGCTTTGTGGGGTGGCAAGACGGCACCTGAAGTACATGTGTGAAAATGTGATGAATGAATAATTAATGAGAGACCTGTGTGACCCAATTGGTGGATGAATTAATGAGAGGCGAGTACTTGAAAAAGGAGACCATATGATCTCTAGCCAAACCCTAGAGACACGCATGGAGGAAAGAGAGAGAGACTGACAGAGAAAACAACCACTTGATAAAACATCTACACCCCATAGTGTAGATGTCTAAAATTCTACTGCTAGAAAAAAACCAAAAGAGAAGAAATGAAACAACTTTGCCCCAAGGTTGTGAGTTGCTATTAGAAGTTATAGATGGGAAAAATCAATTGCTGAGGCTGATTTCAGAGGAAAAAACAGAAAAAATGATTGAAGTGCACCCAATACAATCAAGGACATCAGGATCCCATTTGCTCCAGTATTGGGAAATGTACAATTAATGTGCCTGAGAGACTTTTGGATTGGCTATGGAGCATGGTAGAGAGAAGTGGCTCAGGGGAGTCCTGTATTTTCTGCTGACACTGTGGGAGTGGGGTTCTAGGGCAGCCTGTGTGTTTTCCATATTCTTGTTGAAATGTTGCAAGGGTGATTCCACCTCCTACTATGTCTATGCCAGAAGGAATCAATGTGGCCCCTGTACCACTGCCTACAGTGCCCTGGCTATGGGCCCAACAAGAAAAGAAGGCTTCTCCTGCTTCTAGTGAGGTCTCCATGCTGGAGCCATTGAAGCAGTGGGGGGAGGCCTCAGCTACTCTACCTGAAGAGAAGCCAGAGGTGTTTACATGGCCTAGCAATCTGCCCAGCCCTGTGCCACCACCAAGTGCCCCAGAACCTCTCTATGGCAGAGGGAGGGGCCGATGGCGGACCTCAGACCTAAAGTGTACTGCTGCAAGGTATGTGAGGAACAGATCCCGGCAGGAGGGGTTCCCTGAGGCTGTGGTGATTGGCTCAGAGCACAGAGAGATGCCATCTACTCAGTTAAACCTCACCCAGGAGCCTGTAGTTAAACCCAAATAGCTGCCTAAGATGTTGGAGGAAGCAAAGCCAATCAAAAGGAACACCCAGCTCCCCATGCAGTGGAACAGACTCCAAAGTGCTGATGACTCAGAGATAATTGAATCCATCCAAAAGGACACTGGTTCTGATGAGGATAGTATGATTGATCCCACTGAAGCCATTCTGTGTATTCCTAGCCAAAAGAGGGCATTACCCGCATGTTTGAGGACTTGATAATTGAGAGAGACATTCCTAAGTCATATGCTATGCTCATCTTGGGGGTGCTTAAAACTGCCCCCATGCTCACTGACAGATGAAAACATCACCTGGTGGACATGGATGCCAAGCACCATCTGGACTTAACAGTTATTAACTACAGAGAGGGTCTATGGTTACCAAAAGAAGTCCAGTATCAGTGCACTGCCAAATTGGAGCCAAGCTAAAAGGTGGGTGAGGAGGTACCTGAAACTGGAGTGCTCAGGTGAATACTACCCTTATGTGAGTGAGCGCATCAGGGACTTGACTGACTGCCATAGATCCGACTGGGTTTTCCAGGAAGCAGTAGACAAGGTGCATTTGAGGCATCGAGTGGACCCTCAGAATTCAGCCTATGACAGAAATAAAGTTGCATCCTTGGCAAGATCTATTTGCACTTCATTGTTGTGGGAAGGTACAATGTTCTTCAAGAGTTTCACCATTGTGGAGGACAGTATTAGATAAAGAATAAAGTACTATGTGATCAGTTATGACTGCCGAGGCATGGAATATACCAAGCCAGATCCTTGTTTTTATTATTCGCCGAATGACCTCTCCTCAAGGTACAAGGCCAAACTGAAGACCCCCTAACAGACCAGTGCCCCCTATCTCTGAGGGGCTCAGAGCAATGCCTGGTGAGATTGTTCCATTTATTTTCTGTTTTTGAAAAAAAGGACTCAGTACCTTTAGCATGGATAATAGACCAATAGACCGGTTATAGAGCTTTGTTTAAGGTTTGAAAAAAAGTTAAAATATATTTTTCTGCATGCCTATGTTTAACAAAATTGTAATTTTCACTGCGACAAGGTGTGAATTCTGTTTAGTTAGATGACCACTAGGATTAGTACAATAAGATTGTATTATTCCATAGCTTAAAGTAGTAATTAGAATTGTTAAGTAGGGACTTCTTTGAACTGTGCTAAATTACATACTGGTGCGATGCTAGATGCTTGGACTCAATTTACAAAGATTGCTATCTAATGGACTGTGATATGTTTCATGTGTCATTTATCCTGCTATAAATAATGTACAGTTTAATCTTTTTTTCTAAGTTACCCTAATGAACTGCTTTGTTGTAATAAATATGCTGTATAGCCTCTCCTAGCTTCTACTTCTCTGCAATGTATTTCTTTTTACCTTATCCACCAGTGGTCTGTAATTGCATTATTTTGTAATTTATGCACCAGGGCTGCCTATATGTCCACATTCATAAATGTACCCCGCTACCGTGTTGTCTGTATCCTCTTACAATTGTTCTCACTGCATTGTATGTTCTCTCTTTTTGTGTAATGCCACCATTTGTGGCCTGAGTCGTACCTGAAAACGGTCCCTCAGAACAGTGCACTTACCTGGTTACCAAAGACTTAAATAAATGTTACCAGTGCATTTTGAAAACAAGTGGTTTAAAGTGTTCCCCCATTCCCAATGCTAAGTAGCTTAGAAGGTAGAATATTAGGGGTAGGATAGCAATAGTGTAGTCTCTAATGTACTCTTTTATAAAATGTTTATGCAGGTGGTTGCCAGGAATTTCTGTGGGGGAAACAGTGCCAAGTTTAGCAGTAAAAGCAGTTTAGAATTTAGCCCACCTCTGATGGAGAAATAATAGTAGTGTTTAGCTGTAGATAGGAATGCTGTGTTTTAGAAACATTTTGGAAAAAGTGTTTTGGAAATGTTTGGGGATGACCAAAATTGGCCTGGATGGTAGTTTTGGGTCCAGAATAAAGCAAGTGTAGAGGGTATCCCTTTGGGGGTCAGTTTGGGTGAGACACCTTCCTGATGTACCAGCAATCATCTCAGGCAGTCAGGTCGGGTTGCCACACCCATTAGTGGAGCCAGAGAGCTTCAGGTAGGTGGGTGTACCCCACCTAGTTTGCATTTGGCTGCTATTATGCAGCCAAGCTGGTGGAGCCTGGATGTGGTGGCCTGTGGGAGAGTTCATATTACCACACGGAGCATAGCAGCCATGGTTAGTCAGATCAGGGAGCTTCACTGGGAGGTGAAGCATCTCTGTGGGAGGAAAGTGTAAGCCCAGTGCTGTTTGGGGGGATTATTAAGTTGATGCCTTGCTGGCATCAGGAAGTGGGCATGATGCCAGGCTGGCCAGAGGGTGGGGCCTGGGCATCGTGAGGAGAAGGGCTAACTGGCATGAGGGGGACATTCATGAGGGAGTTGGCAATTGTTCATCAAATGATGAGGAGTGGGAGAGTGCTCATCATAGGCAATGGGGAGGTGGGCCTCCAGTCAGGGCTGGAGAGGCCCTGGGCCAGGGTGGGGAAATTGCCCCTGACCCCACAGTTGATCTAAGAGTATGCCCACCAGCCCATCAGTGGGGAGTGGATCTGGAGCAGCAGCAAAGAGGAAGGTTGTCTGGAGACTGTCCATCTTCAAATCCTGTTAGGAGAAGATTGGTGGCTGCCATGGAGGGCCCAATGTGCTGAGGTGGCAAAAGAGCATCGGAGGGGTCTGCGGTCACAGATCAGATCCTTTATGCCTGTCTGTGTCCACTAAAGATATGGCTGATATTTGTTGGGAACCACTGGTACCATGAGGGAGTTGGCCACCACCCTATGCAAACCCTGCCCGAGGATTGGCAGGAGCAGAAGGCCTGAGGTGAAAGGACTGTGCACTAGAAGTTCTGAACAATATGAACCCCATCCCCAGAATGTAAAAGCAATTGAAGAAATGCCCTGTTCCCACTGGTGGGGATATGTGAGTGTATGGACTGCCAGAAAGGACTCCTGAGAGTTCCAGTGGGAAAGAAAAGCCCTGTATGTCTCTGACAGGAGAGAGTGCTTTCCAGTGGTCTGGGGTTTGATCCCTAGGGTACCCTGTTCAAGTGTGGTGTCATGGCCAATGGCCCTAGTCAATTGGATTACAAATGAACTGTAGAAAAAAATACCTTTTGCTATCATGAGAGAAAAAATCGTGGCTTGAGCCTTTGCATTCAAAATAAAATTGTTGCCATTTGCACAAAGTTCTGGTTTGGACTAAATCTGTGAAGTCAAGTGATTGCCTTGCTCTGTTTTTCCACCAAGTGTTATTTCAGGAATGAAGTTCTCTGAAGGCCCCCCTTGACTGTGCTGGGTGTGTGGAGAGTCACCAGAGGTTGCCTCAACAGAAATCAAGCTGCCAACAGAGAATCCCAAATTTTGGAAAAAATTGTAAAGACTAAGGTACTGTGCAAATTATCCTGCTATTTTGAAAATGTACTGCCCAATCTGTGTACTGGTACCCCCTCCACCCCCCGTTCTCAGAGACAGAATTCCATCGAAACCCCTAGACTGGGAGGGGAGGGGGCCACCTGCTGGACTGTGTCACCTTGGAGATTTGTACAGTAGTAGGTCTGCTGCCTGCCATGTAATTTAGACTGCAAATAAGTCCCCTGAAGTCAGGATCTGTGAACACAATTCTATGTGGGCCACTGTAGATATAACAAGGAGCAGGGTGGTTACACATACATCCATTTTTTTTTATGCTTACAAGAATTATAACTCCCTACTTTACTATGAAAATAAACCCATGTATTGTTTTTTTTTTAATTCATGTATTTATTTATTGAAATTTGGTAACTGTGAAATGCATATTGAGCCAAGGCTCATTTCCACTTCTGACCCAGGGGAATGGAGACAAAGGGAAAAATGCAGTATACCAGCATAAGTGAATTACTGTACCAAGCTTATTCAGCAGCAGTAAACAGGATATATCAATGAGAATTAGAGTCAAACAGGAAATAACATTAGTAGGCAAAATATCAATATCGTATCATATATCATATCAACTTTATTTGATAGCGCAATTCCAAAATTGATCAAAGCGCTTTACAACAAAACAATAAAATCCATAAAACCATGACAAAATAAGACCTAACATTTGAATTTCATACATATTCATACATACAACTGAAGACAGTATGCTAAATTTCACCTGGAAAAGCTAGGCAAAATAGATGCATCTTTAGAGTGGTTTTAAACCTCTTGACAGTCAGGCACTCTCTAATGTGATGAGGTAGAGAATTCCACAAGGTGGGGGCCACAAAAGCAAAAAAGCGGGCCCCTGAAGTCGTTAATTGGACCCTGGAAACCTCTAGTAAACCCTCATTGGAGGAACGGAGTGAGCTGAGGGGGCAGTAGGGACAAAGAAGATCTTGCAAGTAGCCAACAATGGTTAAAATAAATATACAGAAAGACAAGGGTAATGCAGGAAGTGTATTTAAATGATTAAAAGGAGGATTTCAAAACAGGGGTGAAAGGAAAACACATACAGGGACATAGAGAAGGAAGAAGGAGTAAATTAAGCAGGACAAGTAAATTACTTAAGGGATAAACTAACTAATCCCAGAGCAAGAGTAGCCTTTTCATATTGTCTTCCAACACTTTGGCCCTGTCCACACTATGCCTCTGTAACATTACAGATTGGTCAAACCATTACTGTAATGGTTTGCATTTACACCTGTAACATTACAGAAGGCATTTTCAAAACCGTTATAGAAACCTGTTTGTATGTGGTTTCTATAACGGTTTTTGTAACGGTTCCAGGTCTGTAACATTACAACCTGCAGTGTGGACACGTGACTGTGTATCCTCCAGTCCCCTACTATACCTCAATGCATTGCGGCAGTGAACTGGTGCAGTCTGGGAGGTAAACAAGAGGAAGAACCAGGAAGCTACACAGTGCTGATCGCGAGTGTAGTGAACCTGTGCTGGCAGGCGTGGGGATGCCAATGTAATGCCATCAGCTGGTGTAGCAGCAAAAAAACAGCAGTACTAAGCAGTGAAGCTTGTGTTTTTGCAGTCTGTGCAACAGGCTATAGGCTTAAATGTTTAACTGAAGATCAGCAGAGTGGTTGGTCTGAGCATGGCCAGAAAGTCACCTGTGGTCACCTAGTACTAAAAACTGCACAGGCAGTAGGCAGCATTATTGTAGTTTGTGGAGGTGTAAGTATGTCTGACCGTGGTGCCACATGGCCTGATGAGGCCACGAAATTATTGGTTGACTGCTGGACACAGGAATGGGTACAGTCTGAACTGGCTAGTGTACGTCGCAACACCAAAGTGTATCAGAAAGTGTCAGAATACCTTTTTGAACATGGCATCGAAAGGAGTTCCAAACAATGCAGACACAAAATAAAACAACTCAAAGTGCACTATCACAAGATTCGTGACAGCAACAGGCTCTCAGGTGGTGGGCATGTGGTGTGTCCCTTCTATGATGAATTGGACAAAATACTGGGAACAAGGCCAACAACCAAACCCCACTTTGTCCTGGAGAGCTCTGCTGTGGAATCCAATGATGATGGTGATGGTGCGGGGATGGAGGAGTCATGCCAGCCCAGCACAGTTGATGCTGATGATGAGGCAGGTGGAGAGTCAGGTATGCACAATGCCAGTCACTCTGTGGGGTGCTATGGGGTGAGAGGTGGGTAGGACACACTGGGTGGCATGATGCGGCTGAGAGGCATCACGAATGCAGTACGGCACTGCATGCCAATGACTACATTAATGTAGTTGGGGAGGTAGGGGGTATACTACCATGTCCAGCGTTCTGCTGCACAGTTGTATAATGCTGACTGCATGGGAACTGGTTATGACAACAAAGTATGGATGGGTGTAGTTGGAGTGCTTGGTGGGGTTGGGAGGGCACTTGGTGGAGTTGGTTGGGGCATGCTGCCAAGACCTGCCAAGACCTGTCTTTTTTGCAGTTCTGTTATACACTGTGTATGATCAAGCTGTTTTGATGGAGGTGGGTGGTTGCAGAACTGTCAGTCAGCAGATGTTACCAATAGGTACTATGCAACTTGCCAGTTGCAGCCTGTGAATAACCATGTGTGGCATGCTTATACACAAAACATTTGTTGTTCTGCAGATGATGAGAATGATGATCAGACGTCCTTGGATAATGAC
Organism: Neoceratodus forsteri; assembly: GCA_016271365.2. Classification (NCBI taxonomy): domain Eukaryota; kingdom Metazoa; phylum Chordata; order Ceratodontiformes; family Ceratodontidae; genus Neoceratodus; species Neoceratodus forsteri. The sequence continues at coordinate 452,308,504 of CM028131.1, forward strand.
CTGCTGGAGGCATCATCTGTGTCATCTGCTGCATCATGTGCTGTAAATGATGAACGTCCCGGAACATCAAGCAATACATCAGGTGGTAGCAGGGGAAGAGCTGCCAAGCGTTCGTTTGAACGTCAACCACTTTTTAACCTGAGAAAGAAGAAGAAAAAATCAAGACCGGGTGACCTGATTGGAGCAGTGCTTGAGCCCACACGGCAGATGCTGCAGCAGTAGCATCGAGAGCTGCTTGAATTGGAATGGGAGAGGGCTAGGGAGGAGAGGGAGATGGAGGAGAGATTAAGGAAGCAGGAGGCAGAACAAAATGCACAATTCTTTAGTAACATGTTGAAACTCTTAACTATGCAGTTCCAACAGGTAGGCACAAATGTCATGGTCCAGCCACAGGGTAGTGTGCCACCTGCAGACACTGGTAATACAGCAAGTATGTATGCCGGCATCACTCATACTGCAACAAGTCCCACCCAGGTCTACAGTACTCAAAGCACTATGGCCACCGCTTGTACCCCTGTCATGTACCACAATGCTTATCTCACAGTCACTCATGGCAACATCCAGCATGCCAATGATGTTCCATGTGGCTCTCTGCCCTCCCATACCATGTACCAGACACCCATGCTTGGCAACCCTAGGATAGGAATGAGGACGACAGGTGGCGGTACAGGACTTCCACCTACTGTCTCGTGTCAGGCACATTTGAATTCAAACCCACAGCAAGGCAGCATCCCCTCAAGTGCCTCATCCACTTTGCCCTCTGCTACCAATACTCACACACATGGTGCCAGGAATGATGCCCCGTTGGATCCTGACCCCACATTGGCTGTTCCAAGCTTCACACAGGATCAGTACAGTGAAGAGTTCCAGTGGACAACACTGTGAGCACAAGGGCTGTTCTCCGCATATTATTGAATGCCACTTGTTCTGTGGTGGCTTTAGTTTGAATGGTACCTGTTGTTACCAAGTGTTATGCCCCCCCATATTGTTACTCAGGGAACCCAGTACAGATGATAAGCTACACTGTATGACAAGTGGTTCATTGTGAATCAGTGGATGTCAAAGCACACTACTGGTAGTTGCTTTACAACTGTTCAAAATGTTTGTCAAAAAAACACAGCAGAGTATAAGCTCAGAGATGTCTTTATTGTACAATTGCAACCATGGACAGTACCGAATGTAACGTGATGGAATCGTATGCTACTATTAACAAATGACACACTCTACTGGCGACATTATGGAGTTGCATCATTGTCGGTTGCACAGCTGTGTAATTCTGACTTGTTTATTGTTGTTGCGCATTATCTACTGTTGCTGACATTTGGTGTCTGCCATGCGACCTTGTGACGGTACCATCCAGTACTAACTTCTGTATATCTGGTGGTGGAAAGAAACACACATGAGGGATGTATGACCTAATATGCAATGCTGTATGAGTCCCTAGGGGTCACAGTTATGTTAACTGTGAAATACATGTCACTACAAATGAGTGACTATAGCACTAACAACTGTATACTGATGTTTATTTGTTTATGCTTACTTTTGTCTGTGCACGTAACAGGTGTAGTACTCAGCACTTTTCCATATGTTGCACTGGCACATATATTGTTGTCCTGTTGTGCCTAATGTTTGCTCATTACTGTGCCAAGGTTTTGGACATCTGTATCATAGGTATGTGTGCAGTGTAGTACTTTATAGATGGAGTACACTGTGTATGGCAAGGCACCTCGACAGATTACATGTTGTGTCACTGATGTGTACCAATACGGCTACATTTATGTCTGGCTCATGATGCAATGATGGACATGGTTTGTTGTACCACCAAACATCTAACAATGTAGTTGCCATACATACATCAATAAACACAGCACTATTGAACTGAGACTGCTTTGTGTATCTTGTTTCTGTTTTCCCTCTGCCTGACTGTTCCCCTTGAAATTCTGTCATACACTGGTGTAAGTGTGGCTGAAATAACAAAGTTGTTGTTCCTGCTTTGTTTTTCTCATTTTGCACTTACTCCATCAATTGTGTTCTCTGAATGCACTTAATTGCAACTGTAATTTGTGTTTGTGCTTTGTATGTTTCATACCCTATTCTCTTCTCTTTGGTCACACCTGGAAATGAGCCTTGGCTCTGTGTGCCATTTCCGATAACCAATTTTCAAATAAATAAATAACTAGCAGCAAGTGGGAGCAAAAAGGAGTTAAGATGGTATAAAAAAAGTTTGCGATGGTGTTTGAGAGAGAGATAGAAAGGAGACAAGTGAAGTGTAGGGGGAAGGGTGTGACAAATGGAAGGAAGATGAATGACAAAAGCAGATTGCCCAGCAGCAGATTTGGAATAAGGGATAAAGAAAGTGTGGGAGTCCATAAAGTGAAGTTCATAAGAGGAAGGGATGTTTGCAGATATAAGAGAGAAGAGACAAGTAGTATTTAGAGATGAATGCAGTACTATGAATGAGGCAATGGGAGCCAAGGGGTATTCAGAGACTATTATAAAGGGAACAGTGATGAGTAAGAAAGGGAGCATCAGTAGCAAAATGGCAAAAAGCATTGCAAAGACTATCCAGCCTGGTGATAGAAGTAGAAGAGGTGGCACAATAAACCACATCCACAAGTATCATCTTTGTGAATAATTTATGGTAAACTGGGAGTGGTAGACAATCTTTTTTGTGATAAAACACTCAAAGTTTGGGGCTGAGCTTTCTGAGAATGGCATCAATATTAGTGAAGAAGGCAAGTGTACTATCCAGCTATACACTTAGGTATTTTAAATGTGTAACATTATCAAGGAAAATGCAATCCAAGGTGGAAAAAAGACTATTGGAGAGGGGAACCTAGAAAGCTTTTGGTTAGTGCCAAAGGTCATTGACACGCTCCTCTTGGTATTGATCTGAAGTTCATGTGTTTAGAACAAGCACTGGACATCATCAAAGTCATGCTGAAGCAATGGTTCCAGGGAAGTCAATGAGTAACTGATGGCAAAAGTACAGTGTCACTCTGCATACATGTGAATACGTGAGCTGACAAAGGCAGAGGGAGGTCATTAAGAAATACTGGAAACAGTACAGGACCCATAGAAACAAAGAAGCATAGAATGTGTCAAAAGAAAAGAGATGGTAGTCCCATCTACTCTTCTCTAGCTTCCCTGCCCAACACTACACCTCAGACTTTGTTGGTCTCATGTGTCCCTCCCTTGCCTCTATTCATTATACCAATATGCCTATCCCATGCATGCTTGAAGCTCCCTGCTGTCATCACCTCCACAACCTCCTCTGGTAGGCTATTCCAGGTGCCCACCACTCTTACTTTGAAGAAGATTTTCTTCACATCCCCTCTCCCCCAAGCTTCATGGCATGCCCCCATGTTCTGGTGCTCCTCCTACTATTTAAGAGACTCCCCTCCTACACCTTTTCACCCCATGAGGTAGTTGTAGGTCTCAGTCATGTCCCTTCTTGCTGTCCTCTCCTCTCCTTTAGGGAGTACATGTTGAGCTCACACAGCCTCTCCTCATAGAGTTTCTTGTGCAACTCTACACCATTTTAGTTGCCCTCCTCTGGATTTCTTCTACCCTCTCAATGTCCTCATAGAGGTGCATTATCCAGAACCAGACACAGTATTCCAGATTGGGTCTAATAATTAAGCAATATAAGCGCAACACCACCTACCTTCTACTGCTAGTGATCTCCTTCCTTATGGAACCCAATCAATCAATCAATCAATCAATCTTTATTTTACCAGGTGAAACACCATTGAATGAAACTCATTTACTCTTTTGAGGGCAGGTTACACCCACAGTCTGCCCCAGGAACCAGGAGCGCTTGGCATGGTTGCCATAGCAATGAGGGCAATGTCATAGTGCTGCGCTATTAAAAGCTCGGCTACAGCGAGCGGAGTCCAGAGAAAGGGCTATTGTTGGTGCCTTACAGGCCTGTGAGTATTGCACAGCAGCTGTAGCTGCATTAAACACAGAAAGAAGTTGGGCACTTTGATTCCCGGTGGCACTGCTGGAACCCCTCACTACTTGAGGAGCTTGCAGCTGACTGGCTCACTTTGTGGGCTTTGGAGAAGCATTTCTGTGTTGCCAAGTGGGGTATAACCTGATCTTTTAAGGGCAGGTTACTTCCATAGTCTGCCCCAGGATCAGAAGCCCTCAGGATGGTTGCCATAGCAATGAGGGCAATGTCAAAGCGCTGCGCTATTAAAAGCTCGGCTACAGTGAGCGGAGTCGAGCGCAGAGTGGAGGTGACACGGTCAGAGGCCAGCGGCGTCTGTCGGCATATGTTGAGGGAAAGAGGCACTAGACTTGCTGCAAACTAGGAAGGTCTGTAAGTAGGCACATTTAGGGAATCCTGCTATAATATAGAACTAAACATGGGTATGATAGATAGGGACTATGTTAGTATGAACTTTTTCCACACATGTAAAATGTATGAGGAGGGGGAAAAGGTCAATTATTTTGTTTGTGATAAATGCACCTTGATTGAAATCTTGAAACAAGAAATTGAATCTTTACAAAATAGGATTCAACTACAGATAGAGATATCTTCATTAGAAAAATTTATCGATTCAGCTATGGATGATTGTGTTGAACAAAATGTAAAGGATCAGTCAGCTGGGGTTGCATATGCAGTAGGGGAAGACATACACCTGGATGCAAACAATTACATGGACTCTAAGGAAGAGGAAGATTGGTGTAGGGTGAAAAAGGGTAGTAAAAAGGGAAGAAGGAATATTAATGGAAATGAGCAGATTGACATTCATAATGGATATGACATCCTCAGTACCAAGGCAGTTCAGGACAATATTGACCAACTAGATCCAAACCACAATGTGCTCAGAGAAAGACTTGAAGTAATGGTTGGGAACAATAAGCAAGGGTTACCAAGAGTTAATAGACAAAACAAGGAGCTTCCAGTTATTGGTGACTCCATGGTTAGAAATACAGATAAAATATTATGTCAAGGTAGGAATGAGTTTACAACTGTTAGTACTCTACCTGGGGCAGGTATAGGGGATGTTCGTAAATTGTTGCCAGGATTATTGGACAATACCCTAAATCCAGTCACGGTACTACACATTAGTACAAATGATGTTGGAAAAAGGGCACGTCTGGATATTCAAAGGGACTTTGAGGCTGTTGGTGAGGACTTGAGGGCACAGGGATGCCACATTATGATATCAGAAAGCCTTCCCATCCCTCAAGATGGGGTAGCCAAACATAGGGACATTAGACAGCTTAATGGGTGGCTGAGAAGGTGGTGCCATAGGGAGGGTTTTACATTTATCCACCACTGGGACACCTTTAAGGACCCAGGTTTATTTGGGAATGATGGGTTGCATCTTAATAGCCATGGTACTAGACTACTAGCTAGGGAAATACAACAACAGGTAGTGAACCATTTAAACTAGGTACCAAGGGGGTAGGGGGTAGTCACCTAACTTCCCAGGCATCAGGAGGTATCCCCAAATATTTTAAGAAGATTAATGTATCTCAGGACTGGAAATGCCTGTCCCTTAATGCCAGGAGCCTTACAAATAAATTTGAAGAACTAGTTTGTCTATTTAATACAGATAAAGTCCAGATATATGCCATAACTGAGACCTGGTGGACATCTGAGGATACCAGGGACCATCATATACTGGGATTTGATCTATATCACATGGATAGATTAAGTAAAAAAGGTGGAGGGGTAGCATTGTATGTATCTGATACAATAAAATCAGTAGCTATTGAAGTTCCCCATATACCAGGAATTGAACATCTGTGGATTAAGATATTGCCACTAGATGGCCCAAATATCACAATTGGGGTTATGTATCGACCACTCTCAATTTTCCCTCAAAACAATGAGGCTGTTCTTAATTTCTTGAACTCCTTAGAGTCTACTGAAAGTATTATTCTTTTAGGTGACTTTAATCTGCCTGGCATCAATTGGTCAAAACAAATAGCAGGGACACCAAATGAGTTAAGATACCTGGACTCTTTTTTCACTAGCTGGTTTAGATCAATACATAGGGAGTAACACAAGGGGAGATAACATATTAGACCTTGTATTAAGTAATTTAGGGGACTTGATTAAACATTGTAGTGTTACCTCACCACTTGGTTCAAGTGATCATTGTATGATTAGTTTTGAACTTAATGGAGTAAATACTATGATTTTTAGTTCAACCGAGGTTCGGAACTTTAACAAGGCTGATTTCAATAAAATGAGGATGGAACTCATGGAGTGGGGATGGCAGAAAGAGTTTGAAAATAGAACATTAAAGGATAACTGGGCTATCTTGGAGAAGAAGATTGTAGGTTTGGTAAATAAGTATGTTCCACTCAGGAAGAAATATAATGGAAAAGGTAAAATTCCCTCATGGCTATCCCCTAGAATTAAAAGATTGATTAAAAGGAAAAAAAGAGCTTATAATAAAGCCAGGAAAAGTGAGTGCACAAAAAATTGGGTTGTGTACAATAAACTGTTAAAAGAAACTAAAAAAGCAATTAATCAGGCAACTCAAAAATATGAGTTAAATCTGGTTACAAGAGTTAAGGATGACCATAAATCTTTCTTTACTTATATTAATAACAAAAGATGTGTAATACTACTGTGGGGCCTAATAAGGATCAGGCTGGGGATTTAGTTGATGACAACCAGGCTATGGCAGGGCATTTTAATACTTATTTTTCATTGGTCTTTAATGACAAATCTGAAAGTACTAGGGAACATCAGTATAATGCAGGTTATAGAATTGTTTTGAATAAAGGGGATATTGAGGACAGATTGATACACCTGGATCCAAATAAATCTCAGGGACCAGATGGGATCCATCCTAGAGTCTTTAAGGAGCTGGCAACAGTATTGGCAGCACCTATAACAGTATTGTTCCAAACATCACTGGATAGAGGGGAAGTGATAGAGGTCTGGTGTGAAGCAAATGTTGTCCCTATCCATAAAAAGGGGTCAAAACAGGAACTGAGTAACTATAGGCCTGTAAGCTTGACCGCTGTTTTGGGGAAGGTGTTGGAAACTATTATTAAGAACCAAATAGTGGAGTTCATGAACTTGACAGGGGACTGTGATAATGCACAACATAGCTTTATGAAGGGTTTATCATGTCAGACAAATCTCCTGGAGTTTTATGAGCATGTGAGTAGGGCCTTGGATGAGGGCACCTCAGTGGACGTAGTGTTTTTGGACTTGTCAAAGGCATTTGATAAGGTCCCACATGGGGAATTGGTGGATGCCTTAATAGAACACAAAATATCTGGGTATATTACATGTTGGGTAAAAGCATGGTTGAGTGATAGAAAGCAGAGGGTTTGTTTAAAGGGTGTATATTCTGATTGGTTAGTTGTGGAAAGTGAAGTTCCCTAGGGATCAGTACTGGGGCCTTTGTTTGTTTAATATATATATATATATATATATATATATATATATATATATATATATATATATATATATATATATATATATACACTCATTGACTGGTGGAGGGATGTTTGGGAAACCAAATTTGCAGACAACACCAGGATTGGTACTAGTATCAGAAATAGTGAGGATGTAATGAAGATGCAGGATGCTTTATTTAAAATGGAAAGATGGGCAAGGGATTATAAGTTATCTTTTAACACCAATAAATTTGCAGTTATGCACTTTGGGAAAAATAACAAAAAAGCTGATTATGTTCTTAATGGACATATGCTGGGGAAGGTCATCGAAGAAAGAGATCTGGGTGTTAAAGTGACTAATGATCTCAAGGTCCATCAACACCGTAGCCAGATGATAAGGACCACTAGTAGTATTCTTATTAATATTAAGAAACATATTAAGAGTAGGAAGAGGGAGGTGATTGTGCCTTTGTATGGTTCACTGGTGAGACCACATTTGGAGTGTGTGCCCAGTTCTGGTCCCAGGGGTTTAGACAGATGTCAAGAGATTGGAAAAGGATTCAGAGAAGGGCAACAAGGTTGGTGGCAGATGTTAGGGACCAAGATTACGAAGACAGATTGGAAGAGTTGGGGATGTTCACACTGGAGTATAGGCGATTGAGAGGAGACTTGTGTATGGTGTATAGATTGCTTAAAGACATCAACTTAAGGGAGAAACTGGGACTTACACTTAGGGATCAGTATTATGGCACTAGGACACACTCATGGCAGTTGAAGGGGCAACATTTTAAGACAATAAAAAGAAAACATTGGTTTAGTGTTAGGGTGATTCCAGTCTGGAACAACTTGCCTGAAGAGGTGGTTGCTAGTAAGACCATGCTTGAGTTCAAGAGGGAACTGGATAAATATTGTGTAGTGCACAAAATAGGGAGCTACCATAACTAGGGCCTAAGCGAGCACAATAGACAAAAGTCTTCTCTGCTCTGTAACTACCTATGATACATATGATACCTATGATACAAAGGGGACATGGACAGCGAAAACTACATAGATACAAAACAGGAGTGGTAATACAAAGTCTTCAGGATAAACGACAACAACATCACAAACTGGTACATACAACGATCACATGATTTATATTTGCAATACATTTATATATAAACAGGAGGTATAATGCCTAAGTGCATCAGGGAACATGTCCATTTCCCTAGGGTATAAAGTGCAACCAATCATTAGTAAAAGGGATGTATCAGAAGATCAGAGGAAAGGAACATAGGTAGAAACCCCAAACAGTTCAGGTAGTTAAAATAGAGAGGAGTAGTGAAAAAGGAAGAAATAGAAGAGAAAACTGGGGCATAGTAGTTGGAAGAAACCTTTAAAGTTTATTAGAGAGTGGAAGGACAGGGGCAGTACAAGGCAAGCTAAGCACATGGACCTATGAAACTAGTCAGAAGTTAAGAGTAGCAGTTACAGGTGTCCCCGAGGTGTTGTCTGAGTAATGTTTTGAATGTTGCTATTTTAAAAATAGTTGAAAGCATCAGGGATTTTTGAAGGTTGTTCCATAGGGCTGGGAGGGCATGGCTTATAGATGATAACCCAAAGTGTGTTCTAGATCTAGGAATGTTGAGTTATATGTAGGAGTGTCTCCTGAGAGAATAACTTCCAGACGTCTTGGTTAAAAGGGCTAGATACGTACTGAGGGAGCTTACCAATTAGGGCTGTATAGGTCCTTATTGCCACATTCTTTACTCTCCTGGTTTTTAGGGACTGCCAGCCAAGAAGATCATGAAGGGAGAAGTGTTGAGTCTTGTACAGAGCACCAGTAATGAATCTTAGCACTCTATTGTACAGGGCGTCTAGCTTGGCCAATTCTGTGCATGGACCATGACTATACAGCATCCTGCTTGCCTCATGCTGCCTTGTCACACTGCTCAGCCACATTGAGATCATCAGATATGATAACTCCAAGATCCATTTCTTGCTGGTAACTGTATGTACCTCCCCCCATCTTATACATAGCCCATGGATTTTCCCACCCTAGGTGTATGACTTTGCACTTTTTGGCATTGAACCCCAAATGCCACTCCCTAGACCACTCCTCCAGTTTTCCCAGATCTCTTTGCATCTTCTTAAATCACTCCTGGGTGTCCACCCTCTTGCAGATTTTTGTGTCATCTACAAAGAGACATACCTTCTTCTCCAGTTCCACTGCAATATCACTTATGAAGTCATTGAAGTGGATAGGGCAAGATACCGATCACTCTGGTACTTCACTGGTCACTCTCCCATCCTCTTAGTGACTTCTATTTACCATAACCATCTGCCTGCTATATTTCAACCAGTTTGATACCCAGCACACCACCTTCTGCCCCACCTCCAGGCAACTAAGTTTTTTTAACAGCCCCCTGGGTGAAACAGTGTCAAAAGCCTTACTGGAATCTAGATAGACCACATCCACTGCCTTCCCCTGATCCACTTTCTTCATTTCCCAATCAAAAAATACAGTGAAGTCACCCAGGATGAAGTGCAGTGCTGCAGAATTCTGCAGCAGAGTTACTGCAGTAAACAATGAAATTTCAATGGGAGTTAATCCCTTTTTTCATGAAGTAAACCTGTGACATTGCACTTCATCCTGGCTGACTTATCTGCATATGACATTTGTTTGACATGACTTCTCCCCATGAAGCTGTGCTGCAGGTGATCCTACAACCCATATATCTCCAGGTACTCCATCAGTTTCTCCTCCATCAGAGACTTCATCAGGGGCTCCATTCACTTTCTAACCACTGTTGTGAAAATGACTTGTCTGTAATTACTGGCAACCTCCCTGCTGCTGCTCTTGTTCAGAAGGAACACATCATCCCTCCTCCATTCCTCTGAAACCACTCCATCCTAATAATGTGCTAAATAGTATTGCCAAAGGAGCAGCTAGCACTGTGCTCAGTTCCTTAAATACCTTTGGGTTTATCCTGTCTGGCCCCATTGCCTTGTTTTTCTTAAGGCTTTGAACCCCCAGCAGCCTCCATCTTCCTTAAATAGACATGTGTTCACTCCTCCCTTCCCCAGAGCCTGTTATTGCATAATGACCCACTTCCCCCTTCCTCTGTGAATACCAAGCTGAAGTATTTGTTAAAAAATGCTAGTGTTTTCTTAGTCTTCCTTGCACATCCCTCCCCCAGTCTCCTTATTTTCACTATACAACCCCCTTGCCTTTCTCTTTTTGCTCACATGCCTGAAGAATGTCTTACCTCATTTATTTTACCTCCTGGGTGAGTCTTTCCTCAGTTTGAGCCTTTCCTGCACTTACCTCTATCCTTCCTTCTTTCCTTTGTTTCACTAGATATACTTCCCTGTTTGCCTCTGTTTGTGTCTCCTAGTGCTTTCTGAATGGTGTTTTTCTGTCCATTTTCAACTTAACCCCTTCCTTTGAGAATGGCAGTGGCCTTTTTCTCATCTTACCCTTGCTTATTACCTTTGAACTGCTTGCCATTGCCCTAGTTATTTCATCCGTTATTCTATTTCATTTTGTGTCCACACCCCTGCTATCCCACTAAGATGTTTTCTGAAGCAGTCTCTCATTTCTTTACAATCTGTTCTCCTGAAGTTCAGAACCCTTGCACTTGTGTGTTTTTTCTCTTGCTCAGTCTGTATGTCAAATCAAGCTGTATGATGGTCACTTGGACACAGGGGGCTGCCCACTGTGATGTCTGTGATACTATCCCTGTTGGTAAGTACCAGATCCAGAACTGCCCCATCCCTCGTAGCATCTATTACCAGCTTCCTGAGAAATGCCAACTGGAGGAATTCTTGGATGGTCCTACTTCTAGCTGTAGCTGTGATTTGGATGTTCTAGTCCACATTCAGTATAATGAAATCACCCATAACTATTACTTCCCCTTTTATTTGCCATTTTGCCTGTGGCCTTCCCAAAAACCTTGTCCAAATCCTCACCCTAGTGCTGACAGCCTCTGCACCACCCTATTGGTATAAAGACCCCTGACCCTGTCTCCAAGTCAAACCAGTATGAAACCTTGAGGAACCCTAGACTATATAGGGAATGGGAGAGACAATGCATTGCCAACCTGTACTTACTAAAGGCAGCCCAAGAGGTAAGATCTGAACCAGATGACTTTTGTAACAGAAAGACCAATGGAACACAGCTTATCGAGAAAGAAAGAATGGGATACCAAATCAAAAGCCTTGGCAAGGTGCTTGAAAATTATAGCAGTGATGTGTCCCTGGTTCATACCATTGAGGACAGAGTCAGTAACACATAGTAGAGAGGAAATGGTAGAGTGATTTTTGCAGAAGTCAGACTAGAAATGAGTGAAGAAATTAGAAGAATGAAGGAAATCTACAAGTTGGGTATCAGTAAGTTTTTCTTTCAGCTGGACAAAAGTAGAAAGAAGGGAGCTTGGCCAAAAGTTGCTAGGACAGGAAGGTCCTCCACCTTTGAAAAGAGGAAGATCCTTGGAAAACTTCCAGGGCTGAGGTACAGAACTGTGAAAGAAGGAGATGTTAAATAGGTTGGTGAGAGGAATGACAATAACAGTGTCAGACAGATAAAAAAAGATTAGGGCCCAGCAAATTTTGGCTATGAGTTTTGGAAATGTTAAGGGAGGACAGAGCATGTAAGGTATCCTGTGGAGAGATGGTAGAGAAGTCAAAGCAGAGGTCAGAAGAAGGAAGGGAAGGAATAGACTCATGTAAAAGAAGAGGAGTCAAAGTATGTGAAGCAGTGCAGGAGCACAAGTTGTGAAGAATTTGGTAAAATGAGGAGCAGAATGGAAGGGAGCTGAACTACAGGAACCATTTACATCTAAAATAAGTGAGAAGGACTGGAAAAAAGGGTCAAAGAGGGGATAGATCAGGAGGCTTAACACTATTTTGAAAGTTAGTAGCAAAATAGCTGGCATTAGCTGTTATGCTTCTGAACAATAATTTCTGAGTTTTCAATAGCTTAAGAGATCAGACTGGACATATGACAATTTGAAGCAAAATCAGGAAGTGTTCTGAACCTTGCAAAGATGAGTGAGGTCAGACATAATCCAAGGCAGGTGAGACCCTCTTACCTGAGACTTTGAGGGGACATGCTTGTTACACACATGCATGAATTTCACTTGAAAACAAGTAAGGGCCTCATCAATATCAGTAGCCACAAGGATAGGGGACCAGTCAATAGCAGAAAGAGTAAAAAGGTGAGAATCAAAATATAGCGAGCAAAGTGTCATTGACCAGGTAAACTGGGGAGGGGCCAAAGGGAGATAAATTTTTCTAACACAGTTGGTTATGCTGTGGTCACTAAAAGTATCAGAGAATGTTGAATCATGTTGTGATAGTTATAAGCTACGAGAAGTTAAGAGACTGAATCTTATGGATAATTGGTTGCCAGCAGGGAAAAAACAATTCATGTTTAAATCCCCTAGGAGAATCAGTTCCACATCGGAGGAAAGAGATGTCAGAGATGTGATAGCATCAGACAGTGCAATAGGAGAAGCTTTGAGGGAGGCATAGACTCTATCAATAAAAATAGGTAAAGAAGTTGGGAAAATAAGTTTAACCAGAAGAAATTTATGTGAGGAAGGAATTACACCACTTAATAAAACTGAACAGGTGATTTCCTCCATAATGGAGAATAGCACCACCTCATTTGCCACGGTCCCTTGCAGATACTGAAGAGGTGATCCAGGATTCAGTAGCATAGAGGATATCAGGAGTGTGCTGTTCGAACCCTAGTTTTACTAAATCTTTTTTTGTAGTAGCCTCCTAGCATTATATTGAGAAATGCTAACGCCTTAAGGAAGAGAGGCAGAAGTAAAGACAGGGTTGATAGAGGGAGGGTCAGGGTTAATTCTGACATCACCACACTGAAGGAGGAGGAACAACATAAGAAGCGTAGTAAAATAGGCCTTGCATCTATGAAGGAAAGGAGTAAGGGAGGAAGAAAGTGGAGAGAAGAAAGGGCCATGTGAAGGAATTCAAAATTTAAGGAGGGGGATAAAAGGAAACCAGGGTGCTTGATAAAGAGAGATGTGAGACGAAGGACAAAAAAGGACAGTAAGTTATAAAGAAAGAGAAAAAATGAAATGGGGAAGGTAGAAAAGCAACAATGAGGAGAATGATGAATGTCGGCAAATGCATAATAAGCAGCAAGAAGACACAATTTACCACAAATGAAAAGGTTAAACACACAGGACATAAAAAATTCATTTAGAGGTGAGCAAGAAGTTAATGAGAAATAAATTAGAAGAAGACACTGAACAAAGATGCAATAAACAAAACTAGAAATAAATACAGACAAGTTAAGTCTAGTTAACTACAATAAGCAGCAACGTCAGCCTGAATCTAATTAAAACATTTGCAAACAGACTAAATATTAAACAGTCACACTAATACAACCAAATACCTAAAAATAAAGTGTAACAATGACTATCACAAAATTAACAATTAGCAATAAGGGAGATCAGCAAGAAAGTAAATAATTTGGGGATAGGCAAACTAAAGAAGCTGAAATGCTACAATGGGGGGCAACCTAGATAATGTGTAACTAGGGTAAAGACAGAGATAGGGTGGTAACAACAGTTAGTGTACAGATGCCAGGTAGGGTGAAAGAGATTACAGGAAGTTCTAGGAAGACTGCTAAAAACAAAAAATACTTCAATTCCAGCTAAGACCACCTACAAGAGGGTGAAATGAGACTACAGGAAGTAGTGAAAATTGACTGTGATTAGCATAAGAGAAAGACCACCTAGCTAGGTTAGAACAAGTACAGGCAGTAACAGTATTAAACAAGCATTTGTCAATGCCGAATGTTGTTGCGCTGGCATTAGCTTTGGTAGTGCAGTGTGGGAAAACAGTTTGGGCAGGATGTGAAAAATGACAGCTGTACAGTTCATAAGGAGGTGTAAAAAAATGCCAGTGTTGAAAATGTGGCATGCAAATATAGCAAATTTGTGACGTTATAAGGGTGAGTGGGAAATATGCAATGCCCACTTGGAACACAGTCATTTTATGGGCATTTGGCACCAAATTTTCATCATAGGCATTTAGCACCGCTGCTCATGTACAGTGTTACTGTTATTTCCTCAAACTGTCCCAAGAAGTGAATTTGCACAGCGACCACTCTATTCTGTGCCGGAAGTGCAAAAACACATTTTGGGCAGGATATGTGAAATGACAGCTGTACTGTTCATCAAGAGGTGTGGAAAAATGCCAATAGTGAAAATCCAGAGTGAAAATATTACAAATGCACGACAGTACGAGCGTGCGTGCAATCTGCAAACACACACTAGTAACAGTCATTTTATGGAATATCGTCACCAAATTTTCAACATAGGCATTTTAGGACCTCTGCTCATGAACTGTTTCACTGTCATTTTCATAATTTGGTCCGAACACTGATTTCTCACAGTGACCATGCTATTGTGCGCCAGAAGTGCGGAAACACATTTCGGGCAGGATGTGGAAAATGACAGCTGTACTATTCACAAGGAGGTGTACAAAAATGACAATGTTGGAAATCTGGCATGAAAATATTGCGAATTCATGAAGTTATGAACCTGTGTAGCAACTGTGCAATGCACGCTCATAAAACAGGCATTTGTTGGATTTTTTTCCACCAGATTTGGAACATATGCTTTTTGAGAGGCCACCTCGTGAACACTGGCACTGTCATTTTGTTAATGGGTTCCGAAAGGTGATTCTGTGCAGTGACTGTGAAATCACCTTTTGAGGCCAATTAGTGCCATGACAGTGATAGAATTCATGAGGAGGGGTCCCTAAAACCCCCATGTTGAAAATTTGGTGCCACAATTCAATAAAATGCCCAAGATATGCAGCAAAGTTGAAGAAACCCTATTCATTCCATTATACAGCTTACTGGCATGTCCTTAGTTCACGGTAGGCTTTGAAGAGTGCAGACATGTTCCCGGTCCACCGAAGATCGTCGCGCCGGACTCCAGAGGTAAGTATGGGGTATGGGGGGGATGGGGTGTGGGAAGGCAGGGTATGCAGTGGGTGGGTGTGGGTGGGGTCAGGAGACTACGAGGGACCATTTTTATGTCACAGGGAAAAAAAACTAACATCACAAGACAATTGTTTATTTTCAGGGGACTTGGCATGTTGGGGTGGGCTCCCAGCATGCCACCTAACTGTTTTGGGGGGTTTGCTGCAGCTGACAGGTTGGGCACCCTCATCCCAGCACACAAAGGGGGTGGTTATACCGACGGGGATTGGGCACCCCGTGGAAACACAATGAAAGCAGGGGACAGGCAAGAGCTGGGGGTGATTGGGCACCCTTCTCTGCATATAAGAAATGTGGGTGGGGCTTATTTATGCCGATGGGAGTGGGCTCCCCATCGCCACAATGAAATTGGGGCAAAAGCCGAGAGAATCGGGCATTCCCTCGGCATATAAAATGGGGGGGCTGCTTTATGCCGATGGGGAGTGGGCTCCCCAGCAAATTTGTGCTGCCACAGTAAGCCAGCAGGGGGATTGGGTACCCCTGAAGTCGGCCGTTGGGTGGCCGACCGCCATGCTTCTAATGTGGTGAGCAGATAGGAAGAGTCCGCTGCGTCTGACGAGCTTTGTTCGGATTGCAGCGGACCTTTCCTTAGATGTGCTCACCACATTAGCATGCATAGTGTGGTGCCGGCATGCAGGCTGATTAGGGAATGAGGGACGCACCTACTGATGTGTGCCCTGCATTTGCCCAACAGCGGCCGTGCCTCCAAATCCCCACTGCCACAAGATGTTGGCTGCGCAAGCGTGCAAACATAAAAATAAGCACTGCAAATCAGGATCAAGTACAATATGAAGCTGAATAGACTGTAGACTGTAGCAAGGATGGAGTGGTCACTACCAAAGACTTCTTAACAATAAACAATGGAAAACTCAAATAGTAAATTGGTCATGGATAAAATGGGTGTAAGTTGGAACAGTGGTTACAAAAGGGGCCTAGTAGAAAACATACACAATATCTTACACTGAGGGGTAACCCAAATGGCCTATGTACCAAAAACAAGACCAAGTGTAACATAGACAGTGCATCCGGGAGCTAAGGTGCACAATTGTTTGGCAGCATGGCCAGCTGATGACCAGCTGACTCCCCAGCTGATGCCCTCAGTGAGACACCTGTCACACAGTTGAAGGAAATTCTCAGAAGTAGTGTCAGATTCTTCTGTTTCCAGTTTTATTAAAAAAGACATATGATATAAAACAAAGTAGGTCAAAATAAACCAAGTATTCAAGCAGAAAAGTCCATCCAAATTATTTAGGTTGGTAACAAAATGATCAGCATCGCCTGCAATTTGCCATATGCCTGGATCAGTTCACCCACATTAGGGCTACAGTAAACATCATGCTGTAAAAATAGCACAGGAAAACAGGTGACAGCAAGATGGGTGACATACAATTGTGTTGCCCCTCCCAGCCAGATCGCATACCGCATGTAGTAATCAGACCTTGCTGTTGTTACCATCATTTTCTGCGGAGGGCTCTGCCCCCACTCCCCTGTTGCAGGGGTCATCACCCACCAACCCCCCTTTAAATATATCTAAACATCTCCCCCAGTCACACAAGTTTGAAGAACGGGAGTAAAACACTTATGACCCCATCCTGAGGATGCTTACAGTACTAGATGCTCTCATATCCATGACACCCAAATGACACATGCCATCATGTCAACGCCTACAATACAATGCCATAGTTTTGCCACTCTCTTGACAGGATACCATCTGGATCCAACACCACCACAGAACTCTGTCTTGGCCGAAGCTTTACCATGAAGTGATGAGACTCAGGAGATGTTAGTTTTTTATACCTATTGGCGTTACATAATTTTGACTGATAGAACTATGTAATAAAATTTTAAGTTCAGAGTACCAGAACCATTCTTTAATTAATTTCAGACTTTTATATAGATAAGACACACATACAATAGATGCACATATTATGGGTAAGTATGTTTACACTTTTATATTCTTTGAGGCTTAACCTTGCCTCCAACCACAAGTTCTACCCATCCCAGATGCTGCCTAAATCTAGGGAAGAGGTGGCCAACCAGTCCCTAAAACAGGGAGGAGGAAAGGAAAGGCACACCAGAGAGAGCTGGTAAGCATGAGACATTACAACAAATGTTAAAAAAAGCCATTTTTCTCTGTATTATAGCCTCCTGACACAAGTTAATATTCAATTGTCTTAAAATCTCCCCACAGAAATAAAACTCTTGCCACACCTGCTAGATTGGATGCTGGTTGACAACAATTTACTTAGGCATACAGATAACATTTACATTCCCAATCTTTTATATATCAGGACAACAACAATCAATACCGTGAATACATTAATCCAATTTTTTAATCCAGAACTTTTCTTCCTTCTTGATCCTCTTCTCTTTGCGTGCTGTTCTTCGGGGTCTGGACACCCTGATCTGCCCCCCCCCACCATCACCAGAACCAGGTACCAGACTTACCAGGACCTCCCCCCTCTAGGTCCAGACACTGGGATCCAACCCCTAGTTTCAATCCCTCTCCCCATAACTCATGCCTGGGTTCCTTTGCCTCCAGCCTGTGTTGCCTACCCTCGTCCCCCCCTTC
This sequence comes from Neoceratodus forsteri, assembly GCA_016271365.2. Lineage (NCBI taxonomy): Eukaryota > Metazoa > Chordata > Ceratodontiformes > Ceratodontidae > Neoceratodus > Neoceratodus forsteri. The sequence goes on from CM028131.1 coordinate 452,326,482, forward strand.
CTGCCACTGTGCTTCTCCCCTCCCGCTCCCCCTTTTCTCCACTGACCCATCTCCAGCTCATGAAGGACAATGGGGCTTCCCCTTGTGGTCTAGTACCTTAGGCCATTTTTCGCTATCTCCCTCACTAGGTCCCCAAAAGGCCTCCAGAAGAGGCACATGCCGAACTCCAACAAGTGAACCCCATTAGACCTGTATATGTCTCCCTGATCAAAAGCAATGTCCCTGTGTTGTAAGTGCACCCCCTATCTCTATCACTGCTCTTGCCACTTTCCTGTTAAGATGTTTTCTCCCCTTTTCTACCTCTTTAGCACCCCTCCAAACCCTGAGGGATGTGATTTTGGACCAGCCGATGACCACCCCCGGCCACCAGCCTTTTACCCTTTCTAGGTCTGCTGTTATGGCCTGCACCAGTGCCCCCCACAGTGACACACCAAAGTTGTTGCCCCCCAAGTGTATTATTATACAGTCTGGCCTGCCCCATTGCACCATCAGCTCCTCCAGCAGAGGCATCAGTTGTGCCCACCTCATGCCCCTTATGCCCTTCCACTGCACTCTCGTGTGTTCCATGTCCGGCCACAACTGCATCCTGCTGCTCCTGGATGCTGTAAACCTCTCTGCCCAATAGATTAAAGAGTGCCCCATGATTCATACCCTTTGTTTTGAGCCTGTCTGATGGAAAAACACAAGAAAGGTGAGCCATTGACCATCAGTACCTCACATATCTCTTGTAACAACTGGATCACCAGTTTCCCACCCGCTTCAACTCAGCCTTGGACTCCCCCCTTGGCTGCAGCCTCTGATGCTACCCTTATATGAAATTAGTGTGGGACAAACTCATCCAGATCCTCCCCTATAAAGCATAGGGCTTTCTTGAGGACCCCCAGACCTGAAAACCTGTCACTGGGCTGCCATCCCTGTGGCAGAACCAACCCCCCTCTTGGCCCCCGTGACCTCCCATATTCCTCCATGACTGAAATGGTGCAGACCTCTCCGCTGCTGTCTGAGTTCCGCTGCTGTCTGAGTAATGTCACTGAGACCCCCCCTTACCCCTTTGGTCTGTCTTGGCCCTGGGCAGGCGGATGACCACTCTATCCCTACCCCATTCAATATTACCACTCTGCAGCCCTTGGTGGCTGCTGCCTTTTTCGGGGCCACCACCACCCCCACCCTGAAAACTCCTCTGGCCATCACTGTGAAAACCACCCTGAATAAGCAGGCCTCCTTTGGCAAGGTACAAACATGCTGCACTGCCCCATTGTCTTCTTAAGCAGTTGCCCCATGATGGGCCACCTCCAATCCTTCCTCTCCCCTTGACCTCTCTGCCATCCTGCACCCATCTGCTTCACTTCTCTCCCCGCTGTGGCATCTGGCCACCCACGTCTTTATACATCCAACCTATGCCTGCCAAGTGGACCACCATAGTGGCATGGGCCATCCCCTCTTCCCATCTCTCCATCACATACTGCCTCATCTGATCCTCCAAGACCAGCCCATCTGCACCCCTTCTGGATTTGGCCCAGAAATCCTGAAACCCCACCCATGCACTTTCATATGCTCTCAGGGTCTTGGCTGACCATGACCTATGGTACAACACCTTGGCTTTATCCCTTCAATCTCCCATAACTGGTCCAGGACCCTGGTCCTGTGTGTTGCTGCATGTGGGGCTAGCTCCCAGAACCTGCCCAGCTATAAACGGGAAAGACTGTCAGCCATATCATTCTTGAGCCCTTCAATATGTTGCACCTTAAATGATAAGTTCAATTGCAACCCCAGGAGCACCATGCATTGCAGAACCCTGCCCACCATATCTGTATTCCTACTTTGCCTGTTCACCACCTCTACTACCCCTTTGTTGTCACACCAGAAGAGTATGTGCTTCCCTTTCATCCTCCTACCCCATACCTCCATGGAAATCCTCCCAGACTTTTAGGTCTTCTCTGAGCCCTTTAGTGATATCCACCCAGTGGTGCAGTTGTTTTGCCTTCCCTGTGGCCCTCCCCAATCTCCTGGTAAATGCCTTGCCTGGGCTTATGGCCTTGTAAGCAAAATTAAGGTCCCCCAGCAGTTGCTGTATTTGTACGAGCGGCACCCTCCTCCTCCTCCCTGTCACCTGCTCTAACAGCCCCTTGAGCCAGGATGCCTTGTTCCCTGGTAGGCGGACACATTCCTGCTCCATGTCCACCTCAATCCCCAGAAATTCCAATCTGCAGGCCAGATCCTCTGTTTTTCCTTTCACTAACGGGATTCCTATGTGCCCGCACAACTCTTTAAAGTCTTCCAACATTGCCTGTGTCTGTCTGGCTGCCCCCTATGAGAAGGAAATCATCCAAATAGGGGACCACCCTCCTGTACCGGTATCTCACCCTGAATACCCATTGCACCCAAGAGTTAAATGGGTCAAACAGGCCACTGAGCAACCCATGGGCATGGCCTTGTCAAAGCACAGACCGCCTTCAAATTGGAATCGTAACAGGTCCCAATCCTCAGATCTAACAGGTAGCAGCTGGAAAGCTGACTCAACGTCCTTCTTCACCAGCCAGACTCCCTCTACTGCCGTGATCAGCACTACCGCCTGATCTAAAGAGGCATACGAGACTACTTGTAGGTGCTCGGGTATCCCCTCATTCACCAATGTCCCATCTGGGTAGGAAAGGTGGTGGATAAGTCAGAATTCAGCTGCATGCTTCGTAGACACCACTTCCAAGGGTGACACCAGGAAGTTAGGGTATGGGGGCTCCAAGAAAGGCCCCTTAACCCTCCTCGCTCAGATTTCCTTCCGTATTTTCTCCCATACAATGTCTTCCTTACCCTTTACCAATCACAAGTTCTTTGCCCTGATGCCTGTCCACCCCCCCTTGAAACCTAGAGGAAAACCCATCTGAAAACCTTCCCTCAGGAACTTGCACCCTTTACATCTGGATATTCCCGAGTCCAAGCCTCTACCACCCAAAGGACAATGGATATGAGTGCTAAGGGAAATCCCCAGTGCCCTTCCCCTATTTCCCACTCAATTCCACCCATAATTGGAATTGTACCCCCCCCCACTGTGCCCACTGGCCCCTACCTGCTCTCCCGCCCTGCCTCCTCAAAAGGGCTACTCATGATATTGCCCACCCTGTGGTGTAGTCTTGTCCCCCCCTTGCCTGCAGCTTGTAACTGGGTGTGAACCCACGCACTGGGAGCAAACATATCTAAATTTGCAACTGGCCCATGTCCATGATGCCCTGTTATAACCCCAAAAGGTCTTCACCCCTGGGGCCTGGTTGACCTTCTTACTGTGGTCCCCCACTGTCTCACTCACAGGCCTGGATAGAGTATTCACCCAGAGCTCAGAATGGGTGCAGTCTGATCTCAGGTCCCCCTTTGCTGCCATCCATTTCCAGAAAGCCTCATTATATTTTAACCACCCATACCCCAATTTTGCTTTATAAGCATCCCTGATGATCACTGTATAAGTCAAGAGGGGAACTGCCAACTCCAGTTGTTTCTCCAATACCAACGCGCTGTATATCAGGAAACCCACTTACTATGTATCTATGTTCTTGCCCTTGTATTTTGCCTCCTCCTTGTGCCTGACTACCGCCAATGCCACTGACATCTCTGACTTTCCCACTGACTCCTTCTGCTTGTTTTTCCTGGCCGTGTCCTCATCTATCAAATCAAAAATGTCAACGTACTCTATCTTCCATATTTTGTCTTTAATTGAAGATGGCACATGGTCCCCCAATGTGAAACCTGGTGGACCGTCACACAACTTCTTCCCCCAGCCTTATTTCCGGCGGTCCCTGCCCAGTTCCTTGCCCCCCTTCTTTATTGCCTACAATGCCCACACCATCTTTTCCACTCCTTCCTCCCCCATGTCACCTAGCAACCTCGTCAAGTACTCCCCCGATCCCCTTCCATTTGTGACATCTATGTCATCCTTACCCCCATTCTGGCCTGGTCTGCTTGGCATTGGTTCAGGCTCTGGTGTTGGGATGGGTGAGGGACCATGCCCTACTCTTCTTGGCCTCTTCCCTCCCCTGCCCCCACCTGCCCTTTCATCCCTCTCCTTCCTCTTCCTCTACCTCAATGCCTACTCCTCTGCCTCCCACAGCTTGGCTGCCTCCACCAGATCCGTCATCTGGCTCAACAGCTTGGCTGCCTCCTCCATCATCTTGGCGCTGGAGACTGGGGTTCTTTTAGGTGCCATCTTCCATAGTCATGGTACTAGTGGTTGATGTTGACAACAGTGAGTGCAGAATATCTAGATTACCACTCCATCCCTTCTTGTCTGACCAGCCCCATTCAGGCCCCTTGTTCCACACTGTGCACCCCGACAATGCCCCCCATGCACCTTTTTGACCCCCAAACAGTAAAGGACCCATTCTTCCTCTCTTCCACCCCTCCACTAATCCCCCCTTGTCTTTCATGTTTTTTTTTTCTTTGTTTTGATTTCCCCCCACCCCAAGTGGTCCTGGTCCACCCCTCAATTCATCCTCTTAGGCTGCCGGCCACTCACCCTTGTACTCCTGCACATGCCATTCCCCCTTGAGGTGCTCTGATATTCCTATGTGCTCGGTCAAGGACACATCACATGGCTGTGCCCCTTGCCTCATGTCCAGCCATCTGCTGCTGCCCCATGTGCTGCTTCATACCTGTGCTTCCCGCTCTGCCCCTGCCCTCTCTGCTTCCTCTCCCTCCCTTGCTTCCTCACATAGCAGCAACACAACCCAAATATAAGCACCTCTAACATTTTTCTCTTTGTGCTTCTCTAGTGAACTCCAGGAACCCTCCCCACCCAGCAGGATGCCCCTCTAATCGCAATCGGCACCTCCTTCTTGCACTGCGCCATCACCATACAGGGTCGCTTGCCAGGCCCCCCATGACCAACAACTCAATTGCCCTCCCCAATCCACCTGGTGTGCATGCATCCTGAGGCATCATCTGTCTTACTAGGCCCTGACCCCATGACCACATGGCGTCTCTGCTATTTTTTGCCCCTTCAGCATCCCCCAGCCTGGTGGCCTATCAGCCACCCAACCAACGAAATCCACCTCTGCACAGTCTTGTCACAGCCCCATCACCTGCTTAATGCTAGCCATGATATCTTGCTCACCCCACCTGGGTCCAAATGGCCGTGGGCCCCTTCACCTGTTTGGGCCTCTGCCCTCAGTGTCCTGGCACACCACTGCACTGGCTACCCCAGTCGGCTGCCTTTTCCCATTCAAGTCCAGCCACAAGCACCGCAGCACCAGTCACCCCTAGAGGCTCCCATGTGGCCTGGAGCAAAACCACATCCTCCTGTATCCCAAGAGAAAAACAAATAAAATGAATACCTCACTGGTTGAACAACAAGCCCCACCCCAACCCATGGTGTCCTCCCAAACCCTGCCCCAGGCATTGCTCCCTTCACTCAGGCCAGACCTCCCACCGAGTGACCATTCACGCTGCATTCCCCCGAATTGGCACTTCTTCCTACTCACCTCCAAGGCCTATCAACTCCCCCATCACTCCTGCCACTTAATGGGTGGCCCATGGTTTAGTACGGCACCCCACACTCCTTGCCAGGTGCTGAAGCACCCCCCGCTAAATAACGCTGTGCTCTGGCCAACCTCATCCTGGCAACTCTCTTCCATCATGGAACAAGGGCACAAACTGCACTACCCGGCATCTACCTGCTGCAAACACCTCCTCAATCTAGTAATGACACCAGTTCTCTCAGCCTTCTGGCCTCACACAGTCTCTGATTATCTCCTGTGCACCAGATCAAGCCATACATGCTCAGGGCAAACAAGCATGTCGTCAGCTGGGCCTGGTCCAGACACCTCTCTCATATCACGCAAACCAGGCTAAAGCTTCACCACAGCTTGGAGCCCACGATATAGCGGCAGAATTACAGGAAAAACCAAGGCACCACTGGACTACATGGCCCCAACCTCTCCACACATATTTCTTTGCACTTACACCCCAAACTGTTCTTTAAAACCTAACACCTCCATGCCAATAACTCTAAGCACTTTATACTTTAGCCGCAATTTACCTTTGGCTAACAAGAAACTCTAAGCAATTTATACCATAGCTAGCCTAACTCTTAAGCAATTACTACTTTCAACTACCAATACTCTAAATCAATCAACCAATTTGGTTGCACAAACCAAGCCAGACCAAGGGCTCCACATGGCCTTTGAGGCCCAGGATTCGCCCAAACTGTGCCTTACCTGAACAATGGCCAATGATAGTGCTGAGATTCTTAATGGAAGACATTTCCCAGCAAAAAAGAGGGCTCAGTGAGGGTTACCAGCCCTTAAAAACCCTTAAGGGCCCTTGCCTAGGACCCCTGCAAGCCCCTCCCACCTACCAATGTCCATCGAGCTCCTAGCCCTGATCATTTGACATCCCTCTGATGTCACTGCCTACCCTCCCCCTTCTCCCTCCTTCTTCTCCTTCTTAGATCTCTTTCTGTTGGGAGCCATATGACAAGTGGGCCTTCCTTTTAGTGGCAAGCTTATTTATTTAGCAGTGCTGCTGCTGAAAGGGGGCTAAAAAAAATGAAAACACTTGCTTCATGAGGGCAACAGTACCTGTCCCTGACACTTTTCTTGATGCCTTTCAGGGGGTTAGCCAATGTGATTTCTTCTCAGCTGGTTGTACACTATGAACTAATGAGTCACACAAATTTGTGGCCCTTCTATAAACAATCCTTGGAGGACTGTTCTGGTGATCTTAGTTTGGGTTCTGCTTTTAGAATGCACAAATTATTATGTAATATGTTTTCAATTTCATGTGCATCTGCTGAATGTGTGGTGGCAAAGGTCAACCTACGGTCACTACTGGGTTCCCCTTCCTTGAGTCATAATAGATTTTCTCTTGGTAGTCCATCTACCTCTAACCAAGCCCAGCATATAGTGGAGCTACTGTACCCATGATCCCTAAAGCAGGTCTCCGTAATGTCAGCCTCAGACACATTCTTCCTGAAGACTACAGTTTCATCTAACCTGCATAATTGGGCACTTAGGGATGTTCTCCATGGTTTGGCAGTGATGGCAGCTGCTTGCTGCTAATAGGATATTATGGCTGTTTATTTTAAAATAATGGGTAGTATTTACATGCCCCTCCCTCTCCTTCCTTATTTGGGGATGCAAAAATGAGATTTTTTTCTGGATCCCAATGGACTGTAAATTGGAACCAAGTTCAGTTCTCTCTAAATGCTCCTTAAATGCAACAAGCTTCTCTGCTGTTCCCAATTACACCATGAAGAAATCTTCAATGCACTGCTTCCAGAATTCTATTTTACTATGGAAGGGGTTGTTATCAATGTATATATTATCATATTCCCACATTCCCATTGCACAATTTGCATAATGGGGGGTGAATGTTGCCCTAGTTACTGTACCACTTTGTTGTATATAATATTCCCCCTGAAGCTAAAGGAGTTACATTGTAATACACATCTTGCCATCCTGATCAAAAGCTTAGTGGGGGGACTTTCCTGGCATCCTCTTTCCCCCCAAAATGCCTCCATAGCCCATAAGTCATATTTGTGGGTAACATTTGTATGTAGTGGGATTGATTCTCAAAATTAAGCACAAGCCACACCAATGGCAGCTTGTGCTGATTGCCAGTGCACCATGGACCCTGTTCCCAATTCTCTATTGGGTAAGGTCCTGGTGGCAAAGTCCTGCAGCTTGTGGCAACTGTGACCATGCGCCAAACAGACGACATCAGGATGGTTTGAGGCAAGCTGCAGGGTGGCCATGTGCCACTTCAGGATGTCCCTGGTGGCTAGCAGTCCTCTCCAGCCCCAATCCCCTTTGTATTGCAAGAAATCACATCCCTGGTTGTCTATCAGACTCCCCAGCCCCAATCCCCTGTTTAACAAAAGTAATCACATCCCTGTTGGTCTAGTGGCTCCCCTAGCACCATTCCTCTTTGTATAAATACTAATCACTTCCCTGGTGGCTAGTGCCCCCCCAGCCTCAATACCCTTTGTATAAAACTTTATCACTTCACTGGTGGTTTAGTGGATCCCCATCCATGATCTTCCCATATAATATATATAATATATAAGTTTCAAAGAAATACAAAATCACACATGCCCCCACTATGCAAAACATCATGGGCTGCATATGCAAATCACCACAGAATAATATGCTGGTTCAACTTTAAGCTGAAATGCATGGTGCCGAAAGGTCTCTCACACAGATTGCAAAGGGTGCCAACAGAAGACATAGACACGTGTTTCATCCTATTAGGACTCATCAGTATGCCTCATCTGTTTGACACCCCAGTGGAATGAACCAGCTACCCTAAGATGGTCTATCTGGGTTATGTTGTGGTGAACCCAATTAAAACAAAAAACAATTTAAAAGACAAAGAACCTCTGTGTGCAAGCACTGAGGCAGTGGTTACCCCAAAGGGCATTTGGCTGGGAAGCCAAGTTTCAAAGAAATACAAAATCACACATGCCCCCACAATGCAAAGCATCATGGGTTGCATATGCAAATCACCACAGAATATTATGCTGGTTCAACTTTAAGCAGAAATTCATGGTGCCAAAAGGCCTCTCACACAGTTTGCAAAGGGTGCCAACAGAAGACATAGACACGTGTTTCATCCTACTAGGACTCATCAGTATGCCTCATCTGTTTGACACCCCAGTGGAATGAACCAGCTACCCTAAGATGGTCTATCTAGGTTATGTTGGAGTGAACCCAATTAAAACCCATATAATATATATATCTATAATGGTAGCACGGTAGTGCTACCATAGTTAGGGTTGAGGAGCCCTTTTAATGTTAAAGGGTCAAACTTTGCACCTTTATAACTTTGTCACTGTTGAATAGATGTGCCTGAAATTTGGCAGACATAGAGAGTAAGCATAGATCTTGGGATCTGCCAACTTTTGTACTGTTTGGATATACGGCTGCGGAGTTATTAAGCGACATCCATGTGTGTATTTACTTTTTCTGCTCATTCTTTGGGCCTACAGGTTGCACAGTTTGTGTGACCAGTCAGAAAACTTCACAGAACATGTGGCTGGGGTGCCTGAAGTGCCTTTTGAAGATTTCATGAAAAAATATTAAACGGTTCAAAAGTTATTCAAAAAACAAGTTCCCATTATAAGTCAATGGGAAAAGTTAACAAAAACTTCAAAAGTATCGCAAATACACTTTTTAGTGTCACAAATGGCCCTAGTAGTGTCGCAAATCGACCATCTTGTTTTCAGTTAGCGATCAGAAAAATGCTTGGCATTTAAAATTGGGACCATCTCGGGACACAATTATTTTTGTGTTCATCTGACCCTAATTTTGTGTTCATCTGACCCTGAGGATGCTAGCCATGTCTTTATTGTGGGGTTAAAAACCCCAGAAATATGTTTTTCAAATTTCTGGAAAAATTAGTGTCACAAAGTAGTGTTGCACCTGCGACACTTTCGCAAAAGTTTGCAAAAAGTGTCGCAAATTGCGACACTACTTTTCCAGGACATGGCCAAAATGGCAAGAGTTCTTTGCCAACCTACTGGAAAAGAATTGTTTGGTCTTTTGGGTTCAAATTTGGCAGGACGGCAGCCAGCATGTCACGGATGTGCCTTTTGCTGGTCTGGTGAAAAAATATTGCACGGATGGCAAGTAACGGTACTCTGAGGTTGACGTTTTTTCCCGTAGACTAACATGGTGGCATATGCTGCATCTTTCAGGGCTTGTATCTCAAAAATGATGTGTGATACAGATTTTTGGGTGTAATACAAAACGGTAGCCAGAAAAATCATTATTTCTGTGAAATTTAAATTTTTTTTCTACGTTGTGCGGTTGCTGAGATATTTTCAATTAAGTACTTCCAATGCTCGTTTTAAGCTTTGATGCCCATTACAATGCATACAGTCTTTGTGTTTCTCTATGCAGCTGTTCAGCAAAAACAGTGTATCCACTTCTGTTACTGTTACACTTCCTGTTTCCACTTGTGTACATGAGGAAATTCGGTGTAATGGCTGAAACCCCCTTGGACCCCTACAGCTCCCCTCCCCAAGTGGCATTGGGGTGCACGTTGGGGTTGTCGGTGCTAACTCTCACCACATCCTGAGTGTGTATATTTATAGTATGATAGCACGATAGTGTTACCATGGTTCGGGTTGAGGAGCATTTTTCATGTTAAAGGGTCAAACTTTGCACCTTTATAACTTTGTCACCGTTCAATGGATTAGCGTGAAATTTGCACCACCTTCCCCACTCAGCAGAGGGCATATACTGCATTCTGAATGGGAACTCACAGGAAAACAAAGGTTATGTATATAAGAATTACAGCTCCATTATTGTAGTAACGGACTATTTGTGGCAGTTGGGGGTTGTATGGTTTCACTCACACAGTGCCTCCCCAGGCAAGGGACTGCATGTTGAGTGGACAGTCACATGATAAGAAGCTTCATAGATATCAATGGCATGCTACTGTGACTCTAGTGGCACACAAGTTGGCAAAATTTTGAGTTGCATATCGTCAACCATGGAATGCCCCCCCACCTGTAGGAGATGGTATGTGGTGCATGCTGAGTAGCGGGTCACATGTAGTCAACCAGGGAATGCCCTAGTTCACATGCTCAGCACAGGACATTAGTGCACCCTGAGTAGAGATTCCCAGGAAAGCAAAGATTATGCATATAAGTGGTACACCTCCATGGTTTTTGTAACTGAGTATTTGTGACAGTTAGGAGTTGCATGGTGCCAACCAGGCAGTCCCCCCACCCCCCCACACACAGGTGACGGACGGTATCTTGCGTGTACAGTTACAGCATGTGCTAGCTAGGTGTTGCATGGTGTCAGCCAGGGAATGTCCCCCTCCAGGTGGGGAACTGCATCTTGAGTGGAGAGTCACAGGATAAGAAAGTACATAGCCATTGATGGTACACATTTGCAGTTGCAGGCACATACAGTCTAGTACACTTAAGAGTTGCATGGTATCAGCTGGGCAATGCCTCACACTCCTGTCCCAGAAAGCAGGTACTGCATCATGACTGGACAGTTGCAGGTAAGAAAAACTCTAGTACACTTAGGAGTTGCACGGCATCAGCCAGCCCATGCCACCCCCCCCCCAGAGATCAGGTACTGCATTGTGAGCGGAGAGTTGCAGGAAAAAAAAACATATAGCATCAATTGCATACCGCTTTGATTGTAGGGGTTGACAACTTGGGATACTTTGGAGTTGCATGTAGTGAATCATGGAATACCCCAGTTCACATGCTCAGCACAGAACATGTAGTACACAATGAGTGGAGACTCACAGGAAAACAAAGCTTATGCATATAAGTGGTAGTGCTCCATGGTTGTCGTAACAGACTCTTTGAGACAGTTAGGACTTGCGCAGTGTGAGCCAGGCAGTCCCCCCCCCACAGACAAGAGACTGCATCATGAGTGGACAGTTACAGCATAAGAGTCTACTTAGGACTTGCACGGTGTCAGCCAGGCAATGCCCCCCCCGAGAGCAGGTACTGCACTGTGAGTGGAGAGTCGCAGGAAAAAAAACAAACATATAGCATCAATGGCATGCCACTCTGATTGTAGGGGTTGACAACTTGGGATACTTTGGGGTTGCATGTAGTCAATCACGGAATACCCCAGTTCACACGCTCAGCACAGGACATGTAGTACACAATGAGTGGAGACTCACAGGAAAACAAAGCTTATGCATATAAGTGGTACAGCTCCATGGTTGCTGTAACAGGCTATTTGTGACAGTTAGGAGTTGCAAGGTGTGAGTCTGGCAGTCCCCTTCCCTCACAGGTGAGAGACTGCATCTTGGGTGGACAGTGACAGCATAAGAGAATACATAGGAATGAACTGTGTAGCTTTGTGGTGGCAGGCACACACAAGTTACTGCACTTTGGAGTTATCTATCATCAGCCAGGCAATTTGCGCCCCCGCTCAGGACAGGGCATGTACTGCATGCTGAGTGGGGAGTCCCAGGAAAAGAAAGGTTATGGATATAACCGGTACAACTCTTATCTATCGTCAGCCAGGCAATTCCCCCCGGCCCCTCCCCACTGCTCAGGACATTGTAGTAAGACACCAGTTGTGCCAGTTAGGTGTTGCGCTGTGTCAGCCAGGGAATGCCCCCTCCCAGGTGAGGGACTGCATCTTGAGTGGAGAGTCACAGGATAAGAAACTACATAGCCATCAATGGTACACCTTTGTGGTTGCAGGCACATACAGGCTAGTACATTTAGAAGTTGCATGGTATCAGCTAGGCAATGCCCCACCCTCCAGTCCCAGAGAGCAGATACTGCATCGTGAGTGGGGAATTGCATGGAAAACAAACCCTAGTACACTTAGGAGTTGCACGGCTTCAGCCAACCAATAATGCCCCCCAGAGAGCAGAGACTCAGAGGAAAAGAAAGCTTATGCATATAAGTGGTACAGCTCCATGGTTGTTGTAACAGACACTTTGTGACAGTTAGAACTTGCACAGTGTGAGCCTGTCAGGCCCCCCCCTACAGGCGGGAGACTGCATCTTGAGTGGACAGTTACAGCATAAGAGACTATTTAGGACTTGCACGGCGTCAGCCAGGCAATGCCCCCCCCCCGAGAGCAGGTACTGCATTGTGAGTGGAGAGTTGCAGGGAAAAAAAAACATATAGAATCAATGGCATACCACTCTGATTGTAGGGGTTGACAGCTTGGGATACTTTGAAGTTGCATATAGTCAACCACGGAATACCCCAGTTCACACACTCAGCAGAGGACATGTGGTGCACCATGGGTAGAGACTTACAGGAAAACAAAGCTTATGCATGTAAGTGATACAGCTCCATGGTTATTGTAACAGGCTATTTGTGACAGGAGTTGCACGGTGTGAACCAGGCAGTCCCCCTCCACAGGTGAGAGACTGCATCTTGGGTGGACAGTGACAGCATAAGAGAGTACATAGGAATGAACCACGTAGCTTTGTGGTGGCAGGCACACACAGGTTAGTACTCTTTGGAGTTGCATGGCAACAGCCAGGTGAGTTTACCCCCCCCACCCAGAGAGCAGGTACTGCATTGTGTGTGAAGCGTCACAGGAAAAGAAAGTACATAGACATCAATGGTACACCACTGTGATTGTGGGTAGGCACAAGTTGGGGCACTATGGAGTTCTATGTCATTGCCAAGGGAACGTTTTCCCCCACTCTAAAAAGAGTTCTTGCTCCGTTACTGTAGAGTAGGGCACAAAGTCTGTCATGGCACTGAAACACATTCTTTTTCTGTGTAGAGATGATTGTAACCATTCAACTTTTGAAAAAAAAACACTATGAACTTTTTGTAAGTTGAACATTTTATGTAAAAGTTTTTCTGTAAAAATATAAAGAACATATAAGTATTTTTTAGATATATACAATTCTTATCAGTTAGAAAAAACCAAAAAGGAGAAGCATTTATAAAAATATATTATTCAAACATTTAACTTTTCTATATGGGGAGGTATGCTTCTGGGTGAGGCAGCACAGGCTAGCTGGTTGGACCATATGTGGAGGCGCAGTAGGAGTGGAAACTGCTGCACCAACAAGAGATGCCAGTGCCGTGGAAGGTTCAACTTTGTCCAGGGAGACTGGAGTCAGGTTCATGTGATAGGATGCTGCTGGCTTGAGTGTCCGTCTCGACAGGTTCAAGCAAAAGACTGACCATCCCCTGTTGAGCTCTTAGCATTTAGCGAATTTCATCGACAGTTGCATGGAGATGGTCAACTTTCTGCTCGAGCATGTCTAGGTGGGCAGAGTAAAATCCCATTGGGTGCCTTCTTTTGGGTCCTGTGAAGACAGAAAAATCTACTGAGTATGTAGATTGACAGATTGTGTTTGTTGTTTATGTCATAAGAAGATGCATACAGCAAACTATTTGTGTCCTCCACAGGTAATCATACTAATACAGTGACTACTTAACAACAACTGTTACTTTTGACATTTCTTCTTTTAATTTTCAAAATATATGTTCATTTATTTTTGTATATATTTATAAAAAGTGACCTATGGACCATTTTTTACTATTGTTATACACGGCAGTTTGGGCATTATTGGGATATTATGGATCTTCCAGGGACTACGAAGACCTCGATGTGCGGCGCCAGGCATCCATTAGGCCCGGGGTGGTACGTTATATCCTAATGGTGCCAAACCTGTCGGGTATTATTACTTGCTTATACAATGGTAAGAAAGACAATACTGAATTCTGATTGGTCAGCCTTGGCCTAAACCTGTGATGTTATTCCAGCACAACATCACATGTCTAGTGTCAGCCTCACTGTGAACTTGCAGATGAGCTTGATCATCTTGAGCTTCTTCATAGTTTTTTGTTTCAATTCAAATTTTATTAACAGATTTTCCACAACAAGAGGCAGTTAGCATGGGAAATAAAACAAGAATACAGAAACTTATTCTGCTAAACCGCCCTCCTCCCCCATACAGCAGTAACATGTCTTTATGTAACATAAGCTCAAAACCATTATACAAAAGTATACAGGGCTATTTACTCTGAAACTATACTTATGTCTGAGCAGCTAGAATTAAGAAGTGAAGGGGATCCCATATTTGAGTGTAAGCAGATAATCTGTTGTGAAGGCTGGCAATAGCTTTTTCCGTATGCAGGTTAGCAAGGATTTCATTCACCCATTCCTGTAATGTCGGAGTAGACTTGTCTTTCCAGTGACGTAAAATAAGCTTCTTGACAGATAGTGCTATCATAGAAATATGAAACCTTCTTACTTTGACCCTGATGGAGGACAGGTCCACTAGAAGACAAATATCAGTCATGAAATACTCCTGCAAACCCAGTATAGGATCCCGGAGCATTTTGATAGAGTCCCACAAAAGGGAAATTTTGGGACAGGACCAAAATATGTGAAGGAGTGTTCCCTCTCCCTGGGAACATCTAACACATATATTTGAGTCCAGGAGACCCCATTTCTTTAACTTAACCAGAGTGTAATACATATTGTGCAAAATGTGATATTGCATAAAACGCAATCTATCCTGGGACACTAATTTATAGCAGGACCTCCACAAGGCCTGCCAGTTACGAGAATATTGGGGTAATATGGAACTCCAGAACCTCGTTGGCCCAAAAGAGTCCCCATATCTTCTATGAAACAAATCCTGATCTAATTTGGATACAATCCCTGAAGATCCAAGTAGAGAAGTGAATTCTGGGATAAGGGCCCCAACCGTCTGGTTAGGAGGGATATTGCCCATCACTGTTGTAAGTAAGCACCTTAACTATACTGCTTTGAAATGTGAGCATGCCGGGATACTAAATTTCCAAGTAAGATCACCTGCAGACAGCCATTTCCCCTCCTCATCCAAAAAGGAAAATACTATCCCGTCACCCAATTGGGGCAACCAAGTGCAGGGAATCTGCTGCTTGTTTATAGTGAAAAATGGGGAGTTCCAAATGGATTGGGCCAAATCTAACTGGGGGATATAGCGCAAAAAGGAGCAAAGTTGAGCGTATACCTTTAAGGAAGTGGTAACAGTGGAACACTTCTCAGCGACATACACCTGGGAAATTTTTACATAAAACAGAGTTAGGGGATCCATATTCATAGATCGAATCGAATCCAACTCTATTCTAAGCCATGTTGGTCATAACTTTTCGGGGCCCGGACATACCCATTTCAGAGATTTTGCCAGGTGGCTAGCCCAATAATATATAGCCAAGTGAGGAATCCGCAATCCCCCCCTTCAGATTTTGAAGCAGCCAACTTATAATAAGCCAGTCGGGGGTATTTGTCAGACCAGATAAACTTGGTGAAAATACCGTGCAGTTTCTTAAACCAGGATAACGGGATAAAAGTATTGAGGAGACATGGGGTAGAAAATTCTTGGGAAAATATTCATCTTGATTATGTTAATCCGGCCCCATAGTGAAATAGGGAGCTTGGACCATCTGTCAAGATCCTGAATTATAAGCTGGGAGAGGGACTCCAGATTTTCCTTAAATCATGCTGAGGTATTGCAAGTTAGTTTAATGCCCAGATATTTTAGTGTCCTAGGAGCCCAACATAAACCTAAGGAGGCGATATCAGTCTTGAATGTCTTGTGATTTAGAGGGAAAAAGGAGGATTTGTTAGCATTTAGTTTATACTGTAGTTGGATAGGGCACTAAATTTAGCAATTTCACCCAGCAGAACCGGGACAGAAGATACCGGGTGGGATAGGTACACAAGGAGATCATCCGAGTATGCAGTAATCTTAACCTCATGACGCCCCACCCAGATGCCTTGTATTTCCGCATTATTGAGGATGTTTTGAAAGAGAGGTTCGAGATACAAGTTAAATAGAAGGGGAGAAAGGGGACAACCCTGTCTGGTACCTGAATGTAATGAAAAAGACTTGGAAAATGCACCATTTCCAGAGATCTTTGCCACTGGAGTTTTGAATAATGCACCGATCCAGGATATAAAAACAGGAGGAAACTGGAAGGCCTCAAGGACTTGGAACAAGAAGTTCCAGTTCACACGATCAAATGCCTTCTTGGCCTCCAGGGAGACCAGCCCAGTGGGAAACGCAGCATCCCTGGAGACCGAGAAGACATGAGAGAGGGTGTGCAGATGGTCTGAGGACGAACGTCCCTTCATGAATCCAACCTGGGCCATACCTATTAGATCAGGAAGGACTACGGTTAACCTATCGGCTAATATCTTAGAGAGGATTTTGATATCTTGATTTAAAAGGGATATGGGCCTGTAACTTTGAACTAACTCAGGATCCTTATCTGGTTTGGGGAGAAGAACAATCAGGGCTTCAAACAGGTAGGGTTCCACCTCTACCCCAGATAAAATGTACTGAAATAGGCGATAAAGCACTGGCAGTAAAAGTTCATGAAAAACTTTGTAAAATAATGAGGAGAACCCATCCGGACCTGGGACCTTGTCCGAAGGCAGCCCTCCTATAACCTCTGAGATCTCCTCCTGAGATATGGGAGAAGCCAAAAAACCCTTGTGTTGCTCTGATAGGGAGGGCAGATGGGAGTCCCTTAAGTACTCCTCACGAATCTCTGGACAAGGAGGCTTCTCCATGTCCCTGTACAATTGTTCATAATATAGAGCAAACTCTTGCACTATCTCAGTAGGGGATACTCTCAGGGACCCATCTGCCAGTGCCCAAATTGGTGGGATAAATCTTGCAGATTCCTGTTGTTTTAAACACAATGCAAGCACACGCCCTGCTTTCTCTCCCTGGTCCGTATAACTGGCTCTGGTTCAGATTATAGCTAACTCTGCCTTTTCCCTTAACAGCTCAAGATATCTGTCTTTGGCCACCAGAAGCTTCTTCCTGTCCTTATTTGAAGTACTGACAGAGAGATTCACTTCAAGGGACGAATTTGGGACAATAGTGATAGTAGCTCTTCCTCCTGTGCCCTTTTCCTTTTGGACGCTATACTGATAAGAACCCCCCTCGTGTATGCTTTGAAGGCCCCCCCATAAAATGTCTGGCTTTGCACTATCTAATGGGTTAGATGAGAAAAAGAACTCAATTTGCTCTCTTATAAGCTTACAATACTTGGCATTCTTTAGGAGCTGCTCGTTGAGCTTCCACCTGGTCTCCCTTTGGGGAGAGTTAAGAAATGCCAAGTTACATACCACAAGATAGTGGTCGGAAGTAGGGCCAGGTTGTATCAATGCGGACATGACCCCGAGTAAGAGACCCTGAGAGATCAATACGTAGTCAATGCGAGACTGCGAGCTGTGCACCATTGAATTGAAGGTAAACTCCTTGGAGTTAGGATGCAACACGCACCAAACATCACAGAACCCGCATTGATCTACCAAATCCTTAAGTGCCCTTTGCCCCGGGGACAGCCCCCTCAGTCCACTACCTGATCTATCCAGGTTAGAGTCTATGACCTGATTAAAGTCGCCCCCCATAATGATCATGATCGGAAGCATTGGAAGAATAATAGTTATCAGCCTCATGAAGAACCCCGGGTCGTAAATATTGGGCCCATAGATACTACAAAGTAAAAGTGGTACTGACCAGAGAGTGCCTTTAACTAAGACAAATCTGTCCTCGGATCTTTGATAGCCTGCATGGAAATAAAGGGAATGCCTCTATTAATAATTAGCATGACCCCACAACTATTGGTGGAGCCCGGAGCATTATAAACCTGACCCACTTGTTGTCTCCTTAATTGTAAAGCTTCAGATTCTAGTAAATGGGATTCCTGCAAGAACGTTATCTAAGAATGCAATAGACTTAAGTGTTTGAGCACCTGATATTGTTTGGATTTTTTCCTGATCCCCTTTACATTCCAGGTTGCAAAAATCACATCGTTAACCATCTAAATAGGATTAAAGAGCTTAGTATCATCAGCCCTGTACAAGAACATTGAGAAACATTCAACCAGGTTCCAAGTATTACTGCTGCATAGTCCTCCCTCCCCCCACATCCCATCCATGATTACCCCTCCCCCTTCCCATAACATCTCCCCTTCCATTTGACATGAAACAAACCAAGCTTGTAACCCTAGGCCCCCCTTCCCACCCACACAGCTGTCACAAGCAACATTTAGCACAGTACTGCGTCCCTTCCTCACCCCGCAGCCTCCCGAGGTAACCCCCCTGTCACAACATAATAACAGTCCTCCCATGTAAGTGAATGCCCTCAGATCCTGAAGAGAAAGAAAAAGAAATTAGACTTCATTAACAACCCCCAGTGGCTTACATGAAGTGTTGGACCATGAGCAAGAACGCATCTCATTTGTGAGGGAATAATAATACTGAGATAAGGCACCTAGAGAAGCTTGAACAGGTACCCAGAGACCCCGAGAAATGAAAAAGGAAATGGATCTCCAGTGCCCCTATGAAAAGATTCTTGCCAAATAGCAGACCTGACGAGTAGTCGTACAGAAGGGAAATTGCCCCTTCTAACCAGAGTTCAGTGGCCTGCATAACAAACGGGACACCAACACCTTGAACCTTGCGCATTAAGTTTTAAATTCGGACATCGTTACGTCAGCATCTTGCCAGTCCGAATGCCCAGAAGCACAAAATAGGGGCTTTCAATGTCCCAAGCCAGAAACAGAGAACGCAATCAAAAGGAGGCTATCCCCATATTACCACTATCATTGATCTGGCATTCCCACGCATGGAGCTCCCTCTAGTGGATACTGAACCCCTGTACCGCACATTTGCCTGAGAGTTGGAGATTAGCCAAGCACAGGCCCAAAATTAAGCCACTTTGAATGAGATATTGCTCCTTAACAATTCAGGGTATTCCTCCCTTCATTAATAAAGGCCTGCTCATCCAGTAAAATAGAATATGAGAAACCCCCCTTCCCCCTGACTAGTAAAATAAACATTTCTACAAAACAATAAGCTAGGTTACAGGCCCATTTTAAACACGCTAAAGCGTGAATGTCCCAAAACAATTGACTCAGTTAAGTTATAAGTATGTCCATTTAGGTAACCGGAGTTTCCGGAGGCAAACCATCATTCCAGATTTCTTGAAGATTGGCTAGATAACAGTTCCCACATAACAGCATGGGACTCCCTTCACCAAGAGAGTAAATCTTGTCATGGGTCCCGAAATAAATCAGGCAAGGCGAGCTTTAGACCAGAGAGAGCTGACTCAGGGTCTTCATAGGTGAGCCAGGAACCATTCACAAGCACCTGCAGCCTGGCTAGATGCCCCATCCTGAACTTGAACCCTGCAGCAATAACCTTAGACACAATGGGGTGAAATGCTATACGTTTCAGCCTGACTGATCCTGGCAAATCTTGTGCAGTTCTCAGCTTGGAGTTCTCCCAGCGGACCTCTTGCAGAGCTCTCACTTTTACCAGAAAGTGTTGCCTTTCTAAGAAATTCAGGAAATGGCAAATAATGGGACGGGGCAGCCCCTGGTGGTGGCTTCAGCCACAACGATCTATGCACTCGCTCAATGGTGTATGCAGGGCCAAAGGGAGAGGGACCAGCAACCCATTCCACCAGCTTCTGCATGAAAACTACAGCATTCTGTCCCTCTTCCCCTTCAGGTAGCCCTAGGATAACCACATTATTTCTGCGGCTGCGGCCCTCGAGGTCTTCTAATTTGGCCTCCATTTGAGAGAGCTTCTGCCTGATCGCCACTAGCCCAGGGCCCACCTTGTCCAAACGATGCTCCAGGGAACAATGCGAGCTGTGTTATCCGAGGCCATCATCGAGACCTCATCCAATTTTTTAGATCGAGCTTTAAGGTCAGTCGCCATCTCTTTCACCTCCTCTCGAAAAGGCTTAAACTCTTCCAGGAATCTATTTAAGGTTAAAGGTTCCTGCTCCGTTGCTTGACTGAGGTGATCGGGTCTATCAGGCCCACTCAATATCTGGGATTTCTTTGGGGCCTTCTCGGGGGTGACTGGAGGAGTATGCTTTTGCAGGGCTTTCTTCATATAAGCCTCCATCAGTGCCCAAATCTTGCTCGTCAGAGGATCTGGAGTTTTACATAGCAGGATCCGTATAGAACAGAGGGTTTTTAGCAATTTCGGTATCAGAGAAAGTCAATTATAAAATTGGGTGCTGGAGCTACGCGTAGGAGCTGCTACTCAGCACTCTGCATCACGTGGTCTCCCCATAGTTTGTTTTTTTTAAAAGGAAGTTAAGGAAATATTTTTCCACACAAATACATCTTAACATTGTTTCTTTTTCGCTGAATAACAGCTAGACATTGTATTACAGCTATGATTTCCTCCACATGTATGTTGGTTGGGATAATGTCACGCCTCAGTTGTTGGATGCATTCGGTCTGCAGCTTGATGCCCATCATGTGAGGCATCATCTTATCGCAGCACAACACACACTGTGTCAGACATTATTGGCTACATTAAACATTGTAAGTGCACAGACAGAATCATACTATGCAGATCGAAAATGAAGCGTGCATCTATCTGGCTGCACTTGGATATCGCTTGCTAGAGTTAGGGTTTGCAGTATCTCAGCCAGGAAATCACCCTCACTCTCTGTGCCCATACGCGGGGGGGGACTGTATTGTAAATGTTAAGCCTCAGCAAAAGTAAAGTGATGTATATCTATGGAACAGCTATCGAATAGCAGCCAAACACATTCTAGGCCAGCTAGAAGTTGCATGGAGTTAGGGAGACTATGGTCAGCACTCCACCTGATGCTCAAGTTTTGGTTCATGACTCAAGAGGCATGTCAAAACTGAGAACCTGGAAAAAAAAATGATATACTTGCGTGGATGTAGTTTTAGTCATGTTAACTCAGGCAGTGGTTGGACAGTTTCAAAGAGTAATTGTATTGTATGCAGAGTCCACCCTATCCCTCACCCATGTGAAACAACATAGTTGATCCTGAGTAGAGACCTACAGGGTTACTGAGGGGATGAACACCAGCAGTGTACCTCTGTGAGTGCAGACACACTCATGTGATAATGGTTATGTGTTGAATGAGCTCAGGCAGGAAATTTGTCATTCCTTTGCAGAGCATCAGGTCATGTGTCATGAGTGCAGTCTCTGATCAATAGCGAAACCATGGATATGTACAGTACACATATGTCATTGTGTGTACAGAACTCAGCACACTTAAGAGTTGAGCAAACTAAACTGATTCCCTCTGTATAACACAATGTACTGTTTTTTTGGTCTGGGGATGTACAAAACAATAAACCATATAGATGAACAGTACATCTCCCTGATTTTAGGTACAGACAGTTATGCTGTGATAGGAGTAGAGGTGACACTCCTCTCCAGAGAACAGGTACGGTATCTTGAGTGGGCTGTCACCACAAAAAAAAGGAACCCATGAAGATCAATAGTGGTTGTAACTTACTAGTGACACAGACAAGTTAGACAGGCAGTGGTTGCATTGCTTTCATATATATGTGGAACTTGTCAGATTGCTGTTGTTGACAAGTTTATATAGTTAAGAGTATCACGGTGCCAGCCACACAATGGCCCTGCCCTTCCATATTCAGATGCCAGGTACTGTGGTATTACTGCAGATTCGCAGTAGTACTAACATGATGTTAAACCATACTGCTTGATAGTAGCAGCATATTGTAGGAATTTTATTTGTCATGTATTTTGATCATGTGCATAATATCTAGGAATACTTACACTGAGTGGCATCACTTGGTTCAGTTTTCCCTGGCCACAGTGTGTGTTCTGACCCAGTCTCCCTGGCACCTAAAAAAAAAGATGTAACATTATAGAGCTTATGACTATCTGTATACTTCTTGACACTGCTATTGGTTTTTCATACTGTACTGCATAACTATGTACTACATTGTTAGATGTGAGATATAACTAAAGTTGAACATTGGATGTTAACATAAGCTTTTCAGTAGGAACTCAGCAGTAGTTGCAACACGTTTTACTTTGGTTGATAACAGAAGTGAAAAAATCTGTTTACACACTTGAGAATATTTCACATTCTTATGTTACGATGAAATAAGAGAAGTTAATTGTGTTAACATCCCCATGCAGTATTATGTCATTGATATGACTGAACATCACATCTTGTGTTGAGATTGTCAGTATCCCACTGTTGTAAATAGTCTGCTAGGCACTTCCTAGTGAAGAAATAGTATCACTGGTCATTTGTAGCACAACAATATATACAAGAAACAAAAGATAAAAAGTGTTAGGAGTTTTATTTAATAATATTCTAATGTAACTGTTGGTGTTTTTTTGCTATTACACACTTCTAAGGTGTGGCTTTACGTTGGATGTTACACAACTAGAGTTAAGTAACAGTAGGGTTTGCAACGTGGTTTAAATGCTGTGGGTGCCATAAATCACATGTTGATTCACAACTGCTTATGGCCTATTGTTAAACTATGTGTAGAGAATGATCCACAGTCTCTCTGCAAAGTAGACATTTGAGTCGAGGAACTGATAGAAAGGTTGATGGTGGTAACTGTTAACATAACAAGAAAAAGTAATACCATGCATTGTGCTAACACACACGTCACATCAATAGATGTATTTTGTGGCAGTGTTCCAGTTGAGACATGCACCTTTCATGGTTTATATAATCTATGATATTATTGTGTGATAGGTAGGAGTTAACTTTTTTTATTTATATAACAACAAGCCATAGCATAATATGAATTATGCTCTGCAGGGTGTGTGATGTTTGTGATAACATCATGCCTCAGGTATTGGACACAGTCGGCGTGTGGATTCGTGCAAAAAATATCTGAGGCTTCATCTTATCCCAGCTTAAGACACATCCTGTTGGACATCATTAGTTAATTAGTACTGTAAGTGTATGTCGTTATCTGTTTTTGTTGTGGTTCTAGTGAGTATGTCTTACCTTCAGATTTGATGATAATAACACTGTCATCTGAGTCTTCACCCTCCACAGCTTGTGTTGCAGGTGGTACTACCTTGTCTTGATGTGGGGAGTGCCTGCGGTGTTCTGTGAATGAATACATAATATTTACACTGCTGTTTTTATCCAGGTACAACTCAGTATATGTTGATGTGGTGTTCCATTATAAGTACATATCCAGAGTTAAGTGAAATGTCATATACATCTATGATCTACATCACTGATTCCAAGTGTGCACAACTTAGGACAGCTAGCAGTTGTAGAGCCTCAGCTATGGAGTCCCCTGGCATCCCCTGTGCCAATACAGAACAGGTATTGCTTTCTGGGTGGACAGTCACAGCAAAACTGAGGATTTGGACATGGAAGGCACACCTTTGTACACCTTTTGCAGCCAGTGGGGACTCCCTCACCCCCGGCAGGTAAAGTAGTGTATACAGAGTGAAGAGGTACATTAAAATGTGCGGATACAGATCAATGGAAGATGTGCCTGATTGCAGGCAGAGACAAGTTAGGATACTGAGAACTTGTGTGCCCTCATGTAGGTAATGCCCTCCACCCCAAGTCAGGTACTGCATCCTGAGTGAAGACTGAGAGGTAAAAAAATAACATAGAGCTTGATAGTTCGCCTGTGTGGTAGTAGGCACGCACCAATTTGCATACCTAGTAGTTGCACTGATTTAGCCTTTTTTTACAATTTTTAATTGGCAATAAATCTTTTTTTTAAGCCTTATCTTCCCGTGTTGTGTCTTTCCTTGAGCATAAAGTAATAGTCATAATATGTATGTTGCTGTTGGTGTACTGATGGATCTACACATAGTGTATCATGCTCAACAGAGCAAGATAATGGACTTTGTACTGTTCACCAGCTATAGACCAATGTGTTAAACAGATTTATCTCCTCTTCCATACAGTGAGTGTAGTATGTTCACATCACAGGTTCAGAACATGAGCTATTGCTGTATAAATACTATTAGAGAACTACATATTCAGATAGAGGTATCTATGTCTTGGTGAGCTCATGTGTAAAAATTGAGCCACGGTCTAAACAACATATTTAAATTAATATGACAGAATTATTTCTCAAAAAGACAGAAAATTCATGGCAAAAAAACTCAGTTTAATTCATCAGTTAGGGTTGTTCCACAGCGACTAAAGCGAGGAAATTCGGTGTTAGAGTTGAAAACCCTAACTCCGCATTCACCCACCCAGCACCACATACACACAGACACATACACACACATGCAAGTAGGGGGGAGGACCAAGGCAACATGACCAATCACAGACAACCAGCAGCAGGTGACAGAAATAAAAAAACAACTGTCTAAATGTACTACAAAACATCCCCACCCACCTGACCAGGTACTGCATGCTCAGTGGAGATCCACAGCAAAACTGAGGCCATGTACACCAAACGTACACATCCCTGATTGCAGTTCTGATCAGGTGGGTGGGGATGTCTTGTAGTACATTTAGACAGTTGTTTTTTATTTCTGTCACCTGCTGCTGGTTGTATGTGATTGGTCATGTTGTCTTAGTCTCCCCCCCTACTTGTGTGTGTGTATGTGTCTGTGTGTATGTGGTGCTGGGGGGGGAGTGCATGCGGAGTTAGGGTTTTCAACCCTAACACCGAATCTCCTTGCTTTTGTCACTGTGGAACAACCCTAATTGATGCATTAAACTGAGTTTTTTTGCCATGAATATATTTATATATATATATATATATATATATATATATATATATATATATATATAATGGTAGCACGGTAGTGCTACCATAGTTAGGGTTGAGTAGCACTTTTAAGGTTAAAGGGTAAAATTTTGCACCTTAATAACCTTGCCACCATTCAACGGATTTGCCTGAAATTTGGTATGCATGATTGGGAATGGTGGATCTGCCAAATTTTGTGCCAGTCAGATATACAGCTGCATAGTTATTAAGCACCAACGAAATGTGCATTTACGCTTTTTTGAGAATTTTTTGCTCTCACCTACAGGTTGCACGGTTTGCGTGACTGGTCCAAAAACTTCAGGGAACATGCAGCCAGGTGCCTGATGTGCCTTTTGAAGATTTCATGAAAAAATATTAAATGGTTCAAAAGTTATTCAAAAAACAAGTTTCCATTACAAGTCAATGGGAAAAGTTAACAAAAAGTTTGAAAGTGTCACAAATGCAGTTTTTACTTTCACAAATGGTCCTTTTACTTTAGCAAATCCATCATTTTGTTTTCAGTTGGTCATCAGAAAAATGCTTGGCATTTAAATGTGAGACCCTCTAGCATCCTAATTCTTTTTGTATTTACCTAGTCGGACCCTGAGGATGCTAGGCATGTCTTTATTTTGGGGTAAAACACCCCAGAAATATGTTTTTCAAATTTCTGGAAAAAGTACATTTGCACTTGCCACACTGTCGAAGGAATTTGCGAAAGCTTTCGCAAAGTTCAACATTACTTTTTCAGGCTGTGGCAAAATGACAGCAATTCTTTGCCACACTGCTGCAAAAGAATGGTTTAGTCTTTTGGGCTGAAATTTGGAGGAAATGCAGCCAACATCTCACAGATGTGCCTTTCAGTATTTTGGTGAAAAAATATTACAGGGCGGCAAAGTTATGGCTCTCCAAATTTGATGCTTTTTCCCATAGGATAACATTACGGCGCCCGCCGCACTACAGGAATCCTTTGCCGCCCTGCTACAAAATAACGGTTTGCTCCTTTGGGCTGAAATTTGGAGGGAAGAAAGCCAACATGCGATAGATGTGCCTTTTTCTGGTTTGGTGAAAAAATATTACAGGGAGGCAAAGTTATAGCACTCCGAACTTCTCTTTTTTCCCCATTGGATAACATTACGACATTCGCCGCGCCTTTCAGGGCCCGTATCTCAGAAACGGTGCGATATACGGACTTTTCATTTGAAAAATGCTTAGCCCCCTACTAGGAACCAAGAACAAAACTAGCCAGGAAAGTCATAAATCATATGAATTTTACATTTTTTTCTACATCATACAGTTCCTGAGATAAAAGCAATTTAGTATTTCAACTCCTCATTTTCTGCTCCGAGACCCATTATTATGCATACATTCTTTGTACTCACTGTCTTTTTCTATGCAGCTTTTGGGGAAAAGCAGCCTGTGCACTTATTTTACTGTTACCCTTACCTCTTCTGCTTGCGGTTCCATACCCGTTTCACTTACTGTTCCCATCTACGCCACCATGTGCATTACCCTTTGCGTTTTCATTTGCTCTTGCTTTTGCATTATTTTAACCATTTGTGTCTACAGTACTGTTTATCTTTGTGTTTCACTTTGCATCACCATGTGCATTAGCATTTGCATTTCTGGGCACCGTGTTACTATGTGACAAGACATCACTTGGCGGGAGAGCGGGGCACTATTTCTCAGACTAATTCTCAAAAAGAAGGGAAATTAGAGCAAAAAACTCAATTTAATGCATCAGTTAGGGTTGCTCCACAGCGACAAAAGTGAGGAAATTCAGTGTTAGGGTTAAAATTCCCCCTTGGACCCTCCCCAGTCCACCCCCCAACCGGCATCAGGGTGTGCATTGGGGTCTTCAGTCCTAACTCTCACCACATTGTCCTATACCTCTGCTTCTTTACATATGTGATGGGGTGACTACTGTTTGATTCATCTAATACATGGAAAAAGTTTCTAGTGCAGCTCCGCAGTTGAACCTGTACAGAACTTTGCACACTCAGAAGTTGGTCAATGTCAGCAAGGATCCCCCACCAAAAGCAGGACAGATTCTGCATCTTGACTGGGTTATGACAGTCAAATAATGACCATTATTAGTGGTTACATGTTCATTACCTTTATTATTCGCTTCTTCATCACTTCATGCTTTACTTGCGTGGTGTTTAACATGGAATTTCACAAACCTCTTTCCACACGCCCTGCCACTGCAGGACAGGTGCTGGATCCTGACTTCAGATACAGAGCAAAACTGAGATCATGGACATCAATGGTGCTCCTAGCTAATTGCAAGTACTGAACAGTTAGCAGTGTCACGGGTTTAATACCTTACCTTGGCAATTTGTGCCATCACACCCCGCCCAGACACCAGGAAGTGTATACTGACTGCACAGCTAGAGTGACAATACGTATATGGATGGTGCAACTATGCGGTTTAACCTGTGCAGATGTTTGCTCACTTAGGAGTTGGTCAGTGTCAGCAAGGATAACCCTGCACCCCACCACAACGAGAGCAGGTTGTGTATCTTGAGTGGATAATGTCAGTCACATAATGGTCCTTGTGTGGTGTTTACCATGGAATTTTACACCCTGTTTCTGCATGCCTGCTGCTGCAGGACAGGTGCTGGATCCTGACTTAAGAGATAGATCAAAAAGTTCATGGACATCAATGGTGCTGCTAGCTAATTGCAAGAACTGTACAGTTAGCAATGTTATGGGTTGAACACCTCACCTGGGCAATGTTCCACCACCACCACCACCCCATTACCACCCCCGCACCAGTAGTATGCGTTGCAGTACATGTTATGGCTACTGTTACAGATCATGGACTTCAATGGTACTCCTAGCTAATTGCAAGTAGTGAACAGTTAGCTGTGTCATGGGCTTAGTACCTCACCTGGGCAATTTGTGGCATCACCAACCCCCCAGACACCAGGTACTGTTTACTGACTGTGCAGCTAGAGTTACAATACGTATATGTATATGGATGGTGCAACTCCATGGTTTAACCTGTACAGAAGTTTTCACGCTTGTGTCTACAGTACTGTTTATCTTTGTGTTTCGCTTTGCATGACCATGCGCATTACCATTTGCATTTTTGGACAGCGTGTTACTATGTGACAAGACATCACGTGGTGGGAGCTCCCAACGGCATATTACATTCACTATTTCTCAGACTAATTCTCAAAAAGAAGGGAAATTAGAGGCAAAAAACTCCATTTAATGCATCAGTTAGGGTTGTTCCACAGCAACAATCAATCAATCAATCAAAGTCTTTATTTATACAGGCTGTCACTGTTGAGCAGAACTCATTTACAAGGAGCACCTGTTATATTTCAAGTATATGCATACATAGATTCCATACGGAAGGCAAGGATAATACATTGTACAGATAGGGCGCTGCCCACATAGAGGATTAAACAGGGACAGTAAAACAAGTAACATGCACGGTTTACTCCAGACTAGGGTTGACATAAAAAAATATGGTATACAGACCCCGAGGGTAGGTAGGGTCATAACTGTATAATAGGAGAATGATGCAGTAGCATACAGTAGAAGGAGCGATATGAGGGGAAGGGAGTAATAAGTGCAACGCTAACACCACATATGGTCAAACTGCTTCACACTAGTTATTAGGTGAAATTGTGATTGAGTCTTGGAGGTGGCTGGAAACAGGATTCAGGCTTGGCGTGGGCTGGGAGGGAACGGACGAAGCAATTGCATACTTTGGTCACTGCTTGCATGTATAGTGGCTTAAAATTAGGAAAAGAGGTAAGGACGCTCAGTTTAAGTGTCCTTTGCAGGTTGTTCCACAGGGTGGGCAACGTGAAGCTAATTGCCACCTTACCGAATTGGGAGTTAATTCTGGGTATTATGAGAGAGATATAGGAGTAGCTTCGAAGCACATACTTTCCTGTAATGCTAAGAGGTAGGCAGCCAGAGATGTATGGGGGTAGCTGGCTTATAAGGGCACGGTAGATCCAGAAAGCAGTGTTTTGTGGCATCTATGCTTAAGAGAGGTCCAAAGAGAGGTCAAAAGTGAGGAAATTCGGTGTTAGGGTTAAAAGCCTCCCTTGGATCCCCCTCAGTCCACCCCCCCAACCGGCATCGAGGTGCGCATTGGGGTTGTCTGTCCTAACTCTAACCACATTCTCCTATACCTCTGCTTCTTTACATATGTGATGGGGTGACTACTGTTTGATTCAACTAATACATGGAACAGGTTTCTAGTGCAGCTTCACAGTTGAACCTGTATAGAACTTTGCACACTCAGGAGTTGGCCAGTGTCAGCAAGGACCCTCCCCCCCACCAAAAGCAGGGCAGGTTCTGCATCTTGACTGGGTTATGACAATCAAATAATGACCATTGCTAGTGGTTACATGTTTGTTACCATTATTGTTCACTTCTTCATCACTTCACGTTTCACTTGCATGTTGTTTACCATGGAATTTCACAAACCCCTTTCTTCATGCCCTGCCCCTGCAGGACAGGTGCTGTATCCTGACTTCAAATACAGAGCAAAACTGAGATCATGAACATCAATGGTGCTCCTAGCTAATTGCAAGTACTGAACAGTTAGCAGTGTCATGGGTTTAATACCTTACCTTGACAATTTTTGCCATCACACCCCGCTCAGACACCAGGTACTGTGTACTGACTGTGCAGCTAGAGTGACAATTCATACTGTATATGTATATGTACATGGATGGTACAACTACGTGGTTTAACCTGTACAGAAGTTTGCTTACTTAGGAGTTGGTCAGTGTCAGCAAGGATAACCCTGCAGACCACCACAATATATTGGATTCTTTTATTATAAAAATGCCCGCAATCGGGCTGAGAACGGTCCACTGGACCACCAGGGATATTGGATTCTTTTATTATACAAATGCCCATGATCAGGCTGACAGCAGTCCACTGGACCACCAGGGATAGTGGATTCTTTTATTATACAAATGCCCCCGATCGGGCTGAGAGTGGTCCACTGGACCACCAGGGATATTGGATTCTTTTATTACACAAATGCCCACGATCGGGCTGACAGCAGTCCACTGGACCACCAGGGATAGTGGATTCTTTTATTATACAAATGCCCGTGATCGGGCTGACAGCGGTCCACTGGACCACCAGGGATATTGAATTCTTTTATTATACAAATGCCTGTGATTGGGCATGGGGGAGCCGCCAGGTGCAGCTGGAGCTCAGGTGGCCACCCACAGGTGGCAGCTAACGTGTTGTGCCCTGCAATACAGCAGCTCACCTGTGGGTGGCCAGCCATTGTTCCTTTTTTTTTGGATCAACTCTGTGTGGCACAAGTAGGGGTTGTGCATGCATGGACTCAGCACATCCCGGGCTGAATATCAGGATGTGCAGAGTATGCATGGGCACGCCCCCCCCACCTGTGCGACATACATTACTGATGCGCTCCGGCGCATCGGGATTTGTGCCAGGCACAATTCTCATTTGAATATTGCACTTGGGTGCATCAGTGGGTTGCGCATGGTGCAACACTGTTTTGCCATGCATAACCCTTTTGAATATCTGGGCCTGTATGTGTTACTGATGTTTCCTTACTTTTGCATAGTGCCACATAATACTTTGTTAATTATTTCTGTTATTGTCAGAAGTAACTATATTATTAAGCATTAAAAAATGACAACACAGACTTTTGAGTACTTATTCGCTGACACTGCTGCAAGCTGGGTATTTATTTCTGAATGGATGGCTAGCTAAATATGAGTACCAGAGCAAGTGCCAGCTCACCACATACCCTTATACATGAGCTCCCACCATGATTTCTGGTTGCCTGAGAGTAGCTGATTTGCTTTGCAATACCCACCATGCTTTTCTCTTGCTTAGCAATAGCTAGTGGTCTCTCCCCCCTCCCCCGCCCTAGCACTCGTAATAATATGGTATTGTAACACAATTACTGTCTTCAATGTATGCATGCTATTATATGACAGATGTATGTAAAACACTAAAAAGATGTTTACAAAAATGTATCTGTTATGTACATCTAAATATATGCTTCTAGTGCAGTCATGTGCATGCATTTGTATGTCAGTGAGATTGACATACTGACATTGTATATTTTGTTGTGTGTGTGAGTACTGCAGCTGTTCTATTTTTTGACATAAGTAGTGGTTCTTAAAAGAACCTTTGTTTTATGATTCTATCTGCTGTAACAGTCTGATATTTTTTAGAGGACTGCAAGTATTCTATTTCGGACGTCACCCAAGAAAACGCAATTGCCAGCATGTGAGAAGTGCACACCATCTGTTAGGCAGAGCGAATAGTTACAATGCTTAATTTGAGGATGACACATGGTGTGCATTCCAGCCGTGTGAAGGTATCCAGATATTTGAATGTTTACCTTTCTGTGAGCTCTGTCAAGCAGGTACATGTGCAGTTCTGCTTGCCAGACTCTACGCTCTGTAATATCCGAAAATATGATTTCACAGGCAGGCAACATCTGCATAATAGAAGCAAGGTACAATTTTGCTTCTGACACTAAATCAACCCATCTTTTCATGCCAAGATCATTGCCTCTGAGATGAATCAGCAGCATGTCTGGCTGAACATGAGTCCTCAAAAGTTTGTGGATAGTTGGCATGAGATGCTCCTACTTCATGCCACCTCTTCCAAACCACTTAACAGAGCAATTGGGCAGCTGCAGGTCTCTTCTAAAATTACTCCTCTGATCATACTAAGAAGCACACCTTACTATGCTACTGCCCACTACTCAGAGAGTCCATTAGCTGTTTTCTGCCATTCTTAGGTGTTAAATTGAGAAGTGGACAGAGAGCTACCAAAAAAATCAATGTTTGTCCTGCAGTAGCTAGATACAAGTGAATGTAAAACTAAGATTTCCCTCTGAGCTTTAACACTGGTTTAGTGGGCTGTTCCAAAACACAGTCATTTTGACATGTTATTGGTTAGTGATTTGTCATGATTAACCAATACAGTGGATGCACTGACTATTACTACACTGAATGGCTGTTCTTGATGTCAACCACAAATGCAGGAAGATTTCTTAGTGGGAAAAGGTAACATTGCCATTGGCTACTTCAAAAAATTACAGGGTGACTGAGGCATGTGATTGGTTGTGTGTCTTCTTATGATACACGTGCTGCTTCTTTCTGCCTCCATTTTCAGCTCTATCTGTGCTAGTAAGTACTGATTGACACTCTGACTTTAAACTGTTATAGCTTTGTTTAACAGCATGCTAGGTAAATAATATTGTTATATTGTTATGGTGAAATGCAGCATTAAAAAACATTTTGTTTAATACTATTTTTGCACTGGTTATACTTTATATGATACTGTGAAAATTGTTTAGAAGGTATGATGTACTTAGATAGTCAGAAACAGGTTCTTGCTGGTTATCCTTAAGATGTCTGCTACGTCTTTCTTCTTCAGTGTTCTGTTGTTGTGATTGGTTGCTTGATGTGGCCTGATAAATCTAGCGATATATTGGTTGAACCATGAGTCACTCAAATAGGCACCAGTATGTGATTGGCTGAGTGTGAAAAGGGGTGTCACGCAATTGGTATTTGTGACACTTTCATGAATGTGACACTACATTTGCGAAAAATACATGCGACACTTTCGCAAGTGTGACACTATAATTTGCAAAAGTGTCGCACATTCGACACTGTTTCTAAAAAATTTAGAAAAAAGGTTTTTTAGGTGAAAAAAAGCACTGCAGATGCCTGATATAACAGTTCTGCTTGATTGCTCAGATATTAACATAGTTATAATAATATTATTATAGAGCTTATGTTCATCACTGTTTGAAAAGAATGTGTATTGCTTTACTGATCTTCAGTTACTACAGTAATTGTCTACACAGTGTTAAGTATGGAGTTGTTTTTGTTCTTTTTTTATGAGATATGTATAGCGTAGCATACTATGTTATGTTACGATCAAGGTAAAGAGATGATTTAAAAATGTTTTTTCTTGCTTTTCATACAGGTGTCTGATTTTGCTGTAAGATTGCTATACTGAACTGTGAATTGTGAAACAGGGAAGATGCCATCCAGACAGAGACAGAAGTCTATGCAGAGACGAAATAGGTATAATAGTATGTCACTGTTGCTTAACAGTAATGTAAAAGTCATTCATGATAACTCAAGACATCAAACAATTCAGCATTCAAGTGAAAGTGTTAATTCAGACATTCATGATTCTACAGTAAAGAAACGTGTTTGCTCTAGACCAAGGAAAGAATGTGTGGCTAAGCAACAATTGCATAGGTCTGTGAACCACAAAGATACTGTTGCAAAGACACGCATCAACACACGTGGTAAGCAGCGCCATAAATGTGTAGCTGCTGATGGACATCTGAGTAAGTAAAAGTATTTTCAATCACTAGCTGCTAAAACTAAGATTGATAGACTTACTGCTGCTGTGTTGAGACGGGAGTGCAAAAAAGTCAAAACTCATGTAAGTTTGATGAAATTGCGACTACAAGTATGGACGTTTGTAAATAGAGCAGTTTTTGTTCTTCAACGTCTGTGGCATAAAATGTCTCATGCACTTGAGCAGTTCAGACAAATTGTGTATGACATAAAGATGAGACTACAACGGTACCCCATCTTGAGCGTGCACAATTTTTGTGATGTTTTCACAGGATGGTGGCTGCACACACAGCACTCAGAGGCGTATTTCTGGGAGGAGTCATATTTCTCACAGAAAAAGGACAGCAACTTGTGCATTGATGAGTCTGGTAAAGTGTGCAATGTACTCAGTGTGTGTGATGACACTGCAGTGGAGTCAGATGATGAATGTGAGGAAAGTACTCAGTGTCGTAAATGACACTGTCTCTCATGGACGTGTAATGAAACTTGTAACCGGAGGCAATCATCATTTGACAAAGTTGTGCACTTCATCAACCTGTTTGTCATTACTGATCATGAAGACAGACATACACTGTTTGAGAGTATAGACCTTTGTGAAATCCGTCCACATACTGGACTCATGGGTCATTCACTTGCATGCCTAGATAGTGGTGTATGTGACAGTGTCTTTCATCACATGCGCATGCTGGGAGTGCATCAATCAGGCATGTGCAATTTTTTGTACAGGGTCTATGATGTTCATCGAGTTGTCGCTCAGTATACTCATCTGAATGAGTTACTGCAGTCTGGTGACATGCATGGTGCCATGAGATTTCTGAAACAGCTGCAGCACATCAGCAGTGTGACTGAAACTGTGATTGATCAGTCATGAATTGTTGATGAAAATTGTGTGTCTGTGTTAGAAAGTGATATTCTCAAACAGTTTGGGAAATCAATTGCCAAATTTGAGTTGGCAAAGACAAAGAAATTTGAGTCTGTATGAGTGTCATGTCATCACCTTTGTTATGAAAAACAAATGGTGACAGTGAACCTGGAAACCTTGTTACCATACAATGATATGTGGTTTCATCTTGTAGCATTTCTGCTCTTAAAGTGTGACTGTCAGGTAGACCCAATCATTGTGATGTGCAAACATTGTTTCTCCAAAGTAAAGTCTAATGTTCTACCACCAAGGTCAGTCTTGAACAACGTGGAGGCATATGTTACATCAAGTGAGATTGCCACATTGAATATGTTTGAATGGATTCTAATTCAGACCATGAAACCATTCCAAACTATTCTACGTCTGAACACTAAGACATGGAACATCCCACAAAAAGAACTCATTAGATCCCTTAAGGGTTCCATTATGTATCTTCCACTTCCTCTCCAGGAAAATGTGGAGGTGATCTCTAGTGATAATACTTTGGTGATTCTTGTCAATGGTGTTCCAACTAAGTCAAAGGTCATTTGGCAGGATGTCATCAATGTAGAGACAGTGAAGGTTGCTCTTACTTATTTAAAGAGCAACAATCCCTTTTATGCAGACCTTGATATTGATCGCATGACCACTGTGTCTGTAGAACAAGATGTGTTGGGAAGCACTAAATCAATGATTGAGAAGATCAATGTTGCAACAAATGATAATGTGTATGAGCAGTACACAATTCACCCACTGCATGGCAGAGATCCAGTAGGGGACAACATTGATCTTTATCAAATGAAACAGGTGGAAGGTGAGCCCGTCAGCATTTGGAAGGCAACACTGGAAGCATGCTGTTTCCCAGACTTATTCCCAAAAGGGTCAGGTGGTTGCCTGGATGAAAGAGAAGTGCATGCACAGGGTGCTAAGTACTGATCAAGCTGTGTGCTCAGTAAAGATGGCAAATTCAGATGCAACATACAGTACCTGTTTTATCTCATGTGGGAGAGTGAACTTAGCATATTGTCTGCATCTATTGCACATACTATTCATCTGACTACTCCACTTGATGGGATTACAGCTGCACAGTTTCTTGAAAAATTGAAGCAGAAAGATGAAAATGTGCAAGTTAATTTGTCCTCTATTCTATGTGGCACTAAAGAATATTGGTACCGCAGACACTCTGAGGTGATGACAATGCTGTGAGAGCATGGTGCATCTACATGGTTTCTCACACTCAGTTGTGCTGAGTATGCCTGGGATGAGGTCTTAGAACTGTTGAAGTGGGCAAACTCTGATGCTGATGGTATTGCATCCATGACTGCCGGAGAGATGTGTTCACTTGACCCTGTCTCTGTCACAAGGCATTTTCACAAGTGGTTCCATGATATTCTGACTTTCATTTTGTGAAAGGATAATCCATTTCTTGGTGCTGTGGAACATTACTTTTGGAGGATGGAGTATCAGGCACGTGGAGCTCCTCATATTCATATGTTGCTGTGGATCAAAGATGCCCCCCATATAGGTGAGCATGAAGCAGTACAAGTGCTCACATTCATCAAGAAATATATCACTTGCCTCATTCCGTACAAGTATGACAGTTCAACACTGTGGAAGTTGGTGAAAAAGTTTCAGCACCATATTTGTGCGAAATACTGCCACTGGGTAGTGAATAACAAATCTGATTGGTACACAAGATGTCGTTTCGAATATCCTAGACATGTCTGTAAGGATGGTTGCATGAATGATCTGTTTTCAGCAATGCGACACCACTTGAAGGCAAAATCTACCAAGAGGGTATATGAGTTACTGAGAGATGAGAAAGAGGTGTACATCAATGACTACAATCCTACTTTTCTCATGTGGCAAGCAAACATAGATGTTCAGTTTGTGTCTGACAACTCATTGGCTCTGGTGCGGTTTGTTACTTCGTACATAACTAAACATGAGCAGACTAGCTTGAAAGATCTTTGGGAAGATATTGCTAGTTCAAGAAAGAGCCTGACATCTCAGCTGTGGTCACTAGGCTTGAAGACCCTTTCACACAGAGAATGTGGTGCTTATGAAGCTGGTGATAGCTTGATTGGTACACATCTGTATGGCAAGTCTGATGCTGTCTGCTTTCTCAGTGTGAATTACAAAGAGAAACGAAAATGTGTACTTATTCCTCATGCTGAGATTGAGGAACTGGCTGTCAATAGACCATCTTCAAGACATATCTTGAAGAATAACTTCATTGACACATACTACCCCCATAGACACGAAGACATGGATGATATGTGTCTATTTCAGGTGGCTAAGTGGTATGACTACAAGACAGATGTCTCACCTAATTGTACACATGACATTTACAAGGTCAGAGGAGTGAATGTATGTCTTGTTAAGAGACATAAACCTTAGCTCATTGACTACTGTAAGTTACATCTAGGCACATCTGAAAGCAGAGAGCATTATTACTTTGCTCTGCTATTCCTATTTAGACCCTGGAGGAATGAGGCTGAATTGAAGGTGACTGTGATACATTTGAGGAAGAGGTTTAATCACAGTTACGAGAGATTCAAAAGTCAATAATAAGAAATATACATACAAAGGCTAGATACTGAGAAGGAGCAGCTTGAAAAGGCACAAAAGCTACTTGAGGAGGATACTCCTGTTAGCTCACAGGAGAATCTTGATCCAGAAGGACAAGGTATCCTTGGGATACCTCTGCCTCTGAATACCCCAGAAGTACTCATGTTGGAAGTGGAGAGTGCCATGGAACATGGTATGCACTGTGGTGCTGACCCAGGTGAGTTGAGACAGATACTCAATGAGTAACAGCATGTGGCTCAGTCTCAGGTAACTAATGCAGTACGGCATGGGATACTGCATGAAGTGAAGAAATGTGACTGTCTTGACTACAAACCACTGCTAATGTTTGTTAGTGGGTCAGCTGGTACAGGGAAGAGTTTCCTTATTGAGGCCATTACGGCTGAAACATGGAACTTGACAGGGTCAGTGATGTCTGTTGCTGTTGGTGCTCCCACTGGACTGGCAGCATACAACATTGGTGGCATGACGTTACACCGTCTGTTCATGCTGCCAGTGGAGCATGGGAAAGCAGGAGAGTATCGGAAACTGTCATTTGATGTTGCATCTCAGCTTCGCTCAATGTTTTCTAAGATGAAGTTACTCATCATTGATGAGATTAGTATGATCTCTAATTTGATGCTTGCCTGTATACATCTATGTCTACAGGAGATCCTGGGGACTGACTATGGAGATGCATTTGGTGGAAAAAGCATTGTTGTATTTGGAGACCTTTTACAGCATACACCTGTGAATGCAGAACATGTCTTTTCAGCTCTGACTGTGAAGCAGGCCAAGAATACACGGCTGCATTGGAGGTTTTAACCTGTGGGAGTTATTTACCTATGTTGAGCTGTATCAGAACATGCACCAAAGTGCTGACTTGACTTACAAGGCACTGTTGGATCAAGCTTGTACTGGTTCTCTGTCACCAGAACATGTTGCAATGTTAAATGGATGAAGAATCAGAATAGACACTACATCCATAGAAACTGCATGTGATGTTTTCTGTGATGTATGTTCCAGGGACACACGCATTGTGTGTCTTATGCCATGACTAAAGAAATGCACTGAGTTCAACAGTGTCATGTTGCAGAGAGAAAATCAATCAATTCCCACACTACCTGCTGTTGACACAGTTGATGTTGTCATTTTAAGTCAGAAACTGGTAGCTAAGATGACTGAACGACTGTCTGAATTGAAGTCAGATGTTTCACGCACAGCTGGTCTAGAAGCTGTACTCACAGTTTATAAGAATGCACGTGTCATGCTACGACAAAATCTTTATGTGGAGTGTGGTATGGTAAATGGTGCCATGGGTAACATCATTGACTTTCTCTACAATGTTCAAAATACATTTATTGAGACACTTTTTGTCCACTTTGACAACATGGAACATCCTGCACAGATTGATAATACATGTGTTAAGTTCCAGGTATTGAAGGATATCTATGTAAACAGGGAAACAGTTCCCATTATTTATTGCATATGCTGTTTCTAGTCACAAATTGCAAGGCTTAAATTTGGATTCAGCAATGGTGGACATAGGTTCAGACATTTTCAAAGATGGCATGGGCTACGTCTCACTTTCACGCGTTTGTAGTCTTTCTGGGTTGCACATTATAACACTTGCATCTCAGAAGATACGTGCTGACAAGCATTGTATTGTTGAGTATAACAGATTACGTACTCTATATCAGCCACAGATGCCTTTAATACCACTGCCAATGTATGTGGTTGTCTCAGATCAAACAGTCTCAGCTACAGCTGGCAACAAAAGGGAAATGAGTTTCTGCAACTGATTCAAGTCTGCAAAGTGGGAAAAAGGTCCCAGTTCCAAATACAGGTGCTAAACCAGCTGTCGTTCAGTAGTCACTTGGTGTGGCTGTTGTCCCAGTGTTTGATAACAGTACTAGAGTTAACTGCTATTCTAATTCGGCTATGCAAGTGTTTCTCCACATGCCGCACTTTGTGCAGGCAATATCTGCTTCACAAGAGACTCCCTTATCAAAGAAATTGAAAGAAGTTGTGAATATGGCTTCTGATCAGTCTAGCAGTGTGCAGTCACTGACACCTCTATGACAGGTGTTGGGCACATATGATGGATGCAGTACATTTGCTGATAACATGCTGCAGGACACCAGTGAGTTTATGATGGCAATCATAAACAGCTTGGATGAAGAGGGTACTTCAATGTGTCAGTATTTTACTGCATCATATGTAACTAAATACATGTGTGTCCTATGTGGTCATTCAAAGTGAGAATCCATAGAAGATATGCTTTGGGTTTCTCTGTTTGTGCCTCAGACTAAAAGTGTAAAGTTCCATCAGCAGTTTACAAATGCTGAAATGCTTGTGTGTAAGGTGTGGAGGTTCATGTACTCAGTCCATCCATTTGAGGACTTCATGTCAACTTCTTATGCTAGTATTGCATAGATTTGACTCCAATGGGCTCAAAGTTGACACACCTATCACTGATTTCACAGCTGGTAGAATACTATTTAATCAAGCAGTGTTTGACACTCATGCTGTGATCTACCTCTATGGTCAGTTTGTACATTCTGGACATTATACTTGTTTGTTGAGGTACAGAACTGGCTGGGTTGAGTGTGATGACTCAACAAGTTATTTCAAACAGAGAGTACCGCAACACTTAAAAAATGCATATGTACTGATACTGAAGAATTATGACAATCTTCATCTGTCAGAGGAATAGTCACAGAACATGTGACATTCGTTTAGTTTGCTGTCTAGTTTGTTACACAGTCTGTTCTGGAATATAACTGCTTCATTTGTTGTGAATGCACAGTTGTGATCACACAGGTAACATCTCATGGTTTTGTTGTATATGTTAACTCAATGTGACGTATAAGATTGTTGCGTTGATCAGTGACACAGTGGAAATAGTTGCAGTGGTCTTAAATCAGCGCCAGCTGTCTTCACGGTCACTAGAGAAACTACACTTATATGTCTAAGAAACAGTTGCAGGTGTCAAAAGAGTATTCCTGTCTGGTCAAACTCTTCTGTCATTGTCTTTTCCTGTGAGTATATCATATGCAGACATAAGAAGTAACACTTGGCACACTTGCTAGGTGTGTGCCTGTACTAAGACACAATACTTCACCATGCTGATTTACATCATTGTGTATCGTATCTTTTACTAAAGTTTATGATCACTGTATCATGTGTTGAGTACCATGATGTATAGCCTGTATTACTTTCTTTCTTCATATGGTTGTGCTGTGACTAAATATCTAAATTTTTTTTTTGCAACAGTGTACTGCTATGCCTGTTTTAGTCTCGTGTATGCCTATTGTATATATATGTATATATGATGCTCAGTATATTTCTTGGCATTACTTAGTGTTGTGACATTTTAAAGTTGTTGTGTTAATAACTATATATGTCCATTGATTAGAGAATAAGTAGGATTTTACTGTTTTAGACTCAGATTGATAAACATTCACATGTGATGTAAAGCTATTTGTAAAATAAGATACTAAGGACTTGGATATATCTACTATGCTGTTATTTTTCATGGTATTCTTCATAATAAGGTACAATGTTCTATTAGATATACCTTGATCATTTGTAGTGCACAGTTTATGCTTATGATGTAATAACATGTTATGTACATGTCATCTGCCTAAAAATTCCTGTTATAGAAATAGAACATGCAACAGATCTAGGTAGTCAAGTAGTTCAGTACTTATTTAAGTGTTGATTTGATCATTTTAACTGATGTGTATGATACCTCTTATTATATACTATTTGATGTGTTTGTGTTTTCACTTATCTTTATGTACGTTTATAATAGTTGAAAATTGTACATCAGACACTTTCACTGATAATAACTAATATTTTTGTGTTTCTGATAATATTTTGTGATCGCCTCTATTGAGGGGTTGGGTGGGAATTTTCCAAATGCAGTAATATACAGTGATATGTTTTAACATGTACATTTATGTGTATGTATATATATATATATATATATATATATATATATATATATTCATATGTGTATACATAAAATACATAACCACTTCATCTTCACTGACAGTTTCACGTATATATTTCTTTACAAACTATTGGCTGTTAGTAGTGGTATTAGTGAACAACTTGCATTTGGTTTTTCGACCACCCCAGGAACATTCACAGTATCAGTGACACAATAACAACAGGACCATTACTGTTTTATATGTGTAATCAGTGTTCACAGGGTGCTGTGATGCTTGTTTTTAGTTATTTTTATATTGTGTCATATGCCACCCATTGACTATCTGTGATACTGTTTTACATGTATTTCAAACAATAGTGAGAAAGATTTATATGATTGTTTTGTGAGACTGATGTGTGGTAATTGGCTTCTTAATTCTGCATTTTCAATACTTTTTTATTGGGCAATAAATCTTTTTAAGCCTTATCTGCCTGTTTTGTGTCTTTCCTTTACCATTATGTGACAGTGATAATATGTATATTCACATTGGTGTATTGTTGCATCTAACCATATTGTATGATGTTCATTGCTGCACATTTTCTACTCAGCAGAATTATACAAAGGGTGTGACAAGTGGAGCTTATTAATTGGATGCAAACATTCAAACTGCCATATGTAAATGTTTAATTGACAAACATGTAGAGCTTAGCCATATGATGAACACAATTTAACAGTGTTTCCTAATATTTTTTATTATGACATGAATAACACACTCACAGGGATTATATCACTGGTGACTTAATTACCATCTAGGAGGATGTGGCACTTGACTCTACCTTGTGACACTGTACAGACATAGATGGTGATTAACAGTCCATTAACATAAGCTCTGCTCAATCCTTATTGGTAAATTAACGTACTGTTGCTCAATATGTTGAAGATATACAACTGTGTTTCATAAGCAAATCATTTTATTTTCATATGTAACGTGTAGAACATGCAGTATTGCTGTATGAATACTATTAGACAACTATGTATAGAGAGAAATGTATCTCTATATTGGTTAGTATGCGTTTTGAAAAGAAAGACATGCTTTTAATAAGATTTGAAAAATTGCATGTCAGTGCGATTTCTCAAAAAGACAGCATATTCATGGCAAAAAAACACTGTTTAATGCATCAGTTAGGGTTGTTCCACAGCGACAAAAGCAAGGGAATTTGGTGTTATGATTGAAAACCCTAACTCCGCATTCACCCCCCCAGCACAACACACACACACACACACACACACACACACACACACACATATGCATACATTCTTTGTACTCACTGTGTTTCTTTATGCAGCTTTTGGGGAAAACCAGCCTGTGTGCTTACATTACTGTTGCCCTTACCACTTCTGCTTGCAGTTCTGTACCCAATTTACTCACTGTTCCCGTCTATGCCACCATGTGCGTTACCCTTTGTGTTTTCATTTGCACTTGTGTTTGCATTATTTTAACCATTTGTGTCTACAGTACTGTATATCTTTGTGTTTTGCTTTGTGTTACCATTTGCATTTGTGGGCACTATGTTACTATGTGACAAGACATCATGTGGCAGGAGCGCAGGGCTACATTCACTATTTCTTAGAGTAATTCTCAAAAAGAAGGGAAATTAGAAGGAAAAACTCTGTTTACTGCATCAGTTTGTGTTGTTCCACAGTGATAGAAGTGAGGAAATTCTGTGTTAGGGTTCAAAAGCATAACTGTGAATTCACCCTCCACCCCCCAGCACCACAGACACATGGATACACACACACAGATGGAAGTAGGGGGGAGAACCAAGGCAATAGGACCAATCACAGACAACCAGCAGGAGGTGTGAGAAATACAATAGAACTGTCTAAATGTAATACAAGAGAGCCCCAGTCCTTGAGAGTATGTACTGCATGTTTAGCATACATCCTCAGCAAAATTGAGGCCATGTACAGCAATGGTACACATTCCTGATTCAAGGTGCACACAAGTTACCACAGTTAGGACTTATATGGCCTTAGGTAGTGATGTTCCACACCTTGCTACACAAGCTAATACACCCTGACTGGAGAGCCACAGGAAAACTAATGGTGGTACACACTAGTTAACACAGTTAGGAATTACAGGACCTCTGTCAGGTATTGCCTCACCCCCTAGACCAGATACTGCATACTAAGTGAAGAGCCACAGCAAAAATATGCCTACGGACATGAATAGTGTAGCTCTATCTCTGTAGCTGTAGAAAAGTTAGCACACTTAGAAGTTGCATGGTCTAATGGGTGGGGGACTGCACCTCTAGAGACCCACAGCATAGATGAGGATGTGGACATCAATGGTATAG
The DNA here is from genome assembly GCA_016271365.2 of Neoceratodus forsteri. Taxonomy (NCBI): domain Eukaryota; kingdom Metazoa; phylum Chordata; order Ceratodontiformes; family Ceratodontidae; genus Neoceratodus; species Neoceratodus forsteri. The sequence continues at coordinate 452,369,575 of CM028131.1, forward strand.
CTCAGTGATTGTAGTCACAGTCAAGTTAGCACAGTTAGGGTTTGCATGCTATGATACAGGCAATGCCCTCCCCTCTGAATATATACTGCATCTTGAGTGCTGAGCCACAGGAAAAGTGAGGTGATGGAGATCAATGGTACACCTGCATAATTGTAGGTACACTCCAGATAGCACAGTTAGGAGTTGCATGGACTTAGCCAAGCAATTCCATCACATATAGCAGTTACTGCATCCTGATTGTACAACCACAGCTATATTGCTTTAGGTAGTGATGTTGCACAGTTCAGTACGGCAGCTACTGCACCCAGACTGCAGAGTCACAGGGAAAGTAAGGGTGGCATATAGTAGTTTACACAGTTAGGAATTAGATTACCTCTGTCAGTTAATGAACCAGCCCCTAGCCCACATGTCTATACTGAGTGGAGAGCCACAGCAAAAATAAGCACATGGACATGAACAGTGTAGCTCTGTCATTGCAGGTGTACAGAAGTTAGCACACTTTACAGGTCAGTGATTGTAGTCACAGTCAAGTTAGCACAGTTAGGATTTTAATGCTATGATACAGGCAATGCCTCCCCCCGAATACATACTGCATCCTGAGTGCTGAGGCACAGCAAGAGTGAGGTGATGGACATTAGTGGTACACCTGCATAATTGTAGGTACACTCCAGTTAGCACAGTTAGGAATTGCATGGACTTAGCCAGGAATTCTATCACATATAGCAGTCACTGCATCCTGATTGTACAACCACAGCTGTATTGCCTTAGGTAGTAATGTTGCACAGTTCAGCACGGCAGCTACTGTAGCCTGACTGCAGAGTCACAGGGAAAGTAAGGGTGGTACATAGTAGTTAACACAGTTAGGAATGAGATGTTCTCTGTTAGTTAATGAACCAGCTCCTAGCCCACATATCTATACTGAGTGGAGAGCCACATCAAAAATAAGCCTATGAACATGAACAGTGTAGCTCTGCCATTGCAGGTGTACAGAAGTTAGCACACTTAAGAGTTGTACAGTCTCATGGGGGTGGGGAACTACACCTCCATTTCCCCATGCATATCAGTTACTGATCCTGACTGTACAGCCACAGCTGCATGAACTTATGTAGAAATGTTGCACATCTGTCTACACCAGCTACTGCACCCTGACTGGAGACTGAGAGGAAAAGTAAGTACATAGTAGCTAACTTAGTTAGGAATTACAGGACTTCTGTCAGGTAATGTCTCAACCCCTAGCCCACATACTGCATAGTGAGTGGAGAGCTACAGAAAAAAAAGCCCATGGAGATGAACAGTGTCATGGGGGGCTGCACTTTCAGACCACTTGCTACATCCTGAGTGAACAGGCACAGGAAAAGATGGCAATGCAGATCGGTTGTACAGCTCTCTGATTGAAGGAACAGTCCAGTTAGCACAGTTATCACTTGAATGGATTCAGGCAGGCAATGTGTATTCAAACATGATACCAGGTACTGCATCCTCAGTGGAGATACACAACACTGGTGAGGGTATGGACATCGGTGGTAGACATCACTGATTGTAGGGATACTGAAGTTAGCTCAATTAGGATTTGCATGTACTCAGACAGCTAATGTTGCCCCCCCAAAAAATTTGTACTGCATCATGAGTGCTGATCCACTACAACAATGAGGCAATGGAGATGAACGGCACACCTCTGTAATTGTAGGTACACTGAAGTTAGCACAGTTAGGACTTGCATGGGCTCAGTCAGGCAATTGGAGCACACATAGAAGTTACTGCATCCTGAGTGTATAGCCACAGCTGCATAGCGTTAGATAGTGATGTACCACACCTCGCTACAGCAGCTACTGCCCACTGACTCGAGAGGTAGAGGAAAACTGAGGGCAGTACAGACTACTTAACATACTTAGGAATTATGGGACCTGTGTCAGGCAATGCACCATGTTCTAGCCCACATGGTGCATACTGAGTGGAGAACCATAGCAAAAATAAGCCCATGGACATGTATGTGTGGCAATACTTCTTCCAGTTGATTTGCATGCTTAAAAGGAACAACAGTTACATTCTAATGTTATAATGTTATGGTTCAGTAGAGGCTCAACACAGGTGGTCAAGTTTAAGAAAGATTTTTTGCCAATTGGTGAAACTGAGAAAGGGCAATTAAGATTTAATTTTTTTTACAAAATTAGTCTCACAATGCAGTCCTTGCATGTGTGTAATCATTGCTTGAAATATATCTAAATGTGCGTCATACATAATAAGTAGGTGATATGGATTGGAAAAAGTACATACATATGGAAATACAAGCATAGAAAGAAGCCAGCAGAAGAAGGTCATTTGGTCTATCAAGTCTGCTTGTATTGCAGGGTCCGCATCTTGAGCTAATTTCTCTGCTATCCCTCCACAGTCTTCCCATACTCCCTAGGCATGATTCTTATCTTTCCACTATGCCTATACCAGGCTCTTTTATAGCTGCTCACTGTCTTTAGCAAGGTGACCTCTTCTAGCAGCGCATTCCAAGTATTCACCACCCTTTGTGGAAAGAATTACTTTCTGACATCCCTGCTAAACCTCCCACCCTCCAGCTTAAGACTGTGCCCCCTCATGATAAGGTTGCCACTCAGCTTGAAGAGACTTTGGCTATCAACATTATTACTAGGCATCTTTCAATGTGTTACTTCACAGTAGCAGTCAGCAATGTTACAAAAGTATCAGACACCTGCATAGAAGACACAGAAAAAGGAAATACTGTATTAGTATACCCTTGTGTTGATCACTTCTAACATTGTGTATTGACACAGATGAATTATGTATACAATATTACAAAAAAAAGGTCTCAGAAAATGCTGTAATCAGATTGGTTGCTTGAATTCTGACAGTCTTATTTTAATTCATGTTACACTGTCCTGTACAGCGTTATCACCATGGCACATAGATTCTTTTTCGTACTATTTCATCGTTGAGCAATGCAGAATTACTGCAATTCTGTATAGTGATTTTGACCTAGTATTGTTAAACTGCTGGTGAAAGAACTACTTTATTTAAAATCATTCTCTAAATGAGGAATAGATTAATAAAGTCAACTTTAAACATTTAACTTTTGAATTAAGCAATAATGCCCAACAGGGTGTGTGTCATGCTGGGATAACATCGCGCCTCAGGTGGTTGGGCATGAGGTCACAGGTCGAGTGCGTCCAAGAGCTGAGACGTGTTGTTATCCTAAATGACACACACCCTGAAGGGCATGATTGCTATTATACAATGGCTCGTTGTTATATATAAAATAAAAAAATAATTTTAAAGAATGTTTTATAGTGTGGAAAAATATTTTTGTTTCTTAAGAGGAGATGCAAAACAAAGAGGTCATCTAGCTCATATAGCTCATCTACAGGTTCACAGTGAGGCTGAGACTAGACTCGTGATGTTGTACTCGGATAACAACATGGGTCCAGCCCAAGACTGACCAATCAGAGACCAGGACATTTTCTTGCCATTGTATAATATTAATTCTCAAGATAGCCATAAGGCATTCACAAGAGTCACATTGACAGTTACTTAATGATGTCTTTGGGGCAATATGACACTTGGCTCTACCTTGTGCCACATTACACCCCTAGGGAGTGCTTAAAATATTGTTAAGCCAAGATCTGTTCATGTGTTATTGGTCAGACAAATAATCACAATTATTGATGAGGATGACTACCAGGTTACTTGTGCAGTAACAGAAAACAACGAAATGTGAAAATGTAGCTTCAGCAATTACATAGTTGTGCAAATGGAGTCACAATTTCAGAATAAGTATGTGAAATTGAGTGAACTTATGTATTTGTACATTAGGTAAGAAGCAGAAAACTCTTTCCTTCAGTAATCATCATTTTTGGGAAAAAATCATCAAATAATGTTACATTCAAAGTGTCACAAAAAACAGTGTTGTGTGCACGAAAGTGTCGCAAAATATAGTGTAGTGCATTCGAAAGAGGCGCAAAAGTAGTGTTGTGCATGCGAAACTGTCGCAAATTTTAGTTTGGGAGTGACAACTGTGTTCATTATCCAATCATATCTGATTGCTATTAGAGTGGCAGGTACTTCTACCAGTTGTGAGCTAGATTTATCAGGCCATGTAAGACAACCAATCACAGATGGAGAAGAATGAAGAAGAAGGACATAGCAACCATCTTAAACTCAACTGTGACAGTGCACATTTCTGACTGTAAGTACACCACATTTTATAAATAGTTTTTCTCTTATCATAAAAAGTGTTAGAAACAGTTAAATAGTATTAAAACATTTTTTAGTGCTCTATTTGACTATGTAGATTGAAATAAGCTATAATTTTTCATTATTTAGCTAAAAGTGTTGAAAGTCAGACAGTAATTTGGTACTTAGCTGCAGAGATACAGCTGCACATGGATGGAGATAGCAAGGTGCACATGTACCACAACAGAAGAGGGAACCAATCAGACATGTCTCTGCACCTGTAATTGTTTAAAACTGCCTATCAAAAGGATGCATTTTTCCCACCTTTAAATTTTTGCACATTTTAGCTGGAGCAGAACTGCAGTGATAGTCAGTGCACACACTACATTAATTAATGAAGGCACAGTAGTAGCCAATGATTTGTTTTATTTGTGCGTCATGGATCAGCCCACTGAAGCTGAGTTGAACTTAGGAGGGAAAATAGCAGTTTTACTTTCACTGCTACTTAGGTACTGCAGGGTGAACACTGACTTTTTTGGTAGCTCTTTTTCCACTTCTAAGTTGAAAAGCTGGGAATGGCAGAAAACAGCAAAAGGACTTTGTGGATTGTTGGAAGCAGTATAGTGAGGCTAGCATCTCAGTGTGCTCAGAATAGTGATTTTGGGAGAAACCTGCAGCTCCCGAATTGCTGTGTTAAGTGGTTTGGCAGGGGTGGAATGAGGTGAGAACACCTCATGCCAACTATGCACAGACTTTTGAGTACTCAGGCTCATCCAGACATATTGCTGATACATCTTGGAGGCAATGATTTGGGAACCAAAAGCTGGGTAGATTTAATAACAGAAGCAACATTGGACCATGCTTCTATTATGAGTATGTTGCCTGCCTGTAAAATCAGTTTTTCAGATATTACAGAGCGTAGGGCCTGGCAAGCAGAACATCATGTCTACCTGATTGACAGAGCCTGAAGGAAAGTCAACATACAAATTTCTGCATTTCTACACATGGCTGGAATGTACACCATACGTCACCCAGAAATTAAGTATTCTTATGATTGGCTATACCTACCAGATGGTGTACACTTTTCACATGCTGGCAATTGCCGTTTCCTGGGTGACCTTCAAAATGCATTCCTCAAAGTCCTCTGAGATTATCAGACTGTTTAAACAGATGCCAGACTAAAAAAAGGTTCTTTTCAGAACCAAAAACACTTTGACAAAAAATAGAACAGTTCTCATATCATGCACACTGGTGTAAGAGACGGGGTGGTAATGGGCTGTAGGGTGTGACTGCAAAGGTGGAGAGCATGTCAGTGCCAGACAATCTCTGTGCTGTCCCCACTGTATTAAGTGTAATTATAAAAAGGGTCTGATAAATGGAGCTTTCTGATTGGCTAAAAAATGCTAACAGCCTTATGTTAATCTTTAATTAACATACATGAAGAGCTTAGCCATATGCTGAACAAGGTTTAACACTGTTTAAAAACCATATTTTTTATTATAATAGCAATAAAGCGGTCCCAGGGATTATGTTAATGGTCAGTTAATCACCCTCTAGAAGCATGTGGTACTCGGCTACACCTCATGCCGCAGTACACCCCTATAAGGTTATTAACAGACCATTTAACATAACTCTTGGTCATGCCTTATTGCTTAATTATGATTGGCATAGATTTGCACCAGCAGGGATGATGCTTCTTTGATGGTGCATCTGATTGTAGTGGGTGGAAGGCTCTTGTATGAAAGGAGTGATTGATGTGCTTTTACAGATTCTGTAATCAGGTGCTTAGGTATGTTGCAGACAAAGAACAGTGGGTTGTAGTTAACATTGGTTGCAGCCTGGCACAGCATCACATAGTTGTTGATGTATAGCACCAGAGCTGCATATGTATGTAACCATCATGTAATGATAATTGACCAGTTCATGACCTACATACCTGAAGGAATGATTTTTTAACCCTTCACTGAATATTGTGTTTTTTTAATTTCATAATTTAACTTTTGGTGACAGATCCTCCTCTTGTTCTTGTACTGCTTGTGCTGTGACAGTTCCACTGTAGGATACATAATGTAGGTGGCAATGGGACTATTTTATATACTGTTGAGCCATGCCACAGAATGGTTCAGTAATGCTTGGACTGTGCTGTGGCTTAGCATAGCCATGCTGCACCCAGGGTTGCAGCTACTGTTTGACACAGTGTGAATATCCTGGAGTAAATGTTAGTTTTTCAGTGGTGCGCTATATTTAATACAGTAAGATGTTCACATTTCTGTGAATGCTAAAGACATATTATACAATGGCAAGAAAGTTTCCTGGACTCTAATTGGTCAGTGTGTCCCTGGCACAGTGAGGTTATCCCAGCACAACCTCACTGTCATTGATGAGCATGATGAGTGTGAGCTTTTTTTTTGCTGCTGTCATACATGAGCTTGACCTTTTGTTTGCTGTTGTCATAGTGAGCTTGACCTTTTTTTTTGCTCTTCTTTTAATAAACAAAGCTACACTGCCTCACAAAAAATATACTAAAAGAATTTAATTTTAATTGTTTTATTTTGTATAACAACGCACCATTGTATAATAGCAATAATGCACTCCAGGGTGTGGGGTTGTGCTTGGATAACCTCACTTCTGGGACGTTGGACACACTCAGCCTGTGGCCTCATGCTGAACCACCCAGGCATGAGGTTATCCATTTCACAACCCATACCCTGTCATGACTTATTGCTTAAGTAAACACCATGCACTTGAAATATTTTATAATGTGTTATGTCTTGACATACTATGGCTTGCAACTGGGCACTTATTCTTGCTCAAAGAGGATCAGCAAAAGATAAGATGCTTAACAATCCAATGTAAAGTAGTATCAACTTAACAATTAACATTATCATTCTGACCTATGGACTGTTTTTTTGTCTATTTACTGCAGAAGACGATGTGGAACTCTGAGGCAGTGGAGCTTAAGAGAAGTGTGTTTGCTGCTTGAGGCAGTCCAGGCGAGAGGTAGTGGTCGCATATTAATGCGGAACACTAACCGGAAGTTGGAAGCAATGTGGAGGCGCATCAATTCTTTTCTACACATGATATTGAGAGTAAAGAACAAGACCATTACCCAGCTTAAGAAGAAATGGAAGCTGTTGCACCAGCGCTTTTATGTATTGAAGAGCAGAGAGGAGATACCAGACAATGACAAGTGCTGGTACTACCTTGCGCATGACTTGTGAGCGGCAGCAGGCAAGCCAGCTGCAGGGGAGCATCTTACTCAACGTAAGTTATTCCGACAAATTTTAGTGATACAATTATATAACAGTAGTGCCACACAAATGGGAAAAGAAGTATTTCTGGGATTGATCACTTTGTTGCTGTAGCCATGGTATTCTCACAGCATGATGACACAAGTCAAGTGTGAGCACTGTGGACCAATTAAATATTGTATAGGTCACCATAGATATAATTGTTTTTTTGTTTTGTTGTGCTTCTCCTGATTAGGAGCAAACTATTTTACCCAGGGTAATTAAATAAGTATTAACATTTTTCTTGCCATTCTGTATTATGGTAGCACGGTCCTAACTCTCACCCCATTCTCATATTTGTCAGCTTCTTTACACATGTGATGGGGCAAGAGTTAGGGCCGATGACCCCAATGCACTCTCTGATGCCAGCTGGGGGGTGGGCTGGAGGGGTCCAAGGGGTGCTTTCAACCCTAACACTGAATATATATATATATATATATATATATTTACTATGTATATATATATATATATATATATATATATATATACACACACATATATGTTCAGCAATTCTATCATGACAATTATGCAATTAATATTGTCTTGATACATAACATTCTGCAACTTTGGGTTTTGCTGTGTGTGTCAATTTGGTCAAGGGGGTGGGTGCCAAATGTTCTAACATTCAAATTGCACTCTTGAATGTGATAATCACTGTGCATCAACCACATTTTAACTGTTATAATGTATTTCTACTATCAATATGCATAACTGTCGTCACATACTAGTGTGGAGTTACTATGCAGTATGTGTTTTATTCAAGAACAATGGCATTTCATTGCTGCCACTGTATTAGTGCTAAGTATTGAACTGATGCATCAATTTGTTATCTACTGTAGAACACACATTAATTAGTACAAACTTGTAATGTCATATGGGTGTGCAATGACTGTGCAATAGTTGAGTAAGGAGAATGTTAGGTACCAGAAAAATGTTAATTGCTTAGAGAAAGTGGTGTGAAATTTGTGAACATAGAAAGGAAAGAGTCAGTAAATCTGTCTATAATCTTTCATTAACAGATCATCGAAGGCAATCCCCATGCTGTACAGAGGTAGTACCAGCACAGTCACAAGCTGTGGAGGCTGAACATTCTGACACCGACAGTGTCATCATTGTTGAGTCAGATGGTAAGACGATAATACAAAATTTACATTGGATACTTGGGGTGGTATACTCAAAGGTTTTTTGTATAGGGAAATACTGTTGTGGCATATAAGACCCACTGATGCGCCCAGGTACGATATATGAAAGACAATATTGTGCTGTGCAAATCATGATGTGCTAGGGTGCACACTAGCAATACATGGAAGTCAGGTGAAGGGGGGGGCAACCCATGCATATCTGGCAGGTCCTTATCATCAGTTTATGTGCTGATCATATATTGGCACAATCTCAATATCAAGTGCACAGTACTGAAAGTTCAGTACAAAAACAAAACAAAAAAAACTTGAAAGGATGCCCACCCACAGTTGAGCTGCTGTATTGCAGGATGCAATATGTCAGGCATCACCTGTGGGTGCCAAGTAAGCTGTGCTGTGATACTCTGACAGTGTCATGCTGCAGTGCCCTTTTGTTAGATTTATTATAGTAAAGATTAATAGACAAATTAACCAGCCTGGGAGTGGGTCCCAGGGTGGTAGCCAGAGTAAAACATTGGCTGGACAACAGGACACAGAATGTAATTGTAATTGCAGTCCACTCTGAAGAAAGAGGGGTTACTAGTGGGGTACCGCACTGGTTCAGTACTGGGTCCAGTCCTTTTTAATGTCTTTGTAAGTGACATTGCAGAGGGCCTAGAAGGAAAAGTATGCCTCTTTGCAGATGACACAAAGATCTGCAACAGGGTTGATACACAAGGAGGCATGGAAAGAATAAGAAGCGATTTGGCAAGGTTGGAGGAATGGTCGGAAGTATGGCAGCTAGGATTTAATGCAAAGAAGTGCAAAATAATGCACCTGGGAAACAAGAACCCAGGGGAAGATTACACAATGGGGGGGAGGTAGTAACAACAACAAAAAAGGAAACAGACCTTGGGGTAATCATATCAGATGACCTTAAGGTTAGCAAGCAATGTGAGAAGGCAGCAGGGAGGGCTGGGGGTATACTAGGATGCATAGGGAGAGGCATCACCAGCAGAACACAGGAAGTTGTTATCCCTCTGTACAGACAGTTGGTGAGACCCCATCTGGAGTACTGCATCCAGTTCTGGAGACCCCATCTCCGCAAGGACATAGACAGGATAGAGGCAGTCCAGAGGAGGACAACTAAAATGGTGCGGAGCCTGCAAGAGAAGCCGTATGAGGAAAGACTAAAGGAGCTTAATATGTATACCCTTGAGGAAAGAAGGGAGAGGGGGGACATGATAGAAACTTTTAAGTACCTCAGTGGAATCAACAAAGTCCAAGAGGGTAGCATCTTTCAGAAAAAGAGATGTGCAAGAACTAGCGGACACAATTTAAAGATAGAAGGGGGGCGGTTCTGGGGCAATGTGAGGAAGTATTTTTTCACAGAGAGGGTAGTGGATGCATGGAACAGCCTTCCTGAGGAGGTTGTGAGGTCTAAAACTGTGGAAGAATTCAAGAATGTATGGGACAGACATAAGGCAATTCTTGTGGGGGGTAGGGAGAAATAGGCTGTTGGTTAACTAGGATCTGCGCCCTATCCTGTAGGTAGGGAAATGGGCAGACTAGGTGGGCCAAGCAGTCCTTATCTGCTGTCAAAGTCTATGTTTCTATGTATATCACTAATGCTCCAATGGACCTGCTCCCCACTTTAATTATGTGCATTGTAATAATAACTGTATCTTAGGTGGCCCACTGGTAGAAATGTAGTTCAATAATGGTGTTTGTGAAATATTCTGTAGCCCTGGTGTTCCACTGTAGCCACTCACAAGCCTGATTGAGTGTTTTGTTAAATTAGCAATCTGTGGTGGCACTCTGGTACACCCCTCACTAACTGTCTACTCAGTAACACCAATATGATCCTCTTACCTGTTTAGTAGCTGGCAGCAGGGCTTTCTTATATGACAAGTGCCTGCTGATTGACTGACAGCATACAGTAGGTTTGCATGCTCATTGGTACAGAGTATGAGACAATCAGTATACAGTCCATAATGTACAACATAGTGGCAATATCTGAATGACTTACACTCAGATACCAGAACTGTGTAGTATAGAATAGGTTGCACACCCTTTTTTACCCACACTGTATAGCAATGACTGTTCAGCTGTACTGTGTGTTGTCCGTTGACAGCTGTACAGGCACTGTATACATGAGGAGCTGCATGTCTGTCTGATTGGTGGATGGAGTGTGTAGGGTGGTGTGACTGAGTGGATGAGTATGGAAGGTGGTACTCCTAGACCTCCAGGGATCCTAGGATTTAGTAACAATGCAATCAGGGTGGGCAACAGCTTCACTTGACAACGAGGCAGTGATTGACTATTTCAGTAACCATGTTTAACCGTTACGGTGCTGTGATGCCAGACTACAGGGACTGTTGGTCACCAATGCCTGCAGGTTGGTAGAATGGTTGATACAACTTGTTGTTGATAGTGTACATGCATGTATATGGGATGATATTTAAATTAAAATAGTTGTATTTGGAATTCTCATGCATAAGTTACACACTTGCATAGGAACTGTTGAACATTGTTGTTATTCCAGTAGTGCAATTGTACTTGTACTTGTGAATCACCCAGGTCCTCATTTGAGACTTGTGGTGGTATAGTGCCAGTGCATGACACATGATGCAGGAGGCAACTATAACATATTTTACAGAGATGCCCATGTTGCAGTACAATTGAATATCAAACAGGATATGTCCTACCACATGTCTCTTTTACTGTGACCAAGCCTCTGCTACAGTCTGACACAGTATAAACATCACACCTAGTATGGCACTACTTCTTGTGCTACAGATTACAAATATTGTGTAAAAAGCATTTTTTTGTTGTATTGGTGGCTTATATAAAGTTCTAGCATACCTCTCACTACAAAAGAAGTGTCTCATATCTGATATCACATACTGAAGAATGACTGTGGGGGGGGCATGGATGATGACCATGTTGTTATCAACTATAGTGGTTGTAGGGTGACATCATAAGTATTTTAGAGTATAGTTCTATGGTGTAATTGTTATGATAACAACCATGCCAGATGCTTTTCACACTGCTGTCACCCGATCACAAGGCATTACCTTTCCTACTGTATAGTCATTTTACAGACACTTGACATTGTAAGTCTGAGGAGTGTGAAACTGTGATGCATTCTTAGTTGTTATGTTAGTGGCTCAAGTTCTAAACACTGCCATCACAGAGAGGGATAACTGGTGATAATGCTAGTCAATGCTGCAACCAAATATTGTTCCACTGTAACTGCTATGTGTCCAATGTTACTCTGTTGGCACTGGATTTAGTTACTGTGGTTGCACAACTGACAAGAACCTGAATACGTAAAAGACTAGACCAGGCCAAGGTTGATGATAACTCATCCTATTTATGTATTGTATCGGCAAGACAGCTCTGCAACTCAAGCAGGACACATTATTTAGGAAATAAACTGTAGAAACATGTTATTATTGCTCTTACCTCCTCTTTAATGTCTGTGCTATGTTAATTGAATTCAAACATAGCAAAAAAATATTGTCCTATGTGTTTACTCATACGCACACAACTATATCTTATTTATGTTATAACTCTCACTACAAAGGAAGTGTCTCATATCTGATATCACATACTGAAGAATGATTGTTTGGGGGGGGGGCATGGATGATGACCATGCTGTTATCAATATTGATATTGTATCGAAACATTGACAGTGTTGGTAATTTGAATTATGTTTGTTTACACATCTTGCAGGCATCTACATGGAAACCTGTGGCACATGGTTGAATACTTCCATGAGACAATATGAAACATGTGTAATACAATAAAAGCATTATAATAGATCTACATATTGAAGTGCATGGTATTACATTCTATACTTATTTTGTTTTTTACAGTGGCCAGGGAGGCAGTGGTGGTACCACCTGTGCAGGTGAAGCAGGAGCATGGCACCAGTGCTAAGCGTAAGTGCAATAGTAGAAAATATTCAGACAAGATGTGCTGCTTACTAGATTATTAGAACAAAGAATCTGAAACTGTATGTTAAGTTAATCAATCGACCTGAAAAGTTACTATGGATAGTTCACATAGGCAATTACTTTATCTGTGACAGCACAGTATCCAATCTGTCTTATAAGCCACAAATACTTAGATGAGCATTCAAAGTGTGCTTTTAGTAAGTGTTTGTGCAACAACAATCATTCAGATTGACAGACAATTTATAAACTATTTCTGTTTCTATAGCTCAACAGTATAGCAAAATAGAAAGGTTAACTGTTGCATATTTTGCAAATATAAAAAAATAGAGAGTGAGGTGTATGATATGCAGAAATGTTCTAGCTTGAGGCATAAGCTGGTTAGGGCACAGCTGAACTGTGCTGTGGCATGGTGTGGGTAATATTAAATGATGCTGAATCATGGATCAGTATGATTTAATATCATGAAGGCAGCTCCTGAACTGGTCACATCACACTGTCACTGTACAATGTGTACTGACACTGACTTAGCAAAAGTAGTGATTAATGAGCACAGGGTTATGACAGTGCCAGCAGAACTACAGTTGCACTTGACACATGGAGCACAATGTTCTGTACTAGATATGCAAATGAGTCACACTATATCAAAGGTGAACATGGGGATATTTCCTTGTCATGATGTGTCATTTGCATGCAGGTGCACTGATCCTCAGCAACTTGCAACTGCCACACTGCCAGGTAGTAGCCATTGGTGCCCAATGCCTCATATCCCTCAGCAGTAATGCACTACAATATACGCCCATAGTAATTGTGATGTTGAACATTCGCTGTTGATCCACTGTACCATAACACCGTCACCTGACTGCAAGCATAATGAAGTAATTACAGTACATGCTGATCCACTGTACCTGGTTCTAATTTCAATTTTGGGTTTTGTGAATGATATAAGACCTGGTGATACAGTACTATGATATTCCCCACTGTAACAGAAATAGCCACCAAGACACCCACCCCACTCACTCCTTCAGTGGTATGCAGGACCTTGTGACCCACAAGCCAGCCAGATGAGTGGTGATTGCTAGCTAACGTTACAGTTGTGTGGCTATTTGTGTAACAAATGGGCAAATGCACATGCAGACAGTTCTGTACTACAGAGTCTCAGTATGTGGATGAACCATTCACATATTGGGATTCTGTTGCAGACTACTTTATGCATGTTCAGTCGCCCACATTTTGCATCTACATGCATACAGCTGTACTGTATGTGTCAGTTCATGATTGGTTTGGGAGGTGTCTTGCTGTAGACTGCCACCCTTTCTTGATGACGCTAGGTGAGGATTGTGGTGTTGGGTCTCAGTGGGTGGGTGGCAAATGTGGTACTGCTGTACAAAAAAGGGATTCTATCATTTACAAAGAGTACTATCAGCCATGGGAACAGGTCTAGTGGGCCAACACTGACTAGCTCTAGTAGTTAATTATCCCAATTGCTGTGCAAGGGGTAGCTTACAGTGGACTGCTGCGGCATACATGTAGTTGTCATGACCATGATCAGATGAGGGGGTACAGTCTACTGCACCAACAACTATATTTATATATAGAAAGCTTGCGATCAGCAATATGGTAGGGTCCACTGGACTACCATGGCAACTCAACATATTGAAAGCGAGTTATCAGTTTAATGGGTAGAGCTCATTGTACCAACAGAGCTACTTTACATATAGTGAGAGTGTGACCAATTGTCATGCGGGGTACAATGGTTAAGAAGCATGGTCTAGTTGAGATCCACAAATGATGAGTGGCATCTTATACTCTGCAATGTGTCAATCATGCAAAACCGACTAGATTTTCTTACTGTTTTCTTATGATGGATCTTCACCCCCCCCCCGTCACACAGCGCAAGCTGAGTGTGCACCTGCATATAGGCCACACATGCCAGACTGAATAATAGGAAGTCAAGGGTATACATGTTCATGTGAATTTTTTTTTTGTATACATTACTGGTGCACCCCACTTCATTGTGAATAACACAGTGTGAAGTGTCAGTTGGAGTACTGTGCTGTGATGCATCACTGGTTTTTGCATGATGCAAGATTGTTGCACCATGTGAAAGTGATCTATATACTGTACTGTGTGTGTTCCTAAGAAAAATTCATTGCTACTGGATTGCTTATAGTGAGGTGTAATTCAACAGTTTAACAATGCTGTGTGTATACATTTATCTTCCCATAGTTTGAGTATAATTAAGTAATAAGGCATAAGCAAGGGTTACGTCAATGGTCTCTTAATCACCCTCTAGGTTGTAATGTGATACGAGGTGTAGCTGAGTGGTACATGCCCCAGACGGTGATTAATTAACTATTAACATAATTCTTGGGAGTGCCTTATTTTTATTATAATAATAATGCTTTTTAAATAGTGTTAAACGTTGTTCAACATATGATTAAGTTGTATATGTATCTTTAAAGAATACACCAAAGTTGTAAAAGATAATAATGTTAGTGACAAGTCAGAACTTCGCATTAGCATCACATTCTTCTATGCTGCTGACAATAGGCATCTACATGCATTTAAAATATTCCTAGGAAAAAATTGTTGAGATTCAAGACAGGCAGAGAATCACCATTCTGAGAATAACATTTTAATACATGTTTTTTCTGTCTTTACAGGACAGCCTCAAGAGACAGTGCACTGGTCACTGCCACTGTTACTGCAGGCTCGAGCGCAAGGTTGACAGTCTCATAGAAGACAATGCTGTGCTGCGGGAGGGACAGGACAAATTGCTGTCTCTTCTGACAGCACAGCAGGTGACTGTCAACCTTGTGCTTGAGCCTGTGGGGACAGAAGCAAGTGTCAGTGTGCCCAGCAGCAGCACTGCTTCACCTGCGACAGTAACTTCTAGCCTCCCTGACCCACAATGAACGGCCTCCACAGCTGCTCTGGTGTCTCCTCTCCCAGGAGCAGCAGCTTCCACTTCTTTTGCACCTCCACATTTGCATCCAGCTTCTGGGCTGGGCTGTCTCAAGCAGCAACACACCTCTCTTACAAAGGTGTACATATTGTATATATTATAAGACTGTTTTTCACTCTTCCTTTTGTTACATTTCCTATAAATTACAATTTATTTTCATAGAAAAGCTATATGTTTTTATACACTATTTAGTTATATAAATCAAAGGTTTGATTTAATTTCATATGTTTTCTATACTTGTTTTTCTTTTGTGTTCTTAATCAAGTTATATTTTGATATGTAAAAAAACTAAATTTTCAAAGGAAGAGTTTATTTAATCATCCTATTTATTTTATTATGCTTAAAAATTTCAATAGTAGTAGCAGAAATAAATATTTTTTGTAACAAAAAGTTGTGTTGCACAATTCTTGCCTTGTGGGGATATTACTTAGTTATGGATATTGTACTACACAATACTCATCTTTAGTTATTGTGCTTAACAAGGGTATTGTGCATGTACTTTCAGGTTTGACAGGATAACAGTTCACCATTGTAAATGTGTAACAGTATTTGCATTGGCATTATTTGTATGGATTCATGTTCACAAGGTGCTTCTAGTAAAGTCAGACAACAAAACATTGCAGATATGTAGATATTTGAAAGTGGTAGTGACGCACATAATTACTTATTTTATGAACTACAAGATTAGTAACACTGAGTGCTAAATAATAGTGTGTGAAAGACCACAACCAGATTATTTGGTATGTGGCATGCCACTGTTAACTACAAGAAAACAAAAAATAGTAAGAGTTTTCTACATGTCAACACAATCCTAGATGCACATCATTAATAGCAAATAATATTGTTCTTCACATTGTGTTCACCTTGATTGTTTGCTGTCAAGAGATGATTCCAAGATTAAGATACAAGTACTGACTAGAACACAATGCAACACACAACTCATATTAGGAGTTATTGACAAGTCAAAAGAATATGCATGAGTTAGTGGCTATCTCACTCCTTAGAACAGACAATACTATTTCATGACTTACTGTGTTCTTGCATCAGTGTGTATTGCATTATGTATGTCTGGTGGTACCATGACGTTATTACCTATACTGTTTGCACTTCTCATTCTCAAAAAGAAAGGAAATTTGTGGCAAAAAAATCCATTTAATGCATCAGTTAGGGTTGTTCCACAGTGACCAAAGCAAGGAAATTTGGTGTTAGGGTTGAAAACCCTAACTCTGCATTCACCCCCCCAGCACACACACACACACACACACACACACACACACACACGTAAGTGGGGTAGAGGACCAAGGCAACATGACCAATCACAGACAACCAGCAGCAGGTCACAGAAATAAAAAACAACTGTCTAAATGTATTACAAGACATCCCCACCCACCTGACCAGGTACTGCAAAACTGAGGCCATGTACACCAAATGTACACATCCCTGATTGCAGGTGCACACAACGTACCACACTTAGGAGTTGCATGGTCTTACCTAGTGATGCCCCACACCCCACCACACCTGGTACTGCACCCTGACTGGAAATGAACAATGCAACTCTCTGATTGCAGCTGTACAAAGGTTTGTACACTTAAAAGTAAACAGAAATAAAAACAACTGCATGAATGTAGTAAAAGACATATCCATCATCAAGATACAAGAACTGTTGCATTTAAGTATGTGATGTGCATAGTAGTAAGTTGACTGTATCTGTCCACTCGAGATACACAACCTGATCTGGAGGTATGGGGTAGCTATTGCCTGTGCAAGGCTGTGAAACTCCTAATGGCATTAACAGATATACAGTTTCAGTGATGTAGGTGTACTGTTGATGTCCATGGACTTACTTTCACTGTGTTTGTATACTAAGAATGCAGTAACTGGTCTCTCTATCAGAGAATGGAATTAGCTGGCTGAGGCCAAGCAACTTCTAAATGTGCTAACATTAGTGTACCTACAATGATGGAGGTGAATCACAGATGTCCATAGGCTCAGTTTTGCTGTAGCTCTCTACTGAGGATGTAGTACCTGGTAAAGACAATGGCATTGCCTGTCTGATGCTACACAAATCCAAATTGTGGTAAGTTGAGTATCCTTGTAATGAGTGAGGTGAACCATTTGTCTCCACACCCTCAGTTTTTTGCAGTCGATCTCCACACAGGTTGTAGTACCTGGTCTTTGGGTTTGGCAGACCATTACATGGCTGATGCCATACAAGTGATAACTATGCTAATTGTACTACACCAGCAATCAGGTAGGTGTATCATAGATATAAACAGACTTTCTTTTACTATAGCTTTCAGTCACAAGGGACCAAATGTTGTAGAAAGGGAGGGGGCATTCTCTCCCACAGACTGTGTGACTCATTATTGTACTAACCTTTGCAAGGCTGCAATAATGGAGTAACAGTGTTGATGTTCATGGGTTCATTTTAACTGGGGTTCTCCAGTAGGTATGCAGTACCTGGTCTCAGTGGGTGGGGCATTGCCTCGTGAAGATCCTCCATTGCCTAACAGTGGGAGGTTGTGTATACCTTAAATTAACTACACATAGCATACCTGTCCAACTACTTAGTTTTGCTGTGCTGTATAGCTGAGGTGCAGTATCAGGTGTGGTGGGGTGTGGGGCATCACTAGGTAAGGCCATGCAACTCCTAAGTGTGGTACGTTGT
The DNA here is from genome assembly GCA_016271365.2 of Neoceratodus forsteri. NCBI lineage: Eukaryota > Metazoa > Chordata > Ceratodontiformes > Ceratodontidae > Neoceratodus > Neoceratodus forsteri. The sequence continues at coordinate 452,387,757 of CM028131.1, forward strand.
GTGCACCTGCAATCAGGGATGTGTACGTTTGGTGTACGTGGCCTCCGTTTTGCTGTGGATCTCCACTGAGCATGCAGTACCTGGTCAGGTGGGTGGGGATATCTTGTAGTACATTTAGACACTTGTTTTTTATTTCTGTCACCTGTTGCTGGTTGTCTGTGATTGGTCATGTTGCCTTGGTCCTCCCCCTACTTGCATATGTGTGTGTGTGTGTGTGTGTGTGTCTGTGTGTGTGTGGTGCTGGGGGACTGAATGCGGACTTAGGATTTTCAACCCTAACTCTGAATTTCCTGACTTTTGTTGCTGTGGAACAACCCTAACTGCTGCATTAAATGGAGTTTTTTGCCATGAATATATGTATATGTGTATATATATATAGATATAGATATATGTATATATATAATGGTAGCACTGTAGTGCTACCATAGTTAGGGTTGAGGAGCCATTTTAAGGTTAAAGGGTCAAACTTTGCACCATAATAACTTTGCCACCATTTAACAGATTTGCCTAAAATTTAGCATGCATGATTGGGCATGATAGTTCTTGGGATCTGCCTAGTTTTGTACCAGTCGGATATATAGCTGTGGAGTTATTAAGCACTAATGAAATGTGCGTTTATGCTTTTTTGTGAATTCTTTGCTCTCGCCTACCGGTTGCACAGTTTGTGTGCCTGGTCTGAAAACATCAGGGAACATGCGGCCATGGTTCCTGATGTGTTCTTTGAAGATTTCGTGAAAAAATATTATAGTTATTATTAATAAAAGTTATTCAAAAAACAAGTTCCCATTATAAGTCAATGGGAAAAGTTAACAAAAAGTGCGAAAGTGTCATACATGCAGTTTTTAGTGTCGAAAATTACCCCAGTAGTGTCGTGAGTCAGCCATTTTTTTTCAGTTAGTGATCACAGAAATGCTTGGCATTTAAATTTGGGACCCTCTATGGACAAAATTCTTTTTGTGTTCACCTAGTCAGACCCTGAGGATGCTAGCCATGTCTTCATTTTGGGGTTAAACACCCCAGAAATATGTTTTCCAAATTTCTGGATAAAGTAGTGTCACAAAGTAGTGTCACACTCACAACACTTTCACAAAATTTACGAAAGGTGTGGCAAATTGCGACACTACTTTTCCAGGCTATGGCCAAAATGACAACACTTCTTTGCCACCCTGCTGCAAAAGAACTGTTTGGGTATTTTTGAGCTGAAATTTGGAGGGAAGGCAGCCAACCACTCACAGATGTGCCTTTCGGTAGTTTGGTGGAAAAATATTGCACGGCTCCCAAGTTACGGTTCTCCAAAGTTGAAGTTTTTTCCTGTAGACTAACATGGTGGCATACGCTGCACCTTTCAGGGCTCGTATCTCAAAAACGGTGCGAGATACAGATTTTTCATTGTGACTTACATGTAATACAAAATGGTAGCCAGGAAAATAATGATTTCTGTGACATTTACATTTTTTTCCACGTCATACGCTTGCTGAGATATTTGCAATTAAGTACTTCCAATGCTCGTTTTAAGCTTCCATTCCCATTACAATGCATACATTCTTTATGCACACTGTGTTTCTCTATGCAGTTGTCCAGCAAAAACAGGGTATGCAGTTCCGTTACTGTTACACTTACTGTTTCAACTTGCGTTTATTTCTCCGTTTGCATTACCTTTCCCGTGTATGCCACTGTGTGCATTACCCTTTGCATTGTCATTTGCTCTTGCATTTTCCTTACTGTTACCATTTCCATTTCCACCTTGTGTTTGTATTGCTGTTCCTATTACTATGTCATAAGACATCACATGGTGGGAGTGCAGGGCCCTTTGGGTCCCGCGCTCCCGCCACTGCATTACATTCACTATTTCTCATCATCATTGTCAAAAAGAAGGGGAATCAGAGGCAAAAAACTCCATTTAATGCATTAGTTATGGTTGTTCCACAGCAAAAAAAGTGAGGAAATTCAGTGTTAAGGTTGAAAGCCCCCCTTGGACCCCCCAGTCCACCCCTCCAACTGGCATCGGGGTGCACGTTGCGGTCGTTGGTTCTAACTCTGACCCCATTCTCCTATACCTCTGCTTCTTCACACATGTGATGGGGTGAGAGTTAGGGCCAACGACTACATCTATATATAGTTTTTTTTCCCCCTCATGGTCTAATGGACCTCCTCCCTTACAGGAATTTCTTACACTTTTGAGCTTGCTCATTGATTACTTTGATGTTGAGAGGTGACATCCCCATTCAGTACCACAGTAGGGTATCAGCACATGATGCTCACACTGAAAAAGCACTTTAGATTAAAGATCATGATAAATTTTTGTATGGCAAGGAAAGTTCCCAATTTTTTCACCCCTATGGTGGGTGCAAATCTTAGGCCTTTCTTAAGCACACATTTTTATAGTTCAGATAGTTGTATTTCAAAGAGGTTTATCACATTGTCCTGTGTTTGGTACACTTATTCAGAAGGTCCGGTAGGTGAAAATATTGTTTTCTCCCCGGAACCATACTTGTCTGTTCCTGTTGCCCCTGTAATTCTTTCTCTCCCTGTAATGTGCTATATCTTCCCTTCTAGTGTGCTTTTTCTTATGTTTCTTGGTCTCCTTCTCAGTCTCTGGGGAAAGGGGGATTGGGAGGACTTCTGCACAAAGAAAATTGCAGATTTGCTGTTTGATTACCCTCAGCTGACTTCACTCTTTGCCACTGACCAAGATTTATTTTTCAAGACTGAGTATAGCTGCAGACAGCACAGGTTTACAGGTTAAAGGCAATTATAATGTACAGTATATTAGTGCATTGAAAGTGTATGGTACTCACTGGAAGGCCGGCTTGGGGGAGATGGCTTGAGCATCCCATGACTGCTCGCCATCTCCTGGGAGGAATGAGGGCCACAACCCTGTGTTTGGAGACTGCTGGAGGAGGCCAGAAGTAGGGCAACACATTGGGACACTGCTAAGGGGAGAGTGATGGATGTCGGCACATGTCTAGATGTCCCTGATGTCACGCACCCCAAGGGGAGCAGACCATGAAACACCAGCTCTGTGCCACCAGATGACAGCTGCTTGGTCACTGGCACCACTGAAGCCCTCCAGTGAGCCATTCTCCCCACCTCAGCAGTCTCCTGGGGCCTAATGTGAATGTGCTAGGTAACCCCCCCTCCAGTGCCTTCCCTCTCAGAGGAGGGGGACCCACCCAGTGAAGGGTTATACTGGTATACCCTGGGGGAGCTGCGATGTGGAGGGACTCAAGTGAGGTCAGTAGGGGTCAGGGCAGACCTGAAGGAGTTGGGGCACTGGAGCCGAAGGAGCAAAAAAAAAAAAAAAAAAAGTGTATGGTATGTATGTATATGACACAGACATGTAGTTCTGACCCCAAACTTTCATTAAAAAAGATGTCTAGCTCTAATAGCTTGAACATTAGCCCATAATTAAGAGATTATCAAAGCTTGTATAAAACATAACAGGCTAAAACATACTGATGTGTACAGATATGCATTAAAGTGTTCTTATATACATTTTACTATGCCAAATTAAAACAAGTGTTTATCTGTTGAGGATGTTATGTTTTATATATAAATATATATATATATATATATATATCTAGTATAATTTATATGTGTGTGTATATACGTGTGTGTGTGTGTATTGGTAAGGGCTATTGTATCTTTGGAACTATTAGGGCTAGAATTGAATATTTTTAATGAAGGCTTGGAGTCAGCACTACATACCTATGTTGCTTTCCATGAATCAATATACATTAAAGTGCACCTGTACATGAATTGATATACACCAATGTATTTTAAAAAATGTTAATGCATACAGTGCTAGAACCATAAGGGCTAGGAACCTCATGTTTTGTAAATGAATGGTGGTAGACAGCACTAAATGCCGGAGACATTTGATGCACTTTCCATGCATTGCTATCCATTAAAACATATTGCTGTATGTTGATTCTGTATTTGAGCAATAAGAATAGCATAATTCTCCAGTGGGTTATACCTTTCTAAAGTGGTTCAATCACATCACAAAATGCCCATTTCCCCTCATCCCACTGATTATTCTTCCTATGATTTCTCATGCTTTACCTGAAAAAAAAAATATGAAGAAGAAAACCACTGCCTATATTTTATTTTTCATAGTATATGATTATGGTTTATTGTGTACTAAAATAAAGTAGCTCAAAAAGCTTGTGGTACCTGTTTTAAAGTTGTTGTGCACATTCTAAGGTTGTTGTGCATGTTCTATAGTCATAGCACCTCTGCTGCACTGGGCCGACTGCTGCCGCATTCACTTTTTTATAGCACTTGTCTGTTTCAGCTGCGTTCGCTCCCCCACTATGTTCACTCCTGTCAGTTTAACTTTGTCTTCCACATCCCAGAGTTTATGAGAAAGCTCTTTTTCTTCTCTTTCATTCCCCAATGTGCAGTGAAGTCCGTGTCTTCTTGACATCAGTTCCATAAAATGACCAAGGTTTCACGCAATGGCTCACACACACACACACAAACACACTCTCCAACTATGGGATAATGAGGTCTGTGCTAAACTCAGTCCTCTTGGTGAGAGGGTGAGCAGGCATAATCTGTCTCACAGAAACAAAACAACATTCGAAGTAGCTCTCATTTGGGAGAGATGTTCATTATGTTTTTCTTGCTCATCAACAGTTTAGTATTGTGAGAAAAAGTGAGCCTTCTGATGGGGAATAGGTTAGGAAGCACAGCAATGTGCAGCATACAAATAATTTTTAAACTGTGTACTATAACAAATAAAATATGGGTGACCATACAGTATGGCTTATCTTATAGCTTGTTTGAGAGGTTTAAGATGAAGCAGCTGCTATTGGAGGAATTGAACTCAAGCTACTATTGAAGTAAAACAAAACAAAGACTTATCTGATCTCACAGGAAAAATACTCTCCACTGAACTACATGTCAAAGAACAAAAGTTGAGCCATGGGTGCTTTCATGAAGGTTTTGTGCTGCAGTTAATATTTTAGGATTTTACCACTGAGCTGGAGAACTGCTCCATAGGTTAAATTTAATTGGGAATGAGTAGCCATTTTCAATTACATGAAGACTGCATCAGTAGGCTACCAAGAGGAGCTAGTTTGAAGGATAAAAATGATTTATTTATTCATATAAATGTGATGACTAAAATAAGCACACTAAGCTAGATCCCATTTCTAGGTGTGACATGGGGGAGCAGATACAGCAGGGAGTGAAATCACAATAAGAAGAGACAACTGCATGCACATGAACAATAAAATCATAGAGCAAGTAATGAATTCAAGCGAAAGAAAAAATAAACAATGTAAAATGTGTACAAACCATATCAGTTAGGGGGTAGCCAGGATGAGAACTAAGGGAGCATGCCACCAACGTATGGCAAGAGAATTATGGAGGCATAACATTCAAATTACTAAGTACAGTGTTTTAATCTATACAATACAGTACAATCATAATGGGTAAAATAGGTACAACTGTGTGAGATGGCGAATAGGGTACAGGTTAATTGAACTGCAGGGAGAAGAAGAAGCCTAGCTGCAGATGCATGCTTTTGAGAAGTGTGTCAGTAAGAGCAGCTCGAGAGAGTTCTGGGAGGAAGAGAGATGAATGCAGCAATGGAGGATGTTCTACTGTGTTGAAGAGCACATAGACAAAGCTGACTGGCCTACTACAGATGTACTGCAAGGGATATGAAAAGAAAAAAGCAGCAGATAATCAGAGGAAGTAGCAGGAGGGAATGGCAGGGTTACAGAGAAAGAAGTAAGTGGGAACAGCGGCAAGCCAGTAGTTGGCTATACAGATGAATAGTGTTAAAGAAACTTTTCCTTAATGGAGTGGAAACAGAGATTAACGTATACAGAGCAGTGATGGGTAAGAGAGAAAGAACACTAAGGGCAAAGGGGGAGAAGGAATGAAAAAAGGGGGGAAAGCCTGGCAAGTGTAATCTTGATGTAAACAACATTTGCATAGTCAGACACCAGCAAGATCATCTAAGGATGATCTCCTGGTGGACCAGGACAGGAATACTAGATGCGTCTTGATACAACACACCTAGAATATGGAAATTTTTCTGATGCATGGCATTGATGAGGGTGGAAAAGCTATGAATCTGGTCCAGCTATATCTCTTAGTAATTTAAGTAAGGCTACCATTTCAAGCAGGTTGCCATCCAGAGGTTTGAAGACAGGTATGTGTTGAAGCCTTGCTAATCTCTTTCATATGTTGAAAGGCTGTACATGACACAAACTCCATAATGCACAGATGATAATACACATGAGTGTTTTACGTCATGTGAAAGAAGTCAAAATCTATGAATAATTTAATATAAACAGCAATTCTATATAGAATAATTCATGGGAGGGATGTGTAACAAGGTTTTTATGTATACCCAAGTGTGGGATTCCCAGTAAATAACATGAACAATGCTTCAGTGGCTTATCAGGTTACCACACACCATTGCTGTGCAAAAAACTGACTTACCCACACCTCCCTATGTTTAATATTTTATAAAACCAGCTAAAACCCAATTTTCAGCATTTTCTGTCAGGTTGTCATGATGATTAGTATGAATATAGTTGTCATTTAGATCAGCGTAGCCAATGCATTACCTAATGGACAGTGAATAAAAATGCTGAGCCATTTTTTTCTTCTTAGTTTGAGTTAATTGGCTGCAAACAGGTTCATTCATTGTTTGGCCTCAGTGCTAAATTCTAAGTGATTTGATATGGTTTGTGATACCTATTTGGAAGCACTCAAGAAAGGATTGTTCCTTCTTAGCTGTTCCTCAAAGTGAGCGGTTCGTGACTGCAAACAGTTGAGATCACGGCCAAATCAAACAGACTGACAGAAAAAGAGGAACTTAAACAATAAGAAAAATGATTTGCTAAACTTCTTCAGTCAAACTCCATTATACAATCATCATTATTCACATGTGTATAACAAGGTTTACAGCATCAACTAACGTAACAAGCTACAACAATAGCTTACCAGTTATTGTAATCAGTTTATAGAGCACAGAGATTGTGATTTTGACTGATTTAAGAGGTTGATGACATATATACATGCTGTACATACATATATTGCAAATTATTTCTTATTTATCATTCATCAAGTCCTGATGCAGTTTGATGTTAAACCCTGATTTTTGCACAACAACTTGATCATCCTTGGACCTTTTTGCTTGAAATGTGGTATGTGCTTAAGCAGTGCAAAGATCTTGGGTACCTGTAAATTTGTTAATAATTAAATCAAAAGTTTTAAAGTTCAAGGTGGTTGAAAACATAAAGAATATGATAATTGGCCCAGCCCGGTGGCACTGAGGGTTGAGGTGCTGAACGCCACACTGGCAATCTGGGTTAAGGAATGAGCTTGGGTCATCGGGGGCTGGCAAGGGAGGAGAGGATTGAGCATCAGTAGGATAGCTTTCCTCTCCTGGGGAGGGTGGGAGAATGACTCCCTGGTGCTAGCGACTCCCAGTGGAGGTTGGGGGTGCTACAGCCAGGGGATCATGTCAGTGATGGGTTGGGAGCATTGGCAGACATCTGCAAGAAGGGCACAGGAGCATGCTCAGCCTGTACCAGACATCATTTCACATCCACACTCTTTTGGGGGTTCTCACTCTCAGGCATGAACAAGGAAACCACCCATTAGCTGGGTGGAAGATATCACCTGCCCCCACCTCCAATGCTGGACCCTGCCCACTGGATCTCGATTTGTCCTCCATCTTTGCCTAAGGGGCACTAGATGAGGTAAGCACTGGGGAGCTGAAGGTGGCCCTGCCCTGGGGGTTAATGTCTGGGTGTTTCTCCAGAGATGTGTTGTGGATGGAGATGGGAGATCAAGAGTATAGCTCGGGAGGGTCTTGGCAGGAGGGGAACATGCAGGATGACTGATGGGGCCCCAACCAGCGGCGACAGGAGGGGAAAAAATGTAGGGGGGAAAAAAATTACAAAATATGAAAATTAAAACTGTATTATTGCTCAATGATAGCAAAAGAATGGTTGGAATATACAAGATGAAGCATGCATGTTTGTTAGAGTTTGGCCCAAGGGTAATCGTTTTACAGTTGTTGTAGTTTTTTTTTTTTTTTTGGTAGTTTTTTTTTTTTTTGTAATAAATGTTTAGTTTTTGAGTTAGGTAGAAAAGTTAATTCAATTTTTGCACATACACTATGCAAAAACTGAACGTTCTGAAAATAAGTGAATTTTTATTTTTGTACATATACAATGCAAAAACTGAATGTTTCGAAGATAAGTGAAGTTTCAATTAACCCATGTTGTTAATTTTACTGGTTATGTGACAATTAGCAGTCACACAGCCAATAATAAAAATGAAAACCCTTTGCACATTAAATATAATGAACAGGTGAGGAAATGTTCCTAAAATATATGTGGCTGCCTGTGTAGAGAGCCAAAATGATTCTTTTGTAACTGTCATATTTAATCTTTGTTTTATGCATTTTAATGTTTTGTACCAAGTAAATGATTAAAATTGCTTTAGCTTTCAGTACTGTATGCATGGGCCTGTGGCAGGTGTCTAGTCACACTACTGGCAGACCCCTTCCCACCCAACCTGTTGAAAGGAATTTCCCCCACACTTGTCCACCTGCTGGTACCCATGCCACCCTTCTCCACTGGTATCCCTGTGAATCAAGTGTTAAGTGTCATCACTGTGACCTCTACAGAGTAGTGGGTTGGACCTTACTTGCTATTAGATGCCAAGAAACCTACATACATGGTCCCTCAAAGCAATGCGGAATTTGTTACTGTCTTATTTATCAAATCTACTTCAAAAATCTATGGAATCATATAACCTAAGAAAGCACGGTATCAATCAATCAATCAATCAAAGTCTTTATTTAACCAGGCGATCACTGTTGAGCAAGCTCATTTTCCAAGTGGTCCTGGGTTTTTTAACAAGGGACAAGGGACAATATACATGGGATGCAACACACAAGAAAATAGTAATAATACAAATAAAGTGAGATACAATAATACAGTATATACAAAGTATCAGGAGGTAGCATTGACAGTAGTATATGTTTGGAACAGAAGATACAGCTAATTTTCGGTAGGACCCAATTTTTCATAAAAGTAAAGAAATATTCATAGCAGGTGCACTGAATACAAATAAAACCTAATATAAAAAGATATATAGTGATATGGTATGGAGAATTTAGAGATGGAACCAGGGTCAAAGGAATGTGGAAGGGACAGATATGGGGGTAAAAAAAGGGGAGAGGGAAGAGTCGATTATAGATGTGATCAGTCTTTTAACAGCAGTAATTAGAGTGTGCTTGTTCTTATAGGAGTCACTATTTAGGGAAGACAAGCACAGGACTCCTTATTATTATGTAGATATAGAGATTTAAAAGCTGCTAGGCTGATGGGGTGAGTTCATTTCAAAGTTTTTTTCAGGTTATTCCACAGTTGAGGGAGCACAAAGCTGATGGCTGCTCTGCCAATGCAAGATTTTGCTTTGTAAACATAAAGATAGATACATGAAGTGCTTCTCAGGGCATACTTCCCCAGAGTGCACAAAGGTAAACAGACAGAGATATATTGGGGCATTTTATTTGAGATGGCTTTGCATGTCCAAACTGCAGCATTTTTTTGCCATCTGTAAGCAAGGGATAACCATCCCACCGCTCTGTACAATGCGTGATAAATCTTATGGCTCTGTGATAATGTGTATCGAGTTTGGCTAGGGTACCTGCAGGTCCCTGACTATATAGAAAGTCTGCTTAATCCAATAGGGAAAGAAAGGTAGTTTGAACCAGTTTCAGTTTAGTGTCTCTTGTGAGGAGATTATTAATCCTAAAGAACAGACCAAGTCTTTGTCTAAGTTTCTTTGCCAGTTCTTCTAAGTGATCTGTGAAAGCAAGTCTATAGTCTAACCAGACCCCCAGGTACTTGAACTTTGGTACTTAGTCCAACCACTAACCTAGAATGGTAGTGATCTGAGGAAGTGTCCCAGCAATTGTAGGATTTATTGCATTTTGAAGGGGCGAGAGGAACTATGCTTTGTTTTTTTTTTTGCATTTAAGAGCAGTTTCTGGTTTATAAGCTGATGTTGCAGCAGATTAAATTCATTTTGAAGGGCTTTACAGGCCACTTCAGGTGTAGGGCTATTAGCATAGAGTACCGTATCATCCACCAATAGGTGTATTTGTGCTTCTTTGATGGGGGCATCTACGTTGTTAATATAAATGGTGAAGAGCAAGGGACCAAGAATGGAACCTTTCAGTATACCCCTCAATAGGGGTTTTGGTGGAGAAACTTCCCCTTCTGCCTTTACTTGTTGCAGTTGTCCTGAGAGGTAGTAGGAGAACCATTTAAGGGATAGGAAATCCAAACCAATGTTCCGGAGGGACGACAGAAGCAGTCTGTGATCAACGGTATTGAACGCCTTGCTTAGGTCCAAGAAAACTGCACAAAGTTTTTTTTTGTCTAATTCAAGCTGCCAGTCATTTGTTACCTTGGCTAGAGCAGAGATTGTACTGTGCTGTGCTCTAAAACTGGATTGAAATGGGTTGAGCAATTTTTATGATTCCAGGTACTTCCGAAGCTCACTATTTTCTCCAGCATCTTTGACAGGATTGGAAGTAGGGAGATTGGCCTGTAGTTATTGAGGTCATTAGGATCTCCTGACTTAAACAAAAGGACCACAAGTGCATTTTTCCAAATGGGCGGTAGGTCACCCTGGGACAAGGATAAGTTGAAGAGATGAGTAACTGGGACTGCGATGACACGGTAGCCGATTTTTGAGAAGTATGGGTCAATCAGGTCAGCCCCAGCACTTTTCCTAGTGTCCAGTTGAAGGAGAAGATCTTTGACTTTTTTCAGGGAGGTAGGCTACAGAGAGAAGGATGGATTGGGGATGGGTTTTTCTTGAGTATCCAATCTAAGTTGTTGGCAGAGGATATTCACAGGAGAGGAGTCAAAGGCTAGCCCTGCAGTGGCAAAATGATTATTGAGATCATCGAGGATAGACGGTCTGTTGGAGATGACAGTATTGTCAATCAATAATTTAGTAGGTAGGGAATTTACAGTGGTGTGAAATTCAATGTCTTTTATAGTCCTCCAGAATTTGGAGGCATTTCTTGAGGAGCTCTCCAGCTGACAGCGGTAGAATTTAGCTTTGGCTTCTCTGCCCATTTTGGTGCAGAGGTTCCTCGCCCTTCAGAAAGAATTCCAGTCATTTATTAAATTCGTTTTCCTAGCAGTTCTCCAGAGTACATCCCTACTCTGCAGAGCATCTTTCAGGTCTTCTGTAAACCACCAACAGGATTTGTTTCTGGCATGAACTTTTGCTATGGGAGCATACTTGTTGAGAGCCCCTAGCACAATTTCTGAGAAAATATCATAAGCCGTAGTCAGGGACTTGGCTAGATAGAAGTCTTGCCATCGCATGGAGTCTCTTAAGTCTGATATATACCCATGGAGATCAAAGTTGCATATGCACCTTTTAATGGAGAATTTTGTGTAGTTGTGGATTTAAGAGTGGATCTTACACATGCAATGAAGCAATGGTCACTAATATCAGAGAAAAATATGCCAGCATGGGAGAATAAATGGGGTTTGTTAACTAAAATGATATCCAAAAGCATACCATTATTAGGGTTGAGCTTGTTAGGATGAGTAGATTAGTTTATTAGCTGTGACAACCCAAGGGAATCACAGAACATTTTAAGTGGTGTGGAAGCACTGGAGAGCCAGTCTAAGTTGAAGTCCCCTAGTATGATACACTCTGAAGATGCCAACCCAGGATGTTTCCAAGATGTTTTAACAACTGTAGTTCAGCTGATGAGGGTCTGTAGCATCCTATTATACATAATGAGACACGGGTGGCAATTTCAATCTTTAATGACAAGCTTTTGAATTCTTTTGGGACAGAAGTTGAGTCAATTATGGAGGCAGGGAATTTATCCTTGATGTAAATAGCTACCGCACCACCTCTGGTTTGCCTGTCGGCTCTGAATAAAGAGTAGGACAGGATGTTAACTTGGTTGTTACTGGTCACCGGTTGGAGCCAGGGCTCCATAATCACAAGAACTTCTGCAGCAGTATGATATACCCAGGCCTGAACAGAAGTGATTTTTTTTAATAGGCTACATATATTAACATGCAATAAGTAATCCCCTTGAGGCTTTGTAGCTCTGCTGAGGATTCCATGGGTGCCAGAGGGCCTGGATTAAGCTCAACATTTCCTGAGCATAGTAAAAGCAGGAACAAGAGTTTCCTGCAGAGTCCTAGAAGAAGTGTGGGTGGTTGAGTCTTCTTTCAGTTATGTGGTTTGTCTGTGGCAGTATAGGGAGTTCTAAGGCTAGTTCCCAGTTTTCCTGATGCTGCATACAATAATACCCCAACCAAGAGAGTCAATGGGAGTAGGGGGGAGTAAGCAGAAGGTGGTGTAGCCCTGTGGGCAGGTTCTAAGAGAGTTCCTATATGCCGGTGCTGGTGAAGGACCAGCAGTGGGCTAGGGGAAGTTAGAGCACATACAAGTTCTTCTACTTGATAGGAAAAGTCCTGGTCAGACAATGTAAAAAGAGAGCCATTTTCCACTCCAGAAGTTATTTTTTGATTCATGTTCGGGTCCAAGACATGTAAGATGAGCAGAGACAAGCATAGAAACAGGTAATATTCCCTCATTATGAGACTATCACCCAATGGGCACTACAAGTGCAGGCAAGAGAAGGGATTCTCAATGGAGGAGAATTTCTTAATCCCTGCAGAATACTACTATAGGCAGTGGAGCCTGAAGCAGTAATCCTTAAGTACAGCCCCTAGTCAGGCTAATAAGAAAATAGTTCACCTGACTATAGAGTAGTACTAGGGGCAGAGAGGCTTTGAAGCAAATTTCTTAGCTACTACTCTGGAGCAGACTAAGTACTAGAGAGATCATCTGACCTAAATCAACTGCCTTACCAAGACAGGATATGCTAGTGAGCAATAAGCAAATCTAAAGTACCAAAATGCTATGCCTCAGCAAGACAGAATGAGATAAAGCTGCTAGAAGGCTTAGTTGCAAAAAGGGGATGGGAGGAATTGCAGTTGTTGACAGTAAGTAACCAATCAATTGAAACATCAAATAGCAGTGAGCAGAGACTGTGTGCATTTAAAGGAGCCCTGGGAGGAGGGGTGGGAAGAAAAATCAAGGAAGTTTGCAGAGTTAGCACTGAATCAGTGCACATACAGTTGAGAGAAACTGCAGCAGGGGAATGGTAAGTTACTTACACAGGCCGAGCAGAACAGGCTAAATTAAAATATGTAAATTAGGAGCTAAGTACAGGGATGCAGGCTTACATTAAGCCACACATCTGGGGTGCTCCTGTCTCAGGTGAGTGAGATCAGCCAATCAGGGAGCTCTACACAGGCATGGAGCCAATAGCGCTACCCTGAGAAGGTGCCAAAATTGAAAACAGCAAATTGCAAGTGATGATCCGGTTCAGCGTTCACACAGCCCAGAGAAATTGTGGCAATTTTTCAAGCATCGTACCTTATCTACCTCTTTGAGGGTGGGTGGATTAGGCTTCTTGCACTGTAGAGGTGCTATGGCTGGATCGTGACTGCTGCCCATGTGGGCAAGTGGCACCTGTAAGGAAGGAGATAGCAGATTAAATAGGAGCAGATGGGGGGTGTCTAAACAGAGACACACAAAGAGAGCTGAACTCCAACTTGAAAGACAAAGTCGGGGGCAGTCTCAGACAGAGGCAAGGTGCTGGCTAACTCGGGAATCTAAAACAAGCACAAAAGAACAGACCTATGGGGGTGGGCAAGAGGAACAGAATAGAGAAAGAGGAGGACAGGGGGACAAGGCAAGATGATTAAGAATGAAAGTCAAGGGCAGGAGCCTTAGGCTCAAGACAGAGGCTACAAAGATTTTACAAGTCACTGAATTTTCTAACTAAGTCCATAGCAGTAAGCATGTAAACCCAGTACAGTCTAAAATAGGATTAAAAAAAAATATATTAACAAAACCAGTAAAACTTTTTTACAAACTCAGTTCAAGGCAGTGTACAGAGTGAAAGTTTAATTGGGGAAAAATCAAGAGGATGTTTGCAGAACTAGCACTGAATCAGTGCACATACAGTTGGAGAGAAACTGCAGCGGGGGGAATGGTAAGTTGCTTTACACTTGCCGAGCAGAACAGGCTAAATTAAAATATATAAATTAGGAGCCGAGTACAGGGATGCAGGCTTACATTAAGCCACATGTCTCAGGTGCTTCTGTCTCAGGTGAGTGAGATCAGCCAATCAGGGAGCTCTACACAGGCGTGGAGCCAATTGCGCTACCCTTAGAAGGTGCTGAAATTGAAAACAGCAAATTGCAAGTGATGATCCGGTTCAGCATTCACACAGCCCAGAGAAACTGTGGCAATTTTTCAAGCGTCATACCTTATCTATCTCTTTGGTGGGTGGGTGGATCAGGCTCCTTGCACCATAGAGGTGCTATGGCTGGATCGTGACTGCTGCCCCCAAAATCTGGTAAAATGGCTTTTAGCGTGGTTGCCCCTACTTTTTGGAATGCTGTGCAAGACTCACTCAAAATTTAGTTGCTTGCTAGCCCCGCTTATTTTATGGTCCATCTTTGTCAATTCTGTGTTGATAAATATGAATGCTGTTGAGAAAAACTATGTACGTTACGTATTACTGTGTGTTGCAATACTGTAGTTGTTAGTTGCACTCTGTGCATATAACCTCTGCCGTAGGTCCTGTATATTAGTAGTCCTGCTTTTTTTATCTTTATATTAGATTATAGTTGTTAACCAGTACTTAAGAAATTGTTAATGTCTATGTATCTTATGGAGTCACACTGTTACTTATTGGTATGTTATCTGGCCTACCCAGGACCTCCTTGTAAATGTGCACTGCTCAATGGAGTTTCTTTTCCTGGTAAAATAAATAAATACAAACAATGATTCCCGGTCTTTGGTGTCAAGTCCAACACTAGTATCCACCTCCTGCCCAATCAGTTGAATGGAAATCCCCCATCTTCTAGTAACCACGACACCCTCCTATCACCTCTTATATCCCCTACCCTGAATGAGCTTGTAAAAGTAATTTCCAGAGTGGATGCCCAGTCCCACCAATGGTCTCTCTCCCGAATGACCCATTGAATATTAAAGTCCCTCTCATCCTTGCCCACCCTTTAGCACTCACAGCATCTTTCCCCACCAGCACCCATGTCATCATCACTCATCATTAATAGTCCCCCAGTGCAGTTCTTGTCCTCATAGTGCCCTAGTATAGTTCCTCAATATCCCTGACATGGTCCTCTACCTGCAATGAATGAAAAATGTGAGATGAAAAAGTCTGAAAATGTGCCCAGTACACATACAAGTGGAGTTAGCCTTGTCACAGTTGTTTTTCTTTTGCCCATTACATGTCATCTTTGGCAGGTTTCACCCCAATTTTTAGAGTGGCCATATTGCAAAGCCACCACACAAACTTTTAAGGGTCATTGTGTAAATCTGATCTGAAATGTGTTTTATGGAAAACTCCCCCAAAACACATTTTGGGATGGACCAAACAGGTGGCACACATGCATTTTTGATTGGAGTTGGTTTCTTAGCAAACCTGAAAATGTGGTGTCAAAATGGCCAAAAGGGCCAAGGTGTGAATAAAAAAAAAGATGAAAAAAAAGCTAAGTCCATGAGCATGCACAGTAGACACATTTCTGAATGCTTGAGAATAGGTTTCTAAGTCCAGCATTAATAAATTATTTAAAATCGCTAAATGGTCAAGAAACAGTGCACTGAGTCATGCACTTAGGATGCATGTCATGTTTCATTCAGACCTAAATGGCCTTCTGCATTCTACTGTGTGCAGGTCCCAAAGGGTTCTGCATGAAGCAATTAAGAACTCAACTCATATTTCTAGCAGGGCCCAAAATACCCTGTATGTCCTCCTTTGTGCAGGGGACAAAGGGCCATTTGTGAAGAAAGTTAGAACTTACTGTAACTCTTGATTTGCACAATGTTTGAAGGGTTTGAAAAGCTGTGTTTCCTGCTTTGCACAGGGTCCTTCTTTGTGTAGGGCTCTGCACAAAGCAAGTTAAAATACTTGTCATGTTTTGTGCAAGGATCATGTGTGAAGCATGTTAGGACTTGGCTCCTGTTTAATGCTGGGTTAAATCCCCACCCCATCTGTTTTTCTTTGCACATGGCCTGAAAGGCACTGTGCATCCTGATTTGTGCAGTGCACTAAGAAAAGCAAATTAGAATTTGCTTTCTCAAAAACAAATGCAATTAATTGTAAGACAATTATGTTAACTGTATCTATTAGGGTTTAGAAACAGAGTGAATAAAGTAAGGAAATATAAAAAATGAGTTTCTAGTCTCATGAGTCATGGCAGATGAGTAGTGCGGTCTTCTTTGGGGTTTTACAGAACTTTGGATTTTTCAACCATAATGCCTACTCTTCCCCCAGCCCCTGTCATCATCAGATGAAGACATGCCACAGGCCTGGGGCATGTGGATTCTGTGAGAAGTAAATTATGAATGATTTTCTGCACTGCACAGGGCCCTTAACAAAACAAAACAATTTATGACTGATCTTCTGGTATATGAAGGGGCCTCGGCTCTGTGAGAAGAAATTTATTTTATTTATTTATTGATAATTTAACAAGGAAAGACACACTGACCTATAATAGCAAGTAAGGAAACTATTACTGATGTTCTGCGTCACTCGAGTTATGCAAGATCCTCATGAGGAATGCTGTAATTGATTCTGTAGGCTCTATGTGGAGAACCACAGCTGTGGAACATGGCTGTTGACCTGTAGCTTGAAGCAGCAGGTTCATTGGGCATTTGACCAGATCTTTAGTTTGTTCCTGGGTCACATGGCTAGGGGCTGGAATTGTGGGTTGATATTAGGCTTAAAAAAAAGGGATCACCACATCACTGATTTGGTAGGACTCATAAAACACTGAACCCTAATCTTTTAATTTCCATACTTTATCTGCTTTGTGTTTTTCAACACTAACAGAAGCATACTGTACTATCTATATTCATTTCAAAACAAAAACAAGCTGTATTAATTAATCATTAGGGTTCTAAGGCCACAAAAGGAGGGAACTGTGGAATTACTGTTTTTTTCCATCCCTCTCCCCCTAGCCTTGTGACTCAAGGTCAAGTAATAGGTCCAGTGCCATGTCCAGAGTAATGGTTGCTTCAATCTACATGTTTGCAATGTTTTTTTTAATGATTTTTTGTTTTTTGTGTTGGACTTTTTTTCTTTTGTGTTTTTAAAACCCAAGTTCTAAACTGATCATGCTGCACGTGCATCTCGGCATAAGCATTTGTTTGAATATTTTTTTACTTTTACTCATATTGTAGCTGATTCTTTTCTATTTTGAGCCAATATGTTTAAGGTAGCTAAGTCAACACCTCACTTTACCACCACTACCATTGCCCTCCAAAACAAATGCCCTTCCCCACACACTATCTGGGAAGCCTCCCACCATGTTCCATCAGCCCATATAATCTAGGCAACCACCACCCTTAACCACCCTCTATGACCGATACCTTCTACCTCCTCCCCCAGGGCCACTGACCACAAACCTAAAACAAAACAAAAACATGGCTAAAAGAAGTCCGCAAAGAGCACTACTGTGCTTTTGCAGGGACATAAAAGCATTGTTATACATTTGCATGGACTTATTTATTTTAGTCAAAATAAGTTGTACAGTATTTGGTGTCCCCCCAAAAAATAATTTCAGGGTCAAATTCAAACCTCAAAATTCCATGGTCATGAATGTGGTTGTAAGCACACTGACCCTCAAATTTAAGAAAATCTAAAAGTTATGGAGGATTGACTCCCCCACCCAAAAAAAAAAACTTTGTCCCAGAAAATGTGAAACTGCACATGCAGATGCTCTGGGACTTTTTTTAACTGTTTGTTTTCTGTCACCTATAACTTAAACAGTTGCAACATTTTAAACCCAAATTGTGGGGTTGGGCTGCTCACAACCTAAGAAGACCTGCACAAAGCTTACTAAAGCTTTATACTAATGTGGGTATAGGAGCATAGAAGTCATTAGCACACATTTTGCTCCTAATTATATACATAGGCCGGATATTCAAAAGTTAGCCATGCTTAGCGAGGATTCTGCATCATGAAGTCAAAAATGCGCCATTTTGCGATATTCAGAAGGAGGAGATGCTCCACAAAACATGCTGAGCAACAGCGCAATGAAAATGAAGGCATGCGAACGAAAGGTGGATCCATGCATAAAGAGCGCAATACGATATTCAAAGACTTGCGCAATGCGCAATAGCAGAACAGCCGGAAATTGAGCACTAGCGGAAATGAGCCAAAATTAAAAGGCTCAAGGAAGCGGCGCAAGAACGCTACAAGGATGCCAAGTGGGGGAGAGAGAGAGACAGACAGACAGACAGAGACAGGCTAGGGCAGGCAAGGCAAGCGTGGGTCATAGGCTGTAGAGGCCAGCGGGGGGTGCCCGGTGCAGTGGAAGTAGTAGTGAGGACAGCGGGGGTAACATAGCAACAGCAGCCGGGTGGGGTCAGAAGCCAGGGAGATGGACAGTGCCAGCTTCCACATGGAAGCTGTAATGAGGGGGGTGAGAATGCATGCTGCAGGGGGACGTGGCCGTGGAAGGGCCCGTCGGTGGTATGCCCCCAACAGGCAGTACCGTGCCCGCATCAGCTTTCAGCTGTACACAGATGTAGAGATCGTGGGCCGGTACCGCCTGAACAGGGCAATACTGAGATGGCTCTGTGAGCTGTGCAGTGATGTGATGCAGGCACCCTCACGACGGAGTCACGCTCTGTCGGTGGAGACCAAGGTGACAGCCTGCATGTGCCTGCTCACCACGGGCACCTTCCAGAGGCCAACAGGGGACACCACAGGCATCACACAGTCAGTCACGTCACGCATCCTAACCCAATTCCTCAGCACACTGCTGTCACATGCTGTGGAGTACATCCATTTCCCCAGCACCATGGCAGAGCGTACAGCAAACATGCAGGAGTTCCACAGGGTAGCACATATGCCTGGCGTGCTAGGGGCCATAGACTGCACCCATGTGGCCATTCGCACGCCACCTGGCCCCAATGGGGCCTCATATAGGAACAGAAAGGGCTTCTCCAGTGTTAACTGCCAGGTAGTGTGTGATGCCACTGGGCGCATAATCAATGTCTGTGCCACACACCCTGGTGGAGCACATGATGCCTTCATATGGTATCAGTCCGCACTGTGCCATCGATTCGAGAGTGGGGACATCCCCACAGGCCATCTAGTGGGTGAGTACACATGTATGGAATGCAAACTCGGGGCAAGGTGGAATGCCACAGGTGCCATGGTAGTGGCACACAGGGATATGGGCAATATGGACCTGAACATGAGACTGATCTCCACTATCTCCACACAGGTGACAGCGGATACCCACTCCGTCCCTGGCTGCTCACACCATACCGGCACCCCATGACCCCATCGCAGCAACGATATAATGAGGCACATGTTTCCACATGCAACATCATAGAGCGGGTGTTTGGGATGCTTAAGGCACACTTCCAATGCCTAGACACCTCTGGCGGTGCCCTACAGTACAGCCCCCAAAAGGCCTGTGGGATATTCCTGGCCTGTTGCATCCTGCACAACATGGCCAAAGACTATGGGATAGCCGTACAGGTTGAAGAGGGGGACAGCGATGGGGACGCCAGTGGCGCCGGTGTTGATGGTGATGAGCAGCCCCCCCCTAGGACAGCGGGACCCCCGACTGATCCGGCAGGCCCAGTTGTACTGGGACACCATCACAGAGGAGCACTATGCAGAACACAGGTAAGTCAAGGGGACATGTGCAACCAACACTGTCCATGTGCAAACCACAGGCACACAGGGTAACACACCAGGGGTGCATGATGGCCAGGGGAGTGGAAGGGTCCAGGCATGCAAACATACCATCAGGGAGGGTAAAGACTCATATGGACACACACACACCAGGCACAGGCGTACATGGGCAGATGCACAGCAGCAGAACCGACATTGCTAACACACAGAACCACCGACCACCCCACCACCTGTAACTGTCCAAGTACGTGTGTCAGATGCTGGGCACCCTGCACCTTGTGTACAGTACAATGCAGGCATCATCATGCACATGCACCTGTGGATAGCAGTTGGGAGGGTGTGCAGGTGGTCCGTGTGTCGGCGTGGTGAGCAGAGCACCCAGCAGTGCACTGCCCACCATGACACACATTGCACACAGGGCAGCACCAGACAGGGCCCGCACTGGGAGACAGGTCAGTCATGTAGCACTGTCCCACGGCCACCGCGGATGTGTGGGTGGCCCCACCGTGACCCAACAGCACTGGCAGGCTGAGCAGGGGCCACATGGGGTGGCACTGTTGGACCACCAGAGGTCCCACTGCGTGAACGTGACCTTGCCCGCACAGGGGTCTGCAGCATACCGAACAAACCTGCACCAGGGGTGCTTGGGATGGCCACAGCAGAACCCGCATCAACAGGCCTGGTGTCGCACGATGCCAGGAACGGGAGTGGAGAGTGAACTGTGGGATGTGTGTACAGGAGCACCTGACTGTGTGCCCAATGCATCCCACGACAGAGACCACTGCCTGGGTCAGCCTGTCAATGGCGGCGGTCACATCCGTCTGCAGTCACGAACCAGCTCTGCATGGTCCAGAGCACACTCCCTGCTGTGCTGCTCCACAACCACTGACAGTGCCTCCACAGACATTGCAACCTGCCTCTGCAGCTGTACTGATTCCTGCAGCAGGCGGGTGTGCTCGTCCAATGGGTACTGTGCCCCAACAGCATCCTGTCCCCAGGGTGTGGAAGGTCCTGATGCAATACCCTTGAGGTGGGCACTTTCTCACCAGACCAGGAATGGGCGGATCAAAGGCGGTGGACATGTGCCACTGCTTGACACTGTACCCCCAGACCTGGTGGGTGACTGCTGCTGCCAGCCGCCAACCGCTGTGCCCAGGGTCCACTGTTCCACCGCGTGGCAGCAACAGTGCCAGACACCTGCACAGCCACGGTGCTGTCCCATCTGTGCGTAGGCACAGCCTGGGACTGTGCCACATGCTGGTACACAAGTTGGAACCAGAAAGGCCCAGGGCACGTGCTGGCCTGCTGTGTGTCCGTCAGCGGGACACACACACCTATCACTGCCCATTGCAGTCCTTGATCATCAATGGTGCAGGTACATGCTACAGCCATAGTCACAGCGTGCTGGCATGCTTGCATGCCAGACTGCTGAGACACAGGCTGTGCACCCCCCGCACCCGAATCACCGACACCAAAGTTGGCGGCCCAGCGTGCATGCTGCTGCAGTGCATGCTGGCTGGTGACAGAGGTGGATGGACCCTCCTCCATGTCCAGCAGGTCATCACCACTGCCTGGACCCACCACCACTGTCTCCTGAAGACGAACAGGATCTGAAACAGAAAGAGAGTACATATGGTGCATGTGGACAACCTTCCCCACCCCCAACACCACCACCATGTCATACCGGTACAGTGATGGGCTTCCACCTGTCTGGAATCCCACCTCCTGAAGTGCAGCCTCCAGCCATCCGCTACATGATGCAACCAGTGTCTCCTCAGCCGGGTCAGCCCAATGACCGCTGGCTGGCCCCTCCAGTGCCAGCATCGTGCCACCCTAAAGGCTGCCACCTTCTCCTTCAAACTCCTGCAGTCTGTCCCCATCTTCTTCCTGCATTCCTGCCAGCGGGCTGGTGGCTTCTGTGCAGGTTCACGTCCAGCTACCCCTCCCATGCAGCCGCTGCGGGACGAGTGCCCCTCTGTCCACTCAATAGTGGCTCCTCATCCAGGTAGGCCTGGAAGAGGGCCTCTGTCTCTGCTGGGGTAAAGTTGGGCCACCTCCACGCCCACCATCCTCACCCTCACCTTGGCTCTGCTCGGTCATGGCGATCTGTATGGGGGAAGTGGACACCTGTCACTGTGCAGTCTACAGCATTTTCCCATGACCATTGTCCAGAACATCACACAGCATGCAACTCACCTCTCACCTGCAGTACCCGAATCTGGCCAGCGCAGCCCAATGTCGCACATTTATAGCGCAATGCATGCAAATTAGGAGTGGAGCAACTATAATGACATGCAAATCACGCCACTGCGCCTTTGAATGGCTGATCAGATGATTTGCATGTGTCGGCTGAATATCTTGCAATTTGCGCTCATGTCTGATTCGTCGGCTGAGCCAATGGCACAGATCTGTGTCTGTGTGGTACTACGTACACTGCCCAGATAGCTTACACGCAGGCGTCTGCCACGCTGCTGACATGCTGTGCGCGATCGGCAATTCAGGCCATGGCCACCATTGTGCCAGTGGCGCTACAGCACTGGGCACTATATGGCGCTGTGGCACTACTGTGCAATAGTCCACTGTGGCACTGGTACGCAGCTGGTCAGTTGCGCAGGATGCATATACGTCAGATGGCGCTGTGCGTGGCCTTGCGTCATTGCCCATGACCTGGTGTCCGACCTTTGCCCCCTGGCGCTGTTCGGCTGCCGTGTACAGCCTAATGCGCTGTCTGGTGACAGCGCTATGTGAAATGACGGGCTGTTATTCGAACAGCACGATTGGAACCTGTGGTGGTCTATTCGAACATCTCCACGTGGGGTTCACGGTGCAGCGGGGCAACATATTGCCTGCTGTAAAGTTGGTACCATGGCTCACAGAAGAGCAGTGCAGTGGAGCCCTGTAGAAGTGGCCAACTTGGTGGCCCTAGTGGAGCCCCACTATGGGGCACTGTATGGTGAGGTGACCCTCACCATTGCTAGAGATGCAGGTCTGGCAGCAAGTGGCCAGTGACCTGGTGGGGATCACTGGACGGTGCCGGTCAGCTGAGCAGTGCCGGCACCGGTACAGTGACCTCCGCTGGAGGGATCCTCATCTTCTGGATCGGCTGCGGTCACGTGCCAGGAGGGGCGTGGTGCCTAGGCCAGGTTGGTGTACCATCTATGCACCTGTATTCTCTGTAGGGGTGTGAGTGTGTTTTGGTGGCTGTGCATAGGTGATGGCTCTACCATGGTTGGCTGTGTCAGTGTGTGCAGGTGTGAGATGCATGGGTCTGGCTGTGTGGGCACTCACTCACTGGGGCAGGGGCAGTCTGCTTTGGAGTCACACTGATGTTTTCTCAACATATGTCTCCCACAGGCCAGGATGTGAGGATGCAGGCCGTGGTGAGGAGGGCGTGCAGGGCCCGGTGCGGTGGGTGTTGCGCCCCAGCAGCAGCAGCAGCAGCAGCAGCAGCAGCAGCAGCGCAGACCCAGCTGCTTGAGGAGTGTGAGTATCATTACATCATGGATGCTATTGCATGCTGGGGGGGGCAAGACCACCAGCCATGCACAACACAACCATGCAGGAAAGGGAGGTCATAATTCCAGTATACAAGACACTAGTGAGGCCCCACCTGGAGTACAGTGTACAGTTCTGGAGACCTTACCTACGTAAGGACATAGACTGGGTAGAGAAGGTTCAGAGGAGGGCAACAAAGATGGTGCATGGATTGCATCACAAGTCCTATGAAGACAGGTTGAAGGAACTGAACATGTACTCCCTGGAGGAGAGGAGGGAGAGAGGGGATATGATAGAGACATACAAGTATCTTACAGGAGGAACAGGGTGCAGGAAAACACTATTTTTAAGCGAAAAAGATGTTCCAGGACTAGAGGGCATGGGATGAAGTTGGAGGGAGGACGATTCAGAGGAAACATGAGAAAGACTTTCTTCACAGAACGGGTGGTGGACAAGTGGAACACCCTGCCAGAGGAAGTGGTGGGGGCTGAAACAATCACGGGATTTAAGAATGCACGGGATAGACATAAAGGAATTCTGGAGGTCAGGGGTAAGGTGCAACAGACTTCTAGGAAAACAAACTGAACTTACAAGCTCAAATGGGCAGACTGGGTGGGCCATAGGCCCTTATCTGCCGACACTGTCTATGTATCTATGTATGTATGCACGACACAGGTGACATGCATCACTGTCCAGTGTCACAGCACATCTGTGTATGCGTCACTGGTGGTCCATGCATGCACTGGGCACATAGCTGTGTAACTGGCATCGCACCACGTTGCCACGTCACTTGACAGCCTTGTTTGTGCTGTGATGGACATGGGCAGTGTGTGTGTGCAGTGGTGCACATAGCTGGTGCCGCCTGTTTGTGATGGCCATGTGCATGTTCACTGTGGGTGGGTGCATGCCATCACAGGTCGGGACATTGGGCTATATGGCTTGCAGGTTGGGTGTGGTGTTCAGGGTTGTGGTCAGTCACAGCCATTGACTGTGTTCCCATTTTCCTAGGGCCTCACAGTTCTCAGGAGGATCCAGAGGGCCATACGTGGGCTAACACAAGTGTCCGTAGACAACCAGGCCATCCTGGGTGACATACGTAGACATGGCCTGCGGAGGAGGCATCGCCGAGAACAGCGGCACCAGGCAGAGGACGACCAGCCTGCTGGGCCTTAGGTCACATTACCCTTCCCATTTCACCCATCCATACCACCCTGCCTTCCCTCTCCAAGTTGTTCATCCCTACCCCTTGCCCACCCCTACCTTGTACCCGTAACCCCCTTGTAAATAGTTCTGGTTGATTGTTTTGTACTTTACACATTTTGAGAATACATTTATATTTTGATATGAATACTGTGTTGGTCTCTGATTTGCAGCTGGCTATGGTTGCTCAGTTGCAGTGGTGTACATGCCATCTGGGGTGGTATGGTCCTGGGTATATGTGTGTGTGTGTGTGTGTGTGTGTGTGTGTGTGTGGCGTGCGTGTGTGTGCATGGGGAGGTATCTCCGGCATGGCAGTGACTTTCTGTTGGTCTGCCGTCTGCTGCCACCCACTGCTGGGTGCACAGGGTGTGTCTGGCTTGTATGCTTCTCTGCTGCATGGGGTTGACGTGTGCTGGGGTGGATGCATGGTTTCCTGCAGTGCCAGTCACTGCACATGGGTGGTGTCTTGGGGTCACAGTGCAGGGTGTGCTATGCGTACGGGGGGCTGATGTGCACTGTGGTTGTCAACCCCCTGTGTGTGGCACTCTCAGCCTGCCAGTGGTTGTGCTGGGGTGTCATGGCTCTGCTGTGCTTTGTTGGCATGTCCCCATGGGCCAGTAGATCATCTGTCCCACCCCCAGTGATGCTGTGCTTGGGGTGTGTAGGTGTCTTGTTGGTTCTGCAGTGTGTTCCTGTGCCCATGTGTGGCATGGCTGGAGGTGGGCCCCAGCCTGCCTCCCTGGATGTGCAGTTCCATTGCTCTGGGGGGGGGGCTCTGCTTGCGCTATGGCACCTCTGGACTGCTCAGCTGGGCTGCCCTGGTTGCACTATAGCACAACCTTTCTGCTCAGCTTCTCCTTCCTGGTTGCGCTATGGCGCAGTATGTGCGATATTCAGACGTTGGCTGCTTGTGCAATTTGTTCTGCTCCTTGTTTGAATATTGCACCTGTTGAGCATATGCGCAATTGGTTTGTGCTTGCTCCTGCTGTTGTGCACATTTTGGGCGCAGTTTGAATATCTGGGCCATAGTATTGTAAGTTGCTCTTCCAGTGTATATCCATCTAACTTTCTCTTAAATTCAAATGTATCCTTACTTAGTAAAACATCCAAAAGTAATCTATTCCACTGATTAATTAAACCATCTATGTTGTAATTTTAAAGGACATCCTCTAGTTCCCACATCAATTGGTGCAAACTGAAAATTCATATGATAACATAAATTTGGATCTTTACAGATATCATAAAGTAATAGAAGGTCACCTCTAAGCCTACCGACCTCAAGAGGCATTAGTCCTAAGTTTATCAACCAGTCCTCATATGTATTATTTTTTTCTGCATACAGTATATCACCCTAGTTGCACTTTGCTGTATTCTCTCCATCCTTGAGATATCCCTTTTTAAAAACGAGCACCATAGCTGAGTTCCACAGTCTAGTTATGGGTGGACATAGGCCCTGTAAAAAGGCATCAGTGCCTCAGTATTTCTACTAAAGAAATTTCTTCTTATTGTTCCAAAGACTTTATTTGCAGGTACAATAGCTTGCTACTCAGCCAGTGAAGTTTCAAATGGATATGTTGCTTTGTGTAGACTCTGCAGGGCTCTGTTCAAAGCAACCCATAGGTGTTGTGCTATAGCCAATGACTCAGCTGCTTTGTCCCATAACCAATAGATTTGGTGCTTTGCATAAGGCCTAAAGGGTCTTACAGGTAGCAACATACAGATCCAAAACCCTGTCCAGTCCAATGTTGTTCTTGATGGTCTACTCATTCATGTGGGTTTCACACAGCACTGCATTATGCATGCTATACAACCAGTGCCATCCTCTATGGGTCTGCTGCTGCTCCATGCTGGGACCCACAGTGACCCTACATGAAGCAATCTATAGGTCAAGCATCATGCCAAATGGTTCTGCTGCGTTACACATGGAGTAATGTGGAAGCAGCTGAACTCATACCAGTCACACAGTTCCAATAAAGTAGATTCAAATTTTGTATATCAAAAATAGGTGCTCATTTATTCTGCCTTATAGACTAAGTGTAAAATAGTCTTATGTAAAAACATGCAACAATGCAATGGTAGCTGAAACAGACAAATCATTCAGACTACAGCCAGGTGCCCTTGTACATTACTTATAAAAACATAAACATTGTCAGCAGAAAAGGATCAATTGCCCCATCCAGTCTGCCCGGATAATCCCTGCATATCCTGTTTCTGCAGACCTTACCTGGTCTCCAGCAACCCTCCTTGCCTAGTTATGAGTATTCCCCAATGGAAATTCCATAAGCACTTATGGACCCCAACTGCTTCACCCCCACAACCTGTTCTGGCAGACTGTTCCAGGTGTCCATCACTGTTTTAGTAAACTAGTACTTCCTTATATCCCTTTGAAACATAAAAAACAGAAACAAATGAACCTCCCTCTTCTGGTGGCATTTCATGCTCTCTTATTCTGGTGCACCTTCTCACATGAAAAAGAGGCCCCTCCAGTAAGCTGTTCACCCTTATGAGGTATTTATAGGTCTCTATCATGTCTAACTGTCCCTCCTCTCCTCCAGCATGTACAAGTTGAGATCCCTAAGTCTCTCCTCAAAGGGTTTCTCCTGCACCCCCTGCACCATTTTAGTTGTCCTACTCTGGACTGCCTTTAGCCTGTCTATGTCCTTTCTGAGATGTGGCCTCCAGAACTGGATGCAGTACACTAGGTGGGGTCTCGCCAGTGACCTATACAGTGATAGCACCACCTCCCTCCTCCTGCTGGTGATACCTTTGCCTATATACCCCAGCACCCACTGGCCTTGCCTACTGATTTGTTACACTACCCTTCCACTTTGAGGTCATTAGATATTACAGCCTCAAGGTAGTTTTCCTGCATAATAACTATCAGTACCTCCCCCTCTATTTTATACTCCGGTCCTTGTTTTCTATGTCCTAGGTGAATGATTTTTTCACTTTTTGGCATTGAACCCCTGCTGTTATGCCCTTGACTACTCCTCCAGTTTCCTAAGGTCCCTGCACATTCTCTCCACCCTCCAGAGCATGCACCTAATACAAATTTTTGTGTCATCTGTAAAAATGCATACCTTTCCTTCCAGCTCTTCTGCAATGTCACCTATGAAGACATTGATGAGGACTGGTCCCAGTACTGAGCCATGTGGCATCATACTGGTCACTCTTACTTTGTTAGAGTGACCTCAGCCTAAGAGGTTTTGTTCAGGGCTGTAGGAGCTGAACCATGATTTTCCAAGATTTGTCAGGTGGAGGGCTTATGGTGTGTACCTCATCATTTTAAGGAGTTTCCCCCAATAGCTGAAGGTGAAATTAATCAATAGAATTAAAGAATACTAGAAAAAGTTTCACCTGAGGGGGGGGTGGGATTGAAACCATGAAGAAATACAGTGGGCTCGATTCTCAAAAAGACCTTAGAATGCCACAAGCTGTGGCAATCTAGGGCAGCAAACTAGGGCTGTGGCAAACCTGGGAGCATCAGGAACCCTGTGCCTGATTGTCAATTAGGAAGGGCCTTGGTGACAAAGTCCTGTGGCTTTCAGCAACTATAGCAGTGGACTGAACAGAGGGCGCACCAGGATTGGGTGCCACAAGCCATGGGCAGCCATGCTGCAAAGTATCCAGACAATCCCTGCTGGACTAGCAGACCCCCACTCCCCAATGTTCCCACGTAGTATTTATTAATCATAAGACCTTGGTGGTCTAGTGGACCCCCTCCTTGGTCCCTGATGCCCCATGATGTATTGCTGTATACAAAATCCCTGGTGGACTAGCGGGCCCCTCTCCCTGATGTACCCATGAAGTATTTATTTAACATAAGACCCTGGTGGTCTAGTGGACCCCCCTTCCTGATCTGCTATTGCTAAACATTTTTTCTGAAGCATGCCATTCATCTACAGCTATTCTGCAATTTATTGGGGTAGAGAAAGTAGAACTGGACACTAGGGGAGGGAGTTTGAAAATGAAACTCCTTAAAAGAGAGGCATACTGGATAGCTACTTTTGAGACTGTTAAGCCAATGGGACTGAATGATCATAGAAACATAGAATTTGACGGCAGATAAGGACCGCTTGGCCCACCTAGTCTGCCCATTTTCCTACCTAACAGATAAGCTGCAGATCCTAGTTAACCAACAGCTTACTTCCTCCTACCTCTCACTAGGACTGCCATATGTCTGTCCCAAGCAATCTTGAATTCCCCCACTGTTCTTGACTCCACAACCTCCTCAGGGAGGCTGTTCCATGCATCCACAATCTTCTCTGTGAAAAAATACTCCCTCACATTTCCTCTAGGCCATCCCCCTCTATGTTCTTTCTAAGCTTTTATTCAATATCGCTTTGTGTGCATATTCATGGCTACGCCCCCTGCACTTGTGCATGCATTCATTGCCATTGCACATTGGTGCATTGGAACTTGCACTGTGCATCTGCTGCCACTCAGTATCACTGTCCAGTGCACTCATGCAGATGCACTGGTGCAACTGTGTTGAGCATTGCACAACTGCTCTGAATATCCTGCCCAATGTGCATGCCTTATAGAAAAATATCTGTTCACTACTGATACATGTAAACCTAATATGCAGCAAATGAGAGGAAACAGTGCATGAATTCATTTTTCAGCAGATTAACGTACTTATTAATTCAAGTAGATGTTATATACAGTCTCTCCCTTGTCCTGGTTCTTTCCTTCTCCACCGCACACCCCCTTATTTCTAGATCAATGCTTATCAGTTTGGTCTCACAGGTACCTATACCTATATGACAACTGTAATGTTTGCAAACCAACAACATGAAATGCAACTAGATTATTTTATGAGATAATGATTTATGTATGTTTGAATCTTATAGGTGTCTGTTATATTAGCACTCTAAGAGCTTTTCTGTACTAGCACTTTTTGCAAGTTTGCACTTGGGTTTTGAATAAGTACTTTGCACTGTCACTTTCAGTGGATCATTTTTTAAACAATGTTTTTCTTTGTACCACATGTTCTGAGGAAGACATCAGTAGTGATGTATGACTGTTAACATCATTTGGAGTAAACAACTCTGTTTGAGATGAACCGCAGGTCATTTAAATATGTCATATGTACTGCCGCTTGATTGTCCACATCTGTTTTGAACTGTGCAACATGCAAGAAAGTTGAATGAAACCGATCCTGTTTTTAAGCTGCTTGTCTGTTGGAAATAAAGTGAGTTTGAAACTTCATAATTACAAGTTGAGTACTGACCTCTCCACTCCAGTGGCTGTGCTTTGGAAGTGATTTCAATTGTTACCCTAGTAAAGGGCTTCTACCTCTAAGCCATACTTGTTTTCTGGATAAAACCGTGAACAACTCCTTGAGTTACAGATATTTGAGCCACAGTGTTGTGTTTTATTTCATATGAAATACCGGTCTTTGGTCACTTAATGCCCTTATGGAGTAAATGGAATACAAGCATGGCATACATAATATTAACCTGTATTGAATGGACAATATGGCAAGTAAGATGCCAAATATGTCTACAGGGGAAAAGTTTGACATTGATGGATTTTTTTTTGTAATCGATATTTTATTAATTAACAAGATCAATAGTAACAACAACATCAACAACAATAAACAGTAGTCAACAGTGTAATACAACAAACAAAGAAAACTAAAGCCTCCACAGAGAAACCATAATATAGTCATTACATAACATATAGACAACCACTAAAAAAATCATAAATTCTCATTAGTCAGTAAGATTCCCCCATAAGTAGACATGAAGTGAAGCATAAATTCGTGGGCAGATCTGTCACAAAGAAGTCTTCTGCAAAGTTTTCCCCAAATTTAGAAAATCTAAAATGGTGAAGTTCTGCTGAGAAGTGTGGAATTTTGCTCGCAAATGGTTGAATTTAGGTGCAATTCTGCACTTCGTGGCAGAAACTTTGCCATGTGGAACTCGCAAAATTCTGCAGATTTTGAGGACTGATCTGTGGAACAAAGTTTGTAAGCATCACCCATCTCTGTCCGTAAGGTTCACAATTATTACATAACCTATAAACAATTGTAACTCATATAGCCTACCCCTATAAACTCCAGTATACCCTCACTCTGTGGAACAGTACACATACCCATAAATAAATTGGTAACATCAATATAATGTAACTGTATTATTAAATATAATTGAAAATAAATAAAACACTGTTGTTGGGTTTCATTAGCAAGCCACTGAGGGAAAGAAAATGGACGTGGGATGGGGACAGGCTGCACACTGAAGTATCCACTCCTAATAGTCCCAATCAGAACAGGAACCACTCAGGACTTCTCCAAAACAACTCCTTTTATGTGTGAGGAGCCAAAAGTAACCTATCCTGTTGAAGAAAAAAATGCAGTAGGTTAAGAAGTCATGCCAAACTTGCTCAAACTGCCCATATTTATCTATAGCTATATAGGACAGTCTATCATTGCTAGCAAGATGAAGCATTCTATCCACCCAGTCATCATAGGTGGGGGGATTGAGGTATGCCATCTATGCATAAGAGGCCTTTTTGTTTCAATGATAGCAGCCATAAACCATGTCTTTTGCTCTGGGGTAGAATAGGCAAGCTTGCGAGTGTTACCCAGAACTAAAAAGGATATGTCCCGGGGTATTGTCAACCCTAGGACCGCCTCTATTGTTGACAAGACCTAGTTCCACCAAGGCCCAAGAAAAGAACAATCTCACAATAAATGAATCATCTTAATGCATCACAGTGCCAGCACCTAAAATAATGAGTGAGACCCCTGGTGTGCAGAGTAGAGGAGGGTTGATACCATAAAGGCAAGGTTTTCAACTGCATCAGGTGTTCCACTGAGTCCCTATACTCCCAGTATGCATTTGACCAAATTTGAACCCAATCGTCCCGTAACAAGGACTAACGTAACTGACATTAACACCATGACTGTATATGTTGAGGGTCTGGGGTGAAGCCCTCCAGCAGTGCATTATAAATCCTCCCCATCTTGAGATGCTGAGGAATGTCTCTAAGCACTCTCAATTTTCTAAATACTCCATCCATCTGGATTCAAGAGGTAACCGAAGGGGACCCTCCTTACTTCTGCTGTAATAAATGTCACATCTGAAGGTACTGCCAATGGTGTGCTTCAGAACTGAGAATCATTGCTGTAGGTCCTCAAAGATCATCAGACAATCTGTATTCCCCGCAAATAAGTCATCCACTCTATGAAGCCCTCTCCTGGACCACATTGGCCTATTAACCATAGTACCCTCTAACAGCATTCTATGGTTCGACCATAAGGGCCGAAGATAAACAGGAATACCCTATTCCATACCTAGACAGGACCTGGCATTTTTCCAACCATAAAGAGCATATTCCTGGGTGGGAAGAAGACAAGTAACCTTCTTGGGATCCAGAAGCACACCATCTGGACAGGCCCAGTCAGATAGCTCATGTTCCAGCTTGAGCCAACAGACCGAGGAGTAAAATTGTTCAGAGTGTAGCCACAGCCAAATGTGATGCAAGCTGACTGCAATGTAATATCCCCTGAATCAGGGCGAACAAAATCCCCCTTTAGAATAAGGGGACATTAACCATAGTGCAGAGAGCTGGGGACTTTTACTCTCCCAGTAGAATTGTGATAAAACAGCCATGAATTGTTGCCACCATGAGTCTGTTATTCTAAGGGGGAGATACCAGATGACATGCACAAATTTAGGGAGAAACACCATCCATATCACCTGAATCTTACCCCAAAGGCAGAGTCGAAGATGATGCCACCTAACCACATCTGCCTTCAGGCTGACCAGCAGAGGATACAGATTTAAAGAGGGACAATCCATCAGTTTAGGGGTAACAAGAATCCCCAGATACCATATTAAATGGGATGACCACTGCAACTTAGGTACCCAAGTGGAAAATCCATTGAAGCTGCAGAACTAGGAATTACTTCTGTCTTATCCAAATTATTTCACAGCCCTGAAAGGGAGAAGAAATGACTCAAGAAGTCCACCAATTTTGGTAGTGGAAAGACACATCCATTATAGTCAGAAGGATATCACCGGCAAAGAGCATAGTTTTATAAATTTGCTGGCCCACCAAAAACCTGGAAATTTCCAAAGATTCATGAATTTATGAACCAGGAGTTCAATTGCAAACATGAATAAAGCAGGAGATAAAGGGTACCCCTGTCAAGTGCCCCTCCTTAGTTGGAAGGGAGAAGACGCCTTCTCATTCATAAGAACCACTGCTTGGTGGAGGGGAGAATAAATAGTTTGCATCCATTGAAGGAAATTGGAGCCAAAGCTGAACTTTCAAAATAACTGCAAAAAGATAGCTCCATTCTACTGAATCTAACCCTTTTTCCATGTCTAAAGAATTGACTGCAGGCTGTCCCTTAGTCAGTCCTGATAACCACATTAGGCCCACCAACCTACGAATATGATCTGCCCCATCTCTCCCTCCCACAAACCCAGCTTGATCAGGATGTTTCAAAGCAGTTCCAGTTTGGAGAGCTGCAAGATGGCTGCTTAGGGTCTGAGCTCCATCTTCCACCAATGTTATTTCTATAAATATTTTCCACCACCCACCTGGATTTGCTCCAGTTTTCACCTTGAACTGTTGTTCAACTTTTGTACTACAGTGTGGAGTGATTTCTAGCCTGTATCTGCTAATTTTATTGATATTGGTGAATCTGCATCATCAGGCTCTCCCCTTCCCTCCCTTCGCCTGGCTTTCCTGCTATGGATACCCCCCTCCACGAATCTTCTGTCCTGGTGAATAAGGAGGACATTTGTAATATCCACTTGATGTTACAGCTGCATG
This sequence comes from Neoceratodus forsteri, assembly GCA_016271365.2. Lineage (NCBI taxonomy): Eukaryota > Metazoa > Chordata > Ceratodontiformes > Ceratodontidae > Neoceratodus > Neoceratodus forsteri. The sequence goes on from CM028131.1 coordinate 452,421,034, forward strand.
TTCAAGATATTCCATCTATAAAGACTTCTGTTGCTCAATTAGAGAAGCAGATAGAAGCGGCAGAGTAACAGATTGCTGTTGATGAATTATTCTGTCTACAAGTTGACTCCACCATGGCCTGGCAGCAAGATTTACTGACTATGTTGGAATGGCAGATGACTTCTTTGGCCCTTAAAGTGGAGGACCTTTAAAATCAAGGGTGCAGGAATAATTTAGGTATTATTGGTCTTCTGGAGGGGACCATGGGGAACAATATGTTCAGTGTTCTTCAATTCTTCTTTCCGAAGTTGCTGGTCTATAATTGGGATCAGCTTCTGGAGACTGAATGGGCACACCATTTGTTGGGTCCCTGTCCATGGCAGGGTTCTCCCCTCAGGTCTATTACAGTGTATTTTCTCTAATTTTTAGTTAAAGGGACACTGTCAACCCCCGTAGGACTCAAAGTGTCCCTAGTTCAAAAAACACATTTTATGATTATTCATATTCTAGAGAGACTATTGATGCAGCTGATAGTTTGATTCAGATCCATTTTTTCTTTTAAATAGTGAAAAACAGACTGCCCACCACAATGGTATTACCATATCAAAACATGTTTGTTTACATTTCTTGACCAGCTCCCACTGCACCTTTCCTGGACTCAGGAGCACCCCCAACACAATCTAGCCACTCATTATGCAGTGGGAATATAGACTATTGTATCATGAGTGGCTGCACTGTTTGAGGGTGTTTCTAATGATCAGGAAGTTTTCACTATGAGTAGTTCAATGATTTGAAGCAAAACAAAGCTGGGCATAGCTATACACGACCATGCATTTTTGTTCTAGTAAGCAAGGAGGCAGATAAAGCAACTAACAACATCAATGAATTTTAGAGACAGTAAGCAATCATAAAATGTTTTTTTTTTTTATCTAGAAATAGTATGATAGAAAAAAGGTTGACAGTGTCCCTTTAAAGAACTGGTGCTGCGACTTGCCAGGGAGAACGGCCTTCTAAAATGGAACAGCCATTATTCAGTGTATTTGTTTTAAGATTTTTTCCAAGTCAGTGTACTTCCAGCGGAAGGTTTTCACTGCAGTAAAGAAAGAGTTGGTTAACCTGTTGTGGCAGGATTGCTAGGTCTGTTGTGTATCCCCACAAGAAGTCTAGACCTTCCTTATGTCCCTTAGTTCTATGTGCAGCAAAATTGTGTTGGCTCCAGTCCTGCTTCGAATGAGGATCATAGAGACTGGAGCAGGACTATGCCTCGGAAAGAAGTGGGGGCTCAAGGTTCAGGAGGAGCACCATCTGTTTCACTGTAACTTCAAGAGGGGCATGGGACTACACCTGAAGACTATGGCTTGGGATTGCAGCAGGTCAAATGGCATAGAGCCACGAAGAAGATCTCCTTCTTTCTCCTTGCAGTTTGGGGCTGTGCCACTTCTCGTGAGTTCCTATATGCAGCTCCATGATGTTTCTGTTGGCGTGGAGTGCTCACAAACACCAGACCCAAAATACACCCATTTTTCCTCTGATGTAAGGGACTCTACATTGCAGCACAAAGAGACAGAGTGTTCAGATTATGGTGAAGAAAATTTGCTTTCCTCCTCTAAAGCTGGTTCAGTAGAAGATGCTGAATCAAAACACAATAATTCTACTTTGAGCAATGCGGCTTTGCATTCTGGTTCAATCGAAGATTCTGCAGTGTTGCCATCAGCTTCCTGAAAGGTATTTCAGGTAACAGTTTTACTTCTTGATACTGACTCATTTTTAGGACTCTGACTGTGACCTCGACTGTTGGCCCAGTATGGGCTACTCCGTGAGAGGGAGGCAAGTTCTTGTGCTCGGATGTCTGCCGCCCACATTCCAAGATTGACATGGAATTTGTTTTACTGGTAGCTGATATTTGCCTGTATTTTCTTATATTGTCTAGTGAGGGAAGTTATATATATACCTTCAATTTTAAGACTGTTTCATGATCTGTAGTGTGGTCTGTGCTCATTCTGTGTATCTTTGCTCAATGTTTGAAATTATGCGATATATGACACAGGTTTCATTTATAACCTGGAATGTACAAGGTCAAAATGTTCCCTGAAAATGAAAGAAAATATTTTCTTTTTTGAGGTCTAACAATTATGATATTATGTTTTTACAGGAAACCCACCTGTTGAAAAAGGATTTAGGCTATTTGGCCCATGGGTGAATAAACAGATCTTTCTTCTAGCTCATTTAGTTTGAAAAAGATGGGGGATTTCAATTTTTTGTTCATGGGGCTATCACTTCACTGTCAAGAAATTGGCCACAGATAGAGAAGATGTTGCATTATGGTGTTGGGAAAGTTGGATTTAGTTTCATGTTGCTGGTTAATTTGTATGCACTCAATAAAGACACCCCTGACTTTTTCTCTTCTTTGGCACAGTCCATTTTGGAGTGGTTCTCCCACCCTAAGGGTTATGAGAGGTGATTTCAATTTTGCCCTTGATCCAGCTATGGACAGGGCACCTGTTGAGAGGGGTATACCCATTCCAGGTCTGTTCTGCACACTTTACGTCTGGAATAAAAGTTGGTGTACTGTTGGAGGATATTTCACCCCTCAGCCCATGATTTTACATTTAGATCTCCGAAGTTTAAGACTTTCAGTAGGCTGGATTATTTTTTATGCAGTGCCTTCATTATTTCTGATTTAGTTGAGGTATACCATAAACCTATCTTATTATCTAATCATGCTCCAGTGGGTCTGTTATGGTGCCCTTGGCAGGTAGTTTTGAGAACACCGTGTTGGAGATTTAATTTAGCTTTACTTGGTCTGGAGGATTTCAAGGGTTGGATGAGAGGGAAAATAGATTTTTACTTTTTCACTAATGCATCTCTTGCGGGTTCATCATTTATTTTATGGGATGCATTGAAATCTTTTATTAGGGATTTAATTATTTCATATGCCTCCCATGCAAATAAGCAGAGGAAAGTAAAAGTTGATTCCCTATCCTCTAAAATTCAACAGTTGGAGGAGGACATTTATGCTTCTTCAACTGATCAAGAGGTGAAGAGTCAGGATCTTCTCCTAGGTAAAAAGGTCACATGATATTCATTACCAGAAGGCTGGGATCTCTTCTTTACTAAGCAGCATATAGGGAGTCCGGGACTGGGTGGGGAAACTTCTAGGTTGAAGAACATGGCAAAGGAAACTCAAGTTCTGTTTTTGAAGAGGGAAGGGGGTGTTATAGCTTCTGATGCAGGGTGGATGGCTGAGCAGTTGAAAGAAAATTTTTGGAAGTTGTATTTATCTGTAGTTTCTCCTTTGTGGGTTGAGTTTGAATACTTTTTCTCTAAACTCACTATGCCTTGTCTTAAGGAAGAGAATGTTGTTGTACTGGAGACTGATTTTATACTCTTGGAAGTACATCAGGTTACATGGGCTGGGAACTCAGGGAAAACCCCAGGCCCTGATGGGCTTAATGAAGAGTTTTAGCAGGAGTTTGAGTCCCAAATTTCAGGGAGGTTACTTGAAGTTTTGGGTGCCATTGCTGGCCCCAAAGATTTTGGCTAAGAGACTTGACCAGGTCCTTCCCTTTTTAATTAGTAAGTCCCAATCTGTCTTTATGTGGGGCAGACAGGGCAGTGATAATCTGTGAGCTGTTATTAATCTTATTCAAGTGGCAGGTGTGGTTCTGGAGTCAGCGACTTTCAGGGTTGGATGCTGAAAAAGTGTTTGACTCTGTTTAGTGGCAGTATCTCCAGTTTGTCTTGACCAGATGTGTGTTTGGCCCTAAATTTCATCATTGCATTGGGTGCCTGTATTCTAATCCTAAGGCATGAGCTCTTGTTAATGGAGTTTTCTCTGACCCCTTCTCCCTGTCTTGAGGCACTCGGCAAGGTTGCCCATTGATCACTATGTTATTTCTTTTAGCCTTCAAATTTAGCCATTTGTCAGCATCCGGATATTTTTGGTATTCCTGTAGGTGAGCAGTTTTATACCACTTTATTGTATGCGGATGATTAGCTTTTGTTATTAAAAAAAAAGTAACATCTTTTCTTCCTAGATCATGGGAGATAATTAACTCCTTCAGTGTTATTTTGGGTTTGCTGGTTAACTGAGAGGCATCAGAGATTCTGCAACTTTTCAATGCAGATTGGGCATGGGCCCATATGGGACCACATATTCTATGCTGGTCTCCAGGTGGGTTGAATTATCTTGTTATGTCTGTATCGGGTAAGCTTTAAGAAATGTGTTCCAGGAATGTTTTTTGAGGTCCTGGATGATGTTAAGCTGGACTTTCAGAAGTGGAAGCATTTGGGCCTTTCTCTTCTGGGTAAAATTATTGCCATCAAGATTATGGTGTTTCCTAGCCTGTTTTACAGGCTCAGTAATCTACCCTATAGAATCACCATGCCCACATGGAATAAGATTGATCAGGTACTGTCTCATTTTATATGGGCATGGAATCCCCTTAGATTCATTAGGAAAATACTTTGAGCCCATGGTGTTGCAGGGGTTAGGAACCTCCCTTGGTTGAGGGGATACTGTGTGTGTGTAGGGGTCAAGCACGCTATGAGTTCAGTGTTTTCTGCTTTGTCTTGGTCCCCTATGCTGGTTAAGATCAAACATCGGTTAGTGGGGGATTTTTGTCCAATGGGGGGGTCTACAAAGCTGATAACATTCCTGATGGCTTTTCCTTGGTGGGTGTGGGGTTGGTTCTTTAAGAAGCTAGGATGGGACTTTTCAGTTTTGGGTATATACAAACCATTGTGGCATAACCCTGAATTCTGGTGGATGGAAGACCCTTTTTTAGGCTAGTTGGGAGGGCAGGGTTCTCTGGGTAATTGGGGATGTGACTAACTGGAATTCTGTCCTTTTGCTGTCTTTTCAGGAGGTGCAGGCTAGATAGCAGGTCCCTCAACACTATCTGTGGTGCTATCTTCAGTTGCAACGTGTCCAATCTGCTATGTTCTTTCGATCTCATGCACTTCAGTGGCCTCAGTTCTCACTTTATTTGTAGAAGTTCCCTTCAGCTCCTAAAGGGCATATTAGTTTGTTATATAAAGAGCTTCAAAGGGCCCCCTTACCAAATTGGGATTCACACAGGTTAAAATGGGGGAGAATTTGGGTATGGATTTGGACTCAGAGTTATGTTCGCAGTGTTGGGTAGCTGCTCGTAAAGCCTCCCTGATCCCAAACTCCAGTTAATAAAGAAGAAGGTGTTAAGCCATTGGCATCGTACTCCAGTACATTTGGTGAAAATAGATATGTTGAGCTCAGATTTATGTTGGTAGTGTCTGTGGGGCACTGATACGATAGGTCATATTACTGTATGTGGGATTGTCCTTTATTGAAAGATTCATGGGACAATATTACTAAGACTTTGGAGGACACTCTACAACCCATAATTTATTGGTCCCCTTTATTTTGGATTTTGGGAGATTTTCAAATTTTGGGAACCCGCCAAACAACTCCTCAACCAAACCTCGCAAGATTGAGAAAATAATAGGTAAAGTCCATGTCCCTACTGTATCCCAAGCCCCAGACTGTCCACTTCTTATTGCTAACAATGCAAATGAATAAAAACATACATTGAAGGTGACACAAAACAAAGTCCCACTCAAACCTAGTCAAGTAAGACTCGTGTGACCAGTACAAAATATTAATATACAGTAATATTCAGGAAGTTCAAATACAACCTGCTATCTCTTAGCAGGAAAGTCCATAGCCCTCCAGAGGAGAGCGTAAATCCTTTTAGAGCACTACAATCCAAAATAACTCAGCCTTGAACAAACATGAACACAATCCAACATGCTGATGGTGCGTGAGTTAATATCTTCCCCATTATACCAAGATCATCTCCCCCACCACTCCTCCATAAAAACTCCCAGACACTTAAAACAGAAAAGTGAAATCTCCCCCATGTATTGCACCACCTGCAATAACCAGATACTCATGGAAGATCTCTGAGAGAGTATCTCAAAATGGCGGGAAATCTCCAAAACTCTAGCAGTACTCTCTTAAAAAATGGAGCTATAGAAGACACCCAGAGCTTGAATATAAAGTGTTAAACCTTTCCTGCACAAACATTATGCTGACACACCTCAGGATCTTCCTCAGTCCACTGTACCGGGCTCCTCCAAATAACTGCTGGGATGTCCCTCTCCACCTCACCCCCCCCATGCCATTCTACTTAACCTATACACAGGTGATACTCCAGTATTACAAACTCATTCCCTTTCCAGCAGTTATTCTGAAGGTGGCTGGAGTAAAACTAGTCAGTACCCCTCAGGCCAGAAACTATTGCCCTCCCCCACCCCCAGTGCCTGAAGGACTAACCAGTCAATCAATCTTTATTTTACCAGGTGGAATACCATTGAGTTGAACTCATTTGGAAGTTGGACTTGGACACAATACATATAAACATGAAACAATGTGAATAAGGTACATAACTGAGAGAATAAACAATAAATAATTAGAAGGCAAGGAAATTGGAACACAACTGACACCTGATAAATATAGCAGCTATATACAATATATGCATATAAGTACCGTAGATATTTGCAATACATACAACGAAATTCAAGAGGAGGTGAAGAAGGGGTTAAGAGGCAGATATCTAAGGGGAAGAGACAAAACTAGCCATTAAAAACATTACTCTACAGTTTGGAAGTGAAGGGGTGAACATAACTGATGTATTATACTGGTTAAAACAGAGGTGTGAAGTAATCAGTTGCCCTATACCAATTTTAGATTAAGATTGTGTTTGAACATGGGGTTGGAAAGTAAAAGTGAAATTGCAGCAGTCTAATTATGGAATACATAATTTGGCAGGAAGTTTCTATATAGGAAGGGATAGGAGCTTATGTTTTTATCTGTGCCAGCCCAAAACTTGCCATAAATGTGGTGCCAGAATGCATATGAGCTATGTGTGTGACAAACAAACAAAAGTTTTATCTTATGTTTGCAATACAGCCAGATCAGTGATCAGTGCCCTAATCCCCTGAGATAAAACCTGTGTGACGAAGAAGGTCAGGTATATTGACAATGCTCATGGGTGGCACATAATAAAATAGACCAAGCACATAAGGATCAAGAAGAAACAATTACATAAAATTAGGCCAAAGCTATGCTAAGAGACTCTGCCCCTTCTACTAATGCACTCAACCGGATATCACTAATAACAACATAAAGACATTGGGGCACACTACAGACATCCCCCTCCCCATGCCAAACCCAGATATAGTTAGATTAGAGGCAGGGACTACCTCTGACCCCCCAACAAGGCTACACACTCAAAGGAAAGTGCAAACTCCAGAGAAAGGACATTCAGGTCTCTACTATGGCTATTTGAAACAATAGTATCAACAGCAATCCCCTCCCCCACCGAGGTTGACAGTGCTAGGTAAAGTCAATAAAACCACAAAGAGGAAGATCAGGTATCCTGAAACAAAAAGTTAATAAATGTCCTTCCACAATACCTACAGGAAATAGATATAGTACACTTGATAAATGAAAACAGTGGAGGGACAAAGAAGAAGATAATGATTTAGAAACCTTCTCCATTATTTCTTCTATAACAGATTATTCCACTACTCACAAACATAACAGCCTAAAGCAAAGAAACCTAAAGGTCAAGTAAAAGTTAAAAAATACCCTTGACTAAAATACTACCACTATGCAAACAGGTCTAGTAATAAATCTACTAACCATCAACATGAGTAGAATAAAGCATTTTAAAAAGAGAATAATTACTTTATATCCACTCTCAAATTTATTTACCAAATAACATTTTCTGTATTTAAGATACTAGAATAGAGCTAGCCCAGTGGCACTGAGGGTTGAGGACCTGGATGCCACACCTCACTCCACGATGTCAACCCTGGTTCAGAAACAGACTTATGTCATCAGGGGTCAGCAGGGGAGGAGAGAATTGAGCATTCGGAGGACTGCTCACCTCTCCTGGGGAGGGTTGGGGTATGTGCCCACTGTACTAGTGACCCCAGTGAAAACTGGGGGAACAGTACTCAGGGGCATCTGGCATTGGGGTTGGGCAGCAGTGGATGTCCTGCGGGCAAGCATGGGAATGTGCTCACTGTGTTGGACGTCATTGCACATCTGTGCCCTAGGGGAACCAGCAAGGATATAAAAACCCTCATGGTGAGCAGTATGGTGCCACCGATGGGTATACCATCACTACAGTGACAATTTTACAGCGATGTGGTCAATACCGACAACATCACCACATCACTGTAAAATCTGCCTGGAACCCCAGCACCCTTCCCCAAGATCCTGCACCCCATCCCCTACTGAGCTCCATCTTGAAGTTGAGAATGCTAAGGAGGGGGCTGAAATGGGCATATCCCCCTGCATGGTGGGTGCAGGGGGTGCAGCCCTCTACAAAACAAAGAGATTTAGCATGTCGGCACCATCCTGACCACAACTGTGGCCAATGTAGTGGTGTCAGGGTAATGTCACATCGATAAGAATTGTCAATGCAGCATCATGGATCCCCACTGATGGAAGACTGTCCTTCAGGCCAAACAAAGCCCGGAGTAAGATGGGGTGGGGGCTCAAGGGTGATGTAGTCTCCTTCCCTGGTCTGTCCCCTGCCAGGGAACCCCTCCATGGAGGGCAAGCCATGGTCCTCCCCATTCTGTGGCTGTGGCAGAGGCTTATTGAAGAAATGATTGTTGAGCGTCCACATAATTGGCCAAAATGGGGAAAGTACTCACCAGCCACTGTGAGAGAATAAATAGAATTTACAAAAAAAAAAGATACTAGAATAAAAACTGTACATGAAATCACTGATTCTAGAAATCTATGGTCAGTAGGAATTTCTTACTGGTCCCAGGGTGTAGATGCATGTGATGAAGTGGCAATACTCTTGAAAGGCATCAATTTATCTCTTAAGAGAGTCTTAGAAATAGACCCTTAATGCTGGATATTACATATTTCAATACAAAACTCTGTCTAAATAATCTGTCTGCCCCACAAGTAGTTTCTGCACAGGTGTCATTAGTCAAAAAAATTCAACCTCATTTGCATACAAATAAAATGGTTATACAGTATGTGCTGGAGACTTTAACTGTGGATTAACGTTACAAGATAGAGGAGGGTCCAGCTCAGAACTATATAGCGATACAAACGTTTTAAACTCTAGTATTACAAACAGCTAACTTGCACGATGGATTCAGGGTAATACATAAAACTGGAGGAAAAACTTATGTCTGGGGCGCCCTAGCAACCTAAATTGATTATTCTTTTCACAAAACCTAAAGGTCTGTAAAGCAAGTACTATGGTAATGGAAACTTCTGACCATCTAGCAGTCTCCTGTAGTTGTACTTTAGGAGAGGCTTCTACTAAAACATCCTCTCCAATATGGAGACTAAATTGTCAAATTTTAAAAGACGATCAAGTTACCAAAAATGGGAAGATTTATGGAAAGCAAGGCTTTAAATAAAGTATGCATATAATTTTAGCCTACATTTTTCCGATTGAGAAAGCTGGTTATAATTTGCCATTATAACCAGCTGGTTATAACAGAAAACATGCGCCAGCATTCTCTGTGAGCAGTGCGAACCGCCAACACCAGTAAAACAAATGCAGATTTTTCCTAACAAACTCACGGTCTGTCACCTCGCTATGTCCTTTAGCTGCTTCAACTCCAATCATAAAAGAAAAGTGTCCTGTCAAGAAAAAAACACCTGAAATTATGACAAAAAACATTTCTTTCTCCCCACAGGCATCGAGGGATCTTCAAGCAACTCCCTGGCAACCCCCTCACAACAGCATAATAATGGCAACTGTAGTCCTTACAGCGTAACAGAAAAGCGAGTAAAAAAAATTAAAAAAGTGAAAGAACTTTACAAAACATTTAGAAATGTTCTTTGTTCAGTGCTATTTAAAGTTTTAGATACTTGTTTAGTTAAGATGCAGCATGCGGTTACCGAACAAAATTACCAGACCGACCTCACTGTTTCAAGTACTGTAAGTGAAACACTTAAAAAAATGAAATATAATGAAATCCTTACATTCTTATGCAGTTAATCTATTGCAGTATACTGTTACCTAGTTCTACAATAAAATGCACAGTTAATGAATCATAGCACTGCAGTCTACTCTCTTGCCAAATGATCAATTTCTCAAATAAACATCCTATAGTTGAAAAATGTAGGTCAGCAATTATACAAAATAAGATATGGTAGGTGGTACAAACTCATTTTTTTTTTTTGCAAATAAACACTTTACTTAGTTATTAGTGTATAAAAAGTAAAGAATTAACAAACACATCAAAGCATAATACATAATTAGGAAATTCAATCACCAGACATTATTCATCAAAAGTAATAATAGAAAAATAAAGACCTAAGGGAGAGAAAATAAAACAACCCAATCCCCTTCCCCCCACCACCCTACATACTACTCCCAAACCATCCCTAGGCATTGCATGTATTGATATTGAAAAAGGATTCCTGACTAGGGGACGAAAGGGCGGGTGTAACCATATGTCCACCCTGCACCTAAACACCTACTACGATGGTTATGTCTTATTTTTATTTTTAATAAAGGAGCAAAAGGGCATCCAACAGTCACTAAATCTGTGCCAGGATGCATTTAATGTTGCCACAGACTTCTAGGCATTCAAAACCATGAGAAATTCCTGATACCATTCTGTATATGATGGAGTCCAATCCTCCCTCCAGCGTCATAATATAATCAGTTTAGTCACTAATGGAATCATAGCCATATGAATTTGTTGTTTCACTGAGGGTATACTGGAACAGTCCCCAAGAAGGCAGATCACCTCAGTGAAGTATGCAGAGAGGATAAAAAAGGATGAAGTCTCCCTTTTAACCAAACACCAAAAGGACTGAACCTTGGTACAAGACCAGAGTTTACTGCATGGTACAGGTTAGCTTCCTCTTACCCACACCTCTCGTCCACTGCTGTTGAAATACTCCCCATTTCAAATAATACTGAGGGCATATCATAAAAATTGTGCATAATATTAAATTGTAAATGTGTCAACCAATCCTGCTTGACCACTTTTTTTTATTTTTTTTTATTGAACCAGTTTTATTGATTTAACAATAAGAGACACATGTCCAAATATACAGTAAGAAGTAATGAACAGGACATTAACTACATAAACACCCTCCCACCCTCCCTCCTCCTTCCCCCTCCTTCCCATGACTACACAATTACCAAATCTCCATCCATCCATCCATCTTGAGGTGAACTAGGGCCTCAAGGCTTCCAAGCTGCCATGAGTGCCTCAAAAATACCCCAAAATGATGCACATGCCCTAGCCCTGCCTCGCATGTAGGCTATATGCCATTCCAATTGTAAAGCCAAGGTGCACTCCCTATACCACTCCATCAAAGTGGGAATCTGATCACTCTCCCAATGCCTCAGGATTACCAATTTAGCTGTTGCGGCAATGAGTGACATATGGGCCCTTTTGGCTTTAGGTGTGCCAGTTGGAAAGAGGCTAATCAAACATACTCCGGGGGTAAACAAGTTATCCAAGCCAAGGATTGGGTCTAAGGTATTCTTAATAGACTGCCAAAAGGCCTGGACCTGAGGACACACCCAAATCATATGATACAAAGTACCAGTGCTCCCTTTGAACTTCCTGCAAAGGGATGTGGTCACAGTCCCATATTTACACAGCTGGGTGGTGGTTAGTTACATATTGTGCATTATATTAAAATGTACTGACCTCAACCTATCTTGTTTTATAAATTTATACATTGAAAGCCAAAGTTTCTTCCAGAGGTTGGGCTCCTCCGGGATTCCCAATTCCTTTGTCCAGTAATAACAAACCCCTATCGGCAATCTAGCATCCCACTCTTGAAGGGTTTTATACAAATTTGAGACTGAACATGGCTGGGAGGCTATATATAAGGGCGTGACTAAATCTCTATCACCCGGGACTACCGGTGTAACCCGGGAGAAAAAGGAAGTTAGGGCATCACTAACTTGCAGGCACTTAAATATTTCCTTGGACGAGACACTTAAGGACACTTGCAGATGATGGGGGGGAGCAACTTTCCGTTCGACCACACGTCTGATACCCTGGAGTGGTTCAACTGGGGCCAGAAAGTGGAGGAACAACGGAGTGCCCCAATCTTAAAATGACGGATTACCAACAATGGGCTGGTCAGTTGAGTGGTACCATCTTATTGAAGGTGTTTTGTATCTGATGAAGGGCTTTTAATGACCATCCCATGGGGTTATTTCTAAGAGACTTGGGAGTAGCCGATGGGGAAACATATAGGAGGGCCGACAGTGAGCATTTGGCCCACGCTGACAGGTGCTGTTCTATGTCTAACCACAACGGTGAGTATTGTGTGTGACTGCTCCACCTATCCCAGTAAACCAATTTGCTAATGTGCTGTGCAGCATAATATAGGAAAAAGGAAGGGGCAGCCAAACCACCTCTTAGTTTTGGGGCTGTCAATTTGAGATAGGATCTGCGGACCCTTTTCTGGTTCCATACAAAGCGGCTAACTGCACTTTGCAGTTTGGAGAACCACCCTTCGGTAGATACATACCCAACATGCCGATGAGATATAATATCCTTGGTAATACATTCATTTCAATGACGCTAACCTACCCCAAAGAGAAGGGAGCAGTCTCCACCTCTCCATGTCCCCATTATTGTTTAACTAAGTTGCCCAGATTGTCCTTTATTATGGAGTTCAAATCCTTGCAGACATTGATGCCAGATATGCAAGAGACTTTGTTTCCAGGAGAGGCCAAGGGTAGTAGCTCAGCCTTATTAACCCTGCTATTCAAAGGAAAAATTCTTGTTTTGGCCTGGTTTAGTTTGTAGTAGGAGAGTTTGGAAAAGGCCTCGATCTCCACCAATGCAGCTGGGATTGAGACCCCTGGGTCCTCGATATGCATTAAGATGTCATCAGCATATACCGAGTAAGCGTATCTGGCATCCCCTATTTGTATACCCTTAATGACAGGATTCACTGCGGTCCTGCGCAGTAGAGGCTCCAGGTACAAATTGAAGAGCAAGGGGGACAGGGGGCATCCTTGCCTTGTACCCCAAGCCAACTGGAATGGTGGGGACAGTACCCCATTACACTTGACCCCGGCTGAAGGAAGCGAGTATAAGAGTTGTACCCATCTCTGGAATTCTTTTGGCATCCCAAAAGAGGACAGGGTGGCCAGGAGAAATTCCCAGGATACCCTGTTGAATGCCTTTTCGGTGTCCAATGATACCAGCACCATTGGCATGTCAGAGTCCCTAGCAGTTGTGATAAGATGTAATAATTTTCTCATATGGTCCTGGGATAGTCTCCCCATCATAAATCCCACTTGCTCGCGACTAATAAGATTACCAATGACTTTGGAGAGCCTATTCGCAAGAACCTTGGCCAAGATTTTAACGTCTGTATTTAATAGGGAAATGGGGCGGTAACTGTCAATACTCAGAGGGTCCTTCCCTTGTTTTAAGATTAGAGAGATCATGGCCTCTTGGAAGGTGGGGTCCGAGAACCCATTGTCGTACCAGTACTGGAATACCTTTTTTAGGATTGGGGTCACTATCGAATGGCAGGCTTTATAAAAATTACGGGGAACCCATCTGGCCCAGGGGATTTATCTAGAGACATCTGCTGAATGGCCTGCTGTATCTCAAAAATAGTGATTGGGGCACTTAAGGAGGCCGCCTCTATATCTGTAAGCTTAGGTAAGTTCACCGAGTTAAGATAAGAACTAATATTATCATCAGTGGGCCGTGCAGCAGAGTTCACAGCATACAGTTCCTGGAAATAAAGACCGAAGGCCTTCGCCATTTCCAGAGGGTCAGTACAGACTCGTCCCTCCCTTCCCATATAGATTCCGGTAATGAATTGTGATGAGTCCAGTTGACGGATGCGCATGGCAAGTAACTTACTCGCTCTCTCCCCTGTTTCCAAATACTTCAGTCTGGTCCTCAGCCGGGCCAGTTCCACCCTCTGGGAGATCAGGCTAACATATTGGGCCTGTAGCTGATGAAGTCTAGCCCAGCTCTCCTCCGAGGAGGTGCGAGATAAACTATGCTCTAAGGTCTTAATAGAAGCTAAGAGGGAGTCCAATTGAGCTTTTTGTTTCTGAGCTCTCTTAGAGGCCATCTTGATTAATTCTTCCCTTAAAGAGCATTTCAGAGCTGCTCAGACTAAGTCATATTTAGCTATCGAACCCTGATTACTGCTGAGGAATAAAGTAATAAAATCCATTATGTGCCTCAGCGAGGCTTTGTCTTTCAATATCTGACTGTTTAGTCTCCATTGGGGTGACCGTTTGCTTCCTGCCCCTAGCCAAAACTCCAGACTAACTGGGGCATGGTCAGATAAAACTCTGGCTCATATGTCTGCTTGCATTACCCCAGACATTGCAGAAGAGCTTATCAATATATAATCAATTCGGGAGTATGTCCCGTGTGCAGCAGAGAAGAAAGTGTATTACCATGCAGTTGGATTGATGACACGCCAGGCATCCACTAAAGCAGCATCTCTAATGAGCTCCTTCAGTGCTCTTTGTGCAGGAGACAGCCCACGCCTCTCACGCATGGATCTGTCCAGGTCTGTTTGAAGCATGAGGTTCCAGTCCCCGCCTAATAGTGTGAGCTTCTTTGGATTAGACACCACGATATTTAACAATTTCACAAAAAAGGCCGGAGAATCACAATTTGGACCGTATACTGAGCCAAGTAGGATTGGGTGGGATTCTAAAAGGCCACGTACGATGATTATCGGCCCTCCAGGTCCCAGGTTTCCTGGACTGGTTTAAAAGGAACATTCTTCGCTATAAGAATGGCTACCCCTCCCCTATTCGTGAATATCCCTGCTCCAAAAACCTGCCCAACCCATGATCTTCTGAAAAAAATAATATCCTCTCTCCTCAAATGCGTTTCTTGAAGGAAAACAACTTGCGCTCGTATCTGCCACAAGTTCCTCAGTATGGTGTGCCTCTTGACCCTATCTTTGGCTCCTTTAACATTCCAACTAATGAAGTTGTATTTGCTACTCATGTCCTATACTAATGAAACATGGACAGAGGAAAAGAAAAGGTGTCCACAATGAGCTGTACAGAGGTTCCATTGAGTAACCGATACCTGTTCTAGCATTCGGTAACAGTAATGAACCCTGACAGTGTGTAGTCATGGGCCACCCCAACCAAGAAATCCCTACCTATGCTCCCAGCTAACAAAACTACACCTCCGCTTCCATACAACCAGCTTACAGTTCAGATTAACCGCACTCCAATTCATCTCCGCCACATGATTAACATCACAGCAAACCACGCTGACAGGCTACCGAGCCCCCTTAACAATGACAGACTGCACATAGGTCTAAACAATTAATACAAAACTGTTATATTGAACAGTAAATAACTGTGCTATATACCTAACCACAAATCTCTAGTATGATCAATATCCAGTAATAAGGGCTTCATATCTCTAGAGCCAACTACACACAGAAAGAAGAAAAAAAAAAAGGGGGAGATCCTGTTTATTTAGTCCATCATCGGACCTATTTGAATGCACTGTTTGATTGATCCAGTCAATTGCATTGTGCCGGGCGCACGCCATATCTTCAAACCAGTTTCATAGGAAGCCGAGCTGGAAATCACAGTACCTTACTTGTAAACTCGGCTATCAGCACCAGGAAGCATCCCCGCTATCTGTTGCCAGCGTCGCCCTTATCATCCAAACCTCACGTTGCTCGCCAGTATTAGAGGGCCAATGACTATTTGCCACAATACTTTGCATTGATCCCAATCACTCTGTTGTAATGGGCATTGTGAGCAATAAAGACACCCTTTATCTCCGGGCCAGGAATTCTGAAGACCATAGCAGGCAACGTGCATCTAGGAAATCAGTTAGTGTGCACCCACCTCAGACTATATTACAGCCACAAAATCACTGGATAAAACATAATAAACATTCGACCAGACCCCCTAAACTGGAATTATACTTAAATAGCCTTGATGTGACATTCCAATGCAGGGGTAACATTGCTCGAGGCCCACCAGGTCACAGTCAGCTCCCGCAAGCACTAGTGTACACCCCGTAAATCAACTCTGTCATGAGGCTCTGCCCGAGGGCAAAGATAAAGCAATTAGGCTATAAGCAAACTAATATGACAGGGTGTGTACCCAAACATTCCATCTCTCCTGAGATATTGTCATGTCATGTACCCCCAAACTCAGTCTTTACGTTTACTCCAGATTCACAACACAGCATACTCGCTGGCCAAGGAAGGCACCTTCCTCTGATCACTTGAACAGGTCTGGGAGGATACATTTGAGCTCCTGTAAAGCTTGAGTAGGTGAATCATATGAGAGCCATTTATCCTCATGTTTCACCAGCAGGATAGCGGGATATTTGACCCTGAACTGTCTGGAGGCCACCACCAATTTGGATACTAGTGGGTGAAATTCTTGCCGCCACACCCTCACCGAATGAGGCAGATCCTGGGTTATACGAGTCTTGTTACTCTCCCAGGTCATTTCACTAATGCCTCTAATTTTGGATAAAATATGTTGTTTATCAAGATAATTCAGTAATTTAAAGATGATTGGCCTGGGGGGTTGACCCTGGGCTGGCAGAGGGCACAGCGCTCGATGAGCTCTCTCGATGACATATTCTCCTCCACCGGGGGGGGCCGGCAATTTTGTTACAGAGCTTTTGCAGGAAAGGTATCATAGCACTCCCCTCCTCCTTCTCAGAGATCCCTATAATTATTAAGTTGTTCTGCCTGCTGCGCCCCTCTAAATCCTCCAACTTCTCCTCCAATTTCTTCATTCTGAGCTTCGTGTTAAAGAATTCCAGCTCGATCTTCTCATGCTTCCTCTCGAGTGAGGTTATTTTAACATCTGAGTCACCGACCCTCCTAGTCAGCGATTCTACAGACCCCTTGATGTCTTGCAGGTCTTCTGATATGGAGGCTATAGCAGTCTGGAGGGGCTGCATTATTTCCATGAATTTCCCTTCAGAGAGGGCTGCTTCTGCGGTGGACATCTTAAGCATACCCGTGGCCTGTTGTTTCGGCCTTTTTGTGGCCTTGTCCTTCTTCGGCGTTCGCGGAGGGGAGTGCCTTGGAGGCGCTTTTTTCATGTACACCTCCATCGGGATACTTGGCTTGAGCGTCAGTGGTAAGTAGTTGTTTATCGACTTGGGTTTTAAGATATATTTTAGCTGAAGTTCGCCAATTTGAGTGAAAAATTCAGGAGAAAGAGAGCGGAGCTCTGAGAGATCACTGTCGTCGCTCAGGCTGCCATCACGTGACCCCTGCTTGACCACTTTATAAATATCATTCCTGATTGTTTGCCAGTGGGAGTCTGATAACAAACTTGAATTTTACACACACCCTCGGTGTGGGATGCCTAGATAAACCCCTCAGGCTTTGCCATTGGGGTTTATGTGGCATCTCACACCTCAGGTATGTGTAAAATTCTCATTACAGCCACCTACCCATACATTATTCTCTATATAATACTATAAGAGACTGATGGAATGAATCCAGGCAAGTTTTCAAAACCATTTTTTAACAGCAGGCTAGTCACAAAACATGTGAAACATATCTCCATTATCTCTCATTGAGGCTTAAATTACACACCCTAATCTCTTATGCGCGCACTAAAAAATAACATATCAGATCACAAAAAAAAGACAAGAAATGTTTGCTATCCAGTACAAAAAGGCACTATCTTTACAGAGAGAATTACAATTTGGAACCAAAGGGAAAAAACAAGAATTAAATATGTTAAAATGTAGTATGAATAGAGTAGCCCATAGACTAATCAGAGGTTTATCCTCATCAACTGCTTCTGGAATAAAAACATTTTCAAAGGATATCTTGAATATTTGACATACTGTAACCATATTACCTCTAATTTTAACACAAGTGACATAATTGAACATCTTAAAAGATTATTTTTTACGATCATTGTATTTCTTAAAATTCCAGAATCTGTACAAAAAACTATGATACAACAATCCATTTCCTCAACAGAAGTAGCTGGGGTAATTAAAAAATTCAAAAACAACTCAGTACCTGGGGATGGTGGACTGCTAGCAGAACTTTATAAACATTTTATAAATCAGATAATTCCAGTCTTAACTGATTTATATAATGACATCTTGTGAGAAGGTGTTTTATCACTGTCAATGACAGTCACATAATGACTTTTTTTATTTAAAAAAGGGGAGAAAGAGAAATCATTGAACAATAAACCGAATAGTCTTCTAAACACAGATATGAAAATATTTGCATGCATTTTAGCAGACAGACTTTTAAATGTTATGGACCTAATCACATCTCCCTCAAAGTCATATGCAATCCCTTCTAGATTAGGGTATGACAACTTAATTATATAATGGAAGATTTTTGAAAGAGGCGAATATCGACAATCAGGAATTATTTTAGCACTAGATCAAGAAAAAGCTTATGATAAAGAGTTTCTCATACATACTTATTTAAAACATTGACACATTGAGAGTCACGTGATGCACTTGATGGAGTAGCAGCTCGGTGCAGCAGCTCCACGGTTTTCAGGCTAAAAGCATTAAATCTTCTCTCCAAATAACGACCTTGCCAACTAAAAGCAGGCAATAATAACAGGGTCGGTCTAAATAATAAAAATGGAACTCCAGAAAAAGGAAGTTGGAAGCGATTCAGAAGATGAAGCAGAATCAACAGTAAGAGGCCTGGAGCCAAAAAAACCCCGGAGAAGTGATTCCCCAGAGGCAAGTCCAGAATCTTCGATATCGGGTCAACTGCAGGAGGATGTTTCTGCGATCAAAGTCACATTATTCTCCCTTATCACTGACTTTAGGGAGTGGAAAGCTTCTATTAGCGGTCTAACAACCAGAGTCAATGTTGCAGAAGTTCGTATTTTCTCCATGGAAGATAGGATGGAAAGGGTCCAGATCGAAAACACTACTCTAAAAAAAATTATAAAGAAGATGGAAGATAAAGTTGATGACCTAGAAGGAAGGTCTAGGCACAATAACATTGTGATCTTGGGCCTCCCCGGGGAGGAAGACACAAACACTGTGAACTTTGTGCAGAAGTAATGTGTTCGAGTAGCGGGTCCATCACCTAACGGCCCTACGTATGTAAAACAGCAGGCCTACAGAGCAGTCAAGCTGAAACCTGCAGCGGATCAGTTACCTCGTCCTATAATATTTAAAGTTCTGAATTATTTAGATAGAGATCACATATTGAAAGCAGCGAGAAATGCAGAAAAAATAATTTGGGAGGGGAAACAGCTGCGCCTAGTCCCAGACCTTAATTACAATGTGCGCCAAGATAGAGCTGCATACAGGCCAATTCAAACTAAATTATGGGCAGTGAAGATAAAACATAGAATGTTATTCCCAGCTCGTCTAGAAGTCACTTATCATAATGGGAATCAGAGGTATGATTCGGCGGAGCAAGCGCTGGAGGATTTAAAGTGGAGGCTGCCCAACTTATTTAACAAGGAGGGGTGAAAGTCCTTGTGTATTCAAGAAGCTACAGGAATCCCGAAGGTGTAGTGGAATACGAAGACTTCTTCTGAAGGACTGATTTTTTTTTCTTTTCTTGTATGCAATCTGGACATTTAAAAATAGACTTTTATGTTCATTTGGACGTACTATAGGGCTGCTGAGACAGCTCTTTGAATTGTATAAAAAAAGACCACAGTTTCTTGCTTCGTATCTTTAAAAGCAGTTGGACTTAATGCTAAGTTAACGATTATTGGCTTAGAGCATCTTTCAGCATGTAGTTCTAAAAATGGGGGCTAATGTATGACTTTCGAAAACCTTAATTATGAGTTATGATAGTTAATTTTTGAGTTACATTTTGGCTACATAGATGTACGCCTCATAATTGGGGAATTCTAGCGGGTGCTTTTGGAGCTGGTGTAGTAGGACCACTGTATTCTTTTTTTTCTCTCCATAGGCACATCAAGTACTTACATACTGGGCTAGATAGATAATGGAAGTTTAATGACTTTGGGGATTAGGGGAAGTTTCAGTAAGGATAAGAAGCGACAGTAGAACGGAGGTGACGTTCCGGAGCGGGAGATAAAGGCTTTCGGATGAAAGTATAATATAAAGACCCTAGGAGTTGGGTTCTCAGTGGTCTCGCTGCCGTTCGAGATAGTTGGTGTCAGGGTGGTTATTTTTGCTTCAGTTATATAGTTTTTGGCCTCTTCCTGGTCACCTGTTAAAAGAGACAAGAGGGGGGAAGGTA
Source organism: Neoceratodus forsteri (assembly GCA_016271365.2). NCBI lineage: Eukaryota > Metazoa > Chordata > Ceratodontiformes > Ceratodontidae > Neoceratodus > Neoceratodus forsteri. Next base: position 452,441,234 of record CM028131.1, read on the forward strand.
TGTCTGGAAGCGACTGGGAGGTAATGTTAATATTTGACATGGTGGTTTAACGCTTTGTAGTGGCGTATCTTTTATTTGAATTAACGGAGTCATTACAAGAGCTATTTTGGGGATTCTGATTGCAGTAAATATTAAGGTTGGAGAAAGAGGCTATATATTGGAAGGGTTAGATTACTAGGTTAGGCTATGGTTAAGATGGTAAGGAATCAAAAGGATTATGTACAATTATGATGTTGATAAAGGGATAAATCTACTTGGGGTTTGACAAGGGCTCTGAGAAGGGAGAAATAACTAACTAGTGTAGATGTATGTAACTGTTATGTAATTATTTTGGACTTTTATAGAGGATTGCATTTATTTGCTAGGGTCTAAGGGGAATAATTGGGGAAGGGTATATTAACTGAGAGGTATAAGATCCATGCAGTGGCTCCTAGAGTGCATGACAACCTTAATGTTTAGGAGCAGGCATTCGGCTGGGCAGGAATGGGGGGAAGGTGGGGGGTGAGGTGACTGAGAGAGGTGATGGTAGGAAGGCGGGAGAGGGACTGCATATACCAGGTGACAAGGGACATAGAAGGCAAATGGGGCTAGACTGGACACAAAAGAAGAAGAGGACTATTAAGACAGAGGTATGAGGAGTTAGAATATAATGTTGTGTAATATTAAAGGTGGGAAGGACAATACAAAAAAATATAATGTATTAAGACACCTTAATAGATATAAACCACATATAGTCCTGTTGCAGAAAACTCACATTTTGACAGACTGTGTCTCAACCTTGCAGAAAATGTGGGTAGGCCAAGCTTTTGGTGTGGGCAAAAACTCCAGAAGGGGGGGAGTTGCAGTATTGATCAATAAGAATGTCCCTTTTCAGGAAAAGAAAGTATGGAAGGACCCGGAAGGCAGATATATTATGATTTTAGGGCTCTTGGCAGGGGTAGATACACTATTGGGGTCAGTTTATGGGCCAGATGTGGAGTCTCTGAAATGTTTTCTTCCCCTAATGCATATCATAGCGTCTACCCCAAATGTACCATGTTTATAGGGAGGGGATTGGAACTTAGTTTACTCTAATGACTTGGATAGATCCTTTTGTAGAAGAGTATCTATATCACCAGCTCAAAGGGCTTTGAGGGAATTTATGGAAGACTCCGGTTTAATTGACCCGTGGAGAACTGCCTGAGCACAGGAGATAGAGTTTACGTACTACTCTCCACCGCATAAAACATACTCCTGAATAGATTACTTCCTTATAAGCAAGGTGTCTTTGCAGGGGATTGAGGATGTAGGCATCTATCCAAGAATCCTGTCAGATCATTCTTTAATCTGGTTAAAATTGAAAGTTCAGAATTACTGTGGGGTAGCTAAAACATGGTCCCTCAATAATCAGCTTCTAGGGGAGGCAGAAATTGTAAATCATATGAAAACTTTTATTAGGAATTCCTGGCATAATAACTGTGAGTCGGTGGAGTGCAGAGACACACTTTGGGGGGCAATGAAAGCAGTATGGAGAGGAGAGTTTATTTGATTGGCTTCTATGAGAAAACGTAAGATTGAGGTGCAGTTAGAAAATTGGCTTGCCAGAATAAAATATATAGAATCCCATGTGCATCAGGCAATGGACGAGGCTACCTGGGAGGAATTACATGCCTTGAGGGTGAAATATGCAGCTCATTTGCTTAATCATATGTTGAAGGTGGCTACAAAATGGAAGGCTACATATATAGGACAAGGGCAGAAATCAGGGAAATTTTTGGCTCAAAGAATAAAGAAACAGAAGGAAAATAACTGGGTAGCTAACTTAATGGATGGGGTCACAGGGAAACTAAATTCTAGTCCGGTGGGCATAACAAATACCTTTAGGATATATTACTTAAATCTATACACAGCTCCTTCTCCAGAAACAAGTTATTCTCAACATTTAGAAGAGTTTTTGGAGGATATTAATCTTCTGAAAATTACGGTATCTCAGCAAAAGGAATTGAGAGGAGGATTATCTTTACAAGAGATAGAGGAGGCCATAGATAGACTACCTTTAGACAAAGCTCCAGGACCAGACGGTTTTTCAGCATTATTTTATAAGACCTTTAAAGAGGAGCTTAGTCCTTGTCTGAGGATCCTCTACTCTTATCTATTTTCTTCCCCTATAAGAGAGTTGGCATTGTTGGAGGCGAGAATCGTGGTTCTGTCGAAAACAGGGAAGGAATTATCCAGGCCAGAAAATTATAGACCAATTTCTTTGTTAAATATTGATATTAAGATATTGGTGAGTATACTAGCATTCCAGCTTAAAAAAGTATGGGGAGATCTTATCGGACCTGATCAAGCGGGTTTCATCTCCGGTAGACATTCGAGTGATCATTTTAGGAAATTATGGCATTTGATCTCTGCGTCGGGGGACACCAACACAGATAAGGTATTGGTGTCCCTCGATGCAGAAAAAAGCCTTTGATAGAGTGAGTGGGAAGTTTCTATTTGATTTGCTGCCCAGATATGGAATACCCTTAGAGTATATCACTTGGGTTAAAGTTTTGTATACAATCCCTTCAGCAAGAGTCTGTTGTAACGGGGTTATCTCAGATAGTTTTAGACTTACAAGGGGGACTAGACAAGGGTGTCCCCTATCCCCCATGTTGTTTAATTTATATATCGAGCCATTGGCTAGGAAAATCAATAAGGTAAGGGAAATAAGGGGTATAGTTATAGGAGAGGAAGAATATAAATTGTCACTGTTCGCAGATGACATCCTCTTACATCTCTCGAGTTGGCAAGTGTCCTTGAAGGAAGTATTAAAGATAATACAGCAATTTAGTCTCCTGTTACATTGGTTCTTTCACTGAGTTCTACTTGCATGAGGGGGGATATAGAGGAGTTGGGTTTGGGATGGGCAGCTAAATCCATTACTTTTTTAGGAATAGAGATTACCCTGGAGGTTAGTACCCTGAAATCACTGAATATTGACACGGTGATTAAGCACATGCAGCAAGACCTGGTAAGATGGCAAGCGTTGCTGCTCTCTCTTTGGGGCACAGCCAATTTGCTTAAAATGGTGATAGTTCCTAGGATTATGTACCCGCTTAATATTTTAAATGTATTCCTCCCCAAAGCATGGTTTAAAATGGTAGATGCTATGTGGTCATCATTTTTGTGGAAAGGTAAAAGACCTAGAAGAGCATTAGGGAAGTTAACTATGGAACGGAAAAAAGGAGGGTTAGGCATACCCCATCTGTTTCTTTATTGTCTAGCATTTCAGAGCAGCAAATACCTTAAGTGGCTGACAACATTAGATGGTGAAGAAATACAACGGGTGTGGCTCAAGATAGAAAGATCTAGAGCCCGGGAACATCATCTATCCATTAAGTCCCTTTTATATCTTCCACAGAAAAAAATTCCTAAGGCTTGGCAGGACACCCCCATAATATGGTCAATGAAAGCACATGCCCAGTGGTGTACATTACATAACTTTGATAGGAGACGGGACTTATATCACATTTTGCAAGTCAGCCTAAAGCCATTTCTAAGATTTACAAATTTCTATTGGTAAGATTTTGGCAGAATTACCCCTCGACTGCATTCTATTGGAAGCACTCTATAGGTATCTCGTACGATTCAGAAACATGGGAACAAGTTTGGAAGTCTCATTATAGATGGTTAAAACAGGATAGATTAAGACTACTTTGTTTTAAAATTCTACATAATTTATTTTATACTCCCATAAAACTTAAAATAATGGGTAAGAGTCAAGAGGGCGTATGTCATAGGTGCTTGCAAGAGCAGGGAACTTTAATTCATATGCTGTAGTCATTCCCAGTAATTCAGGTCTTTTGGCAGCAGGTAATTAAATTTGTGGAGCCATTGTTTGGAGGGGAGTGTATTTTCGACATAGAGACTTGCATTGTGGGCAATCTGTCAGCCTTGCCATCCCAAACATTTAGATATTATTTTGCCCTTATTTCGGCAGTTGTGCTGCTTCTTATCCTTAGGTGTTGTATTAAGGATACTGTGCCACCTCTTAGGGAATGGATTCAAGAAATTCATACAGCTTTTTATGCAGAGAAATTAATAGCGGGGCAGTTCTCCAATATGGGCAAGTGTAGGGAGAGATGGAAATATTTTTCAGAATTTATGGCAGGGAGATTCAACCTAATAGATAAAGAGCAACACCCCAGTTTGAGACCAAGCAGGATGGCAATAAAGGGAAGACAAGTTTTGTTATCAGATGTAGTGTCCAAGACATTATTTTGGAATTAAGGGAGATGCAGTCCTGATATGGGGTGGGGGGCTGGAGGGGGTACAGTAAAAGTGGTGAATTAGAGGGACGAGATATGAGGCGGAAGGGTAGAGGGGTATGGGGAAGAGGGGAGGGAGGGGGAAGTTAAAGTGTAATGTAGGACTGAATGTTAAAAGAAGATTGGCATTGTATGGTATGGTATGGACGTCTTGCTGATCTGTCTCATGTATGTATATGCTGGAAATACCAATAAAGCATATTATATATAAAAAAAAAAAAAACATTGACACATTATGATACACCTGACCAATTCATTAAATGGATGCAGATCCTTTACAGTCAGGTGACCGTTATTCCATATGTTAATGGATGGTTAATTAACACAATGAAAATTATGAAAGGCATAAGACAAGGGTATCTTTTAAGCCCCTTTGTGCATCATATAATTAGATCCCTTAATACAGAAAATTCAACAAAATGCACAAATTAAATGAAAAAATCTTTCAGGAATAGAAATTCCTAAAATATTAGCACATACGGATGACTTACGTATTGTCATATAAGATAAGAATTTAATCCCAATCATATTAAACACTTTGTTGAATTTTTGGGAAGGCATCTAGAGCTAAGATAAACTATAAAAAAAGTTGAGGTATTTACATTAATGTTTACATGCTGTAGTTTGTATCTGGGCCCAACTTCCTTGATTATGGGTTGTTGTGATACTATCAGCCCGGTCCTGGCTCAGATAGTTCGGTGCTCCTTAGATGCAGGTGAGTTTCCAAGCTCTCTGAAGGAGGCGGTGGTAACACCCCTCCTGAAGAAAGCTTTCTTGGACCCGGACGCTGTAGCCAACTACAGACCAATCTCAAACCATCCCTTTATAGGGAAGGTTATTGAGAAAGTAGTAGTGGTACAGCTGGAGAACCACCTGACCATCCATAATATCTATGAACCACTCCAGTCTGGTTTTTGAAAGAGGCATACTACCGAGACCGTGCTGGTTTGGGTGCTCAATGATCTCCTGAGGGCAAGAAATCAGACAGACCATTCCATTCTGGTGCTCCTTGATCTCTCTTCAGCCTTCGACACTGTGGATCATGGGGTGCTGCTTGAGCAGCTGATGTTCATCTGTGGCCTGACATGTACAGTCATCAGGTGGTTTACATCTTTCCTCACTGGCAGAATGCAGAGAGTTGTGTCTGGAATTTTTTCTTCAGACTCACTCCCTCTACCATGTGGGGTTCCTCAGGGCTCAGTGCTGTCCCCCATGTTGTTTGCAGTGTATATGCTGCCCCTCGGAGACATTGTAAGATGGTGTGGGCTGAGGTTTCACTGCTATGTTGATGATACCCAGCTCTACCTGTCTTTTGCACCCGACCAGGATAGTGCTCTCTCAGTATTTAACAACTGCCTCACTGGAATCTAGGATTGGATGAATTCAAGCTGGCTAAAGTTGGATGCGGGAAAGACTTAGGTGATGGTTGTAGATCCAGGTCACCAGATAGAGGGGTTGAGAGCTGGTCAACTGTCGGGACTTTGTTCCCAGATTCTTACCTCTGAACGGGTGAGAGACCTGGGGGTGGTGCTTGATGATGGGTTGACCCTACAATCCCAGGTGACGGCAGTCATCAAGTCTGCCTTTTATCATCTTAGGAACATCACCAGGATCAAGCCCCTTGTTATGTCCAGGGATCTGCCTACATTGGTCAACGTCTTTGTGACCTCACGCCTTGACTACTGTAACTCCCTATACTTAGGGCTTCCTGGGGTTTATATCTGCTGCTTGCAGCTAGTGCAGAACGCTGCTGCATGATTACTGATGTGGACGTCCCGTTCTTCACATATTACCCCGGTGCTGCGCTATCTGCACTGGCTGCCGATTCAGTGGTGGATCACCTTCAAAGTTGGTTTACTGATTTATGAAGCCCTACATGGACTTGGTCCTGATTACTTGAAAGTGCTTCTTGTTCCCCACTGCCCTGTGCAACAGCTCCACTCAGCTGACGAGGAGTTGCTGAAGATTCCGAGGGTAACTTTGAAATATTCTGGGGCCCATGCATTTATGTTTGTGGCCCTTAGCCTCTGGAATTCTCTACCCCACCAGCTTCCGGAGTGCGCGACTGTGGTGGATCTAAACAGGTGCTTAAACCTTTCTGTATCATCAGGCTTTTTAGTGATGTATAGTCATATGGATTTGTTATTCTGGTTAATTGTTGTATGTTTTTTATATGAAGATGTGTTTTAATCTTTGTACTGCACCTTGATAATTTTGAAAGGCGCTTAAAAGTAAGATTATTATTATTATTATTAACATGCAAACATTTCCATTACTTCAGGTGGAAGACTAGGTTTGCTGGCCAAGGCACCTAGCTTCACCTGAGCTCTTTCCTTCTAGGTTGCTTGAAAGGACAGAGCAAAGAACCTTACCAGAGCAAGGGAAAGGATTAAGACTTCTTTTGGCTAGGCAGATTTACTGTGTGTTGTTATTTTTATTCTGTACTCACAGGGATTGTTACTGTTTGTTGCTAACATTTTATTGTTTTATTTTTCTCTGATTCAAATTGTTACTGGGTATCCCTTCTGCTGCATTATTACATGGTGTGCCTACAGGTGTGTGCTAACAGATTACTGCTGTAATCTTCTGATTCAAATTGTCTTTTGCAATGTATATCTTCTGATACTGCTTTATTTTTCTCTGTAGCAAAGTGTTTCTTACAGGGTATATCTTCTGTGAAATTATTACAGGTGGAGCTTACATGTTTGTGACTTTTTATCATTAGGCTAAGCAAAATTATTTTTTGCCACTATTTTTATTTATTTATTTTGCTGAAAAGGTTTTTTGTCTCAGAGGTGTTGCAGTCTCCTGCTCACATTGAAGGAGCTAATTGCTTTCCTCCCACAGGTCTTCCAGGGAATTAGGTGTGTATCTGGGGGGGGGGGAGCAAGCTGGCAAACTGTCAGTAACTTCCAACAGAAAGAAGGGTTAAAATGCCAAGTTAGTTGATATCTTGGAGATGGAAGACTAAGATTGCCGGCCAAGGCAACTAGCTTCACCTGAGCTCTTTCCTTCTAGGTTGCTTGAAAGGACAGAGCAAAGAACCTTACCAGAGCAAGGGAAAGGATTAAGACTTCTTTTGGCTGGCAGATTTTCTGTGTGTTGTTATTTTTATTTTGTACCCACAGGGATTGTTATTTTTTGTTGCTAACATTTTATTGCTTCAGTTTTCTCTGATTCAAATTGGCGTTGCTGGGTATACCTTCTGCTGCATTATTACAAGGTGTGCCTACAGGTGTGTGCAATCAGATTATTGCTGTAATCTTCTGATTCAAATTATCTTTTGCAAGGTATATCTTTTGTTACTGCTTTATTTTTCTCTGTAGCAAAGTGTTTCTTACAGGGTATATCTTCTGTGAAATTATTACATGTGGTGTTTTACAGGTTTATATTTGTATCTATCATTAGGATAAGCTTTCAGGGTTACTGCATTTGTTGCTGACTGATTGTTTCTGCTCTTACCTCCTTGTTTCTTTCATCAGTGGCTCTTCTTTTTTGGCAGGGGAAGGGCCCAGCCACTAACACCATCCCAAATCACCCCACACTACACTCCTTTAATAGGGTAGCACAGTCGTGGCATTTCCTGTGGCAAAGCATGAAGAGGTGGATCAGTGGGATATCCACACGGTGACCTCATTTTCAGGGGTACTAGTAATTTAGCTTGTTATAACAAGTTATACAAAAACAAACAAACAAACAAACAAAACACAAAATCAAACTTTTGCTTTCATTTTCTTCCTTCTAATTACTCTGACCAGGTTATAAACCCAGTAACTTATCTGGAATGGATATCATTAACTGCAGGTACTGCAGAACACTTTTCAGAAGGACAGTTTTACAGGATTTAGGATACTGTCCTACATGCTGGGCCATTGGAGATCTTAGGGATCAGCTCCAGGCAGCACGGGCAGAGACTGCGCACCTCAAATTTCATATTCAAGAGGAAATATATTATAAGACCCACCAGCCATTTCCCCAACATCCAAAAAAAGTACCTTGACCACAGAAGGTAGTTGGTCTCGGAGGTTGACAGGTGGTTGAGAGGGCAAATCGGGTGCCCCATCACGTGGTGCTCTCCAACATATTAGCTCCATAAACCATATAAAAACTACAAACAGGTATATGCCTCTATCTCCGAAATCAAACAAAGGGGCAGAGGACACTGTGGCACAGGAGCTAGCACACCAAACCTTACCCAAAACAGGAATCAAAACAAAATAAATCAAAAAGGAAATACAAAAAACTTCTGATCATAGGAGACTCCATAATATGGGGATTTGATACCTATCTCCAGCCAGGGATAATGGTCAGATGTCTCCCAGGTACATTAGCGTGAAGAGACACTGGCTGCATTGCTAAAATAGTTCAGGAAGCAGGAAAAAACATTGACGTCCTGGTATACATAGGGACTAATAATCTTGCCAGGTCAGTTGTGGAGACCAAGGAACACCTGACCAGGCTGGGTGACAAACTATCATCCATTTCATCCGACGTCTCCTTCTCTGAGATCCTGTCAGTCTGGGGGGGGGACAGATGCTTGGAAGGTCACAGAAATGGAGATAGGGGAGCTAAACATGTGGCTCAAGGGCTGGTGGCAGGAAAAAGGACACAAATTTGTAGGGAACTGGCAACAGTTTTGGGAGCAAAAGTTCTTTAAATCTGATGGACTACATCTTACTAAGGAGGGAGTCAGTGCATTGGGGCAGAAGGTTGACATCTTTGCAGAATATTTAAACTAGCCATTGAGGAAAGGGGTACAGCACCACATATGTTGAATGGGAAGAACACCCCTTCCCCTCAGCTAGTGGTCAAACAGGAGTTCAGCATGTTAACAGTTTATTTGCATCGCCAGGTAACAAAAAAGGTCCAGCTCCCCATACAATGCACAGAGGAAACGTCAGACCTCACCCAACAACTAACACACCAAAATCTGGCCAATGGAAAACCATGTACACAAATGCTCACAGTCTGGGAAACAAGATCCCAGACCTGCAGGCAATAATGACAGAGGCTAAACTGGACATAGTAGCCATTAGCGAGACATGGTTTACCAGTAACCACACTTGGGAGACTTCAGTACCTGGCTATGTACTGTTCAGAAGAGACTGAGGTGCAAAAAGGAGGGGGGGGGGTGCAGTGGCCTTGTATGTCAATGAAAATACCAAAGCTACAGAAATTCAGAATGCACATAAGGAGCCAGAAGAACTGTGGGTCACACCGGAAACAGGAAATGGGACAGCCATAAGAATTGGGGTTGTCTACAGGCCCCCAGACCAGGAGAAGAACATAGACACATTACTGTTAGAAGATATACAAAACATGACAGCTAAAGGGGAGGTTCTGATAATGGGAGACTTCAACGTGCCAGATACAGATTGGTCAATAGCAGCAGGAACATCTGCCAGAACTAGACACATGGTGGATTCCCTGCAGGGGGGGGGGGACCTCAAACAACTGGTACAACAACCAACAAGAGACAGGGCTATCCTAGATCTCGTACTGACTAACAGAAACATAGAAACATAGAATTTGACAGCAGAAAAGAACTGCATGGCCCACTTAGTCTGTCCATTTCCCTACCTAACTGATAAGCTGCAGATCCTAGTTAACCAACAGCCTGCTTCCTACAGGGAAAGGATCACAGATCTCCAGGTAGAAGGTCACCTGGGGGTCAATGACCATCACATGGTATGGTTCAATTTGACCACTACAACTAAATCATCCCATTCCAAGGCAAAAATATGGGACTTCAGAGGAGCCGACTTTGATAAGATGGCAACAGAGTTAAGCTAGCCCTGGCAAAAAGAAGTACAGGTGAGTGGGTACAGGCAAAGTGGGCAAGCATTAAGGATGCAGTACTTGAAGCAACATCCCATTGTGTTAGAGAGAAAAGGAAGTGCAAAAGAAGATGGAAACCACTTTGGTTCTCAAAAACAGTAGCAGAAAAGATCAGAGCCAAAATGCTGACCTTCAGGAAATATAAGGGACGCAGTGGGATGAAGATAGGGAGGCATACCAAACTTCCTAAGGAAGCAGGAAAGACAGTAAGGCAGGCAAAGGCCCAAACTGAGGAAACACTAGCACAAAGAGTAAAAAGGTGACAAGACTTTCTATAGATACATTAGTGAAAGGAGAAAGTCCAGAGGGGGTATTGCTAAGATCCAAGGAGATAAGGGGGCGTGTGAGGAGGCGGACCATGTAAAAGCATCTATCCTAAATAGATACTTCTGCTCAGTATTTGCTGAAGAGAAGGTAGGGCAGGTCCCACAGCTCAGCACCATGGACACATGGGGGAGGGTGATGAGCACTAGTTCCTTCGCAACTGAAAGGGTCCTGCAAGAGCTCAATAAGCTTGGGGTGGACATGGCAATGGAACCTGATGGCATACATCCCAGGCTACTAATGGAGCTAAGGATGGAACTAGCAGAGCCATTATCAGAAATGTTTAGTGAGTCTCTGAGCAGAGGAGAGGTTCCAGAAGACTGGAGAAGGGCTCATGTGATCCCGCTCCACAAGAGTGGTAGCAGGGAGGAGGCGGGGAACTACAGACCAGTCAGTCTTACCTCAGTAGTGGGCAAGATTATGGAGGCACTCCTTAAGGAAAGGATAGTGCAACACCTGGAATCCATTGGAGCACAGGATCCAAGACAGCATTGGTTTACAAAGGAAGGTCCTGTCAAACTAATCTCATAGATTTCTTTGACTGGGTAACCAGAGTGGTGGACCAAGGGGGAGCAGCTGATGTCACCTACCTTGACTTCAGCAAAGCTTTCGATACTGTTCCACATAGAAGATTGACTAATAAGCTGGGTAGGCTCGGGGTGAGTCAGAAGTTGGTCAACTGAATGGCAGCAAGGTTGACGGGCAGAACACAGAGAGTGATGGTAAATGGTATACAGTCAGAAGAGGTGCAAGTCACAAGTGGAGTATCTCAGGGATCAGTCCTGGGGCCAGTCCTCTTCAATATCTTCCTCAGCGACATTGCAGATGGACTGGAGTGTAAGGTGTGTCTGTTTGCAGATGACACCAAGATCTGCAACAGAGTAGATGATCCAGATGGGGTGGGCAGAATGAGAAGAGGATAAACTAGCAAAATGATCCGAAGAGTGGCAACTGGGGTTTAAGGCAAAGTAGTGCAAGATCATGCACATAGGTAAGAGAAACCCTGAAACCACCTATAGGCTGGGAGGGGAGTTGCTGGCAGTCACAAGGGAAGAAAGAGACTTGGGCATCATCATCATCAACATCAATGACCTGAAATCATCCAAGCAGACCACTAATGCAGTAGGTAAGGCTAGGGGGATGTTAAAGTGTATTAGTAGGGGTATCACAAGTAGGAAAAGGGAAGTAATAATCACCCTTTACAAGACACTGGTTAGGCCCCATCTGGAGTACTGCATGCAGTACTGGAGGCCACACCTTCACAAGGACATTAACCAAATTGAGGCAGTTCAGAGAAGGGCAACCAAAATAGTGCAGGGACTGCATCAGAAAACATATGAGGACAGATTAAAGGAGCTCAATATGTATACCCTAGAGCAAAGGAGGGAGAGAGGTGATATGATCGAAACATTCAAACACCTGAAGGGCTAACATGTTTCAATATAAGAAAAATAGCAGGACAAGATGACACAGCATGAGATTAGAGGGAGGCCAACTAAGAGGTAATGTGAGGAAGTTCTTTTTCACAGAAAGGGTGGTGGATGGATGGAACGGCCTACCTCAGGAAGTGGTGAATATGAATACAGTGCAGGGCTTCAAACAGGCATAGGATAGGCATAAGGGAGCAATACAGATGAGTATGAATAGATAGGCCATTGACAGAGCAAAGGCTGATGGCACATTCATAAGGTAGAAAAAGAAATGGGCAGACTGGATGGGCCTTGCGGTCCTTATCTGCCCTCAACTTGTATGTTTCTATGTTTCTATGTATAAGTTCCAATATGAAATGACTGAATAAAACTATTAGGTATCACATTTGGCACTCCTAATTATGCACAGTATAATTGGGAACAAACTATACAAAAAGCGGATCAGAAAGTAGCAATATGGAAAAATAGAACAAGATCCAAATAAAAAGAGAGTATATATACTAAACACATTAAATACTGTACTATCATTTTCTTGCGCTTAGCTAATGTGTTTCTTCCTCCTTTAACTCTACAGACTCAGATTTATAGCATGTTTTTCTGAGCCTGTGGGGAAGCTGTCTCAGCCTGATTAAAATGAGATGACACATATCAAGAATAAAATAGCAGAGGTGTATGAATGGTAAAATCTATATTTTTTTCATAGTGTATTTATTTACATTAATTTCAGTTCAGTTATTTGGAAAAAAACGTTGGAGTCTATTTTTTTTTACAATGCTTTGCATCAATACTTGAAAAAATGGAAATAAGATAATCTAAGAACATTGTGAAACATTCTGGCAATACAGGTACCACCTGATAGAATGTCTGTAATAAACAAATTAAAACAATGGGGGGTAACAACACAGCAAGTGGTATCCATAATGAGAAAAAAGCTTTTATCAGAATATTATACAGTTACATTTCTCACTGGTGTCACAAGTTCCACTCTGTCCTAGTGGAAAAAAAGGAAATATTTTTACAACTAATTTGCAAGCCTATCCCTAAAGCAATGCGGGATTTGACATGGCTAGCATGCCACAGTAAGATGAATGTTAAAGCCTAAGCTAGGGGCCCTCTATCATAGCAGGAGTAGTTTCCCACATCAGGCTAGGTGGGAATTAGTACATAAAATGATACTGCCAACCTTCAAATATTGTGATGTCATATACAGAGCTGCCCCTCAATCTTCCTTATCCAGGCTTGAACCTCTCTACAAGTCCTTCTGCCAATTTACCCTAGATGCCCCTGCCCTGACACATCACTGCGCCCTCTACCGCTCCCTTAATTTTCCATCACTTATCAACAGGAGAACACTGCACACAGCAAAGTTTACCTCTAAATTCTGGCTAGGCTCACTCCCGTTGTACCTAGCCGCCTCCTTATCCGCCACTCACCCATCCAAATACACCCTCCGGTCTGAGGACACCTGCTTGCTAAATATACCATACAGAAATACTACATCTGACCAATTGGCATTCTCCTATCACCTACCAAAGCTCTGGAACCAACTACCAACCCAGATCTGCCGCTCCTCCTCAGCCTACTCCCTCACTTCATCCCTAGCAAACTACCTAGTGATGAACTGCTATTGTACCTAGCCCCTGTGGCCCAGCCAAATCTGCTGTTATATACTTTCCCCTACCTCTAGCTGGGCCACACATGTCTATCTCTAACCCCTCATGCAAGCCTGCACTTTCTCCAACTTAGCACTTTCTTTCACCTCTACTTCCCACCCCCATCCCTCTATCCCTTGTCAGTCACTCAAATGTTTACTAGACAAGAAATGTTGTTAGCCATTGTTTAGTTGCAAACTGTTCAGTCTGTATATATATATATGTATCTATATATATAGGGTTTTATTTAACTCTAAAAATTGGCTAGCATTTTTGCATAAAAGTGCTAAAACATTGTGAAAATGCATAGCACCTGCCTCACCGTGTTTAACAAACATAACACTTCTAGAAAACCTATATAAATACTTTCTGAAAAGTTAGTATTGCCCCAAGAAAAAACTGCTAATCAATTATTTAAAACCCTGATATATATATATATATATATATATATATATATATATGTAGTTAATCTAGTTGCTAATGTATGTATCATGTTATATTACTCATTGTCACAATCTCCTCCCCCCAGGACGTACCGTGAGATGAGCTTCTTGCTCAGTGTAACCTTTCTGGTGAAACATTTCAATAAATAAATGAAATAGCCCTCCCCACAGCCTAACGAACCTCCCCCGAGGACGACGGAGCAAAGAGCCTACAGTGCGGTCGCGAGGGCTAGCTACTGTAGTAGCCCTTCCCACAGCCCAACGAACCTCCCCCGCGGACGACGGAGCAAAGAGCCTACAGGTAGTGATCCCTGTCCTCAGCCGCTTGCCAGGAGCTGCGCCACAGGATTTCAAACTTGGCGCCTTTTTTGTTGTACTCCCAGCTCAGCGTGGTGCTGCCCCGTAATTAATTCGGCACTCTGCCTCCCTGAGCCCAAACCTGTACCCCTAGGTGGGCTAAATCTGGCTCTTGCAAGGGTGAAATTCAACAAGGTTAAGACTTAGCCCTGTGCTGAAGGCAATTACTGAGCGCAATAGCAGCAAACTCTCCTCCCCTCAATTTCCCTAGGGTCCGTATGCTTGTGCACTTTTGCAAACTGTTGTAAGAGCCACAAATCAAAGCAAATTGGGTCTACCTGCACTAATTTCAGACGCTAACGATCTGGGGTTTTTCCGAGCTTGACTGCTTTCAAAGTAAAGCTGCTTTCAACCTAGCCTATTGTGTGCCTGCTTTTCTACAGCCTGTATCAAATTGCTTGCTTGTAAATTATTTCTGTGCTGTAACTGTGCTGAAAGTGTATATTGCTGGTTTTTGAAGTCGTGGCTCCTCCTCCCATTCCACCTACCTGTATTTAACAGCTGCTCTTCTTTGTCCCCCTGCAGTGTGGTCGCGAGGGCTAGCTACTGTAGTAGCCCTCCCCACAGCCCAACGAACCTCCCCTCACACCCATTTGAACAAAGAGCCTATAGGTAGTGATCCCTGTCCTCAGTCAGTTTAGCCCCACCTGCGCTTCTCACGCAGGCTCCCCACCACCCCCACCACCACCCTTGATGGGCTCTTCCTTATATAGTGCTCTCGGAGCTGCTTTAACCAATCAGCCCACTTTCCCATTAGTTCCCTATACTTTTCAGCCACTAGTGGCCACCGCTGTGCAGTTTCTCTTTCTTTACTGTGCAAAAAATTCCAAAGCTAGTCCTAATAAGTAAGAATACAATCCAATCCTAAACATGCTGTTCTTCGCTCTCACTATCTCCTTACTCTGTCTCCCCCTATCCTCCCTTCCACCTGCATCCAACCCCTCTCCACCTGAGTCATTGCCTCTCCTCCCAATAGCCCCCTATTTACCCCCCCCTCCTCCACAGCAATAGTCGAACTAAACATGTCACCGTGGCCCAATTGGTCCCTGGGGGCCTCTATCCTCCCCCCCTCCTTCCATGCAGATTTGCCCGCTCTTCATATCCCCCTCCACAAGTACCCCAACCACACCCCAGGTACTGCAATACACCCCACTCGACGTCAAAGATCTCTAACGACGTTACGCCTACTAAGTCACTCCCTGGCCCTCCTCCTCCTCATAGCTGGGGACATTGAATACAACCCAGGACCCACGGCCGCCAACTCTGCTCAACTCCCCGCAATGGCCACGCCCCTCCCTAAAGGACTACAGATTGTCCATCTCAATATATGCAGCATTCTAAACAAAATTGCTGCCTTACAAGCCACTATCCTCACTCTCCGCCCTGACATTGCAATAATCACTGAATCCTGGCTAAAACCTCACCACCGGGATGCGGAATTCTCCATTCCTGGGTTCACCCTTACCCGCCAGGATAGACAGGGTAAAGAAGGGTATGGCTCGGCCATGTACATCTCCTCTGCTCTTAAATTTTCCTTTATCACCTTGCCAGCCCCCACACAACCTATAGATTCCCTCCTAGTCAAAATCTCACTAACCCACTCCATCCCAATCTACATAGCTGGATCCTACTGCCCACCTGAAACCCCACTGAGTAGCATCCTCGACCATCTCGGCACCCTGAGGTCACTTACGGAGGGCGGCGAATTGCACGTACTTGGGGATTTCAATTTAAATTGGCTTGGCAAGGGAGCCTCCAAAGCTCGGCACCACATAACTGCCCTAAATTTGTCCCAGCAAATAGTGGATCTGACTCGCCTAAACCGGAAATCCAACAAACATACTCTCCTGGATTGGGCGCTTACCACCCACCCCCATCGGATCTTTCAAGCTGGCATACTCCCAGACTCCCTTAGCGACCACCATATGATCTACATGGTGCGAAAAATCTTCAGACCCTCGGCTCCCCCACCCCGGACACTTCTCAGTAGAGTTTATAAATCCTCGATCTGGACGGCGCCCTAAACGACCTCACCAGCATCGACTGGTCTTCATCACAAAGGCCTCCTCCATTGATAATGCCTTGGAATATTTCTCCTCCAATTTCCTCTCCATCTGGGACAGCCACGCTCCACTCAGGCGATCCCGTGTAAGAGGAACCCATTTACCCTGGATAACAACAAGCCTGTTGCAACAACTACGAGCCAGAGACCACGCCTGGAAACTCTTCAAGGCCTCAGGTAGTCTTTTGGCCCAGCACCACTACCGATCTCTACGAAATGCCTGCACTAGGCTCATAAGGCACGCCAAATCTAACTACTTCAGAAATGCTTTAAATAACAGTTCCGGTCACCCAACTCAATTCTGGAAATCCATAAAATCCCTTCTCTCCCCGCCGACCCAACCCCCTACCCCCTCACTTAACGTTGCAGGGAAAACAATCTCGGATCCGAGCATGGTAGCCTCCGAATTCAATTCTTACTTCTCCACTGCTGCATCATCCCTTCTCTCCTCCTTCCCGCCTCCTTCCCCCACCTCTACTCCTCTTACAGTACCCTCCTCTGCTTCTTTCTCCCTATGCCCTGTATCACCAGCTCAGGTGCTAAAACTACTGATGTCTCTCAACCCTGACAAAGGTAAATGCCCCTCTGGCCTCGACTCTAAAATGCTCCGGCTCTCCGCACCTGCCATAGCTCACCCACTTACCCTGCTGTTCAACCTGTCATTTAAACTCGGTTCAGTCCCCAAAAATTGGAAACAAGCCACAGTCATTCCACTGCCCAAAGGGGGGGACCTCTCCTCACCTTCCAACTACCGCCCTATATCCCTGCTCCCCATCCTGGCCAAAATTCAAGAACGTCTTGTCCTTTCCCAACTCCATCACTATCTTGAGTCAACAAACTTCTTAACCCCGTACCAGGCCGGTTTCAGGAAAAAACACTCCACCACCACCTCTCTCCTCCGGCTCACAGACGCTATTCTCACTGGTATGGATAAAGGGATTTAACAGCTGCCATATTTATTGATCTGGCAAAGCTTTTGACACCGCTCTCCCACCCTTGTTGCTGGCTAAACTGGCTAGAGCTGGGCTGTCGGCAAATGCAAATAACTGGTTACACTCGTACCTGTCAAACAGGTATCAATCTGTCCGATTGGCTCGGTTTCATCCACCCTACTCCCAGTCACCAGCGGAGTCCCCAAGGGTCGTCCTCGGACCCCTACTGTTCTCTATATTTCTCAATGACCTGCCAGCTGCCTGCCCAAATACGGCCATCCACATGTACGCGGACGACACGGTGTTGTTCGCCTCTGGCCCATCATCTAGTGCGGTGGCAGCCTGTCTACAAAAGGATTTTGACTCCGTCCAACGTTGGCTTACCACAAACCAACTAGTTCTAAACTCAAAAAAATCTGTCTCCCTCACCTTTGGCTCCCGGCCCAAACTCACACGGCTTACTGCGCCACCAAAGTTCTACATGTTGGACAGCACCCCACTGGAGACATGCACCTCCTATCGTTATCTAGGTGTCTGGTTAGATCAACACCTAAACTTCAGTGCACACATTGATGCCATGCACAAAAAACTGAACCCCATGTTGGGTGCCCTCTACCGAAACAAACACTGCATACCCCTGCCAACCAGGCAAGAAATAGTCAAAAAAATGATCCTCCCTATATTTGACTATGGTGATATTATCTATGGTACGGCCCCTCAAACATCCCTATCTAGGCTAGACCCCCTCCTCAACTCTTTCTGCTGCTTTCACTGGATCGCCCTCCCGGCACCCACCACTGTGCCCTCTATCAATCTTTGAACATCTCCTCATTACAGAATCGAAGATCGCGACACTGCGCTAGAACCTCGGCAAAGTTCTGGTCAAATTCACTCCCATCCTACCTGACTGCCTCTTTAACTGCCTTAAACACACCATCCTATGCGCTCCGAAACAGCGATGCCAGGCTCCTCCATATCCCTCATAGATCCACTCGGTCCGGCCAGGCTGCTTTCAGCTGAGCTACCCAAACTATGGAATTCCTTAGCAACGCCATTATAAGACACTCCTCCGTACTCCCCCAACTAATGCCCTTCTCAATTCGCACTTCTCGTCCACCTGCTCCTGTTACCCCACCTAACTTCCCCCTCTCTCCTGTACCCACCCAGCGTATGAATCAAGACTGGTCTCTCCACTGTTTTTGACCTGCTGTATTGTAAAACACTGTATACTGTACAACACTCTGCCTTCCCTCAATCTGCCCCATCGCATTAGGTATGCTACACACTGCTGTTATATTACTCCAAATGTATGATGTTTGCTTTCTTCCACTGCTCCTCTGTAAGTGTTATTGTTTGTATCATGTTCCCATTGTACCCAAAAATCCCCAGGGCGCATCTGGAATCGAGCGGTACTCTGCTCAGCATGCCTTCCTGGTAAATCTCTTAAATAAATAAATAAATAAATAAAATAGTTTAAAACATAAATCACTTGAAGAAAGAATGTGTCTATGGCCCACCTGTACTCAAGCTTCAAAAATTCAAGAACTTTTTTTTATTAACTGACCACTAATTTCATGTCACATTTAGCAATCTTTTTGTGCAGTCTTAAAAAGCTGCCTGATAACTTACAAAATAGTAGAATTAAGTTTGTACCCTTTAAGGTTAAATCATTTTCATAAAAAAATACTTTAAGATTAACTTTTATTATGATTCGTTATTATATGTGGCAAGCAAGATGTGTGTGGACTCTACAACAGAAAAATGTAAATAGTTTGGAGATTATTGTTAATATTAAAACTACACTAAGTAAAATTTATATAAAAGGAAATCATTACTTACCTAAGAAGGTGATACAGACATTATGGAAAGGGTACAAATGGATTACAGATTATCCTGTATAAAAATGTTCCTTATCTTGGGAGGGGGTGAATAGTTTGTTTATTATGGAAAACAAGATATCTAAAACTTTCAACAAATAGTCTTGTGGGGGTGAATATTTCGTTTAGTATGGAAAACAAGATATCTAAAACTTTCACCATATAATTTTTGATTTTTTATCAAGATGCTGTAAGAAGATGTTATGTTTTTCTGGGGTTGAAAGATAATGGTTTTCTGCATTAAGTATGCTTCTTTATTTTGTCATACACTATACATTTGTATTGTTATTTATTCTTTATCATATATTGAACAATATACAGTATAATTGTTCAGATTTATTCTCAGTAGAAGTCCCCTACTGTTCCTGCACTTTACTACTGCCATGCTTTATGTGTGCAAGCAATAATACCCAACAGGGTGGGTGGTACTAGGCTATATCCACCCACCTAGGAGCATAATGAGGCCCAATGCCACAGGCAGAGGGCCTTATAGCCACTGGAAGGTGGGTATAGCCCAATATTACCCACCTTGGGGGGTATTACTGAGCTTAGAAAATAGGTCTAGATTATATATTTTAAGAAATAATAGAAATAAAGATAAAGAATGTGATTAAAAATTATTTTAAGTACATTTTCTTGAGGTATGATAAAGTAGTCCCACTATTGGGATATTTGACAGTAGAGGGTACTGCTGTGCTACAGTCTTTGTTTTCCCCTTAAACTGCACAAGTATCATTTAGTGCTGTCTACTCCTGGTACCCCTTTTTCCTGATGTCTTCTCATGTCTCCTCCTGGTGCCACTGCACCCCTTCCCCAAGAAGTATCACTTGGGATTGCTGGGAAAGGGTGTACAAGTGGACTGAGGAAGGCATGCACATTCATGACATTCTTATTAACTAGCATGAAGCTGGTGATCAGGAGCTGTAGAGATTTGACTGGAACTGGAAAAGGCACAGGCATGGTTTTTTTTTTTTAACCCCACCCTCTTCATTTTCAGCAGCATGTCAGAGCAGGGAAAAGTGCAGGTATGAAGCTAGTGATACATAAGTGAAACCTGGAAGCAGAGACCCTGAACTGCCGAGACAGATGGCAGCTCTGTAATTTATTCTGTTTTATATTTGTCTGTGTACCTTTTATTTTAATATTTAACTCTGCAGCGCTTATAGTTTTTTTTTCTTTTCTTGCAGTGACAGAGAGATTACTATTGAAAGCCTGCTCGCTGGTACATTTGTCAGCATTTTCATGTCTTTAGTGCTCGACTGGCAGCTGGGATGACTTTCACTGAGCTGGAGTTCTCTTTTGAAGTAGCTGCACCAAAACAATAGTTTTTTAATGTTATTTTTACTTAATATAATGAACATAAAGTGAAACGGGGGGCAGTTTGGCCAGCAGACAACTCACCCGTTAAGTGAGGCAAAAAAATTTTTGGTAGGGGTTCAAAATTCTTATTGGCACCATGATTTTGGTAATGAGATCAGTTGGTAGAGGGACTTGGTTTAGGTGGGCATTGTTGTCTCATAAATGTCCACCTTGGCAAGTCTCTCAGCCAATCAGAAGACTCAAAGTCATGAACCCATTTTCGAAGTTGGTGTAGTATACCCTGTACCCAAACAGTTACACTCAAAAATGTATAGTTTATTCTTTAAGGACTATTAGGTTAAATCCCATCAAGAGGGAATAGACACACAGGTGTAAGGAGTATGGTGGTGTTAATATGATACACCCAATATGTTCTTTCCTGTCAATGTTTTTTTTCTTTTAATATATCCCCAGTTAAAAAAAAATGAGAACAAAGTGTGGAGGCCTCTGCTGGAAGATTGGTTAGTCCCCCTGGTGATTAAACTGAGAGAATAAAGATGTTTCTGCTCTAAAAAACTTGGTAGCCCATGTAGTTCCTAACTTTTCAAGCTATGGTTCATATCAAGAAGTGCAAACTACAGTTTGACACAATAAGAAACATATCCAGAGAGACCTATACGGACATAAAATTAGAATCAACTATCCAATAGTAGAGGCCTTACTTGAATGCCCACGGGGAAGTGAGGGGGAGGCAATAAGCCAGCTCTGTAATACTCATATACCATGGGGATATTTGTTGGTTTGGTATCCATGTGAAAATAGGGGTTAAAGATACTGTCAAGCACAAACATGTGGAAGTCCTTATGTGTCCAAGGGAATCATATAGATATTAATGAAACACAGTCTTAATTTTTTGTTTCAGTGTACATATGTCACAACATTCTAGGAAGCTTTTCAAAGTTATGGGGAGGCTCCCTCTTTAAACAAGTGGCATATTAGGAAATAGCATTGTGTTTGTTCCCTACAGCATGGAAAAAATATGACATTAGCACATTACAAGTATGCATGGCCTGTTGTAAATATTACTTGTGTCAATCTCGTTGCTCTTTGTGTTTACAGCAAAAGTTTGTACAATCAAAAGTGGTAGGTGAGTACATGCAGTGGGCAATGCAAAGAATTTATACTGCAAAGAAAGAGTCCATGTCATACTATAATATTAGTAAACTATGGGAAGAATGCAAATGGTTTACATAATCTGTTAAAACAATGAGAATTGTTGCAAAGATGTCTTTAAAGTGCTGATGTATTTAATTGTATAAAAAGATTGTTTGATCTCTTGTCTTACTCAGTAAAATTCCCCTACTCTTCCTGCAGGGGCTGTTTCCAGTAGGAAGAGGTTGGGCCTTAGGTTGGAGGGGTGGACATGGCTGTCTGAGTGGTAGAGTTAGCTTCCCTCCCCACCGAGTGTACAGAGGAAGCTAATGTGGTTGATCCTAATGTATTTAAAGGAAAAGGAAGCAAATTGCTGAATTCTAAAACTGTATCTGATTTGTCTGATATGGTGGAAGAGACTAGCACATCTCTGGAGACACCTGGGAAAAAGTCAACTGCCCAGCTTAGTCTGGAGGAAGAATAACTGGTTCTGCATTTTCAAAAGAAGTGCCAACAATAGCTAGCTAGGATAGCTGATGAAGAGGCTCATATTGAATTAACCCACTGACAACTCTGTGATGTTACCCAACAATCCAAATTTTGACAGCTTTCTGTACTGAAGGTGTTGAAGTGTGTCAGATGCTGCAGCTACTCCAAACCGTAACAACTGACAGCAGTACCAAGCCCCCAGCCTTACCAAACCTGCTAGTTA
The DNA here is from genome assembly GCA_016271365.2 of Neoceratodus forsteri. Classification (NCBI taxonomy): domain Eukaryota; kingdom Metazoa; phylum Chordata; order Ceratodontiformes; family Ceratodontidae; genus Neoceratodus; species Neoceratodus forsteri. Next base: position 452,463,601 of record CM028131.1, read on the forward strand.
CTCAAGCAAAAGTTCAAGAATCTGTTGTGCCTGAAGTGCCTGTGACTCCTTCAGGACAGCCTCCGAACTCCTTATCAGCTGATCCAGAATGGACAGTTGAGCAAGCCCTTCTTGCATCAGGCTGGGAGAGAGCATCTCTGGGATGTGCCTGTGCTTCTGCAGCATCCCCATTAGGATGCTGAAAACTGGAAATCTGCTGGTGAATACACCAGAACAGGTAAGTACTTTTACTTCTTCCCTGGAACCTGCTGCCATATTAGATAATCCCCATTTCCCTGTGAAGCACACTTCCACTATTAATATGGCTAAAAACCATTCACCTTTAGGTCTACTGCATGAAGTATCATCTTGGAAGGGCCCCCTGTACTCCTGATGTCACCACCTGACTTAACCTCCCATTCTCCTATTGTATGGGAAAATATTTCTTCTGAGAGGGCTATACCTGATGATATTATTGGACAAGTGAAAATAGAACCTGTGCTCACTGATCCTGTTTCAAATGAGGATACTGCTACACCTGGACCCTCCCATTCTGACTGTCAGCCTGAGAGACTGAGGCCTTTTTCTGCCTTGTTTCACAACCCAGTACTCCCTGCTAAGCACCACAATGCTGTCAGGGTCCAGTATAGAAGGGGGCTGGAGTATGTCCCAGGCAGGTTGTATGTGGTCAACATGCTTCTTAAGGAGTCAATGCATTTTGCTGTTTCTGACATATATGTTCTTATTCACATAAGTGGCAAACTAAACTGTGATGTTAGTTTCAAGATCTCTGACCTTTTGGAATTGTTTTGGCAACAATATAATGGTTTGAAATTTTTAGCAGTATGTACCCCCTTTTCGACGATACCCCTTACTAAACCAGCCCACAAAATCATTACAATCTTATTTCGAAATGAAGGAGTCTCCTTAACTGATGTCCTTTATTGGCTAAAACAGAAATGTACTGTGCAAGGGATCGAGAATAGAGATGGGCAAAGTCATCAATATTCACTCTGTGAATTAATTAGCAAATTTTGTGCAATTCATGAAACGTAAATTCATGCAATTCACAGATCGCAAAGTGTAGAAATTCATTGCGAAGTGTGGAATTTTGCCCATGAAATTCACAATTTGCAGCAAAAAAATTTGCATTTCAGGTAAAGTTGAAGTTTTTCAGATCTGGGGAAGCTTTGCAAAGCTCCATAAAATGAGAATTTTTGTGACTTCACATGAACTTCACCACATCTCTAATCCACAAGTGATACTAGATTCTGAAGGCAAATGGACTGGGGGGTGGAAATGTTGTTAATTATTAAAGCAAACTGAAACAGGGATGCATCTTCCTGATAGTTTTTTTTTCTAGGCAGAGATAAGGGAGTTCTCCTCTACCCCACACATCCTACGGCCCTTTATAGATGCAGCTCCCAAGACCACCTCAGCAGTGTCTGTGACCAGGTTAAATCTAGCCTTTGTGGTGAACTCGGTCATCCTAGCATTCATTGTGTGAATGAATGGAAATGCAATCTGTGTGATAAGACTGGGCATTCTTATCATAGTTGCCATTGGGTGCCAATAATCAGCAAGGCCAAGAAGATCAATAGGAGCACAGTGTTTTCATATCTTTGGCAAACAAACACCTGCAATATCTTTTTTGCTTTCTCTCGTTCCCCTCTACAGAGCCTAATTTTTCAAGGCATTAGAACCAGATGGTCACTATGTCATTGGTTGTGCCTGAACCTCGAATCCCTCAGGATGTTCAGGAGGATCCCTCTACCCCCCTCACATAGTAACTATTCCTACTCCTACTCCTATGGATATTCTGGGAAATGTACAAGATAGGACTGATCTACAGTTACAACAAGATGAGAATCATATAGAAGTGATGCCCCCTCCATCCACCTCTAATACTGCTTCACTTCAAATGGTTACCAGGCATAGGAAAGCCTGGACACAGTCTAAATCTAAAATACAAAAAACAGAACAGTTACCTTTAACTAACCATTACCAGGCTCCTCAGTTTCAGAAATCATGGGGAGAAACTGAGGGGGATTCAAATGCCTCCTCCATCCCTTCATCACAACATGACCATTCATCTGGGATAGAAGGACACATGTCTGGAAGCACAGAAAAAAATGTATAGGCTTATGGGTGTTATACACAGGACTGGGATAATTGGAAATTGACACTTTGGGTGTTATTTTTATTTGCTTTAAGTGGCATATTTGGTTAAGCCATTGTCATTTTACTTTGCAACAGAAATTTATTTCCCAATATGAACTAATCCTTAAAGTAACCTCAGAAATTAGAACTATATTTTATAAAGAATTTTAGTTATTGCAACGTCCGATGTCTAAAAAAATTGAGAAATATCATTTGGTTGTAAACCGAGCAGGACAGATATAGCCCGATTAATTTTTGGTGGTTAACCAGACTGTACCTGTTTTTTTTTAAATTGTTTTTTTCTATATTTTTTGTTTAGAAATTGCATAATATTATGTATTGTTTTTTTCTTGTTTGATTTTTTTTTTTTCTTTTGTATGTCAGTGATTGTATTATGGTATGTATTTGATTTGATTTGTTATTTGCTTCCCTCCCCCCTCTGCCTCTTTCCCTCCACTTCCTCTCCAATACCTGACTGCCTGGAGAAGACACCAGCAAATTTGTCTTCCTGCTTTCTTCTGTCCCTATAGAAAGCATAGTACAGTGGTTTAGGGTTCTGAGCTGCAAATCTGGAGACCTGGGTTTGAATCCCACATCCCCCACTTGCATACTGTGTGACTCTGAGCAACTCACTTAATTTCCTTGTGCACCCAGGTCTCACCTGGAAACAAGCTTTAGCTTAGTGTGCCTTTCTTGGTTAAATAATTTTCCTCCTTTTTCCCTTCCCTCTTTCCCACCTGGACATGAGTCACAGCTGAGTGTGCCTTTCCCTGTTGCAAATTTTTCTATAAGTACATAAATGTACATGCAGGCATCATGCAGCACTCATTTTAGTGTGATGATGACCTGTCATTAGTCTGCACAATGTGCCTTGCACCCCATTGGTGCTACTAATCATGATTGGTCAGTACTGGTCGGTCTACTGTAGACCCATGTTCAGGAAATCACTGGGGTCATTTTCTGGGACAGCAGTCCTTTGCATGTGCACAGGGCATTATGATTATCCTTGTATAGCCCATAATCATCATCACTTTGGAGGGTGTGTGGCTCAAGATACATTATACAATGGCAAGAAAGAATGCTGGCCCCTGAGTGGTCAGTCTGTGGCTAGACCTGGAATATTATCCCAGCATAATATCCCAGCTCTAATACCAGCACAAACATGACTGCATTAAATGTAAAAACATATATATCCATATATATCACTCCACAGCCATCCCTGACATCTGCTTCAGTGCTCCCCGCTCCCAGAACTGAATTGAAAGCCACATTCCCAATTGGCTTCACATTTATTCCCACAAACAGATGCGTTCTCTTATTAAAAAAACAAAAAAACAAAAATATAGCCAAGTGAAAGCCATCTTTGCGATCGACTCCAAAGCAGTCCCCAGCTCCTTCCCTGCTGCCCTACTCGACCATACCACCAGAGGTTTCACTTTCAGTTCCTGCTTAAGTCTGTTGCACAACAAGCAGTTTAAGTCTGTTCCTACTTTGAGTGAAAAACAATAAACAGTAAAAACAATATCACTGTCCCTGTGACTGAAAACTGAGCTCAGCGAGTGAGTCAGCTATGGCATCTTTCAACAGTCACCACATGACCATTGTAATTATGCTCACTTTTCAGGTCTTCTTCTTTTGCATCCTTGGCAGTGGGCAGCCTACAGCATTTTTAAGTCATTTCCTGGCACAAACATTTATTCTACCGAACAATACCAGGAGAAACAGTAATAAGTGAAAACTTGAACTGAATATGACTTTGTCAAGATGGGGGTGGAGTGGGGGGGTAACCATTAGACAGCTACTGCATTAACACACAGACAGACAGAATAACAGCAACAACTACTGGACAAACACTGTAAGGAACAAATTTTTAAACCAATATCCTTCCATAATAAAAAAATTGCAAAAAAATTCACAGTATTTTTTAATTTTTTTTATCTAAATGTAAACAAGCCAATGTATAATAGGAGTAATGCACTCCAAGGTGGGTGTCATGCTGGGATAACTTCCCTTCTTGGGTGCTCACTGCACTTGGCCTGCAGCCTCATGCCCAGCCACCCGAGGCAGAACATTATCCCAGCTGTTTTTAAAATAATTGTTTGTAAATTGTTATGCTCCTCTTTCCAGGTCTATACCTTGGATTCCATCTGCTGCTGGATCCTTGATGATTTCACCCTCTGTCCATAGACTACAGTATGACCATCTCAAAAAGGTAATTAAAAAATCTCTTTGCAATTGTAGTTTTTGACTGGTGACATTACAGCAGGCAGCTGGCAGGGGCACTGGCTGGCTGTGCTACCATACTTTGGAGGTAGGGGAGCTGTTAACTTCATGAAAGCCTGTTATGGTGCAGTTTCAGACAAGGATGTGAGTTATCAAGCAGCATTTCTTCACTGAAGGTGTTGTTGGATGCCAGTAACATTCTTCCAGAGTAGTGTTGCCATCATTCTGGTTCTAGACAGGAGAATTCTAGTTCATTGTGTTCTTATTTGGGCTCACCTTCATCAGGTTTAGTGCCTTTTAAATGTAGTCTGTTTTTAGCTTATGTTCAGGAAGGGATCATGATGCTCACAAATGACTGTATCAAATCATGTAATATTTTGGCTGAATGTCCAGGTTACCACGAAGATCTACTGATTTCATGTGTCCCTCTCTGTTTGTTAAACTCACTGTATGATTTCTCTATGGATGCTGCTGCTGGTCCAGCTGCTGCTGAGATCCTCATGTAGTTCATCTGCCCTGTGGCTTCATGGTGTGTCCATCACAAGTGCCCTGCCCAGGTAAGTACTAATGTTTGTTACACTTTGCAAGTTTTTTTTTTTCACACAGGTCGTTATATTGCAATAGGATAGGTGTACATTCTTTTGGACCAACACCAAGGCAGGTGGGGAGGGGGCTGCTACAAGCACAGACCAGTTGTGGTGGCAGATTAAATAGAGAGAGGATGTTCAGACTGGGTGGGCCAGCCTCCCCAGTGTTCCACCTTTACTAACCAGTGCCATGTTATCCTTGTGTTTGTGCAACTCTCTGTATGATTTTCTTTGCAGGTCTGTGTGGCTGAGTTAGGCTACACCCTCAGCTGTGACTTATGGACCACTTTTCAATCTCCTTATTTCCTAGCTATGAAAACTTCTGTTGCGCAACAGTGAACTCTTTTCTCTTTGCTTATCTTCTTTTGTCCCCCTACCCTAGGTTGGCCACCTAGCGTAGCTCTTTACTGTCCCTACTAAATGTCCTACTAGTTCTCTCCTTTCATTGTTTTTCCATTTCCATACACCCATTCCCTGGATTGGTGCCAAACACTCAGAGAGGTGCTGTGTAAAGTGCATAAGTGCATTTTGTGTACAAAAAAGCATGAAGGTTATTTGAGATAGTAGGAATGAATACAATTAATAAAACCTTTTTAAAGAAAAAAGAAGTCGGAAGCCATATAAAACAATACTAATTTCATGATTAATACAGTTTTAAGAAATCCTTCAGGTATTTTCACAAATTCACACTATAAACCTGTTACTGTATATGGTTCTATGTATAAAAGAGCTTAGTCACTGTGGATCAGAGATATAGAAAGTCAATATCTGTGGATATATGTACTGTACCTTTAACTGACCTCGGAAATCCCCTGACACAATCCCCTCCACCTTGATTTTGAAACATGTCCAGACATGTAAGGGCTCAGTCAGGTAACCCTACCAAAAAGATATAAAAACTTTTGCACAGAGTTTAGTAGGGTAATTTCCCCGGTGCACTGGCCACATTTATCCCCATTCAATAAAATACCACCAACAGTTTAATCTGGTCAAAATCAGTTGGCATTCATCTGTATCCCCCTCCTCGGGTCATGCATGAAAATAGGCAGAATTTGTCTAGTGCACTTACCTGGTCAACAAAAACTAAATAAATAGTTCAGTTCAGCCCAGAGGGGCTCAGCCCTAGGAGAGGGAGAAGAGAGGCAGACAAGTTGTTGAATACAGATGAGAAGGGTCTTAGGAGCTTTAAGATCCAGAACTGTATTTTGTGAAAAACCACTACATTTTATTTGCAATTTTTTTGTTTTAATTTATTATTTTTCTAACCTTTGGAAAATAAATATCACACCAAGGTGTGTTTTAAACCTGTAAATTTGCCTCGTCTTAAGTTTATTCCCACACGCTTTGACAGTCTGTCTGTGTAAGGCTGAAGGATGCTGTTGCTGCTCCTGCTATCCTGATGTAGTCTGCCAGGCCTGTGGCTTCACTGTGTGTCCATCACTAGTGCCCAGGTAAGTACAAATGTTTGTTAAACTTTGCGATTTTTTCTCATGTAAATCATTATATGGGAGTAAGATAGGTGTCTATTCAAACTGACAGCAGGGCAGATGGGGGTGCTGCTGCAGGTTCAGACCAGTTGAGGTGGCAGATTAGGTAGTGAGATGATGTTCAGACTTGGTGGTTCGGTCTCCCAAGCAGTTCCCCTCTGCTAACCAGACTGGGTGGGCCAGCCTCCCCAGTGTTCTGCCTTTGTTTACCAGTGCCATGTTTCCCTTGTTTTTGTGTAACTCTCTGTATGATTTTCTTTTCAGGTCTGTATGTGTAAGGCTGATGGATATTGCTGCTGCTCCTGCTATCCTGATGTAGTCTGCCAGCCCTGTGGCTTCACAGTGTGTCCATCACAAGTGCCCAGGTAAGTACAAATGTTTGATAAAGTTTGCAATTTTTTTCTCACACAGGTCATTATATGGGGTAGAATAGGTGTCTATTTAGACTGACAGCAGGGCAGTCACGGGGTGGGGAGGTACTTCTGCAGGTGAAAACCAGTTGAGGTGGCAGATTAGCTAGTCAGAGGATGTTCAAACTTGGTAGGCAAGCCTCCCATGTGGTCCACCTTAGCTAACCAATGCCATGTTTCCCTTGTGTTTGTGCAACTCTCTGTATGACATTCGGGTCTGTATGTGTATGGCTGATGGATACTGCTGCTGCTCCTGCTGTCGGGATATAGTCTTCCAGGCCTGTGACTTGATCCTATGTACATCCTAAGTGCCAAGATAAGCAATATGTTCAATCATACACTATTATTAAGCTTCTTGAAGCACTGGTTACATTAGCTCATTTATGGCACAGTTTGTGGTACATTGACCTCCACTCTGGGGACAGCTGGTGAAGGTGTGTCCAAGGTGAATATACAGTACACACTCCAAGGTACTATAACAGTGCAGTTTCTTTAAGGCAGCTTTGTCTCCAACTGGCTGGGGTTGCAGCCCCCTTAACAAAGATAAACATAGAAACTGTTGGCAGATAAGGATCTCTTGGCCCACCTAGTTCACCCTTAAGGTCCCTACCTACTGTGCTACCGTAGCTCCAAATTGATCTCCAGCCTTACTCCCCCCCCCCCCAGCTCTGTTACTAAGGTCCCCCTTTTTCTAGCCCATACATGTTTGAATCCTATTACCATTTCAGTACCCACCACCTCTGCTGGGAGATTGTTCCAGATGTCCACATCCCTTTCTGTAAAGAATTGTTTCCTCACATCCCCTGTAGATCTCACCCCAAGCCCATACACCCTTGTCCTTCAGCATCTCATTCTGTGTAGAATGCCACCCTCCTGTACCTTGTTGATACCCTTGAGGTAGTTGAATATTTCTATCATGTCTCCCCTTTCCTTCTTACCGCTAAAGAGTATATGTTTAATTCTTTGAGTCTGTCCTCATAGGGATTATGATGCAGGCCATGCACCATCTTGGTTGCCCTTCTTTGTACTGCCTCCACCTGATCTATGTCTTTCCTGAGATGGGACTTCCAAAACTGGATGCAATACTCCAGGTGGAGTTCACTATCAATCTATACAGGGATAACACTAACTCCCTCTTTCTGCTTGTGAGACACCTTCCTATGCACCTCAGCATTCTACTTGCCTTTTCCACTGCCTTATCACACCATTTTGCTACCTTTAGGCCATCAGATATGATTATCCCCAGGCCCCTTTCCTGTTTTGTGGTTGTTACCACCCCCGCTTAATAATACATTGTCCTTGGATTTCTGTGCCCTGTATGCATAATTTTGCACTTTTTGCCATTGAAGCCTAGTTGTCAAACTCTTGACAAGTCTTCCAGCTTCTTCAGATCTTCCCTCATTTTCCATCCCTCCCCCGATGTGTCCACTCTGTTGCAGATTTTTGTGTCATCTGCAGTTTCCTACCTCCTCCCTATTTCCACTTTTGTATAGTGGGACCACATTCACCCTCATATAATTCTCCTGACTATCCAGTGGTAGATTGAACAGGACATTCAGGCTCAGTCAGCTCCTGCTTTAGTTCCTTCAGTATCCTGGGGTGCACCCTGCATGGCTCCATGTCCTTGTCTACTTTTAGTTATGCTAGTTCCCTTAGGGATATCTCCTCTGTAAAGGGGCTAGTGTCCACCTCTCTTCCCTTAATGCCCTTTTCCACCACCTGTGGCTCTCCACCTACCACTTCTTTCAGGAATACTGAACAGAAGTACTTGTTCAAAATGTCTGCTTTCTTCTGGTCCTCCTCCATGCTCTCCCCTTTCCCTTTTAGTCTTACTATCCCTGCCTTGTTTTTCTTCTTTTCACTTATGTACTGTACCTGAAGAATGCTTTATCCCCCTTTTTACTGACTTGGGAATGTTCTTCTCCATTTGTGCCTTTGCACTCCTAACTGCTTTCCCTGCCTTCCTTTGTTTCTCCTGATAACCCTCCCAATCCTCTTCTTTCTGTGTCAACTTCTACCATTTATTTATTTATTTAAGAGTTTCACCAGGAAGGCATACGGAGTAGAGTACTGCTCGATTCCAGTAGCTTCCTGGGCAGAGGGGGAGAACACAGTACAAAAATACAATGCAATAGGACAGTTGGTGTTAGACAACAATGTCATCACTTAAACAAATTACAGCTTGAGCAGAGCAAGACAATCAGGGTGCGGTACATGCAACAAGGTACATAAGAACAATGCATATGTATGATGCAATACAGTGAGCAACAATACTAACACATAATTCCAGTCAGAGGAGGAGCAGTATTTGAATTAGACACATGTGCAGGTGGAGGAGAAGTGATCCGTGAGGCCAGCATAGAGGTATCAGGCAGTAGGGACATGCCTTATGTCTGCTGGGAGGGAGTTCCACAGTTTAGGCATGTGATATTTGAAGGCTGACTGGCCTGCGGTGGTGGACATGTGTGGGGTAGATAAAAGTCTATTATCATTGTTCCTGAGTGTGTATGCTGGCAGGGGAGAGGCTGAAAGTGCAGAGTAGAGGTGGGGGGGGCAGGGATTGGGACCAGAACTTGACTGTGAAACAGGTGCAGTGTGTAAGGCAGCAGTCCTGCTGTGAGAGGAAGCCCAATGACTGATAAAGGGCACAATGATGGGTGGAGTAGGGGTGGTCGAGGGTGAAATGACAGAAGATGTGGAACAGTGAGTCCAGTCTGGCCAGGGTGGACTTTGGAGAGGCACTATAGACTACTTCCCCATAGTTGATAACTGGCAGGATAATTTTCTGTACCATAGTTCAGCAAGCCAGTAGTGGGATGCATCCAAGATTACGGTAGAGGGCACCCAGTCTGGGGTGTAGTTTTTTGTGGATGGCATCAATATGCACAGAAAAGTCTAGGTGCTGGTCGAGCCAGAGCCCGAGATACCCAAAGGAGGAGCTATCCTCCAGAGTTGTCCCATCAAGGGTGTGCAAAGTTAGGGTGGAGGAGAGCCTTGAAAGTCTCTGCCTTATGCCCAATGTCATGAAAATGGTTTTCTTGGTATTGAGGTGGAGCTGATTTGAGCTAAACTAGAGCTGGACATTGTTGAAGTTCTGCTGGAATCTGGTCACCACATCAGTGGTTGAAGGGCTGGAAATATACAGCACCATGTCATCAGTATACATGTGAATGGATGTGTGTGGGCAGGCAAGGGCAGTTCGTTGAGGAAGATAGAGGACAGGAGCGGCCCCAGTACCGAGCCCTGCGGCACTTCTGATGTGATGGGGAGAGAGAAAAAGGCTGAGCTACCAATTCTGACCAGTTATGACTGGCCCTCCAGATAGGAGCAGAACCATTCTGTAGCTGGGTCAGAAAGTCCTGCATTGTGGAGCTTGGTCAGAAGGAGTCGGTGGGAGACAGTGTCGAACACCTTTGCGAGGTCGACAAAAATTGCTGAGGTGATATGGCCTTTGTCCATGGTGGAGAGAATGTTGTCAGTGAGCCTCAGCAGGGAGGTGGTGGTGGAGTGGAACTTCCTGACGCTGGACTGGTAAGTCTTGAAGAAGGATGAGTCAAGGTAGAATGAGAGTTGAGAGAGGACAAGCAGTTGCTGACACTTAGCCAATACAGGGAAGAGGGAAATAGGGCATACATTTCCAGGGGCAGAGATCACTGCCTTTAGGGAGTGGGATGACAGTGGCACACTTCCACTCAGATGGGATGGAGGCTAGAGAGAAAGATAGATTGAAATGAGCAGCCAGTAGGTTGGTGATGGCTGGAGCCAATAAGTACAACATTTTGGTGTCCAGGCCAGAGGGACATTTACCCTTGGATGGATTTAGTGCCAGCAGGGTGATTAGTACCTCTAGCGGGGTGACTGGGTAGAAGGAGAAGGAGGAGGTGGGTCGAGGTGCTTGGGTGGTGGTGTAAGGCAGGGGACTGAAGGGGGAGGAGGATGCTGGGAGAGAGGCCAGCAATGTTCATGGGCAATTAGTGAAAAAGGTGTTGTAAGCAGAGGCCACAGCTGGAGGGTCTGTGACAGTGGAACCACCTATATTTAAGGCAGGTGTTGGGGGCAGGGATGGAGGGAGGGGGAAAAGTGATTTGACCACCTTCCAGAATTTAGTAGGGTGGCTTATATTTGTGAGCAGGGCTGTTTTGAAGAACTTGGCTTTAGCCTGGCAGATTAACCTTGTGCATGCATTACGAAGTATGTGGAACTTTAGGTGGTCAAGAAGAGAGCTGGAGACCTTGAAGGATTTCCATGCTAGGTCCCTTAATCTGAGGTTTGCAGTGATGTCTGCTGTAATCCAGGGGAGGTGGGCACCTCTCACACTTGATCATCTGAGAGGGGTGTAGAGGTCCCAGACAGCTAGGAACCTCATTTTGAAACCTTCTAGGGCTGAGTCCAAAGAGGTGGCCAGGTGGATGAGTGACCAGTTGGCCAGCCCATTGGAGCTGAGGGTTGAAGCGCTCAACGCCACACCTTGCACCATGCCGGTGACCTGGGTTCAGGGAAGGACTCGGGGAGCCAGAGGTCGGCTAGGGAGGGAGAGTATTGAGCATCCAGAGGACTGCTCTCCTTTCCCTCGGAGGGATACTGGGGCTGCTTAGTGTCCTAGTGGCCTTCGATGGAGATCAGGGGCACTGCAGGATCACCAGCCAGACGAAAGGGGTGGGGAGTGTGGCAGATGACAGCAGGAAAGCCATGCACAGATGTCACTGCATGCCGCACTCCCAGGGGAAACAGCTACAGAGAAAATTCCCATCCTTGGGGATAGGTGATGGCACCACCACACATAGCCACATTCCAACTGCCAGACATCCTCCTCTCCTGGGTTCAGCCCAGCCCGGCCTGCCAGATTCTAGATAGAGCACCCTGGGCTGATAGGGTGGCCCTACCTTGGGAGGTGCTCAGAGCCAGGGGGATTGCCAGGCTGGAGCCAGGAACTGGATGTGTTTCAGGCAAGAAGGTAGAGCTGGGGTACGGTGAATACCTGAGAGAGTTCCTTGAAGGATGATGCAAAAAGAGAAGATACAAAAAAAAAAAGAATGGATGACCATTTGGCAGTGGCCAGGTCATGGAGAAGAGAGGGGAGGTCAAGTAATTTGTAGGACCTGGTCAGGAGGATGTGTGGGGGAGGGCAGCTTTATGGCTGGAAATGCTCCTTACCATATATTGTGATGGTCACTTAGGGCATCAGGTAAGATGTCAGAGGCAATTATTTGTAAGAATGGGAGGTGAGAGACCAGTCAAGGAGTGAGTGGTTTAGTGATTTGTGGTTCAGGCAAGTGGGCTTTGTCATAATTTGGGATAGATTTAGGGCAGTTACTACATTACAAAGTTTGGCATTCCCTTTGGAGAGCCAATTCAAGTTGAAGTCTCCAAGGATGTGTAGCTCACCCCCTGTGGCCAATGATTTTAGGGTATCAAGGTGTTCCAAGATGGCTGGCAGAGGGGTGTCAGGTGCACAGTAGGAGCCTGCAATGAAGAGGGGAGCTGTGTGGGGGAGTGATAGCTTTATCAGTAATGAGTCAATGGTCTTTGTGGGCATAGGTGGTGCGACTTGGGTGAACTGAAGTGCAGATGCGACATACATGGCAATGCTGCCTCCTCTTTTTCAGCCAGGTGGATCATGACAAATGATAGTATAACTCAGGATAACCACTTTGGTGTCATTGTTGTGAGGTTTTAGCCAGGACTCCAAGATAATCAGAATGTCTGGTCGAAAAGAAATTATGGTTGTCTGCAGCAGGGTGAGTTTGAGCAGCAGGCTACAAATATTGAGGTGGACCAGTTTCAGCCCTCTTGGGAGTTGTAAGTTGGGGTGGAGGGGCTAGCATGGAGGAAGATGGGACCAGGGTTTTGCTCTATGTTCCCAGATGTAAGAGGCAGGAGAAAGATCAATAGTTTGGTTAAGGGTTGTGCCCACAGGGGCTTACGGGTAGGAACTGCTGCTGGCTTAGTAGGTGCAGCTGGGACCTGGGTTTGTGTGTATACGGCTATTTGGCCTGAGTGGAATGAGGGCAGGAGAATGGTGGACCCTATGACTAGGTAAATTGGGTGAGTCTCGGGTTCGGCCTACAGAGGAGGTAACTGCTGGAGATGACCCAGCAGTTGGGGTGCATGGTATAGGCTGGCAGTCCTGCACAGTAGGGTGAGAGGATGGTGGCAGAGACACCAGGGGAGTCAGAAGGGAGATCATTACTATAGTTGTTAGCATAGTTGAGCAGTATGAGAGCCAGTTGTGGTAGGGATTTGGGTTACAGGTTTTTATGTTGCCCCTAGTGGAAGGAGAGGATAACCTGGTAATGGAAGTATGAGCTGATTGGCTCTGACTGCCAAGTGAGCCTTGCTATATATTTTGAATGCTTGCTTCTTTGATCTTACTTTCCCTTCTATGTCCTTGGACAGCCATAGCAGTCTCTTTCTTCTCTTGCTCTTTTTAGTCTGCCTGATACAAAGGTTAGTTACCTTCTCAATTGCCTTTCTTATCTTTTCCCATTTTTCCTCCACCCCACCAATTTACCCTATTCCTGCTAGGGCTTCCCTGAGGCGCTGTCCCATTTTTTTGAAATTCTCTCTCCTGAAGTACTGGGCCTTCATTTTAGTGTGGTTAGATTATGTCCCGCTCCCTATGTATTATATGAGGCAGTACAGCAAAGTGGTGAAGAGCACTGAGCTGCACACTTGGAGACCTGGGTTTGAATCCCATCAGCTCCCACTTGCATTCTGTGTGACCCTGAGCAAGTCACTTATTTTCCTTGTGCTCCCAGGTCACACCTGGAAACAAGCTCTGGCTTATTCTGCCTTTCCTGGTTAAACAATTTCCCCTTTACCATTAAGTTGAACTGCATTCTATAATGATCACTGGTCCTCAGGTGGCTGACACTGTGATGTCAGTGACACTGTCCCTGTTTGACAGTACCAGGTCTATTATTGCTCCCCCCCAAAAGTCCGGAGTTCCAACTGAACAAAATATACAGCCATGACCTCTGGTTACAAGCTACGGTGATTCCTAGCTTCCAGGTAGTATTATACCATGCACTTACAAACTTGCTCCACAGTCCTTTCAAAACTTCTCTGTCTGCAGCTTGAACTCTCCATTTGCAGCACTGCTTCCAGCTTTCGCCAGGACTCTCTCTCTCTCTCTCTCTCTGTCTAGGTGTGTGTTTTGTACACTGCCCCTAATCAACATTGACTGCAGCTTTGTTTCATTAGCTTGCTATCTGGATACTTCCAGAGCTGTCTGTGTTTAACTCTTTCAGGAATTCTACAAAGGGAACAGAGTTTTATCCATACCATGATGACATAAATTACATATAGAATAAATGATGGGTAAGTGTGGTATACAATCAAATAAACCCATTGAGGGAGCTAACCAGAGGATAAAGCCACGAGTCTGAAGGAGTGTTTTCATAATGTGGATAGCCCCCTTGATAGGTTTATGTTCTTGTTTGCCACAATTACCCATCATATTTTTTTTTTTTATATAATACATTTGAATGGTTACTGTTAGTTGTAATCACAATTGTGTAAACAGGGAAAAGGTATACAAGGAAGTAATAACTGCCAACCACTTCTATGGGGGAATAGTCCCATCATGTATTATATCTATCTTATCTAGCAGTCTGTCACAACATCATCACTGCTTTAATGACAATGGAGATGTGTGTGTGTGTGTGTGTGTGTGTTGTGCATGATGCTGTCACGTTAATAAAATAGTTATTTTTATTTCCTATGTGTGCAGGGCTGGTCTGCTGCCTTCAAAACAGATGATAATTTTGCTGAAGGCCATCCCCAGTATTCTGTTCCTATTAGTACAGATTCATGTGGTGTTACTGCTGCCTAAACAAAGAACAGTACTATGGGAGTTAAACCTACTCCTGCTGCTGCTGCTGCTGCTATTCCATGCCCCTGTCATGCTTCTGTAACTATGTGGTGTTGATGCAACCCTCACAAAACCGCATTGAGTATGTGTATAAGGGATATGACTATATGATGGTTCAAAACACATGAAGTTCAGCCTATTGGAATTTGTAACAATGTTGGCCTGTCAGCCATGACAAGTAGTAGAATGTGACATTCTCATTTATATATGATCTGAATGCAACAGATCACAGTAAAAAGCAGTACTCTACACAGACACTGATGCCAATAATTAGAAAAACAATTTTGTGACAGTAGCACATTACTGCTCATTACAAATAATCCTGCTAGGACAGCAATAGAAATGCTGGAATGGTCCCTGCCTCTCGTATGTACTTCTGTATGATGAACGTTGTTGTGCAACTCCATGCAACACACTGCCAACTTACTTACTTCTGTAAGTTTGAAACCCATCTTGTGGGTCTACAGCAGTATTATCTTGGTCACCAGTAATGCACCACCAAGGTGCCTCCATTTCCCTCCCACCACAAGGGTCCCACTGATTTGGTCACCCCAGTCGTACTCATCAAGACATCACCCCTGCTGTCAAAATCAGCAACCCTTCAGGAAGATCATGCTCTGTACCTGAACCACCAGTACTGTAAAGTTTTAAAGAGTAATTGTAAAAGGAAACTATGTGAAGGTGAATTAGACAACATGTTCATTGAACTTTTGTCAACATTCCCACCCAGTAAAGAGACCCATAACAAGAAAGACTTGTGTCAACAGGGACAATTTTTATTTATTTATTTATTTATTTAGTTTTTGTTGACCGGGTAAGTGCACTAGACAAATTCTGCCTATTTTCAGCCAAGACCCGGGGGAAGGGGATACAGATGAATGCCAACTGATCTTGAACCAGATTAAGCTGTTGGTGGTATTTTCAGTGAATGAAGGAAATTTGGCCAGGACACCGGGGAAATTCCCCTACTGCATTGCTGCCAGTAGGGGGACAGGTCATTGCCAGTATGGCCACTCTGTGTGGTACACCGAAGGAGGAAGATGTCTGTGTGGTGGGAGTTCTGGCCTCTGCTCCCACTACTTGCAACATGGAGGCAGTTTCATCTACTATTGTGGAAGTGGATTCGGACATCGAATTTCATGATGCACCCGTGGATTTGGAAGATTTAAGTACATTCTCAGTTAACTCAGAGAAGCAGTTTTTAATTTATTGCAGCCTACAGAGGAACATGTTTATGGGAAAATGGAGAACGGGTTAATAACAGGACCAGCAGCAGCACACCTTAAAACAAATTTGCAGTTACCTCTTGTCAGCAGCGTGGCTGCTTCTGTCAATTCCACAGCTGTACTGGATGATTCAGGAGAGCCCGCGGAGAGCGGTGAGTCAGTTCTTTTGCATACTCCCAACACTTGCCTATTGCAAAATATTATTGCCACAGTTTGTGAAGAAATTGCTCTCAGTAGCGAGTGCTCCCGGCATTCGGGAAATCTACCTCTGGTGCGACCAGCCCCTGCTGTGGCTGTAGCGGGGAAAAGTCAAGCGACTCACTCTCCTGCAAGTTGTTTGGAGAGTTCAATGGTTCAAAGTAATTTGGCTGGCAAATATCAGTGGGGGGAGTTACTGGCTGACAGCAGTAACACTTCCCCTGTCATCCTCTCAGCTGCGGCGAATGCTTCTGAAGGCCCTGAAGGGTGCAGACAGATTCTGCTGAATATTCCTGTTGCATCAGGTGCATCCAATGCTTCAGCAGTTGCTACACAGGCTGACAGTGAAATTGTAAAACCTTATGAGTGCCTACAGCCTGCTACTTCATTACTGGGGCCAAAAGCAAAGGCTTCTTCCACTGTTTCACAGCATGACAGTTAACGAAAAATAATTAAACCTGCATTTGTTGAAAGTGGGACTGCTCCATTAGAAAGAGTGACAGGGTTTGTTTTAAAAAACCCTGTTATCGAGGGATCTCAAGCACAGTCTACAGTAATTTATCAGTCTGCTGTAGTTTCCCAAGAGGGGGCTACTGAATTCTTTTTTCCAAGTAAAAAAAAAATACCACAAACATCCATACGTCCTGCTGTAGCAGGGGTTTCTTCATTGGCTTAGGAAGCCTGGTCTCCAGGCAAAGCTCTTCTAGGGGCAGGCTGGAAGCAGGCTCTGACAGGCATCTGGAAGCCTGATCCATCTTAGGATTCAGATTTTTCCCTTACACAGCATTCTCCTGAGTGGAAACCTGACTTTAAACAGAAGGCTAAGGCTGGCAGTTTGCATGGAAATAAAGTGATAGCTGAGCCGGCACAGCCTTCTTCTCTTATCATAGCTCCTGAGGTGCAGGTACTTTCACCTTCCTCACCTAACCCAGCCTTAGATCCTCCTCTCCTGGATGATATTTCTTCATTAAAAGACTCTTCTTTGCCAAAATACCCTCAACAGAAACCTCTGATGTCTGAACTTTTTAACACTGCAAAGAGGGAAGCAGTGCCACGTTGAAATGTGGTACGGATACAAAGGGAGTTTGAAGAACAGGCCGGAGAGATACTATGTGGGGAGAACTCTGCTAAAAGACTCACTTCATTTTATTCCCCAAGAGGTTTTCACTTTTATCAACATCTCGGGAGAAGACAACTTCGATATCAGTTTCCGGACTTCACATACATTGGACTTATTTTGGGACTGATATGGGCAGGTGAAATTTTCTCCCACATGGACTCTCTTTTAGGTTGTACCTTTAACCAAGCCACTAATAAAATTTGTAACAGTTATGTTTAGGAATGAGGGGGTACATGTGGAAGATATCACCTTTTGGTTGTCACAGAAATGTGAGGTGTTGAGTGCCCCAGAACCCATCTTGAATTCAGAACAATTCTGGACTGGGGGTTGGAAGTATAAAATCAAATTGAGGCAATCTGACTCAGGGGTAGAACACATACCTAATTCTTTTTTGTTAGACAGGAATAGGGGGGTTTGCTTTTATAGCAGGCAGCTGAGAGCATGCTATAAATGTGGATCTCGGACACATCTTTCTAGTGTATGCGACCAGCCATGCTGTGACAACTGTGGGGAAGTGGGTCACATCACTATGCAATGTGCCAATCACTCTAGGTGTGATCTTTGTGAGGAATACGGGCTTGTTTTCTGAGAATGTCCTTGGGCTGCTAAGAATAAAGCATCTTGTATTAGTCCAGATTTGTTAATACAGAAGGCTCAGGATGCTGCAAGCTCTCCTCCTCTTGTTCCCTCCCCTCCCTACATCCCTTCCTCCTTTACTTAGCCTCCTCTCTCAAAAAATAAGACTACTGGTGTAGACTCCTCTGCCACGAATCCTTTTATTGAGCCTGGTAAAACTGTCCAAACCCTTGGTTTAGGTTCGGTGAAGGATATAGCACCTTGTATGGGCCCACCTGACCCCTTGGAATTTCCTCCAGTGTGCTATACTGACAATGCATCAGCTGTTTCTACGAAACAGTCCAAGAATTTGGTTCCTGGGTCTCCTCTGCCTCGACGCAGATCATCGAGACTTTACATCCCAAAACTCCACCTTCTGTCCCCATTCTAGAAACCAGTAATTCCTATGCAGCCTTGTTTACCCCATGGGGGGACACAGAGATGGAGTTGGAGGACTCAGAATCCCAAAAATCCTCTTTATCTACTCTGTCACAACCAGTAGATAACTATAAAGAGAAGAAAAAGAAAAAAGGAAAAAATAGAGGTCACTTTGGCATTTCTATAACTTGCAATGCGGTTGTCCTGGGGTTCTCTTAATACCCATAGCTTGCTGAATACCACAAAACGGCAAGCACTTTTTCATCATATACATGGTTTGCAGATTTTGGTTCACTTTTTACAGGAAACTTGGATGCACTCAATAGAACAGTTAAACTCTTTCAAGCGGGATTGGGTGTGGGGTTCTTCCTTTTGGTCTTTTGGAATGGACAGAGCTGATGGCATAGGCATATTATTTACCTCATTTGCATTTACATTGCATAATTTAATAGACCTAATACCAGGTAGAGTTTTGATATTGGATGGGAAATGGCATAATATATGCTATCATTTTATTAACGTATATAATCCACAAACCAAGGCCGATAGAGTGGCCTGTTTAAAAGCTATTCAACCCTTTTTGGTGACAACAGTCAAAGTATTATGGGGCGGAGATTTCAATTGCACAATCATTGACTCACCTAAACAGAATAAAAAAATTTACTGTGACTCAAATGCGCTGGCAAAAATTATCATGTTGGCTGAGCTCATTAATTGCATTTCTTTTTCCTCTTGTGGGCCCCAATATTCCTTTGTAAAAGGGAACATTTTTTTCCTCAATAGATTATATGTTAGTCTCCCCTTCTATGCAGGAATCTAGATTTAGTAGTTGCCGTATTGGTCCTTGCAAGAATAGATCCAGAAGCAAATGATTTGATACCTTTTAATGGACCAACATAGATGTAACAACAAGAACAAAGTGCTCTAGCTTTCGGACCAACCAGTCCTTCTTCACTGTATTTGTTCAAATGAAGATGACAGAGATACACATTTGGCTATGTTGAAAAACACCTTTATTGACCAAGGACACTCTTCCAGGGAAATTGACAGGATAACAGAACGGGCAACGCAAGTACCAAGACAACAACTACTTCAATATAAAGAAAAGACAGCTACAGACAGAATACCCTTGGTAGTCACATATCATCCAGACCTTGAATGTCTGCGTAAGATTATTAACGATCTCCACCCAATATTTAGTGAGGATGAAACCCTTAATTGTATTTTTAAGGAACTCCCACTACTATCTTTTAAACAACAACCAAATTTATCCAGCCTAATTATTAGGAGCAAACTTTCACCGGAACAGAATACCATGTCACACAATGGCACACGACCCTGCAATCAACACCCTGTAAGACTTGTGGGCTCATTTCTACCTCGGACTGTGAGGTTACATCACAAAACAGACAAATTCCAGGTGCATGGAGTTATACATGCATGTCACGACATGTTGTTTATTTCATTCAGTGCAAGAGATGTCCACAAACAGGTTATGTAGGAGAGACACGCCAACAGCTCTGCACTAGGATGAACTCACACATACTATTACAGCAAGGAAGACTGAAAACCAGTGGGCACCACTTCTCCCAGCCTGACCACTCAGTCTCAGATATGTCAGTAATGGTCTTAAAAGGAAATCTCAAAACACACAACAGAGACGAGCTTTTGAGATTAAACTTATTTTACATCTCAATATGGTAGCAGAAGGGATGAACGTTGATCTTGGCTTTATGGGACACTACAGAAACTAACATCCACAGACCTTTTCTTCTTCATACTGATATATTATAGGACTTCAGCATGTGTGGGATGTAGATGCGTGTGTGTATGTATGTGTCTGGGTATGTGTTGTGAGGTATGTGATATAACAGATGTGGGGCTTGCTGTCACATTGAGGTAAGTCTCTATTTAGATATATGGAGTTATAATGTGTTACTATTCTTATTTCACACATATATTGAATATTAATTGCTCCTTACTTTTTATCTTTGCCTGGGGTGCCTTTTCACCATATTCAGATTACCCAGCCTGATAGTGTACATACAGGAGTGTTATCATATACTGTTATATATAATTTTTGTAACTCTGTACATATTGGGGTGTGTGATCTCATTTGCATGGGGGTCCTGCACAGATCTTTTTTCATTAGGCTAATATTGCAGTAATTTGTGGATATGTAGGTATGTTAGACCTCTGGTCTTACATATATACTTTATATTTACTTCTAGTTACCTTATCCTGAGGAGGGTGGCAGGTTTATTTCATGGAAGATCTATCTAGTATCCTTGGAAATTTTACATTGCAGATAGTAGTACGGTTAAATAGTGTTACATTTTTACTCTGTATATATTATGAGACATAAGCCCTTTTACTCAGGATTTCAAGACAAGTTGAATTCCTTGGGGAACAATTGCAGCGACTAAAGTTAATATAGGTTCACTAGGAGAGAGAGAGAGTGTGTGTGTGTGTGTGTCTGTGGGAGAGAGAGAGAGAGAGAGAGAACATCTCCTTTAAGCTATGTATCTTCCCCACCCACATTATTGTGATGTGGGGTTGGTTAGGTTGTATTGTTTGTATGAAGAGGAGGAGAGAAATTACATTTTTATCTCTTTTTCAGATTCCTTAGACACTTGTGGTACATCAAGTTGCTACATTCTCAGTATATATTGACATCAGTACATATCAGGCTACATGGTCTTAATTCTTGAGGTTCCTCGACTAGAGTTTTTGTTTGACACTAATATTATCAATTTATATATAAATTATCATTTATATAGTCCTGAGGTTTTTGAAATTTCTTGGGTCTTCTATCTAGCTTTAGAATACAGCTGGGTGACAGGTCCAGCTAGGTTTTACACATCACACAGTGTGCACTGATGTTTTTAAGACAACTTTACTGGTAAATTCTTGTCTATAATGCTAACATTGAAATTTCATGAGCCCTATAAAATCTTAGTTTGTCTTTAATCTGGGTGGGGGTTGCCTTTCAGTAATCACATCCTTATACGAACTGTGACACTCATAGCTTGATTTAGGAGTTATCTGCTTCAGCAGTGTTATCTTATGTCAATTAAATTCATATGCAGTAGGATTCTTTGTGTGTGTGTTCCACCAAGCACGTTTAACCCAAGGTTGCTTCTGGCTGAAGGCAGTATTGTACTGTTAAACTTCTCTGACATCATCTTCTGTTTTTTTTTTCGTTTTTTTAAATGAGTATTTTAAACCAATGGGGATTTTTTTCTGTTTTTCTCTGCATTATCTAGCTGTTATAAGTATTGTATTTTCTAAACAACTGCCATGAGCTTCTGAAGAAGGACTTGTTGGTCCGAAAGCTAGAGCACTTTGTTCTTGTTGTTACATCTATGTTGGTCCATTAAAAGGTATCAAATCATTTTCTTCTATGCAGGTAAATTCCTTTGAAATGATTCCCAGTGAATTTTTGGACCATTTTATTTTTATTATGCTCCTTTAAGTCTTCAGGCTCCCCCTGAGTTTAGGCAGGTGAGGTGGAAACTTAACAACTCTATCTTAGAGTTAGCTCATATTCAGCTAGGGTAAAATATATTTTAAAAGCCAGATTATCAGTAACCTTCCTTTATTCTAATCTAGGGGATTGGTGGCTGGAGACCAAGAAGGACTTACGTAATTGGTTTAAAAAACAAAGGGTAAGGGCTAAAAACCATCATTTTTTGAAATACCGCTGTCTTAGGCAGCAGCTTCAGAAACTTACATCAGTGGCATGTACCTCTAGATATAATTATTCTGAGCAAATTACCAAACTTAAAGAGAGTATGAAGATTTTTCAGTATGATAGGGCTGAGACCCTACAGGCGATTCTTACCAATGGTAAAATAAATCCCATATAGGGGATCCCATTGAGATGTGTAAAACTTTGAAGGATTCTTCCACTCTTGGTTCTTTAAAAAGGCCTGATGGCTCTATAGCCACGTCCGAGGTACAGTTAAGGGCATTAATTATAGTCCACTTTCGGTCTTTAGAACCCTCTTTCCCAATCCTAGATAAAACTATGACCTCATATTTAAGTATGATTCACTCCCATTCTGAGTTGGCAGAGACCCCTAAAATTATTGGAACCTGTTTCTCAAGAGGAAATTGTAAATATCATTAGGAAACTAAAACCAAATATCTCTCCAGGAATGATGGCCTTTCTAATAATTTGTATAAAGCTTTTCCTGTTGAATTGAGTCAATATATTTTTATTTTGTTTAAATACCTTATACAGAATTCAGTTGTTTTTCCTTCATTTTCTGATGGATTATTAATCTACTTATTTAAATCAGGGGATAGACAAGATATTAAGAATTGGCGGCCTATCACTCTACTAAATGCTGCATTGAATCCACATTTCCGTCTGACTTGTTCTTAAAAGACGTGTACTAGTCTTTGAGATCTATTCAAAACCATTTTGGAGAACAAAGGGAAGAGACTAACAAAGGATTTTTACATCCTGCATATGCCCCAGGCCAATGTTCATCACCTTCGGGAATTTAACCCCTTTATCACATTCTGGTCTTTGAGCTACAATAACAGTTTTCTGGTCACAGGTATTTCACCATTTCTCGTGGATTTGATTACTTTTCATCAATCATGTGGCACCTCTGAGAACATGGCTTTATATATTGTGCTCTGCAATATCACGGGCAACGAGACCAGCAAGGCCAAGAGGACTAGATGCCCTACAACAAAACTAGTCTGCAAAATGATTAAAGCGTACCTTCTTAGGATACTACTTATGATACTTCTGATATCCGGAAATGTTCATCTTAATCTCGGGCCTACCAGCCTAGCACCCCATGCCACAAAAAGGTGGGAGGGGTCCCTCACATTAGCCTCAATCAATGTCTGCAGCCTCCTTAACAAACTTGACATCTTGCAAACCTGGGTCCAGCAACATAGCTCTGATGTACTCTCTGTTGTCGAAACATGGCTTAACCCCAAGATACCAGACACTGCAGTCACCATCCCTGGATACTCTATATTCAGGCAAGACAGGGTTTCCAAATGAGGTGGGGGCTGTGCCATCTACCTGAGGAATTCCTATCTGGGTCAAGTCTTCCCATTCTCAAACCCTAAACCACCCTCGCAGGTTCTCGCTATTAAAGTTCTACTCAGGGCGCACAACAAGGAGCTCACCATTGCCTCTGTGTACCTACCCCCTAAAGATCAGCACAATAGATTTATGAGCATATTGGAAAGCCTACAGGGATTACACCATAACTCTGAACTCATAGTACTAGCTGACTTCAACATAAATTGGCTATAGCTGGAGGCCAGTAACTACAAGGATGCTGTCACATCACAGAACCTCACCCAGCTTGTTATCACCCCCACCTGATGCAACTATAGGACAGGGTCGCAAACACTTCTGGACTGGATCCTAACTAATCACCCTGAATGAATCTTAAAAGTCTCAGTGCTCCCTGATGGGATCAGTGACCACTCACCGGTCACATGTACCTGGACAAACAAATTCATTAAGGCCCCTCCTAAAATAATCCACACCAGAGTGTTAAAGCAGGGGTACCTTGAGCTACTAAAGACACACCTAAGCCACCTGGACTGGACACCAATCGACTCTGCCATTGATGTAAACCAAGCCTTAGACCTTTTCATCAGCCACTTCACCGCGGTCTGCAATATCTTTGCACCTCTCAAAAAGCTGAAGGTCAGGGGCAGAGCTAACCCTTGGATAACCCCCGATCTAATCACTTTACTCAAACATAGGGATCATCTCTGGCACTGTGCCCATGCAACATCCAAACCTGGGAATATTCATAAATATAAAGCTGCCAGAAATGAGTGCACACGGGCAGTTAGGAGAGCCAAAAGCAAATACTTCAAGGAAACTCTCTCCAACTCCTGGGGTGATGGAAAAAATTTGAGTAACTTGAAAGACCTTACAGGCAAGGACCCTAAGTCACCACCCACCATGCTAAACATAAATGGAACACCAACAACTGACCTATACACCATCACCAACACCTTTAACAATGCGTTCTCCAACTTGGATAGTGTCCTCCCTTCTAATTTCTTTGATGCCCCCTCTGGTAGTAACCCTCCTGCAACTACTTCGCTCCTACACCCTGCCCCACAATTCTACTTCAAGGAGATCCCAGTACATGAAGCCAGAACCTGTATTCAGAAGGCCATTCACAATGCAGGCTACAGAGGTGACTCCCTTGACCTGAAGTTGTTAGCACTTGTCCTGAAGAAGTCCTTGAACCCTTGACAAAGGTCCTCAATCTATCACTAAGGATGTCCCAGTTCCCATCTCGCTGGAAACAGGTGACCATCACACTGCACACAAAGTGGAGTCAAATCACTGCACTCCAACTACAGACCTATCTCCATCCTCCCTCCATTGTCTAAGGCCCTAGAGCGCATCGCCTCAGACCAATTAGTCAAGTACCTGGAAAAATATGACATCCAGTGTCCTGAGCAACATGGTTTCTGAAAAGGGCACAGTACCACCACTGCACTATTAGAATTCACAGGCTTCATCCATATCACACTTGATCAAGGAAACTGTGTAGGGGCAGTATTCATCGACCTTACAAAAGCCTTTGGTACTGTGAACCACCACTCTACTCAAGCAATTATCAAACATTGGGCTCTCCAATGAAGCACTGCTCTGGTTTTCAAGCTACCTTGGGAGAGGGTCCAGTGGGTTAGGATTGCCGGTGTTACCTTGGAAGAAAAGCCAGTCCTTTCAGGGGTCCCACAGGGGTCCATCCTGGGGCCACTACTCTTCAGCCTCTTCCTCAATGACCTTCCCAGTGTCTGCCACCAGAAATTACTGCTCTACACCGATGACGCAGTCATGTTCACCAACCACCAAAACACAGAGCTCCTCGAGAAACAATTACAGCTTGAATTCAAGCGCATCGAAGAATGGTTCAAGTCACACAAACTGGTCATGAACTACAGCAAAACAAAGGTTATGACCTTCTACAACACCAGGAGCTAGTACAAATCCCATGACCTCACCATCCTAAACCAAACAGGGACCTTACTTGAACACGTTCCTGATTTTAAATACCTAGGTGTCACATTGGACAGCTCCTACCATCGGCACATAGATTCTGTCGCCAAAGCTACCAACATCCATATAGGCCTACTCTACAGGCACAGACACTGCATGACTCCTGACACTCTCCAGTTGGCTATCAACAGCTCTGTCACCTCCATCATTGATTACAGGCTAGCAATTTATGGCTCTGCCTTCACCTCTGCCCTCCGTAGAATTACAGTTGCACTCAACAAAGCATGCAGGCTGCTAACTGGGGCTGATTGACTTACACACACTTGTGACCTGTACACTCAGGCAGGATGGCTACCTCTCATCAGCCGGATACAGTATCAAACCTGCCTCTTAGCCAAAAAAGTCCTCCTTGGGGTCATGCCCCCGGGCATTGAAAAGCTACTTATTGACCACCACAGCACCCAGAGAACTAGAAGTTCACAAGAACTAACCTTCCTTGTCCCCAGATGCCGGACTACCATGGGCCAGAGAACCTTTGCCCACAGAGCACCACAGTGGTACAATACTCTCAACAAAGAAACTCTTACTGCTGCTGCTCTTGGCCCTTTTAAGAGACAACTCTGACTTCATCTAATTTCAACTAGTTGTTGTGACTGCGTCGCCTAATCGGGGCCCACCGTTCACTGCCTCCACTTCAGTCTTGAATGCTATCTCTCCGCCTTGCCTACTTCTCACCTGCCTGCCCCTTGCCCCTTCTCCTTCCTCCTGGGGCATTTCTGACTTCTATCCCTCCTCCTCCCCTTTAGAGCTCTTACCACCCTCTACCCTCTGACAATGGCCTTCTGCCTGCATACCCCTTCCTCTCACCTGCAGTGCTTATTTCAAGATTGCCCTTGGCTGGTTATGTCATGCTACCTAACATTTGGCACATTTTGAATTACTGGAATTTCCTAAGCCTCAGTCTCTATTTCTTGTTATTGTGTAACTATGTATTATTATGTTGACCTTTGTATGTATGTATACCCCCCATTCCTTCGACGTGGAACCTTTGTAAATGAGCAGTTCCTGCTCAAAGGTATTTGTAATCTTAGATTTCAATAAAATAAAATAAAAAAAAAATTCCGACTATAAGATTTTTACTAATATATTGAACAATAGGTTAAAATATTATGCTAAATTAGTAATTTCTTCCTACCAATTCTGTGGAATTCCAGATAGATGGATACAATCAGCAATAATGGTTATACATGATGTCACTGAGCATCTTTCTTTATCAGGTATTTTAAGTTGTATGGCTATTGCAGATTTTGATAAAGCATTTGATAGGTTACATTTACCCTTTCTTTTTTTTTAACTCTGGAGCATTATGGGGTTCCAATGCAACTAGTTCAACTAATTAAGATACTTTATAAATGTAATATTGTGTTTCCTTTTTTGAACGGACGTACAGCGGAAAGTTTTCACCTTTCTACAGGGGTACGTCAGGGTTGTCCCCTAAGCCCTCTCCTTTATATATTTTCATTGGATCCATTTTTGCAGCAGTTAACTACGTCCTAGCACTGGACTGGAATTCCAGATAATTTGGCTAAAGATCATCACCTTGTATTACAGGCTTATGCGGATGATTTAGTATTATATTTTTCAGATCAGTCATCTGTTCCTATTTTTTTGAAAGCCTTTGACTCTTTCTCGAAAGTTTCCAATGCAAAATTAAGTCTGCATAAAACAAAAGGGTTGTTTATTGGAGCAGCTGGGCCAGTTGAAGTCATACAAAAAGGTATTTACATTTCCCGAACCCCTCTTAAAATTTTGGGTATTCTGTTTGGTCCCCAAAATATGCCAGTGGATAACTGGGAAATGGCCCTCCAGGTGATGGAAAATAAGGTAACTAGGTGGAAGCAGTGGAAACTTTCTAAGTTAAAATGTATATAGGTGATTAAACAGCTTCTTTTGCCCTGACTACAGCATGTGGCCATGGTTTTCCCTCTCCCACCTCATTTAGAAACAAGAATGTATAGTTCATGTTTTCAAATGCTTTTGAGCAACCGCTTGAACCCTGTTAAGAGATGCTATACTTACTTAGGTACAAAATCAGGAGGCCTTGGGATGGTGGATACCATTGTTTTTGTATAGTCTTAATTTTTTATGAGTTCAGTTAAAAGTGTTTTACTGTAGGTTCAACGGAAGGGACTGAGATAAGTTGGATTTCCAGGTCATTGGATAAATATATTTTGAATTGGCACATTTTGGCCCCTAAATTGAATCCTCATATCCATATTCCACAATATTTTCAGTCTGCTGCTCAAAAATTATATAGATGGAGAATCACGAAACAGATGATCCTAAATAATAATGTAAAGCATTTTTACCAATTGGTAACGGTAAATTTGTACCCTCAAGATCCATGCTTTAAAAATTGTCCTTCTGCCCTCAATTCCAAGGTATTAGCATGGTTGAATTGCATCAGATTGCCTCAAATTCAATGGGAAACACAGAGGTTGGTTTTCTATGGTCGCCTAAATGTTAGGGGTAATGCCAAATATAAGGCAATAGAGGAATGAAATTGTCCCTATTTAGATTGCATTAATGTTGAAGAGACAATGGATAATTGTTTCTTTCAATGTTCTTATTCAAAGGGGTTGTGGGCTTATTTGACAGCCTTATGGGGTTTCAAATGGCTGGCCTTTATTACGATGGTGTACTAATTTGTGGGCTTTATTCAGGAAGCCTTTTGCATTTTCATGATGGAACATTGTTTTTATTTTTCTGTTGTTTAAGATACTATTTATGGCAAGCTAGGTGTCAATGGGTGATCTACCAAAGAAAAATGCCCTATCTTTGTGTTAGTGTATTGATCTCAAATGAACTCTCAAGAATTTATTCTCAGGATGCACAGAGGTTGGCTCCAGCTAAACTCCGGAGGTAGTGGAAAGGGTTTCTGCACTTTATAAAGTTTAAGTAATTTACTTATTATTTTCTGCTTTATTATTTTTTCTCTGGGGTTTATAGGATTTTGTTTTTGGAACCCGGATTTACTTTAATTTTTTTCTTGCTTACTGTGATTTCACTGTGTTGTTGTTTATGTTTATTTTTCCAATAAATCTCCCCACTCTTTTCAATAAGTGCCATGGGATCTTTAACATACACCTGAACTACCACCAATCCAGGTAGATGGGACTTCGGTTTAACATCTCATCCGAAAGACGGCACATCAGAAGTGCAGCACCCCTCTCATGCTGCATTACAGTGTCAGTACTGGGATATTAACCCAAGTGCCAGATGTGGGAATTGAACAATCAGCCCTCTGATCTCCCGGCATCAGAGGTGAGTGTGCTACCTGTATATAATATACAGGTAATAATATAAAATATATTTATATTATGAAGAAAAAACTAGTTTTAATTTTATAAAAGAATAAAGAACTATAAAAAGTAAAAACAGAACAACAACACTATTTACAGGACAACAAGCAACAAACAAATTATTCAGAAATATTTACATAACTGAGCCATGAGTACTGCCAAAACGCACTCAATGCCAATGTCGCTGCCCTGCTGCTGGAGCTTGTTGTGGCCTCACCCTGGAGCAAAGTGTTTTAAGCAGCCATAAAATGAGGCATTAGTTGGCCTCTATTTTTGCATGGCTTGCCTTGATTTTTTGCATGGCTGTCCTCGAGTATTGCATGGTTGATCTCCAGTCTTGCCTGACCAGCTTGCAGTGACTCCACCTTTTTCCATAGTTTTACGTATATGTGGACAACACAGCTCTCATCCTGCTGGGTGTGTGTCACTGGTGGTGGAGTATGTTCTTGAGCAGCTGGTGCTGCAGGTGGCACTGACCCTGGTGCTGTTTGCTTGTCTGAGGGCTGCTGTTGCTTCTCCCTTGCCACCAGCTTCCTCTGTACCTTCAGCACATGGTTCTTTGACTATGTGCTGGTTGTCTTCTGCCTCTTCTCCTGGTTGTCCTGTGGGCCTGGCACTGGTAGTGGCAGTGTGACAGTATTGCCTGCAGTGCAGAGAGAAATATGCAGTTTAAACAGAATGAACTGTGCAAATGTCAAATTAATGACATAATCAGTAATTGTAGTACAGTACTCTCTCCACTGTAACCTTACTACAGTATACCCTGACATTCTGCTGATGGTTTACAGCCTCTGCCCTCACCTACTCTCCTTGGTCACTGCTGTACATGTACCAGCCCCAAACACATTCCACAGAGAATGGGAAGTATTAAAAGCCCATGAGTATGTGAAAGCTGGGGTTTAAGCGATGTTTCATCACCCACATGTTCTGCTATGGTGTCCCCTCATCAGCACCTCAGCCACTGTCCTTCTAAGCCTGTGTACCATCCACTGAACCACCCCTTACACTTACATTCATATACCTTGTGTTTTGTCACCACCTCCGCATCTGTAGTTCTGAATATTTTACCACCATGTTTATCCCTTTCTGGAATGGGAATCTGTCTGTCAAGTGCATGTTGCCCACACAGAGCATGAGCCCTCCTTTCCAGCCAGGGAAGACTACATATTTCATGGACCAACCTGAGCCTCATACAATATGTGTGGTGGACTGGACCCATTACTCTTTTAGGATACTAAAGGACCCCATAACTGGACATTGTACACAATATTGTACTCAAGATGACATGTTGATGGGTGGTATTTGTCAGAGGTTGTGGCATGTGTTTGACATAGGAAATGAAACAGCAGTAGGCACTAGTCATGGACCTTTTCAAGGGTCAACCAATGATGCACTATTGATATACTATGACAAACATTGCTGACGATGATGAGTTTATCATCAAGTGGTTATGTCAAACATTTTATAACAATTCCTGCCTGACACTGAAGGACAAAAAAAATGATAGGGGTTTACAAGTGCTTACAGCGATGATGATTTTGCATCATACATCCACCAGCCTGAGGTCTGTCTCTCACTTTCACAGCCTCCACTTGCAAACTGTGTGGCCTGCCTTGAACAACATACTCACCCTCCCTGTGCTCCCAGGTCACACTAGTAATTAGCCTAGTGCAGTAGTGCACAATAGCCCTCTTGCTTACCTGGTTGCCAAACACAGAAATACATAATGGTACAAACATGATTTCCTATAACTATTAGTTTGTCTGACCTCACCCAGTGATGGCAACACTACCCCTCACACCCTGAAAGTAGGTTCTGCTGACTAGTTCCAGATATCCACCTAATAGCCTGCGATGACCTTTCTATTTCTTTGTCACAGTTTGACCATTGTGCCATAACTCCGTAGGCAATGATGAGCCCACACCCCTTCTCAACCCACTAGCCATTCACTGTTCAACATTCTGCAGATGATACCACACACACTCTACTAGGGTGGTAATGACGCATCACACTGCCACTGCCATCTGCAATGCTGCAGTTTAGTCACATGGACATGGTAATCTCAAGTAATGATTCACCAACATTTTACAAAACTGATTGGGGCAGTCAGAGCTATACCACTTCTTAAAGTGGTATGGCCTTGATCATGGAATTAGTGGTTCTCAAAGGAAGTGGCAGTGAAGGTTCAAGAGAAAAAGAAAGTATTCAGGAAGTACAAGGAATCACAGAAGGAACAGGACAGAGAACTGTATCAGTTAAAGCAAAAGGAAGCTGGGAAGGCAGTCAGAACAGCAAAGGCCCAAACCAAGGAAAAGATAGCCAACTCAGTTAAGAAGAGGGATAAAAACTTTTATAGGTACATCAGGGAGCGAAGGAAGACCAAGGAGGGATAGTGAAGCTAATAAAGGGAGGGAGGTGGGCAGAGGGCGACTGTGAAAAGGCAGAGATACTAAACAAATATTTTTGCTCAGTATTTACAAAGGAAAAGGGGAGGTACCTAAAACAAACAGTAGAAACACTCTGGATACAGAAATTGATACCAGCCCATTTACAGAAGAAAGGGTTCTGAAAGAACCTTAAAACTGAAGGGTGGATGTTAATGGGCCTGATGGGATTCATCCCGAATTCTAAAAGAACTAAGGGTAGAACTAGTGACACCACTGACTACCCTCTTAACAAATCATGGGAGGATGGGGTGGTACCTGAGGACTGGAGGAGGGCAGATGTGATTCCCTCACAAAAGTGGAGCAAGGCAGAAGCAGGAAACTACAGACCTGTTAGTTTAACCTCAGTGGTAGGGAAAATGATGGAATCACTTCTGAAGGAAAGAATTATTAAATATCTAGAGGCCAGAGGGCACAGGACCCAAGGCAGCATGGATTCACAGCAGGAAGGTCATGCCAGACAAATCTGATAGATTTCTTTGACTGGGTGACCAAAGTAGTTGATCAGGAGGGCTGTGGACATGGCCTACCTAGACTTTGTAGGCATTTGACACAGTCCCACACAAAGATTAATATACAAGTTAGCCAGCCTGGGAGTGGGTCCCAAGATGGCAGCCTGGGTAAAGAATTGGCTGGAGAATAGGACACAGAAAGTAATAGTAAATGGAGTCACTCTGAAAAAGGGGGTTACTAGTGGGGTACTGCAGGGTTCAGTATTAGGACTGGTCCTCTTCAATGTCTTTATAAGTGACAATGCAGAGGGACTAGAAGGAAATGTATGTCTCTTTGCAGATGACACAAAGATCTGCAACAGAGTTGATGCACTAGGTGGAGTGGAAAGGATGAGAAGGGACTTGCAAGGTTAGAGGAATGGTCAAATGTATGGCAGCTTAGATTCAATGCTAAGAAGTGCAAGGTAATGCACCTGGGAAACAAAACCCAGGAAGAGTACACAATGGGGTGAGATACTAACAACAACAAAATGGAAAGGGACCTGGGGTAGTCATATCAGATGACCTAAAGGTGGGCAAGCAATGTGAGAGGGCAGCAAGGAGGGTTGGGGGATACTGGGATGCATAGGGAGAGGCATCACCAGTAGAAAACAGGAAGTTATTATCCCTCTGTACAGACAGCTAGTGAGACCCCATCTGGAGTACTGCGTGCAGTTCTGGAGACCCAATCTCCGAAAAGACATAGACAGGATGGAAGCTGTCCATAGGAGGGCAACTAAAATGGTGCAGGGTCTGCACCGGAAGACATATGAAGAGAGACTTAAGGAGCTTAATATGTATAGCCTCGAGGAAAGGAGGGAGAGGGGGGACATGATAGAAACTTTCAAGTACCTCAAGGGAATCAACAAAGTCCAAGAGGGTAGCATCTTTCAAAAAAAGAGGTGTGCAAGAACACGGGGCACAATTTGAAGGTAGAAGGGGGCGGCCAGAGGTAATTTAAGGGAAGTATTTTTCACAGAGAGGGTGAGATGGCTGGAACGGCCTTCCAGAGGGAGGTTGTGGAGTCACAAACAGTGGTGGAATTCAAGCATGCATGGGACAGTCATAAGGCAATTCTAGGGGGTTGGGGTAGGAAGAAGTAGGCTGCTGGTTAACTAGGATCTGCAGCTTATCCATCAGGTAGGGAAATGGGCAGACTGGGTCGGCCAAGCGGTCCTTATCTTCCGTCAAATTCTATGTTTCTATGTTTCTATGTGGCCTCTTCTTCCATCATCCATGGAGCCACAGGTGGATAACCTGCATCAGACTGCAAAGGAACCAATTTCTTCAGTTGTGATCTTGTATTGTACGATGAGTTTTAACTTATAAGAACTGTATAGACAAGTTGCGCACATGATGCCATCCCCTGCATGATCATGATGATTTTAAGCACCACACACCTGTACCGCTGGATTGATCATCCCTGCTGCAACCACCCTGCAGCTTGGATTGCAATGGAGGTGTGTTTTCCAATGGATCTATGACAGTCGGTCGACAATTTTGTTGTCCACTGATGTTACAGCGACTCCTTTATGTTGACCTTATTTGTGGTCAGCATAAAGGGAGTCACTTGAAGCTGTGTTTTCTTTGGGGACTTCATCCCCTGAACCCCCCATGTGGGGGGGCTCTACCCCCTCACCCCTGCTACTAAATTAGTCAACTCTGAGTTGGAGTTACTATGGGGAAGGGGTGCAATACCTCGAAAAAGCAGTGCCAGGGTCCCG
Source organism: Neoceratodus forsteri (assembly GCA_016271365.2). Lineage (NCBI taxonomy): Eukaryota > Metazoa > Chordata > Ceratodontiformes > Ceratodontidae > Neoceratodus > Neoceratodus forsteri. The sequence continues at coordinate 452,496,884 of CM028131.1, forward strand.
CGCTGACACTACAATGGCCTGGCGCTGTTGTCGCTAAGTGTCAGTCATGGTAAATTTGTTGCCATAGTGATGGCTTACCTTTTACAATGACTTGTGTCATGATTTACACAGAGCCCCATTGGGGAATATCAATGGTTATTCAACACCAGGATGAGGGAACTGATTGGATGACCAGTTGTTCCATAGGAGCACTTCAACTTCACAACATAGCAATTCAATAATTTTTACTGTGGTGACTTTTTGACTATGATGCAGGGATGCAGGCAAGGTTCCTGGGGTTTACTATGGAGCATCACCAAAAATGGTTCTCTTTCCATTCAGTTTTTCATCTGTACATTCAGTTTGTTAACAATATCAATAGCTTACCAGACATGATCTCCCCACTGCTTATTCTCTTTCCCCTGATTCTGACACACTGGTGGTGGATACACTGCCAAAGGATGGCACAGAGTCATAATGTTGCACGGCATTATGCCACATTGCAAGATTGCGCTGCCAATACAGCGCAATTCTTGCCATGCAGCATATCTCTTTTTTTTGTGGGGGGATCCATCACCAACACCCCCCGTTATGGGGGCTGCAGCCCCCAAGCCCCCCACTATTGATTCTCAACTCTTGGGGCATTCAAGTCTGGAAGCGCACAAAGATTGAAAAAATAAAAGTTTCTGTGACTGGGCATCAAACCCAATCCCAGAAGCACTGCCTGGGTTCCCATCTGCTGTGGCTCAGTCCATTGAGCTGCAGCAGCTGGTCTGCAGAACCCATTCCTGGCAGAGGTTTTATCCTCTGCCTGGGAGAGTGAGAATGGTGCAATACCTTGTACAGCAGTATACGTTGTATTGCACCATTTGTTCACAGGTATAGCGCTGTACCGGGTAAGCCATAATGTCGTACACTATTAAGCGTGTGAGATTATGACCCAGTACCCCAAAAGACAGAGCACTTCAGATTCCTGCAGCACCTGTTGCAAATGGACAGGAATAGTTCCAATCAGTATTGGAAGTTGGAACACATAAGATTAAAGCAGCAGTAATCAAACACATTCCATTCTGTGTGGAAGGCCAAGTGCCATAATATTTAACCACAAAAAAAACACAAATGATCTCATGAAGAGAAGTCAGGAGGAGACACAGTAAGGAGTCTTCCTCCAGCAAATAAAAAAATGTGTTATTCACATAAAGAAGGAGTGCTGCTCTAAACAGCCATGGAGTGACATGACGGTTCAGGGTAAGGATTGGGAAACAGGATACACATAGTACGGCACATATATGCTGTGGATGACAGCATTTCTTCCTTCCTGCTACAGGGCTACCATGAGGCAGGATGTACAGTGTGGTGGGCAGTCCTGCACACTGTGCACTCCCACTGGACAATCTGGATGAGGATGCAGATGACAGGCATGACACACGCAGCAACTCAGAGATAGTCACAATTGAGACAGTTGCCATGCACATGATTGCAGAAGGAATAAATGTTAACAATATCAAAGTTGGAGAACAACACAACAGACAATTGGAAAACAATCCAAAATGGATGTCATATCCTCTCAGTTCATGCAACTGTCCCTGCAGATACATGTGTGAAATATGGCGGTGCTGTGGCACTCCCTTGCAACTGGATGAAACTGTTACAGACAATGTACTCCCATGATGTGATATACACACACCAACACCATCACCATCACCATCACAGAGAGGTTGTAGTCAGGTCAGGTGCCGTACATCGTGCATGCTATCAGTGGCAGATGCGGTAAGAAAACACAGAGCTATTTCTTGTTCTTAACATTTCGTTGACAGTATTTAAATGGAATTAAAAAAAAACAGGATGACAACATTACATGCAGTGTATCAGGTTAAACGTTATTTTTTTTAAACTATTTATGACAATCAATGTTGGAATTACAAGGAGGGGGGTTGCCAGGACTTAGCCCCACATAACTCTGCAGTAAGTCATGGTAGCTCAAGCTCATGCATCACTGCCATTCAGTCTTGAGTTATATTCAGAAAACTGGGCTGTATTTAACAGTTGTGCCTTTATGGGCCACCCTGGTTCACAGTAATAACAATCATAAAATGTAATTCTGGAGGCATGGCCAGGACTCAAATGAAAATGGCCACTTGATTGCCAATCTCCACTCCTGTCTCAGAGTAAATGTACAAAGTCTGCAGACTCAGCAGTCAGAATAACCCACAAAGGCACTGGGCAGCTCCTACAGCTTGACACCACAATATGACTGAAAATAAATTGGGCTGATGGCTAATGGCTTAAACAGTACAGTGGAACAAAGAGATAACCCTGACACAAGGGGGACAATGGAGAAGCCAGACACTATACTGAATCCAGTATGAAAGGTGGATGGGAGCATGAGAACTGAGAACGGGCAAAGTCTAAAAACAGCTGTTAACAGGGCAATTACAGGAAGAGAGCTGCGATCACCTAATCAATTTCTTGGCAAAAGGCACAACAGACTTAAAGCACTGAGGTACATTTAAAAACTTATCAATTGAAGAGCAGCAAGCTATGACAATTTACCAGCAGAGTACACCCATAGTCACAGTAGCTCGAGCATGAAGGCCCAAGCAGAACAAATGGTTAATGGGTAAATGGATGAACAACTGAGCTATATAATAAGAATGTTAGAGGTTCTCATGATGGATGTGGCAGAAATTAAAACAACCCTGGCTGGCACAACAGAGGATGTCAGAATCCTGCAAGATAGAGTTACCATTGTGGAACAAATATGTGACATGTTAGAGGAGCACCAGCACAAAAATGCTGTCTAAGATAGATGAGCACAAGGCATGCTTGCAGAAGCTATGGGAGTGTGCCGAGGACCAGGAAAATTGGGGGCACCACAACAACATCTGCATACTAGGTGTCCCCAAGAGCTTGGAAGGGAGAGATATGGAGGACTTTTTAAATGACTTTTTGCCCAGGCTGCTGGGTGAGAGGTGGAGAGGTCCAATGGAAATGGAAAGGGCTCACTGGATCCAGGGGCAAGCAGCTGCACCAGGTAACCCACTGAGGCCAATAATAGTGTATTTTCTGAGATACTCTATAAAGGAGAGAGCCCTAAGAGCAGCACAAGAATATGGGGACATGTCATTAAGGGGGACCCAAATATCTCTCTTCAGAGACTTTTCCCATGAAGTGGCCATGCAACATAAGTCATTTCTACAGCTTAACAGAGAACTCAGAGCTGTTGATTTCAGATATGGTTTTTGGGGCTAAATAGTCTATGAGTCTCCAAAGATGGCAAGAAGATGGTTGGTAGTACACCTCAAGACATGGTGTGCTGGATCAGTAAAGTGTGGCCAACATCAGGATGGGAATTATCAGCCCCAGAATGTTATGGTACCCATGTGACTTCAGGGAAGCACATAGAACATAGGAAACAAAAGGACAGCAGACAGAATGCAGGGAGCAGTAAATGTAGTGAGTCCAACCTAGCTAAAATGGTGGTGCTCATAGCTGCACCTAAGAAGGCAGGTAGTAACGTAGCTCATAGAGGTAAACAGCCAGTGACTCAAACATCCATCCCTCAGGGCACAGTATGCGACTGAAATGATAGCTTTCATCCACAACCACAAAGATCAAGGCAAAGGTCAAGGAGTGGAATGGTCAGAGAACGACACCCATCCAAAAGAAAATCATCCTTGCCTGCCAAATACCCAAAGGATGACCCCAACAGTGAAGCGAGATCATCCTTTTGCAGGAACAAGGGGATAGAGTCCTAGCAGGTAGGAGCCACCTGCATAAACTGGGCAGATGCAGCTGAAGAACTCCCAGTGGAAGAGATGGACAGTTCAGAAACACTGCCAGAACTCAGCAAACCAGGACTATGCTCCTTCACAAAGTTGACAGAGTCAGGACAAGGCTGAAGACATCATGGACTTTCTTCTATATGTTTCTCATTATGGGGGTTGGCACAGAGTAGATAGCAAGCTGCAGGCTGCCACGAGCAAGAGAAAAGTAGCACCATTGTATGTTTTAATAGATTTTAATTGTTTTTACAAATGTTGCTGGTTGTTGTTGCAGAAGGTTAAGGATTTACTTTTTAAATGTTAACATGCAGCCTATTGCTGAAATTGCCCAGACATATTCAAAGAGTGGGAGCGGAGGACATAGAGGAACTATCAAGGTTCTGGTTGGGAGGAGGAAAAGGGAATGGGTAAAAATGGTAATGGGGGAGATGACATGGGGATGTGGTTAAAGGGGTGGGGGGTGCATCCATCTGTCCAGCACTTGGTAGAGGTAATTAAAGGAGATGAACATCCTCCAGATGGGTCAGGGACTGACCCAAACCCAAATGGAACTGAACAACTTATCCCAATTACGGGAATGGGTAAAGCAAAAAATGGAAGTAAGGGCTGGTGGAATTCCCATCCCCTTATATGATGAAAAGCCTGGAGGTGAGATATGATCCCCAGGGTTAAGAAATTATGGGGGATAAGAGAAGGGTGAGAAGGCAGAGGAGAATAAGAGATGCCAAATGCACACAATCCAGAAAAGTCATGAAGGCACGGAGGAATCCACATGCTTTAACCAAACAAAAACATGGAGGCCAATATGGGAACAGGGCAGCAGGGTTAAGGGAGCGAACACAGGAAAGTAGCCAGCTAGAATCAATAAGGCCACATGTGAAGTGGGGTACACTGGCAATGGGTACCTCTTTCTCATCCCCCCCAAATGAAAAGCACAGGTGGAAATCCTCAATAAATGGTTCATTCGAACAAGATCATATGGCATTGTAGCATCAAAAGAGAGAAACAAGAACGGCAAAGGGAACATGGTAGGGGTGAGGGCAATCTACACCCCATATCTCACCCTCAAACCCCTTCCCCCTCCCTTCCCCACCACAACTCAACCAAACTCAGGGCACCATCCTTTTCAGAATGCATGGTGTGGACATAAACAAATAGTGCCTGGGACACTTCGGAAACTGGGCACTCGAGAGGCCACATGGCCCGATTGTGTGCCACATGAGCATGCTGTAGCGGGCACAAAGTATAATAAAAAATAAAGAGCTACAGGAGCAGAGGTGCATACAGCTTAGCTATAACCGAATCTACTCGTTGGTACCTAGGTGGTGTAGCTGGGGTTCAGTACAGAAACTAACCCCTTTCGCATATACCTAAGTCAAGTCAAATTTATTTATAAAAAGGTGCTTTTCAAAATTATCAAAGCTCCTGTACAACATTTAAACCAGACAGCAATAAAACTAAAACAATACTAAAGCAGATTAAAATTTAATATATGCATCAATTACTTAATTAATAAGCATTTAAAATGCTAAACTGAATAAATAGTTTTTTAGGGCAGTTTTAAAGGTTTCAGTGGATAGGCACTCTCTAACCTGATGAGGTACAGAGTTCCACAGGGTTGGGGCCATAAAAGCAAAAGATCTCACCCCTAAGGTCTTCAAACGCACCCTGGGAACCTCTAGCAATCCCTCATCAGTGAAACGGAGTGGAGGAAGGAGGCGACAGGGACACAGGAGTTCTTGCAAATAGTGCAGTCTCTGTCTGTGTAGGGCCTCATAGGTCAGCAAACCGACCTTGAAGGTGATCCTCCACCACACTGGCAGTCAGCGTAGCTCGCAGTACACAGGTGTGACATGGCTAGATCAAGGTAAGCCCATCAACAATCTAGCTGCTATGTTCTGCACCAGCTGCAGGTGGTGGATGTCCACCTCTGGAAGCCCTAGGTATGAAGCAATGTAGTAGTCAAGGTGGGAGGTCACAAAAGCATGGACCAAAGTTGGAAGATCATCAGGTGGAACAAGGTGTTTTACCCAGGCGGAACAAGGTGTTTTGCCCAGGTGATATCCTTCACATGGTAAAAAGGGGACTTAACAACAGCCGACAACTGTGATGTAAGTGTCAGCTCGCTAGCAAGAATAACGCCCAGATTCCGCACCTGTTCGGAAGACCTCAGCTGATATCCCCCCAGCACAAGTCTAGCAGGCTGAACAATAGTGGACACCTCTACCCGATAACCCGGGTCCACAACCTACACTTCAGTATTATCTGGATTCAGCCTTAACCAGCTGGCTCTCATCCAGTCCTGGATCTCGGCGAGGCAGTTGTTAAAGACCAAGACTGTATCCTCTTGATCGAGCACAAAGGACATGTAGAGCTGATTATCATCAGCATAGCAGTGAAAACTCAGCTCATACTGCCTTACAATATCACTAATGGCAGCATATACACCACAAACAACATGGGGAACAGCACGGAGCCCCAAAGGACCCCACAGGACAGGGGGAAAGGGGCAGATGAAAAAATCCCAGACACCAATCTCTGTAACCTACCTGTTAGAAAAGAATGGAATTATCTGAAGACTGTACCAGACAGTCCACAGATCAACCACAGGTCCTCCAGCAAGACCAAATGGTCCACAGTGTCAAATGCTGTAAACAGATCAAGAAGAACTAAAATCGAATGTCTCTTCCTATCTCCCCCCACCAGAAGATCATTAAGCACCCAGACAAGCGCCATCTTGGTGCTATGCCTCTTCCTAAACCCAGACTGGAGAGGATCATAGATCTCATGAGTGGTAAGATGGTCTTCAAGTTGCAACACAATAACCTTCTCAATAACCTTACCCACAAAGGACAGGTTAGAGACAGGTCTGTAGTTTGTGAGGCAATCTGGGTCAAGAGAAGGTTTCTTCAAAAGGGGGGTCATGACAGCCAATTTCAAGGAATCAGGAAACATCCCATTCTCCAACAAACTCCAGACTATCTCTGCAAGTACCGGTCCGATGACTTCCACACACCACACTCCACCAGGAGGTGGGTTGAACCAGGGTCCAAACTACAGTAAGTTGGTCGCATACCCTGGACATTCTTCATGATATCAGTGATCACTAGCCAGTTAAAGTTAAACCAGACAAACCTGGTGCTAGTTACCTCCTACCAACTGCCACTCTGTTCGTTGGAGCATGCAGAGTGAATCTCCAACTAGAGATGCAGCGAATTTAAAATTCACTGGCGAAATTGTGGTGAAGTGGCCGATTTCAGACCACGTAACCCTATGTGAATTTCGGCCATTTTCGCCAAGGCAAACTTTTGCCTTCAAAGATGAAATTACACCTGCAGAAAGGCACATTCTGCCTCTAGAGGTGAAATTTCAACTTCCAAAATGAAATTTTGCCTTTCTGCAGGTGGAATTTTGCATTATGCATTGGCAAAAAAATTACACGAAGTGGCAGAAATTTGCATAATATTACACATAGCGTAGTTTAGGCACTTTGCCCATCCATATCTCCAACCTGGTGGAGGCAACCTTATCTGCAAAAAAATGAGTGAACTCCCCACACTGAACTTGTCAAAAAGCTCCCTGATTCTGAAGGCAGGTTGGATTGCACAACCTGTCCACAGTTTGGAAGAGTTGAGCTGGTTGATTCCTTGCTGCGACAATCTCCCTGGACAGGAACTCTGCCTTCTTACGGGAGATGACTGACTGCTAGTCCCTATAATGGGACATCAATCTAAGTTTGTTGTACTCTAAGCTGGATTTCCACCAGCAGTGCTCCAGCCTTCATCCTTCTCATCTCAACTCCTTCAAGGTTCCATCAAACCAAGGGGACCAATGATGTAGAGTGAGTGAGCAAACTTGGACAGGAGCAATAGAGTCCCGTCCCCTCAGTACAGCATTATTATGGTGCAGCAGTAGGCCACTTGGCTCCACGCATCCCAATGGCCTACTTGATAGTTCCAGCACCACCATTAGACCAGTAGGGGACATACCCCTTAAAGGGCGGTACTGGATCATCTCCACAGGGGCAGATCTATTGGGAGCACCATGAAACTGAACCCTATAGTGTGATGGTCAGACCAGCTGACACGTTCCACCACCAAATCTGAGATCTCCATCTCCAGGAGGAAAACCAGGTCCAGAGGGTGACTACAATTATGGGTAGCAGAGGTAACTACCTATGAAAAGCCCAAAAAAATCATAAGTTGGGGAAGTCTTGTCCAAAATGATATAGTTCCAGGGTTTTATTTAACTCTAAAAATTGATTAGTGTTTTGCTCATAAAAGTGCTAAAACATTGTAAAAATGCAAAGCACTTGCCTCATTGTGTTTAACAAACATAACACTTCTAGAAAACCTATATAAATACTTTCTGTAAAGTTAGCATTGTCCCAGGAAAAAAACTGCTAATCAATTATTTAAAACCCCGAGTTCTTCGTCAACCCAGGCATGAAAGTCCCCCAGGACCAACCACCTGGGTAACTCTAATGTCATGTCAACAATGAAGTCTGTGATTTCCTGCAGGAATTCTTTCTCATCTTTGAGTGGATGGTAGATGAGAAGTATCCTGCAGCCCACACCTGCACCCATGATATACTCAAAGGCTCTGATAGTCCCCACCGGCACATCAACAAGGTTAGTGATTGCACATAGATAAAGTTACTGAATACATACACAGAAAAGTGTTATTTTATAACTGATATAATATCAACATTCTAAAAGACTCTGAGCACATGCCCTGCAGAGTTCAGACAAAGACTTGGAAGGGGAAATACATATATAACTCTACTGAGGCCAGAGGCAGGCCTGAAAGAGTCGAGTATCATCTGAACTGTAAATTATTGTTGTGGCAATTATTTGGGCAGTGTCTGTAGGGTTTATGTTTTATATTTAACAGAGAACAGCTTCACAGGTCTAATGAGGACACAGGTCAGACCTCTTGTCCCAGTAAGTGTTTTGCTTCCAGGAAGTGGAAAGCAAGACTACAGCAGGAACCAGAGAACAAGAGTGAAAACCACAGGAGGTAAGTGACACAAGGGCAATAGTGCTTTGGTATGGCATCCAAGGACACAGAGAGGGTAATGAGGTATCTTCTGGAACATCAAAGGGTTGAATCACCCAGTTAAGTCTGCTAAAGTCCTACAACACCTCAAATATCTGAAGGCTGATGTAGCTATACTGCAGGAGATTCACCTCAGGCCAGGACAGTCCAATGGCTTAAGAAAGCATGGGCGAGTAAGGTGCTACATAGTTCATCCACTTCCAAGTCCAAAGTGGTGGCAATTCTAACGCACAGGGCATGTCAATAGATAGAAGAGTGGGTAAAATTGAACAAGCAAGGTCGCTGTCTAGTAGTCCATTTTACTTTCCCTGGAGGTAAATTGGTAATAGCTAATGTGTATGAACTGAATCAGGATGAGCCTAACTTCTTCCACCTGATCAGCCAAGCCCTGGCCAAGGGTGATGAACAAGATACACCTTTAATAGCAGGGGGTGACTTTAACCTGTTACAGGACACTTTCCTGACCAAGTCGCACCCTTCCGCAGATGCACACAGTAAGTCTAGGGAAGCTCTGATGGCCACGCAGGGGGAATGGGGAATTGTGGACCCTTGACAAAGGGATAATCCCACGAGTAAGGATTATATGTTCTACTCAGTGGTGCATGGGACACACAATAGGACACACTACTGGCTGGCAAACAGGGAAGTGTCCCAGGGAGTCCAGGAGGTGGTGATAGAACCAATGGTCATATTGGCCCACTCACCAGTCAGCATGCTCTTCACACCCTCAGGGACCCAGCCAGTGTCCACAAGATGAAGATGCAACCCACTCCTGTTAAAAGACCCAGAATTCAGCAAGTGGATAAAAATTCAGGCTAAGACATACTTTGAAATCAATGTCAGTGGGGATGTAGGGGCAGGCACAGTGTGGGAGGCCTACAAAGCCTACCTGAGGGGCTGAATTATCTCCTACATGGTGGCCAAAAATAGGAAGAGAAGAGAGGAAATGGAAATGCTTTAAATGGAGATGGAAGAGCTACAGGCCCAGTTTAAAACAACCCCCGCACCTACCAGAGAATTGATAGCATCAATCAGAGGCCTAAAGTACAAAATAAACATAGTAATGCAGTGGAAAGCAGAGTGGCAAATCCTCAGATCCAAGCATAGGGTCTTGGAGGCAGGGGATAAAGTGTGCAAGCTGCTGGCCTTTCATTTGCAGAAACAAAAGGCCAACTTCCAAATACATGGCCTAAGGGATCAGACTGGGGATATAGTCACCAAACCCAGGGACATAAATAGAGTAATGCAACAATTCTACCAACATCTGTATGTGTCCCACAAACCCCCAATGACTGGGGAACCTGAGGGGAAGACAGTGGCCTTTATGGATTCAGTCCAGCTTCTGCAACTCATACAGGAGGAGGTTCAAAGGCTGGAGTGGACCATCTCAGAAGAAGAGGTGTGAGTGACATTAAACAGGCTAGCAAAAGGGAAAGTCCCTGGCCCTGATTGAATGTCAGCAGACCTTTACCAGCTAATATCCTAAGAACTCACACCAGCACTTTGGGCAGCTCTGCAAGGGGCTAAGGAAGAGAACAGGTTACCTCCCACAAGGAGAGAGGCCATCATCATGCTTCTGCCCCAAAAATCTGCAGACCCATTGGTTTGCACAAATCTCTGGCTCATCTCCATAGATACAAAGGTGTTGGCCAAACTACCAGCAACCAGACTGGAGGTGGTACTGCCTTCCATCATCCACCCCTCACAAGCAAGATTCAGTAAAGGAAGGACAGGAATGGACAACATCAGCACCATCTTCAACCTCAAATGGGAGGCGATGAAGTCCCCCATGCCTGTGGCAGCTCTGGCAGTTGATTTCTGCAAGGTCTTTAATTGGATTGAATGGAGGTATTTGCATACCACACTACAAGCTTATTGGTTTGGACCGTATTCCTCAGAGGGGATCACCACCCTGTATGACGCCCCGACAGCAACTATTATGACCAATCTAAATATTTCCCTGCAATATCCGTTACAAAAAGGAATTAGGCAGGGGTGTCTGCTGTCTCCCTTACTCTTCCTCATAGCCATAGTTCCATTGGCTAGTAAGCTACTTGGCACAGAGGAGGTTAGAGGCACGGAAGTAAAGGGCAGCAATATCTGATCAGCTCTTATGCTGATGACATCCTCCTGACAATCAATCGATCAATCAATCTTTATTTAACCAGGTGGAAACCCATTGAGCAAGCTCATTTCCAAGGTGGACCTGGGCAAGTTCATATGAAAAATTCACAGGTAAAACAGGTTCAGTAACAACAGGCTGAATAGCAGATAAATAATTACATCATTAGATACAGCAACATTGGACAAGCTTTTATTAAGTACATTGATATGAGTAAAAAATAAAACTTGATATTTACAGAAAGGGAGCAGTAAGATTATACAGATAAGGAAAGTATATCGGTAGATACAGAACATACACAAGATTATACAGGTAAAGGTGAAGACATAGCATACTATTTACCATGGTTATCAATGAGAACAAGGAAGAGCAGGAGCCAAAGGAGTTAAGGAAGCCAGACAGAACATAGCATGATATTTATAAATTAAACAATAAGAACACAGAAGAGAAAGAGCTTAATGAGGTAAGGCAGCCAGATGGGTACATTTGCAGAGCAAGAAGAGCTGACCATTAGGGGAAGCAATTACAAGATTCACTGAAAGAGCGCTCATACAGAGTTTTGAACTTGGTCAGGGTAGTAGGAATAGCTAACTTCACTGTTTTTTGCAACTTGTTCCAAAGTTGGGGAAGTGCAAGGCTTATGAAGGAATGGCCAGAGTGAGTTTTTACTTTAGGGATTAACAAGGAAATATAGGAACGACTTCTTAGTGAGTAACTCCCAGTTGCACAGCGGGGCAGACACTCTGTTATGTAATGTGAAAGCTTGTTGGTAATCCCCCTGAAGGTCCAAAATACAGCGTTCCTTTGCCTCCTGTGAGTAAGGGAAGGCCAGGCTACCAGGAAGTAGAGGAGGCAATGGTGGGTGGAGTATGGCATGATGAGGAAGAATCTTAAGGTGCAATGATAAAGAGTGTTGAGTTTGGCAAGAGAATGGGTTGGGCCTTGTCTGTACAGGAAGTCTAGATAGTTCAATAGAGATAAAAAGGTGGATTGGACTAGCTTTTTCTTGGCATTCAGTGTAAGAAGGTGCTTAAGCCTACAGAAAATTCAAAGTCAACAATTAAATGTAATTGAGAGCTCCTCAATATGATCTATGATCTGAAATGGAAAGTTTTTGGTCGCTCCAGACTCCCAAGCATTTAAATTTTATCACATAGTCTAAGGATTCACCACGGACTGTGGAAATTTGAGGTGCTGCACCCAGGATGGAGGGATTTGATGTGCTGATAAGTGGGGAGAAGATCATGGCCTTAGTTTTTTTTTGCATTTAAGAGAAGCCTTTGGTTCAGTAAGTTTAATTGCAGCTGACTGAAGTCTGATTGGAGATCCTGGCAAGCATGTTCCAGGTTGGGCCTTGCAATGTAGATAACTGTATCATCTGCAAAGAGATGTACGTTGGATTTCACACCAGTGTCAATGTTGTTTATGTACAGAGCAAAGAGCAGGGGGCCCAAAATAGATCCCTGTGGAACACCATACTGCAGGGGTTTCAGTGTGGAAAAGTCCCCTTCTGTCTTGACCTGTTGTGATCGAACAGTGAGGTAACTGGTAAACCATTTCAATGGTTGTGAGTTCAGACCAACATTGTGAAGCATAACCAGAAGCAGTTTGTGATCCACCATATCAAAAGCTTTGCTTAAGCCAAGAAATACGGCACACACATAACTCTTCTTGTCTAGAGTTCTCTGCCAGTCATTTGTTACTTTTGTGAGAGCAGATATAGTACTGTGCCATGGTCTGAAGCTGGACTGCACAGGGTTGAGCAGGTTAACTGATTCCAGATAACTCCTAAACTGGCAATTAACCAGTAGAGAGCCTGGAGACATCATTAACCCCCATTCTCCAGATATTGCAAGAATATGTGGACATCTCAGGGCTAAAGGTGAATTAGAAAAAAAAACACCTTATCCCCTCTCAATCTTCCTTGTATGAGAGAGAGAGCCAGGCTTGAAGATATCCCGGTGGTATGGGCCCCAGGTGGATTCACATACTTAGGGGTTGAGATCTCAGCCAACTGGAGGCCTCTTATAGAGGAAAACTATGCACAGTACCAGTCCTAGGCAGACTAGATGCAGATATGCAGAGGTGGCTAAAAATGAATATTTTCCTTAAAGGCAAAATTAAAGCTCTACACATCTTCACCCTGCCAAAGGTAGAATATCTGTTCTGCAACTTACCAGTGGCAGTACCTCCCAAACTATTCTGAACACTGGACAAACTGGTGGTGAATCTGCTATGGGAGGGTAAGACCCCCAGGTTCAGTAGAACAAAGCTGAGGGCTCACTCATCAAAGGGAGAGTTAGGCTTGCCATGGTTTCAGAGTTACCTGGCAGCTTACAGGATTGCACAAGCTACAAGGTGGTTCTTGCCAACAAAAGACGTGACACCAGCTTGGCTGCTACTTGAGAGGGATGTAGCAGACAGCCAGTGGCTGGGAGCCCTGCTGGGTGGTAAATCCCATCCAGAGGTCAGTGCATCACCTGTATTATTGGAAACCTGGAGGGCATGGGGTAGAATTATGGTGCTGACAAGGACCCCAGTGAATGGCAGGGATCCACCTCCAAGGTACATACATCTATGGGGCATCTACACCACGCAGTCAGTAGACCAAGCGCTCTCACACTTTATAACCACGTTCAATAAGACCTGTGACATCTACGCTCCCCATGTGAAGCAAGTAGTGAAAACCAGAACCACACCCTGGATCACACCCTCACTTCTGCACCTGCTCCAACATAGGGACAACCTATGGCACAAGGCCCTTGACTCCCAACGTATGCAGGATAGGCAGCTATACCAGGAGGCCCGCAACAAATGTACTTGGGCCTTACGGCAAGCAAAAGCGATACTACCAACAAAACCTTACCTCCTCCTGGGAGACAGTAAAAAATTCTGTAAAAATATAAAAGAACTCAGTGGGAAATCCTGCCCTCCCTACCCAACTCTCTATTAATGGGTTCTCACCCAGGATCCTTCCGCTATTGCAGAAGCCCTTAACTCCGCTTTCGTATCTCTCCCATATCCTCCCTCCTAATTTCTTCCACCCACCCCTCCCACCTCCCTGACATCTCGTAATGTCAATTCTATACCTTTCAGGCTGAGAGTCATTTCCTGCCATGAGGCAAAACACTACATTGCTAATGCTATTGCCAATTCCCTTTACAGCAATGACTCCCTAGATCTTAAACTCATCCGGCTGACCCTAGATGTCAAATTACCACACCTTACTAAAATTCTCAACCTCTCGCTTTGCCTCGGTCAGTTCCCCTCATTCTGGAAGAGAGCCACAATCACCCCCATTCTGAAAAGCGGCGATCCCGCAAGCGCCAGCAACTATAGACCAATCTCAATACTTCCACCTCTCTCCAAAGCACTTGAAAAAATAGTATCAGACCAGATAACAGAACACCTTACTAAACAGAACCTTCTCTGCCAGGAACAGCATGGTTTCCAGACTGGCCATAGCACTGTCACAGCACTAACGGAACTCACCTTGTTCATACACAAGGCCCTTGACCAAGGCTCAATCACTGGTGCAATCTATGTGGACCTGTCCAAGACTTTTGACATTGTCAATCATGAACTCCTGCTTAGTGTCCTTCCACAGCTAAATGTGGCTGCTGAGGCTACGGCCTGGTTCAAGGATTACCTCTCAGGCCGGTCTCAACAAGTCAGAATAAATGCCACCATCTCCTCCTGCAAAGCAGTCTGCTCGGGGGTTCCACAGGGGTCTATACTTGGCCCAGTTCTTTTCACTCTCTTTTTAAACTCTCTCCCCAAGGCATGCAGCGGCCATCTTCTACTCTATGCTGATGATGCGGTCCTGTTCTGGAAACACCCACATCCTAGTACCCTCCAACTTGCCCTACAGGGTTTCTTCTGGGAACTTGAAACATGGTTCACTGAACACCGCCTGATCATCAACTATAGCAAAACTAAGGCTATGATCTCTGCGCACCGCCAAAGCCCTCACAGTCAGGCTGCACTCCTAATCAAAAACACACAAGATGCCCCTCTTGAACAAGTTAATAGTTTTAAATATCTGGGTATCACATTAGACACCTCCCTCTCCTACCATAGTCATGTTCAACTACTCGCTTCCACTATCAATGCCAGAGTGAGTATCCTCTACAGACTGATACACTGCTTACCCACACAGGCCATGCAGCTTGCAGTCTCCTCCTCAATTCTCTCCCTAATTGACTATGGGATTGTGATCTATGGCTCAGCAGAACCCACCACACTACGTTACATTAACACTGCCATGAATAAAGCCTGCCGACTAGTCACTGGCAGCGACAGACTTACCCATACCTGTGAGCTCTATGCTCTAGCTGGTTGGCTTAACTTCCAACAAAGGCTAAAGTACCACACCTGCATCCTCACAAAAAAGATACATCTCCAGCAAGCCCCCGCCGGCCTTCTCCCCATTGTCAGCGCTGCCCCCATCAGGTGCAATACAAGGCTCACTGCCAACCCATCATTTCTTATCCCCCGCTGTAGAACATCCCTTGGGCAAAGATCCTTCTACTACCATGCCCCACTTTGGCTCAATACGTTACCTCCACCGCTCTCTCTGACCCATAGCATCTCCCATTTCAAAGCAGGCCTCAAAGCTCAACTTCTTGAATCTGCCTTATGTGACTGTGGTTAACTCTGCCCAACGCTTGTTTTCCCTTACCCTCCTTCCTCCGACACAGGGTGTCTCTAGATCCCACGAATAAGCATTGCCTTCATGTTTTTTCTTTTCAAGTGACCTTCAGACTGCTGCCTACGTCTGTCGCCAGTTTTATCTAATTTAATGCCTGGACTGTGTCTCCAGTACTGTAATGTCAATAATGCTTGTCTGTATGTTTATTCCTGTACTTGTTTACCCTCCACCCCCTGTATCTGACGTGGAGCCTTTGCAAAAGAGTCTGTGACTAAAAGGATTGTAATTCCGATTCTATTCAATAAATAAATAAATAAATAAAATCCAGCCATACAGGTAGAGGTCCACACAATTCAATGGGAATCATGGGTAGCAAAAGGGATTATTTCTATTGCTGACCTATGGGACAGGAAATTGGCAGTTATGATTTCCTTTCAACAACTCCAAGATAGATACCAGCTCCCATGGCCTGACTTCTGGAAGTACCTCCAGATCAGAGAGGCAATAAGAGCATACAGGCAATCCAACAGTCCTGGGAGGGATGGGAATGGCTGGTGCAGCTGCACAGGCCAGGAAAGCATTAAGGAGTGGCTGGAAGGGTATATAAGGTGCTCAGAGATGCACAGGCCAGCTCAACAGAAAAATGTAGATCACAATAGGAACAGGACCTGCAGGTAAACATTACACAAAATATGTGGAACAAATGTGTGAGGGATGCCCATCTGATGTATACAGATGCAAGAAGTCAAGTTATATAGCTAAAAATGGGGCTAAGATGGTACCACACACCAGCAGCACTACAATGCATGGGACAACTCCCACACTCCAGATGCTAGAGGTGCAGTGCTCCTGGTGCGAACCTGCTGCATATTTTCTGGGAGTGTCCAAGCTTAGCCACCTTTTAGAAAGAAGTGTTGGAATACTGCCCACAGGCACTGGGAGAGCCCATCCCAGATACTCTGGCACTAATAATATTAAGAGATTCCTCTGCAGACTAGACAATTACAAACAAAGCAATGGCTGCTTGCACTGCTTCTAGAGGCAAAAAGGACTATCCTAGTGAAATGGCAACAGGTACCCCCCCTCATTCATAGCATAACATATGGTGGTAGCCAGACCGGCAATCTTTGAAAGGCTATCCTTTTCTAGCAGGACTCAGATGACAGCATATCACAGGCAATGGGTCCCATATCTAAATTCTCAGTTATGTTGAGTACCCACACCCCCACCTGGCAACCCCCTCTGTGAACAAAGCTATACCCATGCTCCACTCCCATATATCCCTCACATATGGGACATACTGGATCATTACCAGCAAGACACATCTAAGGGAAAAATAGCTAGTAATAGCCAGCTAAACAAATAAATATAGAAGGTTTAGTGTTATCTTATATAAGAGTGAAGTATCTGTATTACTAATAATACAGTTACAGCCATTCACTGCATAATTTCTTTTCTGTACTCAATATGACGTTTAGAATGACATAGTATCAACCAGTTATAGAGTGGTCCATCTGGATGGATGGAGTGCATGTTATGAAACTTGAAAAATCAATAAAAGTCTAACATGATAAAAATATAAAGTGTAATTTCCAACGCTGACTGATGAAAATAACTTTGAAGGATCAAGTTAGTATATTCACTAGTGATGCCTTCCTCCACCCATATCTTATTGCTAGGCAAAGATCCTGTGGTCACCTCCTGGTGTCTCCTCTTTTTCTGTCCCTGATCCCCAGTGGTGACCACTCTACCTAGTACCTCCAGAACTTGGGGGTCCCTTCTCTGGAAGTCATCCCATTTGCATTTGATTTGATATACAGTCCAGGACATGACTCCCCATCCCTCTGTATCAAGGGTGGCCTTTATGGCAGCCCACAATTTAACCCTGTCTTTTAGAGGTAGCCTCTCTGGCCCATAAAGTTGGGATACGTGGCAGGTTTCCTCCTCTACCAAAACCACCACCTCTTTATGGGAGAAGGAGGAGCCAGCTTTCTCCCTGTGCTGGCTAAGGAGGTGATGGCCTGTTGCTTCTGGTTCTGCTTCAAAGATGGCATCACTCCATGGCCCTCCAGCTGCTGGCCCTGCCTCTGCTGCCCCTGCTAGTCCCCACCATGCAGCTGGTCTGTTTCCTCCTTCTGGCTCCTCCCCAATCCTGCTGCTATTGTTGCTGCCATCTGTAATAATTAAGAAAATCAATGTACAGTTTCAACTTACACTACAGAACAAAAAAGAAACTGAAAAGTATATCTCCCCAGTACTCTCAGTGGTCTGGTCTCTCTAAACAAAAATAAACTTAAAAAACTAAGAATTTTGGCTTCTCTATCAGTCTCTCTCTCTAGAATGCCTCTCTTACTCTATTTCCAACCAGAACAGGAACAAGTGATGCCTGTATGTGCAATTTCTGCCTGCTGATACGCAGATTTTTTTATAATGCAGTTTACAGAAAATTCTGTGGTTCACATCGGGATACTATTTACAAAGTGTGGAATTATTTTACAACAGACATGTGTAATATGGAAATGCATAAAGTGCAGAAAATGACACCATGACTGCCAGTTTCTAGGAAACATTCTGCTACTTACCATGACGTGAAATAATTTGTGATATGAGAAGTCAGAATTCTGCCATAGTGCTATGTGTAAATACTGATTAATTTGCAAATTATTCCACCTTTCCAGATAAACTTGTCAATCTGGACTGTAGAACTTTTTAAATGTAATTTAATATTAAAAGTCACATACATGCAAAAAGCCCACAGTTCTAAGTTGGAAATTTGCAAAAGTTGCCTAAATGATTTACATATTTAAATGCTTTATTTATTTTTGAGACAAGACAATAGCAAAAATAACAGAATACACAACATTATAAAATGGCAAAAAAAAATCCACTCACCTGATTGGCCAGCAATATCTAGAAGGTGTGAGGATAATATAGCACAACATCACGAATCAGTTCCCCGCAACCTGATAGAGCCTAAGGGAAAAAAAAATCACTACGCCTGTCTAAAGCTGTCAAAACCTTTACCTCACAACAGCTGGCAAGAAATAAAAAAAAAATGTCAGAACTATCAAAAGTAAATTTCAACCTCTGAAACATGGCAGACCTGGCAACATGGTTTGAAACCGAAAAGGAACAATCAAGGTAGCCACAACCTACTCCTAGTAAAAAAAAAAGAAAAAAAGAGACTCTTAGATCTAGCACCTCAAGACCCGGACCAGCTTGAAAAAGAGAGAAATGAGCCCACGACAAAGAGAGCAACTTCCTGGGCTATGAAAATATTCCTGGACTGCCTCACGGAAAAAAACAGAAATAAACTTCCATGACATATCATCATCCGATTTAAACAGTATGCTGCACAACTTTTACGGTTCAGTCAGAACCACAACGGGACAACCGTACAGCATCAGCAGCTATGTGGAGCTCTGTGCTGGCATAAACAGGTACCTGAATAAACCCCCAGTAAGCAGAAACATAAATCTTATGGCCGATGCTGATTTCCAATCCTCCAACAATGTATTTGTTGCCAACATAAAAAATTTCCATCAAGAAGGGAAAGACCGCACAAAGTATCACCCCGCCATGCCACTCACTGAGCAGCTCAGAAACTCAGAGACGCTGTCTACAGAAACACCAGATGGCCTAGTCTGCCACGTTTGGCTTGAAATTCAAATTCATTTTGTCAGACGCGGCTGTGAGGGGCAGCAAAAACTAAAGCCAGACTCATTCCAATTATGCACAGACTCCACTGGACACCAGTACCTCACAATGAGTTTCAACAAAAAAACCAAAAATCATGGGAAAATAATGGAACATGGCAGAGACAACCTACGTGGATGCATGTTTGCGATCCCAGGACATCCTCATTGCCCAGTAGCAGCTTTCAGCAAGTATTTAAGTAAAATACCTGAAAATGCTCCCAATCTATACCTGCATCCCAGGAAAAAAACAAGCAAACCGTGGTATGATGAAACAACATGGTTCACATTAGAACCAATGGGAATAAATTTCCTAGCTACAATGCTAACTAAAATATGTAAAGCTGTGGAGCTCCCAGAAACATACACAAATCATAGTCTCCATGCTATGGCCATTCAAATCTTATTGGATGCTGGACTGCAAGCCAAACAGATAATGGCTATCACAGGCCACTGAGCTGAAACTTCTCTGCGAGGTTACTGGGCCCCATCACTAGAAAACCGAAGCACTTGGAGCAACCTATTATCTGGCACCAGCGGAATTGCAGAGCAACCACATACCACAACAAGTGTTTCCCAACCAGCAATCACCTGCAGCAGTCCTCTCCAAATAACTGAAACCTACAGTCATGATGGACAAGTCCACATTAGAACTTCGCATGGCATCTTCCAGCAAGCACCAGAGCTGAGACCTGAACCCAAAGCCACAGGAAATGAGGCAAACACTGTAACCTCCACAATGAACCAACCAGCAGTCATGTACAGAGCTACCTCAGTTTCCTTGAAGCAATCACTGAATACCCAAACAATTATCACAAGGAACTTGATGTGCATTTTCCATGTATACAACAAATGAAGACATTAGACCTACAAGAACCACAGCATCATTTCAGTAAGCAACCAGTCCACATTGTAAAAACAAGATATTAAATGAACTTCATATCTAACAGCAAGCAGGGACTACTATTGCTATCAGTTCAAAGTTCAAACTGTTTCTACCAAAGTTGCAACTATTTATAGCAAATGTTTTAAAAATGCTATTTATTCACAAAAAGTAATTTAACCAAACTGCATCATTTTAAACATATTTATGGTGTTATTTATTCCCATGGTATTATTTATTCAGAATGCATCATTCTCTTTTTACTGTTCAAATTTTATCAATATTATAAGCTTTTAACAAGAGAAACATATCGTGGACTACTTTATTAAGTGAAAAGATACACACCATTTTCAGTAACTAAAACCAAAGAAAACTGAAAAACTGAAAAAACAACAACAAATTTTTTACAGCCGAGCCATTTTATATTAGCAATAATGCACTCCAGGGTGTGTGTTGTGCTGGGATAACATCACACCTTGCCGTTGGTCGCACTCAGCCTTCGGCCTCGTGCCCAACCGCTCAAGGTGTGACGTTATCCCAGCACAACACACACCCTGTCATGCATTATTGCTTAAATACATTACACTACAGTATAATATGCTAAACATGTCTACATCCCCAACCCCCTACCACCCCCATCCATGGCATCGACTTAACATAAGTTTATGGTTCCTGGCCATATCAATAATGTACAATATTCACATAGAATACAAAGTTTGTAATTTGCTCCATCATTTATCAAACCTGGGCAAACAGTTATTTATGCTAGCTATAATCTTTTCCACAGACAAGTTAAATAATAACCCCTGGAGCCATTCCGCATAAGTTATTACTTCCCCATCCAGCCTGTGCCTGAGTACCAACTTTTTGACTGACATTGCAATCATATTTATGTGAAATTTCCTTTCTGTAACCTCTATGAGAGAAAATTCTCCCACCAGACAAGCTAGTGGTTCTATATGGTCCAATAACGCTAATAAAGGGTCAGCCCTTTGCTTAATTAGGGACCAGAGGGGGGTTATTTTTGGGCAGTCCCAAAGGATGTGATACAGGGATCCCACCTCTGCCCTGCAACGATTACATATAGCATTGGAGTCCTTACCCATTTTAGCCATCTTTTCTGGGGTGTAATACATATTATAGATGATCTGATACTGCAATAATCGCAGACTATCTTGAGATGTGTACCTGTGTATGTCTTGTCAAATTTTGGTTCAATTAAATGTTTCTTCTGGAAATTGCTTAGCCCAGTATTTAGAGAATCTCACCGTGTTTGGGAAAGCTTTCTCCAAAAGGTTGGAGTAGATCCCGGAAATGGCATGCTGGTGCTTAGCATGCTAATATGTCCCATAAATTCCCCTTGCTTTCCTGATTCACTATTCAGCTGGGCTTTAGCTATAATATGTCTCAGTTGGGACACTTTAAAGCTATGTTTAGGATCTAGTTTATTGTTTTTAATGATATCATCCATTGTATGGACTTTCCCATTGGCCCATAAATCTGCTATTTGTTTCCCTGCTAATTGTCTGAGCTAAGTATTTGTGATCATCTGATTTCCAATTTTAAAATTCATTTTTCCTACCAATGGTTGATTTGGACCTTGAGAGTGTTTGTAGGACAAGGAAGTGCACATCTGTGTATGGACCTTTACTGAGATTCCTATTGGATTATCCCTGAGGGCCAGGGGGAGTAGTTTGGGTGTTATGTGCAAAAGGGCCGCAGGTGACAACCTTTTAGCGCTATTTCTAGTAATAACCAGGTGGGTCTGTATTGAGACGGGTCTGATTCTGTGTTTGGGTTCATCAATCTCAAATATTTAGCTGCTTGACTTGCCCAATAGTAAAGTTTAAAGTGTGGAAGATTCAGTCCACCTTTAAATTTAGGAGTTGTTAATTTGTTGTATGCCATATGGGCCTGTCTATTTTTCCATATAAGTGCTGTGAGTAGGGAGTGTATTTTAGAAAACCATGATTGGGGTAGCCATAAATTCAGCATGTTAATGGGGTAAAATACTTGGGGTAAAATATTCATTTTAACTAAATTAATTCTTCCCCAAAGGGATAGCGGTAGCTTATTTCATCTGTCCAAGTCTTGTTTGATGACCTGTACCAGCGTTTCCAGGTTACTTACCATGGAGGATTTTGTGCTCCTTGTTGGGTTAATACCAATGTATTTTAGTTGTTTATATTCCCATTGCACACCTAAGCCTTCTATTTCCTTTTTATTAGTGACCATATTTAAAGGAAAACTTTAGATTTTTCCAGGTTTAGTTTGTAGTTGGATAAAGCCCCAAAGTCTTGAATCACTTGCAGAGAGTTGTGTATCGAGTATCTTGGGTTTGACAGATGTAGGAGTATATCATCAGCATATGCTGATAGTTTGAGTTCCTGGGTCCCAATGTATATTCTTCGAATCTCAGGGTCCATTTTGAGCTGGGTTAGGAGGTGCTCTAGGTGTAAGTTAAACAATAAGGGCGACAACGGGCAGCCTTGTCTGGTACCCGAGAAAAGAGAGAATCTTTGTGAGAAAGTTCTATAGCAATATATATGAGCACTGGGTGTGGTGTGTAGGGATTGGATCCATTGCACAAAGAGAGGAAGGAGACCAAACTTATGTAATACTCTGAACAGGAAATCCCAATCTACCCTGTCAAATACTTTCTCTGTGTCCAGTGACATCAGCACAGCAGGAGTTATGTTATCTCTGGATGCAGAGAATATATGATGTAGTTTCCTGAGATGATCCAAAGAGGATCTGCCTGTCATGAAACTCACTAGTTCTGCGCAGATCAGAGAAGGCATTATCTGGTTCATCCTAGTGGCTAGGATTTTAGCTAGTATCTTAATGTCATAGTTTAGCAGAGAGATTGACCTGTAGTTTGATACTAGTTCTGGGTCCCTCCCATCTTTGTGCAATACTACTATCAGGGCTTCAAATAGATGGGGGTCAGTGCTCTCCCCCTTCAGTATAGTGAGAAATAATGATAGCAACCATGGGGAGAGTTCATTCCCCAGTTCTTTGTAAAAATTGGGGGAGAAGCCGTGAGGCCTAGGTGCTTTGTCTAGAGACAGAGTATTGATTGCTACTTGAATCTCCTGTTCTGTGATCGGAGAGCTCAATTGTATTCTCTGTTCCTCAGAGAGCCTAGGTAAAGGTAGATCAGCCAGGTATGTATCAATGTAGTCTAATGATGGAAGATTATTCCTGGCCTTATATAGGTCTGTATAGAATTCCTGAAATTCTGTTACTATGTATGTGGGATTTGTCTTGAGAGTGCCATCTGCTGTTGATTTAACTGCATTGATCACCCTCAACATCTCCTGTTGTTTAACCCTTAGAGCTAGCAGCCTCCCTGCCTTATTCCCTTGGTCTATGTAGGTGTATTTTGTTTTAATAATTGCATATTCTACTTTCTCCCCCAGAAGGTCATTATAACATGATCGCAGATGAGTAAGTTCCTGCTGTTGTATTTCATTAGTTAAAGAATTTAAGTTTTTTCCAACTCTCTAATATTTTCAAGTAGTTTGAGTTGTTGCTGCTCCCTTTGTTTCTTACATCGAGAGACAATCTTTACAAGATCCCCCCTTAAGAAGCATTTTAATCCCTCCCATTCCTTGTCCACATGGCCAGTGGAATTCAGGTTGTGCCTTGTATAGTTCTTAATACTGGTCTTTAACACTTCTATTCGGCTTCTATCCTTCATTAGTCATTGTTAACCTTCCAGATTGTCTCTGCCTTTGACTTAGAAGATAGAGACAGGGTGCATATCACCAGCGAGTGATCTGATATCACTTCTGGAGAAATCAGACATTCCATGAGGTCAGGGAGTAGGTGTTTGCTAGCAGGAAGTAGTCTATGTGGGATGAGGTTCCATGGATTGGTGAACGAAACGTATATTCCCTCCCAGATGCAAAACCCTCCAGGGGTTGCATAGTCCCAATTTATCAGTCATGTCCCTAACAGCCCGCTGTGCTGGGGATAATCCCATTTTAGTTTTGCCTGTCTTATCTGCATCTGGAGAGAATGATAAATTCCAATCGCCTCCTAGGATCACAGGCGCATCCAGAAAAGGCAATAACATATTAAGCAGTTCCATGAAGAAGGAGGGAGTGTCTGTGTGAGGTCCATATACAGATCCTAATACAATGTCAGATCTCTCCAGTGTGCCTCTTACTAATACATATCTACCTAATGGGTCACAGATGCATTGACTACATTGAAATCCTAAGTTTTTTATTAGTAAGATTGCCACATCTTTACTTTGTGTGGATGACCCTGCTACATAAAGTTGACCTATCTGCATCCTACACAGTAGATTAGCTTTTGTATCTAGTCAGTGTGTCTCTTTGAGAAAAATTATCTGACCCTTAATCACTTGCAGATGTTTAAGCACCCTGTGTAGCTTGTTCTTACTGCGTAACCCTTTCAAATTCAAAGTAATAACTCTATATCTATTCACCATTCTGTGTTATTACAGTTGGTAATGATTGGCTGAGAATTATAGTAATAGAAACCCCACCTGTTGATGCCATGGTGCCCCTCCCCTCTCCCCCGCCTCAGCCCCAGAACAAACCAACACAAACCCACCATCTAATTTCTGTCTCTCCCCTTCCCCATCCCCTGCCCTTCACCCTCCTTTTCAGATTATTTATCTGTATTTTTAGGTCATGTAGATACCTGAAACTACTCCTGACCGGTCCTTTTACTACTTTGTTCTGAGTATTTTGGACAGGTGACTTAAGGGACCCCTCCCTCAATATGGTGCATGATGCTGCCAGGTTCAGCTTACCCCTTTCCTCCCGCTTCTCCTTCTTTCTAGCATAGTTCCAACAGTTAAGTATGATACGATCTCCTTATAACATCCAACCCAATAAGAAAAAATATACCAATAAAAAAAACTTTTGTTCTCTGATGATATCCCTCTAAAATCAAATTCCAAGACTTATTTCTGTCCTCTGTCTAATATATTTTAATCTGGGCCGATTCTTGGATAAATCAGCTTGCTTATTTTAAAATGTTAAACCGATAGGCCGCTTCTATTGTTTCTGAGGAATTATTCTTCATTCCCCTAGTAGTGTCCTCATCCTTATCTCTCTTGCAGAGAGTTCTTGCCCCTGTTCAGGTTCCATGATTTTTTTTTAAACTGAATGAGAGTGTATTATTTACTAATACCAGCCCATACTATCAATATACTTTTAACAGGCTCAATAACTCAGTGCCCAGTTTATGTAAATACAACTTATCATTTCAAGCCCCCCAAATTGTGTAATTATTTGATATTTGATCTTAATTGCACACCAGGTGCAGCACAAACCACAGCATTAATGGACTGAAGTCCTCTTTAATTCCACTAGGTGGCAGAAAGGGTACAGCTCGTCTGCAGCTCAGCAATATTGCACATCATCGTGTTGCTTTGCTGAAATGGAAAAGCAGCTGCTTCACCCACACAACTGTGTGCATCGTTGAGAAGAACAAGTACCTTCTGGAACTCCGTGCACATTCTGCCAGCCATGGTTGCCTTGATGTACAAACTGACTCAGTTTTTCTCCCCCAGATAAGGTCAATCCAAAGTGCTTAAGAACAAGGGGGGGAAGTGTCCTTAGAAAGCACAAATTCCGGCTCACCTTACTTCGCTATTCAGTAGTGGTCTCGCCCGAAAGTAAACAGAACCCATTTGCCAGTATGTCCTGTATTATTAGTTACAGTTCCACAACGTTAGTCCCATGCAGTGAAAAATGTTGCAGGTTCTCAAGTAGAACTTCTTAATGGTCTCCGTTAACCATTCTATTGCCCCTCTTTTGGCTCATTTTTCCTTCTCTGTTGAAAATTTCCTTTAACTTGCTTTATCCCTGCAAATTAAGACATCTTCCCAGTTTCACTTTTTTAATAGATCTGGTAAGAAACGCTGCAGATCCTGCACTGCTTGATCATTGGAATCATATGTGTACCACTTTTCTTGAACCCTGATCTGTAATTGTGCTGGGTATAACATCCTGAAACGTACTCCAGCAGGTATGAGTCGGGATATGGTAGCATGGAAGGAGCCCCTTTTTTGTCAAACTGATGCTGGCAGATCCTGTGCGATATGAATTGTGTTGCTCTCCCACATCACTGCTTGAACTTCTCTGAGTTTCATCATGATATGTTGTTTATCTAAGAAGTTCAGAAGTCACAGAATAAAAGGATGGGAAGGAGAGCTTGAGTCAGGTTTGGGGCGCAGTGCCTGAGGAACACGTTCTACCACATAAGATGGCCCATTGAGAGAGGTGGCAGCTATTTTCTCTAGATATGTCGGGGCCATTTTAGCACTTTGCGGCCTTGTCTGGCGAGAGAGGAGGAGTATGGTGAGGCAGTTCTTGTCACACTGTTACCTCCATGATGCAGTTTGGAGTTCCTTTCAGCAATCGGACTTCGGGTAGGATGCTCAGGATTGCTTTTCTGCTGAAATAGTTGCTGGTAGTATGTTTTTATATCTTATTTACTGCGTGAGAGAGCAGGAGAAAAGCCATGACACTGCTTACCGCTAGCCAGACATCACGTGACACCTGCCAAAATGATTGCCATACTTTCACAGAAGCGATATTCTGATTTTTGCGGAAATTCCTCTAGGGGAATATTTTTTTAGCACACCTCTACAGTAAATTAATATTATGCAATAGATTCTAGAACATTTTGCGAAAAGCATAGGGTATAAAGAGACAAATTAATAGGGGTAAGGAAAGCCTCATCCCAGGCTGTGAAGATGAGAGGGGAGGATTTAGGGATAGCTTACATTTTAAGTAGTGAAGAGATAAAACTAGACAAACGGAGGTTGGTAGTGAGTTCCAGAGGGAGGGGAGGGGAGATGATAGGAGAAAGCTTCCTGCCACAAACTGGATAGAAGGTGGGGCAGAGATATGGTATGGGAGTCTTTGGAGCATAGTGGGTAGGAAAAGAGGGATGAGGGGGGAGAGGAGAGAGGAGAGGTAGGAATGGAGGGATCCAAACCAGAATTTTGAGATGAGTGGCACAGTGATGCTGCCAGCATAAGTGAAGAGAGGGAAGAGAGAGGGAAGTATAGAGTGAACAGTAGTGGGTACTGTATGGGGTGGAGCATTAGAGGCATACCAACAAAATGCATTATACAGGGTGTCCAGTCTAGAGCGGGACGAGGCAGGGGCAGACCCAAAAACCACATTGACGTAATCAAAGACAGGGAGGATCATATTAGTAAGCAACTCATGGCGGATGTCAGGAGAGAGAGAGTCTTTGTTCTGATATATTGCTTCAAGCTAGGGACAGAGTTTGGAGTGGATATGATCAATACAGATCAAGAAATCAAGATGACTTCCAGACAGATGCCAAGATATTTCAAGGGAGGGACAGCATCAAGAGTGGTGCCATCAAGGGGGCAAAAAGGGGGGGGGCCTGTCAAGTTTTTGTGCAGTACCGAAAGTCATGGACACAGTCTTCTTGGCGTTTACCTTAAGCTGATTTGCCTTGAGCCAGCATAGAACACTAAGAAAGTCACTCTCTAAAAGTGACTCCACTTCCAGGATTGAAGGTCAAGAAGCACACAGAACCATGTTGTTTGTGTACATAGGGATATGGGAAGTGACACAGACAGAAGGAAGATCATTTATAAAGATTGAGAAAGGGACAGGGCTCAGAATGGAGCCTTGAGGGATACCTGTGATAATGGAAAGGGCAGGACAGGACATTTCCAGCCTGAATACCTTATATACAGCCTGTAAGATAAGACCTAAACCAGTCCACAACTTAAGTTAAGAGACAAGCTCAGAGAAGTTTGGATAAGAACAGTGGATGAGACACAGGATCAAAAGCTTTAGCTAGGTCAATGAAGATGGCAGTGGTGATGTATCCCTGGTTTATGCCTGTGAGTACAGAGTTGATGACATGGAGGAGGGAAGAAAGAGTAGAGTGATTCTTCCTAAACCTAGATTAAAAAGGAGAGATGAACTCTGAGGAGTTTAGGAAATCAGTAAGTGCAGTGAATACGAGGGATTCTTGCAGTTTTGTCAGGAAGGGGAGGAGCGATATAGAGCATTAGTTGCCAGGAGCAAAGGGATCACCCCCTTTGTGAAGGAGGAGAACCCTGACAACTGTCCAGGCCTGAAAAACAGTACCTGGTATGAATGAGAGGTTCAGTAGGTGGGAAAGTGGGATGGTAGCTGGCAGAGATCCGGAGAAGATTGGGGCTGAGAACATCTGGGCTGGATTTATGGGGATTGAGTGAAAGGAGAGCACATAAAATTTCTTGCACACAAACAGGAGAGAAGCAGAAGTCCTTAGATGGAGAGGGGGCTGGAGAAACAGGAGGCACAGGGACAGGTCTTGGGGGAAGGATACACATAGTGAAAAAAGAGTTGAGTATTGAAGCAACAGAGGAGCAACCAAGCCCAGCAACCCATCAACCAACAGTGGGGGAGTTGGGGGGGATCCAATAGGAAGAGAAGAACCATCCAGAATTTGGAGGGAGAGTTGAGGGGTCAACCGTATGGCAAAATCCTGACTGTGAAATCCCTCACAGTGACAATATCGACAGGATTCGAGATCATTACTGAGAGGGACCCAAGGGTGAAATATTGCCCTTTCACCAACATTCTCCTCCCCTCCTTGTAGGCAACTCCAACTCGGCGTTAGTTATTTTAAGAAGATTTAAGTTTTAAGAGACAATTCTGACTTCGTCTCATTTCAACTAGTCATTGTGTCTGCCACGCCTAATCAGGGGCCCACCGCTCACTGCTCTCCACTTCAGTCTTGACAGCTACCTCTCCCCACCTTGCCCCCCTTCTACCTGCCATACCTGCCCATCCCCTTGTCCCCTCTCCCTTCCCCCTGGGCATTTCATGACTTTTATCCCATCTCTCCCTCCCCTTTAGAGCTCTTATGCTCACCCTCTACCCTCCAACAATGGCCTTCCTGCCTGCATACCCCCCTCTCACCTGCAGCACTTATTTCTAAGATTGCCCTTGGCTGGTATGTCATGCTACCTAACATTTGGCACATTATGAATTTCTGGAATTTCCCAAGCCTCAGTCTCTTGCTTCTTTTTATTGTGTAACTATGTATTATTATGTCGATCTTTGTATGTATGTATATCCCCATTCCTTCTACGTGGAACCTTTGTAAATGAGCAGTTCCTGATCAATGGTATTTGTAAGCCTAGATTTCAATAAAAGAAAAAAAAAGAAAAAAAAGAAGGGGGTGTAGGGTGCGCAGCCCCCACACATTGGGTTCAGGTGGCACATCCACCGATAGGAAACACAACACTGTCTGACAGTCGAAATTTCACCTGTCGATTTCAGGAATCACACTATGCTGAACATCGACAACAGTGCTGTCAATTTGGCATAGGTAAACTGAGCTGAGGTTGTGTTAGATGGTAGATTTAAAATATTGGGTTTTCTCTGCTGTAATAGCCTTCATACAAGTCTTTCTTAATGACATGTAGGGGTGGAGATCAGAGGGGGAGAAGGAGGATTTGTATCATGCCCAGGCAAGATCTAGGGACTTGCAAAGCTAGATGGTATCTGCAGATATCCAGTGCCGGTAGGAGCATCTGACCCTACATCTTCTAGGTACATCAAAAGAAGAAATGCACCATTCATCAGTTTCATGCAAACAAGTGTCCAAAGCTTTAATAAAGCATAAAATGCTAGGACAACAAGATAATGCAGTGTACTCACTCCAAACAGAGATGTAACCTGACTGGTTTTGCACAAGCTCACCTCCTCAGGGATGAATGCATCTAGCTGCACCAGTTACACCCAAATACAGTAATACAATTCTAGGGGGTGGGGGTAGGAAGAAGTAGGCTGCTGGTTAACTAGGATCTGCAGCTTATCCATCAGGTAGGGAAATGGGCAGACTGGGTGGGCCAAGCGGTCCTTATCTGCCGACAAATTCTATGTTTCTATGTTTCTATGTTACCTTAAAGTGGCAGTGTTTAATTATCTTAACTAAACACTCTAAATAACTGATAGCCCCACCATACATAAAAAGTGCTAAAATATTACATACATAAATACATATGAACATATGGTTGCCACTCAAGCTTGAAGAGACTTTCCTTATCTTTTTTTTTTTAATTTCTTTTTCTTCCCTCCTATGTCCCTGCCAGAGCTGCCCTTTCAGGAGTCACCAATGAAACCCATCCCTGACACCGACTTACCTGCTGCTTAGGGTCCCCCATCCTGCCACCGAGTACCCCCCGGGTGGGGTTTGCAGTGGGGCAAAACCCCTGTACCTTAATGTCTTCTCTGGTCCCTGAGACAGCGGCAGTCAGTGGCCCATCAGGACTAGGTTCGGCGCTCCGTCTACCAGGCTCTGGAGTGTGATTTTCCCTGTTGTGTGAGGACATTGCTAGCCCTTGACATCAAGACACGAGCGCCAATGTCTGCAACATCCTCCCCTTGATGATGCAGCCCCTAGAGGTGATTGGTCCACAGGCCTCCGCCCATGACCAATCAAACCCCCGAAGTGCTGATGAGCTGTAATGCCCCCAGCCTCCGCCAGAGGTCACCGCTCGACGGGATGGATCCCCATCTTCCCCCCGAGGAAGGTGAGCTGTCAGTGGACGCTCAGCCTTTTTCCCCCTTGCTGACCCCTGGCAACCCGAGTCCACTCCTGAACCCCGGTCGCCAGCATGGTGTGAGGTGTGGTGGCCAGCACCTCAACCCTCAGCGCTACCGGGCCGGCCCTTAGAGACTCTCCTTATCAACCTTATTTATTCCTTTCAATTACTTAAAGGTCCCAATCATGTCCCCTCTCTCTCCTGTCTTCCCTGGGAGTACATGTTCAGTGTCCTCAATCTCTCCTCACATGCCTTACTCTGCTGGCCTGCTACGTTCTTCATAGCCCTCCTCTGGATCTTCTCCAGCAGGTTAATGTCCTTTTTGAGGAATGAATTAAAACAATACACTTGTCTACAATTTTATAATCTAATGGTTTAATATGTAAATTAATCCTTCTTATACAGTATATACTTGTCATAATATTATTATCAAAGTCTAAAGGGTTAATTCCTAAAAAGGTAGCATGGGTCAAAAATGTTAAAGTGCTAAATTTACAGTTAAGCATGCAGACTATTGACTATATACAGTACAATATATTATAATCCCCCCCCCCCATCTTCTAAGGGGTGAGGAAGTATTCATACTTTGGAATAACCTCCATTCCATATTTATACAAGATCAAATTTGATGAATGATTTATGCTTACAATATCCATTTGTCCTGCTACATCTTTTACCCTTTTTATAACTAGATTTCTAAATACTTTGGAACTGGCAACTGATTCCACACTTATCTTTTGGTCTATGTATGAATTCATGTCAGTAGTCTTTCAAATATGAATTTTGGCTCTTTTGGACAATGTCATAACTATAATTTATAATTCCAATACTAGCATTTACTAAAATAAGGATACTGCCCTGTTTCTGCCATAAAATGCACCCCAGGCAAAAATTGTGGCAACCCGAAACAAAGGCGTAACAAGAAGTTTGGAGCCAGATCCAGAGATTGTGTAACCTTTCCATGTTCTCATACTTCAGATCCATACAGTAGAACAGTGTTTACATTTGCATTAAATGTATTCATCATGGCTGTAAATGAATGACTAGTGAAGTTCTTATGAAATCTATTTCTATCCCAGACCATTTGTCTTTCACTTTTCTTAACTATGCTTAAAAGCTGATGTTATATTAAATTTGAATTGCATTGATGCCAATATATTTCAAGAGTTTCTGATGCCTCAAAGAAAACTTTGAAAAACATAGTAATTTGGCACACTTCTGTTTGCATTTCATATATAGTCTGTGTATTTCTCCTACCCATTATTTATTACTGAGTAAATTGGCATTTATATATGATCTTTTCCCATAGAGTTCCCTTAGAGCTCATCTGCCTTTATAGCTTACTCCCTACTTCAAGTCATAATTCTCTGTTGTGACATCACAATCTGTTGCCATGGGAGTAACTGTGATGTCTCAAGAAGTTCATTATGACCTTAGGTAGGGAATAACAAATGGGAGTGGATGAACTCTTCAGGAGCAAAGATTCTGTTTTAATGCAAATTACCTCACTAATAAATAATTGGGAGGAAAAATACAGAATTGAGGTGAAATACAAGCCAAACTGTATCTAAATATTATGCTTTGCTAAAGTTCCACTGAAGCTGTCAGCTGATCTTTAAAGGTTTCTTCTTTTCCCACTTACGTATCTTCCAAAAAAATCAAGACAAGTAAGGGCCAAAGTCATGGTACTGCCAATATTATGCGGTGTGATCATTTAAACCCTTAGGAACCGTACACCATTGACCCAGGATTTTTTCCCTAAACTTTTTATTTCCCTACCTTTTATGTTTTATTTTTTTGTGACAAGCTAACAGCTGTTACTATACATGTGGACATTTTCATAAATTCTGCTTCAGGACACTGAACAGTGAAGGATAATTTTCTTCTTTGCAGGCTTTATGGTGGCAGTACCCCTCAGTTTTATGGGGCCTTGGGGGAAGGAGGGAGATTGGGTGTTACAGGGTTGTTGGGTGGGGGTGTTTGGTTAATTGTATGCCTTAGGGACAGGGAGGGGTGAAGTGTCTGGTGGAATGTGTGACATGTAGAGGATGAGAAAAGGGCTTTATAGCAGATAAATCAATGGCTTTTGAAACTGAAAAACTACAGTGGATTTGTGGGAGTAGGAGGGAGTTGGGCTATGGAGGGTGAAGGATGGGGTACTTTGTTCTGAAGGTTGTGGTTGATGGAACAGTGTGGGCTCTTCATCTTAAATACTTTTTTTAAGAGAAGTATTACTTGGCTGGGCGAAGTTGAGAAATATCACCCTAGCTACACATAGTGCAGATTTTCTAACTTCCCAATACATTTATAGACAATGTTTGAATTTGCTGAATCTTTGCCTGTGTCTTTTCAGAGCTCATTGAGTTTAATAAACCTGTGATGCTGCCTAGTAACTTTACAAAGTCTCAAGCTCTGCTGGTAACTTGTTGAGCTACAGTACAAGTGACTTAGAAATGCTTGCACACAGGCAACCATGGGAGCCAAGTAAAACTCTTTTGAAAAACAACCTCTATAATAAATTTAATGCCACTTTACAGTTCTGGAAGGTGATTCATTCCCTTTTTAACTTAACCTCCCAGAGGACTATCTCTGGTCTCTTTTATGGAAGTACCCTGTTGTCAAGGCACATGCCAGGAAGTACAGGAAAACCAAGAGCAGTTGTAAAATCTGCAACAAGAGTTTTATTATTAATAATAGTAAAATAAAAAAAAGTTCAGAATAACTATTTACAATGGCAGTAGAAACATATAACAAGCATTTGTCAATGCCGAATGTTTGCTTGCTGGCACTGGCATTGGTAGTGTAGAAGTTACAGAGCTGCATAATAGGAACGGCAGCAAAGTATTGAACTGAAGCCAACCCCACCACCACCCTGCAGAGAGTGGCAGGCATTGGGGTGTGCCTTTGGGTCGTCAGGCATAATGGCCACGCCATTTCACTACCTGCAGACACTGACAAATTGTCACGGTGTACCTTAGGGTCTTTGTAGCCTTATCGCACCCATTCCATCAGGAAATACAGTGAGATGGGTGCGGTATAGGAGAATGGGGTGAAGTTTGGGCCCGAAGAGTCTGAGGCACACCTTGATGCCTCTCACTGGCTGCAGGGTGTGGGTGGGGGTGGAATGGTATGAGCATGACAGGCAAGAATCCCAAGTCACACCTCTGATGCCTGTCATACTCTACAGGGTGGGGTGTTATGGTCGGAAACCCTAATGCCTCAGGCATTTGTTGGTATTTTCACTCCAAATTTTCAACATGGTTTTTTTGTGACCCCCACCTCATGAACAGTGGCAATATCAGTTTGTTAGCCGAAAACTGCTTTTGCACAGTGACTATGGCATTTGGCACCACAGCTGCAAAAACACATTCCGAACAGGATGTGAAAAATTATAGCGGTACTGTTCATGGGGAGGTGTAAAATGGCAATGTTGAAAATCTGCTGTGAAAATCTTAAAAAAACTGGTGAAGTAACGAGCGTATGTAAAAACTGTGCAACGCGCACCCGTAATGTAACTAGTTTGGGGATTTTTTTACAGTAGATTGTTAACACAGGCATTTTGGGACCTCCGATCATGAACAGTGTCAGTGTGATTTTCTTTATCTGTCGAACAATGATTTCCCACAGCGACCACGCATCTCTGCACTGAAAGTGTGAAACGCATTTCGCCAAGTTGTGGAAAATGACAGCTGTACTGTTCATAAGGAGGTGTGGAAAATGCCACTGGTGAAAATCTGGACTGAAAATATTATAAATTCATGAACCTAACGAGGGTGCGTGGAAACTGCGAATGCTCACTCATAACACAGTCATTTTATGGAGTTTTGTCACCAAATTTTCAACATAGTCATTTTAAGACCTCTGCTCATGACCAGTGTCACTGTGTTTTCTTAATCTGTCCCAAGCATTGTTTTACTTTACGACTGTACCATTTATTGTGCTACATGCGAAACAGATTTTGGGCGAGATGTGAAAAATGGTAGCTGCACTGTTCATAAGGAAGTGTGGTAAAATGGCACTGTTGTAAATCTGGTGTGCAATTTTACAAATTCGCAAACTTGCCAGCGTGCGTAGGAACTGCGCAACGTGCGCTCCTAAAACAGTCATTTTTGGGAATTTTTTCACCAAATTTTCAACATAGCCATTTTAAGACCTCTGCTCATGAACGGTATCACTGTGATTTTCTTAATGTGTCCCGTACATTGATTTCGCTCACCGACTGCGCCATTGAGCACTACATGGGCGGAAACATGTTTTGGGTGAGATGTGAAATATGACAGCTGTATTGCTCATAAGGAGGTGTGGTAAAATGGCAATGTTGAAAATCTGGAGTGAAAATATTGAAAATTCATGAACTTACGAGCGTGCGTAGGAACTGCGCAACGCATGCTCATAAAACAGTCATTTTTATGAATTTTTCCACCAAATTTTCAAAATAGGCTTTTTGAGAGCCCACCTTATGAACACTGGCAGTGTCATTTCATTAATCATTCTGGAAAGGTGATTTCGCACAGTGGCTGCGAAATCACCCTTCAGGCCCGAGTAACGCCATGACAGTGCAAGAATTCATGAGGAGGGGTCCCAAAAACCCCATGTTGAATATTTGGTGCAAACATTCCAAAAAATGCCTGAGATATGCAACAAAGTTGAAAAACCCCTATCTATCCCATTATACAGCTTACCGGCATTTCCTCAGTTTGCGCTTAGCTTTGAAGAGTGTAAGCGTGTTCCGGTCCACCGAAGATAGTCGCTGACGGACTCGGAGGTAAGTATGGGGTGGGGGTGTGGGGGAGGCAGGTGCGAGTGGGTGGTGTGGGTTGTGGGGGCAGGGAGACTGCGAGGGACGTTTTTTCTTTACAGGTCTTTTTTTTAAAGATGATGCGGGATGTTTGCCATGTCTGGGGTGGGCTCCCAGCATG
The DNA here is from genome assembly GCA_016271365.2 of Neoceratodus forsteri. Classification (NCBI taxonomy): domain Eukaryota; kingdom Metazoa; phylum Chordata; order Ceratodontiformes; family Ceratodontidae; genus Neoceratodus; species Neoceratodus forsteri. The sequence goes on from CM028131.1 coordinate 452,532,552, forward strand.
GCAGAAGTGGCTGGGGGCCTGGAGCCGACGGGGATTGGGCACCCCGTTGTTGGCATCTGTTGCCATGCTGGGGTGGGCTCAGCGTGGCACCCTGTATTCAGGAGGGGACAGTGAAGCCGGCGGGGATTGGGCACCCCGTTGGTTGACAACATGGGGGAGAGACAGTGGAGCCGATGGGGGATTGTGCACCCCCATCGGCCATTACATCATTTGCCATGCTGGGGTGGGCTCCCAGCATGGCACCCTGTCTTTGGGGGTGGAGCTGATGGGGGATTGGGCACCCCTGTCAGCCATACAGTGTGGAGGGGAGGGGGAAGGCACATGAGCATGCAGTGTGCCTGTGTGCGCACGTGTGTGTGGGGGGGAGAGCTCTGCTCACTCAAGCGGAGCTCTCCCTTTCAACTGTATGCCACTGCATTTTTCAGCTGTCATAGACAGCTGGAGCAGTGATTGGTGCTCTGCAACCATGCCTGCAAATACACTGACTGAATTGGAAGAGGTTGACACATCTCTGGAAAACTCGTATGATGGCACTATGTTTCTTGCACATGCATGCAAGCAAACATAAAAACAGAGTCTTTCTGAGTTATTCTTTTCGATTTCCAATCTCAGCCTCTCAGAGTCTGCCTTTTTCCTTTGAAAAACATTGCAGCTCCTTTTTATAAGTCTGTGTAGGATCTTGTTAAGAAAATAGCATGCATCTCACATAGTGTTCTTGTAAGTTTGCAGTGTTCTTGTCACTTTCAGCAGGTGCAGCAAAACGAACACTGTGACCCAGAACTGACCCCTAGTTTTCATCTTCTGCAAAAAGCTTAAAAAATTGCATCTCAGGTAAACCCCTTGAGTTCCAAATAGCTTTACAATCATTCAACAATATAACTATATACAGTTTTAGCTATTTCAACTGTTTTAAACAAAGGCATCCCAGTATCAATTACATTTCCACAAAAAGATTCTCATTTATTTTTATACCTGCAAATATGCAAGGGGGGGGGTGAGACAGAAGAGCAAGTGAGGGAAGATAGATAGCGAGAGGCAGAGAATTGCAAGACAGTCGGTGTGATCAAGTCCTAGGTTGCGCAACCAGACAGACAAGAGACAGAAAAGGAGAGAATAGAACATATCATTGCATTTAAACTCTTTCTGCATAACAAATGGGGCAAGGCCTTATTCAACTGTGTCACGCACCCTCATTACTAACCCCTCGCTAAGTGCCCCTGTTTCAATTAATTCTTCACCACCTGTGCCATTGTGTTCCTAACCACTTCTCCCTTTTATCTCCTCTTATTTATTTGTTTTTGGTAGCCTGGTAGGCCCTCTAGAACTTAAAGTCTAATTTTCATGGACAACCTGGAATTAGTTATAGAAAGAGGCACATACAGTGATCAAAACATTTGTGATACATAGCACAACAATTTTGGAGACAGAGTGGAAAGTGAAAGGATTATATGGATACAAACTGTGGCAGAATATAACAAGCGACAAAACACTCAAGAATTCCAAATCCCAAAAAGTCAGCAGATATAGGGGGAATATAATTCAATAAATTGAAGCTGACTACAGAAGCAATTAATAGGTGACTGCATTAGCTAATGATGGAAGATGATTTTTAAGGGTTGGTTTGAACATGTCAATGGATTTTCTTAATCTAACTGGGGGGGGTCCACAGAAGAGGGATTAGGTTTGTGAATGATATCTACCCTGAGCTTGTCTTGGTATGTGGGGTTGAGAGGGATATATAGGATAACGACTTCAAGCTTCTGGAGAGGAATGAATAATCAGAGTTAAAGCCACACAGGGAGAGATCTGGTGTTGGTGACTTCATAGATTATACAGTGTAGGGCAAGCTGCCTCTGACCAATGAATGTAAACCATTTTAACTCCTTTATGATGCTGCAATAATGGTCTCTATTACAAGTGTTATGTGTAAAACAGCCAATTCTGTTGTAGAGCACCCAGAGTCTAGCCATTTAGGTTTCCTTGTAGACAGGTGTGTGGTTGCCCCATAGGTGAGGGTGGGAGAAGAACTCTGCCAGAAATGGCCAGTCAGGTTTCCTTAGTCAAATAAGCTTTTATCCTGAACAGCCACCCCAGTTTCTGGTTAATTGTTATTATGAAAGTATTTGTGTGCAGTGTATATGTTTACATGGAGTCCAGATGTAGTCCAAGATATCAGAAGAGGGCACCAGTTTCTAGAGAAGTCCCAGAAGAGGTGAAGATCTTGAGACAGTTTGACTGGTTTTGTGTCTTCAAGGAAGAACTGAGAAGCATGGTTTTGTTTTGCTGTTTGCTATTTAGCACACAATTGTTTCATGTGAACCACTCTTGTTGATTGAGAAAGTCAGTTTGTAGGGAACTATTGATGGCACAGACATCACCTGCACTGTGATAAAGCAACATATTATCCACGTAGAGTATGGCTTTTGCCCCACCACGGTGTTTGGGAAGGTAATTGATAAATAGGAACAATAGAAGGGGTCTAAGAATGAAACCATGTGGTATGTCTTCAGTGATGTTTCTGGAAGAAGAGAGCACTTTTTTAACATGCAAACTTTTTTAAAGATTTTTAAAATCATACAGGATACATCCAGCATTCAAGGTGATTCCAGCAAGATGGTACTTAACAGAGTAACATGTAAGTTCAACTGTCTAGACATAGTGTCTCTGGCAAAAGCATGCAGTGGTTGATGTAACAATACAATATAGATGAACATTGTAGGCAGTATTTGTCTAGGAAATGAACTTAAAATAGGCACATTGTTGTTTAACAATAGATCAAAACATAGCTATCTGTATTGAACAAATATGGCAGAGTGTCAGCACCACAACAGTACATCAGTGAGGCAGCAAAGGTATTAAAATGAAAAGACGACAATGCCAGTCAGAGGACCAGATGTTGAGGCAGTGTGCAGTCCTTATAAGGAGAGGTGGAGTGCTGAGACTCTGATGAGAGAGACAAAATGATCCCACTTGGTGTGCAGTCCGCAAGGTGTTACAGACTTGTGGCAAAGAGGCCAAGCAGAGGTGTGATGACAGGAAGGTGCCCCCTTTCTTGTGATAGATCCCCAATTTACCCACTGCAGTGAAAGAGACCCTCTCAAAGGTTGACAGTTTCGACAGTGCTAAGTGCCAGGAACATAGGGAAGGAATGCCTACCTGTCTCTGGTTCATCACAATCAGGCACTTGGCTTCCATAAGGGCTGCTAGGAGCCAGCACTTTTGAGGCATGGGAAGGGCTTATAATTGAGAGGTAATTCCCAGAATCACCAGGGCTGGAGAGTGCAGGATAGGCATATGGAGTATGTTGGTATAGTCATCTAGAATTTTTTGTTAGATGCAGGAGAGCCATGGGCAGTCACACAGAATATGCAGCAGGCCTGCACTGAGCTGTGAGCATCTCCTGCAGTCAGAGTGCAGCAACAATCTCATAGACTGCAGATTGGCCAGGGTCCTGTATCTTCTATGGAGTAACTTTATTTGGATAAGCCTGCTGTTAGTGTTTCTATAGGCCTGGTGCACCATAGAGATGCAATATTTCCATTGGCCTGATAAGATGGGGTCGCCCAGCTGCTGTTCCCATTTCACTCTGCTTGTTTCCAAGGCTGGTTTCTGTGCATCTGTAACTGTGTAATATACTTTCCCCACTAGACCTTTTGGAGATGGGGTGATGTCTAGCTTTTGCCATCATTGCCAGGGAGTATGCTGCTGAAGGTGGTTACCAAGCTTCAGTGTGGCTGCCCGTAGCTGCAAGTATTTCTAGAAATCAGTATGCGGTATGGCAGACTTCAGCTGTATCTTCTAGAAGGAGAGCATTTTTTCCATTCCAAGTATTGTGATATCTGAGAGATCTTATACCCTTTTTTTCCCAGCTCTGCCATCTGCATACCTCTCAACTGTACCACATTACGAGGAAAGTTCCTCATTTTACTTCAGAAAAGCTCCCTGTTCCACATTGAGAGGACTTGTTCCACATTCAAAGTCAACATTTTAAAGCAAAAATCCATAGTAAATGATGCAAAAAATATATTATTCAATTAATAACAGACTTTCTTAACATAAATGCAACATGTTAACAGTGTTTTGAGCTTCTTAGGTAAAGATTTGTTTAAGTGTTTCACATTTTGCCCATTTGTTCCACATTTTGACAGGCAATGTTCCACATTTGGGGGACAAAAGGTTGAGAGGTATGGCCATCTGATTACCTGAAATCTGATTTGAATACTCGGGTTATGCCAGATGTAGGTTTGTGGTGGGCCCTTGCAGCATTCAGAGTTGAGGTAAGGGCCATAGATTTACTCCAGGCCATTGGGGTCATTAGTATGAGGGGTTGAGAGAGGGAGGCTCCCATGATAGCCTGACCCAGCAGGTTACTTGGGCAGGGTACTTGTGCCACTTCTGATTTGATCCTGACTTACTGTGGAGAGTTATCCAAGAGAGGAGCTAGCCACCTAAAGGCTTGTGCTGTTCGATAAGCTAAGGCATACCCCTCAAACCATGAACCAAGTGAGGCCCAACTCCCCCCCTTTACTCCAGTGGTCCCTCAACTTACCCTTGTTTTGCCTCAGGAGTTTGCCTTCCCACAAGCAGGGGTGCCGATACAAATTTCCAGGCCAAGAACACACCTTTAGGACTGGGCCCCCCTCCCTCCCATCTACTACAAGGGTCCAGAAAGAGAGAGAGAGAATGAGATGGGGGGGGGTTACAGGAGAGACATATTGGGCCCGGCCAAGAGGAGTAAGAAATGGAAAGAAGGAATTACAGAGACAGAAAGGCCATCTTGGTCACTATAGGTAACACAGAGACACTTCCACTGTCCCCATCCCCTACGATGCCTGTGTTGTCTGTGTGGCTGTGCTGCCTGATGGAAGCTCCTCCGCTGATGCCCAGGCCTGAAGAGAGACCCCCCCCTCCTCAACCTCAGGCTCCTGGTTCCCTCCTCACCCCCCCCTCCGGTTCACAGTCAGAAACTCAGAGGTACACACAGCAGTGCACAGTCGCACCTCCAATAGCCAGTGTCTACTTCCAGATTGGTTTATCAGGTCTTCTACACTCATCCAGTTGTTCTGACTCCCTGGGTCCTGGCCTCAGTCCTGGACTGGCAGCTGCTTGTTGTGCTACCATGGCAGTAGTCTGCATGCTGGAGTGTCAGATAGTGAATGATTGGAGAGTCAAAAGGCTTGAGACTCGGATGGACCCAATAAAAACATACGCATCACTTGCTTGTTTTTTTGCTACCATGCTCACTGGCTGGCAGCAGGACATACTAGGCTAGGCATACACCTCCATGCTTGCTTGCCCTCCACCCCCTCTCATCAAAAAACTGGTTACACAGAAGTTAAAAGAGAAGAGCCCACCCCTCAGATCCAAAACTGTGTAGGGAATGGCTGCTCCTCCTGACAGTGTTGACCCTTGCTTGTCTCTGCTGCTCTCTGTGCAGCATTTTCATGTTACGGTGGGGCAACAATGTCAGACACAGATACGGGGGGGGGGGGGAGTGGAGCAGCACCAGTGCCACAGTGGTGCTGAAATCAAATAGCAACCAAAACTGTTAGTCTCAGACCTAGTCAGCCAGGACTATCTCTGCCACTGGGCCCAGGATACTTTTCCCGGCTCTCCCCCCGCTCCTCCGTTGGTGCCACTGCCCACAGGAGATGACTGAGAAGTAGTTCCACCAATCTTTTCTGGGATGATAAGCGTTAGGGTGCCAAATATGTACGCAGATTTCAGCAGAGTGAATATATGTATGGTGTTGATTTTTCCCATTAAGGAAAGATTTGGTTTAAGCCAGCACTGAATTTCTTGCTCCAGAGCAGTAAGGAGAGGAAAACGATTGGCTGACGGCAGGTCTATTCACTTATTGGTGACCTGGATCGCCAACTATTTGAACACTACAGGGATGCTCACCCATTTGACCTGCAGTCTTTGACAGCAGCTGCTGTCACACCACTGGTTCAAAGGGGAGACCATGGTCTTGTTGAGATTAACACTGAAGGTTGCAAAGTTAACAAGTACTTTGACTACTGGGGGCAGCGACTGGGCAGACTGAGCCAGTGAGGAGTATACCATCTGCATTTGTGTTTAGAAGGTAAGTAGACTCCTTACTGTGACCTCATTGATGGAGGGAGTTGTTAACACTTTCCTGATTAAGGGGTCCAAGGCCAGTAGGAAGAGAAAAGGGGGAGGTGGCACTCCTGCCTAGTGTCCCTCTGGAGTTAAAAGGGGGAGACATGGTCCAATTGGTGAGCATCACAGCCAAGGGGTTATGATACAGACCATGGATTTCTCTCCTAAATGAAGGGCTGAACCCATACAATGACAAGATGTTGTGGAGACACCCCCCACTCCACCAAATTAAAGGTTTTGCAGAAATGCACTGCTACTGTGACCACTGGGTTGTCAACAGCTATCATGTGGAGTTTTAGATTTAGGAGTGCCTACAAGTTATCTGATCTGGATATTCCTTATGGAATACTGCTTGTATGTGGTGGATTAAATGTGGTAAGGCAGTCTCAAGGCATGAGGCCAGGGCTTTGGCCAAAATTTTCATGTCTGTGGAGACAAGGGAGATGGGGCAAAAGTTGGCATGGTCAAGGGATCTTCAGATGTTTTAAGTAGCAGGATTATAATGGTTTCCCTTACTGTGTGGGGGAATGTTCATTAACTTGGACCTCCCTCAAGGTGGAAAGCAGTGGGGAGATTATCATCTTTAGCATCAACTGATATAAATCAATAGTGAAGCCACCTCTGCTGATGGATTTCACTTTGGCCAAAAAAGAGGAAGGCTTTATGGAGCTCCTGCTCAGTAAGGGGCATATATAACTTTTCTTACATGGCATTCGATAGCTTGGGAGTGGGGGTGTCTTCCAGAAAATTGAGGATGCCTGAGAGGGAGGTTCCACATGAATGAGAGGAATACAGCCGTTGATAGAACTGGCACATTATGAGGTTGACCTCCTCATGGCTCTTACCTGTGGAACAATCTGGTCTCTGGAGGTTGGGTATTCAGGACTCAGCCTGTTGCTGACAGAGTCTGTAGGCCAAGAGCCTGCCCCCTTTTCCCCTGACTCCCAAAAACGGTGTTCGGAATGCAGTAGTTGCCACTCTGCTTTGCAGCGCAGAAGGGTGTTGATACAGTACTTTAGACCTGTGATTGAAGCAGTGGGGGGCAGTCTAGGGGAACACTCATTTTTCAGTTGTGCCTCTATCTGTGCCATTGGTTCCTAGATTTTATTTCCACCCCCCTCTCTCTCCATTGGTTGATGAAAATGTAATGCTGTGCCCACGTAAGAAAGCCTTAAACACCTTCCAGACCATGCCTTTTCCCACCTCACCTGTGTCATTAGTGTCAAAGTAGAAGGTACATTTTTGCTGCATCCACTCCAGAAATTAAGGGTTAGTTATCAACAGGGTACTGCATCTCCATTGGGGGAGTCAATATTGGCCCCTGGGGGTTCAAAATATAAAACTACAGGTGCATGATTGTAAATAATAATATGGCCAATGGCATAGGCTGAGATTCCCGGGGCAGCACTCACATTCGCCAGCCAAAGATCAATGTGGCTGTGCATGTCATGCTCCAGAGAGTAATAGGAATAGTCATGGCCCTTGGAGTTGTCCCTCCTCCATATATCCACCAGTCCCCATTCTTCCATCATCCCGTGCAAGGCTACTGCAGATTTGGGGAGGCTGTCAAGTGAGAATTTGGTCCTGTTGAAAATAGAATTAGGGGCCAAATTGAAGTACCGCCCATGAGAATGGGGATGTTTTGTTCTACCTTCAAATCCTCTATTCCTTGGCTTAGCACAGAAAGAAAAAATACGCTTCCTCTCATGTTAAGGGCATATTCATTGACCATCATCTCAGACCCTTTAACGCAGGCCATCTTGATCACCACCCACCTCTCATTCATACCAGACTTAGTCTTTTCAGTGGTCCAGTTGCCAGCCTGGTGCACTAAGATCAAAACACCCTTAGATTTACTGGAGGAGGACCTGTGTACCATTTAACCACCAGTACTTTGTGGATCCAATGGGCAGTCCATCTTGGGAAGTGGATCTCGTGGAGGAGTGCAATGTTATCTCATAGAGATTTAAGATACTGGAGGACCATTGTGCAGTTTACTGAGTGATTTATGCCCTTTACATTCCAGGAAAGTAACCACACTAGGGGTCATGCCACCTACTTTGCCATGATGAGTCAGCTAAAAACCACCATATCTGTTTTGTGGAGGGGATTATAGAACCTCTACCCACTGTCCCCCTCTTAAGGACCTGTTCAGTGAACTGGGTTCTACACACAGTGTGGGCCCCCTAAGTCTTGTTCCAGTACAGAATGTGGCCATTCTGGATGGGCCAGAAGTAGAAAATAATGTAACGAAAGAAGGGATGGAGGGACTGTAGCATCCAATCTTTGTGGCTACAGAACACCCCTTAGGGGCTGCATATACTATGCAGCTGTGTCAAGCTTCCCGGAGACCCAGGCTAGTACTGGGCCATCTGAATGGTAGTCTGAGTAGTAAGGATAAGTCAGGGGTTGGGTATGGGCAGAGTGATTTAGCAATGTAGTGCCTCCTGGCATACAGTGGCTACCCGTCCCATATGAGCCAGTTTCTGTCGGTAGATTCGTTGTTCACTGCCCCTGAGCTCTAGGAGGAACACAGCTGTGTATAGCAATGCAGCATTTAACTCAGAGGGAGAGCATGTGCTAGCCTATATGGAAACAGTGTGATGAGATGGGGGAACAAACATCACATGGGCCCACTATACCTGTGCATGAGAAACAAAAAGTATCAAGAAATGTATTACCCACAGATACTTCTCACCCCATACCCAGTTGATAATGTCTCTAGCTAGCTACCTGATGGCCATAAACTCAGACCTGTAAGTCAGAAATTTCCTGCAAGAGAAAATTTACTCACAAAAGGCACTTAGAGTACAACCCTGCAAATGCAGGAGGAACGGATACTGTGATCTAGGATCAGATAGTGGAGACAGTATGCAGTGACTTCTCTGTCCCCTAGGTATAGGAGTCGGCTCTGAGCTGAGGGGAAAGCTACCAACAATGGATAAGGGTAAGTATCCATTTCATACTTATTCCCAATTATTGATGTCTATGAAGGAGGTGAAGCGGCAGCAACAGTAGCATTGTCTAACTCTGAAGACATGCTGGCTCACCCACATTGTCAGTGTTCAGAAGGGGATTCTCAGGCTGCTTTTGCAGGTGGCAGAAAGGGACTAGAATGGCCTGAACTTCCTTGGCTGTCCTGATACCTTGTCCGAAAATGGCTATGGTCCCACCCAGAGTTAATTTTTTTTGGTTCTGGATTTGCCCCATTTTCAGGACTGGACTTCTCATCATTCCTGGTTGCAGGGTGTAGCCATATTGTCCTGTAGCCTTTGTCCGACATGTTGAGACTTCTGCTGTTAGTTAAGCTCAACTCTCCTTGCTTTGTTCAGATCCCCACGTTGCCTCCTGGGGGGGGGCAGTTTTGATGCAGATTGCTGGCCATCAGCAATTGATCAGAGCTTTGGCTTCCAGTGGGCCCTGGCATTTGTGTTCTTGCCTTTTCCTAGTGATATGAAAATTGGTGAGCCCACGAAGCTATGAATCCCCACTTCTCTCAGTACAGCTTTTATGGTAGTGTACTCTTTCCGTTGTTGTAGCACCTCAGAAAAAAAGTCTTGGTACAAAGATATTCTGGGCTGTCACCAACTCAAGCGTCCCTTCTCCTGGGCTAGACAGTCTCTCTTTTGCTAAAAAGTGGAGCATATAAGTGATGATGGGCCTCAGCCTAGAGAACCTTGTTTCTGTGGTGGTCTCCTGATGCAGTGCACCCACTCAGCCTCAAGCATGCCTTGCCATGCTGGGGTTATGAGCTGGAGCAGCAGCTCTGATAGGAATTTTTCCATGCTGGGACCCTCTGCACCCTCAGGGACACGGAGGATTCTGATATTATTCTATTGTCCCCCACTTTTCTTGTTCCTGTGCTCTATCCCATAGCAATGTGAGCCTCCTCTTGTGGTCTTCCAGCTATCATAAAATCTGCTGGTGTGTGTCCTCCAGGTCCACAATGTGCAGCTCAGTTGCATTCATGCAATCTGTTAAGGAGTAGACATCCTCAGCTGTGACTGACAATGAAGATTTTGGAACAGCCATGTTTGCCACGAGTGGCACAAGGAGGGTGGAGATACAGCCTACGGAAGGATTTTTCCTGCTTTGAACTGAAGCTGTTATGATTCCTGCCATGCTGTCTTGGAGTAAACAGCCGTGCAGGGCACAGACCGGCCATTTTCAGCCCTGACGATTGCAGGGAGTATACTGGAGTTCAAAGCCATCAGATATTACCAGGGTTTTCCCAGTAGTGCTAGACTTCCAATTTTACCAATGAACTCCCATTTGAACAGATCAATATGAGTTACTTGGTATTTTTATTTCAGGGCTGAGGCAGAGTGGAAGGTTCAGGCCATCAGCTTAGTGGGTTCCATGCAACCTTCCACCAGAACAATTTTTTTAATCTTTACACTTTGACATGAGTTGAGAGGTAGCCTCAAAGCCGGGATAGGGAATGACAGTCAAAATCCAGGTTTTGAACTTTATGCAGTAGTAATGTGTGATCAACCAGAATGAAGGCTTTCATGAGGTTAGTGGAAATAGCACCTGTAACTTGTCCTGTGTTGATAGTACAAGCAACGTTGTTGGTAAAAATAAGTGTGTCAGTACTGTGATGTTTAAGGAAACATCGCTGAGCTGAGGAGAGCAGGCCAGAGTTCTCAATGTGCAGTGAACTGCCTTTTGATCATACAATAGATTTTCTTGGCTCTTGCCTTGTTTACTAAGTATCTATATAAACCTGTCATTTTCAATCTTTTATTTTTTTTTACTCACTTTTGTGGATGAAGTTGTAAGGGCCATGTTCCGGTCTCCTGTTAGGACTCCTTGAGTGAAGAACATATTGTAGCAAGTCTGAAGCCGGACCACAATGATGAAAGCAGCTATTTTAAAGAACCTAGGTTTTAGGTTATCAAACCTTGATGAGACCTTGGGTCTTATTTTTGTTAGTTGGTACGGGGTTTCTTTATAGGTTATTAACTTTAGATGTAGTTCAGGAAAATGACCTTTGGAGTGGTAGCTGTAGATGGGGACAGCCAGGGTTTTGGGACTGGGTTTGTATTTATGCAGATCTGTGAAAGGCATGTTGAAGGCATCTGTTAATTGGCTTACTTTGCAGTTTACCAGTTGAGATGCCCAGGATTATGGAGACTTTTTTTTGCATTTTTAATAGGATATTGATTTGATTCTACAATATCTTGGGGCTAACAAGACTATCCTGCTGTTAGTTTCTTAAGGAACAGAGTTTTTGAGGTCTCAAGGTGTGCCCTGCTTTTGTTTCTCAGCTGCCTGTAGAGCTGCTAAGGTTGGTGTAGCCCAGTGAGCTTGAAGGCAACCCTCGCTTTGTCTCTAAATTTAATTGACTTTCAGAGGCTTTCTGTTATCAAGGTGGGAGAGTTGACCTTAGTTCTTCTTGTGATAAATGGCACATGCCTATTGATAACCTGCATGAAGCTGTAAAAGTAGAAGCCTAGTGCCTGCTCAACACTACTGCATAGATGATGGATGTCCAGTTAACAGAAGGTAGATGTAAGAGAAAGTTAGGTAGCTGCAGCTTTGAGTAGTCACTGGAGTGAATGATTTTTGGCATGAACCTAGGGTTTTTCTTTGACTAGATAAACTATGTGGGTGAGTGATCACTCAGAAAATCAGTGAAGATACCTGTGGCTATGACCCAATCCATTCTGTTAACAAATATCCAATCCAGCAGCATGTGGATACTGGTTTTAGTATTGATACAGATGGGCTCCAAGATAACTGAGTGTAGATTCAAGGAGCTGAGGAATGCGTGTATACTTTTATTCATGTCATCAGTTCAGTTATGTTGAAGTCACCTACGGCAAGAGTTTCATGTGACCTGAAGCTCAATAGGCAGGCTGAGAGGTTGGATAATCTTGTCTTTGTAACAGATGATGGAAATTATACATAGCAAATTGACAGTGATTTCCCCCACCCAGTAATATCTTCACTATGATACAGTACAAGTCACATTAAACTGTTTCATCAACTCACTGGTGTAGAATATTTTTTTTGTGATGCTACTGGAGTGGCAACTCAACCTTTTGAAGCTTTCAACTATTTTCCAACTATCCTTCACTACCTATTCCGCTCATATGTAACTGTTTAGTGAAATGGCAGTAGCTGCATTTTCATGGCATTGTTTATAAATATCACAGCATTCCTTAAGAGCATTGTTTATAAATATCACAGCATTCCTTAAGAATTGGTTAGTCTGTCTTCTGAAATGAAACTCATAAGCACTCAGCTGAAAATAAAGCTTATAGTGTATAACAGCTAGATGCAAACCAATACTAACCTTTTACTAATTCATTGAATTAAACCCAGCACAGATTAGGAAACTCATTGAACAATGCTACACCAGTGAGTTGAGGGAACAGTTTAATGTGACTTGTACTGTACATTTGCAGCTGGTAGAGTGATGGTAACTTTACTTGAGGGGCAGGTGTTTTCATCTAAATTAGCATAACTCTTATTTTCCTCTTTGTAAGATCTTTCAAAAATGCTGTATACTTTTGAATATTAATTTCATGCTTAGTTAACCGAGGTTTTAACCAGGTTTCCAATATGGCCAGGATGTCCAGTGAATGATGATCTACCCAGGCTTCCAGTTCATGCAGTCTTGAACTGGTGCTGTTGATGTTCATATGAAGCAACCGTCAGCTCATTTGTGTTAGCTCAGGTGAGGTCTATGGGCATTTTCTGGGGTTATATTGCTCATAGAACCAGATCCTGTATTGGTTTCCACATCTTCAGAACATAGTAGCCTAAGCAGACTTGTAAAGTTGTGTTATATTTTCCTTGGTTGCATGGATAATGAGGGGCAAGTAGCTCCAGTCATGTAACCTAGAGCATAGTTGTCTTTCCTTTTTATTAGGCCATGAACTAGGTGCTGTCAGGAGAAAAAGGGCAAGCAAGGGAGGGGGAGGTGAGTTTTAGGGGCCTAGGCACCATCTGAAGATTGGGAGGTCTTCATCTGGGAATAGCACACAAAAGTGGTTGGAGTACATGAAGAGTAGTAAATGGGGCCCAAAGGGAGCTAGAGTGACCTGAGTTAGCCAGGGTGTCTAGCTTTGTGCTGAGTGATAAATGTTTTATTTTATTTGTTTATCTTATTTGCAACTTTTGACAAGGAAAGGCACACTAATCTATGAAAGTTTGTTTCCAGTAGTATCCTGTGTGGAGAGTAGCATGGAGCAGTTTTCGTATTTACAGGGGCAATGTTTGCCATGACACCAGGGAAACTACCTTACTCTTCTTTGATAAGTGCCATCAGGTCTTTTACTTCCACCTGGACAAAGATAAGTGATGGGCAGAAGGAACCTTAGTTTAACATCTCATCCAAAGGACAGTACATCACCAGTGCAGCACACCCCTTGTACTGCACTACAGTGTCAGTTATGAGTATTACCCAAGAGCTTGGGGTAGGGCTAGATAATATTTAAGTCTGTAATAGGAGTTTTATCCTCATCTGTGACCTACATTTGCAAGGCTCCAAGAGGAGGATGCAGTGTTATTGGCTTGTGTATATATCTATATATATATATATATATATATATATATATATATATATATATATAAAACTATATATCTATGTAACCCCCCATTACCCAGGGTTACTAGAACCCTAGTAAGACCTAGTGGCAGGCAGGGATAGGCAGCTAGTGAAACTCCAGTTAAATGGATTTCAATATGTCTTGCTCTGTTTTCAGTCTCTGCTGAGCTGGAGCTATGACATCGTTTAGAACTGTTGCAGCTGCATAAGCCTCACTGGAATGTTGCAGTTGGAGGTTAGAGTTAAACGCTGGGGAATTTGAAGTCAGTCTGTTGCAGTCTGTAGTAGACGAAGGAGGTGCTCTGATGTAAGCAGGCCCTCAGAGTCCTAAGCTCTGTCAAAGAGTTATTTTTTTTAAGGGTGTGTGTTCTCACCTGTACAGGAACACAAGAAGAGCCAAGTGAAGTTGTAGAGACCACTTTCAGTGGTTCAGGGCCCCATCCCTGCAGGGATTAGGGGGAAGGAATAAGCCTGTTTACCAGGGGCAAATCACCTGGTCTGGCTAGGAAACAAGAAGCTGCCTCAGTTTAAGTTCGTGCTGAGGCACCAGAAGTTCTGGACGAGATTTCTGTGGAAGAGACAATGCCTGTGAGGCACCTGCAACCAAGGGGTGAGTTTGCTCTGCTAAAGGGCCAATGTGTTTTCACCTGAGACAAGATGAAACTAAAGTGACTGTTACTGTGGGGTCAGGAAAAGACAGCCAAGTACAGTTTGGAAGATGTGGGGATTGGTCTGCTAACTCTGTGCAAGGGTCTAGAATAATGGACACAGCCATTTTTTTAAGTATGTTCAAGTTCAGCACAAATGGGATGGAAAAACAGTAGATTGGATGTGAAATACATTTAAAGAGAATCTACACAGCAAAGTGTTTTTAAGGATGAGGTGTTACAGTCTAGAGAAGTGGCCGGGTATGAGTTATGAGAGCGAGAGGTGGGAGACACCCACATCAGTAGTAACCAAATTCACCTCTACGGGTTTGCTTTGGGACACCTGTTGCTTTCTCTCAGGTACTTGGCCAGTGCCTGCGGAAAGTAACCAGACGTGGGATTGATGAGGAAGATTCCCTGATGGAGCCAGAAGTGCTCATAGGTGGTTTAGGGAGCCACCAGTAAATGTTCCATGCTATATGGAAAGTGTCCAAAGGGCTGGCAATGGAGCTGAGCCAGGGAAAATGGAAAAGAGTTGAGTTAGGGCTGAGTGCCCAGAGTGTTTCAAGATCTGAGGGTTTCAGTGTAAAGAGGATGTGTTCTGATCTCCATAAATCTGCATTATCAGGAGTGTAGCCCCGTGTGGGTCCATCTATGTTTTGTTATTCTGTTGGATGTGAATAAAAGCCACATTTTAGAATCCCAGCTTCTGGTATTGGACATTTCAGTTATTGCTTCCTGTGTCCGGAGTTACTTAGGTGCACCTGACTAGAAGTCAAATCTAGCCAAAATACCGAGAAACAGTTTTCTCACCAAGCCCAGGTCCCAGGTAGGGGGTTACATATGGAGGCACCACACAGCGCTAATAACACAAAAATACCACCAACTCGACCCCTGGGGTAACCCACCAATTACATATAGGAGACCCTGGAGCAGCGTTACACATTTACCCTTAAGTAGTGCAAAGGTCAGTATGTATTGGAGCCCATGAGAACTTCACTTTTACTCATAGGCAGTGGGCAATGTTCAGGTATACAAATACCAGGGGCCCTTGAAACAGTGTATCATGGTTACCTGAAATTAGTGCATAGTCCTGCAGAGACAGAAGTACTATTCCTAGGGTTCATTTAACCAAGAGTAGTCTGCTAAATACTTACAGTATACAGATATCCTAGAAGCAGAACTACTCTTGAGCAGCTTAATGAATACAGATCAATCAGATTTCAATTTAGTATAGTGTAAGTCTCATTTTGAATTAAATGCATTCACAAATTAAACACTGTTACATAAAATATACACACAGCACAGTACATAATTAAAACATATCAGTTCATTAATCTAAAACATTAGGCAATATCCAAAAAAGCTTGTCTAAATAAATAAGTTTTTAGCTCCCATTTAAAAGTAAGTATTGCAAGACTGTCTCAAATATGTTGTGGCAGAAAGTTCCAGAGGATGGATGCTGTGCAAGAAAAAGCCTGAGTACCCAATGTCCTTAAAGAAAACCTCTGAACCTCTAACAGTTCCACATCTGTGGAGTGAAGAGAGCAGGTGGGGTGGTAGGGACACAGGAGGTCTTGCAGGTAGCCAGGCCCCTGCCCTTGTAGGGCCTTGTAGGTAAGCAAATCAACCTTGAGGCAGATCATCCACCTGACCAGCAGCCCATGCAGATAGTGCAGCACAGGTGTAATATGACATATCCTAGGCAGGCTAGTCAGCAACCTGGCTACTGCATTCTGCACCAGCTGCAGGCATTGCAGATCTATCCCCGGTAGCACTAGGTACAGGGCATTGCAGTAACCAAGGCATGAGGTCACAAAAGCATGGACCAGTGCCTGCAGATCACCAGGGGGTACCAGGTGGTTGATCCTGGTGATGTTTCACAAATGATAAAAAGAGGTCTGGACCACGGCAGACACCTGTGACTTGAGCGTCAAGCCGCAATCCAAAACAACGCCAAGATTCTTCACCTGGTCTGTGGAAAGCAGCTGAGAGTCCCCAAGCCTAAGCCCTGAGACTTGTCCAGACTGTGCCCTCCCTGCCCCGGTGACCAGGTTCTAACACCAGTACTTCAGTCTTATCCGGATTCAACTTCAACCAGTTGGTCCTCATCCAGTCTTGGATCTCGGCAAGGCAGTTGTTAAATATCTAGACTGTCTCCTGCTGCTAAGGTACAAAAGGCAGGTATAGCCAAGTATAACCTGCATAGCAGTAAACACTCAGCCCATGCCATCTTATAATGTCCCCTAGTGGTGACATATACACTGCAAACAGCATGGGGGACAAAACAGAGCCCTGCGGGACCCCACATAGCAGGGGCACAGGTGCAGAGGAAAAAATCCCTGACACCGCCTGTTGCAATCTGCCAGTGAGGAAAGATTTAAACTAGTTGAGATCTGTATCAGCCAGTCCACAACAAACCTGCAAGTGCTCTGTCAGCACCCCCGGTCCATGATGTCAAATGCTGCTGAAAGATCAAGGAGAATCAGGATGGAACATCTCCCCTGATCCCTTGCCACCGGAGATCATTCAACACCTGAACCAGGACAGTCTCAGTACTGTGCCTCTTTCTGAAATCCGACTAGAGAGGATTGTAGATGTCATCAAATGTTAAATAGGTCTCCAGATGTAAGGCCACCACCTTCTCAATGACCTTACCTAAAAAAGGTAGATTAGAGACAGGTCTGTAATGTAGTTTGCTATGCAATCCAGATCTAGTGAAGACTGTTTCAGGAGCAGCCTCATGACCGCCTCCTTCAGGGGCCCAGGAAAGACCCTCGACACAAGAGAATGACAGATTATCCAGGCTAGGACCAGGCCAATGACATCAACACACTCCAAAAGGAAACGTGTTGGTCCCAGGTCCAAACTACAGCATGTTGGCCATAGCCCCTGGATGACCTTCATGACATCTAAGACAGCCAACTGGTTGAAGTCTGACCAGGCAAACTGACTGCTCATGACTTTGGGCCCATCACCACAAGGCCTACTAGAGGGGGTTGACTGGATTTCAAATCTGATGGAGGTAACCCTATCAGCGAAAAACAGAGCAAACTCCTCTCACCTCGACTGTGAAAAAACTTCTCCAGACTGAAGACAGGCTGGATTGCACAACATGTCCACAGTGCGAAGAAGTTGAGCTGGTCTGCTAGTCATTGCAGCAGTCTCCTTGGACAGGAACTCTGCCTTCTTACAGGAGATTGCTTATTGATAGCTGCTATAATGAGCCATCAATAGAAGCTTGTCCTCCTCCAAACCAAACCAGTCCTCCGCCAGTGCCACTCCAAACTTTGACCCTTCATCTCCATCTTCATGACACTTCCATCAAACCAGTTTCCCGTGATTTCAGTGACCGTGATTGGGCACCTAACGAAACAGCAACTCAATCGCGGTGTCTCACAGAACAGAGATTAGGGAAGGAGAGTGACCGGATGGGGTGTTGCGTGAATATAGCAACATCCTGTCACTACATGTATGTGTGCACGGGGGGAGCATCAAGCATGGGGTGGAGAGGAGGGAGGGAGGGGGTGGACTTCAGTGATTTGCCAAGCTACTGCCATGGTGTGTGGGTTCAGGGCTGGGGTGTGGATGGTGCTGGGCTCGGGCCTGGATGCAGGTGCCTTTTGTTGCGCTCGTCCTGAATATTTATTTTTCAGTTTTGCACTCAACATGCACCCCCAGGAGTTGAGAATCCTTAAATGGGGGTGCGGGGGAATGAATCCCCATGGGGAGTGACGAGGTGCAGCCCTCACATTTACAATTAAAATCTAAGTCCTTGGAGCCCTTTTACTGTGCGCCGGGGACTGCATCACCAGAATTTCTTTCTGCGATTTCCATTCGCCCTAATGGCGATCGCTATTCTGTGATTGCCGTTATCACATATAGCCCATCAAGTCAAGGGGATCTCTTGCACGAGGTGAGTGGCTCAACACGGACAGGTGCGATGAAGTCAGGAGCCTCGATACCATTAATTCACATTTACCCATACACAGTTGGTAGGCCTGAAGGTACACCATAAGTTAAGTAGCCAGTCTGTTTCAGAAGGAGATGGTGTCAGACAAATAATCTCATAGCATAACAAGCTTTAAGTGTATTGTATCAATATACTTGTATTCAATGATTTGCGGGAAGTTCCATCTCCCTGTCTATTGATCTCATTGTTAGAGAAAATTGGAGCACTAGTACCACTCCTTTCTCTTTTTTTATTTAGTCTCTCTCCTCTTTATAGTATCTTCTCTTTCTGCCCTTTATTTTCTCTTTCTTGCTTTTCCTTCTTCTTTCATTGTGCTTTCTGTGGAAATAAACAGTTTATGATTGTCTAGATAAATATATTACATTTATAAGTAATTGTGTGGTAACATATGTATGGATACTTTTTCAGGAATATTTGTGTTTTCCTTTTCTGTATTACCTTAAAATGGATTGTTGTTTCTTGTTTGAGCATTGATGTTGCATATTGTAAGTTATTAATTGTATATAATTAATACAAATTTTTATTGAAACAAAGTAGCCAGTCTGTTTGTCCTGACCTGGTTCATTAGTTAGGTGGTGACATGGATAGAAGTACGGTGTGTCATTAAACCAAGTTCATCATACTGCTTGGAGACTATAACAATTTAAAAAACCCTTCTCCTCCTTCCCTCTTTCCCCTCTCCATTTTCTTTTTCTCAGCCATCGCCCCATGAGACTCTCTGCTTTCTTTTCACTAAATCCCTCAAGAGGTCATGGCCCTGATGGGTTGGATCCTAAACATCTGTGCCTCCCTGCTTCTGCAATATGTGTCCCCTCTTTCTTCTCTCCTAAACATTTCTCAGTCTCAGGACTGTCTCTTAAGTGTGGAAACAGGACAGAATTCTCCCCCCACAAAGGAGGTAACACTTCCAAACCTGGGAATTGCTGACCTATTTCACAGCCCCTTGTCCTGGCCAAGCTCCAGGAAAAATGTGTTTCCACTCAGCTATTGACATTCTTGAACAGCTCTAACATTATCTTCCCTTTCTAGTCTAGGTTCTAGTCTGGGTTCTAGAAAACTGCTTTCCATGGTCCCTTCTCTGTCCTAAGTCACTAACTTTACCCTTAAGTGGATGGACAAGGGTCACATTCTTGCTGCCATTTTTTTCTGCCATTTTTTGTGACCCGGCAAAGGCCTTTGACACATTAGCCTTCCTCCTGCTCCTTAACAAATTGAGGGAAGAAGGACTCTTGGGTTCAGTAATAAAGCAGCTATATCATCCATCTCATTGCACTAGACCTGTTGAGGACATTGTGCCCTATGAACGAAAGCACGGGAAATACATGGGAAACCAGGTGGGATGCGCAGCTACGCAATGCGGAGGTGAGCCTAGGGACATGGCATGCACAAACACAGAAATGCACCATGGGCATGTTGGCAGTGACCACGCAGGACAATGCGCAGCTGAAGTGGGTGGGGGAGACAGATGTGGGAATGCCCCGTGACCTCGCCATAAAAAGGGAATGCACCACCCATGTGCAACCAGATGGCTGTGAATGCTGTGAGACACGCCCATGCGGAAGACAATGGTGGACCAGGAGAGGGATGTGGAGCAGGACACGCAGCAAGAAGCGGTACCTGAAGGGGGTGCAGGAGGAAGCAGAGGTGGGGGAGGACAGGTCCACTGGAGGGCGGTGCAGCGGATAAGGTCAAGGAACTTCACCAGCGGCCAGGTAGCCGCAATGGTGGCAGACACATGGCAGCAATATGGCTGCCTGTATAGTGCAGAGGCCCCAGCCACACTGGCTGATGTAAAGGCCAGGCTGTGGCTGGACATCCAGGTGACTGTCAACACTGCTGGGACCGAGGCATGCAGCATAGCACCATCAGACATAAATGGCATGACCTTAGAGCCACCGTGAAGTGAAAGCTCACAGCCACTGGATGGGCAAGCAATAGCACAGGGGGTGGCCCGCCTCACATGGACACACACAGCTAACACCATTGGAATGCCTGGTGGCAGAGACACTGTCAGAGTTCACCATACATGGGGAGGTGGAAGGTGTGGACACCATGGCAGGTAGGTATGGCACACAGACATACTGCACTGAATGAGCACAACCACAGGCACTGCTAACAGAGCCATCATGTATCCACAGGTGGCACACAGGCCAGAGGGTGTGCAGCAGCGCCAACCACAGACCTATATGGAGGCACAGGATGACAGGCAGCACCCAAGGCACAGCAACAATGGCAAGAGTGCACAGGTCGGTATGCATGCCATAGGGTGTTATGGTAGGGGGGTGCAAGAACAGCACCCAGCTAACAAGTTCCCTCCCCATCCACAGGGGTACTGCCATGGTGCAGGAGGACACAGGGCCAGGCAGTGACACCATTGCAGAGACAGACATGCTGGCACCCCAGGGAGGTGCAACTGGCACCAGATGCCCTGCAATGCAAGGTGCCAGTGGATGCCCCCCTGTGCCATCACAGCAGCACTACCCCATGGCACAGCACATGGACAGCAGTGATGAGGGCCCATTGGACCACACATGGACATGTACCAGGTCTGGACAGATGCAGACCTACATGGAGGGTCAGTATCACCAGCTTCAGCAGCTCGAGCATGACAGGTTGGAGGCACAGCAGTGACACACCGTGGTGCTTGAGGAGCAGACCATGGTCCAATGGTCCATACACATGGCCATCCTGTGGTGCACCATTGCATTGGAGGGTATCCATGAGCAGGTGTGGCTTCTGGGGGGTTTGTCAGGCCAAATGCATGCTCGCAGACCACAGACACGGACATGTAGCATGCGCCGCCAGAGGAACACACACGGCACACTAGGGTGAAACCTGGCCAGACACCACCACAACATTCCACCTAACTGGAAGGCACATCACCTGTGAAGGCACAGCTGACACAGCAACACAGCGGCCGCAGGGGTGGTGGTACTGGTGCCAACAGTGGATGGCGTGACCAGCGTGGGAGGCGTTGGTGGCTCCGGCACGGAGGGGTGCAGTGCCAGTGGTGCAGCACGCGGCAGGCCAACAGCACGCAGACAGAGCAGCCATGCCTTCACAAGATTACAGGCATGGTGGGAGGTGGAGGACACAGGGTAGCTCACACATATGCACATGTGTCCATGGCACTGTACACCCATGTACACGGCCATGCAGGGCACACACACACACCCACCCACCCACACCCACACACATACACATATACATGCATTCATGGCACCAGTAAGTGTGGCGTGTGTTGGACCTGCCCCCTGCACACAGCACAGTGCCACCCACCACACACATGCACAAGCACAGTGTTCCTCCCTGTGCGGTGAACTCAGGGCAACACCATCATCATGCACCGCCAGGCAACGCATGCATGCACAGATGCCAGCATGCATTCACTGGCACAGGGCACATCTCTCATAGTGCCATGGTGGCGTGGCTGCATCAGGTGCAGTGGCCATGCCAACCATCCGGGGTGTGTCCACTCCTTGCCATCAGCACCTGAATGTGCCCTCCATGAGTGCCTGATGGACCATGTGGCCACCAGCCATACCAACCACACAGATGGGTGCCTCTCCATCTTCCACATCAGCGGCAGGTGTGCTGGGCATGTCGTCTGGCAGTGGCACATTCCCTCTTTAGTGACATTGTGCAGCATGGCACACACACACACACACACAGTGAACTCCTTGCATGCCTTGCAGGGCTCATCATGAACCTGCTGCCCTTGTGGTCCAGGCAACAGAACCTCATCTTCATCTGTCTGAAAGTCCTTTCGATAACGGCCCTTGTCCTCTTGTGAGCCATGTTGTAGGCAACCTCCCCTGTGGTTGCCAGGGCATGGAACGGTGTCATCAGGTTCGTTCACTGTGGATAGCTGCAGTCACCTGCAATGCAGAAGGGGCACACATCAGTGCATGACACTGCAGCCATGGCAGGTGTTCCATTGCATGCTGACCCATCATTAATGACCAAGTAGCCACCCATCCAACCATCCTTCCCACAGTAGTGCACCTATCCCTGAACCATCCAGAACATAGCAATCATGAGTTGACCCATGGTACTTTGCACACACATCCATGAACTGACCACCGCGCGCATACCACCTGGATGTTGATGCTATGGTATCCCTTACGGTTCCTGTATGCCTCCTTATGGTACTGCAGCATGAGGATGGCGAAGTGCATGCAGTTGATGATGCCGCACACATTGGGCATGCTGTGCATGTGGTAGAAGACCTCTTTCATCACCTGGAGCTCCGCAGGAATGGCCAGGAACACAATGTGCTCCCCAAGGTGCCATAGGAGTTCATCCATTAACTGTGACACCACCCTGGACGCTGACGACTGGCCCAGACTACCGCATCACCTGTCACATGCTGGAACAAGCCAGTTATGTAATACTGTAGGGCACATAGCAGCTTTGTCTCTGCTGTCATGGTATGGGACCGCCAAGTGTAGGGTTCAATGTCATTCCAGATGCTGTCACACAGCCTGGCAACAGCTGACCATGGTAGCCTGAATCGTTCAATGCAGTGGGGGTCCCA
Organism: Neoceratodus forsteri; assembly: GCA_016271365.2. Taxonomy (NCBI): domain Eukaryota; kingdom Metazoa; phylum Chordata; order Ceratodontiformes; family Ceratodontidae; genus Neoceratodus; species Neoceratodus forsteri. The sequence continues at coordinate 452,555,390 of CM028131.1, forward strand.
CAGTGCAGTGGCATCGGGACATGTATGGAATACATGCAGGCGTGGGGCACATTGGCACCGCCTCTCTGCAAGTTCAGCAATGAGGTGGACATGAAGCAGTGCACCTGGACACATGGTGATGCTGTGTCTCACTTCCCTGCAGTGCCATGCAGTGCCAGCTGTGGTCCTTGAAGTACCACCGGTCATGGCGCATTTTACCACATGGGCATCTGTCATCGTGTGCTGCCCATGTGTGCTACTCATGTGCATTGGGCACATAACATTCATTGCTGTGCAGGACTAAACAATGGCGGGTGTGATGCTGTCTCAGAAGGCCCAGTTCCCAGCCCATCTGTTCCATGTATCAGAAGGGAATTACATAGACAGTTGGGACTATGGCGACCTGTGGGCAGTCAGGGTGTATGAGAGGGTGAGTATGTGTCACCTAGGAGTGTGGCCTGTGGGCAGTATGCATTGGTGGGTGTTGCAGGCAATGCCTGTGCTAACTGCTATTTCTCTCTATTCTGCAGGATGGAATGGTTATGCCAGGCAGCATGGAGCTTGCACTCCTGCAGCAGAGTGATGGTACCAAGGTGTATGTCTCCTCCTTGCCTGTGAGGCAAATGTGCTTTAGCGAGCGGCTACCTGGATACATGCTACTGAAAGGCGCAGGGCTGGACCTATTCTATGAGGATAATGAGTACCGTAGCTGGGATGTCTATGCCCCTCAGCACTAAGTGGGTGACTAATGGGTGATGTTGCTAGTGGCTAGTGACTGTGGTGTCCCATGTGGGCATTGCTACTGTATCTCATTTATTACAGTGTTACAGTGGACTGGTGCAGTGCATCATGATGTGCTACAGTGGATGACATACCCCTGAGGAGGACCAGGGGTCAGAGGGTGGGTTGGAGATCGACAGCATCAGGGTGACGCCTTCTCCATGGGGCCCATGTCCGCCATTGGAGGGAGAGCATGCATGGGGTGCACGGCATGTCTACGCACTATGGAGTCCATCAGAGCATGATGCAGCAGTGGGTACTGACCATGCCCATCAGGAATGTTGAATGTGGGTGCTGCATGTACAGGCCATGGACGTTGTGCATGCTGCATTACACGTGGCTGCTGTGCGCACATTGTGCATACCTTCTATGTGTGATGTGTGCGTATCTCTGATGTCTCCACTCCACGTGGACCTTCCACGCGGCTGTGCATTGCACATATTGTTCTTGCATACGGCCCATTGTGAGTACCATTCTGTGGGCCTTTTTCAAAGCACCTGTATAATCACACACATTGGGAGCCCAACCCAGTGTGTCAAAATGTTTTTTTGTTTGTGCTGTAAATTAGAAAACGGTCCCTCGTTGTTGTTTTTTTTCCTTGTGAAACTGAAAACGGTCTCTCGTCATTGCTTCAGTCTCCCTCCCCATCTTCCCACTGAACACCCACTTCCCCACAACCCCCTTACACATACTTACCTACAGAGGTTAGCGCTGTCATCTTCTCTGGACTGGGGCAGGTCTGCGCTCTTCAAAGCCCAACCACGAACTGAAGAATTAAAGGTAAGCATGCTATACAGCCATTCAATGGGGTTTTCAACTTATGCCGATATTGCAGCCTTTTTTTTTGGAATGTTTGCCCCAGATTTTCAACATGGGCTTTTTGGGGCCCCATCTCATGAACAGTGGCACTGTCATGTTGTTACTTGGTCTGGAAAGGTGATTTCATGGTCACTGTGCGGAATCACCTTTTGGGACCAATTTATGAAATGACAGTGCCACTGTTCATAAGATGGGGCACCAAAAAGCCCATGTTTGCAAATTTGGTGAAAAAATTCCAAAAAATTACTGTGTTACAAGTGTTCATTGCGCAGTTCTATGCACACTCCTAATGTCGCCAATTTGTAATATTTTCACTTCACATTTTTAACATTGCCATTTTTGCACACCTCCTTCAAAACAGTACAGCTGTCATTTTCTACAATCTGCCCAAAACATGTTTTCACACCTGTGGCACAGAATAGCGCATTTGCTCTGTGCAATCACCTTTTGGGACAATTTGACAAAATGACACTGGCACTGTACAAGAGGAGAGGTCCAAAAAACGCCATGTTGAAAATTTGGTGCAACACCTCCTAAAAATGGCCAAGTTACACCTGGGCATTGAATAATTTCTACGCATATGTGTAACTTTAGTCACTTGGTAGCTCTTCACAGCCCTATCGGGTCTGGCTAGAGTTTGCTTAAGAATGGCCTCAGTATTACAGAGTAAACCATACATGCAGTCCATAACAGGTTACATAAAATCCTTAGTATATATAGTAACTCTAAGTCAAATGTTCAATAACATTATTTAATTAATGTTTTAAAACAAAAAAAACTAACAAACCATGAGCACCATAATTAATACTGGGTACTACGAATCTGAACTTTTATTTGATCAACATCTTTCTTTTGTAATTTACTTAGTTTAAAATAGATTTAGTCCTTCACTTTAGTTTCTTTTAATTATCAAGGGGGGTTTCCAGGCATGTGTGCATGTTCATCAATGGTGGATAATCTGGTTCATGAATCATGGACAAGCCATGGATAGAGTTACTGTACCCTGGGCAAATATCAGTGACAGAACAGGGACCACCATGGCTGTCTATGGGCAAACATATTATTCCATAAACACATAAACAACAAATTATTTTTAATCTACTTTTCCCTTAAATTATACCTCATAACTCTTTATTTACTTCTCCCATAATATAACTTTCTCAAAGGATTATTTTCAGTCTTAGCTCCAAAAGAAGCTTGTTATTTTCAATCAGGTTTTTCTCTAACTTAAACTTAAAAGGGCTCTTTGCTTTGATGTGCATCCCTAAATTAGCCATTTCAATGGCTTTTATTATTGATGTTGATCTCCTATTTATCTCCAATATAGCAATTTGTTTAATAATTTTGCAGATCCAGCAGTGAATATGTCTTTCTCTTCCAGCAGCTGCACACTGGTCAATCACACAGTTCATTCACTCACCCCTCCCCCCAGCCCACATCACTCCAAGGTATTAGTTGTGGCTGAGCAAAAGACAGATAGAGGGCAAAGACTGTGGCAAAAGTCACTAATACGACTCCACGCTGCATGGGAGCCTTTTATTTTGCATTATGTCTGTCCCGGGTTCCGGTCTGGCCTGTCCTGTCCTGGTGTATGTTCCTAATTCCAAAGTTCTTTACAATCCATGAAGAGAAGGCAGCAGCAATTCAGCAGGCACAGAAATGTTAATGAAAGCTCAGATGGCTGCATACAATGAAAGAGGTATATTCAAATGCACAAGGTTAAGTGAGTTGCTCAATGTTTCATGGTAAATAAGTGGCAGTTGAAAGACTCAGACCTGGGTTTCCAGGTTCGCAACTGTGTGCTAATCACAGGGCTATTCTGCCCCTGGGAATGGTGGTTACTGTCACACCATAGAGCTGTTACCTGCAGTATTCTCAGTTTACAGAAATGTTGCAGTGCAATTAGGGTTTAAATGATGATTATACCATTACATGATTTCTTACAACTGGTGTTAACAAAACTTTTCAACAGCAGATCTACATAGAATGTCAAGTCTCTTACAATATTACCTGCTTCCTTCAGGCCTGTTTTTCCTATGATGTCTCATATTAATTTGATAATATTGTTTGGTTTAAAATATGAGCTAAGCAGCAATGTATTATGTTGGATTTTTAAAACATATTTTAAAAACGTGTTTATATCATATGTGACCAAACATTTACATATGGTAGCCTGGATAGCAAATATGGCCGCTAGTCAGGTGATCACCAGCAAATTACTTATGGTGAGTTGGACTGGGGCATGCCGCATCGGGTAGCTCTGATGAAGGCATCTCTAAAACGTTAGCAGTGTGCTACATACATCAGGTGGCTTTGGCTCATCCCTGTACCGGCAAGGTGGAAATGTACCTGCATGGAAGCTTTTGTTGATGAAAAGTTTTATGAGTGATGTTTTGTTAAATAAAGTGTGAAATATGCTGAAGCAGCACCAAGGAATGAACATTGACTTGTGGAGATAAATCATTGACCTACAAGAGTACAGCATGCAAATAGAACTGTGTTTCCTAGTAAAGTTCTTTAGTACTGAGTGTGCATTGTACATGGGACTGCCACCATCTGGTGTTTGTATTGTGCCCATTAATGTACTTGTTTGGATCAACTGATTTGCAGTATTCCAAGCTGGCAGTCGCATGGTGCTATACCATGTTCTTATACAGTGGCATACAGGCATTTGTCTAAAAAGCATGATCTGATTCCTTCTACTCCACTGTATATTGTCTATAATAGGACTGGTTTCCATAGTATCTGAAGAAGGGACATCTGAAGGCCTGAATTTTTATGAAATATACTGTACTAATAGGTTTTGCTTATTTAAGTCAAAGGTACTACCCTAAAACTTTGCATTGAGAATATTGTAACCTCTGACTTTACTCCAGTAGAACTGTTACTATCACTTCTTGTTATGCAGTGGTCCTTTAGGTGGCAGTGTAATGTGCCCCTACATAATAGCAAATACTTTCTCACCTTTAGATCAGGATCAAGTACTTCTTGGATACTGACAAGATCTCAGTCTATTCTGCAGACAGTTTCTGTATCTGTTGATAGGCACACATTACAGAACAACTGCTAAATTACCTGGTGAGAGAAAACTGGCATTAAACCAGACTAAAACACTATGGGAGGAAGTAAAGGAAATGGAATTGAGATATTACTCTCAGTTCTGCTGCTGTATCTCAAATTAGTGACAGTCAAGTGTAGACTGAAATCTCTTAACTAAGCCACCCTGCTTTCTTTGTTACAAGTCTATCAGATTTATTTCAAGCAGGGCAGAGAAGCTGTAGACTCTTAACAATTTGACTGAAACAGCTTGAAAAGGCATTTCAATTGCAACAGTCCTAACAAGTTCTGAAGTTAAGGCCCCTGAGTACTGTAGAAGGTAATCAATCAGAATCTCAGGGACATTTAGTGCAATTTATACTTGGACAAAAACCAGCTGTCTCACAAACAGCAGATGGACTGGCCTTTTTTTGGCTGAAGCATTGCAGACATGTGTAATGTCAGGTACAGGAGTAAGAGCAAAATATAATACTTTATAGTTATTGGTTGGCCATGAAGATGGTACCTGTGTCAGATGGATACTAGTGCTTTGCAAACTGTAGAATTTCCGTAAACTGGCAATTCCACTTCTGCTACATTTGGTTGACATGACATTCCTGGTGAATCTTTTGGAATTCTACAGTAAACTGCTTTTTATGTTGTTATGCACATGCGCAAGCAACATCTTGTGGTAGTATGAGAAATGCAGAGGGGTGTCAGTGTTGGTGAATGCAGGGCATGCTTTAGAAGGTACGTCCCTCATTCCCAATTAGTGAGCATGCTAGCGGTGACACAAGTATATGTAAAGTGCCACCAACTTGAAACAAATATGCCACTGCAATCAGAGACAAGCTCATCAAGCAGCGGCACAGATAACACACCTTCTGTACATGCCTTTCTTGGTGAAACATTTCAATAAACATGGTGGTGAGGGATGGCAGGGCAGCAAACAGCTGTTTGTGTTTTAACATCTCCACCTCGCCACCCCACTGGTCCCTGCCAGAATGGTGGGAGGAGGCGCTTTCCTCACCTGCCTCCTCCACGTCTCACTGTCTCTGGCTAGAAAGTTTCTCCTAGTTGTGTGGAGCAGGCCACAGCCTAAGCCTCATATGGACTGGGAGTATTCAGTGCCCGAAGGTACTTGTACTGTAAGCATGATCCGATCACACTGGTGGGCCACCTGCCTGCTGGCATCAGGGTGCATAATCCCCCCATCCTTTAATGTGACACACTGGGAGCCTATCCCAGTGTGCCAAACCCTGCTTTGGAGTTTCCAACACCGGGATGCTCACTCCCGGTGTCGGATGCACCCCCCCCACATATCATCTAACTTTGGGGTGCCCAATCCCTGGGTTGGCATTGATCCCCCCTTGATCCCCACCAATACTGTGGCACACTGGGAGCCCACCCCAGTGTACCAACCTTCATAGTTTCCCTGTAAAACAGAAAATGGACCCACAACATCTTTGTTTTTTTTTTAACCTGAAAAACAAGAAAACGGTCCCTCGTCATTGCCACCGGCCCCCTCCCCCAACCCGCACCCTTCCTCTGCATACTCCACCTCCCAACACCCCCACACCCATACTTACCTGTGGAGGTAAGGAGCAGCAATCGTCAGTGGACCAGGAACACATCTGCACTCTTTAAAAGCCGATTCCAAAGTGAAGAAATTATGGTAAGTCCTATAATGATGGCACAGAATGGGGGAATTTTCAATTTAGGTTGATATCGCAGCCATTTTTGGGAGTTTTGCTCCTAAATATTCAACATGGAGGTTCTTGGAACCCCACCTCATGAGCACAATCACTGTCATTTCATTATTCGATCACAAAAGGTAATTTTGCGGTCACTGCGCAGAATCACCTTTCGGGACCAATTAATGAAATGACAGTGCCACTGTTCATGAGGTGGGCTCCCAAAAAGCCTATTTTGCAAATTTGGTGAAAAAATTCCAAAATAATTACTATGTTACGAGCGTGCACTGTGCAGTTTCCACATATACTCGCAACTTCAAGAATTTTTAATATTTTCACTCCAGAGTTTCAACATTGCCATTTTTTCACACCTCCTTATGAATAGTATAGCTGTTATTTTTCACATCCTGCCTGAATTGTGTTTTTGCACATCTGGTGCACAATGGCGCAGTCGCTGTGGGAAATCAATGCTTGGGACAGATTAACAAAATCACAGTGCCACTGTTCATGACTGGAGGTCCCAAAATGCCTGTGTTGAAAATTTGGTTAAAAAAACAAACAAAATAATTGCCTTACTGCATTGTGCAGTTTCTATGCATGCTTGTGATTTCACCAATTTTTCATATTTTCACTCCAGATTTTCAACACTACAATTTTTTTACACCTCCTTATGAACAGTACAGCAGTCATTTTTCACATCCTGCCCAAAATGTGTTTTCACATCAGTGGCGCCAAATTGCGCAGTCACTGCGCAAAATCACCTTTTGGCTAACAAACTGATAGTGCCTCTGTTCATGAGGTGGGGTAACAAAAAGGACATGTTGAAAATGTGGAGTGAAAATACCAACAAATGCCCAGGACATTAGGGTTTCTCACCGTAACGCTCCACCCTGTTGAGACTGACAGGTGCCAGGGGTGTGACTTAGGATTGTCGGCTATAATGCTCATGCCATTCCACCCCCACCCCCACCCTGCAGCCAGTGACAGGCATCAAGGTGTGCCTTGGACTCTTCAGCTCCAAAGTTTACCCCATTCTCCTATAGTGCACCTATCTCAGCTTATTTCCTTATGGAATGGAGTGAGCGTATGGCCCGAAGACCCCAAGGCACACTGCAACACTTGTCGGTGTCTGCAGGGTACAGTGAGGTGAAATGGTTTGAGCGTTATGGTCAACGACAAAAAGGCACACCTCAATGCCTGTCAGTCTCTGCAGGGTGGAGGTAGGGTTGACGTCAGTTCAATACTTCACTGTCATTCTTATTATGCATCTCTCTAACTCCTGCAATACTAATGCCAATGCCAACAAGAAAACATTCGGCATTGACAAATGCTTGTTTGTAGTGAACTATGGGTTTTTAATATGAACCTTTTTGTTTGTTTGTTGTTAATAGCTTGTAAACCTGTTTTGCTAGAAAAATGGTGGGTACTGTGCAATTCTTCACATTTCTATGGAATTCTGCATCAGTTGGTAACATTCTGCATTAAAGGCATATTCCACCTTTTTTTGTGAAAGTTTAGACAGAAGCAGAAATTAGAAATTCTTACCAAACTTCTGTATACTGAAACTATTGCTTGTGGTTACCATAACCTTGAAGGTACAAACTGTATACGATCCTGAAGCAGGATGTGCACCAAACAGTGATTAGTAATTTCTTTAAACCTAAAAAGTATAAACCAGGTGCTCGATTTTCAAAGCCCCGATTGTTGCAAGCCCAGGGTGCACTGAAGATATGATGCATGGGACTTGCATCAATCACCTGGCTAGTGATTGGGAGTTTCCACCCATGCACCAGATGTTGCAAGTCAAATCAACTTTTTCTGGTCTAGTCTCTGGCATTCCTGGAGGGGGGGGGGTTGTTTTTACGGAGCTTGTGCCAGATATTTGGGACAAGTTGCCGTAAAATGTGGAAAATGTTGCAGTTGCACCTGAGATTCAAGAATCTTGTGCAGTAAGAGCAAAGGGGTTTGGTTCACCTCCAGAACCTAAGTGTCATGGTACAGGGCTTGATACAAGCCCTGTACCACACTTTGAAAATCAAGCTCCATATTTCATACAGTAGATACAACAAACAGGCTAATTTATTTGGTGACCTTGGAATGAATGTTTTTGCCAATTGATGGCAGCATATCTTGAAATTTGCCAGGGATTCTTAACTTGCCCAGATAAGGCAGAGTTAATAAAACACTGACAGCAGAAAACATGTGTTGACTGCTAAATATGATGCATATGATCGAGGCACGCCAAACACTGGATGTTAGCTTTTCTCCAGCTGCTAAGAAGGCCTTAAGTGGAGTGAGCTGGGCTTGACACTTATTCCACTCTAGTGTGTACCAGTTTGGCTTACGGTTTGCAGACTGCGAGATTGCTATACCATAAGTGTTGTATGGGCAGTTATCAACAATGAAGATGCAGTACATTCTAATTGTTCCATTTGGAGCACAGCATAGGCAGAAAATGTCTACATTATCCCTTGTATGTATCTAGTGCTTCTCCTTTTACCAGTTTATGTATGAAAACATGATGGGATTAGTGGAGTCTTGGTATCAGACATATATCACAAAGCCTTTACGTTATGCTGATGGCATAATGCTGAAAGTGGAAAATCTGGACATGTTTATTGTACACATTTATGGACATATTTGAAGAACTATCACATTATTAAATGGACTGTTGCAAGTCACGGACAATATCCAGGAAGTTTCTTAGATCTCTACTTAAGAACTGTAGTTTACTTGGGCACCTAGCATGCTTATTACCTTACCATTGCTTCTTAAAATGGTCTCATAACCTTTGTTTTATGATCAATTCTACAGATGTTGATTTGAAAATGGCAGCAATAATCCTTTCACTGGTAAAATGAATCTGCCCCATCTCAGTGACATTTTTTTAAATATAGCTTTCCTTTTTACTGTTTTGTTTATACAAAAGATAGTTTAGTTGAAATGGAAGATTTCATTTTCATTCTGGTTTTGCTTTGAACCACACTTACATCTGTTTATCTGTATATCTGAGTGGTCTGAAACACAGAGTGATTAAATGCCTTATTTTAGGTCACTCAGTGAGAAAGTGATTGTGGAGCTACTTGAACATGAGCCTCCTGTTTTTCTAGCCTGTGCTATAGCAACTAGACCATAAAGCCTCCAAAGTACCAATGTCTTTGAAGTCTGGTATATGATTTAGATAACTGAATTATAGTGATACATTCATGCCACTGGGTTGATAAGCATACAAATGTTAGATCATGATTTTCAGCCACTAATATCTTAGCTGATCCTTAACAAATTCTGTCAAAACTTTCTACCGCTTGTATTCAGGCACAGGGTCTCTTGCTCTGCCAATGCTAGAGCAATTGACAATAAATACAAAGACTCTATATCCTGCTGTGTGATTTGTGAATGATATCTTGAATCAGTTTTTGGTTACATTTTATTTTAAATGTCTGTTTCAATGTAACTAATCATTAATGAGATGCAGCAGTATAATTACACTGTACTTACATGTTTGTTGTATGCAACTACACTGAAATTGCATTGCAGTTACAGTGTGCAGTAGTTAACTGACACTTAAAATAAATTCCCTATATTTATTGAGGTATTGGCTCTGGTCTTGCTCCCTATAGAGGATCCATGTCCTGTCACTCTCTCATGAAAGAGATTCAATAACTGGAGTATACAGTACCAGGATTGGGATGATCCCTTAAATACAATCTCCTTGATTGGTGTTACTGCATCGCAGACCCTGCTGAACTGGTGAATAAAGTATTCAAGGGCTGCATTAACATCTATTGTATGAGTTAAAAAGGATCAGTCAATCTGCCACAAAAGGGCTAAGAAATATTTGATTCTATGTTTTGGCAGTGCCCTAGAACTGGAGGTGGAGGGCTCCATTTTACACATTTCGGCTGACCACTTGCAAGTGACTGGCCAGTGGTCACCAGGAAAATCAGGTAGGACATCAGTGGTGATTATTTTGTCATCATGGCTAACCAGAATCCAGTCAAGGAGTGTTGTGGTACCTTTCTTATAGTTCACCTTAGTTGGTTGTCAGTAACCTGGGCAAGATAGATATTTGCCAGTTTGTCCTTTACCTCTCTTATGTTATTAGCCATCCAGTTACAAATAAAGTCACCAACAACAGTTCTCTTGTGGTCAGGGTTTATGATTGAGGTGGCCCTTACAAAGCAGTCGAAGTCTTGGTGGACATTTCCCGTAAGTCATTATTAGATTAAGGGTTTTTTTCACTCTTGGGTCCCAACATATGTGTAATGGCTTGGAGGTCACAACCAGACAGCTCTATGTTAAGAGAGAGAGTCTGCTGGTTTTCAGGAAGGATTTAACATACAGTAGGCAACCCCACCCCTCTGCGTTTTCCTGTCTGATCTAATGAAGGTGTAGGAATCAATCTCTATTTCCTTATCATGAATCCTACCAGAAAGCCATGTTTAAGTGACTGCAATTACATCAAATTGGCTATTTACAATCCAGGAGTAAAACTCGTCAAACTTAGGCATAAGACCACCAAGGTTAACATGTGCAACATAGAGGAAACCCCTGAAGGATGTCACAAAGGTGTCAGGGCCAGGGTCTGGATGTATATTGGCCCCAAGGAAAAGAAGTAATAGTAGAGCTTGTCGGAATGCACGGTACAACTTAAGGGAGTAAGTGGGTGTTTTACCTGCACCTTTAACCTTATTACTCACAAGGCAGGATTGCCCAGTAAACTGCAAAAGGGTGACAGCAGCAGGGGCCTTGTAAGGGTGAGGTGAGGTAGGATGGTTAAAAGCACACTGAGAGGCATAAAAAGGGAAGATTCAAGGTGGCAGTATTGGGTAGGAAGGGTGTGGCAGGGAAAGTATGACCAGGCCTAGTCACATTAACAGCTAGGGGCTCCTGGGACATGGATCAACAGGAGCTGGAAACTGGCAAGCGGAAGAAAATAATGCCTCCTGCACTCAGCTTAGCAAGGTGTTTCACAGAGGAGGGCACAGCCATTTATTTCACAAGGGGACACAGAGCTGTATCAAGGGATATATTAAAAAGGACAGTCAGAGGCTCAATTAACCATTCTTAAATTTCCCATATTAATCTTGGATGCAGCATAGCTGCACCTGTTGATTTATTGATCTTGATTTTTGCTAGTAATTTTACAACTTTCTGTTTATTTATAACAGTTCTGCATAGACCAGAATCCGAAGTTGACTCTTCCACTGCCATAGTTAACCCCCTTTTGCCTGATATGTGTTAAACTCATCTGCTATTAGTTTAAAATATTTTATTTCCTGTTTATCCCATACAGTTTGTCTTATTTTTCTGTCTATGCCATGACTATTATTCACACTGGCATAAAATGATTTCCCATCATTGCTTCTATGTGCTTTTCAGAGTTTGAGTTTGTTTCTTCCACTCCTTATTGTGCATTTACATCTCCTTAATATCCTCCTCTAATTTTCTATGTTACAAATGCTTTGATCATCCTTCGTGGCTTTGTTTACCATTTTCTTTTTTTGTAGTAGTCTCCTAATTTATTTGGTGCACCATTGAGGTATTTTGCATCTATTATTGTATAATGGCTTATCAGGTACATACTCCTTTTCAAGTTCAAGTATTTCATTTTTTTAGCATGGTCCAGAAAAGTTCTACACTGGAAGTCTTACATGTTTTTTTTTGCTATTCACAATTGTTGAGCTTCCTCCTAATTTTTTTTTTTTAATTTGCTTTGTTATAATTCTTTGTAACTGTATCCCCTTTGGCTCTTAGGGCCAGATTAGCAAAATGTTGCTCAGATGCAAACTCAGTTTGCACGGGGCAAACTGGGTTCTGCTTGGAGTTGGTATTCACAAAGTCCAGTTTTCCCCTGCAAGGTGGGTTTGTGCCTGGGCAAAGTAGTAAGGGGAGCTGCACTGCAAATGAGGAGGAGGGGTCCTGCATATCCCTGCAATCCCATTCACTAAGGTTTTGCTCCACACAAGGGCCTTTGTGAAGGCCCTTGCATAGAGCAAATTACCACTAAAAAAGACCTGGTGGTATCCACTCAACCCTAATGGGTGGCAGAGGTACAGCAGCTCCCACCCACTCCCCTGCCCCCAATTGCCCACTCCATATAGTAAAATAGTTTTCCATAATGTAGTGGTCCCTCCCTGCTCCCCAATCTCCCTCCTGTAATGTACAAAAATATTTTCCATAGTGTAGGGTCCCTGCCCTTTGCCCGATTTCCCACCCAATAATGAAAACAAATATTTTCCATAGTGTAGGGTCCCTCCTCATTGCCCAATCTTCCAATCAATAATAAAAATAACATTTTTCCATAGTATAGGGTCCCTCCCATGTCCCTGATCTCCCATCCCATAATGCAAAAACATTTTGCCATAGTGTAGGGTTCCTCCCCATTATTTGATCTTCTACCTGATAATAATAAAAAAAAATGTTCTATAATGTAGTGGTCCCTCCCCCCTTCCGGTCACTGATTGCCATCCCCAAATGAACAGACCCCATTTCCTGGTAGTCTAGGTCCCTCCCACCACCCCATCCCATATGACTCACCACCCTGATCCCCCCCTATCCAATCTTAAGTCAGTGACCAGCATAGCCCTCCTTTCACCACCATGGCTTGCCACCAACTGAGCCCTCTTGGATCACTTACTGTATACAGTATGGCTCCTTGACTGTGATTGACCAATGAATTGCACTTTAGCACATGAGTGCTATTGACTGTGGGGCCATTTTTCCTGGCTGGCTGTGGGGCAGTGCTACTGGGGTTTCTGGTACTTTTCCTGGGTTAGCGCTGCCCCCACCAGCCCCTATTCACTGTTGGATAGTGCACAGTGCTGACTGTGAATAGCAGGATTGCCCACTAGCACAACCACAAAGTGCAGCACAAATGTTTGTGTGGCACTTTGCATTTTTTTGTGAATCCTGGCCCTAGAATTTTAGGCAGAAGGGAGAATAAGATCATATTATGGTCACTTTCCACAGTGTTTCTAAAATTTCTACCTTTTTATTCCTTCAGCTACATCAGTAATGACCAGGTATAAAACATTACTTCCCCTAGTTGTTATTTTTACCACCTGATGTAGGCCATTATAAATTAGCATATTTAGAAATATCTGTTCTTTAGTATTACTGTAGAACAGATTAAGTTTGCACCTGAAAATGTTCGCGTCTCCAGACCTGGTCAATATATTGTGACCTATAATGTTTGTGCCAGCCCACCAGAGGTGCTAATTGCACATCATTATGAGAACTATGTGATAACAGCAGCTGCTCAGAATGCTCTTTATTTCCTTATTGGCTGCTGTTACTCACTTCAGATATTGTAATTGCATGGACCAGTCCTGACTGACCTGCCAGTAGCTATTGCTATTTCTATTGCTGCTGAATACCTTACTGTATCTTGCGGTTGTTCATTTTGGCTTGTATTGCAGTTCATCATGTCCATCCTCCGCTGGATTACTGGTAGTCAATCAAAAAAGAGAGAGTATCCACTAGAGCTTACTGATGTCTCCTCTGAGTAGCTGGCAACAAGAACTGGTCTGGACATCGACAAAGTCAGTGCTGTTGCATCCGAACTAAGTGCTTACCTTCCCCCGCCTCACAAAAAGAGCCTCCCATCTTCCTATACTTCATACACTGGTGAAGTCCAATTTTAGATCAGACATTATGCTTTGGAGAATGGGGTAATGTCTGCAGTCCGGTACTATACCAGCAAGTACGGTCGCAACATCAGTGAATCTACAGTCTACAAGTTCAAGATGGACTACAAAGCTAGATTAGAGCTGACGCCTGATCCCACACTTTTGAAACCCACAATGCCAACAAAACCCCATGGTAGACTGACTTTGCCAATTGAGGAAGTGGAGGAAAAGTTACGATTTTTTCATAACAAGCCTCTGAGCTGAGGGTGCCATGGTGAAGGTGGTGCATGCCATGGCCTCAGAGTTGTAAAGACAAACAGCCCACATATCCTTGTTGAAAATGGTGGTAGTGTTAACATCACCACTAAATGGGCATGGGGGTTCCTAAACAGGATGGGGTACAGTCACTGTAAGGCTACCAAAGCTGCCCACAAAACCCCACTAGATTTTATACGGCTGAAAGAGGGATTTTTGGATAGAATTTCTAAAGCCGTGGCACGGGAATTGATGCCCCCTGAACTGGTGGTGAACATCAATGAGACTGCAGTAAATCTTGTCCCAATTTTCCCAGTGGACAAAGGTGGCCACAGGGTCAAGACAAGTGGCACTAGCAGGACTCGGCGACAAATGGCAGGTGTCCCTTGTCCTCAGATGCATGCTAGCAGGAGATCTGTTGCCGCCCCTGGTTATCTACAGTGGCAAAATGAATTCTTGTCACCCAGTCCATAAATTTACTAATGAGTGGTGTATAACACACTCACCCAATTACTGACAACTCAGCACTATATTGAAGCTGTGCTGGTTCCACATCTGTCTGCCATGAAGCATGCTCTGGGGCTGCCTAGTGAGCAGAAAGGTCTACTCATTATAGACCTTTTCAGGGCTCAGACGACTACTGCAGTATTCAAGCAGTTAGAAGAGGCAGGATTCATCCCTGTTTTTGTGCTGGCATTCTGCACTGACCTACTGCAGTCCCTAAACACCTTGCTAAACAAACTCTTCAAGGATGACATGAAGCAGTGCTTCACATCCTGGTATGCAGGATTAATATCGGACCAGCTCTCCAGCGGATCTGAAAAAGAGTCAAAATTGACTTAAAAATGTCAGCTTTAAAGGAGAAACACTCTATGTGGCTGGAGAGCAGTTTCAACAAATTGAGACTGAGAAGAGAAGATTGTGTCAGGGGATTTATAGAGGCAGGGATCTCTGGATCACATGACGATGTTTGGATACAAGAATTGGTGAGTACAAAACTTATACTGTGCTAACAGTCATTTAGTGTTTTTCTGACTGCTACTACAGTGACAGAGCACTTTTGACTGGAGAGTGTTACAGCTGCTGACTACTGACATTTGGGCTATCTTTATTTATCTACAGCATTTGCTTATTGCTTATTGTTCTTCGCTCATTTAAGTATTCTTTTCAAATGGTTTTAAAAAATGAAATAAAGTTAAGTTTTAAAGTTCACTGTGCATTGATGTTGGATCTTATTTGGTCGATCGTTCCTCATTCCTCCAGATGTTGCATAGTAAGCAGCGATACAGATATATTTGCGTGTTGTTAATATTCACATTTTTCATTACTGCGAAGAACACAATAATAAAAAGAAAGTGAACATTTCCTAGACTACAGTAGATGTTGTATAATCATTCCAATTAATACCTAGGTGATTGACATCTCCCATAAGTAAAATACCCTTCCCCTCCACAACTTGCAAGATTTTGTGCACCATTGTTAAATGATCTTGTTCATTCATGTCTACAGATCAATTGCATACTGCAGTAGTTATTTTCTTTACCCCACATTTATTTATTTGTGCCCACAATATTTCATTTTTTTCCATTGTGCTGTAGAAGGTGTAATGTTGTAGATCTCTTTATCATTTTTGATATAGAAGGCCACTCCACCTCCCCTTCTTCCTAGTCTGTCATTCTGATATAGTCTGTACACATTTATATCCTTGCTCTAGCATGAGTGTTCAGTCCACCTTGTTTTCATGATGGTTGCTACTGTAGATCAGTGTCCTTTTCCTCCTTTATAAGTTCTAGTTCAGTTTTTTTAACTAGTTTAAGGCTTCTTGCATTTAAAATAAATATGTTGAGGCAATTTCTTTGTGTGCCTTTCTTTCTTGTCTCTTTACCTGAAGGACTGTTATTTATGTTCTTTGTCCCACTCTTGTTTAGCTTAAACTATTGGTGTTGACATTATCATAGAATATGTTACCCAAAAACCTATTTCTCTTTTTACTTAGATGCAGTCCATCCTGACTAAACAGCTTGCTATTTCCATACAAAGTCTTAACATGTTTTATACATCTGGTTCCATTTTCCAGGCACCATTTTGTCAGTCAGTTATTTGTCCTAATAGTTTCTTTATTCCTTCAATTTCTGGCTCTTGGGACTGGTAAGATGTCAGAAAAAATTCACCTTACAATTTTTTTTCTTTTAAAAAATCACTTGGGTCCATGACATCCTTATGGATTTTCTCTTCCTCCTGATTCCCCATATTGTTTGTGCCAGCATAAATTAAGACTAGTGGTTTTAAGTTTGCTGGTTTTACTATTTCCAGCAGCATATTCCCTATATCTTTAAGAGTTTCCCCTGTGAAGCTGCTTGCATTAATATTTTTGTTATTACCACGCACAGAGTACCTATCTGTTTACTTAATGACTGAGTCACCTAATATATAAATTTGTCTTGGATCCTTACTCACTTCCTGAATCTTAGTTTTATTATTTAATGCCTTCTAAATTTGATTCATAACAGATCAGTGTCTGCAAAGTCTATTAGTGATAAGAAATGGTTCTCTGTTTCTAACGAAAAATTCATAGTCCTTTACACTTTTAACTTTTTTTATTTTTTTTCCACTAGGTACCATTCATCTCCGTCCTCATTATCTCATTCCTTCTACCTTTTCTTTTGATTACACACTCACTTTTGTGTGTAACCTTAAGGATTTTTGTTATAGTTTCCAATAACTTCCGCTGTACTTATCAGTGTCTGACTTTTTAAGTTACTGATTTCCAGTTTTAGTTTAACTATTTTTAACTTGAGCGCTCTTATTTCAATGCATTGCTTAATCGAGTAGGGTGAAAAGTCCTCACTAGGCTCAGTATTGAATTTTTTACAAATAAAACATTTTATTCCCAGTTCCCATTTGCCAGAGTTATTATTCCTTGATCCATTTCATTAATAAAGAATAAAACTTTAACCCAGGTAAACACCCTCTGCAGTACCTTACTTCCTTATGTGAGTTCCTCCTATCCTCCAACAATTCCTGGCAACCTGGCTGTCAACTGACTGACTCTGGCAGGCAGGGTGGGTTCTGCCAGGGTTGACTCCATGGTGTGCTCACCAACACTCATGAAGCATCTTGTTTAAATGCTGGAATACAGGAAGTGCCGGGGGGGGGGGACTTCCAATTCGGCAAACACAGGATACCCATTAAAAAGACAAAAATAAAACAGGATGTGTCTTACTGACCTAGGGCTGCTTTCAACCCTTTAGCATAAATGTACTTGGCTTTCTCTGAAGTATAGACTGTGGAGCACTTCTCTTTGTCTCTTCAGTCCCAGAATCATCAGGAAAGGCAGTGAGATTCTGCAGATGGCAGATGGGACTGAACTTCTCCTCCTCAGCCCCGCAATGCACTGGTAAGGTTTCAATGTGCTACAAACTAACAAGACAGCAACAACGTATATTTGTAGGTTTCTGTTTTACACAGGACTACATATACCATACTGATAGTGATATTAAAAGCAATTAAACACCTCCACTGTGCCTCTTATAGCAGCAATAGCCCCTCTCCTTGTGCTCATAAAGCATCTTGTTTAAATGCCAAAATACCAGAAGTGATTTTGGGGGAGGAGGGGGGAACTTCTAGTCTGGTGAACTTAGGATCCCAATTCAAAAGTTAAAAAACTATAGTAGGATGTGTTCTATCAACTTCCAAGAGGTGAATCAGAGTCCAGTACCAGTCCCTAAGGCTGCTTATTACAATCCTTTAGCACAAATGTACTTGACTTTGTCTGATGTATAGACTGTGGAGGACTTGGCTGTTCCTCTTCAGTTCTAGAATCCTTAGACTAGGCAGTGAGACTCTATGGATGGCATATAGAACTTGGCTGCTTGTCCTCAGACCCACAATGCACTGGCAGTGCTCCCAGGTGCTATAGATAACAAGACAGCAACAACATATTTTTGTAGCTTTCTGTTTTACACAGGACAACACATACAGCACTGCTAGAGATATTAACAGCAATAAAACACCTCCACTGTGCACATATAGCAGCAACAGCCCCTCTCATGGCTCCTTGTGCTCATGAAGCACCTTGTTTAATTGCCAGAATACCAGAAGTGCCAAGGGGGTGGGGGGGGGGACTTCCAGTCCAATAAACTCAGAATACCAATTAAGAAGATTAAAAAAAAACAGGATGTGTCCCACCAACCACCAAGAGGTGGATTACAGCCCAGTGGCAGCCCCTAAGGCTACTCACAACCCTTTAGCACAAATGTACTCAGCTTTGCCAGGTGTATAGACTGTGGAGGACTTGGATGATCCTCTTCAGTGCCAGAATCCTCAGACAAGGTAGTGGGATTCTGCAGATGGCAGATAGGAATTGGCTCCTCCTCCTCAGCCCCGCAATGCGCCAACAAGGTTTCCAGGTGCTATAAATAAGACAGAAACAACATATTTTTGTAGTTTTCTGTTTTACACAGAACAACACATGTAGCACTGCTAGCAATATTAAAAGCAATAAAACACATCCAATGTACTGCTTATTGCAGCAACTGCCACTCTCTGGAACAAGCCATTTAACCTCTCAGTCTGCACAACTGTCAAACAAATAGAAACTATATCCACAGGAAACACATTGTCATACTTGTAACAGATCTGTCATGAGTCAAGCAAACCTGCAGATTAGTGGAATTATTGCCAACTGGGAGGTCTTTTTTTATCCAAAAAGAGCTTGCAATGTAATCAGATGTGCCACCCCCAGATGACTACGTATACTGTGGTGTTCTGTGTCATGTTCCTTCTTTTCTAGTCATGTCAGTCAGTACCTTTGGACATGAATTGACAAGAATGAGCAGAACCATCACTGCTAATTGTTTAATTTCCATCAGTTTTTCAATCATTATGTTTTGTCATCACTCAAAGCATCATCCTAATAGTGTTGCAACATGGATAGACAAGAACAAAAATGACACTGAGCACCACTGCATGAAAAAGTAGTAATGGATGGGGGCACACTAGATTGACCCACCATAGCTGTTGAACTCACTCAGTAAACCTATCGTAACTCTCCTCCAGACCCACTGGACAAACTATTGCTCCTGCTACCAATACCTACACAAAGTACTGTACATGCTCCTGTTACAGAGGACATGGAGGACATCAAGATGGGCAAATACATAATTTAGCCTCTGAAGATTTGCTTGAAGCTGAATAATGGGCAAGGTGGAGAAGAGTGGGGAGTAGTTTTTGTTAGGTAGAGGAGCACAAAAATTACTAAACTTTTTTTCCAGATTCACATGAATATTTACTGCATTTCATGAACTTGGAAAAGGGAAGACAAAATAATTTGACTTATCATGTGCCCTATCCCTAAGGCTCAAAGCAGAGTACACATCTTAACACATCAAAATAAACAACAGCTTAAATAAAATGAGCACAAAAACACATTCTTCCACATGAACTAATTCTATGATCAGATCAGGGTTCAGAGATAGTTATTGCGCACCAGAACTATAAAAACTAACTAACCGAGAATGCTGTACCAGCCAAATGCCTACTCAAAAAAGTAGTACTTTATCCCAATGGGTGACTGATGCACCTGTGATGTGAGGGCTTGGAAGATAGCAGTCTATAATGAGACAATAAGATCATCAAAAAATGTGAAACCAATAGAATTCTACTGATTCTCCAAAAGTTTGGATAATTTCGATCCATGGCACCAAATCACTTTCTGTATTAATAAAGTCTTACATTTCACCTGCTAACTCAAAATACTTTCATCAACATATCTGGTCAGATTTTTCCATATTATTGGAAAAAATTGAAAGACAGTTTAGGCTCACAAAGATCCCACTCTTAGGATTAATTGTAGAGTGGGACAGCATGATTTACATAATAAAGAGTCCATATGTGGGAATTTGGAGTTAGCTGTACCCTGCCATTTTACACAATGAAGGACAAAAGACATCAAATAAAGGTCTTACATTTATGGAATTACTTTTTAAATCTGAATATTGTAATTTAAATTGGAGAACTTGACGTGACAATCTTGCAAATTTTACATTCTTAAGCACCTGAGGGTACTATACCATTGACTTAATATGGACCAGTTTATTTATATTACCAACAATGGAAGCTTAATATCATATCACAGTGGAAAAGAGATCATGTTCTGCTCATTTTAACATTGGAAATAAGAGGTGAAAATATAACTAAACAAGCATTTGTCAATGCTGAACGTTGCTTGCATGTATGTGCTGTGCTTTTTTTTTATTTTGACCCCAACTTTTCAACCTACAGGTTTTATGATTTGCCTGATAAACATGACATGTACCATTTATAGTATATTTGTCAAAATGTTATTTCTTATCAGAGGTGCATTGACATGTCTCTTCCAGGATATAAAAAATGACACATATCATGTATATGAGGTGGTGCGGAAAAATGGCTATGTTGAAAGCCTGGAGTCAAAATATGAAAATTTAGCAAAGTTATGAGTGAACACTGAAATACTAAAATGTTTAGTCATAACCTGGGCATTTTACCATATTTGTACATCAAATTGTATGCCTTCTTATTACTCCACCTCATGAACCTGGTAGGTGAAAATGTTGAAATCCCTGGCAAAACATCATTCCACACCACCAAAATGTCATTCTGTACCACTGGTGCGAAAACACATTTTGGGCAAGATTTGATAAAATGACAGCTACCACATTTATGAGGTGGTGTGAAAAAAATGGCTATATTGAAAATTTGGGATCAACATATTACAAATTACTAAAGTTTCAAGCAAGCATAGAAAAATGTCAACATATGCATATAACTGTGCCATTTTTACAAAGTTTGACCCCACATTTTTCATTTAGTCTTATATGATCCCACCTCATGGACAAGGATGGAGAAAATGTTCAGATCCCACTAAAAATAGGTGATTTTGCAACATGACCACAAAATCACCTTTTTAAGCTGATTTCATAATTCCACTGCCATTGATCAAGAGGTGGGGTCCCAAAAAGGCAATGTTGAAGATCTGTGGCCAAAATATTCAAAAATAACATAGTTATCCATCAATGTTCAAAACCCCATTGAAATACATTGAACTACACTTACCTTAGTTTCTCATATCACAGTCGGTAGTTACAACAGTAAGATGTGTCTTTGACGGTAGAGTGGCTTTTCACCATGGGGCATGTTCAGGTCAGTGAGAGTATTTGGGAGGGTGTGTGGTGGTGGATGCTGAGGTGGAGGTCAGGGTGGGGGTGAGTGGGGGGTGGAATGTGTGTGGGGGCAGATTAGAGAGGAATCATTTTCTGCTTTACAGGTTAAAAAAAATCAAGGGATGGTTTCTTTATTTCAGGAATTTTCCAACACTGTGATTGGGTACTTCTGTGCTAAGTACATGTTCAGCAGCACTGGGGTGAGCACCCCGGTGCTGACACCTATAAAATGGAAATGGGGCAGGTGACTTGGACAGGGGGTAAGAGAAGCAGTCCAGGTGGTGAGTACCCCAGTCCAATAGATAGATAGATATATAGATAGATAAACAGATAGCTAGATAGATAGATAGGTAGATAGATAAAGCTGGTCTGGTGGCATGGAGGGCTGAGATGCTGGATGCCTTACCTCCTCTCTTGCCTGCAACCCGGGTTCAGCAACCAGCCTGAGTTGTTGGGGGTTGGTCAGGGGGAGGTGATGAGCAGGAGTGAGCTGCCACAAGGCAGCTTTCCTGTTCCAGGGAGGGATGTGGGTTTCCCTGGTTCTTGGCTGCCATCAGTTGGAGGCTAGGTGGCAGCACCAAGCCACAAGGGAGACCAGGCATTAGGCTGGGTGTGAGGAAGGACCATCACCAGAGCTACAGAACAAATGAGGGCCTCCATACACATGCGTAACCATGTTCTGTGGTCCCCAGAGTAATGGGGAGTAAATGGAAAATGGGGAACTGAGGCAGGCTAAATGAAGTCCTGAAGCTAACAGAGTGAATTGTGATCCTCTGAGAGAGGACCACAGCAGTGCTTGCCCAGGGCCCCGACTGGAGAAAATGCTATAAGAAAAAGATAGGTAGATAGATAGATAGATAGATAGATAGATAGACAGACAGACAGACAGACAGACAGACAGACAGACAGACAAATAGATAGATAGATATAGTCACAGAAATGTTGTGCGGTACCGTGCACAATGTATCAGTACATGGTAGCGGTACACATGCTATTCAATGGGTATAATGCTTATGCATCATTTGGTATATTGTGCTACTGGGCAACTTTTGCACGATTTCCATGATAGATAGATAGATAGATAGATTGATTTCAGTAAAAGGAGCAATTCTGGAGCCTTGGGGGGGGGGGGTCTGAAACCCAAGACAGTGGCAAAAACATTCCAAATGCTGAAAACAGAAATTCAATGAGCTTCTTGCTCACCAGCTTCATGCAAATGCACTAAAAATACCACCAGCAGCTTAATCTGGTTCAAGGTCAGTTGGCATTCATCTGTATCCTCCTCGTCCAGGTCATGCCTGAAAATAGGCAGGATTTGTCTAGTGCACTTACCCAGTCAACAAAAACTAAATAAATGAAAGGATTGAAGCTCCTTCTGATTGGTGCACCTTCAGTCCTTTCAACTATAATACACAAAGTTTCTACCCAGCAACTAGTCGGTCATGACTACAGAGCGTAGTCATTGGTCTGGACTGCCAAGCCCTTTCCAGCTTTAGTTGCAATGGACTCAGCAGTTACACACCTCTGAAATGGCTGTTTAGTTTAACAAAACATTTCTTGCACATGCATAAGCAAACATAAAAATAAAGGCATCATGCTGACATTTCTAAACTTACTCAAAGAAAGGTTCACAAAGTACCTAGTAAATGTTGTTATGTCTATGTGGGGGACAGTTTCAAGTATTTGTAAAAGCTAAAGTCCTCAGCTTGAATTAGTACCACCCCGGTAGAAATCTATGCTTCAATTTCAAACATTTCTTTCCCTACTATAATAAGAAATCTATAAAGTAGTAAAATCTAGACTAACACTCAAAACCTGGTTTTATCTCCTGTAAATGTCTTATATTCCTTGCTGACTTGGAGCCTTTGTAAATGAGCCCCCAGCTCAAAGGTATTAATCCAAATTTGAAATAAATAAATAAATAAAAATAAAGAAAATATCACTAAAATAAATTGCTTGCCATAATAAGAAAAATTAGGAGACACTGAACACTCAAACTCTTGAGCAGGAAAAGATCAAATATCAACAAGCCCAGTAAGATTACTTAAGACCAACTTTGTTTTCTAAAGATACTAAATGGTTTTGTCTATATTCACAAATAAGGTAAGAAATTGACAACTCAGTATGACAATGCAGATATTCCAGTTGGCATAGGAAACCTATGTTTTGCATAGCTTCTCTTTTCCAATCAGAAAATGAATTAGTTTTTTGTAATTTCTTTAATTCTGCCAGCAGTTTACATACTGGTACTGTATGCTTTACATTCTGAGTGCTGTAAACTCCTGGGAATTGTCCAAAGCCGCAAGCCCTGGTACTATCACAGCAGACATTTACAAAGGAAAATAAGATTTGTGGGCACCATTACTTTTGCATTTTTTTCTCATATTGCAAAAATTGGCTACATACTGCACATGTGTTGTGGAAGGGTCAATAATTGTTCCTATTTGTAAAAATAAAGGTTCATTTCAAAATCCCCCCTTGTGAATCAGCCAGTTAACCTCTTGAACAACTTGTAAAAGATATTTACTTATATTATTTTAAGTGACCTTAACAGATAGGTAAATAAAAATACAGTCTTGTTAGAGATCCAATTCAGATTCCAGGAAGGAAGGAAGGTCCACAGTTGATACTTCTTTCATACTTCTTCATGTAATTGAAATATACTCCCTGACCAAAAAATCTCCTTTGTTTTTCATCTTCACAGATTTCTTACAGGCCTTTGAAACTATTGTAGATGTGCACTTTAGAAAAAGATGGACAGGGTGGGTGTCCCCATTGCACATTTATTATTGCTAATTTATATGCACACACCTGAGCTTGTGTGAGATATTCTAGTACTGAAGCAATGTCCCAGAGATTCTGTAGAAATCTGGGAGTAAAACAGGGATGCCATTTGGCACCTGATTTATTTAATACTTACATTAATGCCATATTTTAAGATATGAATAATCTCAATTGTCATAACCCTAAGATCTTAGATAGGGACTGCAGCATTTGATGTATGCCAATATATCCAGTCTTATTCTTCAGAGAAAACTATCTTATTTTCAGACAATTGGTGAGCAACATCCCAAACTATGACAGCAGGTAAGGCATCATCTAGGCTTCCTTGGTACCTGAATGAATCCAAATTAACCAGAGTAAACCTTTTGGGGCTACCTGGTGACTAAATGCACAAACAATCTTATTTGGACTCATCATACATTATTTTTTTGAGAATAAAATCAAGCAGCAAGTAGGAGTCATTGACCACTGTGTTAAAGCTGACCTACAAGTATTTAATGTAAAGCTAAAGTCATGTATTCCTTACAGTATCAAAGTATAAGTGCAAGGCGGTATTGCAGTATTGAAAGGAAGAGTTTCTACATCTTATAAAACTCTTCTAAAACTGCCAAAATGTACTCCTAACACAGCTGTCATCTCTGAGTTTGGCTAAATATGGCTTAAAATATAATAGTGCAAAGAAATTGTAAATATTGGCTTTTAAAGAAACATAAAACAAACTGGTATTTTAAAGATGTTTGGGAAGAAAAAATTAATTGGTTTTAAGTTGCCATGGCATAGCAATTTAAAAAATCTACTAAATATATTAGGCTTTGGATATATTTATCTTTTTCCAACCATGGAACTGTTATACCTGACTAACTCTAAAATTAGCCAAATATATATTGATCAGGCGAAGCAAGAGGATTCGGCCTTGGTGGCTGACCAGAGGTCAAGTGAATGGCTGGCACACTGCAAAAGGACATAAGAGTTAGAGTTTTAGTTAACACTATGGCTTAACACAGAAGACAGAAGGGTAACAACCCATTATCGGTTTGAGCTATACAATGGCATATTTCTGGCTGTATGACACTATGATACTTAAAGAAAGAGGAATGCTCTCCTTTTTGTCTTTGTAGAACTTAAAGCCTATAATGTACTCCATGTGGTTTTGATTTGTGCCATTTTTAATAATAAAAGAAGTGTTTATTTGGCCTCTTATTTGACTAATACTTATGAATCTAAAGAAAGGTTTCTAGAATGCCTCATGACTTTGAAATCAGAAATCACAATATGTAAGCTAATATAGTTTTTTAGGTCAACAGAAGAAAAGGAAAACATCTTTGCTGTACTGTAACTTACATTTAATTGTATATTTTTATGCCTATCTCATGAATTTACTTCTATATATTGTGATTTTAATTTATATTTTTGTAATAATATTTACAAGTGTATTGAACAATAAAGGGAATTTATTGATTTAGCCCCACTTTAAACACCTCCACCAAGGTGGAACTATGCAAGATACAAAGAAACAAGTTCCAAATGATGGGAGCGGCAAATGAAAAACCTCCATCCCCAGATTGCTTTAATCAATGACCACCAAAAAAATGCCTCAGTGTAGTGGAGATGGTGGGCAGGAGCATGTAAGGCTAAGAAACCTGTTAGATAGCCAAGACACAGACCATGTAGGGCTTTGCATGTTAACAAAACAATATTTAAAGTGGCGCACTAATGAACTGGCAGCCACTGCAGTTTGTGTATCACAGGTGAGATATGCTCAGAGTGTTTAAATCTGGCAATAAGCCATGCTGCCACATTCTGAACCAACTGCAGGTTGTGCATAAACTTCCCAGATATCCTAAGCAAAAGAGAATTCCAGTAGTTGAGTCTAGACATGATGGAAGAATGTATTATGGTCACCAGGTCATTGTGCACTAGATAGGGCTTAAACCAGGCTTACACAGGAGGGCTGGCAGTATAGCCTAGAGGTTAGAGTAATGAGCTGTGAATGAGTACATCCAGCTGATCTGGGTTTGATTCCCACAGCCTCTACTTGCATACGGTGTGACTCTGAGAAAGTCACTTAACCAGCCCAAAGCTCCTGGGTCACCCCTGAAAACAGGCACTTGTGCCTAGTATCCCTTACCTGGTTAACAAAGAATAGAATCAATATGACTTAGTTGGTAAACACTGTAGACCACTTCTGTGACCTGATATTCCAGTGGCAACATGCAGTTCACAATGATCCTCAGATGTTTTATTTGATCCACAGCTCTCAAATATAACCATTTAAACATGGACACACTAGTGATACAGTGGCCATGGTTGACCCATCAAGAACCGGTTCCACTAGCAGTACCTTTGTATTACCAGGATTGAAGCTCAGCCAACTGTAGGTCATCAAGTCCAAGATCTCTTCTGGACCACCATCCAGAACAGATGCAGTTTTAGGCCAGGTCTGGTGCAAAAGACAAATACATCTTTGTATCATCTGCACAGCAGTGAAACTCTACCCTGTACTATCTAAGGATCTCTCCCAGAGGCAGCATTTATACAGTATATAACATAGGGGACAGAATGGATCAAGCAGCACCTCATAGCTGATTGCTACATGTCACAGTGAGAAAAAAACACATCACAATCTGTTGGGACTTGTCAAATAAGGACTTAAACCTTTAAAGTGTTTCCGTTGAGTCCTCCATATTGCTCCAGGCAACCCATTAAATCCTCATTATATACCTGATCCAATGTCAGTGAGAATTTAAGGAGAACAACAATAGTGTGTTTCCTCTATCCTTCACCAGAGGAAGGTCATTAACCACTCTGACAAGAGTAGTCTCTGTATTGTGCTATAGACTGAAATCCAATAGGAACAGTTTATAGATACAGCAAATGTTGAGGTGTGAATATAACTGTGTTGCCACTACCATTTCAATAACCTTCCCCAGACAGGAAAGGTTTGAGACAGGCCTGTAATGTTTAAGGGAGTCTATTTCTAGGATGGTTTCATCAAGATGGGTCTCACTATGCACTCATAGTACTAACAGATGATTTGTATGGCTGTGGGCAAAGCCTACAGCCATCTTGCTGTCTGTAGCTGGAAAAATGGAGTATCATGGACCACATATTTTGGAGTTTTCATTGTATCCTTCTACATCTACAAATCACTATGCCAAATGAAATAAAACACTCCCTTCTTTCTGTTTAGAATGTTGTAGACATATCTCCAAGCTGCTTATCAGATGGCCATTAGGAAACTGAAACAGCTTGTTAAATATTGGTTGCCTATTAAACTGGAGATTTGTTTATCCCCTTTGAAATTCAACAACTTGCACATTTAAATACTTAGCATTTAAACATGTTCTTCCTACAAGCTTCAGCTGGGCAGGTATTGTCTTTCAAGAAAGATTCATACCTCATAAATGTCACCATTTTCCAGCAAACCTAAGGCACTATCTGATAAGCACTGTCTCAGACATATGCCAGGACTTCTATGAACTGTTCTGCAAAATTAATAGCTATTAGCAGGTATTTTTCACTATACATTTGGGAAAAAATATATTGAACTACAGCAAACACACACACACGCACACACTGCAGGCAGCAATAACTGCTGCTGAGACAAACTGATGTGTATGCTATGCAATGGAGAGGGGTGTAAAGTAGAATTGCTGAGGAGCAATCACAGATTTGTTTTATAAATAGCTGTGCTCCATTATGTTTCCAGACTAGTTGATATAAACCATTCCAATTCTGCATATAATATTTAATTCATGGTCTACCCTAACAAACTAGAAAGTGCTGTTCCCTTTGCTTGGCAACGGTGCAAAAACTGAAAGGGACTGAGGAATAGCATCAGGAGAACAGACAAAACTACTTTAAATAGTGACATGCTTACACACACAGACACAGACACACACCCTGAATGACAGCCCCCAAGGGCTATAAAACAACCAGGGAAAGTTAGAAAAATCTCCTTTCACAGCCAGAACTTAAACAAAAAACACTGAGTTGAAGTTAGAACACACAAAAAGTTAGTAATACCTATCTTTTCCTGATTTTAATGTAGTTTTCCTTTAATTGAGTGATCTGCAGTACTGCCTCTTTTTATTTTGCAAGCTGAAACCTCCTCTATAGTGTTTTATGTGCCTTTTCTTTCTGTGTTACATTTCAGTGCTTAATTTACAACCATTTCAAACTGAGAAACTTGTTTTGCCGGTATCCCCTCCCCCACTCATCCAGAGGTGTCAATTCTTTTGTTTGTTAACCATGCTGGTTGATCTTACTTGCTTCCCTCATAGTAAGAATGTGAAACTAAACTTGTGTTATTTAAAATGATTGATACAATGATATGTCCAGTTTGCACCTCTTTGGGATGAAGCTGTACCCCTTTACCTGTATGGAGTAATTCACTGGGCACCAGCTCTGAAGACCTCAGCTGGAAGATACAACATGCATGTAAGCAGGGGTGTAGCAAGGCATTTTAAACTGGTACTCAAGATGAGAGATGATGGAACTGTTGCCTACGGGGAAAGATTCAGGGAGTTAAATATTTACTCTCTAGAGAAAAGGAGGGAAAGAGAAGACACGATAGAAGCATTCAAATACCTCAAAGGTATCAATAAGGTGCAGGAAGGTTCAATTCTGCTGAGAAAGAGATGTTCATGGACAAGGGGGCATGATATGTAGCTAGAAGGGGGAAGAGTTAGAGGGGATACGCGGAAATATATCTTTACATATAGGGTGGTGGACACCTGGAACAGCCTGCCAGCAGAGGCAATGGGTACCAAAATGGTAACAGGTTTCAAACATGCATGGAATACACATAAGGAGACCTTGGAAACAGGACTGGAGTGCGGGGGTAAGGCTGGAGATCAGATATGGTCCATGACAGCACAGTACCTAGGGACCTTAAGGCAGACTAGGTTGGCCAGGAGGTCCTTTTCTGCCGGCAGATTCTATGTTTCTATGTTAGTCATTAACTGGTACTTGAGCATTATAAATTCATGTTGACATCACTTTTAAGATGTTAAATATAAAGCCTATGGTACCAGTAACACAATGCCATAAACAAGTGCTGCTCAAATATTCAAAATCCATGGAATCAATCTATTGTCAATTTAAATCAAAAATATGTATCTCTATAGCAAACAGGGCCATAAAGAAAAAGAAAGAAAAAAGAAACACAGATAAAAAAAGTGTGCATAAAATAAGCCAAAGCAAGGGGGGAGGGGGTTATAATATGTATAAAACAAATAAGCAGCATTGAAATGCATTTTTGTTAAACTTGAGAAAGAATGAAAGCTCAAGTAAAATATAAGTCCTAAATATAGAAAACAGTTGAAAAAGATAAAAAGGAAGGGGAAGGGTCCTAGATACAGTAGAAAAGAGCAAAACAAAACAAAAAATCAAAGAAACTGATTGGCACAAAATTTAAAACAACAAAATAGTATATGATATTTGGCAAATTATTAAGGGCAACATATTATCATTTGCAATAGTTTACATTAAAAGAATCAAGGAATATAACAACAAATGATGACAAGCAAGATGGCTAAATGAGGATGTGAAGAAAGTTACTCAACAACAACAAAAAAAAAAAAATCTTAAAGGGACACTGTCAGCCTCAGATCATAAAAATCTTACCCCAGATATAGGTAACAAAGTTCTGACTTGCTGTATGCAAAGATGCATAAAATTGCATTTTTTTTATCACATTTCCTTTTCTTTCAGCATTTTGTCATTTCTGCTGGGATGACTGAAATTGGAGCCACCAGCAACATGATCCCTACCATGCTAGTTGTCAGGGACCACCCACCCTGCTGTGCACCAGCACGCTGGCAAGTCACTTTCCTGTCTTCAATGATCACTGACCTGTAAACCACAGGATTCTTCAGAGGGTTTCTGCCTGCACAATCTCATTCTAACTCTTCTGGTGAGTGATTGTTTTGTTTCTACGATTGTGCACTGATTCAATAGGACATGGTAGCTATCTTTATAGACATTATTATAGATGTTAGATGCTCACCTCAGCCCCTCCATTCTGCAAATACTTCCTCAGTGTAGTGGCACCCATTTCTCAATGACTACATGGATGTCACTCAGTCTGAAATGATATGTTTCTTGGATCATGAAGGAGTCATTGCAGCATCATCTATTTACTCCCCGGACGTGATGGCACCCATTTCTTGGTACCCACATGCATGTGGCTTTGTTGGAGTGGATCAGTTACTGGTACCACAAAGTAGTTACAGCTGCATCATCAGTTTACTACCTGACTGTAGTGGCACACGTTGCTTGGTAACTACATGGATGTAGTTCGGTCTGAACAGATCAGGTAGTGCGACTGCAAATTAGTTGCAACAGCATCATATATTTGCATGCCAAGCTGCTTACATGTCTGCCTGCTGTGATAATTAGTTTTGTTTTTTTGTCAGATTCTTTCACATCGGGCATTTACAGTAAGCTCTGAAGTCTGTCTTTCTCCAAGCACGTAGCCTGCATCCCATTGGTGGATTTCGGATTCTACTCTGATGCAGTTGTAATGGCTATGTATACTGAGAACAGGAATGTGTATATTCACCCCATCCCTCCACTCCTGTAGTAAAACCAGACTTGTAATACAATCAGTTTAGTCTTCCCTCTCTAGCCAAGCACCCTCCTCCCCTCCTGAACCCCACATAGTGGCACATCGATATGTATCAATAGATGTGGCCAGTCTTGCCGGTAAAGTTTTTTTGCTAAATTGCCTTGAATACCATTGTTGCAAATTCCAACTTTAATTTCACAGTTATTGAAGGACCACAATCTGCTTCTCATTATGCAGGTGTGTGATGCCTTACTTTAGCTTCACTATGATTTGCTTATGTCTGAACAGATTAGGTACTCTGTATGCAAATTGGTAATGGCTGCCACACAAACAGGTCCTTGCCACCACATACTTTGCCTACAGCTGGTATATTTTGGTGTTATTTCACTAAAAGCTGGTACACCTCAACTATCAATGGTGTTCATTCCCTTGAGTACATTACAGGCATGCATATGTGGTCCTTTCAACCAATATTGAATCTTGCAATTGCATGCTGTTCTTGGCATTTGTTGCTTTGCTACTAATGTATGAATCTGTAGCTCATGGGGTGAAATTTGTTCAATTACTGTGCAATGTGATGAGCGGTAAGACTCTTAGTATTGTCTTCCATAATACTAATTAGAACATCTTAGTGTGCTGCTTGCTTAGACTGTCTAAACATTCGGTAATTCCTATGCCATGAACGGTGTCTCTGTATTCTTCCGTATTATGTGTGTAGAAGGGGTGATGAGATGCATCTTTGGAAGTGCCCCATTTGGGGGTTACAGGTGGCAGGGTGGGTGTGGTGTGGTGACTGGCAGGAGCCAGTGCAGTCTGCCCTTTTCTTTGATGACACCCCAATCTTCCACATATTTGCAATTGGCTGCAGTGTTGCACTTGTCATGCAGTGGTGTGCAGACACAGAGACTGCACTTGGCACCACTGACCACTGTGTATTTCTTCAAACATTGGCAAATTTGAAGCTGATCCTACACACACGCAGATGTTCTCACCTGAGTACTCTACATCAGACTGCTCCAATGCTGTTTGTACAACATATGCCATCATTGTGATTGGTTGACCATCCATGGCACACCAGACATTACATCATAAGTTTTAGCCCACCTGATAGGCTAGTGATGCACAAGTCTTTAGGATCAAATTTCTTGTATATCCAGGTCACAGAAACCCCTGTTCTCCAGTTCAAATCGTGCACCTGATCAGGCTACTAGCACACCAGGATCCATGTTGTTCTACTCCAGAAAAGTAGGCCTTTCATTTATATTCCTTATATTGCTATAATACTAAAGGCAAGAATAGTAATTCATATGTGCTGCAGTTGTTTGTGTGGCTCCAAAAGGGGAAATGTCTCCTTCAGCATTCAATTTTGGGAAATAAATGATGAGGCCAATATTTTGCTCTGTTATTATTGTTTATTGTTTCTGTGGCTATATATATATCCCTATGCTGCTGGCCTATAACTTAAAGCCAGCAAGTTGCATTGCAGTTTTGTTTTCCTGAAGTGTTATTTTTTAAATTAACTCTGTCTTGGCCCTTCTGGCCTATTTGAAGGTTGTTTTATTTGTTTAATTTGTCTATTTGGCTCTAATCATATTCTGCCACCCCCCTTCATAAAAAGAAAGGGGATATTTCCTTGCTGATAATGCTTTTTGTCTCATCGCAATCTGGTAAAGAAATCACCCCTCACTCGATCGCGAGTCCTGGCATCTGCCTGCACCCTTTACCCCTCGCGCAGTAGCGCAGCACGCAGGCAGTCTTCCCCCATAACCCTGCACTCGCTCAGTAACTCCGCGAGTGAGTGCAAACAGCAATCGATGTGACGCTTTGCAAGTAAAGGGGAATTCCTCCCCCCTGTTTTAACAGCATTCCCCTGCTCAACCAGCTTGTCCCTAGGGCCAGGGGAGCCTGTACCTTATCCCAGGGGAGCATGGCCCTATACTAGGCCTCTGGCCTACTATTACTCAATGCCACATGGCGTCCTTCCCCCCCCCGGTGCATGGTCAGGGTCTACATCAATAGGAAGAGCATCCCCCTAAACACCACCTCTTCCACTCACAGAATCCCCATTTTGGGGGATTTTCCTGTCATTTGGGGGTCGTTATTGTCGCCCCATGCTCTTTCTCGGCCGCATGGTCTCCATGGCCTACTTCTCCTCACTTGGGGATCGCTCTCTCACACCATGTGATAGTGCCCCCTTCCAGTACAGCCCCTTCTTCAAATTTAAATCCCAAATCAGGAATAATTCTAGTTAATGACTGTTTCTTCTTCTTCCCCATGCTATCCTCGGCCGCATGGTCATGCGGCCTGATCACGGCTTCTCCTGGTCTCCTGGCCTAGTGTGGGGGGGAGTGGAATGCCTTCCCCCATAAATGCAAATCACCCTGCTTCACAAGTGCTCTTTTTCTTCTGCAATGTCCTTCTCAAGCAATGATCATGACAACGCTGATCCCTTAAAAATGCACGTTGAGAGTGAGGGGTAAAATATCCTCTATGTCCAATGAACAAAGCACTCCAGAGTGGGGCTACATATCAAGACCTTAGGAAAAAAAGGAGATACTCAGTCACAAGAAACAAAGATGGCGATCCTACGGTCTCGGCCCATCCTATCAACCCAAGGTCTTCCTCTACCTCCATATGGGGTCCCTCCCAATAGCGACCCCATATTTCTCCAATATCGAAAATAATACCTCCCTCTAATTCATATGGGTTCTCTCCTTAGTGACCCCATATACCTCACTAACAGACTGATGGTCCCTCTCCATTGTGACCTTCAATGTGTTTTTCTCCATGCTGGGTCCCTCACTATAGCAACCCCCCATGCTGAACCTTGCCTGCAATCTTTTATACACCCTCCATAAACACTCTCCCAGGTCAGCGTTTTTCAGCAGCACCCTATGGATTTCTCCTAGAATGTGCTGTACTTCTAAGACTGTATTAACAGCTATGGGGCATCCACTAATTTGGAGGCCCATTGTCAACCAGCCCTAACAATATGCTTGCCTTCTTTTCTCTTCCTCTCTCCACTAGATGGTCAAGGCCAAGAAATGCACCTCTTGTAATGCTACTCTCCTGCCCCATGCCCCAGGCCCCCTATGCTCCGCCTGTCTTCATGATGATGACCTATTGCTGGAGCAAATTCCTGCCATGGGTTCCAGCAATCCAGGGCCCAGTGGCTCTACTTGGATGGATCCTGGAACCATCTTACTTCAGAACCAGCAGGCCACTGTAGCAATGATGGAGAGCCAACAGAATTTTATGCTGAAGATAATGGAGAAGTTAGAATCCCTTACCCAGCATAGATCAACTACCGCACCACCTCCTGAGCCAGATAATGCGGGGGGGGGGGCCAAATGAAAAGCATCCGGATACTGCAGAACCAGTACCAGACAATCATAAACCAGACTCCGGAGAGGACAAGCAAATACCAGATGAAGAGGATGGGGCAGAGACTGATGACGAGGACATGGAACCACAATCCATGCCATCTCTTACATTTAAACTTTACTCCTTCGACATGGTTCTGGGCCTCATGAAAATAGTCAAGGCCACTATGGAGTTTGACATCAAAGAAGGAAAACCCGAGTCAAAATTAGACCCCATGATTCGACAAAAGGTGACTATCAAGGAGATTTTTTCCGGTATGCCCAGCGATTGAGGACATTTTCAACAAGGAGTGGCAATCCACAGAGCCTAGCAGAATATCAAATAAGAGAAACTTGGACCACATGTATCCAGTCCAAGAAGATAAGGCCAGCAACTGGTGCACAGCCCCAACCATTGATTCTCAGGTGGTGGCACTCAGTAAGAAAACCATCCTACAATGCGGAACCATATCCTTAAAGGATCCGACAGACAAGAGGGTGGAAGACATGTTAAAAAAGGCCTTCAAAATCGAGGGAAATGCCACCAAAGCTTCTACTATGGCCATTTGCACAGCACATGCCCAGATCCGCTGGCTTGAGGAGCTCCTTGAGCAGGCAAACCCCAAATCCAGAGAGGCAGAACTGTTAGAATGAACTCTCAATGCTGCAAAATACCTGGCGGACATGGCGGTGGACACCCTTAGACAGCATGCCAGGGCTACAGCCATCACTAACCATGCCAGAAGAGCGTTGTGGCTAAAATTATGGGAGGCCAACAATGAATCCAAAACACTATTGCAAAATCTACCTATGAAGGGAAAGCACGTTTTTGGGGAGGGCCTGCAGGAATACCTAAAACAGAGAGAGGAGGGAAAAGACCTACTCAAAAATAGTAAAAGGCACACCTACCTCCCTTCAGTGAGGTGGAGGTTTCAGGGGGAAACAAGTCTCACCAATCACGCAGAGACACCCATTTCCAGAACAATACATTTCGAGGCAGATGAACATCCAACGGATACCGCAGTCCCTTCACCCATTCCTATCAACCTTCCTCCTTTAGAACCTGTGGGTCCAAGTTTGGAGGAAGAGGTAGAGGTAATAGGGGAAAGCAACAATAATTACGTGACCAGAACCCCACGAGGACAGGGAACGTACCCTCCCGTGGGACAAAGATTGTCGCTTTTCAGACACCAGTGGTTCTGCACAACCTCAGACAAGTGGGTCCAGGAGGTGATGTCAAGAGGATACTCCACAGAGCTATCCCAATCCCCCAACACACTCAGGTTCTTAAGCTCTCCCATTGCCAAGAAGAATGCAACAGATCATCAGGTCCAACATATCCTGTTGGAATTGTTACAAAACAGAGCAATCCAGCCCATCCCCCCGCATGAACAGAAACTAGGAGTGTACTCCATTTTCTTCCTTGTGCCCAAAAAATCAGGAGAACTATGCCCATTTCTGGACCTGAAGCACCTCAACCAACGTGTAGTTTCCCAAAGATTCAAAATGGAAACCCTAAAGTCGACCCTATGCAGTATCCGGGTAGGTGATTACTTCATGTCCTTAGATTTGAAGGATGTATACCTTCACATACCTGTCAGACCAAAACACAGACAATACCTCAGGTTCCACATTCTAGGTCAGCATTACCAGTATCAGGCCTTACCCTTCGGTCTTACCTCAGCACCAAGGGTGTTTACCAAGGTGTCAATAGTCTTAGTAGCCAGACTCCGAGAGCAAGGTTTGGATATCATTCCCTACTTGGATGACTGGCTGATTCAGGCATGCTCCAAGAAGCGCTTGCATCAAGACACCATGATCACTCTAAGAGCATTCGAGGAGCATGGCTGGGTAGTGAACTGAGCCAAGAGTCACCTGGCGCCCATGCAACAGACAGAACACCTAGGGGCTCTACTCAGCATGTCACAAGGATGGACAAAACCATCCCAGACAAGGGTGCACGACCTGTTAAGATTGTCTCACCACCTGAGGGCTTGCCATCAGACAACCATGGGACAAATAGCCCAGTTACTAGGTTGCATGGCATCTTGCATTGACCTGATTCCTTGGGCCAGGTGGCACATGCTACCCCTACAGACTCATGTCCTCACTCAGGGATCACTGAATGAGTACAACTTGCATGTCATAGTCCCACTACCACCATCAGTGAGACACTCATTAACATGGTGGACAGTGAACTCCAATCTCACACGAGGGGACCCACTAGAGGTATCTTACAATGCCACTATAGAAACGGACGCAAGTCTATCAGGCTGGGGAGCGTGCTTGGGTGACCTGATGGCACAAAGCCAATGGACATCATCAGAAGCCAAGTTGTCCATCAATGTCCTAGAAATGAGGGTGGTATCCCATGCTCTCAAAGCTTTCAGATCCTCCATTTCCGGTCAGTCGGTTCTGATATGTTCCGACAACCAAGTCACGGTGGCATACATCGCCAAGCAAGGGGGCACCAGAAGCAGAGCTATGCTGAGGAAGGCGGTGTCGGTCCTCAATTGGGCACAGACCAACCTCACACATCTCGTCGCAGTACATCTCGCAGGCAAGCTCAATGTGCCAGCAGACCGACTCAGCCGACAACAAGTTCACCCAGGAGAGTGGCGTCTCCACCCCAGTCTTTTTCAAATGATTCAGGAGACTTGGGGACCAGTATCCATGGACCTCATGGCCACAACAGAAAATGCGCAGGTCCAAAAGTTCTATTCAAGATACAGGGAAAAACAGTCTCAGGAGACTGATGCCCTGTCACAACCTTGGTTCTGGGAGCAAGCGTACGTGTTCCCCCCCATTCCCTTGCTACCCCAAGTACTAACCAAGATCCGATCATCACGACGAACCATCATTCTGGTGGCACCCTACTGGCCATGGTGAACATGGTTTGCCATGGTATTGGCCAAGACAATGGACAGTCGCAGATTTCCCTACCGGCTGGATATGCTGACACAGGGTCCGGTACTTCACTCGGCTCCACAGACCCTAAAACTCACAGCCTGACTCCTGAGAGGAAGAGACTGATGAGAGCAGGTTACCACAAATCAGTCATATCAATGATGCTACAATCTAGACTATCCTCGACCACCTCTACCCATGGTAGACAATGGTCAGTGTTTGTAAGGTGGTGTCGAGAATACGGTAAGGACCCTGAACTTGCAGACATGTCCACC
This sequence comes from Neoceratodus forsteri, assembly GCA_016271365.2. NCBI lineage: Eukaryota > Metazoa > Chordata > Ceratodontiformes > Ceratodontidae > Neoceratodus > Neoceratodus forsteri. The sequence goes on from CM028131.1 coordinate 452,592,685, forward strand.
ATTCTTTTGTTCCTTCAACAGGGAGTGGACAAGGGGTTGGCTCACTCATCACTCAGGGTACAGCTCTCAGCCATTGGAGCAGCCATTGGTTCCATTGGGAGATACAGCCCGGGAGCACACCCGGATGCCCTGCGCTTTCTAAGAGCAGTGGCAGTGCTATGACCCAGAGTCAGACCATCCATTGCCCCCTGGGATCTCCCCCTAGTATTAGAGTCCCTCAGTACAGCTCCCTTCGAACCACTACATGAGGTAGAACTCTTCTGGGTCGGTCTCAAGATCTGCTTCCTTGTCGCTATCTGTTCAGCTTGAAGGATCAGAGAGCTAGGAGCAGTGTCACACAAAGAACCTTACACCATGCTCACCCCTCAAGGGGTACACCTACGTATGGTACCAGCCTTCCAACCGAAGGTATCCTCCACATTTCATAGGGAACAACCCATTGAGTTGCTTACCTTTTCTGGAGACACTCAACTGGGCATTAAGTCTGTCCCACACCATCTAGATGTCGGGATCACCCTGTCCATTTATGTATCTAGAACTCTGCCCTTACATAAGACAGAGAGGTTATTCATCGTCACAAGGGGACAAAGCCAAGGCAGGGCAGCCTCTAAGACCACCATTGCTGGCTGGCTCAGAAGATCCATCCAGGAAGCCTACATGGCTAAGCAAATGATGCCCCCAGAAGGTATCAAGGCCCATTCCATGAGATCAGTAGCTACCTCCTGGGCAGAAAGGGCAAACATGTCTTCAGAGGACATCTGCAAAGCAGCAACATGGACTTCCATCCATACGTTTGCCAGACACTACAGACTGGAACACCTGTACAAGATACAGCCCATTTTCGCTACCCAGATCCTCTTAACCGCCAGCTCTTCCTCTCACTCCTAGACCACTCTGTCTCCCTCCCTAGGGTACAGTACTGTTACTTATCTACCCATGATGTAATGTCTGGAGTGCCATGGATGGTCAACCAATCACAATGGGTGTTTATTCACCTGGTAAAGGTGATTGTGTTAGTTGACATTCATGGCACTCCAAGACCCTCCCGACAGAGTGCTCAGAGTGACCAGGATTAGACTACTCACATGAATGATTTAAGGGGGATTAAGCTATATGTCACTGAGGACATCCAAAGAATACTGACCGTCGGCCTATTAGGGGTCGAGTTTAGATTGTAGAAATAGGTAAATAAAACCAGGGCCACTGGCCCACATGTACTTATCGCCTCAGTCTGCAACATTGTATACAATGGTTAGTGTTGTTTTTGTCTCTCATGCTTGCGTTTTGCTAACCTTGATTTCAGCTATGGAAGATTCGAACTGGAGAACAGGGGTTTCTGGGACCTGGATATACAAGAAATTTGAGCCTAGAGTCATGTACATCACTAGCCTATCAGGTGGACTAAAACCCATGATGTAATGTCTGGAGTGCCATGGATGTCAACCAACACAATCACCTTTACCAGGTGAGTAAACACCCATTACATAGGGTTTGTGTTTTGCTGTACTCAGTGGTACTTGGTCAGGCATTGGTTGCGGTTCTATGCCCACTGCATCAGCATCTCTCTTGAGAAGTATTGCACAAAGGAAGCCAGTACACCACCACCAGCCCTAACACCCAACCCAGCCACATCCCAAATCAGCTTATTTTGACAGGTAACACTCAGAGATAGGTGTGATTGTGGAGTACTGTTATCATCATGCCATCATGGAATATCACCACAATGAGTTGCTTCTGGAAGATGGAATCAGTCTTTGACTCAGCATATTGCCCATCAGATGCAATGGCATCATAGTCGCACATTGTGTTGGTCCCTAAGGACATATCTTGTTGTACAACAACTGCTCCTGGCAGACCCATTGGTTTGCTGACAGCCTAACAAGAGGCATGCCCACAATAGTAGCTCAATGGGGTGCCTGTGCTTTTTATATCCTTAGCTGCCACTGAGTTTTGGTTGTTGCAAATTACTTAAATAAAGGACACATTCTAGAAACATTATAAACTCCAAATGAGTTGAAGATGGCGCTTGAGAGTGGCAGTTTACCAAAATTACAAGGCATCAAATAAAGTAGTTTTCCTCTCTTCTCCTTGACAGTGGCTACAGCGGCTAACTCTATTCATGACCAAATGTCATTTTACTGTTTTTTTTATCCTTTATTTCTTTCTGTGTTATTCGATGATGTTCTACACTTGCCAAATTAATTGTAAAAATTCCCTTTTTTAGAGAAAGCCAACTTCAGTTGTTTTTAGTACATGCTAAGCATGTAATTAGCAGCTCATTAGAAGCTGCAGTTACCATTCAGACAAACAGGATTATTACACAAAAGATTCCTCTAGAGTCAGTAACTCAGCACTGTTAAGAAGCACAGCTATTGTTTAGGTATTAGGTATGTGTGTAATCACAATCTGGCATTGGTTTGTATGTCTGTTGTAAACAGTCCTTCAGTACTACTACTAGTTCTGATTATTTCTTTCATGTATGCTGTCATTATTCAATATTTCCATACCACATTGACAACAGTCATTGCTGCCATGGATTTAGGGTGGTGCTCGTACATGAAGTGGTTGGTGAATAGGGTGACATATGAAACACAGAAAATGCTGACAGTCTAGGACTACTGTGACAATCAAGTCTACCTGTACGTCCTATGCTTGTATGCGGCCTTGGACCCTATGTGGTCACTGGCTTAGCACCAGTCCCCCAATGTCAAAATTCTTTTGTGCCTATCATGGACTAGTTTCAACCACCACATTGTGGTTCCTCTCATCCCCCACTGGGAGAGCATTCCGTGAATCCACCACACTATGCTTGTAGATCTACTTTCTAGCATTTCCTCTTAATCTTCTCATGACTCATTTCCTGTCATGATCCCTCATTTTTGTACCCCTTTCTGCATTGGAGGATGTCATGTTTATGCCTCTCAGATATTTGAATGCTTCCATCATGCCTTACAGCTCCATGACCCCCACCCCCCCAAGGAAAATGATGTAATGTCAAACAAAAACATAGTTATGGGCATGGGGTATGGTGAGTGAAATTCACCCACCATAAATGACTGAGGACTGGGAAATAAGATGGTGGTTTTAGTAACATTAATGGTGGATGGATTCAGTAGATTTGTGCCTTTAACTGAGGCATGGTGTTCTGAGCATCATGACTTGGAGGTTATGTTCCCAGGGTACAGGTTATTTAGGAGTGATAGGGTTAGTAGGATGGGTAGCAGGGTAACTATATATCAGGGAATGAATCTAGCACACAGAGCTTCTGGAAGATCAGGGAGAAGTGGAAAGCTTGTGGGTGAAACTCAAGAGGATGGCTAGGACAGCTTAAAGACTAGGGGCGGTATTCACATCCCCTGTGCTGAGTGTGGAAATGGACATGGATATGCTGCAGGTGTTTCAGATAGTGGCTGCGTGTTTGTGTGTCAAGCTATCCTAGTAATGGTGAACAGACATCTGACAGATATAGACTTGGGAATCCCATTGCCATGGTCAACTAGGAGTAGGGATATTCTAGGGTCACTTCAAGGTGACATCACGCAGTGGCTTGTCATGGAAATCCCTTAAGGAGGGACACATACTAGATGTTGTCCTACCCAATGGCGATAGCATGGAGGGAGTGGAAGTGGGGTCCAGCCTGGGGGATAGTGACCACTGCCTGGTGGCCTACTAGGTCAGGACAGGGAATGTGGGTTGCCAGACCACGTTGAATGGCCCTAGGCTTCGGGTGTGCAGATATTTCCTGTATGATGGAATTGTTCTGGGAAGAAGTTGGGGGTGGGTGGGAGGAGGTGGAAGGGGTGCCAGAAGATCTCAGGCAACTAAATCAAGGTGGTGCTCTGTAAAGTGACAAAAGGATGTGAAGTGTGCTGAATGTGGAAGGGTGCCTGGTATTTGTGTTCTTATGCTCACTGTTTTCTAAAAAAGTCTACTGCAGTAGCATATCTGTCTTTTCTCTGCTTTTTCTCTTTCTGTAGTGCCCCATTTTCAGGTTGGCCACCTGAGCACAAAATGGATGCTTCTTTACTGTATTCTTCGTTTTCTAGCAGTCTAGAGCTTTTATTTTTTCCTTTCTGCTCTGCATAGGAAGAAATACCAGCCTTCACTTGTCTCATTCTTTGAGGTATAATGTGTTTCAAAACCATAGCTTAAGCACAGGAACTTGGGCTGGAGCTACTCGAACCTGCGCATGAGACCGAGGGTGTAGCTGCTGGTTTTAATGTGTTTTGTGTTTGTTTAGAAAGTCCTGCTCCCAGACTATTAATTAAAGCACACTGGGCAGTTAGAATTCAGAAGTTGTGTGCTCCATGCTGTGAGACTGCAAAATATTACACACTCTGAGACACTGTGTGTGGTAGTCTGCAATATAGTGTATGGTGGAACGTCGTTCTCCACCGAAATCCATCATTTACGAAACCTTGTAGTCACACACTAGTGACATTTGCAGTGCAGCAGAACGTTTTTTTCTACTGCACTGCGAACGTCACACTGTGTCCTCGAGCAGCATTTGACAGTTAGGGCTCACTCCATAGACAGGACACATAGCGAAAGCAGCAATGTCGGCGGCAGTACCAATGTTTAGCCTTAAAACGTTCAAAATGTGAAGTTATTAAACATTTAAAATGTCAAGCGTGAAAACGTTCACAATGTGAAGTTCTTTTTTCCTTCTAGTAACCTAGTAAAAATGTTTTGAAGCAGAAACATGCTGTAGTGATTTTTTTCCCCCCAAAAAATGACATTCCACCATACACTATAAAGAAAAGTGCATGGGGAACAGTTGACAATAGGGCATCTTTCACCTCGTTGGCACTATGACGACGGATTACCTCTTGAGCTGCGCTCTCGAGGTAATCCGTTGTTATAGTGCCAACTCGGTGAAAGAATAGCCCTGTTGTCAACTGTTCCCCATGCACTATCCTATATATTATCCCCAAAGTTCATGCTGTCTCTGGTTTTGGTTAAGTTAGCATAAGCTAGTTTAGCCCTTTTTATTTTAGGGTTGCTCTCATTGTAAACAAACAGCCTTTCACACTATTAGAACCTGAAGTTCACTCCTACCTGAAAACACAGGGACTGGGTGTGGTTCTCACACTGAGGCTGGTTCTGCTGTCTCCTTAGGAGATAGCCGGCCCTTTCCTTCACTTAGTTATAGTTGGAGGAAGGGGAGGAGCCACCTGTTCCTGCAGCAAAGCTGTTTTTCTGTTATATTGTTTTTGTTTTATGAACTTTAACATTAGCAAACATGTATGAAGGTAATTCATTCAGTTGAGCTCATGGTATCAAAATAATAAAATGACTGTGGGCTTTTTGCTATAATAGTTGGTTTGAGGGAGGAGACAGCAATAGTCACATGTTTATACTTTACTATAAATGAGGTATCCTTTCTGGGAGACCTCAGATTCGTCTTGGGATCAGCTGGTTACTGACCCCTCTGTTTAGGTCTGCTCCTTTCCAGACCTGTAGCCAACTCTATGTGCTGGTGAGGTGACTATTGCTGCCTGTACCTCAAGAAAGCAGGAGCTGAATACTATTTGATGTTGTTTTTGTTCATTTTGTATTTTATTTGCCGAAATGCAGTTGATTTTGACCGCTTTTTAAGTTTCTTTTTTGTCTGCAATAAATTTCTGGTCTAGCAATTGCCTTTCCAACACCTTACATCTCTGTGTCAGTGTCCATCAGTACACCCACAAACCACGACACTGAAGAACAAACAAGTAGGAGGAGTCCACTTTGGTACCATATGGAATTGAAGGGGGGGCAATATGGGATCATAAAAGGACATTCAGGGAATAGAAACATAGAAACATAGACTTTGATGGCAGATTACGACTGATTGGCCCACCCAGTCTGCTCATTTCTCTACCAGTTGGATAAGCTGCAGATCCTAGTTAAACAACAGCTTACTTCCTCCAGCCGCTAACAGAAATGCCTTCTGTCTGCCCCATTCATTCTTATATTACCCTACTGTTTTTGACCCCACAACCTGCTCATGAATGTTGTTCCATTCGTCCACCACTTTCTTCATGAAAAAATACTTCCTCACAATGCCCCTTCACCTTCCCCCCATTATCTTCAAATTGTGTCCCCTTGTTTTTGCATATCTCTTCTTCTGGAATTTACAACCCTCTAGGACTTTGTTGATTCTCTTGATATACTTTAAGGTCTCTATCATGCCTCTTCCCCCTACCTATTTTACTGTAGGGTATAGTCTAGTGCTATATATCTTATGGTAGAAGCCCATGATCATTTTAGTTTCCCTCCTCTAGACTGCTTCTATCCTGACTATGTCCTTGCGGAGATGGGGGCTCCAGAACCGCACATAGTACTGCATGTGAAGTCTCAACGGCTGTCTGCACAGAGGGATAACAACCTCCTGTATTGTACTGGTGATGCATTGTCCTATGCATTCTGACCATTCCTCCAACCTTGCCAAGTCCATTCCCATCCTTTCCAATTGTTTAACCAGGTGAGACATACTAAGCTGAGAGCTTTTTTACAGATGCAACCTGGGAACACAGGGACGTTAAGTGACTTGCTCAGGGTCACACAGTATGCAAGTTGGGGCTGTGGGATTCAAACCCAGGTCTCCAGATTTGCAGCTCAAAGCCTTAATCCACTGCGCTATACTGCCTTCCACCCCCTCTTGTGCATCGACCCTGTTGCAGATCTATGCGTTGTCTGCAAAGAGGCATACTTTTGCTTCCAATACCTCTGCAATGTCACTTTGAAGACATTAAAGAGGACCGGTCCCAGTACTGCACTCTGTGGTACCCCACTAGTAATCTTCATTTCTTTGTAGTGGACTCCCTTTGTCATTACCCTCTGTGTCCTGTAGTCTTGCTAATTCCTTACACAGGCTACCACCCTCAGGAGCCACTCCAAGGCTGGCTAACGTGTTTGTTAATCTTTGGTGTGGGACTGTGTCAAATGCCTTGCTAAAGTCTAGGTTGGCAAAATCCACAGTCCTACCCTGGTCATCCAGTCAAAGAAATCTATTAGATGTGCGTGGCATGACTTTACCACTGTGAATTCATGCTGCCTCTGGTCCAGTGCCCCACTGACCTTGAGTTACTTAATTCATTTTTCTGAAGTAATTTAATAAGTTTTCCTACCACTGAATCAAAACTAACATGTCTGTATTTTCCTGCCTCTGTCTTGCTCCCACTTTTGTGGAAAGAAACAATATCCGCCTTCCTCCAGTCCTCATGTAGCACACCATCCTCCCATGATTTGGTATAAAATTTAGTCTGTAGTGTCACTAGTTCTCCCCTTAATTGTTTTACAGTTTGGAGGTAAATCCAATCAGGCCCCATTACCTTTTCCACCTTGAGTTTGAGGTTTCTGCCAGGACCCTTTCGTCTGTCAAAGGACTGGTATCGACCCCCCTATCCAGAGTGATTATTTTGTTTTGTTTTAGTATCTCCCCCTTCCTCATCTATTTGAAATACTGAGCAAAAGTATTGATTCAGTATCGTTGTCTTTTCACTGTCACCCTATGCCCACCGCACCACCACTTTATTCAGCCATATTATCTCACTCTTAGTACTTTTTTGCTCCCAAAGGTACCTATCCAAGGCTTTATCTGACTTCTTAACCGAGTTGGCTATCTTTTCCTCTTCTTGTGCCTTTGCTCTTCTGACTACCTTCCATGCTTCCTTCTGTTTTAACTGATACAGTTTCCTGTTCTGCTCTATCTGTGAGTCTTTACATTTCCTGAATGCTATTTTTTTCTCACTAACCTTCCCTTCCACCTTTTTTGATAACCATAGAGATTGTGTGGTTCCATGTGACAATGGTGATCGCGGAAATCAATTTCGGCAATGTACACTCCCAGCGCACAGCAACAGGGTGCCAGAGACTTTTTTTTTTTTTTTATGTAGAGGGCTGTGCTCCTCACACACCCCCATGGGGGGATTTGCACCCTGCACCCCCTACTAAAAGATTCTCAATTCCAGAGGGGTGCATGGCGGGGGGTGCAAAACAGGGGGAAAAACTTTCATGGCTGGGTGCAACAAAAGGAATTCATGCCTGAACCTGGCACCCTCACAACCCTAGCCTGTCACCTACCCACCACATCACAGGGCCAGCTTGGCAGCCCACTGCTGCAGTCGCTTCACAAACCCTCCTCCCTCCCCTTCCACCTGCCACCGGGTGTGCCCACCCCCCACACGTATACATAGGGACGCCCTGACGCTATATTCACAGACCTCTCCAATCTGGTCACCCTTCCTGCCCAGTAGCCCTGTGGACAGGTGATGTGATTGAGTCACCCTTTTTAAAAGAACTCAGTCGGAATCGTCATTGTCATGGGCTACCAATTCTTTCCTTCATTTTGATTTCTTTATTTATTTCACACAAAGGCTTGCTGCCTCTACGCTGGCAATTTTGATTTTCCTCATTGTTCCTCCACCACTTCTTCCTGTCCATGTACTAACATACTATTTGCCAGCAGATTAGGCCTTACGGTCTATCGAGTCTGCTTGAACCTCAGATCCCTAGTTGGGTGCCGAGGCCCTCCCCTCCCTTGTGTTCCAGAAACCCTTATCATCCATCCCCACCCCCCTGGGACAGGCCATCATCTGATACATCCACTTTCTGTGTCTGTCCCACCCTCTCTTGAAGCCCTCCACTGTGGATCTCTGAACCAGCTCTCCAGGCAGTGCATTCCAAGGGTCCACCACCCTCTCAGTGAAAAACCTCCTCCTCCTCTTTCCCCCTCACCCTTCCACCTTCCAACTTCAAACCATGCCCTCTGGTGATACCTCCCTGCTTTAGTCTAAAGATCCCCTCCATGTTTACCCTATTTATTCCCTTGAGGTACTTGAAGACCTCAATCATGTCCCCCCTCTCCTCTCCTCCAATGAAAACAGCAGAGCTCCTCAAGTCTGTCCTCATCGTCAAATCTAGCCCTCGTATCATCTTAGTTGCCTTCTCTGTACCCTCTTCAGGAGCTGTATGTCCCTCTTCAAGTGTGGTCTCCAGTACTGTACACAGTACTCAAGGTGTGGTCTAACCAGTCCATTGTACAGCGGCAGAATCACTTCCTTGCTCCTAGAGGTGATCCCCTCACGATGCATCCCAACATCCTGTTTGCCTTGCTAGCCGCTCTCCTGCACTGCTCAGAGTTATTCATACATGCATCCACCATGACCCCTAGGTCTTTTTCCCTATTGAGGCCTCCAGCGCCCTCCCAGGGTGTACCTGTGTTTAGGTTTCCCGCCCAAGATGCAACACCTTGCACTTGGTGATATTGAAATTTAATTTCCACGTGTGAGCCCAGCTTTCCAGGGTGTCCAGGTCCCCTTGCAGGGCCAACCTTCCTCTTCTCCCTCAACTACTACTCCCATCTTGGAGTCATCAGCAAAGAGACTCATTTCACACCCTATACCCTCCCTAATGTCCGATATGTATGCATTAAACAGGATTGGACCCAGGACCGAGCCCTGCGGTACCCCACTACCAACCTCTCTAGGGTTTGAGTGCTCCCCACAGACCACTACTCTCTGGGTGCATCCAGCTAGCCAGTTTTCAATCCATCTGACCATCAAAGGGCCTACTCCTAACCCCATCAGTTTCTCCACCAGACCATTGTGTGGGACAGAGTTAAACGTTTTGCTGAAGTCCAAGAATAATACATCCACAGGCTTTCCCCTGTCCAGTTCTGATGTTACCCATTCGTAGAACTCCACAAGATTGGTTTGACATGATCTACCTGGCGCAAACCCATGTTGCCAACTATCCAGACCTCCCACCTCCTCCAAGTACACCCCCAATCATTCCTTTAGTATACTCTCCTTTAATTTTCCCACCACCGAGGTCAAACTGATGGGTCTATAGTTACCTGACACTTCCCTCGACCCCCCTTTATGGATTGGCACCACATGTGCCTCTCGCCAATCCCTAGGTACCCTCCCCGTACTAATGCATTCCTTATGCACGCTACCATTTTGCCCAAGCCAGCACTCCTAAAGTCTGATACCCTCACTTGTGTATGACTTCACTCTACGACTTTGATAACCGTCAGTCACACTTTTCAGTGGTTGCTTGTTCCCAGACGTCTACACACTTCTGAATCTGAGATCCTTTCTTTGATCCATTTGAGAATGCCTGGGCTAAGATTGCTCCTTCCTGCTTTTGTTCCAGTACTAGCTGTCTGAGGCATGACCCATGAATGGCACTGAGAAGGACCCTGGTCTTGGATGTGCCTTCAGCAAATGTAATCATGTTAACGTCTAGCATATTCAGGTTCCCCATCAGTAATACCTCCCCTTTTTACTCCATCCTAAGGATTTCTTCTATCATTCCCTTTTCCACTGCCTCCTAATGAGACGGGGGTCTGGAAATGTCCCCTGGGTGAATTGTGGTGCAATTTCCTGTTTCCAGGGTGATCCACCATGCCTCCTCTCCTCTCAGTTTACCCTTCAGTTTTGTTACTTTGTTCCCTTCCCTTCCATAGAGAGCTACTCCGCCTCCTCTTGTGCCAACCCTGTCCCTCCTATAGACTGCATGCCTGGGTACGTTAATATCACAGTCATGGTTCTCTATGTACCAAATGTTTGTAACTGCCACAATATTTAGGCATTCATTTTCCGTCATGCCACTATTTCACGAATGCTTGTTACCCAAACTATGTGCAGTGGCACTCATCACCCTTCATATTTTTATGGCCATACCCCTTTTTAGTCCCATCCGTGCCCTTATTGACTTTTTCCCAAATGAAGCTTGTTCTGCTTCCTATCAATTTCTCTACCTTGGTGTGTTCTACACTAACTACACTGTTTTGTGGGTGGAGGCTGGGAATTCACTGCTCCTTTTCAGTGCCTCCACCCTTGGCTAGTTAAAAAACTTTCCTATAAAGCATCTCAACCTATCACATATGATCATGGTTCCCCTCCTGGACAGATGCTGACCCTCTGACTATCACCTCTGTTTCTCTACCTAAATTTCCTCCTTCTCCTTCTTCCTGGATCCCCTCTACCTACATACACTACTCCTCTCCCTTACTTTCATTCTGCTCTGCCTATGCCTCACTCTCACACCCAGCCTCCTAGCTAGCCCTACATACTGACCCTCCTGCCCTACCACCAGACCCTCACCCAGCCTGCCACTAACCCTCAGGGACCACTAGGAGTCACTATTTCCACCCCTGTATTTTGCCCAAACCCAGCCTGCCCTGAATCCCCCAGAACCTGGATCCCCATTCTCACCCAGGTCCTAGTTCACCCACCCTAGCAGAGTCTTGAACCTTGTACCCTGTCCACCAGAGTCCGTGACACTACCACTACTCCAAAGTGGTATCCACTCTTTCTGAGGGGCAGCCTAGATACTTGAACCTTTCTGCCCTGCTGCTACCTTAGGCATTATGTTTATACACCTCCTCCTCAAATGTCTCCCCCTCATTTACTTGCTAGTGTCCACAACCCATCAACCAGACATCATACCTGGCCCACTTGTAACAGCACCCCCAACTCTCCCTGACTTAGTCCTATCCCACCCTACACTGACCATGTATCCTGGTCCATGGCACCCAACCCCTAGCTGCCCCCCTGCTGCCTACCCTGGCTCCCCATGGTTGCAACTCATCCTCGCCCTCCCAACCCTTCAAACCCTGCCCATTCCTTGTTCCCCTATGGCCTCCTCCCTATCCCAGCGTACCCCCCGGAAGTCGACATACTGCCACCCCCTGGTCAGAGCCTTGGTCTTCCTACTACTCCTATCTGGTAATATACATCCTAACCCAGGCCCTGCCCCCTCCAGCCCACCAACTCGGTCCACTGGTCTCCGCGTTGCCCCTTTGAACATATGCAGCCTACTGAAAAAATGTTATGCCCTCCAGTGCTGGGTCATGTTACATCAACCAGACATCATAGCCCTAGGAGAAACCAGGCTGTCCAAGTCCACCCCGACTCCTTTGTCTCCCTCCCAGGCTATACCCTATACAGGGAGGACCAAGTAGGCAAACGCAAGTGTGGCTGTGCAATCTATACCCAGGATACAAACACCAGACAAGCGCTCCCTGCCCCCGTTCTTGTGCATGGGGCCCAGGTCCTTTCCCTCAAACTCACTCCTGACCCCTCCAGGGGCCCTCTCTATCTCACCACTGCCTACGTTCCCCCAAAGAACCAGAACCCAGCGCTGATATCAATAACAGAATATCTTGCCACCCTCCACCACAAGGCGGAACAAATCCTAGTGGGGGACCTTAACGTGAACTGGCTCAGCCCCTCCTCTTCCACTATCTGAGATTCTTTCGCTGCCCAAGACTTGACACAACTCATCTCCCAACCCACTAGAGTTAACCCAAAGAGAGGAACCAGCACCCTTCTGGACGTCATTATCGCCAACCACCCCCAAAAAAACCAAAACATGCAGGTCCTCCTGGACTCCCTACGTGACCACTCCCCTATCCTATTCCTTTGGGCTGCCCCAACTCCCAAACCCATAGCTCAAACCACACTCTGCAGGCACCTCCACCCTGGTGGGCTGATTAAACTCAAACAGTTTCTCACCCAGATTAATTGGTCCCCGATTCATCATGCACCCGACATTGATACTGCCCTCACCCTTTTCTCCCAAGCCTTTAACATGGCCTGTGATTTCTTTGCACCCCTCACCAAAATTCGATCCAAAAAACATAATGCACCCTGGGTTACCCCTGTCCTACTACAAGTGCTCAGAAATAGGGATAACCTCTGGCACCTAGCCACTGAAACGGGACAGTTGGCTGATAGACAGGCCTACAATGCTGCTCGGAACAGATCCTCATGGGCTGTCCGTAAAGCCAAGGCCAACCATTACCAGGCCACCCTCACCTCCTCCTCCTGGGGGTGTGCCCAGATCTTCTGGGACAATATTAAACAGCTAAATGGTAAATCGGGCTCCCCTTCCCCATCCCAGCTCGCTATTGATGGCTCTACCTCCACTGACCCTGCCTGCATTGCTAACTGCCTTAACACCTCCTTTACTAACCTTAGCTCTGTCCTCTTCAGTAATTTTTTTGATCTACCCCCCAGCCTACCTCCCCCTGTCTTCCAGTGCCCCTGCTTCCAGCTACGCAATGTATCAGCCCAGGAAGCTAGACCTCTCCTCTCCTAATTAAAGTGTTAAAAAGCAATAGTGCCAGCAATGACTCCCTGGACCCCAGTATTCTCCAGCTGGTGCTGGATGAAGTCCTTACCCCACTCATCAGCCTACTTAACCAATTCCTCTGCCTGGGGCAATTCCCTACTGCATGGAAAACTTCCATAGTCACGCCCATTCATAAAGGGGGTGACAGGTCCTCCGCCGGCAACTACCAACCAATCTCCATCCTCCCCCCTTCTCCAAAGCCCTAGAAAAAGTGGTTTCCATTCAAATCACTGAATATCTGACCAAGCATAACATCTTATGCTCAGAGCAGCATGGCTTCCGTGCTGGTCACAGTACCGGCACTGCACTAGTTGAGTTCTCCAACTTCCTACATTCCTCCCTGGACACCAACTCCCTAGCTGGTGCAGTGTTCATTGACCTTTCAAAGGCCTTTGACACTGTCTCCCACCCTCTTCTGCTGGATGCCCTGGACCACACTGGTTTCTCTGCTGGCCCCCTCGCATGGTGTTCAAGCTATCTATCTGCTCATTCCCAGTGTGTCAAAATCAATGGGACACTCTCTGAAACTCATCTCATCCACTCCTTTGCCCTCTACTCTTTACACGCCATCTAAACACCCTGCCCAGTGCATGCTCTGGCAAAATTCTTATGTATGCAGATGATGCTGTCATCTTTGCCACCCACCATAATCCCATCTTCCTCCAGGACTCTCTACAACACTCCTTCAATGATGCCGAAGCCTGGATTAAGGAGCACAGACTCATCACTGATCTCAAATAAGCAGGACAATGCTCTTTGCCCACCCCCAAAACAAAGCCTGCAACAACCCACTCCTTATCCTCCCTAGCACCAAACAACTGCTTGAACAAGTCCGTTCCTATAAATACCTTGGGGTTACCTTCGGTTCAGCCCTCACCTTCCACACCCACATCAATGCCCTTGCATCCACCACTAACACACGACTTGGCATCCTCTACTGCTATAAGGATTGCCTCCCCCCTGATGCTCTCCAATTTGCCGTTACATCATCAGTACTGTCCCTTGTCGACTATGGCCTGCCAGTTTATGGTGCTGCTGACTCTACTACCCTCAACAAAATCCACCTCACCCTAAGCAAGGCTTGCAGGCTGATTACTGGTGCCCCCAGGCTCACACATACATGTCAACTCTATAACGGGGCAAAACTCCTTAACCTAGATGAACGGCTCTGCTACCAAACCTGCTCCTCACAAAAAAAACTCTACTCGGGCTCTCCCCTCCTGGGGTCACAGCCTCCATCCACCATACCCCACCCACTATCGCAACCCGAACTGCCAATAAGACCACTCTACTGGTCCCCAGATCCAGGACCACCCATGGTCAGAGGTCCTTCTGCTACAGAGCCCCATCCTGGTTTAACTCTCTCCCTGCACCCATCTGCAATGCCCCCACAATCTCCAACTTCAAAACTGCCCTTTGGAGCCAACTGTTTAACACTCGCAGCTGCTCCTGTCTCTAATTGGTGCCTCGCCACTATCTCTCTACACTAGGCAACGTCCAATGGGTGGCACTCCACCTCACTCCCCCCCCATTTCTCCCCCCTGTACATCCTGCCCCTGTTGCAACCAGCATGTGCTCAGCTGTATCATCGGAAATGCTACTAAATTGTACAATGTATGAAATCTTTCTGTAACTCTAAGTCAGTGACCTGTATTCTGTAACCTAAATGCTCTGTCTGTCCTCAATGTGATGAGGTACCTTTGTAAATGAGCCTCTGGCTCAAAGGTATTAAACCAATTATACAAATAAATAAAATAAATAAAATCATGCCAATATAGGCCTGTATCTCACCAGGTGGACCCCAGTCCCCACTGAAGCCCAATCCCTATGCTCCGCACCAGTTGTTCCACCATTTATTGCATCCCATAGTGTGTAGTATACTAGTCCCACTCATGCCTTAGACAGGTAGTACCTCTGAGAAGGTTACTGTGCATGTTACTTATCTAAGGCCCCTCCCCAACTACACAAACTCCTCCTGCACTGCTCTGATCCCATTCCCAGCAAGGTCATTTGTCCATAACTGGGCAATAACATACAGCTTCATCTCCTGTGCAGCTGCTCCCATGATCCTGAGGATTCACTTCCTGTCCCTCCCAGCCATGTCACCGGGCTGGCACCTTACCTTCCTCTCCACTCCCTTCACCCATTCTACTGCCCCCTTAAAATTTAGTCCCCCAGGCCCCCTTAAAATTTAGTCCCCCAGCAGGAGATGTTTACTTCCCCTGTGGGGAGACATGCCACCCTCGTCTGTGTCTCCCTGTAGAGGTTTTCAGCATCCTCTTTGGTCTCCAGTGCGGGCACCTCCATAGAGGAACTGCATTCCATTGTAATAGCATATGAATTGTGGAAAGTTACAACTGGAGGGATAAACCTCTGTTCCACTACTGTTCAGCTCAGACCCACCACCTCAGTGAGTGCTTTCCTTCCTTTCAGTAAGACAACCTGCACAAGAATGTACCAGAAAATATACCCTGCATGAATCAATTGCAATCACAGAAAAGTAATGCAGTCGCGTCCAACACCATTGATGTAATCACCCTCTGACACAGCCTGGTCTGGTCGTTGAAGGTAATCAGAGAAAAAACAGTTTCTACCACTTGGAGCAATATCTGGTTCAATTTCACAGCCCTCAAACATGCACTTAACTTCAGGACTATGAATGGAAAATCCTCAGCCCTGTGAATAATTCGCAGTACCACACATATATTGATGAATAACATCAAACTACTAGCCAACAACAAGTTAGCTGACCCAAGGAAATAAAAATTAAACAGTACTGAAATTACTCTTGGCTTAACCTCCCAATCTACAAAACAGCATTGCAAACCCATCCTTCACAGTTTAAAATAAATAACAAAAAAGCAATATCACCGCCCTGTAAATATAGGAGGATGCAAGGGTAAGAGGTTAAGGAAACTTACAAAGAGAAGCTGAGGTTATCATGGCAGAGGAGTAGGAAGGCTATAGCCAAAACAACGCTGACTGTAATCAGATAGTTCAGATGGTGGGACAAATTGTTCTTTCAGTACATAGGGTATAGGAGGAAGGCAAGGCAGGTGATTGTAATACTTCATGCAGAGGTTGGGTGGGTGGTTGTTGCTGATGAAAGTAGATTTCAAGAAAGCTGAAGTGCTGCATTGTTAGTTCAGCTTGGTTTAAACAACAGCAGTGCAAGGTATGGGGGTCTGAGGTAAGAGAAAAGGGTAAGGGGAATGGTGAGGAGTATTCTACCTAAGCAGTGCTGAATAGATAAGGTAGGACATAGGTAAACTGAGGCTTAACCAAGTCATGGTCCAAGATGGCCCACACCCGAGTGTGTTCAGGGAGCTAAGGTTGGTCATGTCAGAACCATTGACTGGGTTACTTAACTTGTTATTGGATACAGCATTGGTGCCAGAGGACTGGAGGAAGGCACATGTGGTGCCACTTCATAAGAGTACATAGCTGTGGGGCCTGACGTGAATGTCTGCATTTTCACAGATGATACAAAACTGTGCAACAGGGTGAACACCACAGTGATGGTGCAGGTAATGCAGAATGATCTTCGACTACTGGAAGTGTTGTTGGACACATGGCAGCTGAAATGCACTTGGTA
The DNA here is from genome assembly GCA_016271365.2 of Neoceratodus forsteri. NCBI lineage: Eukaryota > Metazoa > Chordata > Ceratodontiformes > Ceratodontidae > Neoceratodus > Neoceratodus forsteri. The sequence goes on from CM028131.1 coordinate 452,609,408, forward strand.
AGAAGGAATCCAAACACCACATACACACTCATGCAAGGTTTCAGTTAACTCCATTTTGGGAGTATTTGACTTCCAACAATTAGGCAAAAACTTCCAAAATGAAGGGAGAGAAAGTCATTGACTTCCAAATGAAAAAAACAAAATTGGATGACTTCCAAATGTGAAGGCACAGAAGCTAAGAAAAGATAGATCTTTCTAAAATAAATTGTGTTTTACCACTAATATTTATATCAATATTCATAAATTGATCCTTCTTAAAATACTGGCTTTCAAATTGCAGGATCTGGGAAGTATTTTGACTTCCAAAAAATTGTAATGACTTCCAGAATTTGACTCATGGAAGTATTAGACTTCCACTAAAAATAAATTAACTGAACCCCTGCACTCATGTGGGAGAAATTGGTAGCGACTAGGCATAAGAGGGACCAATGATTTATAATCACTGATGACCTTAGTGCAGCAAAGCCATGGGCAAATCTATTTGGATGCTGGTAAAGGCAGTGGCAGTAGCATTGATGCTTCCCTCCAAAGCTGACAAATCAAAGTCGACCTATGACAGCACAGCATCCTTGTCTCTCGTTTTGTGGAAGGCTTACAGTATTACCCATCCGCCTTGTGCTGGATGGCTGTAGATCACAGCTGTTTAACTTGCAATTACATATCCAGTATTCACAGTCCTGCACATTGAGTGCATTATCAACTAAATTAATTTACATTCTGTTATTTTAATTCCCTCCGTGCCATAGATAGCCACTGCTAATTCTTTTTTACCTACAGTACACTGTACTTGCAAAACATTCTTGCACCTTGTATTGATACTGCAATAATTGTTGTTCCCCAGTTACCATGTCTTGGTGACCAGGACAATGTCTCCATATGTCTCTGCCCACATTGATACTAGGTCTCAGATGTTATTTCACTTGATTCTGGACTTACAGCACTTGAACATGCAAGGATGGCAACACACCCTTCTGGTACCTTAAGTCCCTTCCCCATGTTGTCCATCACTTAGTCTCCTCTTTTTTCTCCACAATTGCACTACATGTGCTATGTCAATAACTGTTACTGTTTGCATTAAGATGTGCCATTCTTGGACCTGCTACTGTTCCTAACTTTAAATATGTCTTTATTTCATCCTTTCAGAGAGCTGTTCCTTTCACCTTTGGTGGCAATACATTAACAAATGAAATGGAAACTCCAAAGGGCAGGAAGCATATAAGGCAGCGGATGGTTACTGATTCAGCATGCAAAAGACATAAGAGAATACACGTTAATCAGCACAAAAAGTGCTGCATCTCCATTGGTGCAGAAATGTCTCGTTGGATCACACTGAAACATGACCGCAACTTGAAGTTCCACTCGGATGTGGTTTGTGTACTACTGGACATGTGAGTAAATGATTTCATTATTTTCTGTGTATAGTTTTTTCCAATAATGCACCTAAATGCTGTTCAAAGTAACAAGTAACTATAGCATCCATCAGGGATTGACAACTAGCCTTGTCAAAAATGGTAGTCCCTGAGTTCCGAGTGGTAGTCCAATACATTTCAATGAAAATTATGGGACTCGCTCTGCTATTCTGTATTTAGTATTTCCTTACCCTTAATGTTTTATATCTCAATATATTTTCCAAAACCCCACATGAAAAGCAAGCCCACCAGTCAGGTCCTACATGCCCCTGTGGTCAGCATTTATATCCTCTCCCTTTGAGTCCTCTGGACTCTCACCCCAACAACTACCCCATGTACAAAGTGCCCAACTGCCCCACACAACACAAATCCCCCTTTCTGAAGCACTATGTGAATGTTGCAGTAAAGCACACTACAGTTTGACTGTGCACAGTTCTGTTGTTTTATTTACTGCTTGAGACTCTGCTGTTCGGTGTATTCAAATCAGTATTCCCTGATTTTCTTCTTCAGTATATTTTCCCCTTTTTGCAGCCATTCCAGCTTCACGTACTTTCCGTCTGAAATGTGTCTTTGACTTGGGGTCCTCTGATTTTGTGACTGCAGTTAGTAGCTGTGCTGCTATTGCTATTTAGTTTCTCAGACTTGCCATTTTTCTGTCAGGTTGTTGATCCTGCATGTGCCAGACCAACAGAGAGACACAGTCTGAGTCTGTGATCTGGCAACCAGCAGCGCAAGCCTTTCTCCTGCTCCCCCCCCCCCCCAACAAAACACAGACTATTGTTTTTTTTTCCAGCACCATGAATTTCAGTATAGGCTGCAGCAAACTAGAACAACCCACTAGCCCATGTAAAGTGTAGAAATGAGGGCGATGATCACGTCACCCAAAGTCACTCCCACACTCCAACCAACGCACACTCCTCTCCAACAAACAAAAATGGCGTTTCTTCACCTAACGGTCTAGTTTGTTCAGCCTACCCAAAGCCCCCCCCCTCTTCATGCCAGGACTGACAAGCAGCCTTAAGCAACAGCACACTATTCATACACTGACCTGTCAGTCCTGTGGGTGGCACTGGGGTGTTGTTCTTTTGTTGGCTGTGGCTGGTCAGAAGGATGTCCCTTGCCACAGGCATGCTCCTTCAGCTCCATGCTTTGGCTCTTGGATCCTTCAGTGTGGTGCAGGTTCTCCCTGCTACACATGGATGGTTCACTGGAGTGGCGATCATGTGACGATGGGTGCTCTGACTCGCTCAGAAAGCAGACCGAGGACCTCAGTGGCCACAACACTAACAAGTAGCAGAACTTAGGAAAAAAAAAAACAGGACCCAGCTCAGTACTAGTTTGGTTGTCCATGGACAACCTGATTCAGTGAAAGTGATTGTCCAATGACAGGAACTGGTAACCCAGGATGTTGGGCTATGGGATTTGTTGAAACCTGGCATCCATGTCCTCCAATGCAGGTATGGTTCCATGGACAGCCAAAGTACACATGGGCAACATTTGACATCACTGCTATTATACTCAGCACCACAGTCTGCCAAACTGACTGACCAACAATGCATGCATAGAGACATGAATTCGAGCACTCCAGATAACAACCACGATGTTAGCAACATACTGTCATTGTCAAGGCAAGTAGCATGTGTATTGGTGGAGCTGCTATTCTTTTCAAGTTGCAAGTGTGTTGTGTTGTGTCTTACTCCTCCATTTACTTGTAGGGTGGAATTGGACCCACTGTCTGCTGAGGCTGTTTGTGTACAAGGAAGTCCAGTCAGCACCATGGCACAACATTTTGGATACACGGAAACTCATTCACACAGTGAATGATTTCTGTTCATGAGAACTTCACAGTGAGTTTGCAGGTCTTAGCAGTTGCAGACATGTGACAATGAATGGTTTACATTGTCCTGCCCATTTAATCAAGATAGTGTTTCATCACTCACTTTTCATTGATTTTTCTAACAGGTGTGTCGACAATGAAAATGAGGATGAAACCAATCACGCAGAGACCCTATGCAATTCCACCACAGTGTATGATGCCACAGACTTTGAAGCAGCATCCCGGTAAATCACATGCTGGTGTCCATTGATAATCCTGTATGTATATGTTGCTCTGTAACTGCTGATCTATGTAAACATGTCATACTGTGTCATGCAGCATATTAGTTCTGAACAGCAGAATACACACAATTGTGACCATTACAAGTGCTGTTTTACTTAATACCCCACAATGTAATACAATATAAAGAATACATTATCACTATCCTTCAAATGCAGGAGTTACTGTTGTGTAATGCCACATTGCTTTAAAGGTAGCAGGCAATGAGTTCTTATATGCAGCTGTTCATAATGTCATTAACAAAACAAAACTCCAGATATGATTACATGATATGTGGGTGACAGTCACAGATATATAAACAAGCATTTGTCAATGCCAAATGTTTGCTTTCGGGTATTGGCATTGGTAGTGCCCGAGTTATAGAGATGTATAACAGGAAAACCAACTCCATCCCCCACCTCCACCCTGGCAGAGACTTGACAGGCACTGGGGATGTGCTTTTGTGTCATGGTTCATACCACACATACCATTCCACCTCACTCCAACCTCACAAACACCAGCTGGTGTCACAGTGTGCCTTGGAGTCTTCGGCCATTACACACACCCCATTCCATAAGGAAATAAGCAGAGATGGGTGCAGTATAGGAGAATGGAGTGAACGGTAGTGCCAAAGACCCCAAGGCACACCTCAATGCCTGTCAATAGCTGCAGGGTGGGGATGGAATGGCATGAGCATTACAGCCAGTGACCCCAAATCACAACCCTGTCACCTGTCAGTCTCAACAGGGTGTGGCGTTGCATTTGGAAACCCAAAAGCCCATGTGGTTTGTTGTGATTTTCACTCCTAATTTTCAACATGGGCTTTTTGAGACACCACCACAAGAACCATGGCACTATCATTTCATTACTAAATCCTGACAGGTGATTTCACACAGTGACTGCAGCATTTGACTTCACAGGAAGAAAACACATTTTGTGAAGGATGAGAAAAATTACATCTGTACCATTCATGAAGATGTCTGATAAAATGGCAATGTAGAAAATCAGAAGTGAAAGTATAAAGAATTGGCGTGGTTACAGGCATACTTACAAACTGTGCAATGCACAAACGTGACGCAATCACATTTTCAACCTTGTCTTAGTGGAAGTGTGTTTTTGTTACTCTGACCCTAAAATGGATTTCCCACAGTGACCAGGCCATTCTTGAGCACAAGTGCAAAAAAACTTTTAGGGCTGTATGTAAAACATGACAGCTGTGCTGTTCATAAGGATGTGTGAAAAAATTGCAATGTTGAAAATCCGGAGAGAAAATATAAATCATTGGCGAAGTTATGACTCTGCATAGAAACTGCGCAACAGACACTCATGGCGCAGCTATTTTTAAGACTTTTTAAACCAAATTTGTAACATGGGTTTTTTGGGACCCAAACTCATGAACAGTGACACTGTTTTTCCATTATTTGGTCCCGAACAGTGAATCCACGCAGTGACTTCAAAATATTCATTCGGGACACAGTAGCAAAATGACAGTGACATGTTCATGAGGTGGTGTCCTGAGAACCCCATGCGGAAAATTTGGGGCCAAAATTCCTACAGATGTCTGAGATATCAACCTAAGTTGAACCCCCACATTGACTCCCGTTATACAGCACTTACCAGATTCCTCACTTCACTGTTCAGCTTGAAAGAGTGCTGATGTGTCCCAGTCCACAGAAGATCCCTGCTGCTGACCTCCTGAGGTAAGTATGGGGTGAGCGGTTTGTGCAGGAGGAGGTGCACAGAGGGAGGGAGGGAGGGTTGGGATGGGGGACTGGGGAGACCAGAGGGCTCCCATTGCACCACAACAGTGGGGTGGGAAGGGTGCATGCCGTTGCAGACATGGGCATTGGGCACCTCAGTGCCTGCAAAGAATATGGAAGAGTGTGAGGGGGTTGGCTGATCTGACACCCGTAGGTGGGCATCCAGGTGTCGTAAAATATTTTGGAACACTGGCGGCCTCTCAGTGTGCCATATTCATGGTGGGACAGTGGAAACATGCCCACCCAGGTATTGGGCACGCCGATGTCTGATTACTGGGGAGTGCGGGTCAGTGGGCATGACCCACCAACCTCTCATTTTTTTGGTGAAATGCTTCACCAGGAAAGGCACACTGAGCAAACAAGGTACTCAGGAGTACAGCACAGGGAATCAGTGTTTGCTGTCAGGGAACAACCTGGATGCAAGGGAGGTCTAGTTGACAAACCTGCCCATGATAGGTGCAGCAGATGTTTTTCCACTTCTTGGCTCTGTTTGAAGCTGCAGTCATTGGCACCTGCCCCATTGATTGTTGACAGAGGGGCATGCCACATAAAGTGTCTGCTGCATTGGCCACAACCGTGACAAACCTCTGAAATGTGGTACTACCACAATATGTTTCTTGTGCAGTGCATGTGCAAGCAAACATAAAAATGTTGTGTGCAAGTGTCTTTTGTATTGTTTGCATTCCAGTGGGTATCATTCTGTTATCACGCTGTTGCTTGGATAATGACTGGCAGTGAACACTGTGTCTCGCTTTGAAAGTAAACCTCTCAGCATATTACTGAGTGCACACTGGCTCACGTATCAGATTCTGCCTTCAAAGAGCAACATTGATAAACACATAAAAGTACTACACACTTGTTAAAAACTGTGCATAATGTTGGCCATAGACAAACAAAACCATGGCAAGAGCAGTATTTCTCATCCTCGTTTGCTCGTGTACAGTTACATTGGCTTCAATTTGAGGTCAGTTCCTAAATACGATAATGAGGAACATTACTAAATACTGCCAATATCCAAAAAATCTTTGCCCCTATCAACTTGACTATAAAAATGTTTTTGCCTATATATATGCAGTACTGCATTCATACAGTTTGAGACTTTTCAATGTAGTGTTGCTGAATGTTGGTCCTTACTGCTTCCTCTGGTACAGAAGTGTTTTGTGCTACTATGTTTATTAATGCACCGGTCATGCCTTCATACAATGGTCATTGTCCAATGCACTCGTGGTGTGTTCATTGAGCTATGAATGCTGGGTCTGTATACATTATAGCTATGATGAGTACACCCCAAGCAAGCATGTGTTGCTATTCTACCGACAAATGTTATTCTTTGGATATCTTTATCGCTGTATGCCGCAAAACCGTTGCTGACAGTACTTGGTGGAAATCCAAGCAACAATATTAATGTTCTTTCCACTTGATTTACAGTATTCACAATCTGTCTGAAGCATCTATTGCAGTCAACATCCTTGGCCTGTCGGATGAGGAGCCTGAGGATGATGACTTTCTCACGGAGCCTGAAACACGTGATTCTTGAGACATTACCAGTGTGGATACTGAACTTGCAAAGTCCGTGGTTGACCAAAACATGTTTCTGGTGTACTCTGAAAATTTGCTTGGACTTGCAAAAGCATCTGTGTTTAGCATTTGCAGTTCCTGTGGCCATGCACTGAGTATCACTTCTAGAACCAGTGGTTCTTGCCTCCGGCTGACATGGGTACATACATACTACCCCATTACTAATGTAATAACTGTCAATGACCAATGACTATTGCGTCCCTATGATTCACAGTTCATGTCTTTGTCGCAGGTCTGCCAAAATAAACATTTTGAATTTAAATGGGCTTCACAGCCTCAACTCAAATGTGGATTTAATGCTGGGGACTTAATGATTGCAAGATCCGTTAACATGTCCAGGAATAATTATGGCAAAGTATCCCTCATGTTTAAATTCCTCAATCTGGCAATGATTAGTGTATCCTCATTCTTTTGATTCCAAAATCTCTATGTGCTGCCTGTTATTGAGAAAGTATGGGAAGAAATGGAGGCCAAGCTTCTCACTGAATGATCTGAAAAAGGAGTGGTAGTGATGGGTACAACACAACAGTCTGTGATTCATTAAACCTGATCACTGATGCCTCAGCACATCTGCATTACATGGTTTGTTGCCATCACACTACTTACAGTCACATCTTTTTTTGCCAATGGTAGGATGGACAGTCCAGGATACTCAGTGCAATACTGCACATATGCGTGCATGGACTATCGCAGTATTGAGAAAATTTCTGTGAAGATTGTGGATAAACGTGAAACTGGCCTGAAGTCACCAAATATGGAGACACTCGCATTTCAACGTGCACTTGATTCATTCCAGAGGAATAACATGGTGGTAATGCAGGTTGTGACAGATGCCCATGTACCCACTTCATGTCTAATGCATCAGTATCTCTTGCAATGCTACTTCAGTTCCTGTGTGTTACCTGTATGGCAAAGCACGTGATAAGTCTCCATTATTCTTGCAGGCAATCATTACCCAGCTGTGAAACACTCCTATGACATCTGGCATGCTGCAAAAAATCTTGGAAAATGCATTATTGCTGTAAGTGAATGCAACATCCACTTTGAGCCTGATTGTGCTAAAGCAGGGATTGTCAAATGGTGAGGCCAGCCTCCCAGGGGAGACCCCAACCTGTTCTAGGGGAGGGTCAAGAAGGTTTTGAAAATGTACTGTATTTCAGTTTTGAGTTTTAGATATTTTGTGTGAAGGGATGAGGCAAACCGAAAGATGATCATAATACGTGAATTTATTTATTTATTTACAAATCCGTGACCAGGGAAGGTACACTGAGAAAAGTTTCATTTCAGGTGTACATGAGGAAGGGTAGGGAGAGAATACAATTCCAAATAACTGCTGATAACTGCAAAACACTCAAGTTATACAAGTTGAATAGCTGCAAACAAATTGAGAGCAATAATCTAATAATGAAAGGTAGCAATTGATCAGACTGGCAGCAGAACTGCCTAAATTCAAGGGTTAAGCATAGAGTTACCAGGAGCAAGAGCAGGAGGGAGCAAAATGATTCCTGAGGAGTTGCTTAAGAGCAGGATAAGAGAGGGAGAGGCAGAGACTGGCAGGAAGGTTATTGCAGACAGAGGGGAAACAGAGAAAGCAGTCTGACCCATGAAGGTACTACAGTAAGGGTTAACTATGGTTCGAGAGTCAAAATAATGGAGAAAGTTAGCTGTACTGTGGAGGAGGTTACAATAAGGTGAATAAAATGAAAGTCAACTATGCAAAGAGGTTTCACCTTATTCCTGGTGCACTGTGAAAAATATGTTATTTTTCTAAGGGTAGGCCCCAAATTATTTCAATATTTTAGGGAGGCTCAATATTTTTTCCATGGCTTAGGGGATGCTCACTATGAGAAAGTTTGTGAACTAATGTGCTAAAGCACTTGCTTTCATACTGCAGTAATAATTGCTAATACATTTTTATTAATAGGCTGGTACACAAGCAGGCTGCAAGATTTTATGGAAATGGTTCCGTGACATTGTTAATCATTTCTGGCACTGCTGCCAGGAATCAAATACTTATCAAGAATTCATGGTATGTTACACATTTTGGTTGCAATCTAGAATTAGTGCTGATATCCAGTTCTCAAGTGCTTTGTTTAACATTTTGCCACATCTCTTGCAGGAGCGCTGGACTGGTATTTGCCACCACGTGGTAAAAGTTCACGAATGGGAATTGGGTTGTGGCCAGGGTGTTGGTGTGTGCAGACATTCTGAACTTGTACAGTCACGTGACAAAGAATGGCTGATTCCATCAGTGTCTGCACATCGTGAATTGTGTAAAGTGCTGTTCAGCAAGTGGTTCCTGGCATCTGTCCTTACGATGTTACATTCAGGTACTAATCATCAATAATGCTGCACATGGTGTCTGTGAGCCACGTGCACTGTCAGTTTGTTGCTCTATAATGTTTAATTTGACCTTTGTGTGTCATTCACATTTGTCTAATCATGTACAGTAGCACCCACCAGCTGGAACAATTCCAACAGTGCATACTGATGTATGCTTTTAAGAGATACACATATACTTTTCCAGTATATCATGCCAGAAACTACCTTGCAGTGCTGGACTACAATCACCATGTCACTCGACCATACATGTACAATCAAAAAAGGAGAGGAGGTGTAAGTATCTTTTTTACTAATTCCATTGTAAGAAGTGTGCATTCTCATTGCTATCTCTCACTTCTGCTCTGAGATTACAACTCTGTTGAAGTATATGCACTTGGAGCTGCCATTTGAAGGTCAATGCTTATGTCTAGTGCACTAAGACCATCTTTATATTACATTGTGGAGCTCTCCATTGTTCCCTCTATGGTGGAATGCTTCATAGGGTGTTTCATTTGTTCAGCTCTTCATTGTGCTGCTGATCAGGATTGCATGCTGTCCCGTGTTTCTGCTCTCTTGACTGTATTATTTACAGATACGGTAATGTATTCTGAGTCACCACTTGAGAAACAAGCTCACAGTCAATCATACAACTTATTGTGTACACACACACTCGATTTCTCTGTGCTTATCACTCCTGCACGATGTGTGGCATGTGACCACCAACCAGTTCGGGAACTCTAAGATCAGGTCACTGATGTAGACTTTTACTGGTGAATGTCACAACGCTATGTCTACGTCAGCCATGACATTGCACATGTCACCATTGTTCAAAGTGTGTTACACTTATTGGCAATTATTTTGTGTTTACAGTTTTACTCATTATCTCCTGTCACACTCATCCATTTGTAGATCATGCAGCACACACACACGAACCATCACCAACAACACCAACTGGGCTCAATTGAACAATGGGTTTTAAAACCAGTCTGTGTTCTTCCCTGCCTCAGGGCACACACTTACACAAGTCACCAGTGACACATTAAGCAATATGTGTCTACAGTTTTAGATTTCTAGATCTTTTGAGCCTCACTGTTTTCTGTGCACCTGCCGCGCAGTACGCTATGCCTGAGATAAATACACAGACCTATCCACATGATATGCAATCCCATTTCGAGAAAGCACATTACTGGCAAATGTTGTACGTCAATGTGGTTTAGGCGCAATGTCTCATTTCTTTTGTTCATGTTTCGCTTGTGTACAGTGATAGAAATATTGTTCCACAACATCACAGCGTAATTGAATGTTTACAGATGCAGTGGGTAGGGTGTGAATGTGTGTGCATGTGCTTGGACACCACAGCCATATGATACAGCAAGCACCATTGCGTGAATCCAAGTGCAAATTATTGGCATACAGTGGTTGTGCACTTTGTAGCATACTTAATCATTACATATTAATGTACCCTGTCATTAGTTATGTTCAATCATGACAAGCTGCCTTGCTGAACGACTGATTTTGAGTGCGTGGACCTTTGTGTGAGTGTGTTTATGTGTGTGTCAGCAAGAGACTGAAATACCTCACACTGCTCGCAAAAATGCTGCTCTTGGGGACGGCAGCCTGCAGATTGAAAACAGGGCTGCAGCCCACTTGGAGACCATGCTGGCAAACACTATGAGATGATAACACAGAGCTGTCTTTTCCTCCCCATTGACAGAGGGCACAGAAATATTAAATTCTCCCATTATACTATGCCAGGAGTTATTGTTATGAAAGGTGCATATATGCCATGTGGGTGCCTCACACACATGGCATATATGGACCTTTTGTACCAATAACAGCAGGAATAGTATGAAAGAAGATTTACATATCTCCATATATATTAGCAATGTGCATGAAAAGGCAACACCGCATCATCTCATGGTGTTTGCCAGTGTTATATTCCATGGGGCCGCACTCCAGTTGTCAATATGCCTACTACAGCCCCCCCGGAGAAGTTTTATGAGCAGTCAAGTATCTCTATTTCTTATTAGAAAATGGGGATAAGAATATAAAGCATCTGATTGGCTGATATGGGGTACATTAACTTACAGTGAGAGCCCTGTAAGTTAAAAGTACCAGCCATGCCAACATTGCCAGACTCATATGTAGTATCCTACTACCCAGCCTCTTTCCTCATTGGCTAAAGCACTGGACAAACTTTTCAAATAATGCCATTTTGTTCTCCCGCTTAGCAAGTGAACAGCCCCACAGCACTCTCTCAATAAATATTGCAACTGTTACATATAGGCACTCGCTCCTAGGCTGCTTCTATTCCAAGTAGCCATAGTTAAAAAAAAAAAAAAACATTTTTTCCCCAGCTTACATTTCTCTTGTGGTGCTGCCTTGCTCAAGCTCCCTCAAACTGCAACTCTGAGTCCTGACCATTAGTTCTGAGTCCCGCTCACGGTACATACAGTAGCTGACCACATTCTCACCTCCACCATCACACTACAGTAATATATAAGTGCTCCCTTTTAAATATAAATGCCCTGTTGGAGTTACACAAAAGAAAAACAAAGCTACCGTCACTCATACTGTGCTCATGCACATTCATTGCCTTCCATTGATGGCAATAGTACCACTGCTCATGCTACATTCATACAAATGTAACAGACTAGTGCTTCCATGGCTATAAGGTGGATCGGCATCACAAACAACTTCTCAGGGGTTAAAAAGACTTGTATAAGTAGACAAAAACCTTTTTAGCTAGAAAGTAAGCCACCACTTTAGAAACAAACTACAACTCCCATTGGACAGCTATGACTTGCAGTGAAACACGGATCCTTTCAGAACTGTGCTCTCTACTGGCCACAAGGGGCAGTACAGGGACTTTTTTACAATAAAATGTAGTGTTGCTTTTTTTTAACATTTATTATACATGGTTAAAAAAGTTTTATATAATTTTATTTAAAATCTTACTGACAGCTCATTTTCTAAGCACAATAATACCGTCCAGAGTGGGTGGTATGGGCAATACCGGACCTTCCAAGGGCTATAAGTCCCTTCGCCTGCAGTGTTGGGCCTCACTACACCCCTGGGCAGTCCGGCATTGCCCACTACCACCCAACCTGTCAGGTATTATTGCTCACCTAAATACTGGGGTGGAGTAAGAGAAAGGGGCGCACAAGCCACAATCTGTGCAATAGAGGCTAGAGCTCCCTTACCTGTAGATCTCCTTTTAATTTTTCATTAATTTCTTTATGCTTCTGCAACTGGCCAGACCCCTTCCATCTGGCACCCTCAGCTACATCACCCTGGCATCTACTGGACTTACCTCTTTTACTAACAAGGTGCCAGCTAGCAGGGTGCGGAGCCTGTGAGGGGCCGGCTTTCATCCTGCTGGCCAACATTATTTTCTTCCACTGTTTTTTCCACCATCCCCTGAGCATGAGTGCGGTGAAGTGCAATGATACCAATGGCCGGGTCACACATGCTTGTATATATGGCAAGGCCAGGCAACTGCCCCGCAACCGCCTCCTACTTATGGGCCTGCTGTGCCAGCCCCCAGCCACCACTAGAGGTCAGGCAGACAGTGGACTCCATCCCCACCCCTCCCTGGGAGAGAAGAGCTACCCTATGGATGCTCAATCCACTCTCTTCCTAGCCAACCCCCAGTGGTCCACTTGCACTGCTAACATGGATCACCGGTGTGGCAAGAGGTAAGGGTGCTTTTAATTTTAATGACCATCTAGTGTGTCTTCCTGCTGCAGCACATCAGGGGACTCACAACTGAGCAACTTAAACATTTATATACTCTTGGACATGCATTTAGGGTGGTAGGTTGGGAGCATACATCTAACATTTCAAACCATTACCTCATGGCATTAGTGCTGTGTCCCATGACCGGTCTGCAGGAGTTGTTGGGGAGAGCCACCACAACCATGGGAGAATGTATGGCTTGGCACACAAACAAGCTGTTGTACAATGGAGGGAGGGTGGAGGGTTTGGGGCCGTATTATATTTTGATGATTGGAAGCTTATATATGTATTACTGTGCAATCAAAAATGTCTCATAGAAATTCCCTGCCAATGCTGTCTTCTCATAATTCTCACTATTACAGTTTCAGGTGTCTCTTCAACAAGAAAAGAGGCAGATAGACAGTTGTTGCCAAGAAGATCCCAAAACAGCATTCATACATCCCGTCTAATTATGCAGAAAATACTGATGTGATGTATTCAGAATACTGGTGAAGTTACTACCAGAACTATTTTGACAGACAATGACCCACGGCGTATTCAACACACAATTGTTGCGGTTCAACTACCAGATACCAAGGATCTAGTTGCACAGCACTTGGCACACTTTCAACAATGAGCCGTCCTTAGCGGTGCGCATGTGAGATGGAACATTGACACTAACAATTTGTCTTACTGGCTTCAACAGCACATAGCGCATTAAACAAAAGGTTGCCTAATGCAAGTGCTCATTATGTTTTACAGTCCATAGTGAAAATACATTGAGAATACAAATCTGCTGCTGTTTGATGTCAGAGTACGTTAACCTGCTCCCCACGTATGCTCCTGCCAGTTCAATAAAACACATTTGTGGGTAGACAGTTTAAATGGTAGAAACTAAATCCACACAGTGTCAAAATTTTAGTGTACTCAATGGAATTGATGTGCCAGTGTGTATTGTGTTAAAATGTTGTGGAGCATTCAAATGCCAAACTTGTCTATGATTTAATAATGCTGTAGCAGTCCACATATTGGCAGCTCCGCTAACTAGAATGTATCAGCTCATGATTACTATAATCTTACTTGTTCCATTCCTGAGTGTTGCAAAACACAAATCACTGTAAATGTGCACTTTCAAAATGTGGCAGGCAAGTACAATTGTAGAATGTAGAAGACATATAGTTTCGGAATGTGGCAGTGATGCACAATTTCAGAATGTGGCTGTGATGCTCAGTTTTGGAATGTGGTGGTGACACAAATTTTGGAATGCGGTGATAACGCACAAATTCATTACGTGGTGATGACGACAATTTTGTAATGTGGCAGTGATGTGTAGTTTCGGAATGTGGCATTGAAACACAACTTTGGAACATGGTGTGGATGTGCAATTTTGGAATGTGGCAAGGATGTGCTATTTTGGAATATGGCTGGGATGCACAATGTCGGATTCTGGTGTGGATGTAATGCACAATTTCAAAATGTGATGGAAGTATACAATTCCAGAATGTGGCAAGGACAAGCGGTTACAAAATTAAATGGTGTGTCCTGCCATATTCTGATAGTGTACATCCTTACTTATATTCCATGATTGCCAGTCCCCACCAAATTCTTTGCTGTGTGTCCCTGTCACATTCTGAGACTGAGTGTCCATACAAACATACAAGCATGCAAATTGCCAGCAGAACAGGCCACATGGTCTATCGAGTCTGCTAGATTGTGCAGCTATCCCTTCAGCATGCAGCTGCCCCACCCTTCCTCTCCAACCTTTCCTCACTCACTCTGTCCCATCCCCTCTTGAAGCAGCCCACTGTCCTACAGGTAACCACCTCCTCTGGTAGAGCGTTCCATTTGTCTACCACCCTCTCTGTGAAATAATGTCTCCCAATCTCCTTCCTGAATTTACCCCCCCCTCCAACCTCAGTTGATGCCCTCTAGTATCCCTCCCTCTTCTGATCGGGAATATAGCTCCTGTATTGGCCTTGTTTATCCCCTTCAGGTACTTAAAGGTCTCGGTCATATCTCCCCTGTCCATTCTTTCCTCTAGCAAATACATGTTGAGCATGTTCAGCCTTTCTTCATATGACATCCCCTCCAATCTCTGGATCATCTTTATTGCTCTTCGCTGCACCCCCTCCAACAGTCTGATGCCCCTCTTCAGAAATGGGTGCCAAAACTGCACGCAGTATTCCAAGTGTGGTCTAACCAGTGATCTGTACAAGGGAAGGATCAACTCACTACATCTAGAAGAGATCCCCCTTACTATACAGCCCAGCATCTTGTTGGCTTTTGCTGCTGCCTGAATGCACTGAGCTGAGTTGTTCATAGTTCCCATTATCATCACCTCCAGGTCCTTTTCCTCCTCTGTGCTCCCCAACTGTACCTCTCCCAGCTGATAGCTCTCCTCTGGTTCTTATCTCTGAAGTGCAGTACCTTGCACTTCTTCGCACTAAATCCCAGTGGCCATGTTTCCAACCACTCCTGTAGTTTAGTCAGATTTCTCTGCAGTCCCCTCCACCCCTCAATGTCATCCACCACAGGCCCCATCTTGGTATCGTCTGTGAACAGACTGATCATACTCTGGGTCCCATGCGAGACATCTGCTATGACTATTCCAAACAGCTCTGGCCCCAGCACTGATCAATGTGGCACCGTTTGTTGCTGCTCTTGGCAATGAGAGTTTCCTGTCCACCACCACCCTTTGCTGCCTGCCCGTCAGCCAGTTTGTGATTCATCTGACCATCTTAGTACCCTGCATCTTCCAGCTTTCCCCCTTGCCTCCCATGTTGCATGGAATTGAAGGCCTTGCTGAAGTCCAAGTACAGGACATCCACTGCATGGCCCTTGTCCAACTCCCTAGTCACCCAATCATAGTACTCAATCAGATTTGCCTGGCAGGACCTTCCTGAGACTAACCCCATGTTGCTGCCTGTCCTGGAGACCATTGTCCTCCAAACATGCCACCAGCCTGTCTTTAAGGATAATCTCCATGAGCTTTCCCACAATTGATGTGAGGATCACCAGTCTGTAGTTACTTGGATCATCCTTCGGTCCACCTTTGTGAATGGGCACCACATGGGCCAACCTCCAGTCCTGTGCTACGTATCCTATGTGCAGAGAGGTATTGAACAGATCAGCCAGTGATCCTACCAGGCTCCATGCCAGTTCCCTGAGCACCCTAGGATGAATGCCATCAGGTCCTGGTGCCTTGTCCACCCTCAATCCCTCTAGTACTCTGTCCTCTGTAATTTCTCCATCTGTCACCCCTTTCCCTCCCTTGCCTCCTTCACCACTCTCATGAGGTAACTGTTCACCCCTCTCTACTGTGCATACCAAGCAGAAGTACTCATTCAGAGCCTCTGCCTGCTACTCCCCTTCTCTTCCCATCCCCCTTCCTTCTTGATTCTGACTATCTGGCCCCTGCTCTTCCTTCTTTCTCCAGTGTATCTGAAGAAGTCCTTCTCTCTGTCCTTAATGCTCTGCACCAGCTTCAGCTTTCTGGATGCCTTGGTGCCTCTGTCAAGTCTTGTAACCTCCCTGAACTTCTTTGTATATTCCACTCCATCCTCCACCTTCTCTGATTTCCTGAATCTTTGGAAAGCTCCCCTCTTGGCTCTCACCCTCTCCCTTACCTCCTTTGTCAGCCAGCTGGGCTTCTTTGCCCTTCCCTTCCTACTCTGTTTCCTAGTATATGTCCCTATAGCCTCTGCCAGTCCCTCCCTAATAATGCCCTATTTTGATTGGCATTCATGATGGGTTGGATTCCCTCCACATGCCTTAAGAGGATTTCCCCCATCTTGTTGAAGTCTGCCCCCTAAAGTCAATTACCCTGCTGCCTGATCCTATAGCTTGCTTACCCATTCTGAGTGAGAACCACACTGAGTGATGATCACTTCCCGCTAGAGGGTCCTCAACCGCCAGGTCCCTAACGGCTTCCCCATTTGATGGTATGTGGTCAAGAGTCCTCCCCAATCTAGTTGGCTCATGCACCAATTGCACCAGGAAGCTATCCTGGAATGCCCCCAGTATAACCTGCTCCCTAGCACATGAGGTGGTCGGTGTGCTCCAGTCCACCCCAGGTAGGTTAAAGTCCCACACCAACACTGTGTTTCCCTTCCTGCAAACCCTCTTAATTTGGTTCACCAGCTCTCTGTCCATATCCTTCACTTGAGTTGGTGCCCGGTACACCACCCCCATCCTCATTGCCCTGCCCCTTAGATCCTGAAGCTGCATCCACAGGGCCTCAGTTCAACTGTTCTCCCCCTCTACTCATATACACCTTAGTTCCTCCCTTATGTACATTGCCAGCCCCTGCCTTTCCTGTTAGCCCTGTCCTTTCTGAAAAGCCAGTAACCAGGGATCATCATATCCCAGTCTTGGCACTGTGTGGCCCAAGTTTCTGTTATGGCTGCAATGTCCACCTGCCCCACTGCCAAGAGATCCTGCAGTTCAGCTGATGTGTTTCCCACGCTCCTTGTTTTTAGCAACACTACCTTCCACCCTGCACCTTCTTCTCACCCCATTTACCCTACCTGATGCCCTCTCTTATGTGTCGGGGGGTAGGCTCATCTGGCTCCTCGCTGTGGCAACCCTGCCTACCAGCATTCTTCCTGCCACCACCCCTTTCCTAGTTTAAAACAACATTTGTCACTATGTACCCCTCCATCCCTTGCTTCAATACTTCTTTCCCCTTCCCACTCCAGTGCAGTCTAGCCCCTACATACAGGTCATTATTATCCCAGGTTCTGCCCCAGCCCCCTACTAACCCATACCCTTTGGTCGTTATTATCCCAGGTTCTGCCCCAGCCCCCTACTAACCCATACCCTTTGGCATGACACCAATCCTGCAACCGACTGTTGAACTTCTCTATTATTCCCTTCCTCACAGTACTCACACAGGGTACTGGAAGCACCTCTGAGATGGATACCTCCTCAAGCAGCTTTACCAGTTCCTCGAATCTCCCCTTTACTACCTCCACCATCTCCTCTGACAGGTTCTTTGTACCCATGTGCACCATAATATGCGGGTTTCTCCTTCCCCTCCCTGTGCACTTTAGAATGGCCTACCCTGCCCTGCCTGCTGTCAAACTGGGAATAGCCTCGACCCATATCAGACTATGCCTCTCCTCCTTACTGCCTCATCTGATCCCTTTCATTATGTAGTCCCCGACCACTAGCACAACCCCCTCACCCTGCTGTGTGTCTCCACTCCCCCCCCCTTAATAATGTCTGCACTTCCTTGCCTATTTATGTCTCTTTGCTTCATCCCCGTGATCCACCCATCCTGTCCTCCGACCTGTGCTCCCCGATCCCACTTGGCCTAATGATATCATCCCCCTTCCCGTCTTTCCCCCCCTCGGCCCCTGTCCCCCTTTGGCTATTCACCATTTACCTGACCCATCAGCAATGTCCTTTTCCTCTATATCCTTGTTGCCAACACTTTTCTTCTCTGTTAAGCCCCTCCACTCCTGCCCCCCCTTTTCTCTTCTCCATCAGCCTTGCCCCATGCACTCCCTTCTCCTAACCCCTGCCTCTCCCTCCTGGTGCTCCCCCAATTCCCCCTCTTCCACTGTTGTTGCCAGCACTTCCACCCTGTTACCTGTCATGTCTGTATTGCCCTGCACTGGCTTCTTCCCCCGTCCCATGACTTGCCTTTAATGCATGTCCCCTAACTGATGTGAACCTGCACTCCTTCTTTGTCCCCTCTCCCAAGTTAATGTCCTTCTCCTGGTGTGCCCTCCTGTTACCTCCCCTTCCTGGGATAGGCCCACTTTCTCACTTTCTCATCCCCTCTGCCCACACCCTCTCCAGCTCTCTACCAAGCCATCGCACTCTTTCCTCCAGTCCTCTTAGCCTGTGGCAGATTGGACACCTTCTTAGTCTTATTAATATGTTTATCCCAATAGCTGCTCCGCACCCATTGCAGCCCACAATTCTACCCATGGTGCTACCTCGTGTGCACCAATGTTCTCTGTACCACCCTCCAATCTCATTGTAGCTGCTCCCACCAGTGTATCCCTCCCTGCACCTCTGCGTTCCTACCTTCTACGCTACTAGTTCCCTTGAAAACCAGTGAGGGATACCACTACCCCTAACATCTCCCACCAGCGTATGTAACTCAGTCCACAGTACACCCCTCTTCTGTTTAAGTGGATTACTACTCCCATGTACTCACTGTCCTGATATATGAGCTGGGAACAGTAGTGCCTGCACCTGGTTCTGCTATTTACCAATAGCAATGCAATAGCAATGTAGCAGTCACCAGTGGTCAAGGAGGTATATGTCTATATATCTGGAGTAGGTTGGGGAGGGTGGGATGGGGAGGAGGTTCTGACCACCCTACTCTCTCAGGAGTCTATCAGCTCCTGGTGCCAGTGCCCCTCGTTCCTTCCCCCTTGGCCACCTCCCATGAACCTTTCTGGAATGTGATGTGTGCACAACACCTTCCACTCAGCAGTCCTCACACTCCACACACCTTTCGCTTCTCTCCCTGATCAACTCCTGTAACTCCACTCACCCTGCCAGATGAAATAATTACCTTTCCTCCCCTTGAGAAGAACAGTATCCCTGTGCTCTAATCCCTCCCTGCCAGAAGAATCAAGCACACTCACATCCAGCAATACTGCTCTAATAAGGGAAGTTGCCTTCTGTAGTATGTACCTCCCTTACTATCTTCCTGCCAAACAAAAGAAGAAAACAAGACCACACCTGACAATAAACACCGTGACTGAGGAAAAATACTTCCCTGGATTCATCAGTTACCATTGCTTCCTTCTTCCCCAGTCTCCTCTGTACTTTTCAGCACAACAGCAGCAGCTTTTCCGATCCCATTGGAGAATGTGGTCCCGGTGCCCGCAGCCAACAACACTACCCCCCCCCCACTCCCGGTTCCTCTCCTTCTCCCACCACACTGCAAGATGGCACATCCCTGTCACTTGCTGAGATTACATGTCCCCCACAACATGCTAAAATTGTGCACCACTTTGACAGTCTATACCTTGGATCAGTGCTGCATTCCAAAACCACTTTCACATGCATTCTAAAGTACATTACCATGCATGTGAACATTCTGGAAATTCAAGCACTTCAGGCAACCCTGTCTCAGTTTTTGGTTTTTTAAAGAAATACTATAGCTACCATTTGATAACTTTGAATAAATAGGTCCTATAAGGTTGCAGGCAGGTCAGACTAGTCTGAGTTCTGGTTGGGACATCATCAGTGGCTTTTCACTGAAACTGGCTTTTTTGATCAGGGATTAAAATCAATGTTACAAAGCAGCTCATAATTTTAAAATGAATTAACTTAGAAACCTAATTTTTGGTATGATATTTATCAGGAGTAGGCTAATTCTAATTCTGCAAGGTAGTACTTTTGACTGGACTCCTTCTTGAAGTGAACAAGTTTCTCATATTGTGATTGATAAGTATTATTCACACTACATCCTTATTGTGTGTGCTACTTAGCAAATGTTTTCAAATGAATTGTTCCAGAACACACTACCAGAATTGTCAGGTTAAAAAAAGTGAGTAACAGCTCTTTTGTATTGACTCAATGCATTATGATATCTATATTGGCCTCTCAAGTTCTTTTACATTGTTTGAAACATTACATGGTCAATGTCCCAGCTTTAGGCATGCGAATTCATACCCTTAACTGGTTTGCGCAAGTGGGAACTGACAGACTTGGATCCTAAAGTGCAGGCTGTGGTAAACATATGGCAGGTGAAAAGAAAATGTGACTAATGTTCACAACAAAAGAAATAGGACATTTAGGTTTGTAAGGGGAACTGGTAGGAAAAGATGCCTCCAAGAGAGAGGAGATGACACTGATGAGCAGGAACATGGCATTGTACATGAAAAGTCGCAAACGATGGAAACACTGCTGAAAAAAATGGAATGCTGACAGTTGACTAACACATAGAAACATAGAATCTTTTGGCAGATAAGGACCATATAGCCCACCTAGTCTGACCATTTTCCTGCTAGGTTTGGCAATCCCTACTCTTATCTGGACTGCCTTTCTCCCGCTCTGCTGTACAGCAGAGTACCTTTATGTTTATCCCATGCACTTTTGAATCCCCATACTGTTTTCACTTCCACCACCTCCGCTGATAGGCTGTTCCATGGATCCACCACTCTCTCTGTGAAAAAATACTTCCTAGCATTCCCTCTAAACCTCCCTCCCTCCAGCCTCATATTATGTCCCCTTGTCCTTGTGCACTTTCTTCTCCAAAATATGCTTCCCTCCTGTACCCTGTTCATTCCTCTAAGCAAGGTATTTGAAAAATCTCTATCATATCGCCACTTGCCCTTCTCTCTTCCAGGGAATAGATGTTTAATTCCTTGAGCCTTTCCTCATAAGGCTTGTGGTGCAGTGCATGCATCATTTTTGTTGCTCTTCTCTGGACTTCTTCCAATCTGTCTATGTCCTTCCTGAGATGCAGTCTTCAGAACTGGACACAGTAAGTGGCATGGTGGCACTGAAGGTTGAGGTGCTGGATGCCACACTTCATGCCATGCCAGCGACCCGGGTTCAGGAACGGACTCGGGTTGTTGGGTGCTGGCAAGGGAGAGGGGGGTTGAGCGTCCGATTGCTGCTCTCCTCTCCTCTCTCTGGGGTGGGTAGTGGGACTTGCATCGCCCTGTAGCGGAGACTGGCAGAGCCAGCCGCACTACAGTGGCATGCAGAAAAAGCAGGGCAGAGCACAGCGGGCATCAGCACTACGTGTTTGGACGCTATTGCATGTCCAGCTCTCCATAAGGGAGAAAAATCTGGAAAATGCAGAGGGCAATCTTTGCTGCTGATGGCTGCGCCTTGCACCCCCAGAGAGACCTGAGATGGGCGCATACCCAGTGGGTGCTAGAGTGATGAAAGGCCGACCCACTGGGAGAGCGGGTTCATGTGGCCCGCACACACGACCGGGTCCGGGGGTGCAGGGCCGATGGCCAGAGATCATGGGGGCCGCTCTGCCCAGGAGGAAAAACAAGAGTACGATAAAAAAGAGTTGGACACAGTATTCCAGATGAGGCATCACCAGTGATCTATACAGTGGCATCACCACTTCACTCCTCCTACTAGTTATGCCCCTTCCTATGTACCCCAGCATTCTGTTTGCTTTCCCCACTGCTTTTTTGCATTATTCGGCTGACTTCAGGTAATCAGATACGATAACCCCCAGGTCTCTCTCCTGACTTGTGGTGGCTAGAACCTGCACCCATCCTGTATTCCTCTCTTGGGTTTCTGTGTCCCTGGTGCATTATCTTGCACTCCTTAGTGTTGAAACCCAACTGCCAAATCCTTGACCATTCCTCAAGTAGTCTTAGGTCATTTCTCAATTTATCTAACCCCTCCTGTGTATCAGCTGTTACAGATCTTGGTGTCATCTGCGAACAGGCATACTTTCCCCTCCAGTCCCTCCGTAATGTCACTTATGAAGACATTGACTAAAACTGGATCCAGCACCAACCCCTGTGGAACCCCATTGGTCACCTCCCCATCTTCTGATTTTATGCCATTTACTACTACCCTCTGGGTCTTGCCTTTTAGCCAGTTTCCAACCCATTTTACCACTTTAGAGCCCACACCCAGATTCCCCAATCTTTTAAGCAATCTTATATGAGGAACGGTGTCAAAGGCCTTACTGAAATCTAGGTAGGCCACATCCACCTCCCCTCCCTGATCCATCACCCTCGTCACCCAGTGAACGAAATTGATAAGATTAGTCTGACAGGACTTGCTCTCAGTGAATCCATGCTGCCTTGGGTCTTTTGCACAGCTTGACTCCAGGAACTTCACTACCCTCTCCTTAAGCAGTGACTCCATCAGCTTCCCCACCACTGAGGCCAGGCTTACAGGTCTGTAATAGCCTGCCTCCTCCCTACTGCCAGTCTTGTGCAGGGGGACCACCTCTGCCCTCCTCCAGTCCCCAGGTACCTCCCCTGTCTCTAGTGATTGGTTGAAGAGGGTTTTCAGTGGACTGGCTAGGACTTCCCTGAGTTCGTTCAACACTCTAGAGTGAATCCTGTCTGGCCCTATTGCCTTGTCTATCTTTATTTTTCCTACTTCCTCCAAGATTCTATCCACCGTAATGGCTGGTGTCCACCTTTTCCCCATACATCTTTCCTTGTGAGTCTTGGCCCCTTCCCTGCCTCTTCCTTGGTAAATACTGTGGAAAAATATTTGTTCAGTATCTCAGCTTTTTCAAGGTTGTCCTCCACCCAACCACCCTCTCCCTTCTTTAGCCTAACAATACTATTTCTTGTCTTCTTTCTCTCACTAATATAACAGAAGAAGGTCTAGTCCCCCTTCTTAATAGCCTGTGTTATTCCTTCCTCCATTCATCTTATAACTCACAATGTCTATGATTCTCTCCAGTTTGGTTTCAGGAAGAAGCATAGCACAGAGACTGCTCTTGTCCAGGTATTGAATAACCTCCTAATGGCTAGAGATCGAAAGGCATGTATCATTCTGGTCCTTCTTGATCTCTCTGTGGCTCTTTTGTGGACTGTCTGGTATAGTCCTTAAATGGTTCCATTCGTTCCTCATGGACAGGTCTCAGATAGTTGCCACTGGAATTTATTCCTCTGATGCTCACTCCCTGCTTTGTGGGGTGCTTCAGGGCTCCATTTTGGCCCCCATGTTGTTTGCAGTGTACATGCTGCCATTGGGAGATATCATCAGGTGATACAGTCTGAGTTTTCAATGCTATGCAGATGACACTTAGCTGTATATGTCCTTTCTGCCTGGACAGAATGATGCACTCTCCGTGCTAAATAATTGCCTTACTGAGATCAGAACCTGGATGAGCTCCAGCTGGCTGAGACTGAAACCAGACAAGATGGAAGTGCTGGTAGTGGGCCCATGTCATCCAGGGGCAGGTTTGGGGGCTGGACAACCATCAGGTTTGTTGCTTGGTGGTATACCACTCACTACCTCAGACTGGGTGCGTAACCTGGGCATTATCTTCGACAGTGGTCTGACTCTAAAATATCAGGTGTCAGCTGTCATCAAATCCTCTTTCTATCATCAGAGAAATATTGCCTGGCTGAAACACCAGGTTCCTCCAGATGATCTTCCAACATTGGTCCATGCCTTTGTCACTACCTGTCTTGATTACTGCAATTCCCTCTACCTAGGGCTACCAGGGGTTGATATCCACCACTTGTAGCTGGTGCAGAACGCGGTGGCCAGGCTTCTGACTGGGACCTCTAGGACCAGTCATATTAAGCCTGTGCTCCGTGAGCTGCACTGGCTCCCTGTTCAGTGGTGGATCACCTTTAAGGTTGGCTTGCTAACCTTTAAAGCCCTACATGAGCAGGGACCTGGCTACCTGCAAGATCTCCTTGTACCCTACTGCCCCTTCCATCCTCTCCAATCCACTGATGAGGGATTGCTGGAGATTCCCAGGGTACGATTGAAGACATCTGGTTCTCATGCTTTTTTGTTTTCAGCTCCAATCCTGTGGAATTCTCTACCTCTTCGGTTAAGAGAATGCCTGACCATCGATAGGGTTAAAACTGAGTTAAAAAGTTATTTAATTTAGCCTTATTGAAATATGGATAATTTGTTTTACTTTTCCCTTTTAATCATATTTATATCAGCTGCATTTGGTTTTATGTACAGCGCCTTGGTTTAGAAAGGCTCTATAAAAATAATGTTGACTTGACTTGACTTGCCTTAGCCCCTCCGACAGCTTTCAAAGCTTCTCTCTGCTTTTCCAGATATTTGTCTGTCTTCTTCTTTCTATGTTTCTTTGTATTTCCTGAAAGCCTTACTTTTTTCTTACATATTCTCGGACACTGACTTAGAGAACCACAGTGATGACTTCTTTCTTCTGCTTTTGCTAAGCAACCTGACACACTGACTTGCCACTCCTGCTATGGCTTTCTTAAGCCTAAGCCACTGTTCTTCTAACCCCCCGCCGTATCTTCTGCTGCAAGGGCAGTTTTGAGCTGTTCCCCCATCTCAATGAAGTTTGTCTTCCAGAAATCTAGGATCTTAATCTTTGAACACAAGTAGTCACCAGAGTTTTAACTGTCCAGTGGAACAAACCCTAAACTGGGATAGTGGCACTGGACAGTATATCAGATACACCTAGGGATTCAGTTAACTCGATTTTGGACATATTTTATATCGGAAAATTAGGCAAAAACATCCAAAAATATGCTTATTGGAGTCTTTTACATCTTAAGTATAATTTATGAAAACAGCTTGACGTCTGTTTTTTTTTTGCTCAGGACGTCTGGATGATGATGTGCAGTTTGGCCACTAGAGGCAGCAGCAGGCACAGCACTCACTTGTTTGTGTTTTTGTTCAGGGCCGTCTGGATTTACTATTATTGTATGCCAACTACCCCCATACATGCGTGCACTGATAATGATGTGAGCTGGAGTGGTGGCCTTTCTTTCTAGCTCTATGGGTGGCCTGCCCAGGCATGGTGCTATGCGAGTGGCGTGTGCATGCCTAAAGAATCCACCTGATTGGCTGATTCTTCCCTTAAATTCCCCCTACAGCACATTGTATCTAGCTGTTGCTGCTTTTGGCACCAATCACCATTTTATTTCTCATTATCGGGAGTTGAAAAGCAGCAGAAGAGCACTGTACCTCACATTGCAGGCAGGTGGCAGCTGTGCATGTCACAGTCTCGTGGCAGGTGCTGGTGGCAATGTGATATCAGGAGGAGTAGTTGGGACCATTACTGAAGAGTGAATGGACTGAAGGGCAGCAGCCAGCAGGTCATTCGCAGGGGAGGAGTAGTGGGTAGTCACAGCCGGTGTTACAGCCAGGGCACAACCCGCTGCACAAATTGAGGGAAGAGATCACCCTGGAGGAGTGGTGCTAAGTCAGCATGCACCGGGTGGTACACTGGTGTTTTAGCAGTCAGTGGGCAGGGGACACATTGACATGCTGGCAAGTGGCACTGGCAACTGCTTTAGAGGGCTCATACAGCAAGCAACCCTACCCAGCTGGATGGATCTGTACTCTGACGCAGAAGCACTATTGTCAGCAACCACAGGCAACAGTGCAGCAAGTAAAAATTCTGAAAGCAATTAAATGTTATAAGCAACAGGCAGCTGTAAGATTAAAACTAAAGCATGCACAGAGAGCATAGCAGTGAGTGGGTCAAACAAAATTGACAAAAAAGAACAGAAAACTCTCTTACCAGTCACCACCATTCTCTAATGGCTTTTTCAGGGTTAAGTGATTCAGTGTCTTTGAAGAATGGAAAATCATATATTTTTATTAAAAAATTGCAAGTGGTTTATATTCTGCTGTGCTGTGATAAAGAGAAAGGACCAGCAAGACTTTTGGTAGTAATTGGTTTGGGGAGTCAGTCATCAAATGTAGTCTCTTGACTCTCCACTTTAGTACACATTATGTTCAGTTTGTATTCTTATAACTTGTTGTTCCTTACCGGCATTTTTTTTACAACCCTCTCTTTTTCTTCTTTGTCAGCTGTCCCAAAATAATCTGATGATCACCGGATTACTTTATAAGCCATTCCAGTCTTAGCAAGCATCAGCAAGACTAGAAGTTACAGTAGCAGCACATTTTGGAACACATAACCTAATGACTGCATGATGATCCCCGGATGAGTTAAATAATGCTCTTACAAATAAGTTCATGCTAGAATCATCTGCCCTGATGATTTCTTATAACAATTTAAATAAGACTGCTTCCTGTTTAACTGGCAAAACACACATTTTACAAATCTATTGGAGCAGAGTTGGCTGGAGAGAGAAGCATCAAGAAAGATCCAGGTCAGGTTGTGTTAGGTACTGTAAAGCTGGTATATACTGTACTAAGTAGGTGATTTTTTTTGTGTGTGACTTTTTTTAATTTGCACATTATTACTGGTGCCTGACTCGGCCATAACCTGAGTGAGCACTGGATATTTCTAAAAGCTGTTTAAATTGTCTCCCAGAGTCCTTAGCAATTTAATGCTGCTTGTGAGCATGTATGTGATGTCTGCATAAATGAAAATGTCATTGTCGTATTATGTTTGAAAATGCCTGCTTTGGATTGGTCAGAGCAGACTGAACTGCAGAATGGAAAACAAAATTAAAGATCAGCTGCTGGGTCCATGATTATGAGAGAGGGGAAGGAGGTTGGATTGGACTTGGTGCTTGGGTGGGTGGAGGAGGGTTGTTTGCCATGGGCTGGGAATATTTCAACTTCCAAAAATTGTGGACTGTCTGGAACTATTTTGACTTCTAAAAGTTGACACCTGGAAGTATTTTGACTCCAGCAAAACTGAAATGACTTCCACCCCCCAAAAATGATCTGAACCCTGGATACACTAGCTGTATAGACCAGGGATGAAGAGAATGGAAGCGATGATGGAGTACAAGGGAGGGAGGGTGAATCTGTCACCAATCCACTCTATAGAGAAAATAGAGGATGTGGTACTTTTGGAGCAATTCTTTTGGGCTTGCCCAGCAGAGCCAAAAACCTTGAGGGTGGACCGAGATCGAATGACTGTACAGGAGGCTGCTGAGCTCTCAGACCACTATGTTAGGAATAGGCCTGCTCTGAAAGGGAGTGAGGTGGACGTGGCAGCTCTGAAAGGGACAAGCACACCCTCAGAGCCGCTAAAACCTTCACTGCCTACCCTGAAATCGGGCAGCCCCAAGGTACAAAGAAAAGATTTGCCTGATAAATGAAATGATGACTGTTGGTTTTGCAAGCAACCAGGGAATCTTGCCAGACAGTGAACTAAAAAGGTACAGAGTGGGCAAAGTGGTGCTGGGAAAGAGGTGTTTTTTTGTGTATCCTTGATAGCATGCCAGTGAACAAGAGGGAGCACATACACCTAGTTAATGTAAATGGGGTGCAGATCCATGTTTTAAGGGACACAGGGGTGTCTCTTAATTTGGTAAATGGTGATTTGAACCTAGCCTGTACAGCTTATACTGCATCAGTTCATAACCGTCAATAAATTTATTTGGGGGGGAGAAATACTCTGCCCCTGGCAAGTGTTCTCCTGGACTGGGCTGATACAGGAGAGAGGGTGAAGAAAGTGGCTATGCAGACAACCTTGCCCTGGATGCAATTCTGGGGAATAACCTACAAGAGGGGGTGGTGTGTGGTTACTCACAGTTACATGACAATGGCCAGTTTTAGTTCCCTGAGACACCTAGAAGCCAATGTGAAAAACACTGGGGATGCTCTTTCCCCAGCCTGTGACTCCTGCAATGGAGGGTAGTGGGGGGGTAGAACTTCACAAGGTAGCAGTTCACAAAACAGCTACATAAGGTTACTCAGAGGAGGCGGGAGGAGCCAATAGTGAGAGAGCTAGGGATGGTAGTGACCCTGACTGCCCTGACGCAAGAACTATGGACCACAGTTTAGAGACTGAGGGGCACATGTCCCATGCCTTGGGAAAATCTGCAGATTTTGCAGCTGCACAGTGGACTCATCCGAGTTTAGAGAGGCTGAGTGCTTGTGCAGATTCTGATGGGACACAGGGAGGTGATGGGATATAGAGCGTATTGGGATGATGGACTGCTGCATATGCAGGATGCAATGACAGGGGTGATGGGCGGGCAGCTTGTCGTTACTCATGGGTACTGTGTGCATTTGCTCAGTATTGCTCATGATATCCCCATGTCTGGATATCTGTAAATCTTGCACACTACACAATGATTGGCACAGAATTTGTATTGGCCCAACTTCTCCCAGCAGGTGAAGGAATATTGCAGGTCTTGTCACCAGTGCCAAAAAATAGGGAAGGCAGGTAGTAAAACCACAGCAGCTTTTGTTCCCGTGCCCATAATGGAGGAGCCATTCCAGAGGGTAGGAAAGGATATTGTGGGACCTTTGAGTACCACATGCTCCCCTGGGAAGAGGTATTTTCTGACGGTGGTGGATTTTGCCACCCGATACCCAGATGCATTCACCATATTCTCAATGAGGGCACACAAAGTGGGAAATGCCTTGCTTGGGATTTTATCTAGTGTCGGGTTCCCACAGGAGGCTATCACTTTGGGGGGGGGCACCTTCATGTCAGACCTGAGAAGTGTTTATGAGAGAAGTGTGGAGTGGTGCAGAGATGCATGACACCTAACCAGCAGCAAGCCAACAGGCTTGTGGAAAGGTTTGATGGTACCCTTAAAATGATGCTCCAAGCGTTGGCTAAACAGCATTGGAGGGACTGGGAGAAATACCTTCCAGACCTGTTGTTCACATACATAGAAGTGCCCCAAAAGTCAACCGTGTTCTCGTCCTTTGAACTCTCATATGGACATAGGGTGCGAGGGCCACTAGACTTGATCTGCAAGTACTGGAAAGGCAAGCAGGGCACCCAGGTAACTCCCATAGTGGAGTATGTCCTTCAGTTTAGGGAAAAGCTGAAGGAGCTCATGGGAACAACCCAGAGTAACCTTGCAGTCGCCCTGCAGAAACTAAAGATATGGTACGACCACAGAGCCAGAGCACACTCGTACACTGTGGGTCAGGAAGTCATGGTTCTAATCCCGGTCCTGAAGGATAAGCTACAGGCTACGTGGGCAGGAGCATACAAAGCAGTCAGACAGGTGAATGACATAAACTACTTTGTTAAACTGCCTGACAGGAGACATACTCACGGGATGTATCATGTCAACATGATGATGCCATATGCAAATAGGGCTGACATGGTATTTGCAGTGTGTAGTCCTGTAGAGGACCATGTAAGAGATCACAGGATGTTGTAAACTGGAAACATTAATAGAAGGGGTAAAGCATGCTCTGTGGCTCACTAATTAGGAAGTAGATTTTTAATTTTTTATAATTAAAAAGTTTGGCAGTGTGCAGGGGCATGTGACTGATCAATTATGCAGGATGGGTGGGACTTTATCTCTGATACTGGTGAAGCCAGGCTGAAAGGACAGACACTCTTTTCTGGACTTCTAAGATGCAGCTTCTGCCAAGAGAAGTAACTTCAGCCAACCCATTTGCAAACGGAAAGACCAAGGTAGAATTAGCTAATCAGTTACAAGTCGCTATGTGTTGAATGGATCTAGTTTGAGTTTGACTCTGCATGCCAGCACCTAGACATGGCTAGGTGCAAGTAAAATCCATTGGCACACCATTCCACGGGAGCAGCCTTGGTTTGCCCCTTGATATAAACAAGGACTTTTCCTTGCCTGTGGCTAGTGTGTTTGCTCCCACACAATGTCGGTTGAAGGCAACCAGAATAGTAGTTCATTAACGAACATGAGTGGAAGAAGTACAACTTTCGCCTACTTGTGGCACAGCACACACCATTACCTACATTGACTGCTCACACAGTATTAAATCTTGAAGCTCCTGGCTATATGTGTGGTTGTCAACATTTTAAAAACTGCCCAATGTACTGATCTATTAAAATGTAGGCATGTATCTCAGCACTGTCACAACCATCATCTGTACCACTGTGCTTCAAGCATGACATATGTGCATGCATTGAGTGATTTCTGTGTATCGACACGACATATTAAGATTGTCTATGAGAGGCATCTATTCCATTTCTAAATGCACAAATCTAAGTGCGTCACTATGCAGGACATGCACAGTGCTTAAACAATTAACGCTAGCATTGGAATTAACATTCTCAAGATGAACACCCATTGTCAGTAATGTAGTCAGGTAAGACAACTGTTAGTTTATCTACTCATTTATTTGACTACAACCCATGCCTTTTGAAAACGTCACTTGAAAAATAGGCTAAAAACGCAACACAGGATGAGCTGGCTTGAAATTCAATGATAGGTATTAAAAAATAAACAATTTTAAAAAGACATCACGTAACGAGCTGTCAGAATAATAAATGGCATATCTTAAAATCAAACTAAACATGTAATGGACAGTTATTGCTCATTACTGGGAAACACAGGCAGCATTTGTTTGGCATTCAATAAAAGTTAGACATATCATGGCTTACATGCACAGCAATCAAGAAAGGCGATCAGTGTGGTAACCCATATATTGTCCTGAAGAATCGGGGTAAATGTCACATATACAGTATGCCATACACAGCAACTCAGGATGGGAGTATAATTACGACTACCCAGACATTCCAATCTCCACAGGATAAACTGTCAATATGCTG
The DNA here is from genome assembly GCA_016271365.2 of Neoceratodus forsteri. Taxonomy (NCBI): domain Eukaryota; kingdom Metazoa; phylum Chordata; order Ceratodontiformes; family Ceratodontidae; genus Neoceratodus; species Neoceratodus forsteri. The sequence continues at coordinate 452,640,353 of CM028131.1, forward strand.
CAAGTCATCTTGATCTGTTTTGATCAGCATCAGGTGCAAAAAGCAAAGATATCCTCCCGATATGCTGATGCCAGTGTAAGGATACCTGGATTAAGCACTAGGTGATGCATCATCTGCAAAAGAAGAAAACAGTAAGTAACACTTATTCAGACACATTACATCGAACTGACCATAGACACTGACATTCACAGCTATCCCTGCAGTACACAATTGCTTGTGCAGTCTGTGAAACTTCCCTAGTAATGAAGAGCTACTGTATTTTGGAGACCATTAGGACTAAACAACATGCACTATGGCCTGTGAAGCATTGTGGGTAGCAATGCCTCCTGTCTACCTCTACGCCCATCATGATATCCACCTCTCTCAGTCTCCGCCTCTGTTGCTCTCCACCTCTCGCACTGCTCTCCACTCCCCTCTCTCCAACTTCCTCGCTCTCCCAAACTCTCTGTCTCCACCTCTCTTTCTCACCCCAACTGTCTCTAAATGTCTCTCAATCTTTACCACCCTCTCTCTCTCTCTCTTTCCCTATGACTCTTTCCCAAATGTCCATCTCACTCCCGAATCTCAACAACCCACGACTCACTGTCTCCCACATTAATGACCTCCCCACCACCACAAACTCTCTTTCCCTCCCGCTGACTCTCTCAGACTTTCTGCCTCTCTCCAACTCTCTCCATCTTCTACTCTATCTCTCCCCCACCGGGCCGCTGACTCTATCTTTCTATGCCCATCTCACTTTCTCTCTGCCCCTGTCACTCTCTGCACCTCTCAATCGCTCTCTCTTTCGGCCCCTTGCACTAGCTCTCTCTCTATCTTTCTGCCCCTCACACTGACTCTCCACTCTCTCTGCCCCTTGCACTGCCTCTCTCTGTCTCTCTGGCCCTCACAATCACTGTCTCTCACTCTCTCTCTCTCCACCTTTCCCTCTCTCTCTCTATGCCCCTCACACTCACTCTCTTCTCTTTGCACCTTGCACTCACTAGCTCTCTGCCACATGCAACCTCTCTCTCTCTCTCTTGAACCCTCTCTCTCTGTGCTCTAGGCACCCTCTTGCACCCTCTCTCTATGCCCCTTGCACCCCCTTGCACCCTATCTCTATGCCCCTCACACCGTATCACTCTCTGCCCCTCGTAATCACTCTCTCTCTCTCTCTCTGTTTGCTGCTCACAATCACTCTCTTTCTGCCCATGGCACTCACTCTCTCTTTGAGCCTAGCACTCACTCTCTCTGCCCTACACACACCCCTCTCTCTCTCTGCCCCGCGCTTCCCCTCTCTCTTTCTTCCCCCATGCACCAACTCACACCTTGTGTCCCATGTACCACCTAGCACCCTCTTCCCTGCGTACCCACTGCCCCCCTCTCATTCTGTTTCTCTGCCCCAGACTGCCTTTCTCTCTCCCAGACTGCCTTTCTCTATCTACCCAAATGCCTCTCTCTAGCTACCAGACTGCCTCTCACTAGCTACCACACTGCCTCTCTCTAGCTACCAGACTGCCTCTTTGTCTGTTATACATTTTCTCTGTGCCTCTCTCTCACTGTCTCGCTAAACCTTAAACCTCATCACCGCTGTTTCAATCGACCACTGTCCATACCTTAAGCATCTCTATTTCTGTCTCTTCCTCTATCCACATATGCCACATTTATCTCTTTGCATCACTCAGTATCTCCCGGACACAAGATCATGTGGTGGCCACTGCTCCCTCTATCTGCAACACCCCCTATATGCCCATTGTTTAAATGCCACTACATCTCTGCATCCCTCTATGCCACCCACCATTTCTCCTTATGAACCCTCTCACTCTGTTCTTCCTCTCTATGACTATTTCTTCGCACAGTGTATTGCACTCTGATACAGTTCCTCATGCACTCTGCACACATCTCTCTCACACTACCACACTCACTGTCATCTGCCACCCACCCTCCCTCAGTCCACCGCCACCTCGTCATGGCCCACTCCATAGCCTGCCATATCACGCTGCACACCACACTACAATTCCCTCTTTCTCTGTGCAACCCATGCTGTGATCCACTATCCCTATCTCCATGACAGTTTCTGTCTCTCCCTGACAATCTTACTTGCAGCACCTCTTTCTGCAATTGCCTCTGGCATCTAAGTTACAGACAGTGTACGGTGGGTCTTGATGTCTGCTGGACATTATTGAACGTACATTTCTTGATTTCTGCTTTTATTTAATGTGCTCATAGGTGCACCGGGAACTAGAAGGTCATGTGTTCGAAAGTTTTTAGAGAAACAACTGATTGTGGCCACTGTTTAAACTGTCCCTGTTGCTGGAGAGAGTGCATTGATCTTTCTCAATTGCACAACTGTATAGTACAATTGCAATTGTATAGTACAAAAGGCCTTAGAACAGCGTTGGTTGAACCAGTCAATGGAGCACATAAAAAGGCATCATTTACTGTAATCACTGAAGGCTGTCTGGGTGTATGGGGGGTAGCGGTGGTTGGTGGTGGGCTGCCCATCCATGTTCTGTAAGTACCACTGTTTTCCCCGTTAACATTATGAGTGCTATAGGTTTGATGATGGATGTAACCACATGAAAATATTTATACCTTTGCACAGTGGAGCATGCAAAACATCATGTATGTTTCAATGGCGATGAATACATGTTAGTGTGCACATGCGTGTTAATTCTACATATTCAGGTATGTGCCTAAACACCAGTATTGTACAAATTTAATTGACTGGCACACTGCATAGTGATACACACAGATGCATACTGTGATACCCATGCCCACCTTAGCATACACTACTACCAAGATGTCTTGTCTCTTGCAATGGGCATCTGTTTCATCCGTGCTTTGTTCAGGAGTATTGCCAAACACACAGCGGACAATTATGCAGTCTTCTGTTTGAACCTTGCATTTTTGCTGAACCACTGCTAGACACATACATAGTGGGCAATTTGAAGAATGGTGTTATTGCTCATCAATCCGTAGGGACAATGCACATAATTTTGCTCTGGAAAAAAAAATGCAGTCTCTTTTCAAGGTGTGACACAAACTAATTATTGTGATTCACTGCAAATGACATCTAAAAACATATAACTCACATGTAATTCTTGCATGGTGTTGAATAAAATCCATATACATTGATTTCTGGCATGTGTCGACATATCTCAGTAGCCCAGTACTGTACACAATTTTATTGTTTGTATACAGCAACAGATGATGTATTGCACAACCATTCAGCAAATTGCCTTACTGCATAAATAAAAACCTAGTAACATTAGGCTTGTTATATGTTCCAGCTTTCCACACATGGCAAGTAGAGTTTTGCCTCACTCTCTCTGTATTGTTGTGGCAACCTGCAACATGCAGATATGGAAAAGTAAGCAAAATCAAAAGCACTGCAGAATATCTACATGTGGTACAACATACCTGTAGACCAGACAGACAATTCTCAGGTCCATATCCACAGCATAGACTCGTCACTGCTGTTGGCATCTCATGACACTTGAGGTACACACACCTGTCTGTAGCTTCAGTGTTTTCTCTATGTATTGTTTCACTCGCTTTGTGCTGCCTTGAAGACAGAATGTTGAAAATCAGACCAGGATTTTGGAGATCACATTGGTGGCATAGGTTGTGCAGTCCATCCAGGCCCATGTTGTCTATCTTTGACTGTAAAAAAAGAAAAATAATGAATGCTGCAACAGTGTCTTCTCAGTGATCATTGGACCATTGGCATAGCACAGTTTAAAAAGGTAGCACAAACACAAAAAAGTACAGCTGATCATACATCCATCCATCCATCCACCCATTTCATACATACAACTGCAACACTTTTTAAAGTGGTCAGTAACTAATACTGAGCACTATCACACAAGACTCTCAAGATAGCTTGAAATGAACCAGTGAATCCACAATCCAAGGAAGCACCCAGTGGTTTGCAACTGGGCAAGTCATGCTTCAGAAATCCAATACCTTTGTTTCTGACACAGAGCTGCATAGAATGTTACTTAAGCATATGAATGTTGGGCATGTAAGTCAATGTGATAAAATGGGCTCTGAACATGCATATGGACATGTGACAAGGTGTTGTGTTTAATTTGGTTCCATAATGCTACTTTGGGTGGTGGTGGTGGGGAATGGCACATTGTGTCTCTTGGCGCTCAGTCCCTGGTCCTTTCCAGGCATTATACCTGCACTAACTGTGCAGAGGTGATGGTCTTAACAGTTTTCAAGAAGACGGCAGACTACAGATAATTGTGAGAAGTGGGCAGACTATTAGAAAGTCCAGGTAAATCATGAGAGTGGTCCATATGAGACACGGCCATTAAAGCCATTGAGCACGACCCAATGAGTCCCAGGGTTAGCGGAATGGTTTGGAAATGAGTGACACAAATAGTGTCATGCACAGCGAGTGACATGTGGGCACACTAGCAGGGAGGTGTTGGTGCAGGACACGAGAGGCATGAATGTGCACAGTAACAGCATATCTGGATGTAGTTCATGGTACCAGTGAATGCAGTGCAACACAGGCTGTAACTGGAGGAATGTAAACAAACATACATCTAGTGCAGTGGTACGACATGATTACATATGTTTGGTCTGCCCTGGACCACCACAAAATGCATCTCAGCATATGTGACTGATATGTGTAGCAAACAAGGCACATTTTAGGTTGTGCTCGTGTACATCTTTGTTATTCTCAGCCGCAGTAGGGCCACAGCATTTCACCACACATCCTTCTCAAAAGTGCAGTATTTGGGCAGTAGCTTCACAAATGCGATGATCACCCACTTGCTGTGAAGTTCATAAACTTTTGATAATGTTGCAACCTGCTTGCAAGTCAAATACAAAGTTGGCAATGAAGGTTGTGGAAACTGCAAGGCAACCTTAATGTCTACAATGAGTAGAATGGGACCAAGCATACCTCTCATTAAAAAGTAAAAAAAAAATAAAAGATGCATGCTACTAAGATGTACTACTTATTTATTTATTTATTTATTTATGAGATTTACCAGGAAGGCATACTGAGCAACATGCTCGATTCCAGATGCGACCTGGGGGCCTAGCCCAGTACATGGTGTATAGAAGAACATTTAAATACATAAATGGAAATAGAGAACATTGGATATGATTTCAAACACAGAATAATACAGTTTTTGAGCACGAATTACAAGCGGGAAAGAATTACAGACAGAATACACATAATGCATACCAGGAGTACTCCTGAACAAATTATGATTACTTAGTAGAGGGCTAACTGCAAATTAGCATAAGCAGCTGGAGGAGAAGTGTGCCTGGAGTAGTCTGGTGCATTGACCGGGATTTTGTGCATGTCTGATAGGGGCTGGAAGGGCATTCCAGAACTGGGGGATTCTAAATTTGAAAGCTGACTGGCCTTTGATAGTGCGCATTAGTGGGACGTATAGAAGTCTGGGGTCAGCACCTCTTAAGGAGTACGCAGGGGGAGGTTGTTGAGATAAGGTAGGTAGGGAGGGAAGGAGTGAGTCCAAAATTTAGCAGCAAGCCTAGCACAGTTTATTAGTCTCTGGTCATGGAGAGGTGGCAGGGCTAGGGAGCTGTATAACGTACAGTGGTGGGTGGATAGTGGGGAGTCGAGGATGAAACGGCAGAAGGAGTTGAATAGGGTGCTCTAGACTTGTCAGGGTAGACGCAGAGGCAATAGAATATACTATGTCACCATAATCCAGAACAGGGAGTATCATTTTTTGGACTATGGCGAGCCTCGTTTCCTTGGGGAGGCAGGTTTTGTTTCGGTAGAGTGCCCCCAGTTTAGGGAGCAGCCTCTTATGCAGGGAGTCTATGTGGGAGGCAAAATCTAGGTGTTGGTCAAGCCAGACACCGAGATATCTATAGCTAGTGCATTGTTCAAGATGTGCCCCTTACAGGGTAATGAACGGGGGACAGGGTGTTTGGCAGGAGAGTCTTTGTTGGGAGCCAAATGTAAGCGACACAGTCTTTGTTAGGTTAAGAGATAGCTGATTTGAAATGAACCAGTGTTGGACGGCTGAGAAATCCTCCTGAAGGAGAGATGCCACACTGATAGTTGAGGGGCCAGAAGTGTACAGAACTGTATCGTCGGCATACATTTGGATGGATGAGTGGGAGCATGCAGAAGGGAGGCCAATTAGAAATATAGAGAAAAGAATTGGTCCAAGAACAGACCCTTGGGGGACACCTGAAGTGACTGGAAGGGGGTTAGAGGTGTGAGTGGTCAGTCTGACTGCTTGCATCCTACCTGCTAGATAATCTTGGAACCATTCTATAGCTGGGTGAGCTATCCCTGCATCAGAGAGTTTGGAGACGAGTAGGGAATGCGAGACGGTATCGAACGCCTTGGCTAGATCTATAAAAATGGCCGTGGTGATGTGTCCATTGTCGATGCCAGTGAAGATGTCCCCAGTGAAACGCAGTAGGGAGGTGATGGTAGAATGGGCTTTGAGGAAGCCAGATTGGAAAGGAGTAAAAAAGGAGGAGGAGTCCAGGTACTGAGTGATTTGGGACAGGACAAGTCGCTCCTGAAGTTTTGCCAGAATAGGGAGGAGGGAAATAGGTCTAGAGTTGCTTGGGGATGAAGGGTCACCGCCTTTAGGGAGGGGTATGACAGTGGCCATTTTCCATGACGTTGGTACCTTACCCAGTGAGAAGGAGAGGTTAAGAAGTGCGGCCAGGGGGGAGGCTATGGCAGGGGCTGATAGGAATAGCATCTTGGCATCCAGGGATGACGGGCATTTACCTTTGTTCAGGTAAAGTGCACATAGGGAGTGGAGGACTTCTGGGGGAGACTGGTTGGAATAAGAAAGGAGGGACTGGGGTGAATGCTAGGGAAGAGGCGGGGGTGGGCTGAGGTATTCATGCTCCGGAGGGAGGATAGAAGTTTGTCTCCGCAGCTGGAGAAATGAATGTTGAAAGCTTCAGCAACACAGCTTGGGTCAGAGATGATGGAGCCATTTACTAGTAGTGTAGGGGGAGGTGGTTGGGTTGGGGGAGAGAGCAGGGATTTGAGGGATTACTGAAGGTAGATATGAAGTAGGACTTTTTTGCTTGGCTTATGGTATTTGTGCAAGCATTTCATAGGGCTCTGTAAGTAGTAAGGAAGGCCTGGGAGCCCAGTTTCTTATAGGCTTTCCAGGCATGGTCTCTGGAGTGGCATTTACTGATTATGTCAGCCGTGATCCAGGAGAGATGTGCTCCTCTAACTCTTTTGGTGCCCAGAGGAGCGTGCTTGTCCCAAACTTTTAGGAAACTGGATTGAAATGCGTTATAAGCAATGCCAATGGAAGAGGCCTTGGTGATGCAGGACCAGTTCACCCTTTTTAGGTCAGCTAGGAGAGAATTTAGGTCCAGGGAGTTGTACGACCTGGTGCGCACATCTTTGGGGGAGAAGGGCTGTGAACCTTCCTGATCAGGTAAATTATGTGATGATCACTAATGGAGTCAGAAAGTAGCTCAGCTTCAAGGATTCTATGTGGGTGCGTGGTGAGGGCCCAGTCCAAAAGGGAGTGGTTTTTAGACTTATGGTTGAGTCTGGTGGGCTAGTTTATGAGTTGCTTGAGGTTTATAGCTTTTATTTTAGTTTTCAGATGGGTTTTGTCAGCTCCTAACCAGTTGGCATTATAGTCCCCTGTGGCATGGAGTTCCCCACCTTTAGCTAGGGACTGTAGTGTGGTTAGGTGGGAGAGGATGTCCTCAGTGGGTGTGCATGGGGGACAGTATGTGCTAGACACGTATATAGGGGCAGAAAATGGAATTTATAGTTTAATTAATGAGGCGTCTATATTTGTGGGAAGAGAGGGGATCTCCATAATAGTGAATTGGTGACTGTTTGAGATATATATAGCCATGCCCCACCTTTCTTAGTCCCTCACCTGTCATGCCTTATTATTGTGTACCCTGGGATGTAGACTTCGGCATCCGTGTGGTGAGGTTTTAGCCAGGTTTCAGAGATGGTCAATATGTCGGGGTGCAGTGTTAAGGTGATAGGTTGTAGAAGTGAGATTTTGGATAGCAGGCTGCAGGTATTTAGGTGCAGTATGCGTAGACCCTTGGGGAGAGTGAGAGGGGTGGGGGTGTTGGTAGAATTTGGGCCTGGGTTTACCTCTATGTCCACTGACAGGAGTAGGAGAAGAGCATAGAGATACATTGTTTTTGTCCTGAAATGGGTTTTGGATGCATTAGTGAAGCACCGATGAGAGGAGGCTGGTGGGAGGCTGAGGGTTAAGGATTTTAAAATCAAGAGCCCCAGGTAAAAAGAGGGTGGTAGGATTGCAGCATTTATAATTCCATAGTGGTCGTGGATCAAGTCCTGAGCCAGCGATTGAGGGGAGGAATAGGTGTGTGTCTGAGGGGAGCAGCGAGGGGGCAGGGCAGGTGAGGGCTCCCGCATAGGGATGGTTGAGGGGGGTAAGGTGGTAAGTGCTGCCATTGAGAGACAAAAGAAGGTAGTAAGAAACAGCATCCTGGGACAAGTATATTAGTAAGGCAGTAATAGAATCTGATTTGTGCCCTCTAGTGGAAGCAGCTAATAAGCTGCAAATGGAAAAGTGGGCCAATAGGTTTTAGCCAGTCATGTGACTGCTTCCTAAACTGCCTATAAAAGGAGGAGCCGATCAAGGGTGGTGGTGGGGGCGGTGGGGAGCCGGCGCAGAGTGCCAGTGGGGTAGAACCACACACAGCGCAGAGAAGCAGTAGTGGACCTCTGAAGAGCTGTTGCCAAGAGTTCAGCAGTTTGAAAATGGCGCCAGAAAGAGTGCTTCTCGGTGGTGTTTTCACGTACCTTGTGCTTCGGGCGGGGTGTCCGTGATCCCGTCAGGTGATGCAGGGGAAGGCAGTGTCCTGAAGCCCTCACGACCCTTGTGGCAGCTTCTGTGGAGAGAAAGAGGGGTTTATATCTACCAACAGTGGGAGGAGTAAAGAAGCAGTTTCAGGTAAGAGATCAGCAATTGGATCAGGGGATTGCAAACAAATAAATGTGAGGAGCAAGTGGGATTTGGTGAACAAAAGGGGAGTGGGGTGCCTTGCAGACCACGAGGTTAATGGCCGTGGCGTGGTCGCACTATGTAGGGGAAATTTTAGTGTAGTGAGCAAGGCTACTGGCGACAAAACACACTCCGGGAGTTTAAGGCAGCTGCTGCACTCAAGCTGCTCGGCTGTGCTACACAGTCGCTCTGGTATCAGTGATGCATTTATTAGGACTCGAGGGACCTAACAGCTGAAGCTCAGGTTTGGCCCAAATTACCTCAAGGAACACAGTGCAAAAATTACAGAGGGAAATAATGCAGGTCTCTAAGCTCTAATGAAATATATGCAGTTCAGAAGGGGACACAGCAGATTACTTAAAGCTCCTAAATTAGACAGATATTTTCAGGGGAAAACAGGCGAAAATACTGGCACAAAAACTATCTGTACTCCTACGACGACTATTATTAGATAGAACCACATACAGCGCAGAGAAGCAGTAGTGGACCTCTGAAGAGATGTTGCCAAGAGTTCAGCAGTTTGAAAATGGCGCCAGAAAGAGCGCTTCTCGGTGGTGTTTTCCTGTACCTTGTGCTTTGGAGGGGTCCGTGGTCCGGTCGGGCGATGCAGGGGAAGGCAGTGTCCTGAAGCCCTCATGACCCCTGTGGCAGCTTCTTGTGCTTCGGGGGGGGGTTCCTCAGTCCAGTCAGGCGATGCAGGGGAAGGCAGTGTCCTGAGCTCTCACAGCCCTTTGACAGCTTCTTGTCTTGAGAGTTCAGCGGTCGGTTGGGCGATGCAGGGAAGGCAGTGTCCTGAAGCCCTCACGACCCTGTGGCAGCTTCTTTGCCTGGGGTCCAGCGGTCTGGTCGGGTGATGCATGGGAAGGCAGTGTCCTGAAGCCCTCACGACCCCTGTGGTAGCTTAGCGCAGAGAAGCAGTAGTGGACCTCTGAAGAGCTGTTGCCAAGAGTTCAGCAGTTTGAAAATGGCACCAGAAAGAGCGCTTCTCAGTGGTGTTTTCCCGTACCTTGTGCTTTGGGGGGGGGGGGTTCCGTGGTCCGGTCGGGCAATGCAGGGCAAGGCAGTGTCCTGAAGCCCTCACGGCTTAGTTCATGTGTTCTCCCATATGACCATGCAAAAAATTAAAATCAAAAACAATATTCAGCGACGGTTATGCACGTTATATACTCTTCACAGTAATGGATTCATATTTGTAATTTATGCCCTTACTAATATTTCCTCTGATTGCTGTGTTATTCGTGCTATGGGGTTCAATTAAGGTTGCCCAGCATTAAGTGTGGCACGCGCAACACTGCGACCACTGCCACACCCATGCTGTGTTGCAAACCCTCTTCCTCTTCCACGCAATCCACTTCTTTGTCCACCATCATTGACTTGACCAATAGAACGGCTTCTTTTTGCTGGGACCAGAGTGTCCAACTCCACATCTGACGAGCCAGCATTACTGGAGTTCGAGGGTGAAGATACAAAGAACTGCAGGAAGAGTAAAATACATCAGACAAAAATAATACATTACATTAGCACACACACATACATACATACACACACACACACACACACACACACACACACACACACACACCCATATACACCCAACCCCCCAACCACCACACACACACACACACACACACACACACACACAGCACACAACCCCAACCAACACCCCCCACACACACACCAACCACCACCAAACCCCATCACAACACACACAACACCCTACACACACCCAACCCCCCACACACACACCTAACACCCCACACACATAACCAACACCCACACACACACACCAATGACCCCCACACACAACCCCACACACCAAACACCCCACACCCCACTCACACACCCACAACCAACCTCCCACACCCACCCACACACACACACAACCACCAAACCACACAAACACACACACACACACACACCCACAATACCCCCAACCACATACACACCCAACCCCCGCACACCACCAACCCACTCCACACACACACACAACACACCCACACACACACACACCCACACACACACCAACACACCCAACCACACACACAGACACACACCAAAACCCCCGACTAATCACCCACCCACACACCTTAACCACCAAATCACACACACACACCAGTACTCCCCACCCACATACACATACCCAACCCCCATCCACCCACGCCCAACCACCCACACACACACACACCAACTCACCCACACACACACCCAACCACCCACACCAAACCACCCACACACACACGCCCCCAACCACCCACACCCAACCACCCATACACACACAACCACTCAACCACCCACACACCCAACCACTCACACCCACCAACCCAACCACCCACCCAAACCCAACCCCCTAACAACACCAAACTCCCAACCACCACTTCCACAACCAACACCCACAAAACCATACCCAGAACCACCAAAACACTCACCCACACCCACACAACCACCCACACACCCAACCACTTACACCCACCAACCCAACCAAACCACACTCACCAAAACCCACACACACGCAACCCCCTAACAACACCAAACCCCCAACCACCGCACCCACAACCAACAACCCCAAACCATACTCAAACCCACCAAAACATGCACCCACAAAGATACCCAACCACCCCACCAAACCACACACACACCCCAACACCAGCACCCACCCAGCAACACACACAACCACACACACACAAACCCAACCACTCAGCCACCCACACCCATCCCAACCACCCACACCTACACCCAACCACCCACCACAACACATACACAACCACCCCCCACACACACATACACCACAACACACACCCACTGACCAAACCACACAGACACACACACAAACACACACACACACACACTCACCAAAAATGAGCACACACACTGCACCACCAACACACCTGCCAACCAAACAAAAACATGGCCACACCGCCAAACACACCAACCTCCACATACATGCACAAATCCAACAATCACACAACCACAGAAGCATGCACACAGTCACAAGCACAACAGAGTAATGCATACATACATGACAGTAAAATGATGTCATACTGTTTGGATAGAATGTTCAGCTTTTGTTCATACTTATTTCACACCAAGTTTATGTGACGGTAAAGTCACTGGATCATGCCACATTGCCACAATGTCTCTCTCTCTTGGTACAAATGGGATAAGATTATATTAAAACACGATTTTAGTAAGTTTTCAAGGGATCCAGTGACAGACCAGTGGACAGTTAGTATGTGACATCAGCGGTGCTAGAATGAAAATTAGCCTCTAACAAAATGCAAAATGAAGCAGTGGGAAACTAGCCACTGATTTGTGTGAAGTGAAGAGGAGCATTACGGTTGGATAGAAGATCAAGTGTGTCTACCTATGTGATGTAACATGTAATTACCAATTGGCTGGGTGCAAGGGTAAAGGAAACAGCTGACTCAGGGAGGACAATTCAAAGTTTTTTCTGTTCAGTGTGATATCAGCGGAGGACCCGTTGATGGAGGAGATATTGAAAGAAAGGTGGGTTAGTTTGATGTTAATGGAAAGACAAATACCCACAGAGTAAAAGCACCGAGGCAACGGTTACCCCAAATGACATTGTTTGTAAAGTCAAGTTTCAAAGAAGTACAAAATCACACTTACCACCATAATGCAAAGCATCGTGGGCTGTATATGCAGATTCACATAACATTTTTTTGCTGGTTCAGCTGTAAGCAAAAATGCAGGGTGCAAGAGGGCCGCCAACACAATCTGAAAATGGTGCAAAAAAAAATTAAAAGACACAGACACGTGTTTGTCCTACCAGGACTCATCAGTGTGCCTTGTCTGTATCACATCCCAGGGGAATTAACCAGCCTTATGTTGCTCTTATGGTTTTGGGTTGTGGTGAGCCCAATAAAAACAAAAAAACAAGCTAAAAGACAAAGGACCACAGTGCAAAAGCACTGAGGCAAGGCTTAAGCCAAAGGGCATTGGCCATAAAATCACATGCAGTATACCCCCATAATGCAAAGCATCATTGCCTGTATTTGCAAATCCCCATAAAATTCTAAGCAGATGCAGCTTTAAGCAAAAATGCATGGTGCCGAAGGGCCACTCACACAAGCTGCAAAGGGTGCAAACAAAAAGACACGGACATGTGTTTCGTCCTTCCAGTACTCATCAGTGTGCCTTGTCTGCATCACATCCCAGGGGAATGAACCAGCACTATGTTGGTCTTATGGTATTGGTTTGAGGTTAGTGGGCAGCCTGGCATCCTGCCACAAGGCCTAACATGGCAGAGTTGATGCAAAACAAAGTTTTTTTGAGTGCTTCCAATGGGTATATAAGATGGTTTATGCAGTGGGTTAAGATGACATGGCCTCTATGGAGTGATTCAACACCACTTAGGACAGACATATAGGGTTCAGGAGAAGGGGAGGCATGTCAAGAAACCAAAGGATGGATCAGGGGTAGGTCAGGGGGTAGACTGGATGGGCTAGATGGTCCCTTTCTGCCATCAGTGTCTATGATTCTATAGTCAATGTAGGTTACGCACTATGGAGTGCACAGTGCTGGGGGCCCAGAGAGGATTGTGGAGACATGTAACAGTCTATTGGTGGAGGTCATGGTGCAGGCATGGATATTGTATTGATGGGATGGGGCATGGGACAAATACAAGTAACACCTGCCTTACAACTGTATGTTAGTGTTGTTCTTGTAACTTGAATGTTTAATGTCTCATTCCTATTGTACCCCTTCCCCCCAGGTTGCACCAGGAGATGAGCAACTTGTCAGTCAGTATGCCTTCCTGGTGAAACATTTCAATACATAAATAAATAACAAAACAAGTGCTCATATAAGTTAGCAGTTGGTATGAAAGAGAAAGGCTCCTGCCTTGATCATGCTTAATGACTTGCACTGCTCATTGCAAATGACATAATCAAATCTGTGCCAAGGTCAACTTCAAGGCAACTCTTGTTAAAGCAAGCATTTGGCAGCCTGAGTTGTTAGTGTAGTGTCATAAACGTGAAGCTACAATGTAACGAACAGCCAGCAGTAGACAAGCCTCTGCTTGTGTTTTGGCGGCTAGAGTCACGGCAGATCACTGGCTTAGCTGTGGCTTGGTTCGAAGTGAAAAATGTCCTGACTTGCAAAACTATAGTACAAGTTATGTATATGTAAAATAAAATGTGAACGAGGTCACCCAAAGGTGGGGGGCAGTCTGCCCCATTGCATGGACAGTTAATGTTCGTTGTATCCAAAACGCACACACACACACACACACACACACACACACACACACTTACAAGTATAGACTTTTCAGCAGCCATCATTCCACAGTGTGTGCTTTCCAGTAATCTAGTTCCTGATGGCACACTTTTGTACTATACATGGAAACAGGCAAGGCTAACTAATAAGCAATAATCCATGTTTGCAATGGAATCTATGTTTACAATGGAATACTTTCACCCCATTTTGCATTCTAGAAATGCATGTGCCATGACTGACACATAAACATGAACTCCTACCCCATCAGAGTTCTGGCATTTCAATTTAGCACACAGACACACAGTCAAACCTTGTTTTTATCCCATAAATGCATTTGTGCCATGCTATATACATCCACACCACATGCACTTCTACCCCGTCAGAGTGTTGCTATCTCAGTTTTGCAAAGAGACACACAGACACACCAGTAGTCTGCTTGGTGGATGACAGTTAAAATGTGACATCTATGGTCTGCTGTGGGCACGTTGGTCCAAACTGCACCGGTGACAACATTGAGTGAGTAGCAACAGTGAGCTCAAAATCAAATGTGAAGGAAAAAAGTGATGACCAAAATCAAGTTGTGAATCAAATGTTGTGCACATGGAAAGTTTCTAGCATTGCAATACGGATACCAAGGCACATTAACAGGGCGATGAGGTGATAACAAAAAGGTACTCACTGCCAAAAAGGCTTGTAGACCATTGCCTGCTTCCCACACAGTGGCAACAAAGAAAATATGTGACAAAACCCCATTGTAAGACTGAGACAAGTCATTGCACTGTCAGTTGAATGTCAAGTGTGCCTTTCATCCTGCTGTAGCCATTCATGTGCAGAGGAAAAGTTCTATGCATGGGGGAGAAGTGCTGCTTCATATAGTGATCTATGGTCAGGATTCTTTGCCATTTATAGTTGAGCATTGTGATTGGTTGACCATCCATGGCACTCCAGACATTACCTCATGAGTTTTAGCCCACCTGATAGGCTAGTGATGCACATAACTCTAGGATCAAATTTCTAGTATATCCAGGTCCCAGAACCCCCTGCTCTCCAGTTCAAATCGTGCATCTGATCAGGCTACAAGCACACCAGGATCCCTGCTGTACTACTTTCAAGGTAGGGCGGGCAAGGACCACGTAGTGAGAGGCTCACCAGCATGGGAGACACGGGCCTTGTGGGGAGGCGTTAGTGGAGGGATCTCTTTTTTGGATTCAGAGCAAACAGGGCGTCACAACAACATCTAGCACTGTAGTTAAACATAGCAAACAGTAGTAAAATGGTCACTTAATGTCTATAACATTTCAAATATATCAGAAATGAACAGAGTAACTCAGAGGTAACTATGAGGATGCAGAGTATTCCTCCTGCTCAGCGGACCTCATGGGTGCCAACAGAGGCCTCCTGCAAATCCCTGCCCCACCAGAAGCCAAACAACCAGCCCAGCCTTCCTAGGAACTGAAGCTCCCTCCAGGAGCAGACCTTGTGGGTGCCAACAGAGGTAATTAAACTTACCTCAAGCAGCAGCACCCTTGCAAGAGGGGTTAGCCCATCGACACACTGCATACATTGACTGCCCCGTCCACCCTGGCTCAGCACTACCTATATAGTCACTGTCTCATTTTACTAAGTCCCCACTTTTCCATTTGCAAGTTATACCTGCCAGCCACCAAAGAGACCCACACACTCCCACCTCAAGCTCCACTACCTGTCCCCTCCCCCCGACTTTCTGGAACCTCTCTAACCTCCTGTGCCACTCCTCCCCTCTGCAACCCACACCGACCTTTCTGCCCACACCTGTCCCAGCACCCAGCCTCACAGCTTGCCCTACATCCTGACTCCTAACTGCACCCCCAATCCTACACCCAATGACCACTAGGAGTCGCTATTTCTCCCCCTGTTTTCAGCCCAACCCAGCCAGCATCAGACCCCCAGAACATGGATCTCTGCTCTCATGCAGGCACTCTCCTAGCTGCCCTGGCAGACACTCGAACCTTGCACTCTGTCCACCAGAGTCTGTGTCACTACCACTAATCCAAAGTGGTATCCACGCTTTCTGGAAGACAACCTAAATACTTCTACCTTTCTACTCTACAGCTACCAAAAGAGCCATGCTAGTCCACCTCCTCCTAAAATGCCTCCCCCTCATCTACCTTCTAGTCCCCTTGTCCCACCAGCCAGTCATCTCCCCTGGCTTACTGGTACCAGCGCCAACAATTTTCACTGACATAGGTCGATCTCACCCTACACTGTTCATGTGCACTGGCCCATATCACCCATCTCCTGGGTTCCTCCCCATCGCCTACCCAGGCTCCCTTTGGCAGCTAATCGTTCTCACCCTCCCAACCTGGAAAGCCCTACCCTTCCCCTGTTCCCTGAAGGTCCTCTCCCCATCCCCACATACCCATTGGAAGCCCACACATCGCCACTCCCTGGCCAGAGCCGTAGTCCTCCTTCTACTCTTAACAGGCAATATACATTCTAACCCAGGCCCCACCCAGACCAACCCACCAGGTGGGTCCTCCAGTCTGAGCATTGCCTCCATGAATATACGCAGCATATTGAAAAAATATGATACCCTCCAATGCTGAGTCATGCTGCACAAACCAGATGTCATTGCACTGGTGGAAACCTGGCTTTCAAAGTCCACCCCTGACTCCTTTGTCTCCCTCCCTGGCTATACCCTATACCGGGAGGATCGTGTAGGCAAATGTGGGGGTGGCTGTGCAATCTATACCAGGGATACACTCACTGGCCAAGCACTCCCTGCTCCGGCCCTTGTTAGCAGAGCACAGGCCCTTACACTTAAACTTACTCCAGACCCCTCCAGGGGCCCCCTTTATCTCACCTCTGCCTACATTCCCCTAAAGAACCAAAACCCAGCACTATTATCCTTAACTGATTATCTTGACACCCTCTCTTACAAGGCAGAACAAGTCCTTGTGGGGGACCTTAACGTGAACTGGCTCAGTGCCACCTCTGCCACCACCCGGGACTCCTTCGCAGCCATTGACCTGACACAACTCGTTTCCCAACCCACTAGAGTAAACCCTAAGAGTGGTACCAGCAGCCTCCTAGATGTTATCATCACCAACCACCCCCAAAAAATCCTGTACATCCAAGTCCTCCCTGACTCACTCAATGACCATTCCCCTATCCTATTCCACTGGGTGACCCTCTTGCCCCGACTCACAGCCCAGCCCACACTCTGCCAGCATTTCAGACCAGGTGGGCTGGAAAACCTTAAGCAATTTCTTGCTCAGATAAACTGGTCTCCCATTCACCATGCTCCTGACATAGATACTGCTCTTGCCATCTTTTCCCAAACCTTTAACAAAGCCTGCGATCTCTTCGCAACCCTCACGGCTGCCCGAACCAAAAAACATAATGCTCCCTGGATTACTCCTGCCCTATTACAACTGCTCAGGCAGAGGGATAACCTATGGCACCTTGCCACAGAAACAGGCCGGATGGCTGACAGACAGGCCTACAATGCTGCATGGAATAAGTGCACTTGGGCCATCTGAAAAGCCAAGTCCGACCACTACCAGGCCACTCTCACCTCCTCCTGGGAGTGTGCCCGTACTTTCTGGGATAATGTCAAACAATTAAATGGTAGCGCACGCTCCCCTTCCCCATCCCAGATCACCATTGACAGAACAACGGTTACGGACCCAGAAAACATTGCAAACTACTTTAACACAGCCTTTACGGACCTGAGCTCTGTCCTCCCCAGTAATTTCTTTGACCCGCCACTCTCCCTACCTGCCCCGGACCTCCAGTGCCCTTGCTTCTACCTGTGTAGGGTAACTGCCCAGGAAGCCAGACCCCACCTGGTCAGAGCTTTAAAAAGCAATAGCCCCAGCAATGACTCCCTGGACCCCAGCATCCTCGGTCTGGTTCTGGATCAGGTTCTTGTCCCACTTACCAGCCTTCTCAACAAATCCCTCTGCCTGGGGCAATTCCCAACTGCATGGAAAACCACCATTGTTACTCCCATTCACAAAGGCGGTGACAGGTCCTCTGCTGGGAACTACCATCCTATCTCCATACTCCCACCCCTCTCCAAAGCCCTAGAAAAGCTGGTTGCCATGCAAATCACTGAATACCTGACCAAACACAACATCCTCTGCCCTGAACAGCATGGTTTCTGCGCCGGACACAGCACCGGCACAGTACTAGTTGAATTCTCAACTTTCCTACACTCCGCTCTGGATTCTGGCTCCTTAGCCGGGGCAGTGTTCGTTGACCTCTCAAAGGCATTCGACACTGTCTCCCACCCCCTCCTGCTGGATGCCCTCTGCCACACTGGCTTCTCTACTGGGCCTCTCGCCTGGTGCACCAGCTACCTACCTGCCCGCTCCCAATGTGTCAGAATTAATGGGACACTTTCCAAAACTTGTCCCATCCGATCAGGGGTTCCTCAGGGCTCCATCCTGGGACCCCTACTCTTCTCACTCTATCTTAACACCTTGCCCAGTGCATGCGCTGGAAAAATTCTGCTGTATGCAGATGACGGCATCATCTTTGCCACCCACCGTAAGCCTATCTCCCTCCAGGACTCCCTACAACTATCCTATAATGATGCCAAAACCTGGTTTAAAGAGCACAGACTGGTCATTAATCTCAAAAAAACAAAAACAATGCTCTTTGCCCACCCCCAAAACAAAGCCATCAACTTCCCACTCCATATCCTCCCCCGCTCCAAACAACCACTAGAGCAAGTCCACTCCTATAATTACCTCTGGGTCTCCTTTGACTCAGCCTTCACCTACCACACCCACATTGATGCACTTGCCTCAGCCACTAATGTGCGGCTAGGTATCTTATACCGCCATAAAAACTGTCTCCTCCCTGCTGCCCTCCGTATAGCGGTTACTTCCTCTATACTATCCCTTGTTGACTATGGCCTACCAGTATACTGCGCTGCTGACATGACCGCCCTCAATAAAATTCACCTCATCTTAAATAAAGCATACAGGATAAGCACTGGGGCTCCCAGGCTTATGCATTTGTGCCATCTCTATGACATGTCAAAACTGCTGAATCTAGATGAACGTCTACGCTACCAAACATGCCTAATAACTAAAAAAACTCTTCTTGGGCTATCCCCACCTGGGCTGAGAGCCTCTCTCCACCAAGCCCAACCCTTGGTCTGTACACGGTCCTCCTGCAAGGCCACTTTTCTGGTCCCAAGATCTAGGACATCCCATGGACAGAGGTCCTTTTGCTATAGAGCTCCGTCCTGGTATAACTTGCTCCCTGCCCCCATCTCAGATGCCCCCACAATTTCCAAATTCAAAACTGCACTTCGCAGCCAACTATTTAATACGTGCTGCACCTGTCTATAACTGAGGCATAGCTCTCTGTGCCCTGACAATGCCCGCTGGGCGGCATCCACACCACACCTCTTTTAATCCTCACCCATTGCTGTTTGTACTGTTATTATCCTGCTGCTTGATCTTACCATCATGCAAGAATATGCCATTGTAACCAAACTGGCTTATCTGTTTAACTGGTGTAATCACATGCGCGTGCTAACTATGTAACCAGTATGCTGCAACCAAAGTTCTGTTAAGTGCTTGCAATCTATGTAACCCATATGCAGTAACCAAAAGTCTGTTATGTATTTGTCCTCAATGTGACGAGGTACCTTTGGAAATGAGCCTCTGGCTCAAAGGTTGTAAACCGATGTTCAAATAAATAAATAAATAAAGGGAATTGCACCCCATTAAATGGTGTCAGTGCTAGCTACACATAGCCTTGTCCTCTCCTAGGAGAAACCAGGCAAACAGAAAAAAGGCAGTGCAAGGAACCAGCAACCAACAAAAAAGGCCTTGCAGAGCTATATTCCTGATGGGAAATAACTAATATTATGTAAACACAACTGTATATAAATGGTAGGCTGCATTTTCTTAAAAGGTGAATCAAAATGCTAAGTACAAAGGAGCCTACCTTGAAAGTAGTACAGCAGGGATCCTGGTGTGCTTGTAGCCTGATCAGATGCACAATTTGAACTGGAGAGCAGGGGTTCCTGGGACCTGGATATACTAGAAATTTGATCCTAGAGTCATGTGCATCACTAGCCTATCAGGTGGGCTAAAACCCATGAGGTAATGTCTGGAGTGCCACGGATGTCAACCAACACAATCCCCTTTACCAGCTGAGTAAACACCCATTATAATGTAAATACAAATACACCTTCCAAGTCAATTAGATAGTTCTGAAGTGGACAAAGGCACCTTAAAAGTCCATTTGAAAGCTTAGAAGTGGCAAAACCCAACAACAGGAAACTTGACTAGGTGATAACAGCCTAGTGCCACATAAACACATGGTTTAGTAATGCAAAGATCATAAGAAATGGTATTACCATTTCTAGCATGTATAGCTTGTCTGCAAGGGTCTCACAAAAGGTCAATGTGAATGAGAGTTAAGTCTTTGTGTTTACTAGCATCTCAGTCTAGGAGCAATATTGAAATGCCAAAATGCTGTTGGGGGATTTGAGCAGGTGGAACTATCCATCATGGCACAGGCATTCATACCGTAGGATGGAAACAAGTTGTGCAAGCAGGCCAAATAAAAAGTTACATATTGTGCATTAGGTTGCCTTCACTTGCTACATGTTCAGTAAAAATGTGCTCAATTAGGAACACTAATGGAAAGCATCTATTATGCTATGAGGCTGTCTAGCATAGTAAGCGATGGCCAGTGCACAGCACAGTGAAACTGTACATAATAGTGGCTGGATAGTCGTACTGACATCACACACACACACACACACACACACACACACACACACACACACACACACGGACATGTTCTCGTTTCAAGCTGCCAAATATTCAATACGTAACGTGTCTATCCTGTTGTATTAGCATGATTTTGTAAAGTCAGTCCTACCCAGGACATCCTTTAAAATGAGTGTGAAAGAGGTGAAGGCTTTCCTCCAAGTTGCTCAGGGTCAGGCTTAAGGGCTCATTGTGGCAACAGACTAAGTCTCATCTCTTCATCATCCAAAACTCTTGAAACCTGACAGACACGCAGGCACCCAGGCAGGCAGACACACTGTAACACAATGGCAAAATTCAAACAGCCCTCTGCACATCCATGCCATCCTCACCATGTAAATATGGTCTCACCATGCTTTGCTTGCCTAGTATTAGATAGTGCATAACCACACACACACACACACACACACACACACACAACAATAAAAATGCTCTATGTAATCAGAAGTGGTTGTCAAAGTATGAGCATGTCGGTGAGGAGACCCAGCATCTGTTCGTGGTTGTCATCAAAAATAACTGTCAGCATGCAACGCGAATGCCATGCACCAGAAGATCACAGCAGCTATCGATGCATGCACCGTGGTTTGACAGACATAAACAAGATATTCCAAAGAAGCCAAAACCGGGCAAAGTATGCTATTAGCAATACTCTAGTTCCACTAGCTGGCATTAAGTTATGAGCTAGTGGGTGCAGCATTGAGTCTAGGGACAACAAAGTTGCAGGGAAAGTTGCAGAGCAAGTTGCAAGCCAATGTGTTCACTGTCCGTTATAGTTTACTGACAAGGACGAGCGGGCATGACAAAACACCATGTTGCCTGTCAAGTAATGTGTTACTCTGTTTCCCAAATGACTCTAGAGAGTGTTGTATGGAATCCACCTTTTGGTGCAATCAGGGGGGATTGGCGAAGTAAGCGTAGTATTGATGTCAGGTGCGTAGAATGAACAGGGGTTGCAATCACAGTGGTTTTGATGAACTAAGCAACACATTCTGGTCAGTGGAACATGCTACATCCCAACATGACTGTGTTGATAGTGACTGGAGACTCGGCAGTATAGACAGTTTTCTGCATGTAATTAGAAGCAGACAAGAATGACACTAGTGGCACCGCATGTACTGACCTGCATTATAGAAAATACACATGTAAAAAGGCCAGCTAATAATTGAACTAGTGGCACTCCATTGACTTTGGTAATATAATAATAAACTCTGCTTAAAACAAAGGCAAAGGGAGACCTACGTTAGATCAGTATATAAGGAAAACCATTCTTGCAGTATCCAATTGTTTTGTGTCAACTGGCATGCTCAACATTGATAATTGTGTTAATGGGGTATGAACTGATTATATTGCAGTTGCTAGGAAAGAGGATAGATAAACGAACAAGGCTGAGAGACAGAACTCACGGAACGGACTGGTGGGGGAGGGTGGGGGGTGCTGCATATAAGAACGAACTCAGGCACAATGGAGGTTCCAGTGAACCATGACAATGCAGGGATGAAACAATATGGTTACCTTGCCAGTGATATATGGGCAAGCAATACCGGGAAACACTAATTACATATGGTCATGCATTGTGGTTCCATGAAGGCGTCTGCACTTTCACATTATTACAGTCAGAAGTCAGCTTGGACAGGAATGTTGTTACAAACTTAGAGGTGTACAATAAAAGAATTATGGCTTAACAAATAAACACACTTCTTTGTAATGTTCAGTAATTCCTCCAAACAATCGGTGCATTGACAGAACTCAGAGTATAGGTGCAAGGCCAAAATATCTACCATCCACTGCTCTCTCTCTTTTGCACAACACCCCTCCACCCAAAGGGCAAGCAAAACCAAACATTGCTAATATTTTTCATTTTATTTCATTCCATGAAAACAAAATATATAATTTTGTGGCAGGAAAGTGAAGGCAGAAAAAATTAGAAGTGCTAGATTTTATCCCTGCACTGATCACCTCCTGTCACTAGGCAGACAAAAGCCAATGTAGTCCATTGACAATAAGACAGCATGACATCATTGCACAACTAAAATTTCTAGTCCAACTGACACAGCATACCTGTTCCGGATCCATGCTGGGGTAACAGACAGCTGACAGATGATACAGTACTATAGCTAGGTTGCCCAAATGATGTGCTCTGAAAAACTGTCATGGAAAGAAATGATCTAAAGGGTAGGACTACAATTAGAAGCACTCAAATGCCATAAACAGGAAATTGATTACCAGGTGCAAAATGGGAGTGCCACAAGCCATTAACCTCACCCTCATCACACAGATCAGGAACATGAATGTGCACGCAGGTGCTTGATACTTGAAATTGAACAATCGCTGACCGTACAAATTAATGTTTATATTTTGATATTAGTTATAAATAACCAAGTCAACATACTGTGGACAACATCACAGCAGCATTCTTTGTAGAACCATTCAAACTGGAGAACAAAGGTTAGTGCACAAGGGAAGTGGGGAAAAGATGGCAGTGTTCCTTTAACATGCAATAAAATATCTGAAAACAAAAGCCATGACATAACCACATGGTCAGAATATTACACATTATAAAAGAAACATAAGTTCAAAAGTAACCATTTCAAAAAGAAAATGGAACTCAAATGCAACAAATGCATACAAAAGCAACAGCAAGCAATTGTGTAGTTACATCAGTACCCTAAAAGTTGTCTCAAGACTGAAGCCAACACATTGTGATCTGGACCCAGGTCCGACACAATTTTTGGTTGGATGTATGGACCTGATTGCACCTGTTGTTGCAGAGATTGTCCAGAGTTCTCTGAGGAGTGGGATCTTCCCATTGGCCTTGAAAGAGGCCATGGTTAGACCCCTATTAAAGAAATTCTCATTGGAACCAGACTGTCTTGTCAACTACAGGCCGGTCTCTAACCTCCAATTTTTAAGGAAGGTTATAGAAAAAATGGTAGCAAGTCAGCTTGAGGAGTGCCTCATCTCATCCTCCACCTATGAGATTTTCCAGTCCGGGTTTAGGGCTGGGCATAGTATGGAGACTGCCCTGGTGAAGGTGCTTAATGATCTCCTAATGGCGAGAGACAGGAGAGATCATTCCATCTTGGTCCTCCTGGATCTCTCAGTGGAATTTGACACTGTGGACCATTAGGTGCTACTTGACTGACTGTGGTTCTGGTGTGGCCTGGCCTGTATGGTCATCAAATGGTTTAGGTCATACCTAAAAGATAGAGTGCAGAGGGTGGTGATGGAGTTGGCCTCATCTAGTCTGAAGCTTCTTACTTGTGGTGTTCTGCAGGGGGTGGTCTTGTCATCCTTATTGTTCACAGTGTATATGCTGCCATTGGGAGACATTATCAGGTGGTATGGGCTGGGTTTTCACTGCTATGCAGATGACACCCAGCTATACTTGTCCTGTGCACTAAGTAACCAGATGGCGGACTCTGTATTTAACAACTGCCTGTCTGAGATCCGGTATAGGATGTCCCATAACTGGTTGAGACTCAATCCAGACAAGACAGAGGTGCTGGTGGTGGATCCAGGTCATTGTGGGGGGATGAGGGCTTGTGGAAACCCCCTAGTCTTGTACTGGGGGGGGTGCCGCTGTTCCCATCGGAATGGGAGAAGAATCTGGGTGTGATCCTCGACAGAGGCTTAACACTTGATGCCCAGGTGTCAGATGTTGTTAAGAGTGGTTTCTATCATCTAAGGAACATTGCCTGGATTCAGAACCTGTTACCCCCCAAGGACTTAGCTTCACTAGTACATGCTTTGTAACACCCAGACTGGATTACTGCAATGCCCTCTACCTAGGGCTTTCTGGTGGTAGCCTCTGCTGGCTGCAGCTGGTGAAGAATGTGGTGGCAAGATTACTGACAGGTGTGTGTGGGTATGATAATATCACACCCATCCTCCATGAACTGCACTGGCTGCCGGTTATGTGGAGGATTGCCTTCAAGGTTGGGTTACTGACCTATAAAGTCCTGCATGAAGGGGGACCAGTCTACCTGCAAGTTCTCCTTGTACCCCACCATCCATCCTGGGCTCTCTGTTCCATCAAGGGTTGTCTCCTGGATATTCCTTGGGTTAGGTTGTACCACTCTGGTGATTGAGCATTTTTGGTGGCTGCACCTATCCTATGGAATTCATTACCTAAACAGCTACAGGAGGCAACCTCGGTGGAGAACTTCAAAAAAGGACTAAAAACCTATTTATTTAGCCAGGCTTTTAATTCTATATAACAGGAGATGACTGTAATTCATTTAATAAACAGTTTTTATCTATTATGCTAGCTGGAAAATGATGTTGGTTTTAAATTGGTATCTTATGTATATTTTAAAATTGCAGTGTTATATTTTAAACTGTGAAGCACTCCAAGTTTCCGGAAAGGGGCACTATAGAAATAAAGTATCTATCTAAACAAAAAAAAAATATATATATATATAAGTGTATTAATATTAAAGGGAAACTGTAAATAATTCAGTGGAGATAGCAAAGCAATGTAATGGATATTTGTGTTCCTTATTCAAACCCAATCACAACTCAGTCCCCTGCTGTTGTACATTACCAGAAATGCCAACAGATTTTATATAAATACAGACAACATATTACAAAAAATTCAGAATAAGAAAATCAGATTTCAAATTTTCCACTAAAATGCTGAAATTAAATATTGGGATGATCCATAACCAGGCACCCCCTCAAAATATATATTTTTTTAACTATTAAATATAGGTTCTGGATACAATTCTAGAATCACCTACTGAAAGATTTATGGTAGCCACATGTCTAACAGTGATTTCAGTACAGAGAGCAGCAGTGATTCACAAAGGGACAATCATGTACCCTAAATGTAATCTGTCTCCATGAAAACGTGATCCAATTCTTGGACAACACTACCTCATAGACATAATTTCTATTCCTTTGCAAAACATCTGGTACTGTATCACATTTAGCAGTCATTGAAAAAATGTCTTCACTAATTATTCATCCCTGTATTATAAACATTAGAATCCAAAACCGGGCCAAACCATATGAAGATTCATCACTGTAAGTCTTGTATATTATGCAGACTGTGATACTGAACACTTGTAGTGTAAGCTAGTTCATCTGGACTTATTTGCTGCATATGCATCTCAATTGATGTTGGGTCCTGATCATGTTCACCCTTCCTCAAGCCAAGTTAGCTACAATATGTCTTACAACTCCTGGTAGGTGACATCACTTTAGCTTATGTATTACTGTGGCAAACTGCTATTTTCAACAAGAAGTTAACATTTTAAAAAGACAGTGATGTGGACTGAGAAGCAGCTTGTGCAGGTGAATCATCATGCTAGCCAAGATATTTTCAGGTTGTGTTCAGTAAGCCTAACCAGAGGGAGCAGAAGGGGAGAGGGATACATATCTAAAATAGAACTGCTTAACCTATTTGTGATTTAAAGTTACATTATGAAAATGCGGCCTCCAGAACTGGACATCATATTCCAAATCAGGCCTCACTAGTAATCTGCACAGCGGCATCACCACCTCCTTCCTTCTGCTGGTGATACCTCTCCCTATGCACCCCAGCATTCCCACTGACTCTCCCCACAGCCTTGGTACATTGCTTAGCCACCTTTAGGTCATCCGATATGATTACCCCAAAATCCCTTTTTTGTTTGGTGACCATCAGTTTCTCCCCCCCCAACCCCTGTAATCCTTCACTGGGTTCCTGCAACCAAATTACATGATTTTACATTTTTTGCATCAAATCTCAGCTGTGACACTTTGGACCATTCCCCCAGTTTTTCTACATCCCTCTTCATTTTTTCTACCCTTCCCAGAGTGTCCACCCTGTTGCAGATCTTAGTGTCATTTGCAAACAGGCACAATTTCCCTTCTAGCCCCTCTGCAATTTCATTTGTGAAGACATAAAATTGGACTGGGCCTAGGACTGATCCCTGTGGTGCACTGATGGTCACACTCCTTTCCTTAGATTGAGCACCATTTACCATGACTCTCCATCTTCTGTCATTCAACCAGTTCATAACCCAGTTTACCACCTTGTGACCCACCTCCAGGCTGCCCAGCTTGTTCACAAGTCATATGCAGAATGGTATAATAGGCCTTACTAAATGCAACTCATGCTTACGTTTATGCCCATGAAAAACCCTTATCAAGTTAATGCATTTGCAGCTGTAGTGGCTCTGCCAGAACTTGTTCTATCAATGGCTGCAGACATGAGTTTTGAAATGGCCTTCTGAAGTGATTTATGTATTGGGACCAGCAACCTTCTTGCAGGTGCTACCCCCCTCATATCCTTGAATTCAGCATCTTCGTCACCCTCCTCAGTTTCTTGGGGGATGTAGAGAGCATCAACTGTGTGTTTGATAAATGAGGAATAGAAGAATAGTCCTCATTACACCTTGGAGTAGAGCCACAATCTTGCTCATATACATTCTCTAATTCCATGAGGTCAACTTCCTCACCCACCTCCACAGGCAGATAGGTTAAATCCTGAGCCTGGGAAGGGGGGGGCGGTGGCAGTCACATTATTAACATTTTCCTTATGGCCTGGAAAAATTGCCACATCTTTGATATGTCTTCTAAAAACAGCATTTTGTCTGTCTTCTGTCTGCTCCTTTCTGAATTCAGGTGGAGTAGCAGTGATATTTTTTCTTAAAGTTTTTATTTGGCAAGCTCTGTTGCCAGTGTCTATTCTGCAGTGCCTTTATTTTTATTTTTGCCATCACTGGATTCAGGGTTCCCCTTTCAGACACCCTGGTACTGTATCCGATGCAGCTTTGCCATGCTTATTAGCTGGCTGAACAGCTTTCTCTTTTTTCATGCCCCCCCCTTACAGGAACTGCTGCTGCACATGAGGACTTTTCTGATGCATGCTTTCCACCATCATTGAGAAATCCCTCAGAGCCTTTTTTATGTTTTGGTAACAAGAAGGAAGACTGGGAAACCATCATTTCTTTTATTTTTTTAGACCTTTTCTTTAAGATTTCGAGTAGAATTGCAGGCAGAACCTACAATTAGTGAATTTGTGGTAATTAAACAGAGGCTTGGGTCTGCTGCTGCAGTATTGCTGCTACCACCTGTTTAAGCATCTCCACCTTCTCTGGCCCACAGCACACTAGCATAGGAGACTTGTCCAAGGGAGACTGATGGCACAAACGTCCAAGGCTGTAGCCCCAATTGCCAGTGATTCCAGCTCCACAGTCCAACTTTCCCTCTCTCATGGTCTTACCTTCTCTCAGACCTTATTCTCAGGTCTCCACTCTTCCCAATACACACATAGAGATCATACTGGCATACTGTATATGCTCTGATTCTGAAGGATCTGATCCACCTGTCTGTTTTTAGAGAATTTTCAAATAGAAGATTTAATAATAGACATTATAGATGTGTTAATAGACCATATGGGAGACAGTATTATCCCAGAAGATTCCAATTTGAAAGGGATTATTATTCAGAAGATCGTAGGCAAGATTGGCAATCAATAGAAAGAATGAGAGACAGAGATGGGGGTTTTCAGAAAAGTGCAGAGGTGGCAGGAACATTGGGCATTTACAAAAAGGAAAACTAAGAAAGAGAAAAAGAAAAAATACACAAACTGAGATTGAAACATCCTCAGAATTAACTGTTTTTAATTTATCATCACTTGAATTGACAGCAGTAGAGAATAGAGTGTTAAGTTATGGTCTATCATTCAGTATCACTGAAAAATTGAATCTGTTTGAATTAAAACTAGATTTAGAAAAATTCTATTGTAAATTAAGATTGAAATTTTTTTTTGGAACAAAAAAGAGTAGAGAAGTAGAAGATTTAGAAAAATATGAAAGATATCAATTGAAACAAGCCTTAGCTGTCAAATCACAATTTGATCCAGTTAATTTTTCCCCAGCAAATATAACTAGTTACATTAGTAAAGTTAACATGGAAATTGAGAAATTAATGACAAATGTGAAAACAAACAAACCAAAATATAACTTAACAAAGGAAGAATTTAAAGCTTTAGAAAATCTAAGTAAAGATGAGAATATTATAATTAAATCAGCAGACAAAGGTGGTGGAATAGTTATTTTAAATAAAGAAGATTATAGATGTGAATGTTTAAGACAATTAACAGATGAGGCAACATATGAAGTGGTTAAAGTATTCCATTCTCTAGAATTAAGTCTGAAATTAAAGACTTAGTTACTCAAGCTAATGACAGAGGCATAATTGAACAGTGGACTATGGAGGAATTAATAAATTCAACACCTCACATCCCACTTTTTTATTGTCTACCTAAGATACATAAAAATATAGAACATCCACCAGGTAGATCTATTATATCAGGTATTGGTTCTATTACTGAACCCTTATCGATTTTTGTAGACTACTATTGTAACCATTTGGTACTTAATACATGGGCTCATCTCAAGGACAGTAAACATTGCATACAAATAATGGAAATATTTAATAATATGAGTAAAGAATTGATAAAAGATAACTTTTTATTGGTCACTATGGATGTTAAAAATTTTTACACTAGCATTCCACACAATGAAGGTCTGGGAGCCATGGATTATTTTTTATCATTAAGAAATAAAAATAAACCAGATAAGAATTTTTTGTTGGCTTTGACAAGATTGGTATTAAAAAATAATTATTGTTTGTTTGAGGATAAAAAATATTTACAAAAAACAGGGACAGCAATGGGGGCAATATTAACCCCTACTTATGCAAATCTGTAAAAGGCTTACTTTGAAAAGCAATATATTTGTTCAGACACTAATCCATTTAAAATAAATATAATCATTTATAAATGTTTTATGGATGATATATTTATAATTTGGGATGGAATTTCACAAGATTTACAATCTTTCAAGGATTACTTAGAAACCTCTAACAAAAATCTAGTTTTTACTATGACATATGATTTAGAAGAAATTGCATTTTTGGATTTAAAAATTTTGAGAAAGGATGGTAAACTTTGTACAGATTTATTTAGAAAGGAGACAACATGAAATACAGTATTACATAATAAAAGTTTCTACCATATAGTCAAATGCTACGAGTTAAAAGAAATAGCAGTATTCCTGAAAATTGTGATAAAAATTTGATTGATTTAACACAAAGGTTTGTGGTTAGAGGTTACTCTAAGCAAACTTTAGAAATAGCTAGAAAAAAAGTAGATTCTAAAGACAGAGATAGTCTTTTACAATATAAGGTTCAAGGTTAGAATCCTCCTTCTGAAAAAATTACAGTGTCAACAAAATATTCTGAACATTTTGGTATGATTAAAAATATTATTCTATCTAATTGGAAAATATTACAAACTAATGATTTAGGATGTAAGATTTTTGAAAATAAACCATGGGTGACAGCACGTAAAACCACAACTATATGAAATAAGATTGTTAAAACACAACATAGGAGAAGTAATATAGAAGGTAATGGTTGGTTAAAAAATGACATACAGTAAAAGGTTTTTTTCCTTGTGGCAATTGTGTGCATTGTAATAGTGGTAAGAAAACTAAGATTATTAAGGGCACATGTGAGGATAGTTTTTTTCAAATTAGAAGCTTTATTACTTTTAACACAAATTATGTAGTCTATTGCATTGTATGTCCTTGTGCATTGTATTATATAGGAGAAACAACTTGACCTTTAAAAATGAGGATCTCTGAACATAAAAGTAATATCAGAAGAGGTAACCTTAGATCACCCTTGGCCAGACACTTCATTGAGAGGAAACATCAAATATCAAGCCTTCAATTTTTTGGCATCGAAAAGATATATGAATCAACAAGAGGAGGAAATTTAGAGAGACTCTTATTAAAGCAAGAAGCGTGGTGGATATTCACTTTAAAAACTCATTTACCTAAATATGGACTGAATGAAACTTTGAATTGGTCAGTTTATGACTAAAAAGTTTTTAATTTAACATTTTTGACATGTTAAGGTTTCTTTTGTACATACAGATGCCTTTTTATATGAGTAAGTTTATTCCTCCCAGTTTGATGGACCCTCATATTTGGAAACTTATTCTAAATTATATGATATTACTAGGAATACACTTAGAAATATGTATGTTCAGATCTGCTAGGTAGTTTAATTGATGTTGTCTTGATGTTAGTGTGAATTGTTATGATGCCTTAGTTTCACTGTTGTTATTCTGATTTTCATTTATTGAAAAAGTTGAATAGGTATGGAGTACTCTCCCAATTATTATTATGGGAGAGTTTTTCTTTGGGAAGCTTCAGGTTGTGCCATTTATGATGTAGAGCGGGAAACGTGCACATCAGAGCTCCTTTATTTTTATTTAGATTTTTTGTGTAGAAATTGATAAAAATTCTGGGTCTGGAAGTTCTTTTTTTCCCATATATATAATGTGTGTTTTTTCACTAATGTTTTTTCCCCCATTAGTCTGTTGTTTTAAATTAATTATTTTTGAAACATATGGACATGTATTGTTATGTGGTTGATACATATACAAAAGCAATTGGAAACCTGTGAGATATTTTGTTGAAATACAACATTATGAGTATTTGTTCCTTACTATGAGCACTGCTTTAAATTTTTGATATTTAGGGGACTCTCCTTTAATGCTATTATGGGAGAGTTTCATTCATTTTGACCGAGCTGCCAGGGTGACGTCATTTATGATGTGGCATGGTTTATGTGCACACCTGAGCGGCTCGGCCCCTTCTTCTTGAAGTATATTGCACCAGGAAGATAGGTACAAGCAGTAGCAAACTAGCGTGGAGCGCTAATGGCAGCGAGGCATCTGTAACTTTGGAAATCCAGTTACATTTTAAAAGCCTAACAGAGCAAAAAGCCATACGGATTTCAAGGAATTCAAATAAAGACATAATAAGGTAAAAGGCTTTACCTGAAGTTAAATTATTTATCACAGTGTTTCAGGGGAGAGACTAGCTTTAGCTTTTGCTCGAGATAAACTTCTTTTTTACTTTAAGGGCAAGACTTAAACTAATTTATTAAGTTGTTCCCTTTCCTTCTTACTTAAAATATGCTTCCTTTTAGGACAAAGTTATATTTGGGAACAACAGAATTGGATTCTTCCTTATTAAAATTAAAAAGAAAAAGTACATCATTATATTATTTTTTAAGAATGAGCATATCATTATATTATTTATAAATTGGGCTAATAGAAATTTTGTTTCTCTCCCTGGTCTAGAGATTAAAATTTGTTACCTCAGGTTTGAGGAATTGCCTTTATAGCCGCCCCCCCCCCCCATTGGCCACCTTTGCAAGAACGCAGGTTAGTTCCACCTGCATTTAGTAATACTGTTTTATATATATTTTTTGCATTTAAATGAGAGAATTGAGTATTTATCTTTATATATTCTTTATTTTCAGAATAAGCTCCACAGTCTGATGAAGGAATTTCTATTCCCAAATGTTACTGGAATGATATTTTGATGGAGTACTTGAGAGAGTTTTTTATGATGTTATGTAAATGAAATAATAAAATATTTTGAAAGTTCTTGTATTTTTGGGTTGAGATAAGTCTTTCTAATGTACTATTTAGATGTTTTTCCACATTTCTTGTCTCCCTTGTTAGTATTTGTTTGAAAATTTAAAAGGAACCTTGGGGAACTTTGTATTCTTATTTTCAGTCAGAGACTCCCCACCAAATGTATACATAAGACTATTGGCCACCCCCTGCCACATTGGGACTCTGCAGTTACAAAACAGACAATCAGGCTATCATGAGGAGGGGACACCACACCCTTTATCTGACACTTTGCTTAGTGGTCCTCCGTGCTGTGGCCCAGAGCGCTGAGGACATCAGAGTATGCCAGGGAGAGTCTGCCAGAAGAGGCAGCCAGCAACCAGGAACTGTTCCCATTTTAACACTCAGGTAAAACTGTATATAAAAAAAATCTGCCTTTTTTCTTTCATCCTTTTTAATCTGGGTTCTAGCAATACTCTATCTGAGTGAGCACTGCCAGTTAATTTAGTAGTCTGTGATCTAAAAAGAAAATCACCCTGTTTGTTTGATCCTATTTAAGCTAGGTTCTAACAAGGTTACAGGTCAAAACCGTGTTTCAGTAACAGCGTGGTCAAAATCCACACAGAGACAAGGGCGGCACACATAACAGTGCTTAGCAAAAACATTGCATGCACAGACAGCTCTGCGACTGGGGTGCATAGATGTCAGTGGGTGGGCAGACTGCAGAAAGGTACTGGGAGCTGCACCAATTAAGACAGGACACAGTGCCACAGAAAAGTCTGGTGGGAGGGAGAAAGACAACTCAGAGGGAGGAAGAAATTCATGTGAGTGGAGGATAAAAATGTGGTGAAGAAAAACTTAATCAGCAAAATTTGCACAAAGTGATGAAATTCACCACTTTGCGGAGCTTCACAAAATTTCCCCAGACATGTGGAAACTTCAACTTCGCCCAAGGTGTGTTGGACAAAGTTAGGTGGGGGGCTTTGTCCCCCGCACCCCCGTCCTATAATTATACATTCACCAAGACCTCACTAATTCATGGAAAAAAAGTGAAAGTAGTAAAGAAAGAGTTCCATTGTGGGATTGAACCACAGTCGGGCATACCTCATGCACTCACAGCTTGTTCATTTAACCTCAGCACCATAAAGCCAGCATGCTAACACTCCACACTTAGATTCACTTATCCTGCTTGGCACAAGTGAAAACAGTTACAGGTGGAGAGCTATAATGTCCGTGCTATTATTCACCCATAGCTGTTTTCACTTTCGCTCTTTTCACTGTGTGGTTTTTACCACGCTCATATTGAAGCATGCTTTTGACCGGCTACCTTCTAACAATACCCAATCTGGGTGAGCACTACCAATTAATTTTGTAGTCTGTGCTATAAAAAGAAAACTGTGGGGGTTCTAATGAGCTGACTAGACTAAAGACACACTTCTCCCTAGCTCCCAGTACTGCTGCAAAATAAACGAATAAAACTGCTTTTTCATGGAAAATAAACATCACCAAGAGACAAGGAAACTGTGGAGGAAATAAGGATGGACAGATATGTGGTTTCTACTGCGATGAAAAGCTCGCGAACCACCGGGAAAAATCCAGAAAAGCAACCGCCGACCTCACAGGTGGAAAATGCAGGCCATATTTCTTTCTTGGCTGTGGAAGTCAGCGCCTTAGGCTGTGAGGTAACTCAGCAGGTTCTGGCCGCACTGGAGTCCAAGCTCACTAGTTTGGCTACTAATTTTGATCAGAAATTGTAGGAACTAATGGATTTGCATGCTACTCATGCTACTAGGCTGAATGAGGCTGAGCAGTGTATCTCAGATATAGAAGATGCCACATCTCCTCTGCCAGAACAAATTATAGGCCTACAATGAGAACTGGAGGAATTTAAAGAACTTTTCGACTACCAAGAGAATTATCAGCGCCGTTTGAATTTGCGGCTCTGTGGGCTTCCAGAGGGAATGGAAGGGCTGAATGTGCTTGACCTTTGCACCAAAACTCTGCCTGAGCTACTCGGACTATCTCTAAAAAATGGACGTTTCAAAATTGAGAGGGCCCATAGTGCAGTCATGCCCAAACCTGTATCTAATCAGCCTCCACGACAAATAATTATGCAGTTCCACAATTACCCCGACAAGGAGATTGTTTTGAAGGCTTACAGGGAGAACCCTGGGCTGCAGTATGAAGGACATAAGTTGTTCCTCTCTCAAGACTACTCTGCTTGGCTGTTGAAATGTCATCGGGCCTTCAATCCTGTGATGGCGCAGTTACGAGAGGCTAAGGTGGAGTGTTAAATATTGTATCCAGCAACCCTTAAAATTAAACATGATGGGGTTGTCTACTTATTCTGTGAGGTTCCGAAGGTGGAGGTGTTTGTCCGAGACCTTAAAAAGAAAATGGGGTGATGCTGCCTAATTCTGATTTGCTTGGAACTTTCTCTTCTGCAGGCCTGGCCTAATCAGTTGAGCCATGCTAGAGTTTGGGACATCATATTTGATCAAGGTACTGTAAATGTTTGCTTTGGACTGTGTGGGAAAAGATGGCCTGTTCGATAGAGGGAGGCCTGCTATCAACATGGATGGGTACAAAGAGCTAATAAGAGGTGGTGGATGTGCCAGAAACAAAGGGATTATGAGCCGTGCAGGCTGAATTTTTTTTCCTTTCTTTTCTTTTTTTCTCTCCTGTGGATGGATGGCACTTGATAGGGCTGGACTGATATGAGGCATTTGGATGGATGGGGGAGACTGTAGCCTCCTGAGTAGGCCTGCAAGTTAATGTTTGTTGTCCTGGGCCTGGGAGGTCTTGTTTTTGTTTCCTTCTCCCCTTCATTTTTAGTTTGCTCATTGTTTTTTTTTTCCTGAAAACCTGAAGCTGTAGGTATGAGGAGAGAGACTCTGGGAGTGTCCAGCTCCTGTCATGGTACTGACAGTTTTCTTTTCCCCCTCCTTTATTGATGGGGACATCTTGCCAGTATAGGGAGATATACAGTATTATTTTAGATGTCTCCCGCTATATATAAGTTAAGAAAACTGAGAGGGAGGGAGGGAGAACTGGTTTATGAGGGAATGGTTTGGGGGGCTGGCTGCAGGGGGAAGGGGATACAGCACCTTTTAGTGGTCTGCGCTGTGCGCCTTCTGCTCGGGCATGCCCTGCCCTGATCCATGAGCCATGCTGACTATCCTTGACATGTGCTGCTCTCTATCTGGTTGCCCTGTTGAATACACCTGGCTAATTAATATATGCTGAAAAGGGCTACAGAACAAAATGATTCTTGTTATTCTCCCCCTTTCTTCTGTGTCCTGGCTTGCCTTTTTTTTATTCATAGCCTAGTGGGTTTCAGAAGAAGGGAAACTTTTATTCAGTTATAAACTATATTCTACAGGTAATTTACGGTGGGAGGGGGGGTGAGGGAGGCATCTCAGTCCCACAATGGGGAAGAGGTGTAAAATCTCTGCTTTTTGTATTACTGTTACAATGGAGTGGGGGGCAGTGGGTAGGAGGGATGGTGGGGGAAGACTTGTATATAGTCATCATTTGCTTGTTATTCTGTAGTTTGATATTAGTCTTAAGATCCAAATGTATAACCAATCTGAAAGCATTTTTGGAGCAGGGTGGTGGGAGGTCTGGGGGCATTTGTGGTGGATATTGGTTGGGGAAGTTGCAATGTCTCTATCATGGCTAGTTTGAAAGATGTGACAACAGTTTCATGGGATGTTTGGGGAATAGCCACCCCAATTAAACACACAATGCTACTTACTGCCCTGAAGTGACAAAATACTCAGGTGGCCCTCCTTCAAGAGACCTACCTTACAGAGAAAGAACAAGTTAAATTGAAGAGGAGTTGGGCTGGGGAATGCTATGTGGCTTCCATTAATTCTCATAAGTGAGGGGTGGATGTTCTCCTGCACCGGAAATTGCTATTTCAGATGGAAAGGGTGGTGAAAGCCCCAGATGAGGGGTGCTATGTATTTGTTGTAGGGAACATACAAGGGGAGAAGGTCACATTTGGGAGCATATATGCACCAGCTGCTCATGACCTACTTTATTACAGAGCTTTCCTGGCCTTGTTAATTGAAGAACAATTTCCAAATTTGATAATGGGAGGAGATATGAACTGCTTGCTCAATCCAATATTAGATAACTTGGAGGGTAAAGGAACTCCTAAAGGGGCTATTCGAGACTGGTTAGCAGGAATGACTGATTTAGATATTATCGATGGGTGGCGGACAGCCAATCCCACTGCTAGGGAATACACCTTTTTCTCCCACCCCCACCACACCTGGTCTAGATTGGATTATCTATTCCTGCCTAGGGACTGGTACTTTTGTCTCACTTGTATCAAACATAGTCCAATTCACATTTCTGACCACACTATGGTCATAATGACTCTATGGTGGGGGAAGGAAGAATGACCACATATAGAATGGAGATTTACTAACTATTTATAGGCAAATAAAGAATTTAAGGAACAATGGAAGCAATATGTGCAGACTAACCTAGAGACAGCTCCCTCTAAGGCTACCTTCTGGGATGCTGGGAAAGCGTTTATGAGAGGAGCCATAATTAGTTATGTAGCACATCATAAAAAGAAAGTTAAGGAACATAGGATGAACCTGGAACAGAGGTTTAGTGTTTTAGAAAGAAGGGTAGCTCGAGGAGGGGGGGCAATGTGTACCATTTATTGATGGGAACACAAGAGGCATTAAATAATCTACTGACAGGAGAGGCAAACAAAACTTGCCTTTTTGTGCGGAAACACTTTTATGAGTGGGGGAATAGGCCTGGCACTATGTTGGCTAATTTAATAAGTGGAAAACGTGGAGTATATTTAATATATGCCATTAAGAGAGAAAATGGCACACTCCAGAAAGATAAAAAATTGATTGGAGAAAGATTTATGAGATTCTACCAGGAGTTATACCGCTCTCAGATTGGGACAGGGGAACATGGAATGTCTGAGTTTTTGAATAAACTTAAATTGCCTCAGATTACAGAGGCCCAGCGAATATGGCTAGGCTCCATAATAACGAGAGAAGAAATAGCTAAAGCCATTACAGTCCTTAAGACAGGGAAGACTAGTGGGTCAGATTGCTTTCTGGCCAAATATTATAAGGTTATGCAAGTCCACCTGATTGAGCACTTGAAGGAAGTATTTAGGGAGGCCAGAGAGGAGTTAGGAGAATTGCCACACTCTTGGGGGGAGGCAACTTTTTGCCTGATTCCGGAGGCGGATAAGAATGTATATGAGTGTGCCTCTTTTAGACCAATTTCCCTCTTAAACTGTGATTCTAAAACCATGGCCAAGATTATGGCTACTAGGCTGGAAAAATTATTGCCGGGGATAATCCACCCAGACCAGACCAGGTTCATCTGAGACAGATATTCATATCATAATATGAGAACCCTTCTAAATGTGATATGGGGGGCTGGAAATGGGTGAGAACCAGTACATATTTTATCAATGGATGCAGAAAAAGCCTTTGCTATCAAAGGCTTTTTCTGCATCCATTGATAAAATATGTACCGTTTCTCACCCATTTCTAGCCCCCCATATCACATTTAGAAGGGTTCTCATATTATGATATGAATGGACATATTTGATGTAAGTCTTTGCCCAGTTTGATCTGGGTGGAGAATTTATTGGCCTGGTCTGACAGATGTATAGGAGCCCTAGGGCTAGGGTTTTAATTAGTGGCAATCTCTCTGATAGCTTTGCACTAGTTAGGGGTACTCGACAGGGCTGCCTGCTGTCGCCCCTCCTATTTGCTCTGGCCTCCAAACCTTTGGCTATAGCCATTTGAACAGGCCCAAATTTCTCGGTTGTTATAGGTAAGATGGGGGGAGTGCAAATTATTGTTATATGCAGACGATATGTTACTATATGTAACTAAGCCATCTCAATCCATGCACCAACTATTAACACTGATTGATACCTTTTCCAAATTTTCTGGTTATAAATTAAATTTAGAGAAATCAGAGGAGATGAGGATTGGTGAGTCCGCAGAACTAGAGACAAGACAGGGGTCAGAATGGGGGTTTTAAAACAGTCCAGGGAGCATTTACTTATATGGGCATCAAAGTGGGAAATAACATTGGAAGCCTATATGGTCTTAATTACACTCCACTCCTACAGACTATAATAGCAGACCTGACCAGGTGGCACACACTTCCTATCACATGGTTGGGAAGAATAAATTTAATTAAAATGAATGTCCTTCCCAGAGTACTTTATGCCCTCCAGATGTTGCCAGTAGGGCTACGGAAGACTGGCATAAGAGATTAGAGTATACTATAAAGGGCAATACTCACCAGGGTGGTGGAGCAGTAGTGTATTTGATTGTTTCTAATAGTCACCAGTGCTTGTGGCCTACCCACCCACCCTTCCCTCACCCGCCCACCCCAGGCATGGCATTCCTTTATAGCCAAGGTTCTGACATCACTTCCTCAACAGGTCTTGGGCAGAACTGTCATATTCTTAATTACCCAGCACAGTGCATAAAGGGTAAGTACACACACAAAAAATATTTTTATATATTACTCATTGTATATTATAAGGAAGAGGGACATGTGGGGAGTGGTGCAATGCAGTGGCTGTGGGGCAGCAATTTTCTGGGAAACATTCTGGAACCTGTGTTGCTGCCCTATTTGCAGGCAACTGTCAGCTCTGAGGGAGGAGGTTGCCCACCTCCAGGCTGAACTGGCAAGGACTAAGGAGGCCTCCCCCACCCAAAGGGCACCAGTTCCACAACCACTGCCTCAGAGGTTGCCATGTGTGAAGAGCAGATGGACCACAGTAGGTTCTGGGAGGGTGAGGGTGGTGAAACAGAGGCATATCCCCAAGTTGTACCTCTACGCAAGTCATATGTCAGTCTGACAAATCAAAGTTCCTCTATGATGGCATCCTCATTGGAGACCAAGAAGAATGCTGGGGACATCCACAAGGGAGACCCACAAAAGAGTGGCAAGGGACACCACAGGGGAAAGAAACAGCTTCTGATAGGGGACTCAGTTGTTAGGGGTGTAGACCTGGGAAGGGAGGGGAGAGGGAAGTAAGGTGCCTGCCTGCCTGGTGCCATGGCTTGGAGGGACAGGAAGCAAATCCTCAGGATTGCAGAAGCAGCATCACAGGAGAGGAAACTAGATATCATTGTCCACCTCGGACAAATGACCTAGCTAGGCATGAGATCAGTGCAGTGCAGGATGAATTTGTGGAGTTGGGAGGGCCTCAGACAGGTAGCAAGCACGGTAACCTTCTCAGAGGTGCTGCCAGTCTATGGCAGGGTGAGGCTAGGTACTGCACACCATGCAGTTTAATGAATGGTTGCAAAACTGGTGCAGAGCACAGGGCTTTGGCTTCACTGGGGACTGGGGGTCCACCTGGAGAGATGAAGGTCTATACTGGCATGATGGTCTGCATCTATCCAGGAAGGGAAACATGCCCCTAGGTGACAGGTTTAAAGGCTTCCTTGGCAAGCTTTTAAACTAGCCAAGGGGGGAGGTGTTGATAGGAAACAGGAAAGTTCAAGCCTCCCCCCACAAAACATGGCAGGTAGTAGGGTAAACACTGAGGTACAGAGCTTGAGAGAGGGCAGGAGAGGGGTAAATGGAAAAATGGACAAGGGCAATAAGAGCAGGGATGGGGTAAAAAAGGATAAAGCCAACATTAAATGGAGGGCAATGAGTACCAATGCCCATAGCCTGGGAAACAAGCTTCCAGAGCTAGTAGCCCTGATGGAAGAGGAACACTTGGATTTTGTGGCAGTCACAGAAACATGGTACATGGAGAACCACGGCTGGGATGTCAACATACCAGAGTACACAATCTACAGAAGGGACAGGGAGGGTAAAAGAGGAGGCGGAGTAGCTCTCTACATAAGGGAAAGGATCAAAGCTACAGAACTAAAAAGTAAAGGGGGAGGACAAGAGGAACTCTGGGTCACCTTGGAGACAGGGAATGGCATCACAATCTGCACAGGGGTTGTATACAGACCCCCGTCTCAAGGGGAGGAAATGGACAAGAAAATGATAGATGGCATTCTCAAAATGGCTGAAAAAGGGGAGATACTGTTGATGGGGGACCTGAATATGCCAGATGTTAACTGGGCTACATGGACTGCAGCCACATCCAAGAGCAGGGTCATTCTCGATGCCCTACAGGGGGCATGCCTTAGACAGCTAGTGGTGGAACCCACTTGGGAGGGAGCAATATTAGACCTGGTACTCTCAAATGGAGAGAGGATCACAAATTTAGAAGTCAGTAGACATCTGGGAACAAGCGACCACTGCACAGTGTGTTTCACATTAACACAACCATGGAGACAAGCTTACATAAAGACAAGGATACTGGACTTTAGAAGGGCTGACTTTGGCATAATGGGTGAATACCTGAGGAATGCATTAGAAAATGGCCAGAAAGGAGGGTGAAAGAACAATGGAGAAAATCAAAACTGCCACCATGGAGGCAACAAGCCTTTGTTTGAAACAAATAAAGAAAACAAAGCGGAATAAAAAAACACTATGGTTCTCAAAAGAGGTGTCAGGGAAGGTTAAGGAGAAAAAGACTGCATTCAAAAAGTATAAGGAATCACAGACGGAGCATGACAGGGAACTGTGTCAATTAAAGCAGAAAGAAGTGGGGAAGGCAGTCAGAAAAGCAAAGGCCCAAACCGAGGAAAAGATAGCCAACTCAGTTAAGAAGGGGGATAAAACCTTTTATAGGTACATTAGGGAGCATAGAAAGGTTAAGGGAGTGATAGTGAAGATTAATAAAGGAGAGGGGAGGTGGGCAGAGGGAGACAGTGAAAAGGCAGAGATACTGCATGAATACTTTTGCTCAGTATTCACAAAAGAAGAAGAGGAGAAGTTACCTAAACCAAACAGTAGAAGCACTCTGTGTAGGGGGGTTGACACCAGTCCATTTACAGAAGAAAGAGTCCTGAAAGAACTCCTAAAACTCAAGGTGGACAAAGCAATGGGACCTGACTTCTGAAATCACTGGTGACATCACTGCTTTTTGTTTAATATTACAGGCCAGGTTGACTGTCTAATGGTGTAAACTGTGAAACTGATATTTACATATCCTTGTCATCTAGGTCTACACCCACTTGTGACTTGCAAAGAATAAGGGGGGTTATGGTGCTCACCATAGAATCCTAAAAGAGCTAAGGGAGGACCTAGTGACACCACTAACCACACTTTTTAACAAATCATGGGAAGATGGGGTCGTACCTGAGGACTGGAGGAGGGCAGATGTGATTTCCCTTCACAAAAATGGGAGCAAGGCGGAAGCAGGAAACTACAGACCTGTTAGTTTGACCTCAGTGGTGGGGAAAATGATGGAATCACTTCTGAAAGAAAGAATTGTTCAGTACCTAGAGGCCAGCGGGGCACAGGACCCAAAGCAGCATGGATTCAAAGCAGGAAGGTCATGTCAGATGAATCTAATCGATTTCTTTGACTGGGTGACCAAAGTAATAGACCAGGGAGGGGCTATGGATATGGCCTACCTAGACTTTAGCAAGGCATTTGACACAGTCCCCACAAAGATTAATAATCAGTTAGCCAGCCTGGGAGTGGGTCCCAGGGTGGTAGTCTGGGTAGCAAACTGGCTGCACAACAGGACACAGAAGGTAATAGTGAATGGAACACATTCTGAAGAAGGGGTTACTAGTGGAGTACCTCAGGGCTCATGTCCAGTCCTCTTTAACGTCTTTATAGGTGACATTGCAGAGGGTCTGGAAGGAAAGGTATGCCTCTTTACAGATGACACAAAGATCTGTAACAGAGTTGATACACAAGCAGGGGTAGAAAGGATGAGAAGGGACTTGGGAAGGTTGGAGGAATGGTCAGACATATGGCAACTTAGATTCAATGCAAAGAAGTGCAAAGTAATGCACCTGGGAAATAAAAATCCAGGAGAAGAGTACACAATAGCAGGGGAGGAACTAAAGACAATAATAATGGAAAGGGATCTGGGTGTAGTCATATCAGATGACCTAAAGGTGGGTAACCAATGTGAGATGTCAGTAAGGAGAACCAGGGGGATACTGGGATGCATATGAACGGGCATCACAAGTAGAAAAAGGGAAGTGGTTATCCTTCTGTACAGACAGTTGGAGAGACCCCATCTGGAGTACTGAGTGGTTTTGGAGACCTCATCTATGCATGGACAGAGACAGGATGGAAGCAGTCCAGAGGAGGGCAACTAAAATGGTGCAGGGTCTACATCAGAAACCATATGAAGAAAGACTGAGAGAGCTTAATATGTATACCCTTGATGAAAGGAGGGACAGGGGGGACATGATAGAAACTTTTAAGTACCTCAAGGGAATCAACAAAGTTCAGGAGGGTAGCTTCTTTCAGAAAAAGAGACGAGTAAGAACAAGGGGACACAATTTAAAGTTAGAGTGGGGACGGCTCAGGTGTAATGTGAGGAAATTCTTTTTCACAGAGAGAGTGGTGGACACATGGAACCGCCTTCCTGGAGAGGTTTTGGGGTCTAAAACAGTGGGGGAATTCAAACATGCATGGGACAGACATAAGGCAATTATAGTGGGGGGTTGCAGGAAGTAGGCTGTTGGTTAACTAGAATCTGCAGCTTATCCAATAGTTAAGGAAAGGGGCAGACTGGGTGGACCAAGTGGTCCTTATCTGCTGTCAAACTCTATGTTTCTATGTTTCTATGTAGAGAAAGCCTTCTCTGGTTATATCTGGCAGAGCAGACGCCCGAGGGTTAGTTTAGCTAGGTTAAAAGCCTCCACTGAAAGAGGAGGGTCCTATTTTTCTAGACTAGGGGGTTTATCATATGACTATACAGTTTTGCTACATACAAGATTGGATTGGTAGACCCAGAGAAGCTAGGTGGCTTGATTTGGAAGAGAGGGGATGCCCAGGTAGGATATCGGCATATCTAGCTATCAGAGGCTGGCAGGCATATCTTAATTTACCAGACTCAAACCCCTTGATTATGTCTGTATTAGAGAGCTAGAGAGGATTGAGTAAACAAAAAGGGCTAGGACAGGATGACACTTTGCTCCCTTTCTTCTTGCCGGGTTTGGAAGACATGGGATATCGAGAGTGGGGGGGAGAGAGGTATCCTTTGTTTAAAACATCTCTTTACCCAGACAAGGATGGATTCTTTTGAAAATCTGCAGACTAGGACAGGCTTGGGGCACCAACATTTGTTTTCGGTACCTCCAAGTCAGGGTACATTGTAAATCTCTTGGTAGCTTGGCAGAAAACACCAGGAGAAAGGACTGCTGTGTGACTGAACTTCTCTACTGGGACTATATTGCCCTCCTTCCCTTCCCTCCACCCAAAGCTAGTTCTATTTTTATAGGCACAGGATTTGACTGACAACAGGAACTTCCTGTTTAGGGGCAGGAAGTGAGTGATCACAGAACCACCAAGGACCCACCATCCTAGAAGGGCAAGAGTAGCTCTCCGCCCTCTAGCTGCTGGAGGTCTGCCTCTGAACAAGTAAGTGGTCTACTGAGAAATATAGGATATTCTTGTCTCAGAACAGGACAATCAGGAGCTTAAAGGAACACAGGCAGAAAGTAAGGAGAGAGAGAAAAACGAGGAAAGAGTAAGGATTGCAAACAGTTAAGGGCCAGAAATAAGACATGATTGAGTGGTGCAGTGCAGTGGCTGTGGAGCAGCAGTCTTCCGGGAGATGTTCTGGAGGATGCGGTGTTGTCCCATCTGCAGGCACCTCTGGGCTGAGGGAGGAGGTTGCTCATCTCCAGGCTGAGTTGGCCAGGATTTGTGGGACCTCCTTCCATCCAGGGACCACCAGTGCCACTGCCGTTGCCTCAGAGGTTGCCAAGAAAGAGGAGCGGTTGGACCACAGTGGGCTCAGGGAGGGTGAGGGTGGTGGAACAGATGCACATCCCTCCAGTTGTACCTCCACACCCTATGCCATTCTGGCAAAGTGTGGTTCCTCTATGGAGGCACCTACAGTGGAGACCAAGGAGGATGTTGGGAACCTCCACAAAGGAGACCCACAGGAGGGTGGCAGGGACCCTGCAGGGAAGAAAACAACTCCTGGTGGGGACTCCATTGTTAGGAAGGTAGAACTGGGCAAGGAAGGGAGAGGAGGTAAGGTGCCTGCCTGGCGCCATGGCTTGGAGGGACAGGGAGCGAATCTCAGGATTGCCGAGCAGCTGCACAGGGAGGGAGCTGGATGTCATTGTCCACCTAGGGACAAATGACCTGGCTAAGAAAGGGATTAGAGAAGTGCAGGAAGAGTTTGTGGAATTGGGGAGGGCCTTAGTCAAGGTACACGCACGGTAACCTTCTCGGAGGTGCTACCCATCTATGGCATAGGAGAGGCTAGGTGTTCCGCACTATGGATTCAATCAGTGGTTGAAAAACTGGTGTGGAGCTCAGGATTTGGCTTCATTGGGGACTGGGTCCACCTGGAGTGATGCAAGCCTATACTGGCATGATGGGCTGCATCTGTCCGGGAGGGGAACCAGGATCCTAGGTGATGTGTTTAAATGCTTCATTGGTAAGCTTTTAAA
This sequence comes from Neoceratodus forsteri, assembly GCA_016271365.2. NCBI lineage: Eukaryota > Metazoa > Chordata > Ceratodontiformes > Ceratodontidae > Neoceratodus > Neoceratodus forsteri. The sequence goes on from CM028131.1 coordinate 452,685,291, forward strand.
CTAGCCAAGGGGGGAGGCACTGGAAAGGAGCAGGAAAATCCTAGCCCCCCCAAACAATCACGGTAGTAAGTGTGGCAAACACCAACATGGAGGTGTCGATAGGGAGAAGGGCAGTGGTAAATGGAGAAAGTGACAAAGGCAAGAAGGACAGAGATGGGGCAAAAGGGGGTAAGGCTATCAGGAAATGGAGGGTAATGAGTACCAATGCCCGTAGTCTGGGCAACAAGCTCCCTGAGCTGGTGGCCTTAATGGAAGAGGGATGCCTGGATATCTTAGCAGTCACAGAAACATGGTACACAGAGAACCATGACTGGGATGTTAACATACCAGGGTACATAACCTACAGGAGAGACAGGCAGTGGAGAAGAGGGGGAGGAGTAGCTCTCTATGTAAAGGAAGGGATAAAAGCAACTGAACAAAAGAGTAAACAGGGAGGAGAGGAGGCACTGTGGGTCACCTTGGAGACTGGAAAGGGCACCACAATCCGCACAGGGTTGTGTACAGACCCCATGTCAGGGGAAGGAATGGACAAGGATATGATGGAAGGCATTCTTAGAATGGCAGAGAAAGGGAGATACTGTTGATGGGAGACCTGAATATGCCAGATGTTAACTGAGCACATTTGCTGCAGCCACATCCAAGAGCAGGGCCATTCTTGATGCCCTACAGGTGGCAGGCATTAGACAGCTAGTTTTGGAACCCACTCGTGAGGGAGCAATCTTAGACCTCGTACTCTCAAACAGGGGCAGTGAGAGGATCTCAGATCTAGAAGTGGGTTGCCATCTGGGGACAAGTGACCATCAAACAGTGTGGTTCACGTTAAACTCAGCTACAGAGTCAAGCCATACAAAAGTGAGGGTACTGGACTTTAGGAGGGCTGACTTTGGCAAGATGGGAGAGTGCCTCAGAAAAGCACTAGCAAACAGGCTAGAAGGAGGTGTGGAGCAACAATGGGGAATTATCAAACTGCCATCACAGAGGCAACAAGCCTTGTGTGAAGCAAATAAACAAATCAAACGAAAGAAAAGCCACTATGGTTCTCAAGAGGTGGCTGTGAAAGTCAGGAAGAAAAAGATAGCATTCCGGAAGTATAAGGAACACAGAAGGAGCAGGACAGAGAGCTGTACCAGTTAAGGCAGAAAGAAGCAGGAGGGAAGTCAGAATAGCAAAGGCCCAAACTGAGGAAAGATAGCCAACTCAGTTAAGAAGGGGATAAAACCTTTATAGGTACATCAGCGAACGAGAAAGACAAAGGGAGGATAGTGAGGCTGAATAGAATGAACAGTAGGTGGGCAGAGGGGACAGTGAAAGCAGGAATACTGAATGAATATTTCTGCTCAGTATTCACAAAAGAGGAGGGGGAAGTGCCTAATCCAATTAACAGAAGCACTCTTGATAGGGGGGTCGATCCCAGTCCTTTCACAGAAGAAAGGGTTCTGCAAGAACTCCTAAAACTGAAGGTGAACAAAGCAATGGGTCCTGATGGAATTCACCCCAGAATTCTAAAAGAATTAAGGAAGGAACTAGTGAAACCACTGGCTACTCTTATTAATAAATCATGGGAGGATGGTGTGGTAACCGAGGACTGGAGGAAGGAGGATGTGATTCCCCTTCACAAAAGTGGGACCAAGACAGAGGCAAGAAACTACAGACCTGTCAGTCTGACCTCTGTGGTAGGGAAAGTGATGGAGTCACTTGAAGGAAAGAATAGTTGAGTACCTAGAGGTCAGTGGAGCACAGGATCCAAGGCAGCATGGGTTCACAGTGGGAAGGTCATGTCAGACTAATCTAATAGATTTCTTTGACTGGGTGACCAAAGTAGTAGACCAGGGAGGGGCTGTGGACATGGCCTACCTAGACTTTAGCAAGGCATTTGACACAGTCCCACACAAAAGACTATTAGTCAAATTAACCAGCCTGGGAGTGGGTCCCAGGGTGGTAGCCTGGGTAAAACATTGGCTGGACAACAGGACACAGAAGGTAATTGTAAATGGAGTCCACTCTGAAGAAAGGGCGGTTACTAGTGGGGTACCACAGGGTTCAGTATTGGGTCCAGTCCTTTAATGTCTTCATCAGTGACATTGCAGAGGACTGAAGGAAAGATGCCTTTTGCAGATGACACAAAGATCTGCAACAGGGTTGATACACAAGGAGGCGGAAAGGATGAAAAGGACTTGGCAAGGTTGGAGGAATGGTCAGACGTATGGCAGCTAGGATTCAATGCAAAAAAGTGCAAAATAATGCACCTGGGAAACAAGAACCCAGGGGAAGAATACACAATGGGTGGGGAGGTAGTAACTACAACAAAACAGGAAAGGGACCTGGGGGTAATCATATCAGATGACCTTAAGGTTAGCAAGCAATGTGAGAAGGCAGTAGGGAGGGCCGGGGGTATACTGGGATGTATAGGGAGAGGCATCAGCAGCAGAAAACAGGAAGTTGTTATCCCTCTGTACAGACAGTTGGTGAGACCCCATCTGGAATACTGTGTCCAGTTCTGGAGACCCCATCTCCGCAAGGACATAGACTGGATAGAGGCAGTCCAGAGGAGGGCAACTAAAATGGTGCAGGGTCTGCAAGAGAAGCCATATGAGGAGAGACTAAAGGAGCTTAATATGTATACCCTTGAGGAAAGAAGAAGGGGGGGACATGATAGAAACTTTCAAGTACCTCAAGGGAATCAACAAAGTCCAAGAGGGTAGCATCTTTCAGAAAAAGAGACTTGCAAGAACAAGGGGACACAATTTAAAGATAGAAGGAGGGCGGTTCAGGGGCAATGTGAGGAAGTATTATTTCACAGAGAGGGTAGTGGATGCATGGAATAGCCTTCCTGAGGAAGTTGTGGGGTCTAAAACTGTGGGAGAATTCAAGAATGCATGGGACAGACATAAGGCAATTCTTGTGGGGGGCAGGAAGATATAGGCTGTTGGTTAACTAGGATCTGCGGCCTATCCTGTAGGTAGGGAAATGGGCAGACTAGATGGGCCTAACGGTCCTTATCTGCCGTCAAAGTCTATGTTTCTATGTTTCTATGACTCCATGGGGTGGATTCTACATGGAACCAATTAGAACACTCCATTTTGGTGGGACAGAAGAATCCAAAGGGTACTATTCGTAGAGTGGCTAGGGAGGGGAAGGCCTTGCTCCTAGATAAGACAGAGAAAACCTGACAGCTATGGGAGAGAGATCTTGGGCTCTCTATATCAGAGAAGAATTGGAGATTGATACTCCAACTGCATCAGGGCATATTGCTATGTAATAAGTATAAGGAATCTTATTATAAATTCTGCCATCTATTGTATTTTCCACCACTTGCTGTCCATAAATATAACCCAGCATTGTCCCCTGTCTGTCCTAGGTGTAATAATAACCCCACAATGTATTATCACTATTTTTGGGCCTGTCCTGTTCTACAAAATGTCTGGAGGGATGTAGTAAAGGAATTGCAGGGTATTGTGGGATGACAGCTTCCAATGTCCCCCTTGTTGCTTCTATTTGGAATTGAAGATACTGGGGAGGAGGAGGAGGAGTGGACTCCTGTTCAGAGGTGGCTTCAGGTGGTACTGTTTATGGCTAGACATTGTATTCTTAATATGTGGGTACCTACTATATCCCAGGGGAAAGTTCTAATATTACAGGCACTTACTCTGGAATGCTTGACCTATGTCATAAAAGATAAGGAGGAACTCTTTCAAAAGACATGGTAGCCCTATCTGCCATCCTTGTTGGAGGCAGATAACATAATGATGAGTGAAGGTTGGCTCTGAAACTATACCAATATTCCCCCGCCTGCTTACTGCCCCTTATATAAGAATGGAAGTGACCCCATCTCTCTGATTACCCGGATTATAATGGGAATAATTTTATGACTGGGGTTTCTTTTTTAAGATATTTTTTTTCTTCTCTTTTTAGCTTGTAATCAAATGATGGAAATGAATATTGATGTATATAAGTTATGGATCTATGTTTATGTATGTTTTGTATGTTATGTCTGTCAACTATATTGGAAAATTCAATAAACAAATGATGCGAAAAAAAAAAAGAAAGAAAACTGCCGTATCTATTTGATCCCTTTTAACTCATTGAGTCCGTGTGGCCATTTTAGGTCAGGTTCAGCAATGGATGGTTCCGATGCCATATGGCGTCTCCTGGACCCAAGGAGTTTTTAAGCTAGGCCCTGGCAACACCCTATCTGGGTGAGAACTACTAGTTAATTTAGTAGTCTGTTTCTGTTAAAGTTGATACTTTCTGGGTGAGCTCACTGAGCACTACTAGATTAATTAGAAGTCTGTTTTTGTGCTAAATTTGATGCATATCACTTTACCATATTTGGGTGGACACTACTAGTTTTAATTAAGTTATCTGTTTTGTAGTCTAGTTTTATTAGTCATCTGTTTTTATGCTCAAGTTGATGCTTTCTGCATACACCCTAACTGAGTAGGCACTACTACAGTAGTTTAATTGTCATATGTTTTGTACTCTAGCTGCTGACATCACTGCTTTTTGTTTAATAATACAGGTCAGGTTGACTGTCTTATGGTGTAAACTGTGAAACTGATATTTACATATCCTAGTCATCTAGGTCTACACCCACATGTGACTTGCAAAGAATAAGAGGGGTTATGGTGCTCCTGTAAGAGATGTGTAAAAGCCACAACTATTTTTAAGGCAACTTAAGGTTCTGACTTAAATCTGGGGTCAGCACTGAGCCCATCATGCAGTACTGACAAGGATTGCGATCTCGGGGGCAATGTAAGTGTAACTTTAAATATGTTAATAAACATGACAAGAACCTACTATGTGGCAGAGTGATTTATTTCTGCCATCACAGAAAGGGCAAGAGCAATGCTCATGAAGGACTGAATGGAAAAAAATGAACTGTGAATATCTAGAAACTGAATGTATTTGACTGAAACATGAGATGCTTTTGGTGAGCAATTGCCACCTAACCGTAGACATGTAAGGTACCTCTGGTGTTATGCCCACCCCTAGTATCTGCTGATGCCAAGAGAGGGTTATCATATGGTATTAGTCCCCAGCTACTGTAAAAAAACAATGACAGCAACCCCAGCCGAATGGGATTCTTTGATTGCATGCCATCTAGTACATGTCGTAAGGAACCCAGAGGCAGAGCCAAAGTAGAACAAACAAAAAGAAACACAATTAGTGAAGCACCAAATGTTCTGTATTTCCTCTCTTGATGTATCTCCTTATGCATTGCTCCACTATAACTGGAGAAAAAAGTGATTTTTTAATGGTGTAGGTTCTTTTCATTATTCACATACTTGCACTTGGTTAATAGTAATAATAATAATAATAATAAAGTGTATATAATATAGCGCCTTTCATATATCAATGTGCTGAACAAACAAATAAAACCAGTAAACACAATAAATACCAATAAAATCAGTAAAATCAAAAAGACTCAGAGTAAGCTTTACCCATAAAAAGGTCTTTAATGCCTGCTTAAAGTACTCCACTGTCCTGCACTCCCATAACTGATGGAGCAGAGAATTCCAGAGGGTAGGGGCAACAAATCGAAAGGCATGAGCCCCCGCTGACTTTAAGTAAACCCTCGGAATCTCCAGCAACCCCTCATTAGCCAAGAGGAGCTGTCGCAGAGGGGTATAAGGAACCAGGAGCTCTTTCAAGTAGTCAGGACCCTGTCCATGTAGGACTTTGTAGGTTAACAAACAGACCTTAAAGGAGATCCGCCACTGAACAGGCAGCCAGTGCAGATCGTGCAGCACAGGGGTAATATGGGATCTCCTAGATACTCCAGTCAATAAATGTGCTGCAGCATTTTGCACTAGCTGCAAGTGGTGGATATCAACCCTAGGAAGCCCTAAGTAAAGGGAGTTACAGTAGTCAAGGCACAAAGTCACAAAGGTGTGGACCAAGACAGGCAGAGGATGAGGTGCTTCACCCTAGCAGTGTTCCTAAGATGGTAAAAGGCCAGCTTGATGACTGCCGCCACCTGATGATGAAGGGTCAGCCCATAATCAAGCACCACTCCCAGGTCCCACACCCATTCAGAAGTAAGGATCTGAGCCCCACCTAAGACCAAGCCAGAGGGGAGATCAGCCCTCAACCCATCCGTCAAGTGACCCGGGTCCACCAGCAGAACCTCAGTCTTTCCTGCGTTCAACTTTAAACCACTGGAACTCATCCAATCTTGGATTTCCATGAGGCAGCTGTTCAGTACTGAGATAGCACTAGCCTGGTTGGGGGCGAAAGGCAGGTAGAGCTGGGTATCATCAGCATAGCAGTGAGACCTCAGCCCATACCATCTTACAGTTACTCCCAGGGGCAGCATATACACTGCAAATAACATGGGAGACATCACTGAACCTTGTGGAACCCTGCAAGACAGAGAGAAAGACTCAGAAGAAAATATTCCCGAGACAACTCTCTGAGTTCTACAGGCGAGGAAAGATGAAAACCATCTGAGTACTGTCCCTGACAGTCCACAGATGAACCACAGGAATTCAAGTATAATCCCATGATCTACAGCGTCAAAAGCTGATGATAAATCAAGGAGAACCAAGATAGAATGGTTTTTCTGATCTCTCACCATCAGGAGATCATTGAGCACCCGAACCAGAGCAGTCTCAGTACTATGCCTCTTACGGAAGCCCAATTGGAGAGGTTTGTATAAATTATGGATGGTTAAATGGTTCTCCAGTTGAGCTGCCACCACTTTCTCAATAACCTTTCCCACAAAAGGAAGATTAGAGATAGGTCTGTAGTTTGCTAGATTCTCTGGGTCCAAAGAAGCCTTTTTGAGGAGGGGTGTCACCACTGCCACCTTCAGGGAGCTAGGGAACTCACCCGAATCCAAAGAGCACCAGACAATCTGAGCTAAGGCAAGGCCGATAATATCACTACAACCCAAAATTAGGGAAGTAGGGTCCAGATTTAAACTACAGCATGTGGGGCACATCCCCTGGACAATCCTCATAATATCAACAAACTCCGGCAGAGCAAAGGTACTCCAGGAAACTCCAGGCTCTGCGACTACATACCGACCAACAGCATCCCCAATAGAGTGAGTCTGACACAACTCTTGCCTGATGTCGGCCACCTTATTCACAAAATATCAAGCTATCTCATCACACTCTACTTGTGAAAAGGCTAGACGGAGCTGCAGACAGGCTGGGTTGCACAGCCTGTCCACAGTTTGGAAGAGCTGAGCCAGTTGATTCCGTGCAACAGAGATTTCTCTGGACAGGAATTCTGCCTTCTTATGGGAAATCTCTGATTGATAGAGTCTATAATGTTCTAACAAAATAAGATGGTCGGCATCCAAGGCAGACCTCCGCCAGCGATGCTCTAACCTACGCCCCAACCTCCGCAATTCCCTCAGGGACCATTAAAACCATGAGGCCCTGGGGCTCAGTGGAAGGGGGGGAACATAGACAGGAGCAATTGGATCGAGATCTGAAGAAACAGACGAATTATAGGCCATGACTAGCAGCTCAGGATCCTTACTACTCTCACCAAACGTCGAGAGGTCAATCACTGCTGCCAGGTCATCAGGGACAACATCCAGCAAAGGGCGGTAACTGACCAACTCCACAGGGGCCAATCTACCCAGGGGGGTTAAAAAATTGAACCTAATAGTGCAGTGATCAGACCAACCAACAGGTTCCACCACCAAGTCGGAGGCCTCGATCCCCAGGAGGAAGACCAAATCAAGGGAGTGACCACCATTGTGAGTAACTGAGGAAACAACCTGTGTGAAGCCCAGGGATGTCATCACCTGGAGGAAGTGTTGTCCAAAAAGCGAGCATTCGTCGTCGACCCAGGCATTGAAGTCGCCCAGAACCATCAGTCTGGGCTACTCCAATGCCATTTCGGCGAGTTATAAGTATAGATCAATTATCCAAAGCTCAGTATTCTACAACATGTTAGCATATATTGCTAACCCTAGCCCATTTAGGATTGAATATAGTAATACTCATAAGAACATAAGAATGTGTTGGCAGAAGGGGACCGTGAGATCCATCTAGTTTGCCCATTTTGACTACCCCCCCCCACTGTCTTATTTTCCTAGATTACTGCAGTACTTGTCCCATGCTAACTTGAATGCTGTGACAGTCTTAGATTCCACTACTGCTGTGGGAAGATTAGTCCAAGGTCCCACTACTCGCTCTGTGAAGAAGGACCTTCTATGGTTGAATTTGAATCTACCTCCTATTAGGCACATTTTGTGTCCTCTTGCTTGTGATGATGTGTTTACTTGAAATAGGTGTTCCCATTTTACCTACTTTATCCCTTTCATGTATTTAAAGGTTTCTATCATGTTCCCCCTGGTTCTTCTCTGCTCAAGGGAGTACAATTGCCGGTACCTCGGTCTAGCTTTGTACTGCTCCTGGTGCAAGCCATGCACCATTTTCATAGCCCTCCGCTGCACCGCCTCCAGTTTTTCAATGTCCTTTCTGAGGTGCAGCCTCCAGAACTGTACACAGTACTTGAGATGTGGCCTTACCAATGTCCTTTAAAGTGGCATTACCACCTCTTGTTTTCTACTTGAAAACAAGAGGCGGTACATACATGAATATGTATGTATGACATAGGGCTATATATTGCCAATGAGAAAAATCATTTCTGCCCCCTGAAGAAAGCTCAGTCCAGGGCAGAAGTGCTTGGGTGACTAGGAGGTTTGGTCTGATCTGGTGTTGTACCATGCGCCTTTACCTTTTGTTAATGCACATTTTATGCACTTTCATTGGACTTTGAGGAGTCAGTTTCTCTGTGTCTAAAGTTTTGTAAACCTCTGAGCACCTGTAGTCAATACATCTGATTTCAATTGCATTTAACCCTGCTTCAGCACTGTTTATTTGTGCTTGCATAGTGTGTAAAATGTTTTACTCCATTATGTTGTGTAAGGGCTGGCTGTTGGTCTGAACCTCCTACCGATTCTATGCAGAGGAATCGAAAATCAGCATCAAAGTCAGAGGATATGATCGAGAACTCCTGGAGGAGGCTTGTAACTGGGCAAGACACGTAGATAGCCATGCACATTTAACACCAAAAATGAAAAGATATAATGACACAAATATTATCCTGTTTAGTAGCCCTTAAAACAACATAGCTGGACAACTTAACAGCATTATAAACAAGATGTATCAGATTCTACTGAGTGATCCTGACCTTTTCCGTACTGTACTGTAGATAAAACAAAGAGTACAAAAGATTTTTTAGTCCACAAACATTTTACTCAGGGTGCCACAGAACACAACTAACTCCCTCCCAAACCCAAAGATTCTACCACTGTGGGAGATGTAAGGTCTGCATGTTTCCCCTGGAAACACAACCTTTGTATACCTCACTACATCTTTTAAGGTGGAAATTCAATAATTCATCAAGTGTCCAACTAGTTTTATGACTTATGTAATCATTTGCTCCTGCAATAAACTTTATGTTAGGAGGTTCATCAGAGAACTGAGAAAAAGAATACAGGAACATCTGCAGCATGTGACATCAAGGGAGCCGAACAGGAGTCTCCCCTAGGTCTCCATTACAAAAAGAATCATAATAGCAAAAGCCAAGGCAGCAAATGTGTGGGCCTAGAGTGGATAGCCCCCTCACAATGTAGGAGAAATTTGCTGAATGAAATACTGAGGTAAGAGAGTCAGTGGATTTTTCTGTTGCAGACATTCAAACCACTTGGGTACAGTGATAATTAGGACCTGAAACACTTTTTAGCAAAATAAGGCATTAAACATGGCAGCAGTCTATTAGCCATCCCTTACTTAACTGGTCCAGTATGTGGACATGTAGTAATGCACATCACTGGCAGATTACTGTTACTCCCCCCCTTACCTGACTGTTATCAAAGCTCCCCTCTCAGCCCACCCACCACTCCCATCCTCACTCCCCATTTTCCCCTTGCAGAAAAGCTGAGTTGCTAGAGGGAGTCAAGCAGGAGGGGGTAACAAATAGTGTCAAAAGCCTTGAAGAGGTCTATGAATACTGCATTGGCAAGGTTTCCGGAGTCAAGAGCAGATTGCAGGTATTGCGAGAACTCCAGGAGAGTTGTAGTGGTACTGTGTCCTGCGCGGATTTAACTAGATACAAAATTAAAAATAAATAAACATAAAAAAAAAAAACTCCTTCCCAACCCAAAACCCAGTAAAATACATATAAACCCTGATATCACTGCTTAATACTGATACTTGGATTCCCAACATTCAGGATCCTGGGTTTAGCAGCCTGACACACACCTGCCCAACATAAGGATGCTGGTGCCGACAGGGGTAAGGTAGCGGATGTGACAAACCACTACCCTACCCCTAATTGAGCACCACAAGGAAGGAGAAAATGCACGAGCTGGGCGAACTGCTCCTGTGGCATGGAGGGCTAGACCATTAGCAGGTTGGCCAGCATGGTGCTCTGGACCCAGGTTCTGTTCCCGGGAGAGAAAGAGTTTTGCTTGCATTGTTGTTACCCTTCATAACATTTTTAATCTACTCCAAGGTTCGCACCCTTTGGAGTTGATTACTTTAGTTATGGGGGGTGCAGGGGGGGTGGAGCCCTGTGCAGGGTGTGTGGGGGTCTTGCCGCCTGCATTGCACTAAGATCCTGTCGGTCTTCCAACAGTCGGTCTCCTGAACTCGGGCTTATGGAGTTCAGGAAACTGACTGCCAGGATTTCATAGGAAATCCTAAACCCCATCCCCCACACTCTTTCTGAGCAGCCTGATGCCACCCTCCTCCTACCAAGCACCAACAATTCCATTTATTTTTCTTTATTTGAACAGTGTAAATAAATAAATCAATCCCCCAATGGATGACCGGCACAACCCGCCCACCTCCATGGCTGGACACCATCTTTCTTAGGATTCGTTGTGTTTTCTCCCCTCCCCAACAGCACCCTGACCCCAGCACCAGCACCCAATTCTCTTAATACACTCTAATAATAATAAACTCTAAACTCTGCCAAAATGTTAAGTCCCTACACCTTATGCAACTTATCTCAATCCCTACTCATCACAATTATAAATCCCCAAACCATTCGCTACTGGACTGGGTACTCAAAAACCATCTGCATCGCATCTCTGATGCTGGCACCCTCCCTGATACACTTAGCGACCACCATATGGTATACAGAGTGCACAACATTCACCACTCCAGAGTCCACGCAAAATGTATCCAAATTAGGTCCTTCTGATCGATTGACTTATCCTCACTACATGCTGATCTGCTAACCACCGATTGGTCCCCTATATCTGCAGCCAGAAACATAAACCAAGCCCTAGATTACTTCCAATCCAATCTGGGATCAGCATGCTCCCCCTTCAGAAAACCAGGGTTCAGAGATTCTCACCTCCCCTGGATCTCAGCTGAACTTCTGGTGTGCCTCAGGGCATGTGACCTGACATGGAAGATGAACAAATTCACTGGCACGCCAGCAGACCTTAACAGGTACCGGGTCTTGAGGAAAACTTGCACTAGAGCCACCAGGTTAGCAAAGGCTGAGTTCTTTTCTTCTCCTTTCCAAAAAAATCTTAACAGCACTTCCAAGTACTGGGAAGTTATCCTTGCCCTCTTCTCCCCTCCTACCCAGTCCGCCCCTCCTGTCCTGTCACTCCATCATCTCTGACCCTCCTTCTGTAGTCACTGTTTTCAGCTCTTACTTTACCACATGTGCTTCCTCTCTCCTTCCCCCCTACCACCTCCCACCCTCCCACCAGTCACCCCTGCACTTCTAGTCTCCTTCTCACGAGTTACCACAACCACTTCTCTAAGAACCCTCCTGGCTCTCAACCCCCAGAAAGGTGGGACCCCTGATGGACTAGACCTTAAGATTCTTCACCTCTTTGTCATTTCCTCTCCCATATCCTCCCTCCTCAGCCTCTCCTTCTCCCTTGCCTCCATCCTGGACACCTGGAAACACACAACAGTAATACCCCTTCCAAAAGGAGGTGACTCCTCCTCTCCTGGCAACTTCCACCCTATCTCCCTTGTGACAACTTTATCGAAACTTCAAGAGCACATAGTTCTGTCCCTGCTCTCCCACTTCCCTTGACTCCTCCTCCTCCTCCTCCTTCTTCACCCCCTTACAGTCTGGCTTTCAAAAACACCACTCCACCACCTCCTCCCTCCTCAGGCTCACTGATGCTATCCACACAGGGATGGACCAGGCCCTCCTCACTGCCACCATCTTTGTCGATTTAGCAAAAGCTTTCAATATGGTCTCCCACCCTCTCATCCTGCATAAACGGAAGTCAGTGGGTCTCTCTGACTCTGCAACAGACTGGTTCAGCTCTTACCTATTGGGTAGATCGCAATCAGTGAGAAATGGAGAATCATTATCCCCATCCCTCCCAATTCACACTGATGTCCTCCAAGGTTCCGTCCATGGCCCTCTACTTTTGTCCATTTTTCTCAATGACCTTCCCTCTGCCTGCTCATCTGCATCCTTCCACATGTATGCAAATGTCATGGTCCTGTTTGCCTCTGGGTCTTCTCCAGCTGAGTTAAGATCCAAGCTTCAACCTGATTTTGATGCTGTTCAGAAATGGTTCAGGTCAAATCAACTATCCCTAAATACAAAAAAAAAAAGTCTTCATGTGTTTTGGCACCAGGTTGTGGTCTCAAATCCCCTCCTCCCCCCTCCCACACTCAAGATGGGGTCACAGTTGATGACGTGCCCTCATTTAAGTACCTTAGTGTCTGGCTTGACCAATACCTTGACTTTTCACAGCACATAGACACCATTCACAAAAAACTTCATCCCAATCTTGGTGCCCTCTTTAGGAAAAAAAGCAGCATCCCACTACTTGCCTGCCATGACATCATCACTAAGATGATCCTTCCAATCTTTAATTATGGGGACATAGTCTATGGTGCTGCCCCGTGGTCCATCCTGGCCAGACTGGATCCCCTCTTCCACTCCTTCTGCCCTTTTGCCTTGAACTGTCCTCCCAGAGCCAACAATCGTTCTCTATATTTTGCACTCTCCTTCCACTCCTTGGATGATCGCCACATAACCCACTCTCTTTCATTTCTAAGTTCTGGCTGACTTCCCTTCCTCCATCTAGAGCTCCCTTCTTTTGCCTACCTCCCCCCAACTCCCTCTGAAACCCAGGTTATCACTCTGTCTTGCTCATCTCTCATAAATCCCTTGCTGGTCAGGCTGCTTTCTCCTTCTGCTTTCCTAAACTCTGGAATTATCTCCCCTAACCTTTTATTCTGTTTCCTCCAAATGTTCTCTATCCTCTCTACTCCAAGCCACACTGCTCCCACCTGTAACTGACCTTAGTTAATTTTCCCCAACCCCTCACCCATCTCTTCCTCCCTCACGCTCCCACCCACTCCTGGCCCTCACCCATACCCTTACCCTCTCTCACCCTTCCTCCCTCCTGTAATTCTGCACAGGCTAATTGCCTCACTTCTTCACCTCACCTTTCCTTTTTCATTCTTCCACCTTCTCCTGGCCTCTCCTAACCCTTACCTTCCCTCCCTCTCTCCCTCACTTCTCCCTCCTTACCCACTAACCCTCAACCTCTCATCCTCCCCATACTAGTCCCTCCAATCACCCCCCATGCCCTGGTTTGGTTTAAAGTATTATTATCATATTATTACCATTCTGTATGAGCCTAATACACCTGCAACCCCTTACACATTGATGTGCTGTTAATACAAACTCTCTTATAACCTTGTATTTATTTGTAAATAATGCATAATTTATTGTACTATTTATAAATGATGTGTCACTGCTGTTTTGTGTTTTTGTATTATTGTGTTAATGCAATTCAATCTCTGTACTTATCCCTCTGCCCTTGCCCCAGTTCACATCTGGAAACAAACTAGTTTAAAGCTCAGTATGTTTTCCTGGTGAAACTCTTTAAATAAATAAATAAATAAATATACAGAGAATGCATCCTGGCACAGACCCGACCGCCTCCATGGCCAGCCACCTTCTCATTAATGAAAGCACTTACGTGGCTGCTCTCTTTGTATATTAAAAACCAACTAATCACATGATTAGTTGTTTTTACTATACAGAGACAGCAAGAATAGGAGTGTTTCCATTCATGAGAAGGTGGCCGGCAGTGTTGGAGGTTGGGTCTGTGCTGGTTGCCTTCTCTATATTAAGAGAATTGGGTGCTGGTGCTGGGGTCAGGGTGCTGCCAGGGGAGAGTAGACATTTCTCTAATCCTTTAAGACACAAATGAGTGCTAAGAAAGACGGTGGCAGCTACGGAGGTGGGCAGGTTGTGCTAGCCATCCATTGGGGGATTTTTTATTTACACTGTTTAAATTAATAAAATAAATGTAATTGTTGGTGCATGGAGTGAGGAAGGTGGTACCCCCTTGGAAGACTCACGAGAATAAAGGCACTAGTGGTTCAAACTGCACTGTAAGGATTTGTCCTGCAAAATTCTATGCTGATACTATTTGAATTGGAACTGAAGCTGCATTAAAGCTTTTGCATTGTCATCGACTCCAGTCTCTCAGTGAGTGCAACCACTGTTCTTGTATTTTGGGTGGCACTGGGCTGCTGAGAGAGGATGGGGGACAGGGATTTTATAATGCTACTAGGTTTTGGACTGGGGGAGTTTGTTTTTTTAATTTTGTTTTAAATGGGCTAGCCGAACACCTGAATATTTGCCTGAATATTCAGAAAAAGGTATTTGCACATCCCTACTTGCTGCTGTCTGTCTGACAGGGAGTAGAGGCAGGCAAAGTGCTCCCACTTCGTTATGCAGAGCACTCAATCCGCATAGTCTATGCAACGTGAAGTGAATTACTCCACCTCAAAATTAGGAACATGAAGTTCATGGGTTCAATGGACTTTGCGCTATTTCGCATTGGTTTACTGCCATTCCCTTAACTTTAAAGTAAAGTGCCATTGAATTGAATGAACTTCACTTTGCTTTGCCTGTTTACTGCTATGTGAGGTGAATTTTTCATTGATTCATGGGATGGCAGAACACATGGGTTCTATATTGTCTTGCACAGCCTCAGTTCTGCATAGTGGAATGCTGGAGACAGTTTGCTGTCAGAGTTCTGAGAAGAAAACCATTGAAAAAGCTTTAAAAAATGTAGTACATCGACTGTAAGAAACCTTCCTGTGTTTAAATCATCGACTGTTGATTATTTTTGTGTGCAGTTTAAATGTTAATTTAGAACATTCAGGCTGTGTACTGACAGAAACTGTTGAAGTGTGCTTCGGGGGAGGGCGTATCTATGGTGGAGTGAGATTCACGTGAGAAAAGCAGTCTTTCTGTTTTGTACTAGTGTGTGTCAGTATTTGTGTATTTATGTACACATAGTAATACTTAAAGTAATTTTTGATAATTATTTTCTGTTTGTTGTAGTGCAGTGCATATTTTCATTCTGTTTAAAAAATTTGGTTATATAGGCCTGGATATTCAAAGGGTTTGCGCCTGGCACAACAGAGTTGCGCCGGCGCAACCCTGCATTGCGCCGTGGTGGGATATTGAGTAGGCTGCCCAGTCCTGATGCACTGGGGTGCAATGTAATCAGAAGCGGCCCAGATGCAGGAGGTGTGCCCATGCATATGCAGCACATCCCGATATTCAGCCCGGGATGTGCGGCACATATGCTGTTGCAGCCCTGCCTTGCGCCACATAGGAGGGCTCATAGTTGAGCCCCTGAATTGTGGGAACAACTCCCAGCCACCCACAGGTGGGCTGCTGTAGTACAGGCTCAACACAGCAGCCGCTAGCCGTGGGTGGCCACCTGTCCACCCAGCACACCATGCACAAGCACCCACATCCCCCTGGCTGTCTAGTGGTCCCCCCTCCCAACCGATTCATGACATGTACCAATGTACACCCTGGTGGGCTAGAGGACCCCCCTCCTGCCTGAGTCCCAGATCGCTGGTAGATGTCAGATAGTCATCTCCCTGGTAGTCTAGTGAGACCACCCCTTTCACCAGATCCCAATAAATCCCCATAGACCATCCTGATCCAGTGTCACCCCCACCCATCCCACCCACACAGACCCCTGTGCCCCACCCCCACTGTCTGTCAGTGGGTGGCTTGCAACCTGCCCGTACTACTCCTTGAGTTGCCACCGAGATGACAGGTACAGTATGGGCTACAGGCCTGGTTGGTCCTCAGTGGACTTATGGGGCTTGGAGGGCATAGTGTATTAGACAGTCCTTATATATGTGAATGAAGTCATTCACATATGGGATCGAATTAGTACAGTATTTCATGCCCATTGGTCCACACTGGGGACCACGGGCTTACAGCCCATACTGTACCATCATTCGGCGGGCGCCAGGCAGTATGCGGGCGGGTTGCAGCCACCCATTGATGATGGGGAGCAGAGTGGCATGGGGGTCTGTGTGGGTGGGAGGGGTGGGGTGACACTGGATCACCAGGGATGTGTATTACAGGGATTTACCATATTCTCGGAAATGGGAGGTCCACTAGACTACCAGGGAGATGACTATCTGACATCGACTGGCGATCAGGGACTCGGGTGGTAGAGGGGGTCCACTAGCCCACCAGAGTGTGCACAGGTACATGTGGTGGACTCGGGTGGGAGGGGGGACCACTTGACCACCAGGGATAGTCATATTTTACAGTTATCAGGGACCTAGGGACTGGGGGGGCCACTAGACTTCCATGGATTGTGTGTTCTGCTATGCAGCAAGGGATGCCCCGGGATCCCCAATGCACACTTCATGCTATGCAGGGTACCAGGTGCAAGTTGTCAGGCTGCCCTGTGCAAGGCATGCACATGGGGCCATAATGACATGCAAATGGCCCCATTTGTGCCTTTCATATATTATGGCCTCATTTGCATGCCCCCGGCTGAATACTGTGGGAGATGCACCTAGCACAACTGCACTTGTGCTGGCGTATCCCCGTGCTCCCTGTCTGTGGCTTGCTTTGGTGCAATGTCACTGCACCATGTGCAGTGAGTGCACTGACCTTGTGATATCGATATTCAATGGTGCTGTGCCATGGCACAACACTGCTGAATATCACCTGGCCTTGGCACCAGCGCATCCTAGTTGTGCTGTGCCCAGGCTTGCGCCACTGCCTGCACAGTCTGCCATAGTGTACTGCACTGTTAAATGTTCTGTACATTACCTGCAAGGTGTGAGTGAGTGTGTGTGTGCATGCCATCAAGTCAGACACATTTTATTGTGCCACGCAGTAATTGCCGCACTATGAATTGATTATCCATCTGTGGTATTTTTTACTGTTTCCTTCTGTCTAGATAGTGAATTGCTACTGCAGCAACCCCTTCCCCCCCTTCAACTGCCAAAAGTTATAATTTATTTTTCCAGTTTTTGATTTGTGTGACCACTGGTTAAGGTGTTTTTGTACCTGTGTGGCTGCACCTCTTTATAATGTGCAATCTGCATCTATGCGTTTGCATCTGTTCCGTGCCCAATCAGCATCTGTAAGCCACAGTTATTGTTATTTGGCTTCCCATCCACCCCAAATTTCAGAAATCTCAATTTGTTGGGAATTTTCTGTGTAATCAAAAAAAAATGCTTGCAAAGAGATGTGCATGCAAAAATGCTTCTGGCCATGGCACTGCTGCCAGTGGCAAGAGTGGCTGTGGGCATGGTAGTAGTACGCAGCAGAAGTGCAAAGTTGATGGCAGTAAAGGGATTTCTCTATGTTTTTCACAGCGCAGTCAGTAGCTTCAATCGTGGTTGAAGATGTTGTTGTCCCTGCTGGTGGTAGTGAAATTGCTGATGTCATGAGTATTGCCCCAAGTTCAACCCATGACAACAAGTTTACCGGTTTCCCAAATATTGTGGAGTCTAAAGCCATGACTGTGAGTTAGAGTGTAGTAGATGTCACACTCCCCGACGTCCCCATCCCCATCCCCACATTAGTGGAACGTGATTCTGATGCTGATGAAGAGTCATCGCAATCTCATGTTTCCAGTGCTGTTGATGAGGTTGTGCCTCTGCCATCCAACCCTTCAAATGTTGTAGAAAAAATATTGTATGATCATAATGATGCTGTGGTTGGTACTTGTTCTCCACAGGACAACCTCCAAGCTGACATTGTGAATGCGGATGAGGAATATAATAATGATTTTAATGACTGTAGTTGGGAACCTGAGAAAAAGAAATGAAAGATGACTGTGTGTAAACAGTCTCAGTCTATTGGTGTTAAATCACCCCCTCTTCAAAGTTGTTATGTGGCAGTTTCTGTTGATGATGATGACCCAGTAGTAGTCATCATAGATAGTGATAGGCCAGTAGAGCCCAAGTGTGGCCAGCAGCATAAATCATGTAGTAGTACATCCCCATGTCATTGTTTTGTTTAAAAAACTGGTGTCCAATCTACAGCATCAGGGACCTGTGAAAACTAAAAGTTGGGGATCAAAATCCCTCGTTTGGGATTTTTTTGTACATGATCCAAGTGATGAAGCTGTGGCAATCTGCCAGCTTTGCCAAGTGTGTGTCAGACATGGTAAAAAGGTAGTCCTCAGGGCACTGGGGGCCAGCATACACATTTAAAGGAACCGGCACATGGCTCTGTGGACTAGGTACCAGAGGGGAGCTAATGCCATCCACTTTATTAAGCATGTTATCCCCTTCCATGACTGTAAGTAGTCAAACTAGTAGCCATGTCTGTAGCAGTGGTGGAATAACAGCTGAGGATTACTACAGGCATGAGGAGGATGATAATTGTGAATTGTGGTCAAGTGGTGGTCAGAGAAGCAGCCGTGGTGGTGGTCTATGCAGCAGTATTTCTAGTCCAACATCAACCCCGTGCTTAAAATGGGTAAAATAACATCATTTGTGGACTCATCAGTGTCACCTCTGCAGCCTTCTTCATCACATGGCAAAAGCACCCCCAGGGCCGTTCACAGAGCAGAGCTATTTGGCATACCACGTGCAAAATGGGTAACAACTCAGCCCACGTTGCAGTCTTTTTGCCTGGAATATGAAATACCCACCAAGTCATATGGTGTCACATGAACTGAATGCTGCTTTAACAGAAATGCTGTCAATTGACCTGTTTCTCTTCTCCTTTGTGGAGAATTCTGGATTCTGGCATTTTGCAACACATGCCTGTCCCAAATGGAAAGTCCTGTTCAGGACATACTTTTCCACCCATGCTGTCCTGGAGTTATACCAGACTGTGACAGAGTCCGTAAGACATGCCCTTCAACATTCCTCCTCACCATTTATTCACTTAAGTATGGATGTGTGGACAGGTGGCAAAATGGCAGGCAGTTCATATTTATGTATTACTGCACGTTGGGCACAGGTACCGGGGGTTGTCTGTGCTGGCGGTATTGGAAATCAGTGTAGTAAGGCAGACTGCCATGGTAGCAACCTTCCTGGAATTCGACAGCATGCAATTGCAATGTGCAGTGTGGCCAGTTCCCACACTGGTGAACACATGCTTGACTTGCTACTGACTGAGAGTGATGAGTGGCTGAATCCTTTGTCCCAGAAAGCTGGCCTTAGAGCCAGTAACAATGGTTCAAACATGGTGAAATGTATCATCAGTGGTGGCTTTGTTTGGGTTCCATGCATGACCCACTGTTTAAATCTCATGGTCCAGGAGTTTCTGAAGCACCCTGACATCAAGGAAATGTTACCAGCTGCATGCCACATCTGTGCACACTGTTCATGCTCTGGAAAGGCCTATGACCAACTTCGGCAGCTGCAGAGTCAAAACAGCCTCCCTCAGCACCACCTCAAGCTGAAAGCTGTTACGCACTGGAACTCAACTCTTTACATGGCAGAGAGGTTGTATGAACAGTACAAAGCCATCTTGGAATACCTAGTCATGCACACTAACCATGAAGCTTCTGGGACCTCGATGTCAATGACAACAGAATAGTGGCACCTCATGGACTCAGTGATATCAATTTTGAGGCCCTTTGAATATACCACACAGGCAGTGAGTGGTGACACTGTCTCCATAAGCCAAGCCATTCCACTGCTGTGGGTGCTGAGGCAGACTTTGTTGAATCTGCAGTGTAGTCTTGATGTGTCTGGAGATTGTTCAAGCAGTGCATTACTGAAACACATGTTGACAGTTTTGGACCGCATTGCCACATCGCAAGTATTCTGCAAAGTGCCGAATTCAGAATAGCAACAATGCAGGACCCACGATATAAACATGGAATTGCATCCTTACTGGAGGGAGGACCTGAAAAGGTTAAAAATCTCAGTGGACAACTTGTGCGATTGGTTCATGGGGCGCAGGAGTCACATGTCAAGTTCAACAAACCACAGCATAACAAAGCTGAAGGTCACTGTGGACTACTAGGCACATCTAGTACGGTGGCTGCGGGTCCACATGAGATGTCAGCAAAACTGGTTGCCATTAACCCACTTTGGGGTGCCTTGTCCCAAGTGGGACTCTGTGACATCGATGAATCCGGTGAACAGGAGGATGAGGCAACAACAGGACTGCATGCAGCACAGGTAATGATTGACTGATAGTTGGCTGAAAAAAGGCATCTGTCAGTAATTGACGATCCACTGCTGTACTGGAGTGGAAAGGTGAGTGAATGGCCAAAGCTGACTTCAGTGGTACTGAAGTACCTGACCAGCCCACCCTCCAGTGTGAGTGTGGTAAGGGAATTCAGTTCTGCAGGGGCAATAGTTTGTGACCATCATACCAACCTCTCGCCAACAAATGTCAGCATGCTGACGTTCATAAAAATGAATGAAGGTCAAATATCACCTCAAACTACCACATCTGTGTTTGTACCACATCACAATGATGATTGTGCTGATGATGTGGGAGAAGCAGACCATCCTGGTGGCAGTGTCACATGGGTGACCATTGAGGCTGATGATGCAATCATGGACAAAGAATTCCCTAGTGGGCACAATTCCGACCTTGATGACTGCAAAGACAGCTTCCTGTTTGATGAGGATGAGGTGGATGTTGCAGGTATTTAAGTTAAGGGTTTGAAAGGCTGTCACATTTTATTAATGGTACATTATATATAATAGCTGACCTGCTCCACTATTGAAGGGTATTAAAAATTCCATGTGCTTCCCTCCACCTACAATGTTATAGTACCCGAATGTGCACCCCCATAAAAACAGAGCCGTGCCTGACATGCCCCCAGGGATGTACCCCCAGACCCCTTTTGTGATGTCAGAAAAAGAAGACTGTGTGTGTGCTCCATAGACTTGTATTGTCGCCATGTTTTCAATGACTTTTAGTACTATTTTAGTAATATCTAGAGTTGCCACTTGGAAAAATGAAAGTGATCACACCAGTAAACCGTGACTGTTACTACAGCGGCTGTTTTTATTTTTATACATTGTGTCTCTAAATAGTACTAAAAGCCACAGAAGTTTTGCATACATACAGGTTAATGGAATGCACACTCAGTATTAATTTTCTGACATCACAAAAGGGGTCTTGGGGTGCATCTCTGAGGGCGTGTCAGGCATGGCTCTGTTTTTATGGGGGTACACATTCGGGGTGCTAGAACTTTGTAGGTTGAGGGAAGCACATAGAATTTTTAATGCTCATCAATAGTGGAGCAAATTGGCTATTATATATGTGTGAAGGGGTTGGCTACCTGACAGTGGGTACCAGCTCTTCAACAGAATGTGTGCTGTCATTAGCAAACACAGTCAGCCTCTTAAACACAATTGTCCATTTGTAGTAGGCCATAGCCGCTTAAATATTGCCATTTAAAGATATCTTGCTCCTGAGTGACACTGAAAGATTGTAACACACCATATCCAGCTACCCGACCATCTGTCTGAAAGTTAGTGAGAATGTGTTTCTGTGCCCATGACCAGAAGTAACCCACAGCCAACCAAAACCACCAATCTGTCTAATAGGGAGAGAGAATGTGTTCCTGTGCCCAGGACCAGAAGTACCTACTAGCCAGCCAAAGCCACCAGACTCCAAGACAGTGAAATGGAATGTGTTCCTGTGACCAGGACCTGCCTGAAAGAAACCGCATCCAGCCACAGCCACCATGCTTCTTATTATCAATAGTTTACAGTGAGTATGTACTAATTTGTCATACTATGGAATTTCCTTGGGCTGTGTGAATGCTTCCTTTAACATTTTAGAGATGCACTTGAGAAACATACACAGTAAACTTTTTTTCCTTTTTTTACAGGTTTCCAGTTTCAAACAGTGCAATAGATCGGAGGACAGGATTATTGCAGTACTGTCTACAACCACCTACAGAATATCATTTTCAAGTAAGTATATCAGTCTTATTTCATCACTTCTTTTAGGTGTTTCATTTTTTCAAGCCAGTGCAAATCATACAAAGTAGGTGACATATACAGCAGATAATATATTTTTCATGCACATCAGTCACTGGCTTACTTCAGCATGCCATGGGGTTAAACAACATTGTTTACGGGTCATGACAAGATGTCTTGGGACCAGATTCTAGAAGAGTTATGCCTGGTGTACCAGCAGTTGCACCAAGTAGAATGGTGCATGTAGCAACTTACTCCAGCAGTTGCGACATGCGTGATTCTACAAAGTGGCCTGCGACATGTCGCAGGTCACTTGTGCCGAACAGCAGTTACACTGGCAGTTGCACCATAAAACCCCTGTGACATGGTGCTAGGGGGTTTATGGCAGCAGTTGCACCCTATTCTAGAAGGGCAGCCACAAAGTCCCCACCATCGGGATTCTACAAGAACCTCCGGAGGAGAATCGGCAATGTAAGTTACACCAGGTCCTGTAGACCCACCTGCAGACATGCCACCTTGTCCACCCCCCATGCCAGCATACCCCAGTGGGGCCCCACAGAGCTACTCATCCCCCCAAAACACCCATTGGCACAAGCGTCCTCGAGGGCGGAGCTGCCGTATCTCACCCATGCCCCGGAACCGCGCGAACGCCGCTGCATATGTGGCAAATACCCTTCCCTGGTAGTCTAGTGGCCCCCATCAGTATAAAATAAATAAAGAACTCCATATCCCTGGTAGTCTAGCAGCCCCCCCGATCTGTATAAAATAAATAAAGATCACCATATCCCTGGTAGTCTAGTGGCCCCCTCAATCATCATAAAATGAATAAAGCCCTCCAATTCCCTGGTAGTCTAGTGGCCCCCCACCTCCCCACCCAGCCATGCCACTCCACCCAGCACCACCCCACCCTTCCCCAGCAGGCGACTGGCACAGTCCACCTCTCACCTCCATGGCCAGCCACAGACTGAGTGCCATAGGAGTGCTTACTGTAAAGACATGCTTAGAAATTAATTACTGAGTGCATCTTTGCAGTAGCACTTATACAGAACTCAGTCAGTGGCTGGCCATGAGAGTGAAGTGTACCTGTAGCTGGGCTGGAGATGGGTGGGGGTGTGGTGGGCTGGCATGGCTGGGTGAGGCTACCAGACTACCAGGGTATTGGCGATATTCCTGTCTTCAACAATGTTTGGGGGGGCACTGGACTACCAGGGTATTGGTGATATTCCTGTCTTCAACAATGTTCTGGGAGGCACTACACTACCAGGGAATTGGCAATATTTCATTCTTCACCAATGTTCGGGGGGGCACTAGACTACCAGGGAATTGGCGATATTTCTTTCATTACCAATGATCAGGGGGGCCACTAGTCTACCAGGGATATGGGGAAAATGTTCATTTGTTTAACAGTGATGGGGGGCACTAGACTATCAGGGCTACCTGGGTATATGCCACATTTGTGGCTGGTGACTAGGGTTGGGGCATGGGTGGGGGGGGTTGACCATGCCGCCTTGCTGTTGTGGCTTGCGACATGCTCGCCAGGTGCACCTGCAGTTCGGTGTACCTGGCCGCATGTCGCAAGTCGCAGAACTTAGCTGCGATGACCCTGCCCCTACTAGAATAGGGAGCAGGGTCAATGTCGCAGTTGCAGGTGGCTTAAGTTGCATTTGGCGGTGACTTGTGCCAACCTTCTAGAATTGGGGCCTTGGAATGGAACTTAAGACACTAGGCCAGGTACTAAACTTGTTATTGGTCTTGGTGTGGCTTACTAATAGCTTGGTATCTGTTAAGCCAGATATAACAGACAGTAACTGCCACACTTAGAACAGAATTAATAATTATTTCTTCTTCATCTGTTTGCAGGTAACATTTCGGTGCTGTGTGCTGCCATTAGTGCTTTCTTCAGTTTCAAATAACAACACATGTAACTGGTAGGAATCCAGAGGATACACAGAAAGCCTGTAAAGAAATCAAAACAAAACCATTCATGAAACTTGCTTCTAAATGATACCCCCCCAAAACAAAAAGAAAAATACTTACCTTTCCTGGTTTGACAGTTTTCCTACAGCAAATTCCTCAGCAAGACAAATAATGTGCAACCACAGTATGACTGGGTGACTTGTGACAGACAAAACAGAAATGATTACATGTATATGTGTGTATATATATATATATATATATATGTATATGTATATACTTTACAAAAAACTTCATTAATGCATCAGTTAGGGTTGTTTCCACAGCGACAAAAGTGTGGAAATTAAACGTTAGGGTTACCACCCCACCCCCATGCCCCCATCCTCAAAACCCTAACTCTGTATTCCCCCCACTCCCCCCACACACACACACACACATATGCAAGCAAGGGAAGGGCCAAGGCAACACAACTAATCAGCGACAACCAGCATCAGGCAACAGAAGTAACACAGAACTCTCTAAATGTACTACAAGACACATCCATCATCATGATCCAGCAACTGTATGAGTTCTGCTGCCATCAGAGTGCCTTGGGGGTACACACGCATGCTAAGCAACCATGGGAGATGGCCCACAGTAAGCATTTTTCTGTTACAAACATCAATAACAAGATTTAATCAGATGTCTATATTTCAATTGTTAACAAATGATGACACACACAGTACATTATCTATAGATAGCTATATTGGAAGTAAGAGTTTGGATAACCCTAGCAACAGTCATTGGATGTTTGCCTATTTTTTTCTGATAGAGTGAGTCAATCCTAATAAGACATGGTAGTAATAATAAAAGTAATGTTTTGTAGTATAGTTTACAAGCAACGTGTGACAGCAACAATTGTAACATCAAAAGCTAACCATAACATGCTGCTAATGAGTATTTCCAGGTAACGCAGCAGTATAACAACATATAATGGTGCCAGTTTCATACATGAGCAGTATCTGAAAAGTACTATGTATGTGCCAGCTCTGTCTTTCCTGCTACCACATTCCTATGTGGTATCAGCGATACCTGCAGTAAGCCAATTGTTGAATTATGACACATAAAAGTCAATATTTAGAAAATTTGCACAGACTAAGTTTCACTGTATGAAAAATATATGCCAGCTATAATGTGTCATCATAATGTCCTGGCAATATAGAGCTGATCATACTGCATTTGTTTTTTCATTACATAGTGTTATGTGAAATGAGTACAGTGTAGTGATTATTGTGCTTACGGATGTGACTGACTCATACAG
This sequence comes from Neoceratodus forsteri, assembly GCA_016271365.2. Classification (NCBI taxonomy): domain Eukaryota; kingdom Metazoa; phylum Chordata; order Ceratodontiformes; family Ceratodontidae; genus Neoceratodus; species Neoceratodus forsteri. The sequence continues at coordinate 452,710,674 of CM028131.1, forward strand.
TGTCTTACAAGCTTGCATGTCTGTGTTGGGGGCAGGGTGGGGGAAATGCAGAGTTAGGGTTTTGATGATGGGGGCATGGGGGTGGGGTGATGGGGTGGTAACCCCAACGTTGAATTTCCACACTATTGTCACTGTGGAAACAACCCTAACTGAGGCATTAACAAAGTTTTTTGCAAACAATTTCCTTTCTTTTTGAAAAAGTGTAATATAAGTAGTAAATGGTATGTGTTAGTGGGAGCGCGGGGCAAGCTGCCCATTTGTGTATAATTTATTTATTTATTTTTTTGTTTACCGGGTAAGGTGTTGTAGCCACAAAATATGACTATTGGTTGAATACAAAACTGGCAGACAAAACAAATAACAGGTATAGATCAGAGATAATCAACCATACAAGGAAAAATCTATATGATGTTCTGTGATGTAAACAGTATTGCTAATATGACACAGACAATGGCAGAAAAATACTCAATAGTACAAAACATAATAAGCATACAATCATAGTGCAGTAGAGTTTTAACACATAATCCATGGTAAGTGCTACATATAACAGTAACAAGGGGTCAGAGCAAAACTGAAACATTTTGAGAGCTGAGGAAGGGGAAGTCAAGCACCCTATGGGGGTTTAAAACAGGAACATAGGGCATGTTTGACGAGGAGAGCATGATGCATCTTTTTAAAAGTAATATAACTAGGTGCAGAGTGAACATCAAGAGGCAGGGAATTCCAACATTTTGGGGCCAGGCAGGAGAAAGCTGGGGTTCTTTTTGGAGTTCTGCACCTAGGGGTGTATAGTAAACAGAGTCCAGTATAGCGGAGGCCATAGGTGGGGGACAGAGGCAGCAGCATGCCTGCAAGAGAGGTAGGTAGATTAGTTCTAATTATGTTGTCCTGCAGAGTACCAAGGGCAAGGAGTTGATTGGCAGATGGAGAAGGCCATCTCAGATCTGCATATAGCAAGCAATGGTGCTTCAAACATGAGGAAGCTGAGGCATAATGACAGATACTATTGTACATTGTATTCCACTTACTTAGGGTGGTTTTTGAAGCATTTATGTAGGTGACAGCACCATACGAAAGGGACGGAAGTAGGATACCCCTAGAAATAGCCAGTCTAGCTGAGGGGGTAAGCATCTGACTAGTCCTTTAAGCTATTCCGAATGATATGTGTCTGTGAGAGCACGGGCCCTCCAAGCCCTGTGCTCCCACTTACACATAACCATGGAGCCATACAGCAACCCTATATGGCAAGAAACCCTTGTAACAGTAATTTGCCAATATCTCGGGAACCATAGCAGCAAGGAAAAAAATTCAAGTGTTGTAATCATGTCAGTGAGACATTCTTGCAACATACATTGACCGAATCCATATCTTGCATCATTTACAAGATATGGGCACTGAAAAGTGTTGTGAATGTTAACTTTGTGGGTGTAATAGTGGCCCTCAGACATAAAAATGAGCAATTGGAATACTAATTCCCAAATAGCTCAGTAACTGTACAAGGTAGGAAAAAAATTCAAATTTCATGGTATTCATGGCTTTCCAACCTACTTCTGCACTTAGTCCCCCTGTAGAGGGACTAAGAGTTTTTGTGATGAGAAATCTGTATCTCAAACCGTTTTTGAGATACAGACACCAAAAGGCATCATGGGCGCCGCAATGTTATCCTATGGGAACATTTCTCAACTTTGGAATGCTGTAACTATGGGCCTGTTCAATGTTTTCATACCAAACCACCAAAAGGCACATCTGTTGGACTAGGGCTTGCCACCCTGAAAATTTCTGGCCAATAGCACAATCCACCTTGCCACAATGAAATGACAAGGAAAATGACACATACTAAAATGTGTTTGTGTAGTTACCATGAATACTTTCATGTTATCGTGACACTCCTATCTCTATAATGGGAATGTTATCAAGTACACAAAAATCTTGCCATGGTAATTTTTTTCCATGAGTGCAATTGTTTTCATGGCAAGAAAAAATGTTGCCGCGATCAAAAAATGGCATAAGTTTAACAGACGTATTTGCAGACCACCTAGTAAAAAGTAATGCCGGGGCATGTTCTTCAGGGCCCGATTAGGTAAACACAACTGTTGGTGTTTACCAAAGAGCATTATTTCTTAAGTTAAATCATTTTTTCTCTGTCACTAACTGAAAAAAAAGATGGCGACAGCACAACAACAATTTCGGGGAACTCAACAACAAAAACGTGATTGCGAAAGTTTTCACAGTGCACATATACATTTTTCCATAGGCTATAATGGGACATGAAAAAATTTAATAACTTTTAAACAGAGCAATATTTTTTCACCAGATCTTCAAAAGGTATTACTTCAACCCAGACCACATGTAGACCAACAAATCTGAAGCCACTGAAATGCATTCTTCAGTCCATTATGGCTTACCGAAGAATTTGCAACAAGTGTGATTTTTCACATCTTGAGAGCTCTACAGTTCTGCAACCATACATCAGACTGGAACAAAACTTGCCAGATCTATGGTAGGTGATTCTACATTCCAAATTTCAGGTAAATTGGACAAACAGTTGCAAAGTTATTAAAGTGAAAACCTTGAGGTTTAACATAGAAGTGGCAGTGCAACCTTACTATAGTGGCACTACTGTGCCACTATAATCTCTCTCTCTCTCTCTCTCTCTCTCTCTATATATATATATATATATATATATATATATATATATATATTTAATGTCCGGTTCTGTATAAAAACATGAGCATGCAACCTACCAATGATAGTATGAGTACACACACAGACACACAGCACATCATGTAACAGCCAGCGCAGCAGACTATGACCGCCATTGCATCATCACATCATTGTTCACACAATGGTTATCTGTGGCTATCATCATTTGACAAGACACTGTGCATCAGCCCAGTCAGCATAGGCAGCAGAAGATAGAAGTACAGGAGCAGCAGCAAGTGCCATAGTTGTTGTGGGAGTGGGTGCAGACATAAAGCAATGCGTCTCAGGAAATACTTAAGAATTTTCTGAACATTTTATCATGTTATTTATCTTCTTCTGGAGTCTGGCATTTTCGGGACACTGTGACAGCAACCATTTCTGGGGGCACACTTATGCAGAGTGGGTACAGCCATAAAGCGGTGCATCTCGGGAAATAATTGAGAATTTTCTGAATCTTTTATCATGTTATTTATCTTCATCTGGAGTATGGCATTTTTGGGACACTGTGACAGCAGCCATTTCTGGGGGCACACTTATGTAGAGTGGGTGCAAGCATAAAGCAGTGGGTCTCAGAAAATGATTCAGAATTACATAGGATGGAGGCGGTCCAAAGGAGGCAACTAAAATGGTGCAGGGGCTGCACTGGAGCCCATATGAAGAAGTCAAACTAAAGGAAATTAATATGTATACCATTAAGGAATGGAGGGGGGGGCATGATACAAACTTTAAAGTACATTAAGGAAATCAACAATATCCAAGAGGATAGCATCTTTCAGAAAAAGGGATGTGCAAGAACAAGGGGGCAAAATCTGAAGATAGAGGGGTAACGGATCAGGGACAACATCAGGAAATATTTTGTCATGGAGAGGGTGGTGGATGCATGGACAATCAAAAACTAATGCTCCACATTATGGTATGAGAGCAGCAGTTGGAGCATGGCCATAATTTGGAGCTGGTTACCCTCAATGCGCTCCAAATGCTGCTCAATGTTCAACACCCTGTTGCTCAGGTGGTCCACCTCACTCCAAAACAGGCCCAAATCAGCCTGTGTGGCAGGTATTATTGCAGGGTTGCCAGCATCCCCTGCAGGTGCTGGAGTAGCCACTTACTCCCTGGCCTGATCATGCCTAACCCCACGTGCAGGTGGAGGCTGTGCTGCCACCTGTTACCGAGCAGGGACAGCAGGCACATTCCCGGGTCTACGATATTTCACTTCCGTCACTTTGCTCCTGCCACTTTCACTCCCGTCATTTCACTCCTGCATAATTTCACCCCATGCACATTCACTCCCAGGCATTTCACTCTCACTTTTCAAACTGCAGCATCCTTGACAGCCCATTTAATGAGCAGTACATTTGGCAAACAAAGGCTGTTAAGCAATTAAACTTTACTTCATAAATATAATGCTGTAAGAACAAATAATTTCTTTAACAAGTCAGATCCAAAAGTGAAATAAGAGGACATGTTGGCGCTAGATAAGTAACATAATTTACAACTGTACTACTAGTAATCTTTTCACTGTTAGGGCAATAGTTTATTGAGTTACACCACACCTTAAGGATTAAACAATCAGTTGAATTTAATGTTAAAAGACTTTTTCTTTTATGAGTCCAAGCTTTATGTGATGGAGAATTTATTTAATTACAGTGCTATCTCTGTTAGACCCATGACATAGCACAAATAGAGTGTTGTGGTCGAGGAAATAACAACATTGAGCTGACCTGCCTTTCTATGGCACACGCTAACCCACCACCACTGGCCACTATTGGCTGCTGATAGCTGTTGCAGCCACTGACAAAAGAATATTTAAAAACAAATGTATCTAACCCACGCTCCCCTGACCATTATGGAACCCCGGTGTTTCCGCACTCTGCTCAGTGTTTGCTCTGGCAACAATTATGGGAACAAAAAAAAAAAACAACCAAAAAACATCAAGGCTTTAATAGTCATTTTGTCATTGGTGCTGATGGTGTGAGGGACTTCATTATTGTGCAGGGACAGGAGCCGCTGGCAGCACAGTGTTTGATCAAGGATTCTGAATAAATCTCTGTAGCCATTAAATTCAGTGTTGAGTCATCAGGGGTACCACAAATCGATGAATCATGTCAATGTTCACGCTTCTAAATACAGCCACACAGTTCTCCCTGTATCACCTTTTTTCAGATGTTGTCTTCATCCAAAGTATATGCACTGACTCCCATGGCTTCAAGGACACTCCTCACTGGGAAGCCTCCCCAAATTTGATTATGTGTATTTAGCAGAAATAATAAAAAAACAATTAATGGGACAGTTTTGTCAAGAGAGATGAGAGATGTTAATGACACTGATAAGCAATAAGAAGCAACTCAAAAGCATGCTTGTTTGGCTGCAGACACATTACTTACAAATGTTCTTGGCTTCCTCTTTTGTTGCTCAAGCCTTATTTGAATGAGTGATGTTAAAAGCTTGTTATGAGGAGTCAGAATACATTTCATGCATCATTTTACACCCTTAGTTCACATGACAGGAGCTGCTGGCAGCACAGTGTTGGATCAAGGAGTCTTGTAATGAGCTGCAGGAAAAAGGAAGTAGTAGATGGTTAAATAGTGAGAGGGAGTAGGGCAGTAGAAACATGAGTACTAAAGAGGGTACTACAACAGTTGCTGAGAGGCAGAGAACACTGCAATGAATTTGCTGGGACTCGAGAAGCAGGAGCGTAATGGTCGGGAGCGAAATGACATGGGAATGAATTTGAATGGGAGCGAGATGTAGGGACCGAAATGATGGGAGCGTAATGTTGTACTCCCCACATTCCATCCCTGTTTGGCAATCTTGGCCTCCCACTCTGCACGGTGATGGTTTGCAAGGTGGGTGTGCTGCCCACCTGTCCTGACATGACTCCCCTTGGGACCACAATGCATAACCACACCACAAATATTACACTTCACAACACTCAGGACATCGGCACCAGGTACTGGACTGAAAAAAGCTCACACAACTGAGGTGCAGGAAGGACTGAGCACAAGAAGGGGGGCCTGAGGTGTTATTTGTTGCTGCACAGTTAGGGGGGGCAACCTGATGCTACTCATGAGACTGCTGCGGCTCCTCTATCACTTCCTGCTGCTGCTGAGCTGCTGGTACAGGGGCCATGGCAGGTGGTGGTTGTGGGGGTGCACTAGTAGTAGGTGGTGCCACTGGTGGGGGTGCTTCCATAGCACCACTATGTCCTGCATCAGGGAAGGGACCATTTCCATGATATAATGTGCTCCTGTTCAGATGCAGGGTGCCACCACATGTCCATACCCCCACACACTCTCCTCTCCATCCACCAAAGGCGTGTCTGTCCATTTTACTCTCTCTCCTTCTCTGATACACACACACACACACACACACACACACACACACAGTAACAATTTACTGTACTAAAAAAGGTGCACAACTCAACACAAGAGGCAATCAAAATACAAAAAACACAAGTAATTCACAAAAAAATTCAAGTGGTTAGCAGATTCAAGCAATATATTTCTCTCTCCTCTGTCACAAAACCTCTTTCTCTCACACTAGTTAAGGTGAAAGTGAAAGTCTTTCACTCTCTTGCCTGATTAACTTCCTGCCTGAGCCATGTGACCTACAGACTGTAACACATGTGATCTGTGGGCTGTTTCAATTATGACTCACTTCACGTTCCACAGAAAATAACTCAGAATTAACTCAAAGTGAGCATAACACGAAGTCATCATGAGGTGAAGTCACCATGAAGCGAAGTGTGTGTGATTTCATGGGGACTTCATGTAGCATTTGATGCCGCAGCATGGGCAGCTTCACCCTAGCTTTGCTGGCATAATTAAACTTCACTGCATCTCTAACAGGGAGTGAGCACACACACCATAGAAATAGCTGATCTTCTTTGAGGATATCTCCTTCCATTGTGCCACGTCATGGAACTGTACGCTGTCAGTGTCAGGACCACCCAGTAACTATGGCAAACTGAGGCCACCTATATAATGTAGTCAGCCCCATCATGCCTCAGTTCTTTCCCTTGCCTTCAACCACTCATTGGTCCACCACTGATGAAGAATGCCGTTAAACTTTGCAAGTATCACTAACGTTTCTAATTATTTTGTTTTTGTTTTAATAATAAAAGTAAATAATTATGCCACTAACGAAAGACAAGGAACTACTGTTCCACTACTATTGATGTTGCAAAGTAAAGATTTATAAGGACAATGCTTATGATGTGCATCATCCACTGCTCAGGCATCTCTTTTACAACAGGCACACAACATTTGTGAGGGTTTTAACTAGGCTACATGGAGACATTGGAAAAAGTTCATTTAAAACTTAAGGCCAGGGAGGACAAACAGCAATCATCACAGGCTGCATCACCATCATCACTTGCTCCTTCTACCCACAGCTCACTGTTGATCCATCATTCACCATAGTTGATGGCAATCCCTATGGAATCATTGAAAAAAGACATAAAGGAGAAGGCTGCTAAACTGGTGTAAAAGCATCACCTTACTGAAAAAAGATTTGCTGTGGAGAGAGGTAAGAGGGGATTTTGAATATGAGGTGAGTTTGTCTCTGAAAGTTTATTTATCTCTGAGAGTTTATTTATTTCTGAGTTGTTTTGTAAGTTTTGCTGGTGGTTTTTGAATTTAGATTAAATCTTTCTTTAACAGTTGCTGGCTTATCTGGGGACTGTGGCAGGATGAACTGAATTTAGCTTAAATCTTTCTTTAACATTTGCTGGCTTGTCTGGGGCTGGGGGGTGGGTCTGTGCCCAGTAACAGAGCAGTCAATCGAGTTTGTTTGGATTTTAGTTTGAATCTCTCTTTAAATGTTCAATGAGGCATTGCCTGTTTATTCTACTTGCTGTCGAGAGAGGTAAGAGAGGAGTTTGAATATGAGGTGAGTTTGTTGTTGAGAGTTTATCTCTCAGTTTTTTTGTATGTTTTTCTGGTGGTTTTTGAATTTAGATTAAATCTTTCTTAAACAGTTGCTGGCTTGTCTGGGGACTGTGGCTGGATGGATTGAAAAAGCCCCACAACCTTCACCAGCCTTCGTAAATACTGAAAAGTCACTACAGGTTGGGCTTGAAGGCTGTGAGAGAGGAGCTTGGGGAGCTGCAAACTTCCTGTATGAGCTAACTCTTAAAGCTAATAGTCAGGTGGTGAAAAGTTCAGACACTCAAGCTTTCACTAGTTGGATTTTAAGGTTTAAATGTTTTAAAGTTACAAGTTTGAAAGTCAAACTGACAAGTTTGGATTAAGGAAGGGTAACTACATATTTAAAGTTGAAAGTTTAAATTTCAAACTGACAAGGTCATTTCTAAATGTATTAACTAGAGTTCCTGAGCTAGCAAGCTAGGGACCAATGAGGTAAAGAAGGACTCAGAAGCAACCTAGTAGGGTCACATATGGTATCCAGCTATTGCTGTACAGACTGTGTGATAAGAAACTGAGGTTACATTTAAGTTAAGTGTGAATAATGGAGGGAAGGAAAGTGGGGCATTATGGGGGATCACAATGGAGGATAGAGGGGCACAAATAAGGGTGGCTGGAGACATTGGAATATTGGATGGAATGGGGGCACCATGGAGTGAGGGTGGTAGGCACTGGGAGCATAGTGGGGTGCAATGCCTGTGGGGTGGCTGATTAGATGAATATACTAGGGAAACTGGGGGTTTTCCAATCTGTTACAAGCTGAGCAGACTGGAAGAAGAGTTACAGGAGCTCTGGAGGGAGCTGCAGAGGGTGAGGGAAGGGGTGGCTGGGAGAGGAGGGGCCCTGGAGAGGAGCAGCTGGGAGAAGCAGAGAAAGAACAGCAGGGATAAATCCCATGAGGATGTAGAGATGGGGTATGTGGTAAGGAGAACAGAGGGGCAGTAAGTGGAGGGAAGGCTCAGGGCAGGGGGAAGGAGATGGGAACCTCTGTGGGGTAGCAAGTAATAGGTTTGCAGTGTTGGCATTGGAGGTGGTAGGGGAGGTGTTGGACATTGGTGGGGGGGAGGAGAAGGGTAGTGAAGACTCAGGACTCAGGAGTAAGGCTGGGAAAGAAAGAAGGGAGAGAGAAAGAGCAGGGTAGAGGCAGAGGGAGAGGCAGAAACAGGGGGGAAGATTTAGGAGTCACAAATGGTGCAGACAGAGCTAATAAGGAGCAGGGCAGTGTGGACTCTGGAAATGTGGACAGTGAAAAAAGGAGGAGGGGGTATGGGACAAGAATATGGTGGTACTAGTGCTGGGAGATTCTATACTGAAAGCGATCAGATGGGGCAGAAGAGGAAAAAGGCACAGTCATATCTGGGTCAAGGCTATTCTGGGGTTGATCTTGGGTAAGGCAGGGCAGGCACTTCTTAAGTGTGCATGAAAAGGGAGGAATAAACCTCACATAGTGATGCACCTGGGTACAAATGACTTGGTGGGGGAGATGGTAGAGGTGGTAAAAGGGAGATTTGAGGATTTGCGTAGGCAGTGTGATGAGGTGAGGAGGGTCAGTGGCATTTTCTGAGGTACTCCCGGTACCATGTGTGAGTTCAGAGAGGAAAAAAAGGATAGAAGAGTTCAATGAGTGGCTGAGGAATTGGTGCCATATCAGGGAGTACGGATTAGTGTCAGACTGGAGCAGGACATGGGGCAATAGTGACCTATACACAGGGGACAGGTTATGTTTGAGCAGGGAGGGGAAGGGAGTACTAAAATAGAGATTAGAGGGGTATATATCAACAATGCTGGATTTTAACTAGGGAGTGGGTGGTGAGGGGACCATTGATTTGAAAAGGGTCCAGAGAGGGGAGCCTAGTGAGCTCACCTACCCACGTTATGGGTAAAGGCAGTGGGGAAGTGGCACATGGAGGAATAAGGGGGGGAGTATAAGGGTAGGGAAAGGGAAGAGACAGGATGGAATGTGGTCTCACTGAATGCAAAAAGCCTAAGGAATAGAACAGCAGAGTTACAGGCTCTTTTGGCAGTGGATGGGGAGGACATTGCGGCCATCATGGAGATGTGGGCCACCCGGTACCAGGACTGGGATATGATGACCCTGGGGTTCAGGTTATTCAGAAAGGATAGGGCAAGGGGAATGGGGGGAGTGGCAATCTATTTAAGGGAGGGGATAAATTGCATAAGGGAGTAGGGTGAGGAGGGGAGGACAGAAGCACTATGGATGCAGTTCCAAGATGCAAAGAATAGGACACTGAGAATGGGAGGGGTGTAAAGGCCACCAGCTCATGAGAGTGATCCGGATAGGAAATTAGCAGAACAAAATAGGAAGGTCTGCAGGAAGGGGAGCATAGTGGTGGGGGGGGATTTCAACCTACCGGGGGTGGAGTGGGGCACACCATACACCACAAGTGCAAGGGAGTGGGTCCTGTTAGAAGCATTTCAAGACAGCTTCCTGACATGGCTGGTCCAGGAGCTGACTCATTTAGGGAGGACTCTGGACCTTGTAATGGAAAACGGGGAAGCAGTAAGGAATCTGGAAGTGGAGGAACCACTAGTTGGGAGTGACCACTATTCAGTGTGGTTCATGCTCAACATGCAGACAGAAACAGGGGGCATGGGTGCAAGGGTGATTGAGTTCAGGGGGTGGATTTTAAGAAGGTGGGGGACATTTTGGGCAGGGACCTGGCAGGAATGCTACCACACATGGATGCAGACCAGAAATGGGACATCATAAATGAAGGGCTGGCAGAGTCCACTGAGTCTTACAATAGGAAGAAAAGCAAGAACAGAAGGGCAAAGAAACCCAGTTGGCTGACACAGGAGGTTATGGAAGGGGTGAGGGCCAAGAGGGAGGCATTTCAAAAGTACAGGAAATCAAGGAGGGGTAAAGATAAGGATACATACATGGAGAAGTCCAGAGAGGTTACCAGACTGGTCAGGGTGGCCATGGTGTCCAGGGAACTGAGACTGGTTCAGGGAATCAAAAGTGGAGAAAAAGACTTTTTCCGCTACATTGGAGAGAGAAGAAGGAGCAAGTAACAGCTGGTGAGGATTAAGATGGACGGGGGTGGGTGGAGAAAGAGGTGGAGCAGACAGAGGCACTGAACAAATACTTCTGCTCTGTATTCAAACAGGAGAAGGGGGCAGATACCCCAGGTGAGGGTGGGTGGGTGGGGAGGAGACGACAGATGTAGGGATTATAGAGAGCTGGGTACTAGATGGGTTGAGGGCATTAAGGGTGGACAAAGCACCTGGACCTGATGGCATTCAGCCTAGGGTACTAAGGGGGTTGGCAGAGGTTCTGGCAGGGTCACTGGATGAACTATTCAATGCCTCCCTAGACACAGGATGTGTACCACAGGATTGGAGCATGGCCGATGTGGTGCCCATCCACAAAAGTGGCCCAAAGGATGAACCAGGAAACTATAGGCCAGCAAGCCTCACATCGATCATGGGAAAGCTCATGGAGACCATCCAAAAAGTGAGGCTACTGAGCTTGAACTGAAAGGGGTGGGGGGCACTCATATGACCAAGATATGGAACTTCCACAACAAATCTTCAATGAATCTTTGCTTAATTCAAAAAAGTCCTTTCTTTAATAATTCTGTAACACCAAAAACAAGTAAAACACACCTGTAAGGAGTTCATAGAGCACACCAGTGCAACAGGGGATTACTGCATGTATCCAAAGCAGCTATGTCATTTGACTAGCCTCAGAAAACCAAAAACGCTGCAAATACCAGCCTGAAGTAAAAGGCTTTGAGCAATAGCTTTAAAGGCTTAAACAACTCAAACAAAGAAGCTTGTAGTGCTTTTACCATTTTAAGTGAAGCTGAAGCATCTGGCGCAGTCTCAAAAAGCAACTCGGTGACTTCCTGGTTCCCAGTAGCATGCGTCTACATTTCGAATGCTTAGTTCATCATCAGAGCATGCTGTAGCTATGGGAAAAGTTCTTAAGAAGGCCAGATTTTAAGGCACAACACTCAATACACAGATAAAGCAGTGGGAGTAGAACACACACACACACACACACACACTACAAAGTGCTTATGTGCAGTGTACACTATTCTAAAATATACATGAATAAATACCTATATCAATTCCTACCACAATAGAACAATAAAAACAGTAAAAAAAATAGAGACTAGCTATAATCCAAATGGCAGCACCAAAAAATAACGTGCTAGAAAAGCAAAAACATATAAGGCAGCAGAGCTGGAAAGTCATACTGCCTGACATAGTAGAGCCGGCAAGTCTACTTATGTCTCAAAAACAACAAACAATGTAACAACAATGTAAAAAGGCAGTAGAGCCGGAAAGTCATACTGCCTGACATAGCAGAGCCGACAAGTCTTGCTTATGTCACAGAAATTTTACTCAGAAACAAATAAACTTATAGACTATTCATTATTATAGATAGCTATACATGGGAATATCATCATTTAAGCCATTGGGATTTAATGTATCCAATGTGAAGATCCAAAAGGATTCCCATTGCAGCAGTTTTTGTTTTAAACTGCTGCCACGTACCTGTATATTCTTTGTAATTTTTTCCAGACCCACAAATTTCAATGTGGCTGGTGACCCATGTCTTGCTTGTTTGTAGTGTCTCGCCATTGCATATGTAGGATTTTTGCTCCTAATAGAGGCTTTATATTCACCCACACGCAACTTCAGAGAACGTTTAGTCTGGCCCACATAGCCTGAACCGCTGGGACACATCAGTAGATATACTGCACCACATGTGCTGCAATTAATAAACTGCTCAATATCAAATCTTCTCCCTGATCTTGGATGCACAAAATATTTTGTGTCTGTAGTCTTAGAGCAATGAGTACAATGTCCACAGCAGTAGTTGCCCTTCACTGGTTTTGATAGCCAAGTTTCTGAACAACTTCTCGGTTCCACTATTCGGTGAACCAAAATGACTCTTAGATTTTTTCCTCTGCAAAATGTAATCCTCAGTTTTTCAGTCACCAATTGTTTCAGCTTAGGGTCCACATTTAATATTTCCAAATGTTTATTAATAATGTTCCCGATCTGTGAGACGAGCAGGTTGAATTGGGTCATAAATATGGGCAGAGCTGATACTGTTTCCACATTACACATTGGCTGTTTTTTTAATAAAGTGTCTCTATCTATCTGTTTGGTTCTCTCTGCCACATCTTTTATTAGAGATGATGAATATCCCCTTGCAATAAATCTTTCTGATAGGTTCTTTGATGGTTCCTCAATCCATCAATAGATGAACAAATTCTCCTAGCCCTGATAAATTAACCCTTAGGTACATTTTTCACCAAGTTTTTCAGATGACAGCTAGCATTTCTTAATAGTGTGTTTCATGCCAAAGGTTTCTTGTATAGTTTCATTTGAAGTTTTCCTTCCTTTTTTAGTAAAACAATGTCCAAAAAAAGCATAGTGTACAAGTCTATACAGTACATGAAAGTGAGATGTTCAGAAGTATGGTTTATGTAATCAAGGAATCTATGTAGATTCTCTAAACTTCCATCCCAAATTAAGAGACAATCATCAATAAACCTTTTCCAAAGTTTTATATTTGCTGTAGATGCATTTGTCCTTGTATCAAAAATGTATCTGCCTTCCCATAATCTCATATATAAATTAGTCAGATTTCGGACAAACATAGTGCCCTTAGCTTTACCTTTGTGCTGGGCATAGCAGTTAGTGTCAAATAAAAAATAGTTAGTCTCTAGCACAAACCTGGCTATGTTAAGTATATACTGGTCCGGTGGGAGCATTCCATTCCTATATTCCAATGTTATTTTGAGTGGCTTGAGGCCACCTTCATGAGGAATATTGGAATAAAGGCTTTCGACATCGATAGTTACAAGCCAGTCAGTTTCAAAAACCTGTACATCTTTCAAGACTGCAAGCATGTGATTAGTGTCCTTGATATGACTTTAGATCACAAACAGGTTTCTTTATATAAAAGTCAACAAATTTGGATAAAGGTTCACTTACAGAGTCAGTTGGTCTACCAGGTACAGGATAAATGTTTTTGTGAATCTTGTGGAGGAGGTAGAGGGCAGGTCTTCTTTGCATCAGTCACTTTAATAAAATCTGCTTCTGATTGTGTTATCCAGAATTCAGAAACCTCCACCTTTTGGTATGGATGACTTTGAATAGCTTACGGATTGAGAAAATATCCTTAATAAATGCAGCCAGGATTTAATGATTTGAACAATAAAAAAGCTAATAAATATGCAGAAAAGGCAAAGAAAGATATTAGTACAATGAAACCAAAATTGAGAGAGAAATTCAGTGCTTCCCAGTTTGAAGAACAACAGTCAGAAATGATGACTGTTGTTAATAAATATAAAAATGAACTATTAGTACATAAACAAAGGAAGCATGCCAAGGATGAGAACGATTATAAAAATGGAACTGTGTATAACTGGCAAGGGATCAGAAGAAATGTATAAACTGTAAGACAGCTTGAATTTTGAACAGACTTTAGAATTGATGGACATGATATTTCATCTGGGCTAGACAGTGATATAGGAGAGGAGAGGAGAGAGAGAGGGAGCGAGATGTCGCTCTCAAACTAGAGTTTTTTTCCCAGGGATACCAGGGACCTATAGCCAGACTCCCATCATACCTAAGAAGGAGACATACAAGAAGGGGGATGGGGAAGAGGAAGAGGAAGAAGGAACAAAGGCAGAGGAAGGCAGCAGAGAGGCAGGGGTTAGTGGAACGAGACTTGGAGATCTCTGAGGATCAGGAATCAGAGCTGGCAGTCAGGAATTTAAGTGGTATTACCCTTAAAAATCAGCAGATAAAGGTCCTCAATAAGGGTTTGACATTTGTACCAACTAACCAGGCAAACTCATTTCAGGTGGAAGTAGATCTTTTTAAATATTTTGCGAGAGTACAGTTAGATTAACTTTTTGGGGACAAAGATACAAGGAAAGCTGTCAAATTATCTGCAAATAGAGATCCTACCCCATTTAAATCTAAGTCTCTATTTTGCCCCAGTACTAATAACCCCACCCTCTCTACATTCTGTAATTTAGGGAAAACAGATGTAAAAACCGTGCTATTTAAAAATCAGGAAAACTCTAAACAGAATATTATGACAAAAGAAAGGAAAAGTCAGAAAGAACTGCAGGGTATGCAGCAAATAATTATAAAACCAGCTGATAAGGAGTGGTGGTATGTAGCAGAGACACTTATATAAGTGAGACAAATAGACAGCTAGTGAACGAGAATTTCTATAAGAAACTGGAGAGAGAGATCCGACGATGGAAATATAAGAGAGAACCCAGTTACTGATCCAGAGAGTTGTAGAGAGAATGGATAACAAAATAAGAAGCACATTTTCTTAAAGTGACTGACCCAAAAAGATCTGCCCTTTACCTCCTCCACAAGATTCACAAAAACATTGATCCTGAATGTGGTAGACCAATTGTATCTGCTATTTGCTCTGTAACTTAACTTTTATACAGATTTGTTAACTTCTATATAAAGAAACCTATTTGTGATCTAAAGTTATATATCTAGGACACTAACCACATGCTTGCAGTGTTGAAAGATGTACAGGTTTCTGAAACTGACTGGTTTGTAACTATCGACGTCAAAAGCCTTTATTCCAATATTCCTCATGAAGATGGCCTCAAGGCATTCAAAACAGCATTGGAATATAGGAATGGAATGCTCCCACCAAACCAGTATATACTTGACATAGCCAGGTTTGTGCTAGAGACTAACTATTTTATATTTGAAACTAACTGCCATGCCCAGCACAAAGTTAAAGCTATGGGCACTATGTCTGCCCCAAGTCTAGTTAACTTATATATGGGATTATGGGAGGATAGATACATTTTTGATACATGGACAAATGTGTTTGCAGAAAATATAAAACTTGGGAAAAAGTTCATTGATGATTGTCTCTTAATTTGGGATGGAAGTTTAGAGAATCTACATAGATTCCTTGATTACATAAACCATACTTCTGAACATCTCACTTTCATGTACTGTATAGACTTGTACACTATGCTTTTTTAGACATTGTTTTACTAAAAAAGGAAGGAAATCTTCAAATGAAACTATACAGGAAAACTTTGGCATGAAACACACTATTAAGAAATGCTAACTGTCATCTGAAAAACTTGGTGAAAAATGTACCTAAGGGTCAAATTGTCAGGGCTAGGAGAATATGTTCATCTATTGATGGATATGAGGAAGCATCAAAGAACCTATCAGAAAGATTTATTGCAAGGGGATATTCATCATCTCTAATAAAAGATGTGACAGAGAGAACCAAACAAGTAGATAGAGACACTTTACTAAACAAACAGCCAATGCATAATGTGGAAACAGTATCAGCTCTGCCCATATGTGTGACCCAATTCAACCCACTCACCTCGCATATTGGGAACAATATTAATAAACACTGGGGAATATTAAGTGTGGACCCTAAGCTGAAAAAATTGGTGACCAAAAAACTGAGGATTATGTTTCTCAGAGGAAAAAATCTAAGAGACATTTTGGTTCACCCAATAGTGAAATCGAGAACTTGTTCAGAAACGTGGCTACCAAAACCACTGAAGGGCTACTACCACTATAGGCAATGTACTCATTGCCCTAATACTACAGACACAAAATATTTTGTGCATTCAAGATCAGGCAGAAGGTTTGAGATTGAGCAGTTTATTAATTGCAGCATGTGTGGTGTAATATATCTACTGATGTGTCCCTGCGGTTTAGGCCATGTGGGCCAGACTAAACGTTCTCTGAAGTTGTGTGTGGGTGAACATAAAGTCGCTATTAGGAATGAAAATCCTACATATGCAATGGTGAGACACTACAAACAAGAAAGACATGGGTCACCAGCCACGTTGAAATTTGTGGGTTTGGAAAAAAATTACAATGAATATACGTGGCGGCAGTTTAAAACAAAAACTGCTGCAATGGGAATCCTTTTGGATCTTCACATTGGATATATTAAATCCCAATGGCTTAAATGATGATATTCCCATGTATAGCTATCTGTAATAATGAATAGACTATAAGTTTATTTGTTTCTGAGTAAAATTTCTGTGACATAAGCAAGACTTGTCAGCTCTGCTATGTCAGGCAGTATGACTTTCCGGCTCTACTGCCTTTTTACATTGTTTTAACTTTGTTTGTTGTTTTTGAGATATAGGAAGACTTGTTGGCTCTATTATGTCAGGCAATATTTGCCTCTCTAGCACATTATTTTTTGGTGCTGCCATTTGAATTACGGCTATTCTCTATTTTTTGTTACTGTTTTTATTGTTATATTGTGGTAGGAATTGGTATAGGTATTTATTCCTGTATATTTAGAATGGTGTACACTGCACGTGAACACTTTACAGTGTATGTGTGTTCTGCTCCCACTGCTTTGTCTGTGTATTGAGTGTTGTGCCTTTAAATTTGGCCTTCTTGAGAACTTTTCTTATAGCTACATCATGCTCTGATGATGAACTAAGAATTCAAAATGTAAGCGCGTGCTATTGGGAACAAGGAAGTTACCAAGCTGCTTTTTAGGACTGCGCCAAATGCTCCAGCTTTGCTTGAAATGGTAAAAGCACTTCAAGCTTCTTTGTTTGTGCTGTTTAAGCCTTTAAAGCTATTGCTCAAAGCTGTTTATTTCAGGCTGGTATTTGTAGCGTTTTTGGTTTTCTGAGGCTAGTCGAATGACATAGCCACTTTGGATACATGCAGTAATCCCTGATGCACTGAAGCACTTTATGGACTCCTCACAGGTGTGTTTTACTTGTATTGGTGTTACAGAATTATCAGAGAGTGAACTTTTTCAATCAAGCAAAGTCTAAAAATTTGTTGTGGAAGTTCCATATCTTGATCATATGAGTGCCCCCACCCCCTTCAGTTCATACTGAAACCTGTGCTATATGAGAGTACACTCCCTGAGTTGAGCACCGACTCTAAGTTGCAGCTTCCCTCTCTTTTGTGTTTAGGCTAGTGAGCTTCTTGGAAGAAAATGATATCCAGGATGGTCAACAGCATGGGTTTGTAGCAGGCAGATCCTGCCAGACAAACCTTGTTTAGTACTACCACTAGGTGATGTGGGAACCAGAAAAGGGCCCTGCAGTGGATGTCCTGTATTTAGACTTCAGCAAGGCCTTTGATTCAGTGCCACATGGGAGGTTGGGGGGGGACTGGAATGTGTGGGGGGTGGGACCAAAAATGGTGAAATGGATCACAAACTGGCTAAAGGGAAGGCAGCAAAAGGTGGTGGTGGGGAGGACCTCTCGTCACTGAGAGTGGTGACAAGTGGGGTACCACAGGGATCAATACTGGGAGTGGTGCTGTTTGGGAATTTTATTGCAGATATCTCACATGGGATCCATAGCACTATCAGTCTGTTCTCAGATGATACCAAGATGGAAGCTGCGGTTGATGCAGAGGGGTGGAAGGGGTTGCAGGAGAACCTGACTAAGCTGCAGGAGTGGGCAGAAACTTGGCAGCTGGGGTTTAACGTCAAAAAGTGCAAGGTTCTGCACTTCAGAGCCAGGAACCAGGGGAGGGATCATCACTTGAATGGGGTACAGTTAGGTAGCTCCACAGAGGAGAAGGACCTAGGAGTGATCATTACAGGGAGCATGAACAATTCTACACAATGCAGGAAGGTGGCAGCAAAAGCCAACAAAATGCTGAGGTGTATTACAAGAGGGATCTCCTCCAGAAGGAGGGAGGTTATCCTGCCCCTGTATAGGTCTTTGGTCAGGCCCCACTTGGAGTAGTGAGTGCTGTACTGGTGCCCATTCCTGAAGAAGGACATCAGATTGTTGGAGGGGTTGCAGTGAAGAGCCACAAAGATGATCCAGAGATTAGACAGCAAGCCCTATGAGGACAGGCTGGGACAGATGAATATGTATTCTCTGGAGGAGAGGAGGGATGGGGGAATATGATCGAGACTTTTAAGTATCTGAAGGGTATAAACAAGACCAACCCAGAAGGGATTTTCCAGATGAGAAGGGGGAGGGACATGAGAGGGCATGGACTGAGATTGGAGGGGGGAAGATTCAGGAGGGAGATGAGGAGGCATTTTTTCATCGAAAGAGTGGTGGACAAATGGAACACCTTACCAGAAGTGATAGTGTCCTGTAAGATGGTGGGCACTTTCAAGAGGGTTTGGGACAGGGTAAAGGATACTGGGAATAGGGGTGGGAAGGGCAACTGTGAGATGAGGTGCTAGCTGCACACTTGAGCAGACTTGATAGACCGTGAGGCCTGTTTCTGCTGACAATTTCATATGTTTGTAAGATAAGCAGTGGCATTGCATACAAGATGCATCTCCTTCCAAATCTCAGTGTCTTCTCAAAAACAGAGGTACTTGGCAGTATAGCCTAGAGGTTAGAGTAATGAGCTGTGAACGAGCTTGGTACATCCAGCAGACCAGACCTGGGTTTGATTCTCACAGCCTCCACTTGCATACTGTGTGACTCTGAGCAAGTCACTTAACCGCCCAGTGTTCCCAGTTCGCCCCTGAAAACAGGCACTTGTACCTAGTGGCCATACCCGGTTACCAAAGACTAAAATAAAATAAAATAAAACTGTACATCCGCCAACAAAGACAGGACCTGACTTAGTCCTTGTGTTCTTCTGCCTTCTCGACCATCTCTCAGATATGATGGTCATGATCTGGCAATGCCTCTAATCCTCCAGTTTGGGATTCATATCCAGTTCAGCTGTCAGCCACTGTCCCATTGCTAAATTACTTGATGACAATGCCCTCAGGGCTCATCAGTACACAGCTGCTTTTCTAGACTATGTCTGACCTATTTCCACAGCTTTTGCCATAGGTTCCACTGTTTACACTAACTCCATGTTCACCTGGTCCACCACCATTGTCGTTCCCTATGCAGGTTACTAAGCCTAACCAAGGAATTCCTCCATCAATGCCTGTGCTGTTGATGCTACCTTCTATAAAACCTCTTCCTCCTGCTATTGACTCGCTTCCCATTATCATTGATGAGGAGGAGCTGGAATATAACTGTGACTTAATGGAGGAGGAATATGAAGAACAGGAGGAAGGGCTACCCCACCAATGTGGTGTGCTCCTTCTCAACTTTATCCTCATCTAGTGTGAACAGTGCACATTATAACCTAGATTCCCACCTGAGAATGCCTTTTTTCAAGCTTTCCTCATGCATGTGCATTCCAAGTTAGGTTTTACTGCTGAGTAGAAGGACTCCTCTAGGAAGACCCTCTATGAATTGATAGTTGTTTATGCACTGACTACAGTTATTGTTCCTCCTATCCATTTGGCTTTTGAGGATGCTACTATGGCTGCTTAGCACAAACTCAGTGCTCTGCCAGCCATGCCCTGTATGGTGGATAAGCAATATCCTGACTACTCAGTCAAGCCTTATTAGTTATTATTATGCCGATTGCAGTGTATGGGAGTGGGTATGAACAGTTTATCTTAGTCTTAATGGATAGTAGTCAGTCTGTTTCAATTGCAGATTTCTTATCCTCACCTTTCAAGATTGAAAGAGTGTTCCCACAGTGATCAATTTCAGGCTATTATTGTTTATATTATTTGTTAATTCCCTACATCTTGCATTAAAGCACACCATCTTAAGGGCCTATGCTGATGATTTAATCATCATTGCCTCATATAAAAAATTTTAAGTGATAAAACAAACTTTGAGAGACAAGTCGGAAAACTTTCAGAACTGGTTTTCCCAATCCAGTTTTGTGTTAAATTACAGGAAAATTCAATATATGTATTTTAAGGCATCTTTGGAAAAAGACTCCCCCCCCAAACACCTGAGATCAGCTTGATCTCTCTCTCTTACTGGATCAAAAATTCTAAATGTTAAGGTACATAAATACATTGTGGTACACTTAGATAATCATTTAAGCTACTTACGTCTTGCATCTACAGTGACTACCAAAGTCAAGGAAAACAAATATGGGAACCTTACGCAGATCAGCCTACTTTCTCTCCAACCCAGATACAGCAAATATAATAAAAAATTATGGTGCTTCCCTCACTTGAATATGGTAGACTGATCTACAGCTTTGTGAATAAATCTTTATTAGGAAAATTGGATGTTGTATACAACAAAAATGTAAGCTCTGTGTTTCACTGTAAACCATTGGTATATCACTGTACTATGTATGGTAAACTTGAGTTGCTCCCTTTGACTGTCTATAGAAAAAGAATTTGTCTGCATCAAAAATATAACATACTATATTCAGCTCCAACACATCTGTTGCATAATCATTTGGTGGTAAAGAGAAACCTTGCTTAAACTACAAATCTTCTTGTTTTGTTTGATTTGTTGACCTGGTAAGCCCACTGAGCCTAGAAGCCCCTTTTTCAGGGGCAACCAGGGGATACAGATGGTAAGCAACTGAAATTGAACCAGATTAAGCTGTTGGTGGAATTTTTATTGAATGAGGGAAATTTTGCCAGGACACCGGGGAAATTCCCCTACTGAATTGCTGTCAGTAGGGGGAGCTGCTGTCCAGTTCTAGGATGGCCACTCAAGGTGAGGCTTCGAGGTGTGTGGAAGCTGTCCAGGTAGGAGAGCAGGCCTCCTTTTCTACCTTAGTTCTACCAGAGGTTGAGACTGAAGTTACTGTTATGGATCATGACAAAGAATTGGTCGAAGACATCGCTGATGTCTATGCTTCTTCTGAGGGTCTTAGTGTACCTGAAATTTCTGCACAAGAAGATGTTGCATTGAATAAGGAATGCTCGGAGGGCACCACGATAAAGTTAACTACTGATTCCTTGATTATGGAAACCCATAAAAGGAATGAGCTAGCTTACCGGGCAGCTCTGCTATCCGATCAGCATGAGTCAATTCCTGTCAAAAGCTCTGTTTTGCCTGTCAGTTCATCACATGACGCAGCAGCATTAAAGGCCCCACCAGGGTCGGGTGAATCACGCTTGTCAAAAGCTGCTTTTTCTACCTCTCAACATATTGACTCGGATGAATTATGGGTTGGCAGTTCTAATGTTTTACAATCAAACGTGTGCCAAAAGCCTAATGTTACTTCAGAGAACAACTCTCTTCCTGATGTTACCCTAAACTTGGAGTCTCTGTCTGCAAAATCAGGGCAGGGATTTCAATCACTCAGTATTAGCAAGAGCTCCACACTGGTTGCTCAGCTTACGAAAGTGACTGGTTTTGTTTTTAAGCACCTGTATCAACTAAGACTTTGACTGGATCTAAGGGCCCTGTCAAGTATCAAAACAAGTCACAATCAGCAAGATGCAGTCACCTCCTTTTCATTTAAGGATTAGCATGCTAAAAATAAACTGTCTGTTTCAGATGATAATAAGTTAAAATGGGAGGCTCTAACGCTTGCCAAAAGACGAGGTTCCTCTATTAAGCCTGCTTTACCTGTCTCCCTTAATACTGCCGTCCCAATTGCTGAAGTGCCTGTCTCCCCTTGTGCTCCCAGGTCCCCACAAAAAGCTTTTCTTGAAGCTGGATGGAAACAAATGTCAGGAGGGACTTGGCTACCTGACCCTACCTGGGATTCCACTTTCCCAGGCCTCCCCTGACTGGAAACCAAGGCCTGGTGCGGAGCTAGCAAGTGAACCTTTAACAAAGCTAGTTTTGCCTGTTGTTGCATCTGAAACTCCAGTGACTGTTTTAGATTGTGTCCATCCTCCTCAGGTGGACCCTTTAATTGTTCCAGGCAATGAACATTTTCATCAAGATAAGGAAACAGGTTGTTCTTTGCAGGATCCTGAACAACCGTGAGCGCCTAAACAAAAACCTTTACTGCCTGACCTTTTTTCCAAAGTTAAGAAAGAAGCGGCCCCCAGGAGGAACGCTGTCCATATTAGATACAAAGGAGGGTTGGCAGATAGACCAAATTGTTATTATGTGGTGAGAAATTTATTGAAGGACTCCTTGCATTTTACTCCTAATGATGTATTTGCCTTCATTAACATATCTGGGGAGGACAACTTTGACGTTAGCTTTCGTACAGCCCATGCTCTTGATTTGTTTTGGGAACGCTATGGACAAGTAAAGTTTTTTCCCACATGGACCCCCTTCTTAGTGATTCCACTTACCAAACCTTCAATTAAATATGTTATGGTGATGTTCTATAATGAGGGGATTCATGTGGAGGATATTACCTATTGGTTGAGCCAAACATGTGATGTGCTTAGTACTCCAGAAGCAATTTTAGATTCTGAAATGTTCTGGACAGGAGGTTGGAAGTATAAGGTGAAACTTAGGCAGACTGACTCTGGGGTGGAACATATTCCAAATTCTTTCCTGTTGGGGAAAGATACAGGGGTTTGTTTTTATGGAGGGCAGCCTAGGGCCTGCTACAAGTGTGGTTCTCGCACTCATTTATCCCATACTTGTGATAGGCCCCATTGTGATAATTGTGGGGAAATAGGTCATATCACTATGCAATGTGCCAATCACACAAGATGTGAGTTATGCGAAGAGTATGGACATACTTTTGGGGAATGCCCTTGGGCTGCTAAAAACAAGGCTTCTTGTGTTAGTCCCAAGCTGCTAATTCAGCAGGCTCAGGATTCTGCTGCCCCCCCGCCTCCTCTCCTCCCCCTCCCCCTTCTACTACAGAGGTGATTGGTGTTACACCTGACACCCATACTATTTCTGTTTCCCCTTCTACTTCCATAGTAGATCTGGTCACACCTCAGATTGATCCTACAATAGGGTCTGATGCTGTCCATGTTTCTGATCCTAGGTCTCTTCCTCCAGTGTGCTAGGTGGACCTTGTAAGTTCAGAAGGGTTGGTTCCAGTTCCTCCAGCAGCATCTCCACCCTTTCATAGGAGGCCATCTAGATTTTCAAAACCCAAGCCCCCTCCCCCTCCTTCTCCAGCACCTCTTGATACTGGAAATTCCTATGCTGCAGTTTTTTGGGAGAGACTCTGAAATGGAGCAGTGGGATTCTGACTCACAAACTTCTCTTCTAGAACCTTCTTCACAGAATTTTGGAGATTATAAAGGGAAAAAGAAGAAAAAAGAAAAAAATAGTTTGCACAACTTGGTACCTTGCTAAATGACTGTCTGCACTTGGGGTTCATTTAACACACATAGTCTTCCTAATCATGTTAAATGGCAGGCTGTTTTCCAATATATTCATGATTTACATAATATCTGCTTTTTATAAGAAACTTGGATGTCTTCTGCTGAGCAAGTGGTGTCATTCAAGAGAGATTGGCCTTGGGGTCCTTCATATTGGTTCTTTGGACCAGATAAAGCAAATGGGGTTGGGATTCTTTTTAATTCTGCCTCCTATCTTGCCATAATTTAATCTGAATTATATCTAGCCTTCATTTCCCGTATCTCACCTCAACTTTCCCATCCTATATCATCCCACCTCCATATACTACATCCCTACCCCAATTATTCCTGTTTGTATTGTATTCCATCTTCCTTGACTATTAATTTGACACTTTTGCATTGTTTAGCTCAATGGACTGCTACCTAAATGTTGCCTAGAGATTTTTACTGTTGCTCACTCAAACTGTTTCTATGTTATAGATTTCTGCAGAATTAGTTGTATCTATTTTGTTCCACTTCTTGCACTGTATTACTATTTTCTACACATCTACTGTTTATATGATTGTACTGTTGTTGTTCAAAATGTTTTGTTTCTGCAAACTCCCGGGTCATGCCTGAAAATAGTCATTGCTAAGGCTAGTGCACCTTATCCGGGCAACAAAAATGAAATAAATACATAAATAATTCATATAAATTCACTCTGTGTAAATTAATAGATTTGACTGCTGGGAGGACATTAATACTTGATGGTATATGGGATGATGTGGGTTTTCATTTCATTATTATCTACAATCCACAAACTAAGGCAGAAAGGGTAATTCTGATGAAAGCCATTCAGCCCTTCTTAGGTACGTCCTATCCCATTCTTTTTGGATTGGACTTTAATTGTACCTTGCTACAAAGAAGCAGTACTATTGCCTTGACTGATACTAAAAAAGTCTATTGTGATTCCAATACTTTAGCATACCTTAATAAAATAGCAACTCGTATTGACTGTAGTAAATATCGGATTAATGGACCAAGTTTTACTTATACTCATAACAAATTACATACCACGATAGACTCTTTATTTACTTCCCCTAATCTACCCATAGGTAATTTTCAATCATACCCAGTAGAATTTTCAGACCACTTACTTTTATCTTATACCCTAAAGCTTTGGTTTCAGACTAAGAAAGTGCTAAATAGATGGAAACTTAACACTTCCGGCTTAGCAGCCCCATATATACATCATAGTATTTTGGGTCTCCTTACAGCAAAATTATCAGTTGCCTTTTTATACTCAAATTTAGGGGATTGGTGGGTGGATACTAAAGCAGACCAAAGGTCATGGTCCATTAAATATTGGAAAAGATAGGGAATTAAAAAATTTTTAGATACTTATCACTTTGAAAACAATTACAAAAACTCTATACTTTTTCATATATGTCAAAGTTTGATTCTACGGACCAAATCACACAGCTAAAAGCAAAGATGAAATTATATCAGTATGACAGAGTGCAGAAAATTCAGGCAATATTGTCTTGTGGAACCCAGAAAACCCCTATAGGAGACCCTTTTGAGGCTTGCAAAATGATCAAAGACTCAACTTCCATTGAATATTTTATAGATAAAGATGGGAATAAAATTGATTCAGTAGAGGAGATTAATAAATTGATGGAGCGTTACTTCAGCTCTCTGGCCCTCAAACTCCCATTTTACAGGATAATATTAGGGATTTATTATGTCACATTAATATCCCGTTAATACTAGATGAAATTTCTGCTTTGCGAGACCCAATATCTGTGACAGAAATAGAATTTGCCATTAAATCTTAAAAAAATTATTTGTCATCAGGTAGAGATGGGCTTCCAAATAAGTTTTATAAATCCTTTTCACAAGTTCTGACACTGTTTAAAGCTAGTTTTTGATTATGGTTTTCTTGCAGATAGCATGTACCCTTCCTTTTCAGAAGGTTTAAAAATTCACTTATTCAAATCTGGAAATAGACATGACATCAAGAAATAGAAACCTATCACTCTGTTGAATTCCGACTATAAAATTTTAGCCACCTTAATTAATACTCATCTAAAGTGGTATGCAGCTCATGTTATTTCCCAACAGCAGCTTTGTGGCCTTCCTGATAGATGGCTGCAGACTGCCTTGATGACAATTAGGGATGTTATTGAACACTCCACACTTTCTGGCCTTACAGGATGTATAGTGGCAGCTGATTTAGAAAAGGCCTTTGATAGGGTTTACTATCCCTTTTTATTTCAAGTTTTGGCTGCTTATCAAGTCCCATTGGTGGTTATAAAACAAATTCAACTTCTATATCATTCATGTCAAATTTTTCCATTCATACAAGGTCAAATTGCTATAGGTTTTTTGGTCCACACAGGAGTAAGGCAGGGCTGCCACCTTGAGCCCATTATTATATGTGTTTTCACTAGATCCCTTCTTGAGATGGCTTGCAGTTCACCCTAAATGGGCTGGGATTATGGGAATGGGACTACAACAAGAACTAGTTATTCAAGCATATGCGGATGATGTGTGTGTTTTTTTACTAATTATGAACATTTTGATACATTTTTATTTGAATTTGGGAAATATGCCCTAATCTCTAATGCCAAGTTGAACCATACCAAAACCCAAGGCTTGTTTATAAGTACAGGAAGCCAACTGACTGTAAGGAGTAACGGTATTGTTATTTCCACAGAGCCTCTTCCTATTTTAGGTATTTTATTTGGCCCACAAAATTTGCCAATAGAGAATTGGGATAAGGCTCTCCAAAAGGTGGAAGCTAAAGTTATGAGATGGAAACAGTGGAAACTTTTGAAGCAGAAAACAATTCATATTTTGAAGCAATTTATTTTGCCATGTTTACAGCATGTAGCTATGATCTTCCCATTACCTGCAGTACTGGAAACCAAGCTTTATAGTATGTTTTTTCAAATGTTGTGGGGGAACAGACTAAATCCAATTAAATGGCATTTTACCTATTTGGATAAAAACAAAGGGGGCATAGGAATGATAGATCCAGTAGTGTTTTGTTTTGCTTTATTTTTTTCACAAACAGTTTGAAGTGGATTACTGGTTGTTGAACAGGGTGGTAACAGTTGGGTAAAGTTGATTTTAGGTAGATATTTAGATGCATGGCATAGCATGGCTCCAAAATACAGTAAATATTTACATATTCTGTTGTATTTTAACCCTGCAGTACATAAATTATATAAATGGCATATTTCCAAGGAAGTGATACTGCATGGTACTGGCAAAACCATTTATAGAACACTTATGTGTCAGATATATCCTATAGTGCCAAGCTTTAAGAATCATCCTGAAGCAGATAATCACTATATTCTCTCCCAACTTAATAGCTGGAGAGTTCCCCCTCATATGCGGGAAACCCTCTGGCTAATCACGTACGACATATTGAATTTAAGAGGGAATGCTAAGTATAAGGCTAAGGAATAATGAAATTGTCCATATTTAGACTGTATGAACTTAGAAGAATTTATGGAACATTTTTTTCTGCATTGCTCGTATTCTAAACCTTTATCGGAATTTTGGGCTAAACGATGGGATTTTAGGTGGTTGGCATACCTTACGTATGATATTTTAGTGGTTGGAAAGTACCCCAACAATCTTTCTTGGTTACATTCTAAAACTTTGTCCCTTTTTTTTTTGTTGCCTTCACTTTTATTTATGGCAAGCAAGGTGTCAGTGGGTTATTTATCAAAAGAAGATGGATTACTGCTGTTTTAGTCAATGATTGTTCAAGAAATGGGGAAAATACATTCACGAGATTTCAGTTTTTTCTCTCCCAAAAAAATTGATAGGTGGTGGAAAGGTTTTCATATTTTTATTAAATATAAATAATTCATTGAAGATGACACTGATTGGGGGTAATGTTTATAATGGAATATTACGACTTTTGATTGTATTTTCTCTTTTACACTGCTTGGCTTATGATTTTGTAATTTATCATTTGTGTTGCCTTTTGTATTTTTGACAATAAAAACTCCCCTACTCTTTTCAATAAGTGTCATGGGATCTTTAACATCCACTTGAACTACCACCAATCCAGGCAGATGGGACCTCGGTTTAACGTCTCATCTGAAAGACGGCACCTCAGAAATGCAGCACCCCTCTCATGCTGCACTACAGTGTCAGTATTGGGACATTAACCCAAGTGCCAGATATGAAAACTGAACCCACAGCCCTCTGATCTCCCAGCCTCAGAGGCGAGTGTGTTTCCTACTGAGCTACTGACACTACTCCCAGGACAACTACCAAATCTGGATGTAGAACTGTAGCATTCAGTGTTGCTGTAATTTGGAATGAGACATCAGTAGTCACTAGAGCCTTGAGATAGTTTGTTAATTTCTAGAACCATTTGAATCTAGAACTGTCTCATGTTTGTTATTGTCCTTGATATTGTCTTGTAGCAACTTACATTCAACAATTTGTGCTACATGCCCCCTTATTCAGTTTGTAGTTGTAAACTGTTTGCTATGCATTTAATCATCTGTATACTGCAAACTTTAATTTGGAACTAGGTAATACAAAGTTGGCCTACAGAAAAATAATTTAAAAAGTTAGCATAATAATAATAATATGTTATCATCATCATGCTATGTGTGTCATCATGTGTCTTGTTCTGCCCTTCCTTCTCAAACATTAAAGTATCACCCTTCCTATTTAACTATTTTAAACAGCAGTTTTATATATATATATATATACAATCTTCTGAATGTACAGTGGACCCTTACCAGTTCACTTTGTTGACAAACATTACTGCTGAAAAAAATTATATATATATATATATATATATATAAATATATATTATAGTGGCATGGTAGTGCCACTATAGTTAGTGTTGAGGAGCCATTTACATGTTAAACCCAAAATGTTGCACCTTAATAACATTGCAACTGTTTGACGGATTTGTCTGAAATTTGTAATACACATTCAAGACCCATACGCCTTGGGATCTGTCAAGTTTTGTACTGGTCACATATACAGCTGCAGAGTTATTAAGCATGATCTATGCATGCGTTTAGGCTTTTCTGGAATTTTACTGTCATCTCTACAGGTCTCACAGTTTGTGTGACTGGTCTGAAATCTTCAGGGAACGTGCAGCCGGGGTCCTCAATGTGCCTTTTGAAGATTTTGTGAAAAAATATTAAACGGATCAAAAGTTATTCAAAAAACAAGTTCCCATTATAAGTCAATGGGAAAAGTTAACTAAAAGTTCGACAGTGTCGCAAATGCAGTTTTTACTTTCGCAAATGGCCATTTTACTGTTGCAAATCTGCCATTTTGTTTTCAGTTAGCGATCAGAAAAATGCTTGGCATTTAAAATTGGGACCCTCTAACAAACTAATTATTTTTGTATTCACCTAGTTGGACCCTGAGGATGCTAGCGATGTCTTTATTTTGGGGTAAAACACCCCAGAAAAATGTTTTTCAAATTTCTGGAAAAAGTACTTTCGTAAAGTACTCTCGCACTTGTTACACTGTTGAATGAATTTGCAAAAAGCTTTCACAAACTTCAACAGTACTTTTCTAGGCTGTGGGAAAATGACAGCAATTCTTTGGCACCCTGCTGCAAAAGAGCGGTTTGGTGTTTTGGCCTAAAATTTGGAGGGAACGCAGCCAACATCTCACAGATGTGTCTTTCAGTGTTTTGTTGAAAAAATATTACATGACAGCAAAGTTATGGCACTCCAAAGTTGACACTTTTTCCCATAGGATAACATTATGGCATCCAACGCATTACAGGAATCCTTTGGCGCCCTGCTGCAAAATTACAGTTTGGTCTTTTGGGCTGAAATTTGGAGGAAACACAGCCAACATCCCACAGATGTGCCTTTCTGTGATTTGGTGAAAAAATATTACAGGAAGCCAAAGTTATGGCACTCCTAACTTCTCTTTTTTCCCATAGGATAACATTACGGCGTTCGCCACACCTTTCAGGGCCCGTATCTCGGAAACGGTGCGAGATACGGACTTTTTGTCAGAAAAATACTTAGCCCCCTACTGGGGGGGCTAAGTACAAAACTATTCTAATGGTCCTAACTCTCGCCCCATTCTCCTACATCTCTGCTTCTTTACACATGTGATGGGGTGAGAGTTATGGCCGACAGCCCTAATGCGCACACCGATGCCGATTGGGGTTGTGGGCAGGGGGGCCAAGGGGGGCTTTCAACCCTAACACTGAATTTCCTCACTTTTGTCAGTGTGGAACAACCCTATCTAATGCATTAAAAAGAGT
This sequence comes from Neoceratodus forsteri, assembly GCA_016271365.2. Classification (NCBI taxonomy): domain Eukaryota; kingdom Metazoa; phylum Chordata; order Ceratodontiformes; family Ceratodontidae; genus Neoceratodus; species Neoceratodus forsteri. The sequence continues at coordinate 452,740,585 of CM028131.1, forward strand.
TTTTTGCCTCTAATATATATATATATAAATCAGCAATAATGTTCGTCAAAAAATCAAGATGCGCTTTTTCGCTTTTAGTTTTCTTTCTCTTCTAAAACAAGATCTGGGATTTTGATTTGATAATGGGTTCACATTCCTGTGCCATGCCAGCCATTTAGAATTAAATATCTTGATACAGTATTATGATACCTACATTAGAAACATGTGGTAGTGCCATCCTAGGGCATCCACATTATGAATCTAACATCACCATTCAATAGGTAGCCTCAGAAGAGGAGATTATTTTTTAAAATGTGAGTTGCAATCATCATTAATTATAAGAGTCATTTATTATAAAATTAGATGTAAAAGGAATTTTAGCAAGATCTGAGAAAACTAAAATACACTTGAGCATGAGTCTTAGGATGTCAGAAATAAATAAAAAAACTCATATGAAATAATATTTTGCCAAGCAACAAATATTAATGTTTTTATAAGTTATCTTACAGTACATTAATATTTTCATAGTAAAACTTAAAAACAAAACAAAAACCTTCACACAGCACATAGGGCAGGATTCACAAAGCAGATGCACTGGGCACAAATGAGATGCGCCGGAGCAACTGGGAAATGTGGACCCCAGACAGTGCGATTCACAGATGAATGCCCCACAAGATGCACTGTGTGCATCCCCACTGTGAATCATACAGATGCAGCATGGTGCAACATGAGATGTCCCAGCCAACAGGGATGTGCCAAAGCACCCAGGATAGCATAACAATGAATATGGAGCAAGTGAGCAAGAGATGACAGAGCAACACAGGGAAACTGCAATGGCACAAAGGATGCAGGGAAACACACCTTCAGGGACTGTCCTGAGTGCTAAAGGGCCTGAAAGCGGCCACAGCAGCGGAGGTGAACAGACAGAGAAACACCCAGAATCACCTGACACACGCCACACAGGAGCCCAACAGGCACAGATCACATGCCCTGGGGTGCCTGTCAAGTTGTACAACAGCTGCTGAGGGGCACCATGCAGCATGGATGTGTTACCAGGACACGGCCTCCAGCACCAGAACCCAGTGGTGTGGAGACAGGAGATGCCACAAAGAAGCACACAGGTGAACAGGCACAATGACGGACAGGCTGACTGCCAAGCACCGTACAGGTGTAACAAGCCCACAACCAATGTGGACCACATGCAGAGCTGCACAACACGGCACCAGTGCAACAGATGCAGCCCACATGCACCACACACATAACAGGGGCACTGAGAAAGGCAGCATGACACAACACTCACCCACACACCACATGCAACAAGGAGGGCACACAGTGAGGCCACCACATCTGGGGGGCAGGATGCGTGTGTGCGCAGTAACACAGGAGCACACATGTGTATGGCAACAAAGGGACAGTGGACAGCAGCAAGCAAAGACAGACAAAATGCACAATGTATAGTGAATGACCACAGACACCAGTTGCAATATAAGATGGTTTAGTAACAGCAATGGAACACATCAAACTATTTACAATGTTAACTGGCAGAAGGAACATGGAAGGTGAGGGTGGGGGGTCTGTACAAGTACAACAATGGTATGCAGGAGGGTGAAAGCGTGTGTGTGTGTGTGTGTGTGAGTGTGTACAGGGTACAGCAACAAACAATGTGGACGGGCAAGGAATGTGAGGCAAAACAGAAAGGGGCTATACACAAATGTCCACATCCCTAATGTTTGGGATGTGGAGCAGCATGGTGCCCATGCCTATGACCCCTGGCACACATCACTCTGACCAGCATGGTCAGTACCTGCAGCAGCTGTCCCTGATGCCTGTAGAGTGGACACAGCATCCTCCATAATGATCTAGTAGACCAGAAGTAGACCAGGGAGGGGCTGTGGACATGACCTACCTAGATTTTAGCAAGGCATTTGATACAGTCCCACACAAAAGATTAATGCATAGGTTAGCCAGCCTTGGAGTGGGTCCCAAGGTGGTAGCCTGGATAAAAAATTGGCTAGACAACAGGATGCAAAGGGTAGTAGTAAATGGAGTCCACAGTGAAGAAAGGAGGGTTACTAGCGGGGTACCGCAGGGTTCAGTACTAGGACTGGTCCTTTTTAATGTCTTTATAAGTGACATTGCAGAGGAACTGGAAGGAAAAGTATGTCTCTTTGCAGATGACACAAAGATCTGCAAGAGGGTTGATACACAAGATGGAGTGGAAAGGACGAAAAGGGACTTGGCAAGGTTGGAGGAATGGTCAGATGTATGGCAGCTCAGATTCAATGCTAAGAAGTGCAAGGTAATGCACCTGGGAAACAAAAACCCAGAGGAAGAGTACACAATGGGAGGTGAGATACTGACAACAGTAAAAATGGAAAGGGACCGGGGGGTAATTATATCAGATGACCTAAAGGTGAGCAAGCAATGTGAGAAGGCAGTAAGGAAGGCTGGGGGATACTGGGATGAATAGGGAGAGGCATCAATAGTAGAAAACAGGAAGTTGTTATCCCTCTGTACAGACAGTTGGTGAGACCCCATCTGGAGTACTGTGTGCAGTTCTGGAGACCCCATCTCCGCAAAGACATAGACAGAGTGGAGGCTGTCCAGAGGAGGGCAACCAAAATGATGCAGGGTCAGCACTAGAAGACATACGAAGAAAGACTAAAGGAGCTTAATATGTATACCCTTGAGGAAAGAAGGGAGAGAGGGGACATGATAGAAACTTTCAAGTACCTCAAGGGAATGAACAAAGTCCACGAGGGTAGCATCTTCCAGAAAAAGAGATGTGCAAGAACAAGGGGGAACAATTTGAAGATAGCGGGGGAACAGCTCAGAGGTAATGTGAGGAAGTATTTTTTCACAGAGAGGGTTGTGGATGCGTGCAACAGCCTCCTTGAGGAGGTCGTGGAGTCAAGAACAGTGGGGGAATTCGAAAATTCATGTGACAGACATAAGGCAGTCCTAGTGGGGGACAGGAGGAAGTAAGCTGTAGGTTAACTAGGATCTGCAGCTTATCTGTTAGGTAGGAAAATGGGCAGACTAGGTGGGCCAAGCAGTCCTTATCTGCCGTCACATTCTATGTTTCTATGTTTCTATCTCTGGAGCTGGATCCCAGCAAGCTGCAGTACTCCCTGACACCGCAGATGAATGGGAAGATGTGGCTGGACACCCCTTGGACCTACAGTGGGGGACACAGACAACAAGTACTAAGTACCATGTTCTACACTGCCCCCCCGCCCGCCATGTGATTGTGCTGGAGGCATCCACCACACAAATGGCCTACAGCCCGCCAGGCACACCATATGCCAGCAACAGGCTGGCACATAGTGCCTTACTGTGACCGTGCAATGTTACTCAGAAAGCACATGGCCCACGTGTGCATGCTGGGGTTTGTGCAGAGGGGCATGTAGCCATGCCTCACACAGCATGTGCACATGCCAGCAGGCAGCACAAGCATGCAGGCCCTGTCTGGACACCACTGGAGCACCACAGGGTGCCCACAGTGCACATGATGTGCACAAATGGTGGATGTACACACAGGGGCCAGGTGCACTGTGGCCCAGCACACACCGCAATGCCCACACCCCATGTGTTCCTGCAACCAGCAGCACATGGACATGCAAAAGGGACCAGCAATGGCCATTTGAGGGCCCTGCCTCCCCCTGAACACACAGAGGATGCACAAGACAGACACTCACCTGCACCAGCATGTCCCTGTCCACGAGCACCAAAACTGTCTCTATTGCTCCTGGCCACCACCACAGCCATGGTCATATGCTTGCCTGCCGGCCTTGCAAGAGGAACAAAAGCAGAGAATACCATGAGGAGATTGGAAGTGTGACAAGCCCACCACCCCCCACCCAGCAACAACACCAGTGCCAGCATGCAATGATGGCAACACTCCCACAATGCCCCAGTGACGGTGCCCCTGGAAGTGTGCATCCAGGCACAGCACCCCTGCCCATGCCCACCATGTGTGCAGCTGTACGTATGCCATGCCAATGGCTGTGCCACACCTCACATGCCACAGTGGCCCTGCCCCCCATGCACCTTGCCACACACACCTAATCCTTGTGGTCATGCAGGCACTGCCCATGCTGTGTGTGTGGGCCATGGTCCACGTGTGTGTGTGTGTGTGTGTGTGTGTGTGTGTGTGTGTGTGTAGTGGTGTGCAGTGTGCCAGCCCCCCCCCACATACCCCATGCTGCTTGTGTACATGCATTGTACTGTGACTTACCTGGGTGTGGCACTGCACCCCTGCATGCATGGTCCTGCAGACTCCTCAGTCTGTCAATTTCCCTGCCCTGCAGATCACCATAATGGTGCCTGCATTGCTCACCACTGTGGGCAACCTCTGTCCTGTGTACCAGTTGCACAGCAGTCCTGACCCACATCACCGAACGTGGCTCAGTGAGGTCATCAGACGTAAAGAGCTGTCCCTCAACCTGCAGCACCAGTGCCACAAGATTGAGGAGCTCTACCTCACCCCAGTTTATGGCCCTTGGACCTGTCTCCTGTGCTTGTGGCATGATCCCCCTCAGTGTCACCAGGTCAGGTGTGCACAGATTAAGCTGCTGGTGTGCAATCACATGCGCCACATGTACAATTGGCAGTCGTGCGACACACTGCGCATGGTGTGGCAATGCACAATTGCCACCAATAGCACATCACAGCATGAGGGGCTAGCTGCACAATCAAGCAGACTCGATAGACTGCAAGGCCTGCTTCTGCTGGCATGTTCATATGTTCATATGCGCACAGCACTGCACATGTGAAGGAACACAGGGTCATAGGTCACAACCGGGTCCCACATGCGCATTCAGTGTGGATCCACCATATTGTGAGGGGCAAGCAATGCCACGCACAGTGCAGTGTTGCCGTGCACATTGCCGGTGTTACGCTGTGATTCACAGGTGCACAATGGCTCCCCGTTGTGTGATACAAACACAAAACATGACAGAAGGCATTGCAGACATCGCACAAGTGGATGTGTATGCACAGCCAGATGCGATCACCCGGTCGGTATTACAGGACTGTTTGTGCTACACTTGTCATGCCACTAACCCAGCATCAAGCATGAGCAGCAATGAATGGTGACAGTTGTGCTGTATTCAGGAAATACCCTGTGTCCCACGTGCATGCACTGGAATTGCACCTTATGGTAGTGCGCGCAACACAGCAGATGTGCTCTGCTGATTGGAATGAGCTGAGGGTAATTATGCAATTCACAGACATTGCTCCAATATCAGCTCATTGCCAGATTCAGGGGCATCTCACCCGATTAGCATTTCATTACAGATGCTCCTAATCTCATTTGCATGCCCTGGGCCATTAATGCTCCTGATTCACCTCCACAGAGCTTAGGTTACTGAGAGGAATTGCATCATTGAAGGTAGTTATATTTACATTCTTCCAAAGGCAGTGTGGCAGCACAAATTAACAGTGTGAGGCCTAAGACACAGAGCCATGATCCTGGTCAACAGGCACATCCAGGTGAGTGCCCCACAGTGTCCCACTGTTCAGACTAGGTCTGACTTGTTGGGGGGCATTCCGTTATTGGTGTGTGGTGTATCATGTGACCACAGACTGATGACATGTGTGTTGCAGGCCAGACCACCATCTGGTGGTACATGGCAGGCAGAGCCAGTCACTTGTGCAGGGCATGTCAGCTACGTGTACTACTGCTACAAAACTGATCCTGCCAATACCCAGCTGTCCCTGACAGTTGCAGTACCTGTTCTAGATATGCGTGGCAGGTGGGTGTGTGGTATGCAGACACGGTGCTCTGACCCTGCAGTAGCCAGGCAACGTGCTTGCACACATACAGAGCTGACTGGTGTGTGCTAATGGCTGCTTATTCTCACTAACAGAAACCAAAATGTCTGGAAAGGACACAGCTGCTGGATGCAGATGTCCCAATTTCACCAGTGATGAGGACAGGGCATTAATCAAGGTATATCTACTGGGCAAGGATATCCTGGCTGGCAGTGGTGGCAGCAGACAGCTGCAGGATGAGGGCTGGGAGGCTGTGGCACAGTATGTCAATGCTGTCAGGAAGTGTAACAGTATAGGAGCCGACTTTTATTTTTCCCGGTGGGGCAAAGAAATGGGCGGGGTCTGGGGGCCTTGGTGACCCCCAGAAGCTCTGGACTTTTTGGTGCTCTGTGGTGCATTTTGAGGGTTTTAATCAAGGCCTCTACTTTTCTGAGGCACAGTGGGACCAAGTTCTGCGGCAAGACTACCATTTGCCGCAGAACTTCTGCGGCGGTGGTTTGTACTTTCTGAGGAAGTTATACGGCACTAACAAACTACCACATCAGAGCGTCAGCTTGTCATCCTGACTTCACTTTCATGGCAGTGGTTATAGCAGTCAGGATGGTGGAAAGCACAGTAACACTAGTTCAAAAATTAACAGACTTATAGAAATAATTTTATGCCTAAAAAGGCAAAACAAATGTCTCTCCCTTAATGTCCTAGCCTATTGCATAAATGACATATGCAGAGGGGACCTTATGTGATAAAAAAGGTATTTCTATACGCATGCTATCTATCCCACTAATGAGGTCTCTACTGTCTATCACTTATATATTTGTATGTGCTTTCTACACCACTCGTGAGATTCCCACTGTGCATCACTTATATATTTATATGCAATCTGTAACATACATACAAATATGTGTGTGTGTGTGTGTGTGTGTGAGTGTGTGTGTGTAGTGAGACAGAGATACGTGTGTGTGTGTGTGTGTGTGTGTATATGTGTGTATATATATATATATATATATATCTTTTTTTCAATTTCCATGAAATTGCATCCTCGTTCATACAGGTCCCATTGGAAATGGAAGAACCGGAATAGAGTAGTTATTGCAAAACTAATTTTTCATGTCAACCCGCTTCCCCTGACACACTGTGTAACACCATCAGGCCATGACATGCATGTGAATCAATTGTGAGGTAGAGCTCTTCAGCCCATTGCAATGTGTCCACCGTGTAACAGAACACTGCACCATACCTTCCCAGACTCCGAGCAGTGATGTGTTCCACCAATCCTTGTGCTGCCCAGCCAGTTCCCAGAGCTAATCTTTGAACCTGAGTTGCCAGCACGGAAACACAGCATGCTACCCTCTGGCCCAACAGCTGTCCCTGCACACAACATTTCTCCATAACCTTTAGGTGATTCTATCAACCAGTGGCAATATGTAATCAATAACTCTGGCAAAAATGTGTACAGTGCAATTATTTAACAGGTCTATTCTTTCAACAGGTCTACACATTATTATAGTCCACTTTTCTGGGCATAATTATTTTATTTTTCTTAAAAATGACAGTTAAATTCATTTTACCAGTTATTCATATCAGATGGCATCTCTATACCTTAAAGGCACAAATAAATTTGTACAAAGTGAGATATGGACTTAACAGGTCTGTGCCATTGACAAGATTTTGTTTAAGTTGGCCCTAGTGCAATAATGTAAGACTGAAAATTGTATTAGGCTGTAGTGCAGGTTGAGCAAATATCACCATGCCTGATGTGCTGTGCCACCGTCTCTGGCAGTGGGAGCTGTGGTAGATAAGTGACAGGCAGCCATTTCATTAGCTAATGTATGATGTTATAGCAATGATAACATCACATTCTGAGCATATGGGGGGGTTGGATATAAAAGAGGGGAAGGGAACCAGATTCTATGGATAAACAGAAATATTAATAAAAAATCACCAAGAAGAGTGAATTCTGCGGCACCGCATAAGTTCTGCGGTAGATTGCAATTTCCGCACAAAATTCTGCTGTCGCAGAATTCTAGGGGCCTTGGTTTTAATGAAGAGCTAATACAGCATAACAAGCACCATTTCAATGTTAGCATATTACCCAAATTTGCCAGTGTTTTGCTAGTCACCACCCTGACCTACTGCCCAGCAGGCGGAGTTGTCACTCACCTACCTTGCCCTTCCCCAGCAAATGTTGCATCTGCTTAATTATTTTCAAACTACTTTATTGTTGTCCTTGGATGAAAAGAAAAGTATGCAAATTAAAAGGTGCTTTTACACACAGGTTTATGTAATGGAATAACTGTTACAGAAACATCCCTTGTGTGTAAAAGTGCATCTGTTTTGTTCCATAGGCGAACGTTTGTCCAAACCGCAATCTCTGCTTTTTTCGGTTTGCACCGTTATATTCCATTTCGTCGGGCTGTGTAAAACAGCCATTCTGAAGTGGTGCACAAACAGTAATAGAGCAGCAAGCTCTGTGGAGGTGCTGAAACACAAATGGAAGTAGGAGCTGCCAGAAAACTTGTGGAGTGTAAAGGGTTCCTAAAAAAGACAACAGAGCACAACTGCGCCACAGGTAACACTCATTTTGTTTTAAAAACCTGTGTGTAAAAACACCTAAAGAGTCCTTCCCTGCAGGCAGCTAAGCATTTAATTAGCATTATTAACCCATAACGTAATTTTTTTGAAGTCCTTTAAGAAATGCTTTTTAACCTTTTACTAAATCTTCGTAACAGAAACATAGAAACACAGACTTTGACGGCAGATAAAGACCGCTTGGACCACATAGTCTGCCCATTTCCCTACCTATAGGATAAGCTGCAGATCCTAGTTAACCAACAGCCTATTTCTTCTTCAGTCATTTGCACCAGCTAAAAAACACAGTCACAAATGTCACAGGCAGCCATGCACTTCCTCTGCTTGCTCCATGCTAAAGAGCCCTGCCAACTCAACCATTAGTCTGCAGGGCACATTCGCATAGATCTAGTGAGAGAAGCATGCAGCTACCTGTGAGAAGGTGGCAGGCAGCCTGGTTTTCTCAAAAGTTATGGAGTAGTGTTAAAAAATAATAAAAATAAAAAAAACAGTTTATGGTACTTCATAAAAAATTCCACTGATAAAAGACATGGGTACCATGGGGAAGGGCTCTTTGATTCCCAGTAATTTAGTATATAAATCAATATAAATCACTTTTTTAATGATTTGCATATTTTAATTTTTCAAAGATACAGACAAAAACAGTACCTTACAGAACAAGAACATCTACAGTGCATAACACAAAAACAACCCTTCATACCCCCCACCCACAACATTGAGCAAGGAAATTATGTCATACAATTTCCGAAAACACAGCCTTACAAGTACAAGTCAAAATCTGCCACTGAATCTGCTGGGTTGCAATAATTTCATATTGAACAGTATACACAGATGTTCCATTTCTCAAACACAAAGGCTCATAATTCAAAATCATCTGATGAATGTATTCATTCATTCATAAGGTATTTTCGCAAAAGTGGCAAAAGCATCACAGCTTGTTGTCAGCTCTTCCCTGGGTACAAACAAGTGCTGAGTTTGCACCACTTTCACAAACCCCAGTACATAAGGGCTCTGGGGCTCCTATTTAATTGGAACAAAACCAGTATGCTACCTGTTATGACAGCTTGATATCTTTAAATGAGGCAGTGGTCAGGGAAACCCTGCCATGTACAACTCTTTCATTGACCTCATGGGATCCAGCACACATTTCGAGACAAAGGCCTCTGGTAGCTTGAAGAGCTAAAATGGTCAAAGCAAACTGTTTATCTGGATGCTTCCTTGGTCATGAACAGTATGGGAGTCTGCTACTCTTTCCCAATAGTTCACAGTCTGAATCAGATTGTGAACTGACTGCCTCACAATCTGATTTAGGAAAGTGGAAACAGAAACAAAGTTAGCTTTAAGAGGGGAACACACACCAGAATGAGGATGGCACTGTCTCCAAATATATTATTACAGCAGCTTTCAGACTTTCAATTTAAATTTGGGGCTGGCAGTATAGGTTAAAGTAATGAGCTGTGAATGAGCTTGGTACATCCTGCAGACCTGGGTTTGATTCCCACAATCTCCACTTGCACACTGTGATTCTGAACCAGTCACTTAACCCCCCAGTGCTCCCAGGTCACCCTTGAAAACAGGCACTTGTGCCTAGTGGGCCTTACTTGGTTACCAAAGTCTAAAATTAAAAAATAAATAAATAAATGGGAGTATTCTGAGAGTAATAGCTGCCTAAGCTAGGATCATGTTCATCATCCCACATAGGAATAGTCGATTCCCCAACATTTGCAGTGCAGGAAGCAACTTTAGCCCACATTGCTGTACTGGGGGATGGGACTGGAGGACAGAATGCAGTTTCATTCACAATCACATGGCAGTGCCCGGGCACAGTCTCCAAATATAGGTTGTGACACAAGCGACAACAGCTGTCAGCCTTTTAGTTTAAATGTATGCATGCTGCTAACCAAATTCTAAACATCTATCCCTATTCATTCTAGCCAAGTCCCTCTAGTGAGCTAAAAAGAAATAAGTTGTGTGTGTTTAGGAAAAAAACAACTTGCATTACACTGTCATAACAAGTGTGCTTTGCTTGCTGTTTCTGAGTCAACTGTCTGTGACTGTCACCAAGAAGAATTTTCCTGTGGGGGCTTGTAAAAGTACCCAGAGCAGAGACCAGAAAGACTTTCTATGTAACTTATGCATTTTGTCTGAGAGAGTACTGAGACAAACCTTACCTCACTGTTGCTGCCTGCTGCTCCAATACTTTCTGATGAGTGACCACCTCCCGACCCGGGCCTCCAAGCCAGCTGCTCCCCTCAGAGTCGCCATCTCTGCTGCTTCCCTGTCCCTACTTCCTGTGCCCCCTCGACCCGTTCAGTGCCGATGTGCTGCCTTGTGTGCTCCTCACCTGCCCTCCAAGCCTGTGGAGTGCCTTGCGCTTAGGGGTCCACATCCATGCCATCCTGAGAGTGATAGGGGGAGAGAGTGAGTGAGTAAGGCCCAACTCGGCACACCACAAGTTCAAAAAAGGAATGAAACGCGCCACTTCTCCACTAGGACTGTGTGAGTCAGCAGACAAACAGATCGACCGATGGCACCAATCCCACCAAAATGGGGTCATGTGACTGTGTTACCCCAAGGTATTCTGTCTGCAAAGGCTGCGATTGGTTGGGTGAGGTCCTCGCTCATGTTCTTTAAAATGGTGCACACAGATTGGCTGGGCTGGTAAGTTAAGGGATTTAAAGTGATAGTACTGGTAGCTGGTGGCTGGCTTTTGATGTGAAAAGCATTCCGGACCCTGTGACCCTTCTGCCCTAATTTAACTCTTGTCTCCTGCTGGCTCTGCAATGTAAATTCTGGGAAGGGGGGCAGAGCCCCTCCCTAATCTCCCCGGGGGAGGCTTCAGCCCCTCAGCCCCCCCTGTAGTCGGTGCCTATATTTAACAGGATGCCCTAGGAGTGCAGAAAGCATCTGAATGATGAGAAGAGAAGAGCCAAGGAGAAGGTGGCGCACATTGAGGCCTCCCTGAGTGGGATGGGGGTGGGCCACAGACAGGTATGCACCTTACACCCACAGAGGAGCTGCTGGTGGCCAGCATGGTCTGGGCGGCTGTGCAGGGTGTTCCTGGAGGTGGCTTCCAGATGGGCGGCAGTCCATCGCAGCACTGTGTGTATACATGCCAAAGACATGTGCCTGTTCATGCGTGTGTGTGTGTGTGTGTGTGTGTGTGTGTGTGCATGTCTGCCCTGTCAGCCCCATTATGTGTGACTATCTGACCATGTTGCTGTGTGCATCAACCATGGTTCTGTATGCCCCATCTGTGGACCGTCATGTGCAGTTGCTTGACAGGCTGGGTATGTGCTGGAGGGGACACCTGTGGTGTGGTGTTCAGCTGCACACCACTGCTGTCATCCCTGTGGGTGGTGGCCAGGGTGTTGTACTGGTCCCACACATGTACAAAGGGCATGTACAGACACTAGGCCTGTCCAGCTGTAGCCAGTGCCTGGCTGCATCAGTAGAACTGTTGTTGACTGTCAACCGCATGGCATGTCACGCGCTCCACTGGCACACATGTATGACCAAATGAACATGTCTGTCTGAACACTACTGTCACACATGTTTGTAACCATGTATCCCTTCTTTTTGTTACAACTCCATCACACCTCATGAGTACTGACGTGTCTGGTACACCGCAGAGTGGCACTGCAGAGGATGATACCGATCCGTCTCACTGGGCAGCAGTCAGGTCTGGGGATGATGCTGTCCCAGGTCCGTCAAACACCACAGCTGCCCCGACTCATCACCAGTGTTGGCAGGGCCTTCCAACACCTCAGCAAGTGGTGCCATGGCTGGTGAGCAGGCTGGCACATGGCTGGAGAGGTTCCTGGGTATGGCTGATGATTATCCAGGGGACACGGTGGACATTTCTGATGCCCTGCTGGTGTTAGCATCTTGTATACAGGGGGCTTACGGTGATATTGATGATGATTCATATGCCACACAACTTTGGGGGACGTGGCCAATAGTGGAGAGCACGATGCAGAGGTGCAGCACAGATGGCACCAGCAGGAGTTGGCATTCCTGCAGCCCCTGGCACACCCACAGGGCCTGCACACCTACCACACCTACCCACAGTGGTGGTTGCTGTGGGCTCTGTGCCTGGTGCTGCTGTGGTGGTGGGGACAGCCACCATGGGTCAGCAGGTTGCTGTGGTTCCACCGCAGGTGACGGAGGCCCATGATGCAGCTTTCCCTGGATACACAGTGGTTGCATAAGCCCAATCCCCACCCATACTGCAGACTGCTGTGGTGCAACCCCTTACAGTGGATGCGCAGCTGCAGGCCGGCACACCACCTGCCCATCTGCACCATCCCCAGGAGCCTTCACCTGCCAATGAGATTGAGTGCTATGCACCCCTACAGACAGAGCTCAGGGGCATTCAGATGCTGCTGGCCATTGAACAAGAGTTGTTGGCCACATGGCATGCCCAGATGTTGGCAGAGGCTTGCCTACAGTGGGTGGGCATGATCGCAGCTCTGGAGTGGATTACGCATGCTGCTGAGGTGGCATGTGCAACCAGTGATCCACATGGCCATCCGAGCCTCCAGCCAAACCCCCAGGAGTGCCTCACACACACCCAGGCAGTGGTGTTAGGTGGACCCATGGCTGCTGTCACCATCACCACACCTCCCCATCCCCATCAACCTCGTATCTGATATGGCTTGTCAGGTCAACACACCAGTGAGCACCCATTCATGGTCTCAATGCAGTACCCCTCCTGGGGTGTTGGATACTCCCTTGGGATCAGTGGTGCTGCATCAGTAACCACCGGTCATGGTCATGGCCGCCCATGTGTCCATGGCAGCCATGGTGCCTCCTGTGGACGCCTCAGTGACAGCTCACAAGGCCCATGTTGCCTGCACACTTTGTGTTCCACTCACCTGACTACCTGTGCATTGGATGGCATGTGTCTGCCCCAGTGTGTTGCCTGTGTGGGTCACCTGTGTGTTGCTACATGTGTGTTTGGATGTGCCTTTGTTGTGCTGTGTGGCATGGGTGTGATGAGTGCAGTCCTGTGTCTGCTGTGCATATGTGCCAGCAACAGTACGCTGATCCATGCCATCCTCAGCACATATACCATCTCCCTGAACATGTGGATCCTGCTGTGCATGCATATGTGTGTGTGTGCCTGCAGCATTTTTGATTTCACGGGTGGCACTACACTGCAGCAGTGTTGTGGTAGAGTGCCCTGTGGTTTGTATGTGGGTGTTTGGGTGTGTGTGTGTGTGTGTGTGTGGGGTGGGGTGACAGCCGTGTATTACCCACCTGTGTTACTCACCTGTGTCAGGAGGATTAAACCTCACTCTCAGGTTCTTGGCAATATTGAGAATGCAAGAAATCACAAACACATTGCATAAGAGTAATAAACTTGTTTATTACTGCCAAAGGATAAATCACAGTTGCCCTAAGCAGTTCTTACCAATACAAACCGGGAGCCAATGCTAAGTGTTTCCTATACCTCAAGGTTTCTTCATGTCTCTTGGGATCTTTGAGGTATAAGACTTAGTGTCTCACATTATATACCTATGATAATTACTATGGTTACTGTAAAATAGAAACATTTCTAGTTACAGAGATGAGCCCTATTGGCTAAATTAGAGGTGGCTCCACAGTCCAAGATAACATTATACAATTTTGTAGTAGTCATCAGTTTGTAAAACAAAAGAGTACAGTGTACAGAGTCTTACATAACTCAGTGTAGTAGTACAAATAACCAAAGGTGGCAATGCCGACTTATAAATCATAATTATTCCAAGGACACAGATGTCCTAACATCTTATGAGTAAGAAATACACAGAAAATACATAGAGAATATATATGTATTAGTAAGAAAACTGTATTACAATAATATGCATACATATCCTGACATCTACTCTTATACGGTAGATGTCCTTAGTCCTATATGTTAGTATAACACATACCTAAGCACTAGCTGTCTACGGTGTACCTCTAGGGGTACCAATAAGGGTGCAGGGACCTCGTGTAACATTCCACTCCTTGTTGCCTCCGAAGGCAACACAGGCAAATCTAGGGAAAGGTCAGGGAGCAAGGGCCTTTTACAAACCCGACATACAAGCTTTGTAAAGGAACTCCAACTGCTCACAGTGTTAGCGCAGCGTGCGCCGTAGGCAGCATAGCATAATAATCAAGAAAAATATCAAAAATGCTTGAATAATAACAAAACCTTTAAAGGTAATCTCTAACCAGGTGTTAGTTAATGCATCATTCATATCACCATCATTAATTAATGAAAGGATAGCTGCATTAGCTTTCGTCATATTACTGCTGATGTGGATGAGTTGAGCGTCTTTCCTCTCTAAAAGTGTTTTTAATGTAAGTGACAATGGATCTATGTCTACATTAAAATAAGAGAGATATTCAGAAAGGGTAAGCAAATAATCGGGGTTACCATCAATGATGTTTGCATCCATAAGGGGGACGGGGGTAATAACGGTATGTCCAATGACAGACTTCTGGTGGGTGACAAAGCAAAAATTCGGAAAATCAATAACACTTGTCTCACTTCCATATGTGTATGACCTATAATTAGTTACTACGCAATACTCCCCATCTGAATTGTACAGTATGGAGTCTTCTCTTTTGCAGCTGGACTGGGCAGCATTAGGTTGTCTTGGAAATCTGTGTTGACAGGCGATGAACCTCCTCTCAATAAGACTGGTAGAGTTTATCTGGAGCCAATGTTGAGTCCAGAAAGGTGGTGTCATTTGTGCTGATGTCATCGTCCATGGAAAAGGACCAATCTATGCTATCTGAAGAATAACCACATACAGGTTTAATAACATCAAATACGTCACATTGACACAAGTCAGTATACTGTTTCTTCACACAGCAGTCTGTGTGCGGAGTGACCCAGGTGTCCAGGAAAGGATGGAAGACCAATAGAGGAGGTAAGTCCAAGCGTTCTCTGTAGATGTCTTCATCAGGGTGTCCAACCGAATGTACTAATGCCAGCTTGTCGAACAAGGCTGTAGTGGGATCAAAGCGTGGTAAAGAGACAGTAAAAGAAACAAATGTATCTCTGATAGAACATTTCTTAGAAGTAAAACAGGGACCAGTATTAGGGTGCCTGGTCACAAAACCCAAATTCATAGCTGTAGAAAGAGGAATAGTTAGAGATTGTTGCATACACATAGCAATACAGCCAGGGGTTTTAATTCGTGGACAATACCATTTAGAAATATGTCCGTCACGTATTATATCAGGGATTCTTCCAGATTCTAGATCACGGAAGAGATTGTTGATGGTAGTAATGATATAAGAGCCATAGGCTGAGCATAAAATTTCTCTAGCAATGTATTGTTTGTCTGCTTCTTTGTTATTCTGTGCAATGAGTGCGTTAATCTTGTCTTTAGAGTCAGTAAATGCCTTAGCAATGTTGTGCATATTATAAACAGTGTATCATTCTTCCTGACTAAGGCCATCCACACCATGCAATAATGGGGGTAGTATATTATTTACCAAACCAGTCTGAAATTTGGCTGAATGAGATTTAATATCAGCAATGTCTGCCTTATTCCAGATAGACATAGCCATACCAAAAATACCTGTGACAGTGCCTGTTGCACCAGTGACATCAGAACTGTCAACTTCACGTGTATTACATTTATGACTTTGATCATCAGGATTGGGTTTTCTCCTGAAGTTGCCTCTATGCTCGGTAGTATGTACCCTGGCAATAGGGCCTTCAGTACAAATTTGAAATGCTGCTAAACTATCAAGTAATAGCGTACTATAAAATGCTGAAGTGATAGTATTGTGACACATACCAGATTCTTTCATATTCCAGTAAGTAAGATTAAACAACACAGGTATATGCATAAACTGTAAATTGTTAATCAGTGAACCAGGTAAAGCAGTGGCTGTGAGACCACTGCAGGGACCAGGGGTGTGCATTGGACATTCCAAAAGCTGTTTGTCAGTAGGTGGTAGTACAGAGAGGTACATGGCAGCAGAGGCTATGTTGTGTACAGCACATAATTTTTGAGCAGAGTCTTTAGACAAAGAATTACAGTACAAAGGATCAATTAAAGCAGTAATATTATATAAACCAGAGTGTCTAAGAGCAGTTTGTAGGAAGGACAGAGAACCATTTGGGGATAATTTAGCATTGGGCCAACCCTGAAAAGTTCCCTTGGAGAGTTTGGCCACAGGGAGAATTTGTCCTTGCGATGTGGTTTGCCACTCAATTTGTAGGGTAGATTTATCAGGAGCAACAACCGAGGCAGTGAGGTAAGCATCAGAACCTTCCTGGACAGTAATCAAACTATCGGGTATTTTGATGGATACTCCCTCTGAAGCAGATGCTGGATGATCAAGGTGTGGTTGGAGGTTCGGTACTGTGCCTTGGATGCAGGATATAACTCCTGAGATGAGGAGAAAATGGAACAAGATAGCCATCTTGTCAGTGTATCTGAAAAGCAAAATCAGACATTAGTAGGTTAGTACCATTCCGCCCAATGGGGTGAGGAAAAGTAATTAAGCTCCTTTATGCAGTTTCAGTTGGTTTGCATGTAACCATTTGTCAGCCAGTTTATTGTTTTGCAGGAGTCTAACTTGATAGACTGCCGGACTGAGCTTGTTGACAATGGGGTAAGGGCCTTCCCACTTATTGGAGAAGGAGTACGTGGGATGTGCAAATCAGAGGACCATTACCTGATCTCCAACCTGCCAATCCACTTCTTGTGCATGCTTGTCAAACTGTATTTTGGACTGTTGCTGGGCCTTGCCCATGCAATTAGCAGCATACAAGCATGTGTGTGTATGAGGTCTTTTCTGAGTCTTTCCACATATTGATCTACAGACACATGGTCTGCAGTGGGGGTGTGCAGATCAAACAACAGTTGTTCAGGTAATCTCATTTGTCTTCCAGTCATCACCTCAAAGGGTGTCAACTAGGTGGTGGCTGAAGGTGTGCCCCTAATTGCCATAAGGAGTAACGGCAATAGGGAATCCCAGGTTTTGGGATTATCCTCAATGAATTTGGAAAGCATTTGTTTGATCCGCCTGTTGGCTCTCTCTTCTTGACCTGAAGATTGAGGGTGGTAGGGTATGTGGAACTTCTATTGAACTCTAAAGAGTTCAAGGGATTCTTTCATCAACTCACCTGTAAAACTGGTTCCTTTGTCTGAGTCTACCTTAAGAGGTAGGCCCCACCTGGAGAAAATTTGTTCAACCAGGATTTTGGCAGTGGTTTTAGCAGTGCATGTCTTAGTGGGGAAAGCTTAGACCCACTTAGAGAAAAGATCGGTTACCACAAGTGCATACTTATTATTTCTGCTGGTGTTGGTCAGGGAACCAATATAATCAATCTGTATGGCATGCCAAGGGCCAGAGTGTCTTTGTGGCAGGAGTTTGGCATTTCATTTGGTGGGAATGGGGTTGTTTTGTGCACAAACAAGGCAGTTATCTATGTACTGTTTAACATGTTTGGTGACACCAGGCCGCCAGTCGATGGTCTTGAGCCTCTATAGGGTGCTTTCCACTCCCTGGTGTCCACCAGTGGGTGTATCATGCACGGTGCAAGAATTCAGATCTAAGGTGTCTGGGGACCACCCTCATCTTGGTGGTAGAATCATCTGGTTGGTACCAGATGAGCTTGTCATCTGGTGACAAGTGTAACTTACCTTCACGCCTCTGGTAAAGGTTATGTGTAGGAAGTTTCTCTTTGGTACTCTTGTCAAGGAATCTGAACACTTCCTTGAGTTCAGTATCAATGTGTTGGGCTGCTAAGAGGTACAAGGGGGAAAAGGTTCAGGTTTTTTCCTGACTGCTGCAATGTGTACAGCCGCATTGCCCTCTGGATGATCCATCATCCATGTGTCCCCCCCCTTGGGCCCCTTCCTTGGCAAGGGTGTCTGCTGTGTCATTGAAGGTGTGATAGAGGTCATTCAGGGAATGATCTTTGACTTTGTGTACATAGATTTTGTGTGCAAATCTCTACACCAGTGAATGTATGTATATTACCAGTTGTTTGTACTTCACTGGACTGCCATCAGAAGAAAGGAAGGAGTTGTTCTGCCAGAAAGGAAGGAATTCTGTAAGAGAACAACAAACCCAGTTAGAGTCTGTAAATATAATGGTATCCTCAGTTCCATGCTGGATGAACTTGAGGGCACAGGCCACCGCTGCTATCTCTGCATACTGTGATGATGCTACACTACAGTGCTTAGAGATTTTAACAGTGTTACCATAGGGGTAAATCACTAAGATACCCATCCCTGCAATTTGTTCTCCCAGATAGTAGGAAGCTGAACTGTCTGTAAAAATATGACACAAAGAGGTGCTGTCAAGTATTTGTGGCATGGCAGGGAGGAAAGGACCTGGATTTGGAAGATTAGGTGACTGCAGTGTACAGTCATGGGGTTCTTCTTGGAAAAGAAGTCCATGTGCCAGAATAGATGGGATTTTGGTTGGGTGTACCTGAATGTCTCTATCCTTTAGAAGAAGTGACCAGTGTGTCAGCCTAGTGTTAGAGGCTGAACCATCCTTCACTCTGTCTGATAGCAGAAAAGTAGTCGGGGTGTGGTTGGTGTTAATAATCAGTGGAGAGTGCCCAATGATGTACAGAAAGTGCTTGACAGCCCAGTAGGTGGTAAGAAGGTGCCTTTCACAAAGGCTGTACTTCTGTTCTACTGGGGCCAAGAGCTGTGATGCATAAGCAATTGGTCTCATAGTACCATGAACCTGCCGGGCCAGCACTGCTGACATGGCAATATCAGAAGTGGCACATTCTAGATGGAATGGTAGTGCTGGATTGGGGTTGACCAGAGCTGGGGCAGAGGCCAAGGCCTGCTCTAGTGACATCACAGCCTGAGTATGTATAGGGCTCCAGTTCCAGGGAACTTCCGTTTTTAGTAGCTCATACAGAGGAGCAGCCTTCTGAGCAAAATCACAGATGAAATCTCTAGAGTAATTTACCATACCTAGAAACCTTCTAAGAGTTGCCACGCTGGTAGGGAATGGCAGGTCTTGCAATTCTTGTAGCTTTTTCCAGGTAGGGTTGAGGCCTTGGTCAGTTGTCTTTAGACCCAGAAAGAGTACTTCTGTCTGACACAATTGTGCTTTTGCTGGGTTGCATTTATGGCCTGCTCTCTGGATGAGAGTCAACAGTTCATCCAAGAGATCCAAATGTTGTTCCTGTGTGGCAGTTGCCAACAACAGGTCATCCACATACTGCAAAAGACACTGGGTAGTAGAGAAACCCTCAAGGGCATCCATCATGTACAGATGGAACAGGGACGGGTTGTTATGGAATCCCTGTGGTAAGTAGGTCCACGTGTACTGTCTACCTTCAAAGGTGAAGGTGAACTTATATTGACTCTTAGGGGCCAATGACAGTGACCAAAAACCATTGGAAATATCCAGGACACTGAACCATTTCAGGTCAGGGGTCAGAAGTCTTAGCACATCAGGTGCGGATGCCATAGTTGTAGCACAACTGGGGGTGACCTGGTTCAGTTTCCTGTAGTCAAAAGTAAGTCTCCAGGTGCCTGTGGGCTTTTTCACGAGCCACACTGGGGAATTGGCAGTAGAAACTCATGTTCTGATTATCCCTTGATTAAGGAGTGATTTTATTGTCTCTCTGAGAGAAGGCAAGGCCTCAGATGGAAAAGGGTATTGCCTTTGCCTCTCATGTGCTGGGCCTGGCACTTCTGCCACAGTCATGCTTGTTGATAGCAAATGCTTCCAGATGTCTTTGTAAAATGGGTAAGAGCTTTGGAAAAAGCTCATGATTCTTGAACAAATCTATGACATCATACTCCTTGTTGTTGGCAGATATTGTTGCCACAACGTGTGAGTTAGGGATCAAGATAGTGTGATATTGGCCCTGAATCTGTATCAATAGCATGTTAGCTAAATCCACCACATAGCCCTGTGGGGCAAAGAAGTCAATTCCAACGATACTAGGATGATCATGCAATGCCATCAGTTGGAAGATGTGTGAGGCCTTTAAGTGACCCAACTCTACTGGTAGAGATAGAGAACGATATGCAGGTAACCTAGTACCATCTACTCCTGACATGTTAGTCCTCCATCCAGTGGACCAAGGAGATGTGTCCGGGTGGTCATCATGTAATACAGACACCGCCGCGCCTGTATCCAATAACACTGATAGTAGGCGGCCCCCGACCTCAGCCTCAGTGCAGGGCCTTCTATTTGTATCCAAGACCAGCTTGTTTACAAGCCGGACTGGGGCCTGTAATTGTCAATCTGTACTGGAGGAAGCATGGAGAGGTTGGGCCTGACTCCTTTGAACCACTTCACCATGTTGCACTGATGCTATATAGGGAGGTGCTTCTGGTTTCAGGACTGTTTGGGCCTGAAGGCCTGTATTTCCGGTATCACCATGGCCCATTGGAGCCTGGGTACCCGGTTGTATGGCTACAAGGGACTGAGCAGGAACAGCATCCGCTACAGAGCGCAGTTGCCCCAGGAGTTCTCTAAACTTCCGATTTTCTTCAGCTATCTCCCTATATGAAGGGCCTGGTCTTTGTTGTTGTTTGCCCTTATTCTTATGATGCTTTTTGTTTTTATGATAGTTCTGGTTCCTACCCCATTGCTGCTGATGCTGTTGTGGTTGTTGTTGTTGTTGGGGCTGTTGGGGGTGGTGGTTGTCTGCAGGGAGGGGCTGTTTGTGTTGGGCCTGCCCTTCCACCGTGTAGTGCGTCACGGCCTCTTGAGTAGGCTCCACGGTGGCTACTTTCTTGGAACTGGAGCCCAGATCACAGATGTAGAGTTGATAAACTCTCTTGGTTTTCCGAAGAATGTCGGCAAACCTTTCCGTGGTGGGATAAGTGGTTGGCTGTACCTTTTCTCTCACTGCAGGAATCATGTTCCTAAGGAACAAGGTCTTATATTCAATAAGATCTACATCCGCAGCTTCTTGTGTGAGTTGTTTTCCTGCTCAGTAGGCCATCCAAAGTCTGTGGTGGTAAGTCACTGGACTTTCCTTTGCATTCTGTTTCACAGGGTATGCAAGCATCACTCCTACTACACCTGGGCCGTGTGCAGAAATGAGTTCAGCTGCGACCTCATCAAAGGTGGCATTGCTGGCCTGGCGGATGGCATCAGGGAGTTTGTCCCACAAGCCAGGGTCGATGGTCTGGTGTAGGATCTGAACCTGGTAGTCTGTGGCAAGGCTAAGCATCTCGCATTCGGCATGCGCCTTCTCTAAGTGGCAGCTGAGGTTGTCGGACGGGCTCATCCAACCAATACTGTCAGCTATTTGCTGAACAGAGTAGGCCATTTGTAGGAGGATTAGTGGGATGATCAGGTGGAGGTACATTTCCTCGGATTCCATCCAGGGCTGCCTGAACTGCGGCCTTTGCTACCAATACTATGCTATCCTGAGTACCAGTTTCATGAATAAGCTGCCTAATTTGGCTTTTAAAACTCGCTTATTCCTCTCTGGAATGGGCACACTATTCACTGCATTATCAATCATTCTTTATATCTCCTGCCTGTCTTCCACATTAATTACGGCTATCGGTGGTGCCGTCAAGATCAGGCCTGGGCCTGCTCCCCCCCATCATGGGGGCCGCCATGTTGGCATCTCCCATCATATATGTCACGACCTCGATGACGTATGACATGGTGTGGGTGAAGTGGGGACCCGCCATGTTGTGGATGGCTGGGTGGGGTCTCTGGGCCATATAGGGGTGTGACTGGGCATTATACTGCGAAATGTCATCATCTGAGACTTCCCCTTCAGGTGACGTATGTAAGGTGGGGGCTACACCTCCCATCACCTTAACATGTCCAGCCAAAACCTCCCACTGATGGTGTAGTTTTGCCATCTTGGATTCACATTTTGCATGACTCACATTTGCAACATCCATATCAACCTCATCTTGCATTTGTTTCTGCAACACTCTATACACGGCGCTCAATTCTCAATTATCCCTAGTAGCCACTTTTAAGTCATTATGTACCTGGTTTATCTCATCCTGTAGCTCTCCCATCTCCTGACTCAACTGTTCATTCGTTCTACTTAACAAGTCATTCATGTTCAAAGCCTGTCCCTTATCCTGTCTCAAACTTTCACACTATTGCTTCAACATACAAATTTCTTGCTCTCCAGCCTGTGCTGAATGATGCAAAAGTGAATCCTTTTCATTGTGCAAAGTCTGGAGTTCAGACTCCAAATTCTACTGCAGTCTAATACATTCCGTTTCCTGCAAACCCATCTCTTGCTTAAGAGATGAGATCTGCAGATCAAGGGTTCGAAGCCTCACTTCGGAGGCTTCCAGAGCAGCATAGAGAGTTGCGACCAACAGCCCTTTGGCATGGCGCTTATTGGCTGTTTGTCTCATCTCACAATACTGGGTTAAAATCCCCAGTATAGGGTTTTCAGATTGACTTGCGTCCTGTGTGAAGGCAGCCCATCCTCCATGGGAGGCATGGAAGTTAAAGATATCGAGTCTCAGTTCTGCGCAGATATTTGATATGGTGGCCATTGTGTGGGAAGGAATGAAAAATCAAACTGTGAAAAAGGCGCTGTGCTATGTATCAATCCATAGCAGGCACACTTTACACACAGTCAGGCTGCTGTATACTTAGTAGGCTTACAATTCAAAGCCACAGTGCAGTGGGTCGAGTCAGCATTGACCACGCCCAAGAAAAGCAGCTAGACTTTGCAAGTGACTACAAAGTGGTCTGAAAATGGGAGAGGTGGTACGGGGATGCACACCTACTGTCCCCGTTGGGAAGGGAAAAGTTTTAAGCAACAAGTGAAAGCTTACAAACACCAAATATTGCCTGAACGCAGTCGCCAATTGTCAGGAGGACTAAACCTCACTCCCAGGTTATTGACAATATTGGGAATGCAAGAAATCACAAACACGTTGCATGAGAGTAATAAACTTTTTATTACTGCCAAAGGATAAATCACAGTTGCCCTAAGCAGTTCTTACCAATACGAACTGGGAGCCAATGCTAAGCATTCCCTATACCCCGAGGTTTCTTTGTGTCTCTTGGGATCTCCGAGGTATAAGACTTAGTGTCTCACATTATATACCTATGATAATTACTATGGTTACTGTAAGATAGAAACATTTCTAGTTACAGAGATGAGCCCTATTGGCTAAATTAGAGGTGGCTCCACAGTCCAAGATAACATTATACAATTTTGTAGTAGTCATCAGTTTGTAAAACAAAAGAGTACAGTGTACAGAGTCTTACATAACTCAGTGTAGTAGTACAAATCACCAAAAGGTGGCAATGCCGACGTATGTATCATAATTATTCCAAGGACACAGTTGTCCTAACATCTTATGAGTAAGAAATACACAGAAAATACATACAGAATATATATGTATTAGCAAGCAAAGTGTATTACAATAATATGCGTACATATCCTGACATCTGCTCTGATACGGTAGATGCCCTTAGCCCCATATGTTAGTATAACACATACCTAAGCACTAGCTGTCTACGGTGAACCTCTAGGGGTACCAATAAAGGTGCAGAGACCTCGTGTAACACCTGCAGACCCCGAAGTGCTCCTCAGTGATGGTGTCCCTGTGCTGCTGGGACCTGGTGACCAGCTGTGTGTCTCGCCGTGCCAGTTGTGGTCCATCACGCCACCCCTGGACTGCTGCATCCTTGTGCCCCTCCTCATACTCCTCCTCCCCAGAACTGTCACCCTCCTCAGCCTGGACAGCTATTCCATGGTCAATGGCCATGTTGTGAAGAATATAACAGGCCAGCAATATGCCATAGGCCTTCTCTGGTCTATACTATAGGGCTCCACCTGACCTATTCAGACACTGGAAGCGCATCTTCAGCATGCCAAAGACACCCTCAATGATGGCACACATAGTGATGTGTGCCTCGTTGTACTGCTCTTCCACCTCTGTGCCAGGTCAGCAGAAGGGTGTTAGTAGCCAGGGTCAGAGGAGGTACACTGCTTCACCTGTGGGGAGCAAGAGCAGTCCATTACACCACTGTATACCTGTGCACTGTGCCCATCCCCCTTGCAGCATGGCACACTGGTGTGTCTGCCAACTGTCCACCTTGGTCCCTCTGGTGACCCTCCCTGGCTGACTACATCTTTCTCATGACTGCCTGTACCTGCCCATGCTCACAGCCTTGCCTGCCCGCATGTGTTCCCATCACCATTGTCTGCCCACCAATGCTCAGTGGTTGCCCATGCATGGCTACTTGTGATGTGTTATATCTTGCCACTCATGCCAGCTGTTGTGCTGCATCCTGCCTCCCATGCTTTGCTGTTCTGCCACACTGCCCCCAATTGTGTGCGCAGTTCAATTGGTGTGCCCACTTCTATTGTCCCACCTGTGCATATCCTCCTGCTCATTTTCCTTCATGGCTCTCACACACCCTTGCACACCTGCTCCCTCTCCCTTCATTTGTTGCACCATGGTGGCCCATTCATGGGCATATCTGCTTGCCCCACCCACCTACTAGGTGGTCGCTGGGTATTTTCCCAGTCTCAAACCTGGTGGTAAAGGGTGGACTGGTGCCATATGAAGGCAACGTGTGTACTCTCAGGGTGTGTGGTGCAGACTTTGCTGGTGCAGCCAGTGGCATTGCACACCACCTGCCAGTTGACATAGTGGTAGCCCTTGTGGTTGACATATGTCATGGCATCATCACCAGGTGGTGCGCTTATTACCACATGGGTACAGTCAATGGCTCCTATGATGCCTGGCATGCATGTCACCCTGTGGAACTGCTGCATGGCTTCTGTCCACTCTGCCTGTGTGCTTGGGAAATGGATGAATTCCAAAGAATGTAGGAGCAGTGTGGTGAGGTATTGTGTGAGAAGATGGGAAATGGATGGCTGGGATATGCCAGTGGTGTCTCAGGCTGGCCTCTGGAATGTTCCTGTGGTGAGCAGGCACATTGTTGTTGTCAGCTTGGTCTCCACTGATATGGCATGACCTCTTCCAGTGGGTGCCTGCATTTCGTCATGGCACACAGAGCTGCCTCAGAATAGCCCTGTTCAGGCAGTATCAGCCGACTGTTTTGGTGTCCATCAGCTGTTCAAACATCAGTCTAGCATGATACCCCTTCGGGGATGGCCACCTACAGTGACTTCCACCACCACATTGCTGGTTCACCCATCTTCTCATCCTCATTAACATTCCCACCATCAGGAATGGTGCTCTATCCATTGTATTATTCAGCTGCTGCTCTCCTCCTATTTGCTGCTGCTCTCCTGCTATCACAAATATGGATACTCCACTAGACACTCAGTAAAAATGTACTGTATTACTGTTCTTTCCATTTGAG
The DNA here is from genome assembly GCA_016271365.2 of Neoceratodus forsteri. Lineage (NCBI taxonomy): Eukaryota > Metazoa > Chordata > Ceratodontiformes > Ceratodontidae > Neoceratodus > Neoceratodus forsteri. Next base: position 452,766,199 of record CM028131.1, read on the forward strand.
TCTGACTGGGATTTGGTGGTACATCTTGCTTGATTAAAAGGTTCTGCACAAAACAAATATCATCAGTACATTGTAGTGGTATATCCTGAAGTCTTATACCAAATGCAAAAGAGACTGAGGTGATAATTTGCTCTCTGACAATAAATTATTGAATTTAGAGAGTTATTCCTATTTTATGCCCCTGCAATTGGTAAAACTGTACACAAAGGAGACTGACCTTATTACCACTTTTATGCCGTCACAATATGAAATAGATTTCTCACAGGAGGGGGGTCAACCACACCCTCACATAGTGACATGTCAATAGCCGCTCAAGAGATTGAGGACCAACTTATTTGGATCAGGTCCTTGCTCCACTCACTAGCCTTCTCAATAAATCCCTCTGCCTGGGGCAATTCCCTTCGGCCTGGAAAACTGCCACAGTTACACCCATACACAAAGGAGGTGACAGGTCCACAGCTGGGAATTACCGGCCCATCTCCATTCTCCCACCCCTCTCCAAAGCCCTATAAAAACTGGTGGCTACTCAAATTACGGATTACCTGACCAAACACAACATCCTCTGCCCTGAACAGCATGGTTTCCATGCAGGTCACAGTACCAGCACTGCCCTCATAGAGTTTTCAAATTTTCTACACTCCTCCATGGACTCTGGCTCACTAGCCGGGGCAGTGTTCATTGACCTCTCAAAGGCATTCGACACTGTCTCCCACCCCCTCCTGCTGTATGCCCTCAGTCACACCGGCTTCACCACTGGGCCAGTCTCCTGGTGTTCCAGCTACCTGTCTGCCCGCTCTCAGCATGTTAAAATCAATGAGACCCTCTCCAATACATGTCCTATCCGCTCAGGTGTCCCCCAGGGTTCCATCCTAGGACCCCTACTCTTCTCACTCTACCTCAACACCCTGCCCAATGCATGCACTGGTAAAATCCTGCTGTATGCAGATGATGCCGTCATCTTTGCCACCCACCGAAACCCCATCTCCCTACAAGACACCTTTCAACTATCCTTTAATGATGTTGAAACCTGGTTCAAAGAGCACAGACTTGTAATCAATCTAAAAAAAAAACTATGCTCTTTGCCCATCCCCAAAACAAAGCCAGCAACTTCCCACTCCACATCCTCCCTAGTTCCAAGCATCCTCTCGAACAAGTCCGCTTGTACAAGTATCTTGGGGTCTCCTTTGAGTCAGCCCTCACATACCACGACCACATTGATGCTCTTGCCTCAGCTACCAATGTTCGGCTAGGTATCCTATACCACTACAAAAACTGCCTCCCCCCGATGCCCTCTGACTAGCGGTCACATCCTCAATAATGTCCCTTGTGGACTATGGCCTGCCAGTCTATGGTGCTGCGGACTCGACCACCCTCAATTAAATCCACCTCACCATGAATAAGGCCTGTAGGCTAATTACGGGAGCCCCTAAGCTAACACATACCTGCCAGCTACATGACATGGCTAGGCTGCTTAACCTGGACGAACGGCTCAGATACCAAACCTGCCTCATAACGAAAAAAACTCTCCTTGGACTATCCCCGCCTGGGCTGACAGCCTTCATCCACCTAGCACAACCTTTAGTTCAAACTCAAACCCCCTCCAAGGCCACTCTACTAGTCCCTAGGTCCAGGAACACGCATGGAAAAAGGTCCTTCTGTTACAGAGCTCCCTCCTGGTACAACACACTCCATACCTCCATCTCTGATACCCTTACGATTTGCTGCTTCAAAACTTCACTTCGGAGTCAGCTATTTAACATGCATAGCTGTGCTTGTCTCTAAGGTGATCTAGCTCACTATGCCCTGACAAAACTCACTGAGTGACTCCTCACCCAAACCAATCACCAACCATGTCCCATAGCCCTCTGAATTTTTTACTTCCTGCAGTCTCTGCTCACTACTATGTGTTTGCTTTACCAATGTATGCTTAATCTGTCACTGTGTATCCAAATAACTGTAAAAGCTTGTGAATGCCAAACCTGTAACATAAATGATGTAACAAAGAAATAACTGCTTGTGACTGCCAAAGCTGTAACCGCAATGATGTAACTAAATGTTGTAATGTATTTGTCCTCTTTGTGACGAGGTACCTTTGGAAATGAGCCTCTGGCTCAAAGGTTGTAAACTGGTGTACAAATAAATAAATAAATGTAAACCCAGACTTGACTAAAACGGTGGTTATGATTATTTTAAAATGCATATCTAAAGCCACGAGGGCAATACTGATGATGTGGCACCAGGCACTGTCACTTCTAACATGGCACATAGCAGTAGCAAGACTAGCAGTATTTGAGCACTTGACATACATCGACACAAACCAAATATGGGAATATGACAGGAGATGGGGTCATTATGTTGGGTCACACCTCTACTCAACTCCAACACCACCACCTGGCAACCCCCCTTTATGAATAAGACGATACTCTTAAACCACACAAACCTTCTGGCTCTCGATCTGGAACACCACAATCTAAGAGGACCGAGATGTCTCAGGGAAGGGATAATGTAACAAGATCTGGAAAGCTAATCTTCTGAATGTACAGTGGTTAGTCCTTAGTTGGACCCTTACCAGTTCACTTGGTCTCTAAATTAAGGTTAAAGTTTTATGCTGTTTAAATAGACTGCACCAATTATACAAGTGCCTCAACACCCGCTGTTAGAGGTAAAGTTCAGTCCAAGATTTGTTTAAATGCCTACAGGTTTATAAGGTTTATAACTGATGCTCATAGATGAGTGGCACACTGCATGTTCACAACATGTAAACACCTGGTGCTATGCAGTGTATCTCACACAACTTTACTGTATACATGTAAAATGTGACTCATTGGAGTTGGTTACTTAAATGCATGTTACTTGGAAACTTTCAATAAAATCTTACATGATAAAAAAATGCATATCTAAATAAGTACCATGTTCCATGTCTCACTGAGTCATGAACATAATTTAGAAACTTTCATTACATAAAACAAGACATTATGAGGCTAACTCATTTATTATTTCTGTTTTTTGAGATCTAACATTTATTTATAAACATACAATAAACATTGACATTTGGTTTAAATATAGGGGGTGCAGTGCCTTATCACCTACGTACTCTCACTACAATCCATTGCAGGAGCTCCAGGGCAGGCCTGGATTTAAGCCAGGTGGCTAAGTCAACACACAAGCTCTCTGTCTCTGGCCAGGGGCAGAATGCCTTGATCTAGCTACTAGACTAGATGGGGCAGTGTTGCAGACATCAGGGTGGGAGGCCACCTGGGACTAGTGAACACCATGCAGTTTGACTCGGTATAAGAACAGCTAATAATAATAAAATGATAATACTTTTATTTATATAGAGCAATTTTAAAAATCAAAGTGCTGTACATACATAGACATCATAAAATAAGAATTCAATAAAACTTTACAAATAATTAAAACTTCAATAAGTATATCTCAGAATCCATAAAATATCAAATGCTGAATGCCTGCTTAAACAAATGGGTTTTTAGGCTGGTTTTAAAGCTATCCACGGTCATGCACTCTCTAATCTGATGAGGTAGAGAGTTCCACAGGGATGGGGCTGTGAACATGAAAGCTCGGGGTCCAGATGTTTTCAGCCGCACCCTGGAACCTCTAACAACCCTTCATCAGTTGAGCGGAGGGGATGGCCAGGGCTGTACAGAATCAGGAGCTCTTGCAGGTAGCTCGGTCCCAGTCCATGCAGGGCTTTAAAGGTCAGAAGACTGACCTTGAAGGTGATCTGCCACTGTATAGGCAGCCAGTGCAGATTGCACAGCACAGGTGTAATATGACCAGCTGCAAGTGGTGGATATCAACCCCCAGAAGCCCAGGTCAAGGGAGTTGCAGTAGTCAAGGCGAGAGGTCACAAAGGCATGGATCAATGTAGGCAAAGCGACGGATAGGGCAAGGTGCTTAATTTTGGTGATGTTCCTAAGATGGCAAAAGGAAGACTTGGTGACTGCCAACACCTGAGCATGCAGTGTTAGCCCATTGTCAAGAACCACCCCTAGGTTACGCACCTGTTCAGAGGTAGGCAGTTGTACACCCTCAGGCCAAAGTTCAGAGGGTAAACCCACCACCGGCCCCTCTATCCAGTGACCCAGATCCACCACTAACATCTCTGTCTTCTTGAAATTCAGGTTCAAACAGCTTGACTTCATCCAATCATAGATCTCTACCAGACAGCTGTTAAACATTGAGATCGTACTATCCTGGTCGGGTGTGAAAGACAGATAGAGCTGTGTATCATCAGCATAGCAGTGAAACCTCAGCCCATATTATCTTACAATGTCTCCCAGAGGCAGCATATACACTGTGAACAACATAGGGGACAGCACCAAGCCCTGAGGGACCCCGCTCAACAGAGAGAATTGATCAGAGGAGAACCCCCCAGATACTATCCTCTAGAATCTGCCAGCTAGGAAGGAATGAAACCATCTGAGAACTGGATCAGCCAGGCCACAGATAACCCTCAGGCACTAGAGCCAGACCCCATGGTCCACAGTGTCAAATGCTGAGGAGAGATCAAGAAGCACCAAGTTGGAATGGCACTTCTGATCCCTCACCATCAGGACATCATTGGGCACCTGAACCAGAGCGGTCTCGGAACTATGTCTCTTCCAGAACCCAGACTGAAGAGGATCATAGACATCATGGATGGTAAGATGGTTCTCCAGTTGCAGAGCAACCACTTAATTACCTTCCTGACAAAGGGAAGGTTAGAGATAGATCTGTAGTTAGCACAGCTGATTGGGTCCAAAGCAGCTTTCTTAAGAAGCAATGCCACCACTGCCTCCTTCAGTGAGCTGGGGAACTCATCCAAATCTAAGGAGCACCAGAAAATCTTTGCAAGGACTGGACCAATGGACTCCATACACCCCAATAATAGGCGTGTAGGGCCCAGATCCAAACTACAGCATGTTGGCCCTCAAATTCTAGACAATCCACATGATGTCTGCTATCTCCAGCCAGTCAATAGATATCCAAGAAGACTGGGGGGAGCCAACCATACACTGACCACCACCAGCCCCCATAAAGAGCGCTGTATGGATTTCGACCCTGTTGTCGGCCACCTTATCTGCAAAGAATCAAGCAAACTCATCACACTTAACTTGTGAAAATGCTCCTCGAACCTGTAGACAGATTAGGTTGCACAACTTGTCCATGGTTCAAAAGAGCTGGGCCAGTCAATTCTGACCAGCAGCAATCTCACTGGACAGGAACTCTGCCTTCTTACGTGTGATTGCTGATTGGTAGCTTTGATGATGATCTATCAATCTAAGGTGGTCGGCTTCAAGGGTCGATTTCTGCCAGTGATGCTCTAACCTTCATCCTACATGTCTCAGCTCCTTCAATGTCCCATCAAACTAGGGGGACCGAGGGTGGAGAGTAAGAGGGTGAACACAGACTGGGGCAATAGAATCCAGAGCTTCTGTAATAGCCTTATTATAGGCCTGAACTAGACTTTTTGGATCCTCGCCTACCCTCTAAACTCCCGATAGGTCTAGTACCACCAGAAGACCTTCTGGGGTTACACCCCTCAATAGGCGATATCTGACCATCTCCACAGGGCAAGCCTATGGGGGGGGCTGGAGATTGATTCTTACTGTGTGCTGATCAGACCATATGACTAGTTCCACCACTAAGTCGGAGGACTCAATCCCGAGGAGGAAGACCAGATCAAGTGAATGACCTTGATTATGAGCGGCAGAGACAACAACCTGTATGAACCCCAATGAATTCATAAGTTGGAGGAAGTCTTGACCAAACTGCTAGAGTTCATCATCGACCCAGGTGATGAAGTTGCCCAGGACCATCAGCCTGGATGACTCGAACATCATATCGATGATGAAGTCTGCTACTTCCTGCAGGAACAATTTCTCACCTCTGGGTGGATGATAGATGAGAATGATCCTCCAGCCCACACCTGCTACTATGGTAAATTCAAATGATCTGGCTTCCTCAACTGGCACACCAGTAAGGTCCAGTTTTGATCTTAAATAGATAGCCACCCCCCCAACCCTGAAGTCCGATCTTGAGTGGTGTATCACCAAGAACACGGCCAGAATCACTGCCTCCAAGATGGGGCCTGCATTATCATCCAGCCAGGTCTTCGTGATGCATGCCAGATCTGTTGTCCCAACCTGATCAGCAATAACAGTTGCAGAATCAAACCACACAAGGGTGAGGGTCCTGAATTTTGGGAGCATAGATTTTACAACGATGGATGAATGCCTCAGGGATGACCTTGTAGGGGGATTATGACCTTGGTGGGGTGGAGGAAGAGTGGACAAAGCAAAAAAAGGGTGTAGTGAAGGCAACAAATCTCTGTGTCAGGCAAGTAAGCAAAAGCAAGAGGACAAAGATACCACTATGGTTCTCAAAAGAAGTAGCTAAAAAGATAACAGCTTAAAGGATAGGATTCAGAAGCTACTGTATAAGGAGATGCAGAGGGAGGAGGAGGAGGATAGAGTTGTATACAAGGGAAAACAGAGTGTTTTAGGGTTATGCTTTTCATCTTCACTATTCCCAGGGTTTATACTCACAAAATACTCCCAAAGTTGCTTTGTCAGGTTCACCCTTGTTCAAAGAGGGATAATTGTTCACAGCTTCAATGGATTTAGTCCAAGTACACATCACATTATACTGCAGTCCCTAACCTCCCTATGGGGTCCATGGTGCCCTGGTGCTCCCAAGACCATATGTGCATGGCATGCTTCCAGGTAGGTGAACAGTATCCCTGGGGCAATTCCATGCCTGCACATGCCTCATTATCCCAACATAGGACAACATTAAGTTAAAGCATGTTGAGAACTAAACACGAATCAAATAATATTTTATGTAATGGTCAAAAATTCATGAACTATTAGTGAGTGGGCATACTGGTTATGTACAGAAGTAGATGAAGAAAAGTGGGTCCAATGTTCTACTTAGTAAGCTTATTTTTTTGTTACACTTGCACAGCTGTTTAAGCGAGGGCAAGACTATGTCGCTATCTCACTAAACGTCTTATATCCTGTGAAACAGGATTACAGAACAGCAGCAGAAACAGTAAGAAAATGGAGATCCCCACACTGAAAATGGAAGTATGCATTCTTGAAAAAAATCAGTAATCAATACACTACAAGTAGCAGTGATAGCATTGATGGACTCATCTGGACATACTGGTATACATATCTCTTTGAATTGTTGTGACTTTAGAGCACCTTTAATAGTTGGTCTGGCTGTACCTTCTTCCCTCTGCCAGCATACTGATAGCCCTAATGGCCCAAAGAAACAGGGTTCCATAAACATGAAATAACCTGCATGCTGGAGCTGTTTCAATTCACTGTAGCTCCAGAAACACAAAGACAAGTCCATCTGAATTGAAAATATAGTGCTGTAGCATTTATTTTGGAGACAAAGGTATCAAAAGAAATTCAAGGTCTAGGTTTGCCACGATAAAACTACCCCAGCACTTTTCTCAGTAGAGCTTCCTCACGGGTGCTCTAGTGTGCATGTAACATCCCTTACATATCCACAATACAACACTCTCACTGTCATTATCAAGGTTCATATTACCCATCGTGCTTATCAACAAATGACATCACAATTGTTCTTATATTCTTGTTACATTTCAGACAGTAAAATCACAATGTTCCCCTATAGTCATAATATTACTAGATAAAGTGAGACTTGAGGAGGACAAAAATTACATTAATGCCTACTACACTCATAACCTGGAGTAGGTTAATGCACATATAAAATAGATTATATTTATCAAAAAAATATATATATTAATTACTTTAAAACAGGATAAATTTGTTTTTATCCTTTCACACTGTAAAGTAGTCGCAAACAATACAGACAAATTGTAACAGTTTTTTTAAACATAGGTCAGAACCGATTTCACGTATAACTTGAACTGTTAAGTTAAGAAAACCACAAGTTGTACTTGTTATGGCAGTGTGCTAAACTGGATATATGATTTCAACATGTGGTGACATCAAACATCACTGAAAGTTAAACTGCAAAGCCAAGAACACTTTTTTTTTTCAAAGTAACAGTCAAACTACAAACTTGGTAAAAGGCAAACTGCAAAATCATGAACATTCAATTTCTACTGGAATCTGAAGATGACTTTGGAAAATTATTGACTTTATTTGGACAGTTTAGAACAGTCTGAAGTCAGAGAACAGAAGTGCTAAACAGCGAGCATGATGAAAAACAGAGCACAGACATAGCTCTGTTTCAAGCTTCATGTTTACTTAGTGTTAGAATGTACTGGGCCATTTATAGGAATGTGAACATGTATTATTGGATAGTTCTGGTACTGTACTGTACTGTATACTTGGGAAATGCAAAGCTTATGGGTTGATTTCTTTAATTGCAGATTGCTTTTCTGGTGCTGTTTCTACATTCATTGGTGTGCATTTTATTTGCACCTCTCTCCTCTAGTGTGCTGCTTTATCTGGCTGTGGCTGTTGCTGTTCAGTTTTGGTGATGGGTTCACTTTTGCTGGTGTTGGGTTCACTTGTTGTGGGGGCTCCACGGTTTATGCTGCTTGTTAGAATGGTATACTCCATTTTTCTTATCTTCACTGTTGGTTGCAGACCAGTACTTTTGCAAGCTAGACTGATATCTGTGGCCAGTTAAAGCCATTATTTCACAAGTAGCTAGTCTAACTGCAAATAATAGGTGTAACAATGTGCTTCTGAGGCAGTGACTAATGTAATATGTGTTGATTAGTTAAGTTTGTCTTGAAATGGATGCCATTAAGTTGCTCAAGTAGTTTATGAACATAGGCAGCTTGTTGTACCAAGTACTCTGCTAATCCAAAAAGTATTGGGGTATTTCTCTTTAGGTGGAGGTACTGTGCCACTGCATCTGTAGGGCATTTTCATAGTATTTTTTGTAAAACTTTACTGGACAGTCTGGATTTGATGGGTCACTGTATAGAAAGCTGACTAGTCTTTATTAATTTACATTATGTTTTCATGATTTTTCATGAGTTCCATGAAACACAAAATAAGGTATTCAGACCCATTTTCATTTGTTTGAATAATAAATCTGTCTTGTTTCAGATGCTGAATACTTTCTCTACTTTGTCCTGCAGTTTCAAATTGCAGCTCAAACCACATATGGCACACTTTACCAGCTTTGGCATTAGGTGACATCATTTTTATATGCTCTTTTTTTATGTCACAGGTGATGTGCTGGTCTGCCTTTGCCACCTCATCTGAATTGTTTGCACACATAAACAAATAGAATAACACATGGGAATTTATATTTTATGGTAGCTGTACAACCAACCATTGAGGGATTCCATTACATCATAAACCTTGAGAGTGGAGCTCAAAATATATATAACTTCATGAAATCCTGAGATGGTGTTACCATCATTGTAACAGATAGATTCCATGTGTTGTTTTATGTAATTCATGGGAATCTTTCTGTGATTGCTTTTTTCAAACTCCCGTTTTGCTTTAGTTATAGATTTTATTCACCACCATGACACATACTCTCTCACTTTCACTTACACATCTACATTTTCACTATGACAATGATAGCTGCATGGCAACAATGCCCGTCACTAGAAAATGGCTAGTCACTAGGAACAGGCAAATGCCATTTCTTTAAATCAGCAGCTGGACGTTGGAAATTTGTGGGTCCCATTTTAAAACAATTAAGCATGTGCACCTTTCGTGAGAGTTTGAAGTCATAATAGCATCATTCTGACATCAGGGCAATACTATTATGACTTTGAACATAGCAGCCCAGCACTGTTACGAGTTCTGATATTTTATTTATTTATTTATTGAATTTTGATGACCGGGTAGGCCCACTGGGACCCGGAGGTCCCTTTTTCAGGGGCGACCCTTAGTTACAGGACAAAACATGGTAAACAGTTAGTACAGATACAGCTTTTGGCATGCGACATTCTAACATGTATATATAGCAGTGATATCTTACATAGCAGGTTACATTGAATTATTGAGGTGTGCAATATAGGAGAGCCAGAGATTTAACTCAGTCACAATTACCTTCTTGGAAAACTCTTGGGGGGGAGAGATAACTGAAGTGTTAGTGCTGCCAGCTCAGGTGGTAGTGATGTAAGTGCACAGGCCAGCGGGTAGTGTGGAAGTGTCAGGTACCATAGCATTGGCATTGACTCGTAGCAAGCATATGAGCCTTGAGTCTTGTTCGGAAGCATATTAATGATGTAGGTTTCTGAACCTCTGGAGGAAGGTTGTTCCAGAGGAAAAGGGCAGTGTGGGAAAAGGACATGTACCCTGCCTTGGTCCTTACCCTAGGGACCTCTAGGAGAGTTTGGCCTGAGGTCCACAGGTTGTGCAGATTTAACTTAGCAGTTATGAGCCCTGCAAGGCTTGGGGGAGGCGTGGAGCTAATTAGCTTATGTGCTAGGCAGAGTACTGGGTACCTGAGGCGGGCTTCGAACGACGGCCAGCTGAGTAGTGACAATGACTGACAATGGTGGCTCCTAGAGTGGGACAGAGTGGCAAAACGGACCACCTTATTGTACGAGATCTGTAACTTGCTGAACTCCAGCTTGGCCACTCCCTGAAGTACTGGGGCAGCATAAGTGAGTGTTGAGAGTAAGACACATGAGGCAATGGCAGTCCTGGCTTCAGGGTTCAGCTGATCCTTTAGCTGATAAAGTGTACCAAGTTTTCCATGGATAACTTTTTTGACTTGATCAACATGTTGCTTTAGGGTGAAATCTTGGTCCAGGGTAAGGCCAAGGTATTTTGTGGAGGCAACCACTTCAAGTTTGCTACCCACCCTGGAAGTAAGTTGAAGGAGTTGTGTTCTGTCTAGGCCAAGGGATCTGGGTCCAAACAACATAGCCTTAGTTTTGGTAGCATTAAGGACCATTTTATTCTTAGTGAGCCAGTCCTCCATAATGAGAATGTCCTCTTGGAGGGATGGACCAAGGTCATCCAAGTTGTCAGAGGCTCTGTAAATCACGGCGTCATCAGCATACTGGATGACATTACTGCTCCCACAATGGTTGTGCAGATTGTTTATAAACAATGAGAACAGGATGGGACCGAGTATAGACCCTTGTGGTACCCCCTCCTTAAGGAGCAGTGGATCTGAGATTTTGTCTTTCCACTTGACCCTCTGTGTGCGCCCTGTAAGGTAGCTTTCAAACCATCTGAGAGTAGGAGTGTCTAGACCTATGTAGCACAATTTTTGGAGTAAGAGCCAGTGGTCAACCAAGTCAAAGTCCTTGGAAAGGTCAATGAAAACCGCAACTGTATTGGACCCTGAGTCAATTTTCCTAAGCACATCTGCTGAGAACTTAGTTAGGGCAGTGTCAGTCCAATGTTTGGCTCTGAAACCATGTTGAGCTGGGGAAAGAAGCAGGTATGCTTCTAAATATTCTCGGAGTTGGGTGTACACCAGTTTCTCCTGAATTTTTGCAAGGGTACAAAGCAAGGAGATCGGCCTGTAGTTGCCAATCAGTTCCACAGGCTCACCCTTGTGAATAGGGACAACATGAGCCTGCTTCCACAGCTCTGGGACAGACCCTTATAGAAGGGACTTGTTTATAAGCCAGGTAAGAGGCCTTGCGAGTGCTGGGGCACTGTCCTTGAGTAGTCTAGCTTGGATGCCTTCAGGCCCACCTGAACCTCTTATTTTCAAGGACTTTAGAATAGATAAGACTTCATTCACCTTAGCTAACCTCAGATGAAATGAAGGGTGGTCTAGGTTAGGAGGTTCCAGTCTGAGGGACTCATTTTTGGTCATTGGGAGCCCAGCCTTGTAATCATCAAGGTTCGTGAAATGGTTATTGAGGGCCTCAGTGATGACTGTCTCATCGTTCAGTAACTGCCTATTAGCCACTATAGGGCCTGGGGCTGCCTTTTTGTTTCCCTATATCAGCTCATTGATATGGGACCAGAATAACTTTGGGTTACCTAGGTTAGTTTTCTGTAGATGATTGACGTATGCTTTTTTTGCTAGCTTAACAGCATGTTTACATTGGTTTCTAAGAGCTCTGTAGTTTTCAAGGTCAGCTAGGAGCACAGAGCTCTTAAACTTTTTCCAGGCTTTGTCGCGTCGGATCATCAGGGCCTTTAAGGAGGGAGTGATCCACTTATAGCAACTGCCTTTTACATGATGGGTCTTCATCAGAGCAAAGAGATCTGCGGCCCTCATGAGGGATTACAGGAAGAAGGCAATTGCCCCTTGCAGGGTAGGGAGGCATCGTAGTGGACTCCAGTCAATGTCACCAAGAAAGTCATTATATTGCTCCGGTGAGAATTTAGAGTAGTCCCTCATTGTGAGTATTCTAGGCTGAATCCTGTCCACCCTATTCTTCCAGACACAGAAGATGGGTGAATGGTCACTCAGAGCATCGGCCATGGTGCCTGCTACTTGAATATTCTTTGGGATTGACACCAGGGCCCAGCCGATGGTTGAGTGTCTTCCTATTCTATGATTCATTCTGGTGGGTTGAGTGATAATCTGGGCAAGATTTTCCTCATGCAGCAGGCCATTAATAGAGGACTTAGACTCTTGGGCCCAGTTAAGGTTAAAATCCCCCAGTAGGAGAAGTTCAGATGCAACCTCAATGGCTAGGTCTTTCGTGAGTGTCTCCAGGGATTGGAGAGCATTAGTAGGGGGGCTATATACACACCCTATGGTGAGGTGCTTGATACTGCCTAAGGTGAGCCATATGAAGATCAATTCAGTTACAGGGGACGTGCTCTGCAGCATGCTGACATGGGAGGAGATAAGGGTGTCCTTCACATAGATAAGTACCCCACCCCCCCTTTTAGGTATTCTGTCCTTCCTGTAGTGGACATATCCTGAGGCAGCTACTTCATGATCGGGGACATGGGGTTTTAGCCAGGTCTCCGAAACTGCTAGCACATCTGGTTTATATAGGGCTAGCCACGCTTGAACTTTATATATCTTAGGTCAAAGACTACATATATTCATATGAGTTAGCCACATCCCCTTGGATGATAGCCAGGTCTGGTCTTGTGAGGAGGAAATTAAAATGTTAGCAATACCAGGACCCGGGTTCCATTGGATATTGCCCACAAGTATCAGCAGAGCTGTGAGCAGGAGACGGAGGGTAAGGGTAAGAGATGGGAGCCTCACTTTGCTGGGTATACTCCTGGTATGGAGAAGGGACCTGTAGCAAATCCCATTTCTTGTGAATTCATAGGCAACTAGGAGGCAGATAGTGCATGCTGGGGATGGAGAGTAGTAGTGACTGGCAGGGTGTGCAGCAGATCCGTGAGGGCCTTGGGTGTTAAGGTCAAGTCGACAAGTGAGCCAGTCCACCCAGAGCACAGATAGAATATAGGTGGTAGTGAGGAGGAGACCTCTGTTTGGTCTGCAGGGACTCAGCTTGCCAACCCGCATTGCCCGCTGGCTGGGCATCTTTCCATCAGGGTGCAGACACTGAGTTTTCATGCCTTTGACTGAATAAGTAATGGATTAGGTCTTATGCAGTTTCAGGACAGGCAAAGTGCAGTGGGAGAGGGCAGAGCGCAATTCAGTACAATATTGTTTCAGCACTCAAGTAATGATAGGTTTACACAGAATTGACCTCCTACCTATTATTTTCCATACAGTATGGTTCAACATTCGGGTAATAATAGGATTACACAGAAATAACTTCCTGCCTGTTATTATTCTAACATTAGTGGCCAGCCAAGGCAGTCCACAGTGTGCCTGTGTTAACACTTGTAATAAGACACTTTAGGGATAAACTGCTGCATACATATTGTTTAACTGGCTAGCATCAGGATTAGAGCAACAATAATAGTAAATAGGTCGTATAACTGTCTGATTATGAGCCTAACATGGTAATCATTTGTATGGAAAAATCATCATGCCATGTCTTACAAAGACATTGTTTGATGAATTAAAAATTGGATCACTTATGAAGTACACAACCTGGCCAACATCAGCACTGTTTAACTGTCTAATCAAGCCCGGTCTCCAACCTATAAAGCTGTTTATGATGTATTTTAGTGTTTGACAGTTTCTCACTGATGGCTAAAGAGGGGAGTTGTTTAACCAGGAAAGGCGCACTAAGCCAGAGCTTGTTTCCAGGTGTGACCTGGGAGCACAAGGAAGTTAAGTGACTTGTTTAGGGTCACGCAGTATGGAAGTGGGAATTATAGGATTCAAACCCAAGTTTGTCAGTTTGCAGCTCAGTGCTTTTAACCACTATGCTGTGCTGCCTCCACTAGCGCTCTCATAGCAGTGTGGCTGGATATTCAAATGGCATGGATTTAAAGTCCATAGTGAGATGTACTGTTCAGCCAGTCACTAAACACATTTAAAGAGCAGGTTCCTACTGTCATATTTCCAGCCCCCCCCCAAACATATATGATAGCTGACCTGCTCCAGTGTTGAGGGGTATTAAAAATTCAATATGGTTCAGTCCAGTAACAAAGTTACAGAAATTTACCTCAGTAAAAACAGAGATGCTTCTTGAACCTGCTGACACGGCTACAGGCAGTCACCCACAGCCCCCTTTTGTGATGTCAGAAAATAAGGGTGTGTGTGCTTCACTGACTTACATGAGTGCAATTTTTCTATAGCTTTTAGTACTATTTAGAGGTATGACATAAACAAATCAAAGTGACCCTTCGAGTAACAGTCCCTATTACTCAAGCGGTGGCTTTGATTTTTTTCTAGATCACACCTCTAATTAGTACTAAAAGCTACAGAAAAATTGTGCTCATGTGAGTCAATGAAGCACACACACACTCTCCTCATTTTCTGACATCACAAAAAGGGGCTGTGGGTGCCTGCCTGTGGGCATGTCAGCGGGTTCAGGAGCGTCTCTGTTTTTCCTGGGGTAAATCTTGGGAGTGCTGTAACTTTGTTACTGGACTGAACAGTATGGGATTTTTAATACCCCACAACACTGGAGCAGGTCAGCTATCATATATGTTTGGGGGAGGGGCTGGAAAAATTACAGTAGGCACCTGCTCTTTAATGCTTACCTGGTGCTCTTTTGCCTGTTTTGTTCTTCTTTTTTTCTTTTTCATTGAGATCATCAGGAGTGAGAGCAACGTGTCTGCTTTCATGTTTAGCCACTCAAACCTCCATCTTGCTGCTAATGTTTTCTTTAAATTTCTGTTTTTTTTTGGGACAAGCTGTTTATTAAGTTTGATTTTAAAGAAACTGTCAATCCACTTGTGCTGCAGCTCCATCAAACACCTTGAAATTAAATGGCAAAATGTCACTCAATTGTGTGAAATTTCTCTAGTTTAGTTTTGTTTTCTAATATGGCACTACAATGTTTTGGTTTAGGATGGAACATGTGTAGTGATTTTACTTACATTTGATGTGGTTCTGTTAGGTAAGAGAATGTAGTTTGGCTCCTTAACTGTACAGGCATGGAGCATTAGGCAAGGGAAGGCAATTTTTGTTTGTAGGGCACCCAATCCCGGAGGCTCTGGGTGCCTAACAGAAATTACAGAAAACCACAGTGAGAAACAACATGAATAAATAAAAATGATGCATAAATGCAAATATGACAATTTAAAATAAATTAAAAAGCTTTCAGACTGTCACAGAAAGGGACGAGAGCAAGATGGATTCAGAAATCTGGAAAAGCCAGGACAAGGAGGTGGGCTTTCAGCCTCCGCTTGAAAATCTCAACTGAGGGAGCCTCCGAGACAGAAGATGGTAATGAATTCCACAGGGCCAGCCCCAGAGACATTGAATGCACAATCTCCTGAGGTCTTGAACCGAACCTTGGGAACGTCCAGAAGGCCCCTTGAGGAGGAGTGGAGGGAGTGAGCAGAGGTCATCGAAGTCAGGAGCTCTGACAGGTAGCCAGGACCCAGTCCATATAGGGCCTTAAAGGTGAGAACACCCACCTTGAAAAGGACCCTCCGCCTGACCAGCAGCCAGTGCAGAGACCACACGGCCAGGGTCACATGACTGGACCTCAAGAGACCCATCAATAACTGGGCTGCTATGTTCTGCACTAGCTGAGGTCTGCGAAGGGTCTCTCCCAGGACCTCGAAGTATAAAGCATTGCAGTAGTCAAGCCTGGCGGTCACAAAGGCATGTACTAGTGTCAGCAGGTCCTCGGACAGAATGAGGGGCTTAATCCAGGCAATGTTCTGCAGATGGCAGAAACTGCTACTGACAACAGTTGACACCTGATCTTCAAAAGTCAATCTGTTATCAAGGATCACACACAGATTTCATACCCTTGGGGAAACCACCAATGGAGCAGGACCCAGGAAAAGCCCTGAGTCAGCCCATCACGTCTGAGACTGGGCTCGATTACCAGTACCTCCATTTTGGCTGGGTTAAGTCTCAGCCAGCTGGAGGCCATCCAGACATTGATTCTAGCCAGACAGTTGTTAAACAAAGAAACATAGAAACATAGATTTTGACAGCAGATAAGGATTGTTTGGCCCGCCTAGTCTGCCCATTTCCCTACCTACAGAATAAACTGCAGATCCTAGTTAACCAACATCCTATTTCTTCCTACCCCCCACAAGAATTGCCTTATGTCTGTCCCATGCATTCTTGAATTCTCCCACAGTTTTAGAACCAACAACCTCCTCAGGAAGGCTGTTCCATGTGTCCACCACCCTCTGTGTGAAAAAATACTTCCTCACACTGCCCCTGAGCCATCCCCACTCTATCTTCAGATTGTGTCCACTTGTTCTTGCACATCTCTTTTTCTGAAAGATGCTACCCTCTTGGACTTTGTTGATTCCACTGAGGTACTTAAAAGTTTCTATCATGTCCCCCTCTCCCTCCTTTCCTCAAGGGTATATATATAAAGCTCCTTTAGTCTCTCCTCATATGGCTTCTTTTGCAGACCCTGCACCATTTTAGTTGCCCTCCTCTGGACTGTCTCCATCCTGTCTATGTCCTTGCAGAGATGGGGTCTCCAGAACTGGACACAGTACTCCAGATGGAGTCTTACCAACTGTCTGTACAGAGGGATAACAACTCCTGTTTTCTGCTAGTGATGCCTCTCCCTATGGAAGGGAACATAGTTTAACCAGGAGTTTACCCAATACATCTCAGTATCCCCCAGCCATCCCTACTGCCTTCTCACATTGATTGCCAACCTTAAGGTCATCTAATATGATTACCCCCAGGTCCCTTTCCATTTTTGTTTGTTGTTCCTACCTCCCCCCCATTGTGTAATCTTCCCATTGGGTTTTTGTTTCCCAGGTGCATTATTTTGCACTTCTTTGCATTGAATCCAAGCTGCCATACTTCTGACCATTCCTCCCACCTTGCCAATTCCCTTCTCATCCTTTCCACGCCTCTGTGTGTATCAACCCTGTTGCAGATCTTTGTGTAATCTGCAAAGAGGCATACTTTTCCTTGCAGTCCCTCTGCAATGTCACTTATAATGACATTAAAAAGGACTGGACCCAGTACTGTACCCTGCAGTACCCCACTAGTAACCCCCTTTCTTCAGAGTGGACTCCTTTTACTATTACCTTCTGTGTCCTGTTGTCCAGCCAATGTTTTACCCTGGCTACCACCCTGGGACCCACTCCCAGGCTGGTTAATTTGACTATTAATCTTTTTTGTGGGACTGGGTCAAATGCCTTGCTAAAGTCTAGGTAGACCATGCCACAGCCCCTCCCTGGTTTACTACTTTGGTCACCCAGTCAAAGAAATCAATTAGATTCGTCTGACATTACCTTCCCACTGTGAACCCATGCTGCCTTGGGTCCTGTGCCCCACTGGCCTATAGGTACTCAACAATTCTTTCTTTCAGCAGTGATTCCATCACTTTCCCTACCACAGAGGTAAAACTGACAGGTCTGTAGTTTTGTGCCTCTGTCTTGCTCCCACTTTTGTGAAGGGGAATCACATCTGCCTTCCTCCAGTCCTCAGGTACCACACCATCCTCCTATGATTTGTTAAAAAGGGTAGTCAGTGGTGTCACTAGTTCTCCCCTTAATTCTTTTAGAATTCTGGGGTGAATTCTGTTAGGCCCCATTGCTTTGTCCATCTTCAGTTTTAGGAGTTCTTTCACAACCCTTTCTTCTGTGAAAGGACTGGGATCGAACCCCCAGAGTGCTTCTGTTAATTGGATTAGGTACCATTCCCTCCTCCTCTTTTGTGAATACTGAGCAGAAGTATTCATTCACTAGCTCTGCTTTTTCACTGTCCCTCTCTGCCCACCCACCATCCATTTTATTCAGCCTCGATCGCTCCTGATGTTCTGGGGGCAAAGAACAAGTGCAGGTGGGAATCATCTGTATAAAAACATAACTCCATGCTGTACTGTCAAATGATCTTGCCCAGGGGCAACATGCATACTGAGAACAGCATTGATGACAAGATCGAGCCCTGTGGCACTCCACAAGTCTGAGGCATTGGGAGGAGGAGTAATTCCCCATCACTACTCACTGCATCCTGTTTGAGAGATAGGACTCAAACCACCTGATGACAGTACCAGCGAGTCCACAAAACTAATAGAGCTGATCAAGAAGCACAACGTGGTTCACAATGTCAAATGCTGAAGAGAGATCGAGGAGAACAAGAACTGACCTGTCTCCTCTATCTCTAGCCCTGAGCAGATCATTATGCACCCTCACTAGAGCTGTTTCTGTGCTATGTCTGGCCCAAAAACCTGGCCAAAATGGCTCATAGATGTCTGAGGACACCAGGTGATCCTCGAGCTAATGTGCCACTAACTTCTCAACAATCTTGCCCAAAACATGCAGGTTGGAGATAGGACAGTAATTCACCAGGACGTCAGGGTCAAGGGAAGGTCTCTTAAGAAGGGGCCTCACCAGCACTTCCTTCAAGCTGCAGGGAGGATCCCCTCCACCATTGAGCACCTGGCAATCCTGGCAAACACTGGGCCAACAGCCTCGACACATCCCATTAAGAAACACGTCAGAACTGGGTCCAGTTCACAAGAAGTGTGCTTCAACTCTAAGATCACCTTAGTCACTTCAGATACCTCCACTGGCCTAAACTCCTCCTAGACAGGTGGAGTGCATCCAAGACCCCCAGCCTGATCACTGTGAGGCAAATGCCTCCCTGGTGGAATCCCCAACTGGATGGCCGACACTCTGTTGGAGAAAAACAGAGCAAACTCCTCACACAAGGTGGATGGCAATGCTTTTCTCGGCTCAAGCAGGCAGGATGAAGAAGCCTTTCTACAGTCCGAAATAGCTGAGGTGGTCTGTTATTCCACCCAGCAATTTCCCTGGACAGGAATTCTGCCTTCTTACGGGAAATTGCAGCCTGGTACTCCACATAGTGAGCATGTAGAGCCAGTCTATCAGCCTCCAGCCGGTCCTCCACCAGCAATGCTCCAACCTCCAACCCTTGATTTTCATCACTTTGAGGTCCCCATCAACCCAGGAGGACCTCAAGTGAGAAGATCTGGGTTATATACAGACTGGTGTGAGTGCATCCAGAGCTTCAGAGACCACCCTATTATAAGTGATCACCACCTCTCCGGAACCCATTGCACATGCCACGTTAAACCGAGAAAGGTCAGCTAATGCCACCAGTCCCTCAGGGTGCACGCTCCTTAAAGGATGAAAACTGACCATCTCCAAGGAGTGGGCCAAATGTGAACTCCATAGTACATTGATCAGACCAAGTGACCTGATCAGTCTTGAAGTTATCAACCTCAAGACCCAGCTGGAACACCAGATCGAGTGTGTGGCCATGCTGGTCGGTCGCAGAAGCAACCACTTGTGACAGGCCCAGTGAATGCATCATCTGGTAGAGGTCATAACTGAAATGCAAGGATTCATCATTGATCCAGGCATTGAAGTCCCCCAGGATTTAACACCTGGGGGCCTCCAGCACCTGGTCGACAACAAAGTCTGCCACCTCCTGCAGGAAATCTCCCCAAACTCTGGGAAGGCGGTAAATGAGGAGAATCCTGCAACCTGCACCTGCACCCCCATGCGCAGCAATGCACTCAAAAGATCGGGTGTCACCTACCGGGTGCACCATGATGCCCAGGCTGGCTCAAAAAACAATGG
Source organism: Neoceratodus forsteri (assembly GCA_016271365.2). Lineage (NCBI taxonomy): Eukaryota > Metazoa > Chordata > Ceratodontiformes > Ceratodontidae > Neoceratodus > Neoceratodus forsteri. Next base: position 452,786,187 of record CM028131.1, read on the forward strand.
ACACATCCCCTCCCCTGCGGTCCTTCCTTTGGCGGTGCACCATGAAGTACCCGGTAGGTACAGCAGCTGTAAGAACTGGGCCAGCATCGTCACCAAGTCAGGTCTCCATTATGCAAGCCAGGTCAACAGCTGAAATCAAGTCCACAAAAATGGCGGTCTTGTTACTTATCAACTTGACATTTCAAAGCATCATCAGAAGAGGATGAGAAGATGCAGCCGGACCTTTAGCTGACTGCCCACTTGTTCTGATGGGAACTCTGGATATGGAGACCAAACACGTCTGGCCTCTCCCTCAGCTTCGTTTACACCCAGGGCATCTCCTGGACTGGACAGCCTCAATACAGCTCACCACCCCCTCCTCAACTGCACTCGAGTCCCTGCAGATCTCTTATCTCCTAGTAATCTGCAGCATCTAGCTGAGATGGCAGGAACTTGGAGGTCAGTAAAGGGGCGAAGGTCGCTGAACCCAGTGGCAGCAGAGGTAATTCTAGCAGGGTTGCGGCACCAACACATCTTGCCTGGTTCATCTAGTCCCCACCAGAATTCTGACTTTGAACAAGGTTTCATGATGCAAAAAGAACAAACTCAACTGACACACCCTCCCCCCAACCACTTACTGAAAACAAAACCCTTAACAATTAAATTACCCCACTAAAAGAAATTCCTTTCGAACAAACTAACCATACACATAGTATACAAAATTTAGAAAATGGGTAAAAGTAAATCACCCTTCTGATTGGCTGAGGCATTTCTCTAGCTGGGCATCTATCGGACAACAGATGTCCAGCTATTAAAAGTACCAGCCCAGCCAACCCCATCACCAGAATCCTGCCGGCGACACTTCTCTAATTGGCTAAAACGCCCCTCTTACCTTTTCAAATGTCCGCCATTATTTTTGTCTCGCTAAGCGAGACTTACTGGCCCCCAATGCTGACCGAATCCAGAATGAAATTAGAAACAGCTCTTTAAAAACAGAAAAAGCTACCAGGAAAAAGCACACTCCTGTTCTTATTGTGCGGTTAGGGAGAGAGAAAAGAATTGACTTTCTCCCAACTGTACACTCTCCCATCACACTCACTCACCCTCCTCCTGATGGCAGATCAGCTGTGTTTACTGCTGTTTTGCAGCCCGCAGAATCCTGCTCTGTAGTACCCTGAGATTCATTGGCAAAGCCAGGGAGCTTCAGACCAGGTTGCAGATTCAGGCTGCCAACGTTTCTATTGTGCCATATGTAATTTTTTTTTTAAGTCTTTTTCTGTATTCAAACAGCAGCGGTAGCATTTCGCGTGCTTACCACTCATCCTCCGTCATCCCGCTTGCCTTAACAGCAGCAACGAGCAACCCATTTGACAAAAAGTAAGACACGTAGTGTTTTTAAGATAAAGATGAAATTGCCTCCATGTATGGTACCTTGTTGGTAGCAGAGTTACCTCGTTCACATCTCCGGATCGCTGACATGCTAAACTGCATCTGACCACAAACTGCCATGCCTGATCTGCTGTAACTTACCAAGTTCCTGACCCCCCATACTGCTTCTATTCTGCTTGATGTCCCATCCCGTATATAAAACCCGCAAGTAAGTGTGTGTGTGGTGGGGGAGGGCATGACAACCAGGTCCCAAGGCATAATATAGAGGCTTGTTAGCTCAAAAGTCCCTAGCCTAAAACACATAACCACACACATTCTGGCAGCTGAGGAACTATTTTATTACAAAGATTATTTTAAACACATTTTTATCAACATTTTTTAATTAAACTTTTTTTTTTTTACAGTGCCCATTTTCTAAGCGCAATAATACCCTCCAGGGTGGGCGGTACTGGGCAATACCAGACCTTCCAGGGGCTATAAGGCCCTCCGCCTGCGGCGTCGGGCTTCATTACGTCCCTGGGCAGTCCGGTATTGCCCAATACCACCCACCCTGTCGGGTATTATTGCTCACATGTTACCCCACTCACTCTACTAATACAAATTCTCTATACATTCAACCACACACCCCAGTCAACATTTTCCCCCGCCCAAACACAATAAAAAAAAATAGAATACAGAAGGTCATGAACCCCCCTCACCAAAACGAAAATAATTTATAAAGGGTTAACAGGGGAGAAAAGCAAGCAAAGAGAATGAGCTGCAGCAATTTTAAAGAACAAACCCAGAGAGTCCTAGGTAGATGGAGGTAATTGTCCAGTCCCAAATCCAAGCCGAAAGGCTAGTAACTGTACCAGGGTGCAATCAGAACTATTTGGTGCTCTCACTACCAAAGTTTTAATCAGCTTGCAATGCAGCACAGCCAGTTCAAAAAGGAATTTTGAAATCTTAAGTAGTTCAACCAAAAACACCAATTCAAAAACTGCTCGCTGTCACCGAGACAGCTTGAAGGAACATTTTAAAGTATATGGGCACTCACACACTGTCTGAACATGAGTCCAAGAAAAATTCTGTTTACTATTTTTAGTCAATAAAGTTTTAGATTTTTGCTTTACTTTACCAACTCATTTTATAAGACAGGAATCCCACTACATCAGAGGTGTGATGAAAATGGCAAATTCAGCTGTTAGAGGGTACAAATAGGTTTCTACTCCCAAATAGGCTGTATTGAATCAAGCCCATGATGCAATGCCACGTTGTGTATCAGTTGCTGCCATTTATAAGGGAGTGAACCCCCCCTCTGGAACCCCCAATTGCATGTTGGGCCTTGCTAGGTCACTGGGTCCTTACCCCATGGCCCAATGGTCAATCTCATCCTAATGAAAATGGAATATATTGCAATATATTGAAAAATATGCATTCGGGTATGTTAATACACTGAAAAATACATTGTCCCAATGTAATATATTTTTAAATATACTGACATAATATATTTCTAATTCAGAGTATGCAAAACTATACAGTGTGTCACTGTATTGAGAGTAACATTGACTCAATGAAATATGTTACACAGGACCAGATATTCAAAGGGGTTGCACCATGCGTAACCCCCCCAATGCACCCTGGTGTGATATTCAAAGGGGCAGGTTGTGCAGCACAACTCCTGATGTGCCAGGGTGCATTGGTAATGTATGTGGCGCAGATGCAGGGGGTGTGCCCATGCATATGCAGCACATCCCGATATTCAGCCCGGGATGTGTGGCGCATATACTAGCAGAACCCCTACATGTGCCACACACTGGTGCTCAAAGTTGAGCCAAAAATAAAAGGCTCAAATGCTGGCCACCCACAGGCAGGTGGCTGTATTGCAAGGTGCAACACAACAGTCACCAGCCGTGAGTGGCCACCCGCCCAGATGGAACACCATCCACAAGCACCTAGACCCTCCCTGGTAGTCTAGTGGATCCCCCTTCCCATATGCCCGATTGCGGGCTGTAGTAATAATACATGATAACTGGTGGTCTAGTGGTTCCCTCCTCGTATGCCCAATTATGGGCCATTGTAAAAAATAATAACCCTGGTGGTCTAGTGGTACCCTCCCCACCCACCCACAGAGGACCCCCAGCTACCCAGCACCCCCCCATCATTGGTGGGTGGCAGTACCCCTCCTGCATACCGTCCCACCACCCACTGAATGACAGCATACAGTATGATCTGTATGCCTATTGGTCCACAGTGTGGACCAATGGGCTTGCAGACCATACTGTTCTACACAGGACCAGATATGTGAATGACCGCGTTCATTCACATATCTGGCCCTGTGTAGTACAGTATGATCTGCAAGCCCCATTGGTCCACACTGTGGACCAATAGGAGTACAGATCATACTGTACGTTGTTGTTCGGTGGGCAGCCGGGCAGTATGTGGGTGGGGTGTTGCCATCCACTGATGACGGGAGGGTGCTGGGTGGCCAGGGGTCCTCTGTGGGTGGTGGGGAAGGGGTGCCACTAGACCAACAGGTTAAACTTTCCTTTTACAATGGTCCATGATCGGGTGTATGGGGAAGGAATCACTAGATCACCAGGTAATATTTAATATTATAGAAGCCCACGATCGGGAGGGGATGAGGTTACAATATTTATTTATTTATTTTTTGTTGACCGAGTAAGTGCACTAGACAAATCCTGCCTATTTTCAGGCACGACCCAGGGGAAGGGGAATACAGATGAATGTCAACTGACCTTGAACCAGATTAAGCTGTTGGTGGTATTTTGAGTGAATGAGGGAAATTTGGCCAGGACACCAGGGGAATTCCCCTACTCTTTTCAATAAGTGCCATGGGATCTTTAACATCCACCTGAACTATCACCAATCCAGGCAGATGGGACCTCAGTTTAACGTCTCATCTGAAAGAATGCACCTCAGAAGTGCAGCACCCCTCTCATACTGCACTACAGTGTCAGTACTGGGATAATAACCCAAGTGCCAGATGTGGGAACTGAACCCACAGCCCTCTGATCTCCCGGCCTCAGAGGCGAGTGTGCTACCTACTGAGCCACTGACACTGCATGGACAATAGCCCACCAGGGACCCAGCCCCTGATGACTGCAGCTAGCCAAGGCACCAGGCGCATTTCATTGGGACGCCATGTGCAATGCATTCAAATGGGGCCATAATAACATGCAAATGGCCCCATATGTGCCTTGCATATATTTTGGCCTCATTTGCATGCTCCCAGCTGAATATCGCAGCTGATGCACCTAGCACAACTGCACTTGCGCTGGCGCATCCCAGTGATCCCTCTCTGTGGCTTGTGCTGGTGTAGTGCTACTGGACCATGCGCAATATGTGTGCCGACCTTGCCATATTCAACGGTGCTGTGCCATGGTGCATCACCTTTGAATAGTGCCTGTTCCTGGCCCCAGCGCAGTCCAGTTGTGCTGGGCCCAGGCTTGTGCCACTGCCTGGCGCAGTCTGAATATCTGGGCCACAGTGTATTTCAGCATATACAGAAAGCATATATTTCTAATTAAACAAACTGTAAATGATCTAATGTATGTTAAATGTATTGAAAAAATATGTATTATTACACAAATGAAATATATTTCAGTGTACTGGAAAGTATCTTATGTTAATACATTAAACTGATGAAATACATTAAATAATGTATTTCAGAAATATATAATCAAAATGTATTTCTGCCTCATGCATTGCTTAAAAGCATCTCTATTAAGTAATATATTGTCTGGAATATATTATTAGTATATTTCAAAATAGATACTGTATTCTTTGTATATGTTACATACATTTTTTTATATATGTTACATATATTTTTGTAAATGCTTAGTTTGGGCCCATGTATATATTTGCATAACTAATTTGCATATGTCAAAAACATAGTTTGACAGCCAAAATCATGATAATTTCTAGTTTTACACTAATTTCAAATTTACAACATTAGCTTACAGACTGAAAGGAAAGGTATACATTATCAAGCAAGTACATATAGGATCTCACCCTGACCTAAAAGAGAAACAAATTGGGGTGGTATAAATACTGATCTAAGCCCTTAATAAGCATGATCTTGTAAGGTAAATCCTATGTGTAAGTATAACTATATAAAATGTTGAGTTAAAGCAGCATCATAAAACAATAATTCCAATGTAAATATCTCCATGGTTACTTACCAAAGAAACTCCTGTTGTACAGATAAAGGTACAGTAAATCATAAATAATTCTCTTTGTTTTTTGTCTGGTTAAGTTAATAGTCATATTACTATCTATTACACATGTACAGTATATTACATATATTTGTAAATAGAGGAAAAATTTGAAATGTAAAAATAGTACACTTATACTGTACATATATTGGCATTATACCAATAACATCCTTGATCTGTTAACATCCTCGATCTGTCATCAGCATTTGACACTGTGGAACATACTGTGTTGTTGGATTGCCTTAGAGAGTATTGTGGACTTGCTGGTACTGTCATTATCAAATGGTTTGAGTCCTTTCTATGAAATGCCTAAACCAGGTACAGATAATCGATATACCTACAAGGAAAGGAAAATTAACAAGTAAAGGTAGTATTCTGTATTTGTGTTTTGTTTCCCCAGAATTGAGTAAATAAAGGAGTTGGGGAACCAAATTTGGGGGATCATAATGTAATATAATGTACTATAAATCTGGACATTAAAAAAGTCCCAATAAGTAATACTTCAATAGAGAATAAAAGAAGCTATACAAAATTTAATAAGCAGCTATTTTGATATCATTTACAGGGTTTACCATGGCATAGAATTTTCCTAATTCCTGACCTGAATTTAGCTGTACAGGAATTTACTTTTATGTTTATTGAGGCATGTGACCAATTTGCACCTTGGAAGAAAGTTAATCAAAAACAAAATCATTTGCCCTGGATGACTCTAATTATAAAGAAGTTAATCAGGACAAAGAATCAACTTTGTAAAAAAGCAAATAAAACTTTGAAATCTGACGTATGGGATAGCTTAAAAAAAATAAGAAATAGAGTGGTTCAGGAAATAAGGAAATCAAAGGCCACCTATTATAAACAAAGGATCAATGAAACAACAGATCCTAAGAAATATTGGTCTTTGATAAAAAATCTTACAAACCTGTGAAAAACCAAACAGAAATAAAACTCAGTTGTAATGGAATTGTATTTGAAGCAGATAGAGCTGCAGAGTTATTAAATAAATATTTTATTGAACTTCCTGATTTGGATTTGGGAACAGTAACTAAAATGAAAAGTGTTCAGATGGTGGATCAAAACATATAATTTGATAATTGTCAGGAAAATCATGTACCAATGTTTCGGTTTAAAGTAGTGACAACTTCAGAAGTACATAAAATAATAAGTAATTTAAAGATAAATAAGGCTTGTGGTCCTGATAAGATAGAAAATAGATTACTAAAGGAACCTGTACAAGAAATATCATCCATCCTGAGGGATATTTTTAATTGGAGCCTAAGGGAGGGATTGTTTCCATCAATGTGGAAGCAGGCAAGAATAATTCCAGTTGATAAGGGGGGTAATCCAATGGCCACATCAAACTAATGTCCAATAGGATTGTTGTCAGCAGTTTCTAAAATTTTGGAAAAAATTGTTCATGGACAGTTAATGGAATATTTGGAAAAATATCAGAAAATAACTCAGTTTCAATCAGGTTTCAGACAGGGTAGGTCCACGGCTACCACACTCATGGACTTCCTAGATTTAATTGCTACTCCTTTGGGGGAAGGGAGATCGTGGGTGCAGTATACATGGACTTATAAAAGGCATTTGATTTAGTGAATCATTATATTTTGGTGAAAAAAATGAAACAAATGGGTGTGGAGGAAGAACCCTGTAATTGGTTCAGATCATACTTAGACAAGAGATCTAAATTTGTAATAGTAAATGGTCACAAGTCTGGTTTGGGTTTTGTGACAAGGGGGGTACCCCAGGGTTCAATCCTGGGACACCTCTTGTTTTTAGTCTATTTGAACAATTTACCAAAATTAATAAAAAGCTCACAAGTTAGACTTTACGCGGATGACACAGATTTGATTGCATCAGGAAGAAATTCAGGTGAAATAGAACAAAAACTACAGGGTGATTTTCTAGTCATGCAAAAAAAAATTTCATTACTTGGACTTTTGATAAATAGTAAAAAGACACAAACAATGTGTTTTGGTATAGAGAGGAAAAATAAAATAATTCCAAAAATAACAATTAAGACTCAGGAAGGAAAAATTTTACAGCAAACACAAGTTTACAAATTCTTGGGTATTCTAATTGATCAAAAATTAAGTTCTGAACAACATGTAATAGAACTAATTAAAAAAACAAATTCAAAATTAGGGGTAATGAGACGTATATCAAATTGCTTAACGAAAGAAATGCGATTAAATATAACAAACCAATTGATACTACCAGTGATAGATTATGGGAGTCATATTTACAGACATACTTAAAAAAAACAGTTACAAAATCTGGATGTTCTTTATAATAAATAGCCAGATTTGTATTAAAATGTGATATTGGTACCCATCATTGTGTGATGTACACTGAATTAGGTTGGAATGCATTACATCAGCGGGCAGAGGGAAATTGGTTAAATCAGATAAAAGGATTATTTAAAAATGGTTCACAATGTTATTTGACAAGAAATCTTTTAAAACCAGACCATGGATTAAACTTGCGAAAATCAGGAGCTAGAGATCTCTTGGTTCCAAAAATAAAAAATAGCTTTAGCAGTATGACCCTCCAATATAAAGTTTCAACTAGTTGGAATAGACTTCCCCCTTTTCTCAGAGACCTAAATTTGTCTTTTTTAGAGTATAGAACAGCAGTAAAACATGAACTGCATTTTAGATGTTTGTGTAACAGGTAGTTTTTTAAATAATATTACACAAGTTTTTTGATCATGATGTTGTGACCTGTTATATAATTGTATGAATGGTATGTGTATTAGAACGATATGTATACTGTAACCTTTGTAATAATTTAAATTTTGTACAACATAGGTTTGCCTTGTAAATAGGGATTCTCTGAACCCTAATGGCAATAATTTCTGTATAAATAAATTTTTACTACTACTTACTTTCTCTAAAGAAGGAGGCAGAGGGTGGTAGTGGGGAATGTCTCCTCCATCCCGATGCCCCTGACCTTTGGAGTTCCTCAGGGTTCAATCCTATCACCAATGTTGTTTGTGGTGTACATGCTACCTGTGGGCAGGCTCATCAGACAATACAGCTTGAGTTTTCACTGTTATGCAGATGATACTCAGCTGTATATATCTTTTGCACCAGGGACAACTGATGCCATCGATGTGCTGAATAAATGCCGTGCAGAAATCCATGATTGGATGAACTTTAACTGGCTGAGACTTAACCCAGACAAGGCAGAGGTACTAGTGATTGTGGGCATGATGGGGATACCTCTGGGACAACACGCTTGGTCCTGGGGTCGACCCTGTTGATGGCGTCCTCTAGGGTGATAAATCTTGGTGTTGTTTGTTTATTTATTTATTTATTTAAGTCTTTGATAACCGGGTAAGTACACTGATCCAAAGGATCATTTTCAGGCATGACCCAGGCCATAACAATGACGACAACCTAGGCCACAACAATGGCTTTGTCCTTGATGACAAGCTGACATTTGAAGCTCAGGTGTTGGCTCTCATCAAACATGGTTTTTACCACTCAACGAACATCACCTGGATTAAATCCCTAATTCTACCTGAAGACCTCCCATGACTAGTGCACACCTTTGCAACATCCAGGCTCAACTACTGTAATGCTCTTTATCTTAGGGTCAGTGGAGGAAACCTCCATCAACTGCAGCTGGTGCAGAATTCAGCAGCCAGGCTGCTGACAGGACTGTGCAGGTCCTGACATGTGACCTTGGTCCTGTGGGATCTGCACTGGCTGCTGGTCAAGTGGAAGGTTTTCTTCAAGGTGGGCTTGCTCACCTACAAGGCCCTATATGGATCGAGCCCTGGTTACTTGTCAGACCTCCTTATCCCTGCCATCCTGGCCCACTCCCTTCGTTCCTCCACCATGGGCCTCCTGGAGGTTCCGAGGACCAGGTTGAAAACCTCAGGTGATCACTCATTCCGGGTGGATGGCCTGGTCCTCTGGAACTTGCTGCCAAGACCTTTGAGGGAGGCCTCTATGGTGGAGGCATTCAGGAGGGGCCAAAAGACCCACCTTTTTAATTTAGCATTTCCTGCTGATATCTTTTAAGTTGCATATAAAATCTTCAATTATTTAAATGCTATGGTTTTACCTATGTAACTGATTGTTTTAATTTGCTTGATTATACTTTCTATTATTTTACGGTGCCCACAGCTGCTGGGATTGGGTGCTTATCAAATAATAAATTGATTAAAATTGATTGCTCTATTTACCATCCTTATTTCAATACATTTGGAATTTAATCAATATATTTTGCAATATACGTAGTATACTAAAGCTGCAACAATGTGTGTATTTACAGTGCATTGCAATATATTTGCAAATTTTAAAATATAAAGAAATATATTGATTTTCCAATACATTACAATATATTATAAAACAAGTAGATTGGAATATATTTCACTGTATGTAAATATATTGTTAATAATAGATTTTAAAATGTATTTCATTTTCATCATTATAAACCCTACCTACACTACAGATGGAGATATGTCACAAACATTCACTGTTTTCCTTGTCCCCAGCCCCAGCTGTCCCGGTGTAATACAGGCCCTATTGTGTCCACCCCCACTAAAGGTGTGAGTGTCAGCTGCATCCAATCATAGCACTGCACAGCCTATTAACCAACTAGTAAGTAACTCAGGGATACACAAGAGACTACAACTAGGTTTGTAAGAATTGCCATGCTTTTGTGAAACCCCTGTGGTCTTGCATAGCTTGAAGTGACTTCAAAGTTACCAGTGGTGCAAAGTGTTCACAGTTTACAATGACCAGTTAGTGCCACCTATAGCGGCTGAGAACAGGGATCATGAATTGTATTTATTGTGTTAATGATGTCATTTGCAGCTGCCTTCTGATAACAGAGCAACATACAGTTTCATGTCCTTAATACCTGTAATTTCATGTTAAAAGATACATAATCCAATGCCCTGGAGCAGATCATTTCAGACCAGCTCTCTCATTACCTGGCCAAGTACAGTCTCCACAGCACAGCTTTAGAAAGAGTTATAGTACCACTTCCACCCTTCTAGAAAATACTGACTACATTCTTAAAGTACTTGACCAGAGTCACTTAGTGGAATTAATATACATTGATCTCACTAAGGCTTTAGACACGGTCAACCACACTTTCCTTTTTGAATCACACCTGGCCCTAGGGATCTCCAGTGGTGCCACAACCTGGTTCGGAAACTACCTGGATGGCAGATCTCAGCAGGTAAAGATCTGTGACACCCTTTCCTTTAGCCTCCCTGTACGCTTGGGTGTCTCTCAAGTCTCCATACTGGGCCCCCTACTTTTTAGTCTCTTTCTTAATACCCTCCACCAAGTCTGCACCAATAATCTTCTCCTCTACATGGATGATGCGGTTTTATTTACTAGTCATCCTGATCTACTCCCCCTTGTTAGTAGTCTCCAGCACAAGTTCTCAGCGGTTGAGTCCCAGTTCATCTAGCATAAACTAATTATGAACTACAAAAAAACTAAGACTATGCTCTTTGTTAGTCCCCATAACATGCAAAAATCAAATCCCCTTGCCATCTTTAATAATCAGAATGTCCCCATCGAGCAAGTCTCTACCTTTTAATACCTAGATATTACATTTGATAGTGCCCTGTCCTTTGCCGAACATGTCTGCCTTATCTCGAATGTGATCAACTCCAGAAGTGGAATCCTCTACCGACACAAGCATAGCATGACTCCTGAGGCATTGCAGTTAGCTGTCACCAGCTCAATACTCTCTATAGTGGACTATGGAGTAGTAGTTTATGGTTCCGCCACTGACCCTACACTTAAAAGAATAAGTACAGCACTCAACAAATCATGTCATCTGGTCTCTGGTGCTTGCAATCATACCCATGTGTGTGACCTATATGCTCTGACCAACTGATTATACCTTAAAGGGAAGATTTCATATCAGACCTGCCTGCTTGCAAAAAAAATCAGTCTAGAGCTCACCCTGCCAACCACCCAGCATCTTCTCATATGAATGCCTAACTCGCATAGCACCAGGAGTGCATCTAAGCGCACCTTCCTGGTACCACTCTGTTGAACCACCCAGGTTCTACATTCTTTCATGTTCTGAGCTTCTAGCAGCTTAAACAACCTCCCCCAGGATATCCTCGACCAACCCAAGCTTGGTTCCTTCAAACGCAAACTCAAACAACACCTTACCGCACTTAGCAACTGTGACTGTTCCAATTAGCATTTTACCCTAGCAGAACATTGCCACCCCATTCCCTGTTTTGTGCTAGAACCCTACTATCCCGTCCCTCTATCAGCTCCCTTTCCCTTTGCTGGTCACCCCCTTCCCCACTCCCCCCATACTCACCCCCTGACAGCTCACAGATTGTCTTCACTCTCCCCTGATCCTTCTCTCTTTCACCCCATGTCTTCTGTGCTCCCTCCCTCCTTCCCAGTCCCCTCCATACCACTCTGCTCCCCTTCCTTCAACCATCTGCCCAACAAAGTCTCCTTGCTGACTGCTCTACTTTTGCCCCTTCTCATAGAATTTGACATAGAAACATAGAATTTGATGGCAGATAAGAACCGCTTGGCCCACCCAGTCTGCTTATTTCCCTGCCTACTGGATAAGCTGCAGATCCTAGTTAACCAGCAGCCTACTTCTTCCTACCCCCAACCCCTAGAATTGCCTTATGACTGTCCCATGCATACTTGAATTCCACCACTGTTTTTGATGCCACGACCTCCTCCGGAAGGCCGTTCCATGCATCCACAACCCTCTCTGTGAAAAAATACTTCCTTAAATTACCTCTGAGCCGCCCCCTCTATCTTCAAATTGTGCCCCCTTGTTCTTGCACACCTCTTTTTTTGAAAGATTCTACCCTCTTGGACTTTGTTAATTCCCTTGAGGTACTTGAAAGTTTCTATCATGTCCCCCCTCTCCCTCCTTTCCTCGAGGCTATACATATTAAGCTCCTTAAGTCTCTCTTCATATGTCTTCTGGTGCAGACCTTGAACCATTTTAGTTGCCCTCCTCTGGACAGCTTACATCCTATGTCTTTGCGAAGACTGGGTCTCTAGAACTGCACACAGTACTCCAGATGGGGTCTGACCAGCTGTCTGTACAGAGGGATAATAACTTCCTGTTTTCTACTGGTGATGCCTCTCCCTATGTATCCCAGTATCCCCCCCAGCCCTCCTTGCTGCCCTCTCACATTGCTTGCCCACCTTTAGGTCATCTGATATGACTACCCCCAGGTCCCTTTCCATTTTTGTTGTTGTTAGTATCTCACCCCCATTGTGTACTCTTCCCCTGGGTTTTTGTTTCCCAGGTGCATTACCTTGCACTTCTTAGCATTGAATCTAAGCTGCCATACATTTGACCATTCCTCTAACCTTGTCAAGTCCCTTGGCAACTTGGTTACTTGACAAAACTAATAGTCTTACTGCTCAAATGTTGCTGCATCACATTATTTATGCACCAACCTGTAATCCGTTTTGTAAACTTGTATTTTCTATCTGTAACCCATTACCTGTTTTCCCCTCTACATGTTCATGCTGTTACCTTTTTCTCGTTATTTCTCAATTTGCACTAGGATTGGAACCCCCATTCTCTTCTGACAATGTCTTCTCACTGATGGCTCAAGTGTCACCTAATGTTCTCATTGTCTGTGCCCTTTATTATCATCTGCACCCACTGTATCCAAAAATGTAGACAATGCCAACTGTTACCCAAATGTGTTTACATTCATTTACCACATAATTGTGCCTTGTGATTCAATATCCCATTGTCTGTACTGTTTTATTGTACTTTGTCTGTATGCTAACGTATTGTATGTTCAGACATGGAATCTCTGTAAATGAGTCTCTGACTCAAAGGTTTTGTAATCCCGAGAAATAAATAAAATGAATAATATTACAGAATTGATGCTTAGAAAATGATATAACATAAATAGTTAATTTGACATTAATTATGAAAAATTTCCTAGGCTGCTCCAGCACGGTGGGATTGCCAGGAGAAGGCACCCATGTTACTGACCAGAGAAGATGTGGGCTTCCTCTGTAGTAGATATGACAAGGAGGGTGGCTGAGGATACCAGAGAAGGAGGAACCAACTTATTTGGGGGGATTTGGTTGTTAGTGGGATAGATTTGGGAACAGATAGGGGGTGGAGAATGAGGTAAGGTTCCTAGGTGGCATCATGGCTTGGAGGCATGAGAAGTGGATCCTGAGGATCACTAGGGTAGCAGGACAGAAGAGGGTGCTAGATGTCATTATCCACCTGGGGACCAATCACCTGGCAAGGGGTGGGACTGGGACACTGGAAGGAGAGTTTAGGATGCTGGGGAGTAGTCTTAGACTGGTAGAGCACTGATTAGCCTTCTCTGAGGTGCTGCCTGTCTATGACAGGTGGAAGGAGAGGGATCTCCACACCAAGAGCTTCAACTCATTGTTGAAGGAATGGTGCAGAAAGAAGGGGTTCAGCTACAGTGAGGACTGGGAAACCACCAGCAGGGATAAGAGACTGTACAGGGATGATGGCCTGCATCCATCTGGGAGGGGGAACCACAGTCCATGGTGGATGCCTTCAATTTACTTTGATGAACATTTAAACTAGCCGAGGTGGGAGGTTGAAGAAATTGGGGAGGCAGAAATTGCCCTCCCCACAGGGTGATGTAGAGAGTCAGCCTGACAGTGGTGTTGGGAAAGTTAACGGGAATGCCTCTGAAGGAAAGGATTGTGGAATATACTTAATCCAGTAGGTTACATGACCCAAAACAGCATGGTTTCACAGTGGGAAGGGTCATGTCAAATGAATCTGATAGATTTAATTGACTGGGTGAGAAAGGAATTAGAACAGGGTGCTGCAGTGGATGTGGTCTACATAGATTTCAGTAAGGCTTTTAACACTGTTCCACACAGGATACTAGCAAGCAAGCTGGGTTCTTTGGAGTGTGGGCCCAGAGGTGGTTAACCGGACAAGAAATTGGTTAGGGAATAGGCAACAGAGGGTGGTGGTAAATGGAGTTCACTCCAAGGAATGGAGAAGACCACTGAAGTACCTCAAGGATTAGTGCTTGGGCCGGTACTCTTTAATGTCTTTATAAGTGACATTGCAGAGGAGCTGGAAGGGAAAGTCTACCTCTTTGGGGATGGCACCAAAAATATGCAACAGGTGGACACTCTAGGCAGGATGGAAAAGATGAGCAGAGACCTGAGAAAATTCAAGGAGCAGTCAGGGATATGGCAGCTGGGCTTCAATGTGAAAAAGTGAAACATAGTGCACTTAGTTTGAAGAAACCCAGGGGTGGAGTACAAAATGGATGGAGTGGTATTAACAACCACCAAGCAGGAAAAAGATCTGGTGGTAATCATACTGGTTGACCTAAAGCTGGCCTGGCAGCATGACAAGATGGTTGGGAAGGCTAATGGGATGCTGGGGTATGTAGGAATAAGTATCATCAGCAGAAACAGGGAGATAGTGTTGCTCTTGAATAGACTCTGCTTTAATGACTGTTTATCCACACTGGGAAATATGGTATAGTAGCTACTCTCTTACCACCCACGTAGTAAGATACAGGGAGGTCACTTTACTGCACAGCTTAACATGCTCTATGTCACGGTTTTATTAGTAGTTGACAGCAGTTGGTTTATGCAGCTACTGGGGACAAGAATATAAGGCCCCTTTTGGGTCAGGGGAACTTCCTAAGTCTATCAGCATGTACCTCCAATGGAAACCCCAAGGGGTGGCCCAGTTAGAACTATGTATGGATGTTATAGTTAATATGATGATTATGCTAAAACTCCAATAAAACATAAATTATAAAAAATGCTGCATTGTGTTACATTTTATGATCAGCATCACTTTAAAGTTTTCACTTTCACTGTTCCAGTTCCTGGAAGCTCAGTATTAACTTTTGAAAATGTTCATTAGAGATACACACAACCTCCACTCCAAAAGTAATTTACCTAAGTGAAAGATTTGGGTTTCACTGCCCCGGGTGACATGGGTGGCAAACAATTCTGGTCATTCTCAAGTTGATAGGTTTGGGGTTTTCATTTTGCAAATCTGTGTAATCCTGTAAAGGTCTGTGGAAAATGTGTTTTGCAAACACGCTTTCCTGTTTGAAAAGATGTCTTCTTGCAGAATGTTCTCATCATTCACTGAAAAATTGAAGAGTTTTGTTCCAGAAAAACTCAGGGACAGGCAGTTTTACCATTTTGTGGAGCTGTCGGACGTTTTTCAGATTTTCTGCATTTTCTTCATTTTGGCAGGTTTTCTTAAAAAGGTAAGTATGATTAAAAAGTATGTGAAAAGAGTAATTTGATTTTAGACATTTTGGCATTACACCTATGCTGGCAAAGATTGAAAACTGAATTTCACACAACTCTACTCCTAAATCTTTGTCTCCCAAACTGAAGTATCATATGCTGCTGAATCACTGGGGTGGTACACATCCATGATTCATTCAGAATGATGTTTGTCATTAATGCTATGAATAAAAAATATAGTTCAAACTACAGCGAAAGCCTAGACTTGGCCCTTATACTAAAGCAGAAAGTAGGGGTATATATAGGGAGACACAACTGTACCAGGTATGAACTCAATCAGTAATATTGTATACTGACATTTTGCAGTACATCTTATTTTTGTCCATCACTCAGTCCCAGGGTCAGCTGATCGCCTAAAGCCACATCAGCCCCATCACTCCCGCTTTATGCTGGGACATAAGATTGTACTTCTGCTGTGTGGCTCATGTATTCTCTGGGTGAAGGGCCTGTGAGTTGCTGAAGACAGCCAGCTGCCTGGGAACTCCTGATTTTCTCTTCTAGTTTCTCCCCCAGCTGAGTGGGCATGCATTGCCTCCCAAGATGGCCCTGTGAGGAGTTGTCACATGGTACGGGGTGTTTTAAACACATAAAATAAATTGAAAAGCAACTTAGAAAATCTAATATTATTTAGAGCACAGGGTGGGTACTTAACAACTTTGTACAAGGAGGTATTTATGGTTGCAGGGTGGAGCTCTGCAGATGTCATGCAATCACAGTAGAAAAATTGAGCTTTCCAGATTCTAAATGGACTAGACAAAATTGGAGGTTAAGTGTAATCACCCCACTAACTGAAGCAGTCTGCTGTGTTCATTCAGCTGAGCAGTGTTGTACCACACTATTTTGTGCGATAATGTGTTTACTAGCCTCAATCTGGGTAGTATTCTTTTTCAAGAAATATTAATAGCTCATAAACATGTTAACTTAGCTTTTCCCAGCCATAAACTGTAATTAAGATTGAGGAAGGAGGTTCAGATTTCAGATGTTAATAGGAAAGGCCTCAGATCAACACAGACTAAGGTGTTGTTATCAGTTCAGGAGATCTGCAAGAATTAAAAAAAGGACAGCAGTAAATAACGCACTAAGTTATGTAAATCATTTAATGAGTTTTTTAATAATGGTTATTCTGTTTATTGTTCATATTTTTGAAATTAATTGGAGAAAGTTAGTACAACAAAGAAATCTAAGAAAGGGATGTTGCATTCAGGCAGAGACAAAGGTCTCTAAATTCTACTCACATCATGGAGAGGAATGTGTGTGTGTGTGTGTGTGTGTGTGTGTGTGTGTGCATGTATGACAAGCTTGTCACCGCATAATCCTATGTGTCACTCTGTTAATCCTTTTTTGTACAGTACATTAACCTTTTTAGTCAGTTTGCAAATGGCTGTAATGCCATTCTGTAGTACTGTGTACTGTTTAGAACATGAAGTGGTGCATGTGTGTTAATGTGTCACAGTGTTTATCCGATTTACAATAAAAGTTAGGGTTAGATATATCAGTAAACAATTGCCATATAAGGCAATGCATGTGTTTTTTCTCATATAGCAGTTAAATGAGAACAGACAGTCCCTCACCTTTCACCGGCATGCAGTACATTACCGTGATGGGTGCCATGTCACCCCTCTGGGTTCATGCAGTGCTTCTGAGCATCACTGTCCTGTACAGGCAGTCTCTCACCATTCACCAGCACACATTACTCCACTGCAACAGTTACCGTGTTGCCCCACTGTGTTCATGCAGTGCTTCTTATCATTGCTTTACAGTTCAGGCATTCTTTCACCTTTCACCAGTATGCAGTACACAACCATTATGGGTGCCATGTTGCACTACTGTGTTCATGCTGTGCTTCTGAGCATTGCCTCCCTGTGCAGGCAGTCCCTCACCTTTCACCAGCAAGCAGTACACAACAGGAATAGATGCCATGTTGCCCTACTGTGTCCATGCAGTGCTTCTGAGCATTACTCCCCAATGAGGACAGTTCCTTACCTTTCACCAGCAGGCAGTATGCAACAAGGATGGGTGCCATGACTCCCCACTGTGTTCAGGCAGTGCTTCTGAGCATCGCTCCTCTGTGCAGACAGTCCCTAACCTTTCACCAGCAGACAATACACAACTGTGATGGGTGCCATGTTGCACCATTGTGTCCATGCAGTGCTTCTGAGCATCATTCCACAGTGCAGCCTGTCCCTTCACATTCACCAGCCCACATTACACCACAAGGATGGGTGCCATGTCACACCACTGTGTTCATGCAGTGCTTCTGAGCATCACTCCACAGTGCAGGCAGTCCTCACCTTTCACCAGAATGTAGTACACCAACCACCTGATGGGTGCTATATCACCACACTGTGTTCATGCAGTGATTCTGAGTATCACTCCATAATGCAGGCAGTCCCTGACATTTTCCCAACACACAGTATGTCATCATAATGGGTGCCATGTCATCCCACTGTGTCCATGCAGTTCTTATGAGCATCACTCCCCTTTGCAGGCAGTCCCTCACCTTTCACCAGCATGCAGTGCAACACCATGATGGGTGCCATGTCACCACGCTATGTCCATGCAGTGCTTCTGAGCAACACTCCACAGTACAGGCAATTCCTTATCTTTCACCAGCATGCAGTACACCATGCTAATGAGTGCTATGTCATCCAACAGTGTTCGTGCAGTTCTTCTGAGCCTCACTACACAGAGCATGCAGTCCATCACCTTTCACCAGCACACAGTACACTACCGTGATTGGTGCCATGTCACTCCACTGTGTTTAAGCTGTGATTCTAAGCATCACTTCACAGTGCAGGCAGTCCCTCACCTTCCAGCAGCACACAGTACACCACTATGATGGGTGTAATGTCACCCCACTGTGTTCATGCAGTGCTTTTGTGCATCACTCCACAGTGCAGGTTGTCCCTGAAATTTCCACAACACACAATACACCACTGTAATGGGTGCCATATCACCCCACTGAGTCCATTCAGTGCTTCTTAGCATCATTCCTCCATGCAGGCAGTCTCTCACCTTTCACCAGCACTCAGTACACCAGTGTGATTGGTGCCATGTTGACCCACTGTCTTTGTGCAGTGCTTCTGATCATCACTTCCCTGTGTAGGCAGTACCCCATGTCTGGGGGAGGGAATGGACAAGGATATGATAGAAGGCATTCTTAGGATGGCAGAAAAAGGGGGGATACTGTTGATGGGAGACCTGACTATGCCAGATGCTAACTGGAGCACATTTGCTGCAGCCATATCCAAGAGCAGGGCCATTCTCGATGCCCTACAGGTGGCATGCCTCAGACAGCTAGTTTTGGAGCCCACTCATGAATGAGCAATCTTAGACCTTGTACTCTCAAATGGGGACAGTGAAAGGAAATCTCAGATCGAGAAGTGGGTAGCCATCTGGGAATAAGTGACTACCAAACAGTGTGGTTCACAATAAACTCAGCTACAGAGTCAAGCCATACAAAAGTGAGGGTATTGGACTTCAGGAGGGCTGACTTTGGCAAGATGGGAAGAGTGCCTTAGAAAAGCACTAGCAAACAGGCTAGAAAGAGGGGGGCAGCAACAATAGGGAAATATCAAAACTGCCATCACAGAGGCAACAAGCCTTTGTGTGAAGCAAATAAACAAATCAAAATGAAAGAAAAAGCCACCATGGTTCTCAAACGAGGTGTCAGGGAAGGTCAGGGAGAAAAATACAGCATTCAGGAAGTATATGAAAACATAAAAGGAGCAGGACAGAGAGCTGTACCAGTTAAGGCAGAAGGAAGCAGGGAGGGAAGTCAGAATAGCAAAGGCCCAAACTGAGGAAAAGATAGCCAACTCGGTTAAGAAGGAGGATAAAATCTTTCATAGGTACATCAGGGAGCGTAGTAAGACAAAGGGAGGGATAGTGAGGCTGAATAGAATGGACAGTATGTGGGCAGAGAGGGACAATGAAAAAGTACAGATACTGAATGAATATTTCTGCTCAGTATTCACAAAAGAAGAGGAGGGGGAGGTGCCTAATCCAATTAACAGAAGCACTCTGGATAGCGGGGTCGATCCCAGTCCTTTTACAGAAGAAAGAGGTCTGAAAGAACTCCTAAAACTCAAGGTGGACAAAGCAATTGGGCCTGACAGAATTCACCCCAGAATTCTAAAAGAATTAGGGGGAGAATTAGTAAAACCACTGACTACCCTTTTTAACAAATCATGGGAGGATGGTGTGGTACCTGAGGACTGGAGGATGGTGGATGTGATTCCCCTTCACAAAAGTGGGACCAAGACAGTGGCAGGAAACTACAGACCTGTCAGTTTGACCTCTGTGGTAGGGAAAGTGATGGAATCACTTCTGAAGGAAAGAATTGTTGAGTACCTAGAGGCCATAGGGGCACAGGACCCAAGGCAGCATGGGTTCACAGGGTGGAAGGTCATGTCAGATTAATCTAATTGATTTCTTTGACTGGGTGACCAAAGTAGTAGACCAGGGAGGGGCTGTAGACATGGCCTACCTAGACTTTAGCAAGGCATTTGACACAGTCCCACAGAAAAGATTAATTGTCAAATTAACCAGCCTGGGAGTGGGTCCCAGGGTGGTAGCCTAGGTAAAACATTGGTTGGACAACAGGACACAGAAGGTAATTGTAAATGGAGTCCACTCTGAAGAAAGAGGGGTTACTAGTGGGGTACCGCAGGGTTCAATACAGGGCCAAATCCTTTTTAATGCCTTTATAAGTGACATTGCAGAGGGACTGGAAGGAAAAGTATGCCTCTTTGCAGATGACACAAAGATCTGCAACAGAGTTGATACACAAGGAGGTGTGGAAAGGATGAGAAGGGACTTGGCAAGGCTGAAGGAATGGTCAGAAGTATGGCAGCTTGGATTCAATGCAAAGAAGTGCAAAATAATGCACCTGGGAACAAAAACCCTGGGGAAGACTACACAATGGGGGGGAGGTAGTAACAACAACAAAAATGGAAAGGGACCTGGGGGTGATCATATCAGATGACCTTCAGGTTAGCAAGCAATGTGAGAAGGCAGTAGGGAGGGCTGGAGGATACTGAGATGTATAGGAGACGCATCACCAGCAGAAAACAGGAAGTTGTTATCCCTCTGTACAGACAGTTGGTGAGACCCCATCTGCAGTACTGTGTCCAGTTCTGGAGAACCCATCTCTGCAAGGACACAGACAGGATAGAGGCAGTCCACAGGATGGCAACTAAAATGGTGCAGGGTCTGCAAGAGAAGCCATATGAGGAGAGACTAAAGGAGCTTAATATGTATACCCTTGAGGAAAGGAGGGAGAGGGTGGACATGATAGAAACTTTTAAGTACCTCAGTGGAATCAACAACGTCCAAGAGGGTAGCATCTTTCAGAAAAAGAGTTGTGCAAGAACAAGGGGACACAATTTGAAGATAGAGGGGGTGCGGTTCAGGGGCAATGTGAGGAAGTATTTTTTCACAGAGAGGATGGTGGACGCATGGAAAAGCCTTCCTCAGGAGGTTGTGGGGTCTAAAACTGTGGGAGAATTCAAGAATGCTTGGGACAGACATAAGGCAATTTTTGTGGGGGGTAGGAAGAAATAGGCTGTTGGTTAACTAGGATCTGCAGCTTATCCTGTAGGTAGGAAAATGGGCAGACTAGATGGGCCAAGCGGTCCTTATCTGCCGTCAAAGTCTATGTTTCTATGTTACCTCATCTTTCACCAGCACACAGTACACCTCCGTGATGGGTGCCATGTCGACTCACTGTGTTCATGTAGTCCTTCTGAGCATCACTCTACAGAGCAGGCACTCCCTCATCTTTCACCAGCACACAGTACACTACCATGATTGGTGCCATGTCACCCCACTCTGTTTAAGCTGTGCTTATGAGCATCACTCCTCTGTGCAGGCAGTCTCTCACCTTTCAACAGCACGCAGTATTCCACCGTGATGGATGCCATGTGGCCCCACTATGTTAATGCAGTCCTTTTGAGTATTATTCCACAGGGCAAGCAGTCCCTCACCTTTCACCTGCACACAATACACAGCTCTTATGGGTGTCATGTCACCCAACTTTGTTCAAACAGTACTTCTGAGCATTACTCCCCAGTTCATGTAGTCCCTTACCTTTCCCCAGCACACAGTATGCAACAGGAATGGGTACCATGATGCCCCACCATGCTCATGAAGTGCTTTTCGACATTGCTACTCAGTGCAGGCAATCCCTGACCTTTCACCAGCACACAGTACGCAAGCATGATGGGTACCATTTTGCACCAATATGTCCATGCAGTGCTTCTGAGCATCATTCCCCAGTGCAGGCAGTCCCTCACCTTTATCCAGCACACAGTACATCACCGTGATTGGTACCATGTTGCCCTACTGTGTTCAAGCTGTGCATCTGAGCATCTCTCCCCTGTGCCGGCAGTCCCTCACCTTTCACCAGCATGCAGTACGTCATCATGATGGGTGCCATGTTGCCCCATTGTGTTCATGCAGTGCGTCTGAGCATCTCCCCACAGTGCAGGCAGTCCCTCACCTTTCACCAGCATGCAGTATGCATCCCTTATTGGTGCCATGTCACCTCCCGTGTTCATGCATTTCTTCTGAGCATTGGTTCACAGTACAGGCAGTCCCTTACTTTTCATCTTCACTCAGTAGGCAGCAGAGATGGGTGTCATGATGCACCACCTTGTTCACACAGTGGTTCTGAGCATTCCTCCTCAGGGGACGCAATCTCTGCTCATTCACCAGTCCGCATTACAACACTGTGATTGGTGCCATGTCTCTCTCCACAGTGTTCATGCAGTGATTCTGAGCATCACTTCACAGAGCAGGCACTCCTTCACCTTTCACCAGCACACAGTACACTACCGTGATTGGTGCCATGTCATTCCATTGTGTCCAAGCTGTGCTTCTGAGCATCACCCCACAGTGCAGGCAGTCCCTCACCTTTCAGCCGTAGTACACCACCTTTATGGATGCCATATCACCCCACTGTGTACATGCAGTGCTTCTGACATCACTCCCTTGTGCTGGCATCCCCCTCATCTTTTCACCAGCAAGCAGTACACCACCATGATGTGTTCCTTCTCACACCAGAATGTTCATACAATGCTTCTGAGCAGTATTACACAGTGCAGGCAATCCCACACCATTCACCAGCAGACAGAACACAACCATAATCAGTGCAATGTCGTCTCACTGTGTACTTGCAGTGCTTCTGTGCATTGTTCCTTAGTGCAGGGATACCCTACCCATTCACCAACGCACATTACATCACCATGATTAGTGGTGTGCAAAGTCCAAAAAATTCACTTCATGTAGTATTTTATGAATCAGCCCCATTTTGCAAATTACTACGCTCGTCGAAGTCCACATTTCATCGATTATGGCCACTTTGTGATGCGCAGTGCACTTTGCCAAACCACAAAGTGGATGTGTGAAGTGCCTTTCCTGCATTGCGGACTTCTCAAGCGAATTTTGCTGCAACATGCAAAGTTTGCAATATATAGTATTGTGGGGATGGAGGTCACATATGGCTGAACAGCCAATAGAAAGCTGATGTGGATGTTTCCCTGTGCAGTGTTAAGTGATTGAGGAGAGAGAATACAGCAGCTAGTGATTCTGAAGAGATTGTGGAGGATAAACCTAAATATTACTTGAAACATTTTCAGACCTGTTGTGTGTACTGTATTACTTTGCTACGATAATTTGGTGTTTTGTTGTCTGAGTGTGGTGATCGTGACTGTTTTTGTGAGCGTTTGTGAGTGAGTGAGTGTGTGTTTTGATTTGAACACCCCTAGGCCCCTGCCCCCTCATCCACCCCTTATGTTTTGCAGTCCCCCTTCCCTTCATCTTTCTAATCCACTGTGCTTTGAAAATCCAAGAAAAACCCACCTATCCTACAAATCTTCTTGTCCCCCACCTCTCACATTTCGAACAGCAGCGGTATCCTTCCCAGCCTGTTTAGTAGTTAGAAATCCAGCTATTCACCTGAGTAGCTTACCCAACCTGTTGTACCCCTCTTTGTGTGCTGTAATAAACAGTGACCAAAAATAGAAGTTTTCCAGACTGAATTTTCCTATATTTTACTGAATTTTCTTATGTTTGTGAACACCAATGGTATCCTCCCAGCCTGTGATGTATTACTGCCCTGTTGGTAAAGTACAAGCTTTAGAAATCCTGCTGTTCACCCGAGTAGCCTACCTGACCAATTGCTGTACCCCCATCATGTGCTGTGAGAAATAGGGTCCTAAAATATCAGTTTTCCAGACTGGATTTTCCTGTATTTGATTGAATCTTTCTGTGTTTGTGAACACCAGTGGTATCCAAGCCTGTGGTGTAGTAGTGCCCCCTTGGCAAAGTACAAGCTTTAGAAATCCAGCTATTCAGCTGAGTAGCCTACCCAACCTGTTGTTGTACCCCTATGGGTTGTGATAAATAGCATCCAAAAATATCAGTTTTCCAGACTTAATTTTCCTGTATTTGACTGAATATTCCTCTGTTTGTGAACACTAGTGGTATCCCAGCCTGTGGTGTAGTACTGTTCTGTTGGCAAAGTACAAGCTTTAGAAATCCAGCTATTCACTGGAGTAGCCTACCTGACCTGTTGTTGTACCGCCATCATGTGTTGTGAGAAATAGGGTCCTAAAATATGACTTGTCCATGTTGCCAAACATTAAGCTAGCAGTAGTGCTGGCGTATTTACCAGTGGCTTTCCTGCATCTAAATTTTTTTGGGCAACCTCTGCGGCAGCCATGGTACTGGGTGAGGGTGATGTGGGAGGTGGCAATAATGCAAGAAGCCTGAAAATTACACTCAAAGCAGTGTCTTATAAAGATAAGGTGGAGCATGCTCCCATTTCCATTGTTGCTGGTGGTGGTGTTCCGCATGATACATTAGAGGCAGTGGTTGAGGGGAATGTTGGAATGCCCAAAAATGTGGTAGACACTACTATGGCAACCGTTGCTGTAGAGATGGGCACACAAACTGTTGTGACTGAAGTCCATGACTCTCAGGTTCAGCATGAGGAGGAGCATGAGGAGGAAATCAGTGGATGGCATGCAGATGATGATGATGAGGATGATGTGTTGGATCCCATATGGGAACCGAAGAAGAAAAAGCAGAAAGGCAGTGACAGTGCAGGGCTTCTTAAGTACAGCATTGATTTAACCACCAAATGTCACACTGAAGATCCCCCCCACTATTCAGAAGGAAGCTGTTGCAGGTGGTCCTGGTCACTCTTCCTCATCATCTTTATGTGTTGCCACTGAGGGAGAGTACGTAGTAGAGGAGGAGGATGTGGAAGTGGTTGCTACAATTAGTGGGCATAACAGCAGTGACAGCTTCAGCAGTCCGCCCAAATGTCAGTCCACAGTAACACCATAGCCAAACCCATAAAACAGCTAATATGACTTGTGTCCCTTTATCGGCACCAAATATTTCTCTTGAGTCAAATAGAACCCCTACTGGACCACCGCAATGTGGCCATCTGTTTGTCAGTCCAACACCCCAAAAATTACAGCCAAATCTGATGAGCATGTTTGAATGGCAGAGAAAATACCCTGTGAATCATTCTGCTACATGGGAGCTTAGTGCTGCTACTGCAGAAATGCTCGCACTCAACCTGCTCCCATTCTCCTTTGTTGAGAATGAAGGATTTAGAAGGTTTGCTTCTCGTGCATGTCCCAAGTGGAAGGTACCATCAATGACCTACTCCTCCAAACGTGCTGTTCCTGGACTGTATGCCACAGTAAAGGAGGCTGTGTTCCATGCACATAAGCATTCATCATCATCATCTATCCATCTTAGCATGGATATGTGGACCAATGGGAGAACAGCTGGCAGCTCCTATATGTGGATTACAGCACATTGGGCCCATGTATCTGGAGTGGTCTTGAAATCTGGGCGTGCTGGTGGACAGTGCAAGGCAGACTTTGGTGGTAGCAACATAATCAGTATTAGGAAGCATGTGACACTCACAATGAAAAGCATGCTTGGATTCCCCACAGGGGAGAAAATGCTTGAAGTACTACTGTGTGAGATTGATGAGTGTCTGCACCCACTCAATGAAAGTTGGCTTCATTATAAGTCACAACAGTTCCAATGATGTAAGATACATGAGTGGTGGTGAGGTTTTCAGGGTGCTATGCCTGGCGCACACTGCCTCAACCTCGTGGTCCAGCAGTTTCTTAGCAATCCTGATGTGAAGGATATCTTGTTGGTGGCCCACCACATCTGTGCCCACTTTGCCTGTTCTGAGAAGGCCCATGACCTGCTTTGCCAGCTTCAGAGAAAGAACAATCTGCCTCATCATTGCATAAAGCTGGATGTGGTGACTAGATGGAACTCCACACTGTGCATGTTGGAGCACTCTATGAGCAGTATAAAGCTGTGTCTGGTTATCTGCTGCTACACACCAGTTTTGACAGTGCTGGAGTGTCCATAGCTCTCACCACAGAACAGTAGCTTTTAATGGATGGACTGATTCTGCATCTCTTTGAACATGCAACACAGACAGTGAGTGGAGACACTGCCTGTATCAGTCATTCCATCCCCTTGCTACATGTGCTGAAGCAAACACTGGTTAATGTGCAGTAATCGATTGAGGCAGGTGGTGACAGTTTGGCCTTGTTGCAGCGCATGCTCCATGTATTGGATTCCAGCCTTCATATTGTGGGAATTCTGCAGTCTGAGGACTTTGTCATTGCCACCATGCTTGATCCACATTATAAGCATGGCCTTGAGTCTATACTAGACAGTGGCCATCAGAGAGAAGAAAACCTTACCAATCTTCTTGTCAGAAGGTTCAGAGGTAAAGAGATGCTCAAGAGATCAGAGGGAAACAGATGCTCAATACACATAGGGCACCTCTTCTTGTTGCTACCACCACCACCACAGTACTGTCAGCTTTACAGGCCACAACTATGCTAACAGGCAGATAAAAAACCAAAACCATCAATCCCATTTGGGATGTTTTAAGCGAGGTTGGAGTTGCACCCATGGAAGACCAGGATGAGGAGGAACATGATGAGGCATCCAGATTCAGAGCAGCACATTGCATGGTTGACTGTTTCATGACTAAACAAAAACACTGTGAATTTGGTGACGAACCATTATTGTACTGGGCGAGCAAGGTAACTGAGTACCCTTCACTGACATCTGTGGCAATACAATATCTTAACTGCCCTCCCTCTATTGTCAGTGTTGAGCATGTGTTCAGTGCTGCAGGTGCCATTGTATGTGACTGGCACATAAACCTATCACTAAAGAATGTGGAAATTCTAACATTTATAAAAATGAATAAGGGCCACATTCCATGCAAGACCATGACATCCATGTTCCTACCACATCCTCCTGACAGTCGATCTTCTGAGGAAGATGAAGAGACAGGTGGTGCTGTTGACAGAAAGATGAAGTCATACACTAGTGACACTGATGTTGATGACTCAGTTCTGGAACGTGGATACCCATCAGGTGAGAACTCTAGTCTTGTGGACTGTGAGGGCTGCTTCACTGAAGAAGGTGATACTTAAAGAAAACAGCATTGTGTGTGATGTACCTCCTTTGCATGCCATTATATTCCCATACAACATCTCAAGAATTTATGTTATTCTCATGATTGTTACTGTTCCCTTCTCTGAACTGTATTACTGCTGCTGCTGCTGCTATGTTTGCCCATTTACATGCATCCTCAACCTGTCAACAAACAGAACATAAATGTAATGTATTGCAGTACTAATAATGCCTGCTCCCACCCACCTCTGTCAACCCTCACCTGCACCACTTCATATAACAAAAAAAAAAATTAACAGCCCAGCATGCAATTCATGCCATGGGTATCAAATCCAATGAAAACATGACTCTGTCTCCTGCTGCTCCACCACCGCCTAGTCTTCAACCGGTTGTGTATATGATTTTGCTCTGTACTGCACAGCATTATCCAGTCACTGCACTGGACTGGTGATGAAGCCATGGTCCAGAGGGAAACAAGATTATGTATTCAGATCCTCCCGTATCACTTGTACTGACTTTCTCAATGTTAGCAAGGCCAGTGCCCATCCCATTATGTTCTATATTTTCAAGTGAACAACCCCTGATGTCTAGCACCAGCAAACACTTGTGTACTTTAAATGTGATTGAACAAAGTGGGAATGCTACAGTCATAAGTTCCATTCCATATCACTGCATGAGAGCAGACTCATGAGTAATTGAAACACCAGTTCAAATGATGCAAGTACCATCACTGACACTCACTCCCTGCAAGTCCTGTCCCCGAGGATTGTAAAGGTAAGAAGGAGTCACTTGGCTTGCAGTCATCATTCTAATTGTTTCTTCATATTTATAATTGAAGTATATTTTTGCCTTTCTTTTGTTGTCCCTGCAGGTTAACACCTGTCCAACATAGGTCGCCGCCTGAGTGACATGCACACTGCCAGTAGTTTGGAGTCTAACGTAAGCATAATCCTTTTTTACTCTCTGATGGTCGATTGCTTTCTTTACTGAACAATTCACTCATGAGGTGTTTGCATGGTGTATGGCTTAGCAAAGTTTTTTGGTTTTTTCTATATAAACTGATGCATGTATACCATACTAAACAATTATGACAATAATATCTGTCGTGGTTAGGTTACCTAGTTTTTTTGATGGAACTGTCCATCACTTTTCCAACAGAGGGTAAGACAGGGATAGTTTACCTACTGTCAGTGTCTGTCTGACATTGAAAACAATAACACGCTTCTTGGAATGCATTTTGCATTACATGGTTATGAACATTGTGCTAATCCTTTTCAAAGTCTGACTGCTGTACACTGCTTTGCTGTTAAAAAAGTTGAGTTTCCTGTTATTATTCTTGTGGTCACCGATGTGCACAGCTGATGATGACATTTCTTATTACATTGAAATATTAAAATGTTTTCTCTTTGATTTTTGTTCTCCCATGCAGTTACAGTGCCTGCAAAGAGTCTGACAAAGCGAGCATCTGTGTGGAACATGGGTGGATAGCAAAGGACTCAGGAACACTTCCATGACGTAAGTATCATTACTTAAATTATTTATTTATGCTTTTTTTTTGTAGACTCTGTTTTTACTTTGAAGGTCCAGGGTATCCTTCCAGAGTACCCACTCGACTGCTGCCTTTTCTCGCAGCCTGAAACCTCCCTTCCTCAGTCTCCTACTCATCCCCTGGTCCATCTAGCCCCCGGATCTCCCCTCAGGAGAGGGCCTGCCCTCCATTGGTGGCCTTTCTGAAATTAGTGGGATGGTCATGAGATCGAGCCCCAGATCAGGAGAACCGAGAAGGCTAGGTCTGGCTGTGGGATGTGGACAGGTCCCCGGGGTCTCCTTCACCTCCACTGAACCTCCAGGGTAATTTTTCATTGAAGGTTCCCCTGGAGCATGGACGTACAATGATGACTGCGCAGGAGCACTGCTGCTACTGCCACTGCTCCACCCTTTGATTGAGCCAGCTCCTGTAGAGCCCCCAGTCTCCATCAGGGACTGCCAAGGAGCTGAGAGCAGCCCACAACCCACCCCAGGAGAGGAGAGCTGTCCTCCAAATGCTCAATCCTCTCCATTTTCCAGCTGACCCCTGGTGATCCGAGTCCTTTCCCAGCGTAGCATAAGGTGTGGCATCCAGCACCTCAACCCTAAGCGCCACCAGGCTGGCATTTTAATTTTGTTTGGGGGGAGTGGTAAGTATAACAATTTTTTGAAGGGAAGAAGGGAAGAGGGGGCTTTTCGTTATCAAGGAAAACAGTGTGCCACAGTGACCAAAAGGAGGCAAAATAATTCTGCATTTCTTTTATAAGGTCATCCATAGAAGGAGTGGTCGTGGCCTGGGAAGTGCTTGACTGGGTGAACACCCCCATAGCAGTGGAGTGTGGACAAAAAATTAATATTTTTTTAATCAAAATCACCACAGGTATTCTCAGGTGGATATTGATGTAATGACTTTAGTGGGTGTCTGCCAAAGATATAATGACTGTTGCTGAGACAAATTACTCTGTTCTTTTTTCTGAAATCCAGGAACACAATGAGTGATTCTTGAAGTGCAATCCATGTGAATATTCTTTTCTGTTCTTTTCTTCTGGGTCCTCCAGTGTTGTTGATGTTTTTTAATGTGCCTGTTTCTGAAATCATCACACAGAAGAGACATCATCATCTTATGCATGCAGGATAAAGCTTCAGGGAATTACCTGAAATGATATACAGTGGATTATGCTTGTATGCACATGGTCAGGATGGGCCAAAAATGTCATACAAGTGGAATGTGCAGATATCAGAAATTCAATTGAAAACAATAGGGGGCAAATGAAGCAGACCCACAGAATGACAAATTATGTTAAAAATAAGCTTTACTACAAATAAGCACACTTTAGCTTGTTCAATAATCATTAAAAACAACAATACAAAACTGCACATTTAATTATCAGGCTTAAAAAATTCAGTAATGTAACTTTTCTTGTTACTGTTTGATACGATACACTTAAGTCTCAATTCAAACACTATAACCAGCTAAAGTCTTTTTTCTCTTTTTGCTCAACATAGTGCCTTATTTTTAACATCATGTTCCATACCTGTGCGGCTGTTGGTAGCACAATGTGTTTCTCCCCCTCCTCATCCTCATCTTCCTCTTCTTCAGTGTCAGGCAACACAAATGTGCAAATGTCTGCATCTGTTAGGACTCCAGTCATCGGCTCTAAATTGTTGATCTGTGCATAAGCCATGAAAGTGGTTTGGTCCATCCCATAGGTAGTAGCACAGCCGATGGAGGTTCGAGTAGGGCTTCTGTCTCATGGGACCATATGCCTACCTTCTGAAAGCAGTGCTTCTCTGTGTTGGGGTAACATTGGTTCAGGCTGCATGAAGCAGGTGAGTCATGTCCAACACAGTAATGTCTTTAGCAAGTTTTATCAACTCTTGCTTTGACTTGTCAATGGCACCAATAAGTTTGCTAATGATGCGCTTTCAGTAGTGGACTTTAAAATTTTGAATCACTCCCCCCCCCCCGGTCAATGGGCTACACTACTTATACTACTGTGGTACAACTGGGTGGTAAGAAGACAAGTTTAATGTTCTGTAGGGTGACTGGCTTATGAGCTGGACAGTTGTCCATTATCATGCATTTTTTTTTCATTTTCTAATCATTTTTTTGTCCAGGTCTAGTAACACTGCCGAAAAAACTTTCACTGGTCATCCATGCATTGGAATTCACCTGATATTGAATGGAAAATGCTTCCACGGTAACCCTGTGAAAACAAAGCATTTTTTTTTATTTGCCAATTAACAACAGTGGCAGCTTATCAGATCCGTCGGCATTGCTAGCAACCAGAATGGGCAGACGTTCCTTGATCTTCTACCCAACCATTCTTTCCCTCACGTTTTCTTTTTCTCTCCCTATTGCAACCTTTACTCCAGTCATCCAGGAGAACTTCTTTTCATTTCAAGATACGACCCACACTTGAGACGTCCATCCCAAACTCCAGGGCAAGTTCTTTTCAGGATACCACAGGCAGCTCTGATTTTTCCAGGACTTTAATTTTCTCCTCCAGTCACAGCACTTTGCATGACACCTTCTCCATTCTGGCTGCCATAAAGAATGAGGTAATCGCCCACTGTTTTTAACGTGTCAAGCAAGCAGATTAGCACAGCAAAAAAAAACTAAGTAGACACAAGGAGAAGGATGTTTGTTACCTCGGCAACCCCTATTGTTATGGCAAGCTGTGTGCTCTGCTTCTAATGTCTACGATTAACACAGATGAGCACTAATTAACACCTGGTCCAGGCAGAGAACAAAGACTGCAGCCTGAAAATCTGTTCAGACATTGGAAATTAACGTTGCATACAAGCGGACATTTTAACATTGACTAAACAGGGGAACAAAATCAGGATATTGTGATTTTGTGCATACATAATAATAATAATCTTTATTTATATAGCACTCTTCATTATGTACTAGAGTGCTGTACAATAAACAGAGCATGAAATACTGAAATACATTTCTGGTAAATAAATACAACTCAATAATAAAATCCAATTAAAAAAACAGCACAAAAAGCAAGTTCAAATAAGTAAGTTTTCAAGACAATCTTGAAGCTATCCAATGTCAGGCACTCATGTATCCATTGAGGGAAAGAATTCCACAGGGTAGGTGCTGCAAATGAAAATGCCCGTGATCCAGATGTTTTTAATTATACCCTGAGAATCTCCAGCAATTCCTAGTTGATTGAGCGGAGTTGTCGGAGAGGACAGTAAAGTTTCAGGAGATTTTGCAGGTAGCTCGGTCCCTGTTCATGCAGGGCTTTGTAGATCAGCAAACCGACCTTAAAGGTGATCTGCTATTGAACTGGCAGCCAGTGCAATTCACACAGCACAGGCGTAATATGACTGGATCGAGATGATCCAGACAGCAGCCTGGCCGCAGCATTCTGCACCAGCTGTAAGTGGTGGCTATCATCCCCTGGAAGCCCTAGGTAAAGGAGTTACAGTAGTCCAGGCGTGAAGTCACAAAAGTGTGGATCAGGGTTGGAAGGTCGCTAGATGGAACTAGGTGTTTAATCCGCGCTATATTCCTCAGATGGTAAAAAGAGGACTTAACCATGGCTGACTCTTGAGAGTGAAGTGACAGACCATTGTCAAGTATTATCCCCAGATTTCACACCTGTTTAGAGATTGGTAGCTGGGACCCCCAAGCCAAAGTCCTGAGGGACAACCCATCCTGACCACTCTATCCGGCGACCAAGATACACCACCAACACCTCAATCTTGTCGGAATTCAGTTTTAGCCAGCTGATATTCATATGATCCTGGATTTCTTCAAGGCAGTTGTTAAACACTATGAGCGCACTATCCTGGTCAGGTGCAAAGGACAGGTAGAGCTGTGTATCATCTGCATAGCAATGAAACCTCATCAAAAATATGCACACATCCGAATGGCATACAAGTGGAATGTACTATAATTAAGAACAGAAAACCTTCAGTGTAACATCTATTGAACTGTACATATTCAGAAAAGAAAACCACCACATCATCTAATAATTTAAAAGACTTACCTTCCAGTACTGGTACGCAGCAACTGGAATCCAGAGTATCAGTGACAACAGACTTCAGTCATATTCAGATTAATGGATTCAAGAAATACCTGCAAGGATGCAAAAACATGGATGTTCAAAAATACAGTATTTAACAGTTTTGATAAATATGCCACAGAGTAAACAGATGCAGCAAAACAAAAAACAAAAACACAATATTTACCTTCACCCGAGCCAAAACCCCCACCAAGAAAAAGTTGAAAAAATGTGCTTACCTGGCACCACTGGAAAAGGAAAACATCAATTCCCAGAAAGTAATCCAGACACTCGATGATGTGAAAAAGACACATTCAATGTTTAAAAATCAAATGAGTAACCATCCCCTTTCAATATCACATTACCTCAACAAAATAAATTAACTTAACACTCAGAGTGCAGGCGTACAGGATACAATGGGTGCCATTGATCTGTCACTGTTGTACGTGACCAGCAGCACTACAACTAATCCTTCGAAGGACATCTATTATATTTACTAGCAACAGCAGCAGCACCAGCAGCAAGACTTTTACTGTAAATTCTGAGTGTTAGAAGTCTTCATACAGTATTTTTATCGACTAGACATTGTGAATTTTCCTAATCATCCACATTATTCCTAATTGTTCTTTTTCTCATTCAGCAATTGCATAGCTGTCTAGCAGCAAAATCTATATGATATGTGTTTTTTTCTGGCAGGAGACATACTGGGGTACAATAAGTGGCATACTCCCTTGACATAAATAATTTCTCATTTTATTCTGAGTGATTTCTCATGGAATTGTGAATGTAGTACAATGGATGAGAGATAAAGCAAGAGGACAGCAGTTTTTTACTTTCACCACTATGTGATGTGTTTTTCTAGCAGGAGACATACTGGGGTACAAGAGGCATATTCACTTGACAAATATTTTCTCATTTTATTCTGGGTGATTTGTCATACAAACATGTGAAGTTGCAAGCAGATTAAGGCCTTCTGGTCTATCAAGCCTGCTTGATTGCACAGCTAGCAACCCCTACACTGCAGTTGCCCCTCCCGCCACTCCCCACTATCCGTGACCCTCCCCCTTACCTTGTCCCATTCCCTTTTGAAGCAGCCCACTGTACTTACAGGACACCACTTCCTCAGGCAATGCATTCCACCCAGACACCACCCTTTCTGTTGAAAAGTGTCTCCTCATTTCCTTCCTGAATCTTCCCACTCCACTCTCAAATCATGCCTCTAGTGTCCTTCTCCCCTTAACTTGAACAGCCCCTCTGTGCTTGTCTTGTTTATACCTTTCAAGTATGTGAAGGTTTCAATCATATCCCCCATCTCTCCTCCAGGGAGTACATGTTCAACTACCTCAACCTGCTCTCATATGACATGTCCCCTAGTCCGTGCATCATCTTTGTTGCCCTGTGCTGCACCCTCTCCAGTAACCTAATGTCCTTCTTCAGATAAGGGCACCAGTACCTCATGCAGTACTCCAAGTGTGGCCTGACCAGTGCTCTATACAGTGGCAAGATCACCTCACCCCTCCTGGAGGATATACCCCTGGCAATACAACCCAGCATCCTGTTGGCCTTGGCTGCCACCTTCCTACACTGTGCTGAGTGGTTCATTGACCCAGTTATGATCACTCCCAGATCCTTCTCTTCCTCTGTCATGGCTAACTGAATCCCCACTATCTGATAGCTTCTCCCTGGTTTCTTTTTGCCAAAGTGTAGTACTTTACACCATTTGGTATTACTCCTCAGTTGCCACTTGTCTGAACAGGCCTCCAGTTTTAAAAGATCATCCTGCAACCCCTACCATCCTCCTGTGTCATGTACTACTACTCCATTTTGGTATCATCCGCAAATAGGCTGATCTTGCTCTTGGTGCTGATTGAGATGTCTGCTATGAAGATTCCGAACAACACTAGCCACAGAACAGAGCCTTGCAGTACCTCACTTGTCACCACTCTCGCAGCTGAGAGCTCCCCTCCTTTCACCACCCTCTTCTGTCTCCCTTGCAGCCAGTTCACTACCCAGCCCACCACCTTCGCCCCCATCCCATGCCCTCCAGCTTACTTCCCAGGCTCCCATGCAGCACTGAATTGAATACCTCACTGAAGTCCTGGTACAGGATGTTCACTACATGACCCATGTCTAACTGCCTAGTTACCCAGTCATAGTACTCCACCAGGTTGATCTGACAGGACCTACCAGAGACAAACCCATGCTGCCTACCTTCCTACAGCCCATTGGTCTACAGAAAGGAAACCAGCCTCTCTTTCAGGATTGTCTCCATCAACTTCCCCATGATGGATGTGAGTCTTACTGGTCTGTATTTCCCTGGTTCATCCTCAGGACCGCTCTTGTGGAGGGATACCACGTGAGCCATCCTCCAGTCTGGAGGTATGCTCCATGAGTCCAGGGAGGCATTGAACAGGTCCATCAAGGGCTCTTCCAGGACCATTGCACTCATGGAAATGTGCATACAGTGCAGCAGACAAGAGAGGGACATAGCAGCAGGACTGCAGTTTTTCACTTTCACCACTATGTGATGTGTTTTTCTGGCAGGTGACATACTGGGGTACAACAAGTGGCATATTCCCTTGACATAAATATTTTCTCATTTTATTCTTGTGGTTTCTGATGGAAGTGCACATGTAGTGCAATGGACAAGAGAGGGACATAGCAGAAGGTCAGCAATTTTTGACTTTCACCACTATGTGATGTGTTTTTCTAGCAGGAGACATACTGGGATAAAACAAGAGGCATATTCACTTGACATAAATATGTTCTCATTATATTCTTGTGATTTCTCAGGGAAGTGCACATGCAGCACAACTGACAAGAGAGGGACATAGTAACAAGACAGCAGTTTTTTACATAAATAATTTCTGATTTTATTCAGGGTGATTTCTCTTGGGAGTGTGCATGCAGCACAATGGACAAGAGAGAGATGTAGCAGAAGGACAGCAGTTTTTGACGTTCACCACTAAGTGACATGTTTTTGTAGCAGGAGACATACTGGGGTACAACAAGAGGCATACTCACTTAACATAAATATGTTCTCATTTTATTCTGGGTGATTTCTCGTGGAAGTATATATGCAGCACAATGGACAAGAGGGAGATGTAGTAGAAGGACAGCAGTTTTTGGCTTAAATATTTTCTCATATGATTCTTATTAACTTCTCTGGGCCATTGCACACCAGACACCCCTACAAAAGAATGACCAGGTAGTATTACAATGGTGTGTGATGAATTCAAGCCAGTATTTAATTCACCTGTATGAATATCTCAAAACCTTTCAAAACAACACTAATGGGAATTATATTGCTATTTTGTGGGGGTCATCTTCTATCCAGTAAGTAATCATGCTCTTAGAATTTACTGTTAGACACTGTCAACTATGTAGTGGCAGGCAACAAGATGTGGTGGCCTCAGGCCTGCACAGTTTTGCAAAGATAGTAATGATTTTTGGGTTGTGTTTTCATCTCACTTTTGGTAATTGTTTTTGAATTTGTACTGTATCAGGGGTGGCAGAAACAAATACAACACTGAAAATCAGGACAGACAACTCTACCATAAACCTAGGATGATTAGTACAGAACGGAAAAAATCTTGGATATAAAGAAAGGTATGAACAAGACAGTTATTTCCTGGGAAATGTTACAAAGAGAGTATAAAGTAGTAGGATAAGACATTAGACAAGGTAGACAAGAGGAGAGAAAATGTTTTTTGCCTTTTTTATTTCCTTTTTACAATTGTGGGTGGAACTAACAGGAGTATTGCATGTACAAAAGAAGTGATGTCATGTTTTCTGTCCGTGAAACTGACTGAAGGTGTAAATAGTCTCCTCCACCTTACCCTCCGCCAAGCAATGTTTTCCACCCTCAAATAAATACACTTTCATGTTAGTCAATGGTTGCAGGGTACTATTTTCATTCTTAAATGGGTGGTACAAGAACTGGAACCTGAGAAGTGGGAGGCAGCATTAGGTTTTTTTTTTTGGAGTAAGATTCACCTCCGCCTCCACCCCAAACTTTTTTCTGATTCATGTGGGAAGGGCATGAGATAGCTATAGCATGCTGTAACCAGATATACTAGTTTGGGACCTTATCAACCAACGGAAGTGCCTGTGTAGTGGAGAACAGAAGTTATTTAATGCCTTCAAATTGACTTAAAATTCCTTTGGAACAAATGATTATCAGAGCCACCTGGGGCTCAGAAGGGTACCTAGACACACATCTAGCTCTGTAAGAAAATGTTCATTTTTTTGTGGGGGCTGTGGGATTCAAACTCAGATCTAACTGCCCAGATCATCAATGCTATAAAATGTTATAATTAACAGACTCTATCTGTTTTCTTACAGAAACTCCACTCAGTTAGATTTCAAGTATTTGCTAAATTGTAAATGTAGGTATCAGCATTCTGTTAGTAGTTAGTGCTGATTGTGGTCTGTGACAAGATATTTTTTTTTTATAAATGAAGTGCATGGTAGGAAGCTGAAAACAGACTTTGATGATAAAGTGTGTTCTTTCTTTTAAGTTTGAGATGTATTAGAAAACACTGAATGAGAAAACAATTGGTGATTTTAAAAGCTATTCTGATCAGAGCTGACATAAAAAAAAATCTTAACTATTTTTTATTTTATCATGGACACTAGAAATAGGATGTCAGCATTCACTCCATTAAAAATGTTTTTCAATTTTTTTTATAGCATCTTGCCAAGGTAATCTTTCCAGAATGCAGTCTGTCACGGGGGGGAGGGGTGAAATTGTTTTAATCATGAAGCATTGATGTTAGTAATGCATTTAGAAATAACATTTTTAATTGTCTTTACGGTTAAACATGCAGTTTCATGTCAGGGCACATTTTTTGGGGGGTAAATTATTTTAAACATGGGCACAGTACTTGGTAAATACAAACTTTGATGATAAAGTGTATTTTTTCTTTCAAGTTTGAGAAGTATGTATTATATATAAGTGTAACCATATTGTAAATGGTTAAGTAGGCAGTGGTTTAAGGTTCTGAGCTACAAACCTGGAGACCTGGGTTTGACTCTCAAAGCCCCCACTTACATACTGTGTGACCCTGTGCAAATCACTTAACTTCCTTGTGCTCCCAGGTCACACCTGTAAGCAAGCTTTCAGCTTAGCGTGTCTCTCCTGGTAAAAAAAAAAGTGCCTAGAATTATTTTTTTTTATATAGTTGAGTTTATATGTGGTAAGTATGTAGGGTATGATGTTTTGAATGTGGCAGTAGGATTTAGCATGTGCACTGCTTTAAAATAATTTCACAGTATTTTATACTTTCTTAAAAAGATACTCCACATTTGTGTGGGGCTGTGGGATTCAAACCTAGATCTACAGATTTGCAGAGAAGAACCTTTAACCACTGTGCTATACTGTCTCCCTAGTTCTGGCGGTCATCTGTTTTATTGAATCCTGGCTGTGACTATAGGTGTTTACAACTGAATGATAATAACCACGTTTGCTTCACTTGCAAATAGGTAGGCATTTGTGTCTAATTTATGTTTGACTTACTGTAGGTTACACATAGAATCTGAAAAATTCATAACATGCTGTACTGTGATTCAATGAACTGATAAATGGGGATTTTGGTTTCTTTCACAAATTCATTTTTCCTGACCATGGATATACTAAAACAAAAATTTCTCAACAAAATATTTTTAAATAAACAATTTAACTCACAGCAGCAGAAGAAGCATGTTTGCATTAAAAGCTTAGTGGTGTGGATGTAGAGGCACCAGTATTTAAGCATGACTTTGGTAGAGGATTAATTGTGGCTTGGCGGTGAGGGAGTGAGTCTTGATATTTGTAACATCATAGTTTTCTGAAACTTCAACCTTCAATGGGTTAGACTCTGCAGCCAACTGTTCAGTATATCACTAAGCCATATGCAGTGTGGTATGGGTAAAACCCAGATCACCAGACCAGGACCAGTACTGTAAAATCTGCACTGGGCACAGCTTGTGAAAATGTTGCTGATCCATTGGATCAAATAAATACATGCAAATAAATAAATAAATACTCTGCTTCACCTCGTGCTTCAACCCACCACAGGAGTGACGTTATTATATGATAACACACACCCTGTCATACTTTATTGCTTAAACATGCCCTTTCTCAATGTACTATACTTTGATTCAGTTAGTGTATGCAACAGCCTTCATGTGAAAACTCTGGGCTTCTCTTTGACTCCTGATGTCTATTTGCTTTAGCTATTGTATATTGTTTGAACTGCTTTGGTCTTCTTGATGTGGTGCCTGTGTGCCTAAACTAAGTAATCTGTTTATCTACTGCTACCCATGTATCTCCAGTGAATGATTGTTATAACTGTATGCTCTCTGAGTCATTGTTTTTGGACTTGCTAACTGTACTGTCTTTGTATTAGTTTCAACGAGGTGCCTTTGTTAAATGAGTCTCTGACTCAACGGTTTGTAAATCTGATATTTTTTAAATAAATAAATTTTTATGATTAAGCCCATAAAACACCCTTATCTAGTTAATGCCTTCACAGTCATAGTGGCTCTGCCAGAGCTTATTTTGCTTTTTGTGGGTTTTTTGGGGGAGGGGGAGGGACAATACCACTTGATGAACATACACTTACTACATACAGAAATGAAAAAAGGGTCAGGAAAAAAATTAAGGGGCACTGCCTCTGACATGCCCATGTCGCTCCTCAGCTAGCTTCAGCAAGGAGGGACAAGGAGGAGAAGAAAGAGGGGAAGATGGTAAATTGAGTAGCATGGAAGGGCTATAATTCAAGGACAGCCATAGGACAAAGTGGTGTGGTCATGGAGAAGGAGGGAAGAGGGTAAAATGTGGAGTGGGGAAGGGCTATGACCCAAGGACAGGCACAGGAGGTAGTGGTGTGGTTCATACATTCATAGGTTTATATGTAGAATATGAGTCTGGAGGTCAAACAGATCTATAGTGACTCATCACTTATCAGTGGTACTGTTTGCATTTTAAGGTTCCCATATGCTGATCAAACAACTTTTTCAAATGATTCCACAGTCCGGCATGAAACCACATCATCTGGAAGCCTACTCCATGCAGACACCACACACTTACTAAACCATTTCCCCCTTTTGGCTGTTCTGCTCACTTTTCTTGTCCATTTACAGTATGATCTGGTTGCCCATGGTTTATGACAATTCTGCAAACCAATGGCTTCCCATATATACTCATTTTTATTTGATTATAGATATAACATAAATCCCCCCATCAATCTTCTGTATTCTACAGAATACAGACCCAGATCACTCAGTCTGTGTGGTCATGGAGCAGAGAGGAGAGAGAGCATTTGGAAGAGGCAGAACAAATGGTTAGGGAGAGAGAGTTCTAAAGTTTAGGAAAGCAGAAAGAGAAGACAGCTTGACCAGCAAAAGATTTTAATTAAACATTAATACAACTAACCCACATGGTAGCACATAATATTGGCTAAGTAATTACGGCGAAGTCAGAAGGGCAATTCAAAAACATCGATTGCAAGAAGGGTGACATACAAGTAATAGCAACCTTGTAATAATGGTGACTTCACAGGTATTGTGATGGTAACAATCAATAAATGCCTCAGAGTTTGATATATAGAAATGGGGGGGTTCAGGGGCACAGCCCCCTCCCTGTGGAGGCTGTGGGGGGCAGAGCCCCCCACATGAATCCAGCTCACTAATTGTATGGAGCAGCTGTTCTCAGGTGCTGGCTGTGCCCCAGGGAGGAGGAGGTACCGTGACTTAAATGAGTGGCTTAGTATGATGGTGGGAGAATATGCTGTCTGAGTACCTGAGAGGACTTGCCTGTAACATTCAATTTCAGGTGTAGTGTGCCTGAGACATCTCCTGTTGTATGGTGCAAATACCTGTGAAATTCATTAATTTAGATGGTCGCCATTATTTAGCTTCACCATTTCTGTCTTCACCCTTATGGATTCACCGTTTTGATGGTCGCCCATTTTACATCGCCATTATGACATGGAACCAGTCACATTATTAATTCTATATCTCTTCTGCCCCATCAGTCATTCCCCTAGTTTTTATTTTGATAAGTTGATAACCATTTTTGTTCTTTGGTCATTTTCACAACTTATTGTTTGTTTTAATAGGCATGGAAAACCAGCAGAGTTTTGTTGCTTGTAGGGGGAGTTGAGGTTGAACATTTTCACAGCATGGAGATTTCTCAGGTCTCACCCTTGACCGGGCACCTCTCCAGGCTCCAGCAGCAGTGAGCAGTGTGGCTCAGTATTTACGGCCACCACCGAAACATTCCATCCGGGAAGCATAATCCAGGTACGCTCTTCTTTGAGACCTCACCCTCACTGGACACTTGCTTCTAGAAGCAGCATGCTATTGGCTGCTTAGCCCAGGATGGCCACTGCTTTTGGCTCTCTGCCTCCGAAGCTGAATCTGCTTCTAAAACTCCTTCTCTGCTCTGTCTCTGCCTTTCTTTAAAAGTTGTTGTTTCAAATTTTTACTGTTTTAATATCTATTTTGGATAGGATTGCCAAATGCCGTGTTTTAATCTAATGCCTATGTGAGAAGTGGAAACTGTAAAGATATCTGTATACATAAGATTGTGCTAGTACAAGATTAACAGTGCTAAGGATTTCTCTCTAGACTTCCCTCAAGCTTCTGCCCTTCACTCCCTCTGTTTTGCCTCTCCAGCCAATTCCAAGCCCCTGCAACTCCTGCCTTTCACCATTTCTGTTTTTCCTTTTTCTGGCTTAATTAAAGCTAATGCAACTCCTGTCTCTCACCCATCCTGCTTTCCCTCACTGGCTTATTTTAATGCTTCTACAACTGCTGAGTTTCACTGTCTGCAGTAATTCCTCTCTATCCCCCACCATTCAAAGCTATTCAAACTCTCACTTATTTAAAATACTTTGATGCCTTAGCACCGAAAACTGCCCTGCAACCAATTCTCTGGCTAACCCCCAACCCCCACTTTAGCTAACTCCTCTCTTTGTTCTCTGTTGTCTCAAATCTAACACACCCACTGATTAAGTACTGCCTGCTCTGCTGGCCACTACAATGTGCCCTAATCTGTCTTTTGTTTCCCTCTCTCAGGATTCGCCCTTGACTGGGCATCTCTCCAGGCTCCAGCTGCAGTGCACAGTGTGGTTAGACATTTACAGACGCTGCCCACACTTCCCATCCTCGCAGCATAACCCAGGTATGCCACTCTCCAAAGCCTCACCCTCATTGGACACTAGCTCCTAGAAGCACCACACTATTCACTGCTTACCCTATGACACCCACTGTTATTGGCTGTCTGCCCCCTGAAGCCAAATCTGCTTCAAAAACTCATTCTCTGCTCTATCTCTGCCTTTCTTTAAAAGCTGTTTTGAATTTTCTCCCACCACCGCCCCAGGAATTCTTTAAATACACTTTATGCACTTTGTGTCCACCCTCCCAGGTGCAGCTGTCATTCTCGCTCTCTTAAGGCAACAGTAAACACTGTCTATTAAGGGGACAGATACCTAAGATGCTATTATGTATACATACTGGCATACTAACAGAAGATCACTCATAAGCCTCAGTTTAATGGCTGTCCTACTTCTACCTACTCTGGTTGAAATATCTGACAGGTTTTCTGTTGACCTCCCCTGTAGTGACATGCAATCACTGTGCAGCCCAGCTTTGCATAGACTTGAAATTGTGGAGCATTTTGTTGATGATTCTGGAAGCCTCTGTTTATGCAATCACCCTACTAGATTGAATCAGCCACCACCCATCACCTCAGAACTAGTTATGGCCCTGATGTGTACATACACACCCAATAAAATCCCATGTTAACATAGCCTCAGCAGGCACAAACAGTCCCTAACCCTGAAAACCTGGTGGAAACATTACATTACTAGGATTATTATTATGTTATTATTGTCTGGAAATGTTCACCCTAACCCAGGCCCTACTGACTTAGGTAACACCACACCTAATGGACATCTACAAATTATTAAGCAATAAGGCATGACATGGGTTTAGATTAACAGTCTGTTAATCACCCCCAAGGGGTGTAATGTGGCACAAGGCACAGCCGAGTGCCATATTGCCCCAGGGGGTGATTAACTGACTGTTAATCCAACTCCTGGTAGTGCCGTATTGCTGTTATGAAAAATTGTTCCAAAAGAAGTTTGTTAAAAGAATACTTTTTGAATGCTTTCCTCATTTGGGGGAGATTTTTAATAACATATTTCTCCCACCAACAATTTAAGAATGCTGGTTTAAAATCAGAATGCATCATTCCAATCATTCAGCAGTGCTAGAGGATAGAATGTTGACTTGAAAAATCCATGTGTCATTGTGATCAGGCTGTACATGACAGTGTAACATGGATTAATATAAGGCTGTTGGAATCCTAACAGCCAATTACATTGCAGCATTTCGGAGAACCTTTTTATAATAACTATTAATATTGGGAGCCTCCTACCTAAATTTTCCCAATTCCAGGCCTGGGTTGCAGTTCACAAACCTGATATTTTCTCACTCATCAAAACGTGGCTCTCACACAAGGTTCCAGACACCTCAGTCTCAGTTGATGATTATACCAACTTCCAACTAGCTAGACAGGCCAAGGGAGGGGGTGGATGCCTCATCTACCTGAGCAATAATATTAGAGGTCAAGTCCTGTCTAATAACATAAACTCTAAGGACACCCAAATACTTTCACTTAAACTCTCTGTCCTCCAAAGTAAGACACTAGTACTGACTACTGTTTACATACCCCAAGAAAACAAGGCCCTGGACTTGATCAAGTCTATGAACACTTTAGTCAGGTCAAACAAGGCTGGGAACAAGTAATCCTTGGGGACTTCAACACCAACTGGTTGGCACAGGATACATTAGCTACCAGAGACAAAATATTCAGCCTTTGCCTAACACAGATGGTCACCCTTGCAACCAGGGTAAATTACCATACTGGTACCAGTACCCTT
Source organism: Neoceratodus forsteri (assembly GCA_016271365.2). Lineage (NCBI taxonomy): Eukaryota > Metazoa > Chordata > Ceratodontiformes > Ceratodontidae > Neoceratodus > Neoceratodus forsteri. Next base: position 452,830,016 of record CM028131.1, read on the forward strand.
ATCGACTCGCTCTGTTGTTTAAACACTCTTGGTGTGTAGGGTAAACAATAAAAATAATAGTAATAATATGGATTCTTGTGTCTTGGAGTCTGCCAAGAAACATTCGTAAACAAGCAAGGAGTACTAATAAAGTTTATTATGCTACTTATGCCAAGCATGTGACAAAGAAAATCATAAGGGAGATGGGTTTCTCACCATTCCTAAAAAATGTACAAAATATCCAGAACTGTAGATCTTAGGTTCTCTAAGATCTTGTTCTATCTCTCCCCATGCTCCAGCTCTCTGCCCTTCTAGAGAAGCTACAGTAGTGTCTCGAGCGAGATGCAATGGGTTGCAGACAGCTTAATACTGCAGATAACAGCATAGCAACAGATATTACAACATAGTTACAATATGAGAAACAATATGTATTGATCCTAAGTCATTCTCCATTGGATAATGACTTAGAAGACAGAATTAGTAATGAGAATCATATGAGACAGAATATGCTTCCGTTAGCATTATAGCTTAGACAAAAGAAATGCTGACAGTTCAAAACTACATGCGGCATTTCTAGCTTATGCCAGTATAAAACATTAGACATAATAAAGGCCTTCTGTCTCTGTCAGCTTGCTTAGACAAAGAGAACTGCTGACAGGCATATCAGTCTGAGTGTAAAACACATTACATATAATTATATGAGAATATAAGTATACAATAATCACTGATGATCCCTCTGAGTCATCTTATCAGTGATTAGGTAGATTATATATGGAATATCTATAAAAGACAAACATAATCTAGATAAATGTATTATAGTGAGGTATAATAAATCATTTATGACAATATTAGTATATCTTAGCAGCAAAGCAGATTCCTAGCACTCATATCTATATATAAGTGCAAAATATCAGTATCCCAATATAACAGACCAGGAATACAGTGTGAGGTGTATGTGGGATGATAGGGGGCATAACCAGGTGTAACAATCCCCTCTTTGTTGCCCTAATTGCAAAAGTGGCAACGCAACAAAAAGATGAAGGTTAGGCACCATTCGTCTACACATTTGCTGCAGCCACATCCAAGAGCAGGGCCATTCTTGATGCCCTACAGGTGGCAGGCATTAAACAGCTAGTTTCGAACCCACTCGTGAGAGGGAGCAATCTTAGACCTCAGACTCTCAAACGGGGCAGTGAGAGGATCTCAGATCTAGAAGTGGGTTGCCATCTGGGACAAGTGACCATCAAACAGTGTGGTTCACATTAAACTCAGCTACAGAGTCAGCGGCTACAAAAGTGAGGGTACTGGACTTTAGGAGGGCTGACTTTGGCAAGATGGGAGAGTGCCTCAGAAAAGCACTAGCAAAAGGCTAGAAGGAGGTGTGGACCAACAATGGGGAATTATCAAAACTACCATCACAGAGGCAACAAGCATTTGTGTGAAGCAAATAAACAAATCAAATGAAAGAAAAGCCACTATGGTTCTCAAAAAGAGGTGGCTGAAAGTCAGGAAGAAAAAAGATAGCATTCCGGAAGTATAATGAAACACAGAAGGAGCAGGACAGAGAGCTGTACCAGTTAAGGAAGAAGGAAGCAGGGAAGGAAGTCAGAATAGCAAAGGCCCAAACTGAGGAAAAGATAGCCAACTCAGTTAAGAAGGGGGATAAAACCTTTAGTAGGTACATCAGCGAGTGTAGAAAGACAAAGGAAGGGATAGTGAGGCTGAATAGAATGAACGGTGGGTGGGCAGAGGGGGACAGTGAAAAAGCAGGAATACTGAACGAATATTTCTGCTCAGTATTCACAAAAGAGGAGGGGGAAGTGCCTAATCCAGTTAACAGAAGCACTCTTGATGGGGGTCGATCCCAGTCCTTTCACAGAAGAAAGGGTTCTGCAAGAACTCCTAAAACTGGAAGGTGGACAAAGCAATGGGTCCTGATGGAATTCACCCCAGAATTCTAAAAGAATTAAGGGAGGAACTAGTGAAACCACTGGCTACTCTTTTAATAAATCATGGGAGGATGGTGTGGTACCGAGGACTGGAGGAAGGTGGATGTGATTCCCTTCACAAAGTGGGTCCAAGACAGAGGCGGAAACTACAGACCTGTCAGTCTGACCTCTGTGGTAGGGAAAGTGATGGAGTCACTTGAAGGAAAGAATAGTCGAGTACCTAGAGGTCAGTGGAGCACAGGACTCAAGGCAGCATGGGTTCACAGTGGGAAGGTCTTGTCAGATTAATCTAATAGATTTCTTTGACTGGGTGACCAAAGTAGTAGACCAGGGAGGGGCTGTGGACATGGCCTACCTAGACTTTAGCAAGGCATTTGACACAGTCCCACACACAAGATTAATAGTCAAATTAACCAGCCTGGGAGTGGGACCCAGGGTGGTAGCCTGGCAAAACATTGGCTGGACAACAGGACACAGAAGGTAATTGTAAATGGAGTCCACTCTGAAGAAAGGGGGTTACTAGTGGAGTACCGCAGGGTTCCAGATTGGGTCCAGTCCTTTTAATGTCTTCATCAGTGACATTGCAGAGGGACTGGAAGGAAAAGTATGCCTTTTTGCAGATGACACAAAGATCTGCAACAGGATTGACACACAAGGAGGCGTGGAAAGGATGAAAAGGGACTTGGCAAGGTTGGAGGAATGGTGAGAAGTATGGCAGCTAGGATTCAATGCAAAGAAGTGCAAAATAATGCACCTGGGAAACAAGAACCCAGGGGAAGAATACACAATTGGTGGGGAGGTAGTAACATCAACAAAAAAGGAAAGGGACCTGGGGGTAATCATATCAGATGGCCTTAATGTTAGCAAGCAATGTGAGAAGGCAGTAGGGAGGGCTGGGGGTATACTGGGATGTATAGGGAGAGGCAGCATCAGCAGAAAACAGGAAGTTGTTATCCCTCTGTACAGACAGTTGGTGAGACCCCATCTGGAGTACTGTGTCCAGTTCTGGAGACCCCATCTCTGCAAGGACATAGACAGGATAGAGGCAGTCCAGAGGAAGGCAACTAAATGGTGCAGGGTCTGCAAGAGAAGCCGTAAGGAGAGAGACTAAAGGAGCTTAATATGTATACCCTTGAGGAAAGAAGGAGGGGACATGATGGAAACTTTTAAGTACCTCAGTGGAATCAACAAAGTCCAAGAGGGTAGCATCTTTCAGAAAAAGAGACTTGCAAGAACAAGAGGACACAATTTAAAGATAGAAGGAGGGTGGTTCAGAGGCAATGTGAGGAAGTATTATTTCACAGACAGGGTAGTGGATGCATGGAACAGCCTTCTTGAGGAGGTTGTGGGGTCTAAAACTGTGGGAGAATTCAAGAATGCATGGGACAGACATAAGGCAATTCTTGTGGGGGGTAGGAAGAAATAGGCTGTTGGTTAACTAGGATCTGCAGCCTATCCTTTAGGTAGGGAAATGGGCAGACTAGATGGGCCTAGTGGTCCTTATCTGACGTCAAAGTCTATGTTTCTATGTTTCTATGTAGACCCGTGGCACGAACCTGATAGATGAATATTAACTGGTCACACAAGTATTTCAGGGTTTTCCTTAAACAACAAAATGTAATTATAAGGGAAAATGTTAGTAAATCTTGTATTACTATAAACATTTGGAATAAAACTTCAAATGGGGTTTTCCAATATCAAAACAATCAGCAAATACTGATATGTATCAGGTGTGTATCTGTTCTATTAGGAAGTAATTAAAGAGACAAACATAAGTTGGATATTAAAAATAAGTAAAAATTGAGATTAGAGCATCAAGATAGTTAGGACTAGACTTAATGATATCTGGTTCCGGATGGGAACAGGTATGATTACTGTATAACCTATTACCTGTTTATGGAATAAAAACAGAAGTTAGAAAAGTTCACTTTGCATAACTTTTAGTCCATATCAGAAGAATGTATAGTTGGTCACCACACAGTGTTCCACATCAGCAGAATATACCACCTTGAAGGATGGCATTTTTCAGTTGGTAAGTTGAACAGGACACAAAATGTCAATGTCCACAAGGCATAAACTACGAACAATACCACGGATAAACCCAGGATTCCTTCAAGTATTAGATGAAGATTCATAGTTCAAATTCGATGCATTCAGAGTTTCTAAAGGTTGATCAAAATGTGCGGGAGGCAGCAGTATTTTCATAGGCCTCAGCAGGGGATGCATTAGATTGCACATTGAGTTTTACAATGGAATAGAAACAGTGTTCAGTTGAAGATGATCACACAGCTGCACAAAGTGTAAAAGTTTATGACAGTACCCAGCTTGTATGAGGTGCCAGCCAGGCTTGGAAAACAAGCAGTGAAGAAAATGGATTCTTGATTGTAGATCAAATGAAGAAGAGTCTTCTTGCTGAGTTAGGGGATTGCCCATACCCCAGACTAGCTTCATGATATGCATAACAATGAGCTTGATTGTAGAATCTTAATTGACTGGACTGAATACAGTTTATTTGAAAGTTCACAAGTGGAAGCCTAATTTCAGTTATTAGGCCTGTATTCACAAGTTGGTAATACAAGTTGGAAGATGTAACATCTGCATAAAAGGTGATGTTCCTTTCAGGTACGACATTTAAAGTTCAGAGTCAGTCACGATCCCAAGACCTCATGGTAAATGAGGAAAGGAGGTAGTTTCAACCTTTTCACGATGAAAGTTCCCATCAAGATGATCAATAGAATGGGCAGTTGCCAGATGATCAGAGATGGATGTTGCCGGATAAAAATGTGGCAATGACACTGTGAGAGTCACAAACATGGCTTCCTGGATTGTGCAGGAATAAGTTTCAAAACATGTAGCAATGATGTGGTGACATATCTGAGGTTCCTTGCCATTGACAAGGGACTAGTACAAGATTCAAATAAACATTTGTTAACACATGCAATAGAAGTACAGAATGTGGCAATGCCTCTGACCCATACATCTGTCATGTATGAGATCAAGGATATATCCTAATTCCAGATCCTGGAAGAGATAACCAAAGGGTAGTAAGAACATAATAGCTATAGGCAGTGCAAATGACTTTCCTAGCTATGTGATGCTCATCTGCTTCCTTAATGTGAGCATAAATGATTTCATTAACAAGAACATTTGTCAGGTCAAACCCCTTCACAATATCCTTAATATTGTAAATATAAATCACTCCTAATGAGCAAAATCATGTATACCATGCAATGGGGGGGGGGGGGGGGGTATGATATTATATTTCATACTATACGAACCTTTAACGTATGTGATTGAATAATGGCTATATAAGCCTATTTCAAATTTATTTATTTTATTTATTAAATTTTGTTGACTGGGTAGACCCACTGAGCCCTGAAGGTCCCTTTTTCTGGGGCGACGCAGGATAACAATACAAGATAAAATACAGTGGAGAAAAACTTTGGATTACATAGGTTGTTCAAGCATAAGGTGGTTACAGACAGTGGTTACAGATATGGTTATCATCATGACACAGTTTTGCCTTGGTACTACTTGGCATAGAGATATACATGAGGTAGCACTGGTCCCTAGGTGTCCAGATACTAGAGGGAGGTACATGGTCGGCTCACCTTTGGGAAGGTTTGATGCAGAAAAAGGGGATACCTTAAGAGTCATGGCAGTGGCATGCACTTGTGACCAGTATATGGGACTTGAGCCTGGTGCAGAAATTCGTGAGTGAGGAGGCGTCCTGGACCAAAATATGTCAGATCCAAAGAGGTCTGAGTCTAAACCTGTGGTGTTTTTTTTTTAATAAAAAACAAAACAAAAACAAAATGCCTAGTGCGTTTGGGTAGATTTACAGTAATAGGATGTACCACTAGCAGTCAGGATGTGAACATCCTGTGTATGTGTATGTGTGGTGCTATCAGTCCCTGTATAGGGAGTTATTAATGACTACCTGGTATGCTGCCAGAGTATTCAATCACATTATTATGAAAAAAAAAATGTCAGAAATGTTTGTTGTGAAACATATAACAAATCATTCCAAGTTCTAAAGGGTGAAATTTAAAATCACTGGGATGTGTGGGTCAGGGTTCTATTTTGGGAACTCAGTATTAAGTGTCACAAATTATGAAGCATCATAGGGTTAAAAACATTAAGGTCTAATGGCTTTTATTGCCATATAATTTTGGATGCAAAAATCTTGATTATCAATAAAATGTAAACAGGAGCTCAGATCAAGTCTAGCTGCTAGAATTGATCCAAAGCAATGATCATAACATTCCATAGGGCCTCACTACATTTTTGGACAATGAATATGTATTTTAGGACTTTAGTGTGAATTCCATAGGATGCAATTAAATCATGTGGGCTTGTGAGGTATTTTGCCTCAACAATTTGTTTAGGATTAGTTCACTGGTTCTTATCTGCAATACAATGTGCAGTTTGGGCTTGTAAGAAGACCCATGCTTCTAAAAAGAATAATAAACATAAAAGCAAGCATCTCTCTCTGGAACCTAAAAGAAAAGAGAAAAGAAAAACAAGGTTAGTTTAATACTATTCCGCCCATTGGGGTACAGAAAAGTAATTTCATCCCCTTTAAACAGGTTCGTTTGATTGGCATATAGCCATTTATCAATGACTGTTATAGTGAGGCAGTCTAACTTGGTAGACTGCTGGACTGAGTTTGTTTAAAATGGGATACGGCATGTTGTTGAGCCTTGCCCATGCATTGTAAAGCAAACAAGTGTACCTTTTGGATGTCTTGTTTGAGATATTTAACATATTTATCTACTGATGCTCCATCAGCAGTGGCAGTACACAGATCCAGAAGTAAATGTTCAGGGGGTCTCATGGACCATCCAATCATGATTTCAAAAATGGGGTACGCTGTGTACCTGCAGAAGGCGTCCCTCTTATTGCCAAAAGGAGTAAAGGCAATAATTAATTGTAGTCCTTTGGGTCTTTTCTGAACAAGTTTATTATAACATAACTTTGATCTGCCTGTTAGCCTATTCCACCTGTCCTGATGACTGTGGATGGTAAGGGATATAAAACTTTTGTTTTACCCATAACAAATCCAGAATTTCCTGCATTACTTTGGCTAAAAATCCAGAGCCCTGTAATCAGAATTTAACTTTGGGGTAAAACCCTACCTAGTAAATAGCTGGTTTACCAAGGCATTTGCAGTCACTTTGACTGTGTTGTTCTGTTAGGTTGGTGATCACTAGTGAAAGCTAGTTGTCGTTGTTAGTGGTTGGCATAGGGCCAATGTAGTCAATCTGGATATTGTTCCAGGGGTCTTTTTGCCTCTGGGAAAACAATATATTTGTCCTAGCTGGTATAGGATTGTTCTGTGCACAGATCAAACAGACTGATGCAGTGTTCTACATCATTTCTCATGTGTGGCCATAAGACAGAGGAATTCAGTATGTATAGGGTTTTTAGTGACTCACTGGTGTCCACCAGTCGTAGTATTATGTACTTGCTACCGTAGATAAAATCTTCTCTCAGGTGTTCGGGAATTATCCATAACTTTTCATCAATGTTACAGTAGTGATGTTCCAAATGAGTAGGCCATCACTGGATAAGTGAATGTAATTTTCACTTTCTCTAAGAGCTATTTCTGGAAGTCATTCCTCAGTTCCTTTATTAAGGAACCTATACACTGCCCTCAAATGAGGGTCCTTCTTATAGAACGTAAAGTTCATGTTTCAAATATGCTTGAATCTTATGAATATACAGTATTTAAACTGGTTAGAGTTGTGACATACACAAACAAGTCACTGTATTTCTCAGAGGTAATACAGAGTACTGGAACAGAAGTTTGTCTTCTGCCAAAGAAATTCAGTTTAGAAAGAGAAAGTCCCAATTAGAAACTGTAATAAAAACATTGTATCTGCAGTGCTTTCTGTAATTATCTCAAGGACATTTCTTGAAGTTGTCAAAACATAACCCTTTCATGGAGTTCTGGTATCATTTTACATAAGGAAAAATCTTTTTATACCTTTCTTAACACAAGCTGTGTCTTTCTCAAGGACGTTCCAGCTCTCTAAACCATTCACAAACATTTGTGGTAATTAGGAGACTCTTCACCTCCCTGCTTTTCATTTTATTTGCCAGGCGTGTTTTACCATTGCCTGTGAATCGTACATATACGATGATGCAATTACTAGCCATGCACACTCTGTCATCACCAGAATGTAAAATAATTCTAAACCCTGCTATCTGACACTCATTGGTATGTGTGGCTGAGTCCAATGGTCATTGGAAAAAAATAGCCCAAACATCCAATATGATCTTAAACTGCATCAAGTGAACCTTTACCAACAAAGGCAAACACTGCATTATCCACCTGTACAGATCTTACATCAGGCTCCATCTTGACTTCTGTTCCCCTTTTTGGAACCCTTATGTTAAAAGAGACATCAACTTAACTTGAGCAAGCCCAACACCGAGCTATTAAAATAATCCTCAACCTAAGGCATCTTCCTTACAAAGAAAGATTGACTAAAACAGGTTTGGTAAGTCTGGAAGAGAGAAGGAGAAGATGTGGCCTTTTGCAGCTCTTCAGGATACTGCAAGACCAAGATTTTAGATCTCAATGTGGGCTGGAGTTTGCTAAGCATAACGCAAACCTGAGAAGCCATAAGCTTCAATTAGTCATCCCAAGAGTGACTACCCAAAAAAGGGATAATTACTATTCCATATAAGCAGCTAAGTTATGGAACTGTCTCCCTCAACATGTGATGGAAGCAACTGATTTTAATAATTTTAAAGCTAGACTAGATGAGAACCTGAACTGGGGTAAGGGACAGTAACAAATATACCCACACATATGTGGGAGATATCTAAGATGGGCCTCAACCTCCTCATGTCTTATCCACCTAGTAACCTAGTAGTAATGTAACTACGTGAATTGTTAGCAGGTTATATGGGTCATTTGTTGACATGTAGATGTAAGAGAGATCACCATTTAATCAATTGAGCAGATCCCCAAATCAAGTTTCAGAGTTCACACTCTACAGTAACTTTTGTGCACTGACATTACTCAGTTGATATTTGCCTTTTTATCATACAACTACTTGAATTATTTGTATAAATTTGTAATTATTTATATACTAGCACCTTATATACAAGCACAAGCACTTAGTGATGCTTTTCCAGACTCTACCTTCCTCTGATGAAAAGGTAGTGTACCTCAAAGTGCTGGGGCTTTGGCAGTCTAGCAGTTTCTTTTAGCAAATACAAGCACTTACATCTATTTGTGCCTTATATGCACTGCTTTTTTCCCCAAATATGTTGGTCAATGCCATGAGTGGTGCTACTGAGTCAGTTTCAGCAATAGTGCACCGTTTTTGTGTTTTTTTCCTCATCCAAGGAGCACCTGATGATCCCCAAAATAAACAGAACCCAGGGCCATGCAACAGTTCACCAACAGCCATGTAGGCACCAGGCCTATGTCACAATAGGCGGATCACAGTCCAGCTACCACCTTAAGAACTTCCTCTACCATAACTGGCCAAAAACTCCCCCCAGACAGGCAATATGCCTGAGGTCAATCACTGCTGGAGACTACCAGGACATGACTACTCCCCCTTGGGGATCCCAGATCTAGTGGAAGACCATCAGAGAAGAATGTCCTAAACTCTTTGCATCTATTTGTTGTAAAAGCATATCTGGGACTGCAGACAGACAGACCGGATAAGAAGGTCTATCTATAGTGTAAAAGAGCTCATTTGGAAAATTCCTCCCTGCAACAATCTCCCATGACAGAAACTGCCTTTTTCCAAGTTACTGTGTTTTGGTACTCATTATAGTAAGTATGCAGAGACAACTCATCCTCCATCAACCAGGATCTCCTCCAAGAATACTCCAGTTTTGTCTCTTAGCCTTCAGCCTATGTAGCTCCCTATCAAAGTGGAGCCACATCAAGAGATGTGAGAGCATAGTTAATATGTTGCTAGGGTGTCCAGAGCACTCCGAAAATCTAAATTATAACTCTTAATGGCTACTCCAGCCACACTAGCATAAAATGCCACCATGGTGCCACATAAACTGCCACACAAGAGTTATAGTACTGACAGAAGTCTATCTGTCCCTCAGAGGGTGGTACTGGACTATCTCCTGGGAGGGACTTGAAACTCATGGCTTGATGATCTGACAAAAGACCAGATCAGCCTCAACATCAAAGACATTGAGCACCAGGGGAAAACCAGGTCCAAGACATGGACATGTAGTTGGGTTTTGGTGGTGACAACCTGCATCAGCCCTAGTCGGCTCATCTGTTGGAGGAACAATTGTCCAAATTCTAAAGCCTAATCATCTCACCAGGCATTGCAGTTACCTAACACTAACTAGAAGGGGAGCATGAAGACCTTCTCAGGCACCGTATCACTCCCTCTCTGTAACTCCCAAGGACCATTTCTACAAATTCCACTCTGTTCCCTACCAATCCCCACTTCCTCCCGCCAATGCCTTAAGGCCACCACAGGAAAGGCTGACAAATGGTTAGGGCTGGCATGTCTGGTCTGAGGAGTTAGTTAGCACTGAACCTAGAGGCCTACACGTAGGCTGACAGCCCATTATCAATGAAACCTAACTAACAACCTAAAAACACTCCCCCATAACACCACCAACTAGCCTAATACATCTAAAACAATAACAAATCCCACAGTCAAAAAATATACACCTTACAAATTGCTACTCAATCACACCCCCATATAAACATATATTAGCATACAAATTAACAGCCCTAGTGTTTGTTGCAATTAGAAATGTTCTTTACAGATAAAAGCACCCAAAAAGGAAGTTCACCATGATATAAGTGTCACAATATAACACTACTTGGTATAAAAAAAACAGGTCCTGTAGTCTCAAAAGAATTTCTTAAGTCTGTGGTCACTATTTTTGCACATAGTTTTGCTAATTTCTTATACTGACTCACTAAGCTATATGGTATAGTGCCCCAGAGAAATTGGGAGTACCACAGAAAATAGTGGAATTGGGGGCATCACAGAAATAGGGAATCCCCAGAGACATGAGGGGCTAGACAGTTATGGGGACCCTGGCAGCTTAATGGGAACCTCTTGAAAAGCTTAGGGGAACCCCTGAAGCACAGAACAGGCCCCTCTCCAGCAGACAGTCCTAGCAGTCTAAATTCAGGGCTTTAAAAGAAAACCTTTTTTTTTATTTCTTCTCCGTTCCTTCTGCCTAAGGCCAACACTTAGTCAGCTAAGGCCAAACCAGTTTGGCCACATTCCTGTCCCAGCAGGGGAGAAGGAAGCCAGGCTGATTCCTCTCAGCCAATCCCCATGGTCAGTGTAGATTCAAACTTGGAAACTTTTTTTTCAGGCCTCTGACCCAGCCTCAGGAGGTTGACCCCTGGACAAAGGAGCCAATACCCTGATAAGTAACCAGGACTGCCCCAGCCTAGAGGAGGCTCTGCATAGGCTGGAGAGAGCAGAAAGTGTTTGACCAGGGATAGTGAAGAACTGCTGGGCAATGGATGTTGGCTTCTCTGTTAGGATGTTGAAGCGAATCCCTGGGCCCCTTCGGTATAACTCCCCTCCAGAAGATCTCCAGTAGCAGCCTCAGTCGGTTTACTGCAGAAATTTGCCAGCTAGTCAGGTCCCCCAGTGCAGTGAGTTAGTCTATTTGGCCGGGAAACAGATCCAGGGAATTTTTTATGCAGCAGTCTCCAGCAGAAGAGGCCCTATCACTCCATTGTGGTTGGTTGTGCATTCCCCAGGGTACATAAATCCTTGTTGAACTCCAGGGGTTAGTAGGCTTGTTGGCCAGCATCTCCTTTTATAATTAATCATAGTTAGAGCTGCTCCAGCTAGGGGAAGGATTGTTTGTTTAGCAATCATGTTGTACTATGTAATTATTGTTTATAATTGTTAAATTGCTTCCATTGTATCCCCCTCCCCCAGGACGCTTCTGGAAACGAGCTGTTCCACAGTTCATGTTGTCTTTCCTGGTGAAACATTTTGTAAAATAAAATAAACATTCCCCTAGCAAGGGTGGAGGAAAGCTGCTTACCTTGTCCAATTGGAGTGAGGGAAACACACAGAGAGAGAGAGAGAGAGAACATGAAAGAATCAAAAAGGCAGAAGCTAGGAGGGTTTAAACCAAATAATTGTTGGACTAAAATTAAAGGTGTTTGTGAGCTCCTCTGTTGGAGCAATATCTGCTAGTCTGTACTCCAAGTAGAGAGACTGGGGCACTCCCTCTCAGCCAAGAGTAAAAGAATTGCTAGGTAAAGCCAGGTCAAAGTATTATTTGTGAGAAGGTGCGTTTTCATGCTGAATTTCCTATTGTTAGCTGTGAGGGACTGATTCCAGGAGCACAAAGCAGAGTATAAGAGAATCTTGCTCTTAGAGTTCAAGGGTAATCTGAGCCATAATAGCTTTGACTTACTTTTGCTGAGGGGGATGGGGAAAGCTTAGTCCCTTATCCATATTTAGTAGAAGGGTGGGCAGCCCATAGCTGGGACAAAGGGACTTGGGTCTCTGGACTCCTCAATATTCATAAGACACCCAGAGCTGATCCATATTAATAAAGGGGTGGGTCATCAGACTGTTTTAATGCCCATGGAGCAAATTGTACTTTTCTTTATCTTCCTGCCGTCCTCTCCTGTGCTTGGACCCACCACTTGCTGTGTCTGAACTGCTGTATTAAATCAAACCATTTTAAGTGGCTGAACTGCTTACTGTGAATGAACTGCTGTACTGAATTGAAGAGCTTAAGTGACTGAACTACCTTATTACTGGTTTATCATTACTGCATTGCCTTATTTGCTCAACTATCCTGTGTGACTGAACTGTGCTGAGGATATTGATTGCAGCAATTGCCTACTGCTACTTCCTCTGAAGACTTTTGAGGCCAATCGAAGGGTGAGTTAGCTGGTAGTGAGGGTCCTCCCAAAGTGAGTCAGTGTAGGGGCCACCTGGCCTAAGTGGTAGGGCTCTCAGTCGTAAAAGAAGGGGGGGATTGCCTTTCAGGTTTTTTTGGTTAAATAAAGTGATTGATTGATTGATTGGTTATTTTTGTTTTCTTCCAAGGTTCCTGCACACACACCTCAACTAGGATTCCACCAGTGTCTCTTCTTTGACCCAGGGAAGGTCCCCGGGAAGCCCAGTGTCAACTGCACCCCTCTCCAGTGACCTCCACCAACCCCAAGTCTTAGCCATGACACCCCAGGTTCGATTTGCCAGTCGTAAGTGGTAGCCAGCTGGTAGCTAGGGCCCACCAAAGTCAGTCATGGTAGGAGCCACCCCAGCTCTAGCTTGAGGGACTTCAGTCATCTGCCGAAGTCAGAGCCACATTTGCCATTCTCTCACACAGACGTTGTCCCAAGGTGCCAATAGTACCAGTGGCCTATACCAAGGCATTGCTGAGGATTGCCAGGCTCTGTGCCTCATCCCCTGAGGTGGCATAAGTACCGGTGGCCCACACAAGAGGCCACACTGAGGGTCACCACACTCGTGATTGTATCATCCATAGGTGTCTCATGTTCCAGTGGCTCATCAAGAGGTCACATCAAAGATTGCCAGATTCTGAAGCTGCAGAGGTGAGGTGGTAAGGATTCTGGGGACCTATCCAGAGATCATCCAGTGGATCATCACACCCAGCATCTTTTCCTTGACTGGATATCACCTGTCCTCCTGCCCGAAGTTGCAGCAGCTGACAACTCCAGATAAGGGTTCTCTACCCATACAACCAGGCTTCAACACCCTTCCTCAACTAGGTGCTTCACCTTCAACTTTGCCTCAGTGACACCAGGAGCCACCTTCTTCCCAGGGCCAGGAGGTCTACAGTACTTTCCTCTGTTTCTTGTTCACTGAGGGATGCCCCAATTTATGGCCTGTATAGGAAGCGCTTCCTTGGGTTTATGTCTGGTGGTCGGTTGACCAAAATACTAGAAACCCAAGCTTGGTGCATTGGATTGCTACATCCTTAGGACTTGAATCACCTGGACTTTTGTATGAAATTAGTGAGACCAGTTTGTGGTTCTGGTAATCTTATTCATTCTTTCTCTTGTGTGATATTGATAGTGAATGCTAGATCTTTTTCTGTGTGCTCCAACTATTGCTAATAAACCTTGCATCTTGGCTGTAGAGTATGCCTCCAGCCTCTCCTTCCAGATTTATCTGGCATAACCCTAAACTATAGGGGTACGAACCACCGCAACTCATCCACCACAAATGCTTACAAACATAGACCGGATAAATACCCTGGCCTGGATATTCAGACGGGTTGAGCATGGCGCAACAGTGTTGTGCCATGCATAACCCACTGAAGCGCCCTGGTGTGATATTCAAATGGGGATTGTGCCTGAAATCCCAATGCACCAAGTGCATCAGTAATGTATCTTGGCGTGGCGAGGGCATGCCATGCATACTCTGCACATCCCGATATTCAGCCCAGGATGCTGAGCCCATGCGCTTAACCCTACTTGCGCTGCACACAGGTGAGCCAAAAAAAAAGGAACAACGGCTGGCCACCCACTGGTGAGTTGCCATATTGCAGGGTTCAACACGGTAGCTGCCACCTGTGGATGGCCACCTGAGCTCTGGCTGCACCTTTGTGGTGGTGCCCCCCCATGCCTGATCGTGGGCATCTGTAGTAGAAATAAACGTCCAATATCCCTGGTGATCCAGTGGACCACTGCACGCCCGATCACGGGCTTAAGTATTAACATTAAACTGTCCTATATCCCTGGTGGTCCAGTGGACCACTCGCAGCCCAATTGCAGGCATAAGTTGAATAAAATCCACATCCTATATCCCTGCTGGTCAACGGTACACCACCGCCCACTGATCCCCACCACCCCACTCCCCCCTGGTCAGCGGCGGGTGGCAGTACCCCACCTGCCTGCCGCACCACGGCCCGCTGACTGACACCGTATGATAGAACTGTATGCCCATTGGTCCACAGCGTGAGCCAATGGGTGTGCAGCCCATTCTTAATTCTAAATTCTAATTCTAAAAGAACTAAGTGTAGAACTAGTGACACCACTGACTACCCTCTTTAACAAATCATGGGAGGATGGGGTGGTACCTGAGGACTGGAGGAGGGCAGATGTGATTTCCCCTTCACAAAAGTAGGAGCAGGGCAGAAGCAGGAAACTACAGACCTGTTAGTTTAACGTCACTGATAGGGAAAATGATGGAATTACTTCTGGAGGAAAGAACTGTCGAGTACCTAGAGATCAGAGGGGCAAAGGATCCAAGGCAGAATGGGGTCACAGCAGGAAGGCCATGCCAGATGAATCTAATAGATTTCTTTGACTGGGTGGCCAAAGTAGTAGATCAGGGAGGGTCTGTGGACATGGCCTACCTAGACTTTAGCAAGGCATTTGACACAATCCCACACAAAAGATTAATATACAAGTTAGCCAGCCTGGGAGTGGGTGCCAAGATGATAGCCTGGGTAAAGAATTGGCTGGAGAATAGGACACAGAAAGTAATAGTAAATGGAGTCCACTCTAAAGAAATGGGGGTTACTAGTGGGGTACCGCAGGGTTCAGTAATAGGACGGTCCTCTTCAATGTCTTTATAAGCAACATTTCAGAGGGACTGGAAGGAAAAGTATGTCTCTTTGCAGATGACACAAAGATCTGCAACAGAGTTGATGCACAAGGTGGGGTGGAAAGGATTAGATGGGACTTGGCAAGGTTAGAGGAATGGTCAAATGTATGGCAGCTTAGATTCAATGTTAAGAAGTGCAAGATAATGCTCCTTGGAAACAAAAACCCAGGGGAAGAGTACACAATGGGGGGTGAGATACTAACAACAACAAAAATGGAAAGGGACCCAGGGGGTAGTCATATCAGATGACTTAAAGGTGGGCAAGCAATGTGAGATGGCAGTAAGGAGGGCTGGGGGGATACTGGGATGCATAGGGAGAGAATTCACCAGTAGAAAACAGGAAGTTGTTATCCCTCTGTACAGACAGCTGGTGAGACCCAATCTGGAGTACTGCATGCAGTTCTGGAGACCCAATCTCTGCAAGGACATAGACAGGATGGAAGCTGTCCAGAGGAGGGCAACTAAAATGGTGCAGGGCCTGCACTGGAAGACATATGAAGAGAGACTAAAGGAGCTTAATATGTATATCCTCAAGGAAAGGAGGTGGGGGACATGATAGAAACTTTCAAGTACCTCAAGGGAATCAATAAAGTCCAAGAGGGTAGCATCTTTCAAAAAAGGAGGTGTGCAAGAACAAGGTGGAGCAATTTAAAGATGGGGGGGTGGCTCAGAGGTAATGTAAGGAAGTAATTTTTCACAGAGGGGGTTGTGGATGCATGGAATGGCCTTCTGGAGGAGGTTGTAGAGTCAAAAACAGTGGTTGAATTCAAGCATGCATGGGATAGTCATAAGGCAATTCTAGGGGGTTGGGGTAGGAAGAAGTAGGCTGCTGGTTAACTAGGATCTGCAGCTTATCCATTAGGTAGGGAAATGGGCAGACTCAGTGGGCCAAGTGGTCCTTATCTGCCGTCAAATTCTATGTTTCTGTGTTTCTATGTTTTCTAGCCTGTACCGCAATACACAGTCCAGATATGTGAATGAATCCACTCACATATCTGGACTGTGTATCAATATGGGCTACGCCGATAGCTCAAGCTGTGGACCAATGGGCATACAGCTATCATACAGTGTCAGTCGGTGGGCGGGGTGGCAGGCAGGTGGGTGCTGCCACCCGCGCTGACTGGGGGAGCAGGCGGTGTGGGCTTAGTGGGCGGGTGGGAGGGGGTACAGCTGGACCACCAGAGATATAAGACATGGATTTTATTCAACTTATGCCCTCAATTGGGCTGCAAGCAGTCCACTGGACCACCAGGGATATTGGATGGTTTAATGTTAATACTTAAGCCCAGGATTGGGCTACGAGCAGTCCACTGGACCAGCAGGGAAATAGGACAATTTACTTTTAATACGTAAGCCCGCAATCGGGCTGTGAGCAGTCCACTGGTCCACCAGGGATATAGGATGTTGATATTATTCAATGTATGCCCGCAATTGGGCAGTAGGGCACCTTGCCACACTGTGCAGGGGGCATCGGTCCCCAACGGCTGCAGCCTGGCAGGGCGCCAGGTGCAAGTCGCCAGGGTTCAATGCACCTGAATGCAAATGAGGCCATAATGACATGCAAATGGACCCACTTGTGCCTTGCATGCATTATGGCTCCATTTGCATGTGCACTTTTGAATATCGTGGATTTGCACCTAGCGCAACGGAACTTGCGCTAGCGCATCCCCCTGCTCAACTCTGGCCACTTACGCTGGTGCAGTGCCACTGCACCATGTGCACTGCGGGTGGCCAGGGTGCAATATTCAATGTTGCTGAGCCATGGCGCAGCTCCGTTGAATATCATTCTGTCAACGCCCCTGCGCAAACAAGTTGTGCTGCGCCCAGGCTTGCACCACAGCCTGGCGCAGTCTGAATATCTGGGCCTCTATGTCTGCCTGACACTGCCACTGCTGGGGTTGGATCTGCAAAACCTTATCCTGTGCATATGAACACTGTTTAAACATCAAGGCATGTGAAACAGAAGCTGTAAAACTGTTCTCTCACCAACAGTGTTTAGTCACAGTCTTCTCATTCTGAATGTTTCTGGGTAGAAATACAGATGGAAAACCCAGATCAAAATATATTGGACAACTTATTAGTAGCACCTCTTTCTGTAATGCTTTTTGTAGTGAAGCCAGGCCAACTATTTACTGCTCTTTCTACCTCAGGGTCAGTGATAAGCCTCTTTCACTGGCAAGTCCTTTGACTAGTATTGTAGAAAGTCAGTCTCTCCCTCACTCCTGCTTATCTGCAGCAAGCATGATTCTCAGTCACTCTAACAACTTGAAGTCTTCAACACTGGTAACCACAGGTACACAACAATGGCAAACTTAATCACAGGCAACTCACACTGACCAGTCCAAAACAGAGGTAGCAATATATGGGCCCCTTCAGTTGACAACAATCCCACGGAAGGATCAACCAGAAGGGGTGCACCCAAGGATCCTAAAGAAACCAAGAGAGGTGGTGGCTGAACCTCTGGCAATCCTGTTTAGCCAATCACTTGAAACAGGGGAGGTACCCAAAGACTGGAGGACATCAGATATAGTCCCCTTATACAAAAGCGGGAACAAAGAGGAAGCAGGGAACTAGAGACCAGTCAGCCTGACCTTGGTAGTGGGTAAGATCATGGAAGCACTACTGAAGGAGAGATTGGTGGAACATTTGGTTGCCAACAGACTTCAGGCCCCAAGGCAGCATGGTTTTATTGGGGGAAGATCATGCCAGACCAACCTCATTGAATTTTTCAACTTGGTGACAAGGGAGGTGGATCAGGGGAGGGTAGTGGATGTGGCCTATCTGGACTTCAGCAAGGCCTGTGACACTGTGCCACATAGAAGGCTATTAAATAAACTGGGGAACATGAGAGTGGGCAGGACAGTAGTGCATTGGGTGGGTAATTGGTTGGGCAGCACGACACAGAAGGTGATGGTAAATGGCTTTCACTCTTCAGAGGGAAGAGTGACCAGTGGGGTACCACAGGGATCGGTGCTGGGACCGGTCCTATACAACTTCTTCATCAGTGACATTGCACAGGACATAGAAGGCAGAATTCCCTGATGACACGAAGCTCTGTAACAGAGTGAACACACCAGAGGTTGTAAACAGAATGAGGAAGGACCTGCAGAAGCTTGAAGAATGGTCAGGGGTCTAACAGTTGAAATTCAATGCAAAGAAGTGCAAGATAATGCATATGGGACATAAAAACCCTGGAACAACATATCAGTAGGGGGATGAGTATATAGCATGCACCATGCAGGAAAGGGACCTTGAGGTTATCATCTCTGATGACCTCAAGGTATGCCCTTACCTGCTGACAGTGTCTATGTATCTATGTATCTATGTAACCCTTATGCAGGATTCAGTTCAAAGTACACTGTCAACTGACAATGATATTGCAAAAATGTAAAATATTCTGCCAATAACTAGGCAATTTTGGCACCAAAAACGATCCCTACATGAGACAATAAACAACTTAACTCCTTGTCTAGTTCACTGTTAAAAATCTATCTACTTTAAAGGGTTTACCCTACCACTACACTACTGTAATATAAAACTTTTATTATTATATTACATTTATTAATTATTTTTAATTCAGAAAATTGAAAGTTGCCTAGCTGTGGTGCAGGACTGTTGCTGTCACAGCAACAGCACTCAGTATCAGTATAGGAACAATGAAAATATGGAATGTGAGAACATGAAGAGAAGAATGCTTTTTCATAAACAATTTATTTTTATGATTATTATGATTGCAAATATTATATATATTTATTAATTAACAAAATGGGAGCTGCCTTGGCTGACAGATCAATAATAAAATATTTTCAAACAAAGGATATTGCTTAGGTGGTGGTAACTCACTGCAGCAAGAGCGGGCGAGGCTCCTCTATTAAGTTTCCAAGTTGTGAGGCTTCTGTTTTGCTTGTGTCTGCTTTTTTTGAGATAGGGCATTTTGAACTGACTGGGTTTGACCACTATATTGGTGTCAGTGTCACCTTCCTCATTTTTGGGACTTTTAGTGCAGTACTCAGTAATGGGATCAGATATACTTGCTTTTGGGGTTGCACTTGTTGTCTTTTGCTTTTTAGGACTGAGGTTCCAAAGAAGCTTCTTTTACATCATTATTGTCATTTTCAATCTTCTCTACCTTTTTTTCTCCAATATTGATAGATTCAGTCTCCCCTTTTATCTTCAACATTCGTTTTCTTGCCTGCTTCCACTCTTTAGGTGTTAGAACTACTGTTGGGGGGGGTAGGCTTGGGATCACTCTTCCTACTCTCCTCTCCACTTCTAGAATCATAGTGGTTACGTTATTCACTTTCACCCTGCCTTTGCTTTGTGATACTGAATGGTGAGTGCTGGTACTTGACACATCTGGTGTTATGATCTCTGCTTTTTGTTCTCCTCATCCTGATGATAACCCCCCTGCCTTGACATTCCCTATCCTTATCCTTTCCTCATTCCTCCATCATATACTTTTTTTTTTAACCAGGAGTGCACACTAAGCTGAAAGCTTGTTTACAGGTGCGACCTGGGAGCACAAGGAAGTTAAGTGACTAGCTCATGGTCACACAGTATGCAAGTGGGGGCTGTGGGATTCAAACCCAGGTCACCAGGTTTGTAGCTCAGAGCCTTAAACCACTGCGCTATACTGCCTCCTATCAATACTGGTGTCAGCAATAACCGTCAAGAGCATCCAGCTGCACAACAGCCTTAAATAACTTTTTGGTATCTCACACAGCCCAAAAATGTTTCTTTCCTGTAAATAGTTAACATTTCTTACTTGGGTAACAATTGTGCTGTCTGATCTAAGCAAGTGCTAAGCTGCACAAGAATGTTGCTGCTTCACAGCCCTAAATGCTGAAACTGTTTCCTCACAGTATCCCGAGTGACTCAATTTGACAGCCTGCAAAGAGAGTGAATGGGAAAGCACAGCAACCATCAGAACAGTGAGGGAAAGGGGACAAGAACCATGACAGAAGGTTGGAGAGACAATAGGAGGGATCACAACGGAAGGGGGATATGGGAGATAGTTTGGGCAGGCAGTTCCCAGCTGGCCGTTTGTTCTAGTGGAAGTGGTCTATGCCTGCAATGTGAGAGGACTAGGTTCAGATCTGGCTAGGTGTGGGGTATAATGGTTTGCAGTTTTTAATGTGTTGGGCACTTAATTTGTTTTCTCTCATTCCCTGGTTCCTCACTGTCCTGGATGTGGATTCCCGCCCCATCAGCAGTTTGCCCCCCTGAATAGCTCCCTCCTGAATATTCCCCTGTACCCTAGTGGCAGGCCCTCTCAGAGTTGATTATAATTAGTAAGTCGGGGTGCGAGAGGCAAAGCCCCCCACATAAAAAAATGTAGTAGATAGCAGCCATGGTGTAAATGGTGTAGATCGTTGCTGTTTTGAGATCTGCTGTAGTGCAAATTGCCTTTTTTTGTTTTCGGCGATTTGGATTCGCTCATGTTAGATTCACTATTTCATCCTCGCTCATGTGACATGGAACCTTTTCTCACACAGCAAACTGATTATTTCTGATCAATGTATTAAAAAACATCTCATTTCAAAAATTGAAGATTTGGCCACTCACAATCAATGGTGACTATACAGATCATTAAAACAAACAAACCAAAAAAAAAACAGCACTAGTAAAAAAATTCAATTTTAAAACTTTGAGTAAAAACAACACTTGAAATGGGATCTGGCTCCCCTCTTGTCTAAGAGTTTCAGCTCAGAAGCACTGTGTTGCACTCTGAGAATAAGCACAGTTAAACTTATGAAATATATATTAAAAAAAACCTTTAAATAAAATCTTTTAAAATCCCATTTGCAAAGTCTCAACATGCAATCTGAGCAATAATATATGCACTTACTATAATTTTATCGACTTTAATAAGACTGATTTTGTTCAGCATTCAGAGAACAGCTCATGTACCTTCTCCCAGCACTGTATAACTGTGCAAAGGGCCCAGTGGTGGACTTCTTGTTGCAGCATGCCCCATGTGACCATCAACTTAGGCGGGAAATTGGACACATGATATGCCCTCCGGTGTGCACTTCAAAAGTATGATGGACTTTGCTGGTGAAGTTTTTCCTTTCGGGGGGCTACACACAATTTTAACTCTCTTTGGTATATTGTGGAGACTATACAGAGATGTATTTTTTTACTTTCCTGCTAGGACTATACTACTTCAGCATTGCAATGTCAGATACAATATCTAACACCACACATAATGATTTAATGCAATTTTCATTTGTATGCAATAGGCATGTGTCAAAAAAGAATGGGCTAAAAATGTTATTTTCGCTGATGATGATGCCACTATTGAATTAACACAGTTATTTGCATAGTAAACACATCATGCTGTGTTATTTCAATACTAGGCTCATTATAAATGAAAAAGTGCCAGCAGCATTCACTAGTAGAGTTCTGATTCTGTGCCCCAACCATCCCCCCAACAGCCACCACCGCCGCTTGGAATTTTTATGCAGTAGATTTAATAAAATGTAGACAAAATGCCTACCAGTGACATTTTTAAATGCAAAATCTATCATTGAACCTAGCATTTTCCAAGCAAATGTAGAGACATACCTTCATTTTAAGTAGAGCCACTGCAGTCCTCATACTTTCCTCATACAAGCACTCCCAATGGATAGACAAGAATCTCAATTTATCCCTGCAAAATTAAAACAACATATAATATTGGGCAAGATTCCTAGCTCAATATCTCAAATAATCTAGAAGGGCAAATGTGAACGATAGTTCCCGCAACCGTCAGTAGGTGACAAAATGAGAAGGCAAACTAACAGTAGCAAAAGCAGGAACTAAAATAAAAGTCATTGTAAAGAGTTGCAGGATAATTCTGAGTAAATTTCTAAATGACATCACACAGTATCGATAAATCAGGCAGATAGAAATAGTAATCACAGTCAATCGCAGCCCATACACCAGTGACATGCAGCCTTAGATTTGAGATACATCCTCACTTGCTGTTATTCACTACCACCATACTGCTTCACAGACACACATTTCCAGGCCACCACATAGCTCACCCCCCCACCACAATCAGAGCAGCGTGAGGTGATCAGGTGTGATTCTAAATGGGAAACAGCTTCAGAGATTGATACTGAGCTGTTTGTTTCAAGCAACAGAACATAAAAACAGAGAGAGGAAAAGGCGATATTGGCAAATAAAAATCAATCCTAAAAATGAGCAATCAGGAAATAAGTAACAGTTTCAACCTAGAATTAGAAGAAATACTGACACAAATAGAACCAGATGTAGAGCCCTTTGTGGATGAATCCCAAGCAACTGACAGCACCAGTATTCAGGTACCAATACTAAATGACAGTAATGTTGTCACCCCAAGAGAGGCTTCATATACTCAGGCAGCAAGTGTAATGGAATACCATATATCTACAGTGAATGGTAGCAATGTTGCAACACCACAATACACACCTGATGAGAATCCACCAATATTGTACATAACAGAATCAGCATTGTCAGTCACTGAAATACCAGAGTCAAATACAGAGCCCCAGGTACAGATAACTGACTAATGCCAAGAGACCACAAATGAACTCATAGCTAACAATGTAAATATCATAGAACATCATCTAACACAACCTGAGGTTACATAAAACATAACAGGTGTAGCAACAACATCAAATACCAGTAATATTCAGGAACAAGCAAAGCCACAACCCTTGTTAAATGTGCATCAAAACCAATATCTAAGCATTGACAGAGCAGAATGTAACAAATCAGACTCTGTAGACATTGATATGATAGACAATTACATAGGAAGTGCCCATAATCATAACACATATAAGAAAACAACCATTGATGTGAATCTGTTCAAACAACACCTAACTGAAAACTTAAATGAAAGTAAAACACCAGAACTCCTAACACCTGTAGAGTTAAACAAATACATATGCCACTATTTAATAAATAGTAAAAAAAAAGGACAATAAACCTTATGAGCCAGTGACACTATGCTCTGTGTTCCAGAGTCTGGAGTGTTACTTAAAATGGATGGACTACTCAGTATCACTCTCTACAGATAGATTGTTTGAGAAAGCATGCCAAGTTCTGAAAAGCAAACAAAAAAAACTAAAGACAATGGGACTGGGATGCTGATCTAATGCAGCAGACAAACTTACAGCTGACATAATAGACCAACTACATGAAAAACAACTACTGGGACCACATATATCAGAATCACTCCTAAATACAATGTGGTATATAATTAGTGTGTACTTTGGTGTCCGTGGCAATATGGAAATGAGGGCTGTGCAGTGGGGAGATGTACAATTAAGGAGAGATGAAAATGGGAAACAATACCTTATTTAAGAGACAACATGCCAGATAAAAACAAGAACTGATTGAATCCTAAAGAGACAAGAAAGTTGAAGCCTAGGGCCTACAAAGTCCCAAGCAACCAACTAAGGTATCCCGTTTTCAACTACAGTAGCTATATGCAACATAGACCATCAAAATGTCTGACCCCAGACTCTTCATTCTTCCTCGCAGTAAATCTAAATGCATGCAAACCATTATATCCAACAACATTGTTTAAAAACCAACCAGCGAGCATAAATAAGATATCAAATATCGTACAAACAATGATTTATAAGGCAGGAATACAAACTGACAAAAAAAACTAGCTAACCACTCTACATGAAAACACCTGATACAGAAGTTAACAGATTCTGGTATACAACCAACAGAAGTGATTCAGATCTCAGGGCACAAACAGGTTCAGAGCATTAATGACTATGCAATCACAAATGAAAAGAAGCAGGAACAGATATCTGCAATTTTAAGTGGAGCACCGAGTCAGCATGGGATGTTACAAGAAAAGCCCAGACAGCAGCTGACAACCATATCAGAAAACCTCTCCAACCTTATTGGAACATGTTTTAACAAGCCAAAGATAAAGGCAAAAAACATAACATTCAATATAATACACAGTAAAAGCTTGACAACATTTGTCACAGTCACTGTAAAATCTAAAACATATCCCCAGAAGTAGGTTAAATTAAAAAAAAAAAATTAACACTATCTGTTTTTCTCTCTTTGTCTCTGTCACATCAAAATACAACATTAAACAGGCAATAGCCACAAAGCAAAAAAAAGAAAGAGAGGGAATGTAAAAGATAGTGACTCTGATTAAACAATGCTATAAAGTTAGGTAAAAAAAGAGACATCTTCTCTTATTTTAAAAAATGTTTATTGTTCTTTTGTTTGTTCACAAATATTTCTTTGTTTGCTATTAGGTCAATCGATCCTTATGTTGATACAGGACCCTCTATACCATCAAAATGTATTCAAGTATAAAAAAACAAATCTGCATAAGAATATGTTAAAAAGAATAGCAAATGTACTTTATAAAACAATAAAAGCATGCACAAAGGTTCGGAAATAAGCATGACTTATTTGGTTGTTACTGTTTCTTACATAGTTGTAACTATCTCAGATAGTGTGAAAAGCTAAACACAGAATAAAAATGGTAATTGTTCATTGTAATTCAGTAAAAGAGTTAACATCCCATCTGAGTAAAAAGCCAGTATTGAACATGTTTAAATAAAGTTATTGTGGTTAGCCATTTGTGACAGTAAAAGTGTAAACAATCTAAGAAATGAAAATGTAATGAAATCTATCAGATGAGTTTTAGTTAATAGTGAAATATGCATTTCAGCAGTGTCCATAATGCAGGACATATACAGTGATGAAGTGTTTAGTGTTAAATGACCAAATATAAATATTTTAACGATGTGTCCAACTAATAAATACCTTAGTCAAGAATGACCAAATGAAATGTTATCTTAAAAAGTTTAGTTTTGTTGTCTCTTTAGTGTCTGCATGTTGTAAAAATATGAGGATGAGTGTGATGTTTCCACTTCAAAAATTATCAATAGCTTTAATACGCTTGTAAATCATCTAATAAATGGTCAAGTATTGACATTTTTTAAGCACCACCACTTGTAAATGTGTATATTTCTTGAATTACTATAAAACTGTAATATAACAAATACAAAACACCATAATATGGCCTATAATGCTCAAGTGCCTCTTTTCAGAGAGGGGACCTGATAACACAAGAGAGGGTGAGTGTCTTCATACAGTATACAAGAGGGGGTTTGGGAATCAAAATTAGATAATCAGTCATGTCACAACCTATTTCACAACTACATAGTAATAGAACCCCCACACCAACATTTCAAAATACTTTTGTTGTGAGGTATAGGAATTGAACCAGTGTAAAATAGTATGTACAAACAGGACTTTAAACAAAAATGTCCATAACGGAATCTGGCACCAACCACAACTGTAAAACATTTTTTGTGATCCGACTTACACTAGCACATGATAAAGTGAGGATCTGTAAATAGAACTATTGTCACATGATTGAGCCAGATCACCATGCAGTTGAGGGCAGAATTAATTAAAAAAAAACTGAAATTGTAGTTAGAGTAATATATGTATAGACTGAGATGTGAAGTAATGTCGTGGCAGACCCAACAGCATATAAGGTGTGTAATAAATAAAAAAGTCTTTATTTGTAATTTGCAAATGTGGCAGACAGCGTAAATCAAGCCTCTGCCATGACATGCGGAGTAATCTATTTTTGCAGCTTATTCTAAATCCAAAGTACCTGTTCGTAATAATTCTGCCCATGCTCCATAACGAACAAAAAAGTACAGCAAAAAATAAAATACAGCTGTAACCATAAATCAGAAAGGAAGTATGAAGAACTGTAAAATGTTTGTTAAACAGAGGATGATCTGCCGGCATTGACATAAGGAAAAAAAAAGGCATGTTAGACAGTGCCATCCACGCACTAGTACAGAACATCCTTCTAGCATATTAGAACTCCTGCGAACAATTATCTTCATTTGGCTTCTCCACCAGGAAACTCTGGTGCTTACAAGCCCATAAACAGGTAGGCTGAAAAACTAGCACTTTACATGCCCAAATTGAGTTGAAAAGTATTGTTGAGCATGTGCATTACTGCACCTAAAGTAGCCAATGAAGAAGCAGATAACAATAAAAAATGCCAACCAATCTGCACATATGTAATTTAAACTCCTCTCATACAAAGCAGACGTTCACGGATGAATCTGAACAAGACAAAGTTACCAATACACTTCACTGCAAAAGGTAATAAATGAAACAATTAAGAAGGTTCATCAATATACAAACGTTGATTGGGACCTTTTGCATACACCAAATATGCAACCTCAATCTGTTGGATAATTTGTTTATCTGAACTAGTTGCAGTGTGAACTCCTTTGTGAACACTCGTGGCTTCTCCACTCGTGACACAAAGGAGATCCCACTGCAACTCATTCAGATAAAAAAGTTATTCAACAGATCGAGGTTGTATATCCCCTATATATTATACTATTGTGAAACAGTGTTTTAGAATGTATAGTATTTAAAAAGGCTGGTTCTGTTCACTTTTGGGTGGTTCCAATTCTTGTTGACTTAGTCACCAATGAATATATAGGATAGTGCATGGGGAACAGTTGACAACAGGGCTATTCTTTCACCGAGTTGGCACTATTATGACGGATTACCTCGAGAACACAGCTCGAGAGGTAATCCATCGTCTTAGTGCCAATGAGGTGAAAGATGCCCTGTTGTCAACTATTCCCCATACACTTTTCTTTATAGTGTATAGTGGAACGTCGTTTTTGGAGAAAAAAAATCACTACAGCATGTTTCTACTTCCAAACATTTTTGCTGGGTTACTAGAAGGAAAAAAGAACTTTACATTTTGAATGTGTTCACGCTTGACATTTTAACTCTTTCACAACTTTATATTTTGAAAGTTTTAACACTAAACATTAGTACTGCCGCCGACATTGCTGCTTTCGCTATGTGTCCTTTCTATGGAGTGAGCCCTAACTGTCAAATGCTGCTCGAGGACAGTGTGTGACGTTTGCAGTGCAGTAGAAAAATCATTCTGCTGCACTGCAAATGTCACTAGTGTGTGACTACAAGGTTTAGACAACGATGGATTTTGGTGGAGAACGACGTTCCACCATACACTATAATTTCATAATTTGTTCACAAATTTTGTAGTTTGTTTGCAATGTGCTATACATAATAATTTACTGAATGCATTTACTTATTTATTTATGCAATTATTTTTTAAAATAATTGGGTAGGTGGGCACATGGAACTGCAAAACTATCACTTCCTGGTGTGTCCTGGGAGAGGGCCATAGGGAAGTATAGCTGTAGTAAGCTACAGATGAAATATATAATTCAAAATTAAAATTAAAGGTAAAATACAGGAAATGCCATGTAAACAGAACAAGTAGTTGCAGTCTAGGATTGTATAATATGATTCTAGAAAATGACAGTAACATGATAAAAAAATATAGAAAACATATACTGTATAAAGCAAGCAGTGTAAATATACCATAATTCAAAAGAATACATCATTCAAATTAGTGTTGCTCAGAATCTCTACTAACAAACGGATACCATTCATTCCAAGCTGTTTTTTAGAATTCAGAATTTTAGGACTGAGGGCCAAATATTCAGTTCTGAAAATCCATTGTTGGATGCAGAAACAGAACCTGATTCCAATATGAATTCTGTATCTTGATTTTTTTCAGATCTCCCCAGTCATGGCCCACGCACCCATATGTTGCTCTTAGTTAAAGCTGAGGGTCACTATAACTTAATCCATTGCTGGGGAGTACTGTCCTATGACTGTAGTCATCTGTGGTAGGTGGGAGGGCAGCTGTAGGTGGAGGTGGTTAGGTTAGGAGTGCCTCTCTGATGACCAGTCCAGTGTTAATTTTAGTTTTTCTAGTACAAGAAAACAAGACCCTTCCCACCCTTCCCAGCAAATATCTGCAGTCCACGCTCCTCATAACGCGGTCATGGTCTCCTAGTTTAAACTCCTTCCTGAGCCCATGGATTGATGTCCTCTTCCAAGAGAATGTGATTCCACTCAGATGGCAGCAGCAGCAGCCTATCTGTATAAATTATACTCCATCCATGTTTTGTTGAACAATTTCTTTTATAAGTCAAAATCAGTTAGCTCCAGGCAGGCACTCCCTCTGCCTCAAGAGAAAGAACCAGTCACCTACCCTTAATTCCCCAATCCAATAGCCATAAATCTTAGTGCACCAGACCACACTAGTGCAGCCATGGCCAGTCCAGTCTGTTCACTGCACCATTCCTGGAAGCCCTGGTTCTACGTGATTGTCAAACTAAACCAAGCCATGGGGTTAGCAAACAGACAGTTATGGGTTATGGCATCTGTGGGAGTTTAGCTAAACCCCAGGGCTTAGTTTAGGTCAGGCACCAAGGAGAAACAGGACTTCTGGAAATGGTGGGGTAAATGGACAAGAGTAACTGTGACAGTGTGATCTGGTGCACTAAGATTTATGACTGCAGGATCAGGGAGTTGGGGCGGGAAGCCGATTCTCTCTCTCTCTCTCTCTCGGGGCACAGGGGTTGCCTGACCGGGTGGGTGGGGGTTTCTTTGAATACAAGGATGCTGAGTTGAATGCAGAATCAGAACTTCAGATTCTGTCTCTAGTTCTGCTCCTATGCCTCAGCTAGAGGCAGAATGGAATCAGACACTGAATCAGAATTTCTAAAATTCCAGTTTCTGCAAATAGAATGGATTCTTTTGGGTTTTTTTATTCGATTATTTATTTATCCTCCTGTGGCCACCTCACTGCACCCTAGCTGTTCTCTTGCATCCTGTCAGCTGGGATTCGGCCACTGTCCATCTCGCCCGGGACCGCTGGCACCCTGAAGCCCCTGCAGCTTACCCCCACAGTGGGGTGGCAGGGAGCCCCCTAACTCTCCACCCAGAATGGATCCAGCTCAGGTGCCAGCGTCCCAATGAACAATCGTGGATAGCCATCATGCCGCAGGAGGCACCACTTTTCCCTGTTCCGAGATTGCCCTGAGTCAGTGGGCATGCAATGATGCCAGCGGTCGTAAGAGTGCACACGTCTGCACGTGCCCCCATCCAGGCGTCTGCCCCCGACTCCTCCCCTGAGTATGGCATGCATCTCTACCCCCCAGCCTCTGCCAGGGGGCAGTCAGGCACCGACCGTTGTGGACCCCCCTTCCCAGAGAGGGAGAGCAGTCCTTCGGATGCTCAGTCCCTCTCCTCCCCTACCAGCCCCCAGCAACCTGTGCTTGCTCCCAAACCTGGGTTGTTGGCATGGTGCGAGGTGCTGCGACCAGCGCCTCTGCCCTCAGCACCACTGGGCCGGCTAATAGAATTGATTCTTGAGAATCTGAGCATCCCTATTTCAAAGTATATTATACAGTATGTCAATCCAGGGAGACAAGGATAAAAGGAAAGTACAATACCTTTCTCAGCAGTTCTAGAGAGTGTACACAAAGACATCTGGATGCATACAGTACCAGGATGTCAAGGATGCCATTATTGGTAAAGGCATCTTTATTGCATCATGGTGGATCAGACAATAAGTGAACTGAATCTGGTGGCCTTGCATCAGTTTCTGTTGGACCACAGTTTACATCTCAAAACCACTGCACATACAGTAATTTAGTATTTAAAACATATTTGGCTGATTTAGCTCATAACAGGCTACAAATTGAATGATAGTGATTGTGAAGAAGTAACACCTATTTTATGAACTACCTGCCATAACAGATACAGTATATTGTCAGTTTTATAGCACTTTCTATTTAGCAATAAGTCAGAACCATATTTATCTAAATAAACTGTCTCCTTTCCAGCACCACTACCCCTGTCATGGTGGTTTTCAGTTGTCTTAGACACATACATTTCACAGTTTATGCCAGATTTGAGCCTACTGTAATTTGCACTGAGCTTGCGTTTTAATAGATCTAATCCATTAGAGAGATGTGTTCTCTACAGCCACTGATCCTTCATTTATAATTTATCCCACTGATCATTCAGGCTCTAACTTCACCAAATCTTACTTGGGAAAATTTCAATAAAGCTGAAGCAAATATAGCACTTCTTGTCTTCTATCCAAAGGTTTCTGGGCATCATGGCGATAGCTCTTTTTTTCTCATGTTTACTGATGTTAGCTTAGTGGTGATTTACTGTAACATCTGTGTTTTTTCCTCCCACTTTCCTAGGGACTGTTAAATCAGGGGCTGGAGGATTATCTCTGTGAGACTGTGACTGATATTCAACAGGCCCACAGAGGATTAAGACTTTGCAGTGCTTCATTTAATTCAGTGCTGGTAACTTTATTGGGCTCTGCTTCTCCTGGTGACAGCAAATGAGTATGAACCATCTTAATTTGCACTTAACTGTGTTTTTGCTGTGTCCTGTGCAGGACCCCTTCCCTTTATTCTGTTCCCCTTTCTTTTTATAATTTGTGTGAAATATTTTTGATTTTTGTTAAGTGTGAGTCGGGTATGAATGGCAGGGTTGTGCTGCTGTATTTACTGAGTTAGTCAGGCTGAGTGTGATATATTGTGGTAGGGTGGTTTGCATTTTGTGATTTTGAAGTTTAGTATTGTGTTGGGATTGTTTTAGTAGGGTGGGATGGTTTAGGATTAATGTACTTGGAGCTAATTGTATTTTTTTATTTAGGCTAGATTTAGTGGGATTGTTTAAATGTGTGTTGTACAGCACCCAGGCCACTTCTTGTCTACTTCATGAAGCAGCTACGGGAGTGACGTCCCTTTGGGCACTCCCTTGTACCATGACTTCAGTGGTGATTGATCACTATGGGGGATGGGAGTCCTCCAGAGTCACTGTTCAAAATGTAGTCAGGCTTCAAGGATGGATGGGGGAGGAGGGGTGGTAGAATCAGGAGTGCTGAGTTTAAGGGATGGCCATGGATCAGGCTTTATATTAAGCGAGGGAGTCCCCCATGCAAACGTATAATTTGATGGCAAATAAGGACAGCTTGATCCATCCAGTCTGCCCTTTTTTCCTAGCTACAGTATCACTGCAGACCCTACTTGATCTCTGGCCCAGTCTCCCTCTCCCCTTCCTATCCCCAAGATTCCCTTATGCCTATAACATATGGTTTTGATCCCCACCACTGTTTTTCCACTGATCACTTACTCTGGAAGGCTGTTCCAGGAATTCACCACTTTTTCTGTTAAGAAGTACTTCCTGAAGAGCCGGCCCATTGGTGCAGCAGTAGCAGTACTGCTTGTGATGCTGGAGACCCATGTGTGGGAATGAGCGCAGGGCGCTGGGGGTAGGCCAGGGGGAGGAGGAGTGAGCCTCTAGGAGGACGCGCTCCTCTTCTGGAGGGAGGGTTGCTAGCTCTGCTGTATCACTGCCACTTGGGTAACCACAGGTGGTAGTGCAGTCAGAAGAAGACAGTGGGAGGAACAGGAACAGGTGGGCGCTGGGCACTATGCATGGCCATGTACATGAGCATGCACACCCTGATGCCAACATTCAAGTGGGAGGGGACCCAGAACAAGGAAAAAAAAAACAGGTTCCCAGCAGGATTAATACTGGCTCTTCACAGGCCCCACACTGGCAACGTGGCACTCCTCCAGTCTGGGACCTGGTCTGTGCAGTGTGAGGCATGGCCTGCTGCCACCCTAGACTGTAGCTTGCCTGAGTAGGGAGACAGATATGTGGAGGATGGAGCTGATGGCAAGCCCACAAAAAGCTGGGTGAATGAGCTGGAAGAGCCAATAAAAAGGTGGACAAGGGTAGTAGAGGAGGAATAAAAAAAAAAGGAGTAGTTCCTCACATCTCTCCTAAATCTACTCCATTCTAGCTTCATAGCATGTCCCTTTGTTCTTGAGCTCCTTTTTTTCCCTGAAAAATTCTTCCCTCCTATACTTTATTTACCCTCTTGAGGTATTTAAAGCTGTTTATCATATTTCCTGTAACCGTCCTCTATTCCAGGGTTTACATATTGAGGTCCTTTAGTCTATCCTCATAAAGCTTCTGATGCAGACCCTGCACCATTTTAGTTTTCCTCTTCGGACCATGCCTGGTTCCATTTACCCAGGCTCCTGAGATTTCTGGTCAGCTGACTGTGCCTCTCCCCTTATGTCAGATCTTTGCAACACCAGGACCATGATTCACAATACTTTGCCCCAGTGTAAACCTGGATTTGTATGAGCAAACCTGGTTTTGTGCCGAGCTGGTGTTCAAAAAAGCCAGTTTGCACTCTCAAACCAGGTTTGTGCTAGAGCAAAATGTGGAGAGGGCTGCAATGCAATTGAGTTGGAGGGGACATGAATATTGGAGCTGTCTGATTCACAAAGCAATAACTCTGCACAAGGGCCACTTTTGCAGTCCCCTTGCATCGAGCAGATTTCGCCTATCAAGTCCTTGCCTTATACTGTGCAACAATAGTGGTTAGTGGTGATACTGCTCCAGCCCCCCACCCCCACCGATTGCTGGCCTAATCAAAGCAATGTAACTAGTCCCTGGTGCTAGTGGTTCCCCCCATCAATTACCGTCCTGATCACACATACAAATATATATATATATATATATATATATATATATATATAATACTGTTGCAGTAGCACCAGTATAATTAGGGTTGAGTGCAAACTTCTATGTTAAAGCCAAATGTTTGAACTTTAGTAACTTTGGAACTGTTCAACAAATTTGGACAAAATTTGTCATACATAATTTCTATGAATAGGTCTCTTGATGTGGCAAATTTCGTGTAAATCCATTCTGCGGTTTCTGAGATACAGAGTGTCAAATATCTCTAAATTTTCCAGTTTTTTGCCATTTGTTTGTCCACCTGTATTTCAGAACTGGTTTTAGGTTGTGATCTGCAATTTTCAGGGTTGAAAGCTTGTGTCTCACAGATGTGCCTTTTTTTTGCAACTTAATATATTTTATTGAAAGATTTTTGAAACTATTCAACCATGAAGACAAAAAAAAAGAAAAAAAAAACTAAAGAGTTAAAACAGATCAAATCAAAAACCTCCCCCCCATAAAGCCCCCAACCCTTCACCCATCCCCACTGGTACATTCACCTCAGCAACTAACTAGGCTAAAAATTTAACTCATTGTTGGAGAGTTTTTGAGTAAGAAAGGAATAAAGCTCTGTCCAGCATATTCCAGTTCCAGGTGGGTGACAGGTATAATTCTTAATTGCCTTCTCAGCTGAAATGGCAGTCAGGCACTCATGTATCCATTCTAAAAGAGAGGGAGACCAGTCACCAAACCAGTGCCTAACTATAATTAACTTTATAACTGAGGAAATAAGGGCTAGATAATATTTATGTGTACAAGCTCCACAAGGCATATTTTAGGGACAAAATAATTATTGGTACCGAACAAGGGGAACAGTTTGCAATAACCATAGCCCAGAGTTGTCTGGCTGGGGGACAATCCCACAGTTTGTGGAATAGAGTACCCTCTGCTTTTCCGCAAACTAAACATACTGGCGAAGGCAATAATTTCATTCAAAATAGGGCACATGGAGTGCGGTAAAGATTATATAA
This sequence comes from Neoceratodus forsteri, assembly GCA_016271365.2. NCBI lineage: Eukaryota > Metazoa > Chordata > Ceratodontiformes > Ceratodontidae > Neoceratodus > Neoceratodus forsteri. Next base: position 452,863,937 of record CM028131.1, read on the forward strand.
TATATTGAACTGCAACAGTCGAAGTCTATCTTGCTTAGTATAAGTAAAAATAGCAGTCCAAATTGTGTGCCAGTAGGAGTGATTCCTAAGGTCCAAAAGATTATGCCAATACTAGGCAACTGGGGAAACCAGAGCACAATCGCAGAGTAACATAGTTTTATAAACCATACATAATAGCTTTACTCTGACTAGCATACTGAATATACTCCTGAAAAAAGTAAAAAGAGATGTTCGACCATGGGGTAGGACTTAGACACTGTTTTTTTTTTATCACAACTTGATTTTTGTGCCTTCACCAGCAGCTCCCATCCAATCTCCCACCCTCAGCCCCATCCCCAGAATTACCAGCACTTACCTTGCCCGGCCCAGGAGTGGCGCCTGCAGGGAGTCGGTCTTCATCCTGCTGCTGGCATATTTTCCCTTCTGGTTTTTCTCACAGCTGCCCCAGAAGTAAGCATGCATGCGTGTGGTGGTGCACATGCACTGTAGAGCTCCAGTTATGACCCCTTTCCCCACCCCATGGTCTAATGCCTGGGCACCATCTGGGCCTGTGCTTCCCCTAGCCTCCATGGGGGTTGCCATCGGCCAAGGGATGCCACACTACCTCCCCCAAGAGGAGAGGACAGCTTGCCTGCCAGCAGTTCCATCCAGCTCAACCCTCCCCCCCATCGCTGACCTCCAATGACCCGGGCTCATTCCCAAACTGGAGTCGCCGGCGTGGGTTGAGGTAAGGCACCAGCACCTCAATCCTCTATGCCACTGGGTCAGCTGACTTATACACGGTTTGAGACAGTTACGCAATTTCATATATTTTAAAAATAGAGTCTTTAAAAATTGATATTTCTGCATCATATTTGGGAAGGATATCATTTTACTATCAACCACCAAATAACCCACTTTAAAGGCAGACAATGCAGGCCACAAGGAAGTTGGAATAACCCTGCTGGCAATACAAATATTATAATTATTAAATGGAGGCTGTGTCAACATTTTAGTCCAAACTACTTTTAAAAAAAATTGGCACAGCTGAGAATGAGCTCGGACACTCCATTCTATGGGAGAGGAGCAGAGAACCCCGGGGAGCTTAGAGTATGGAGTATAAAGTAGAGATTCTAAGGAGAGGTTAAACTTTTTGGCCAACGACTGTTTGATTTTCAGCCAGCAAGGTAAAGGAGAAGAAGATACTGGAATCTTTCTCCATCGAAAATATTTATCCCCTTGCAGGGCTAGGTAGTACTTGTAAAGATCAGGCAATTGTATTCCACCATATTTAAATATCATCAGCAAATGACAAAATTTTATAGGAACCACCACTCACCTCTATGCCCTTGACTAAAGAGGCCAAGTTCAATAATCTGGTTAAGGGTTCAAGGTATGAATTAAAAAGATAAGGGGATAACGGACAACCCTAATGAGTACCTCTGGTTAATGAAAAGGGTCTGGATAACTCATTATTACACAAAATACGAGCTGTAGGGAATACATAAAGAACCTTTTATTTGGTCAAGAAACTCTACTGGGAGATTGAAGTTCTCCAAGGCTCTAAACATGTAGGACCATGAGACTCAGTCAAATACTTTTTCTGCATCTAGAAAGACCAAAACAGAGTCCTGCAAGGCCTCCCCAGATACAGACAAAAGGTGGAAAATTTTCCTAAAGTGTTCACTTGCATTTTGTCAGGCAACAAAATCTGCTTGCTCCAGTCCAAGGAGAGAGGCCCAGACAGAAGAAAGCCTGGTTGTGAGTATTTTGGCATAAAGTTTAATATCATTGTTTATCAAGGGTATGGGCAGATAGCTTCCTGGTTTGGTAGGGGCTTTTCCCAGGTTTGGGTAACAATACTATTTTGGCTTCAAAAAGTGATTTATCTGAGGGGACATGAGTACCCCAGTAGTTGTAAAGAACAGTAAGTAAAGGGGCAAGTAAATCTTTATCTATTTTATAGAAAAGGGCAGTAAACTCATCTGGGCCTGGGGCTTTTCCTAGAGATAGTGAATCAATAGTTGCAGACACTTCCAAATCTGAGATCGATCCCAATAAAATTTGAGTTTGGGACTCAGAAAGCTGGGGAAGCTGAGCCGCTGACAAAAATGACTCTGGGGCAACTATATTATCTTGGTCAATTGAAGGGGTGGTGTAAAGCGATTGATAAATCAGGAAAAAATAGCAGCCATCTGCTTGGGGTCTATTGTTGGCAGATCCAGATCTGGCTCATCTAAGGAGAATATCCATCTAGAGCTTGATTGTTGCTTAATTCTAAGGGCTAAGAGCTTGCCGGCTTTATTACCCAAATGCTCCAAATATGAAGTCCGTAATTGAGCTAACTGTGCCCGGGTCTGGTTTGCTGTTGAAGCAGAAAGGGCACTCTCTATTGATCCAATTTGTTGAAGCTAATCAGTTAACTGTGCCTGCCTTTTTCATTTTCTAAGGGATGCCAACCTAATAAGTTCTCCCCTCCATGTAGCTTTAAGACTCCCCCAAATAATATATAATGGTGGTGACGTATCTTTGTTACACTGAATAATAACCTCCTTATACTGTTTGAAATATAGCAGTGTAAGTTTCTCAGTAGGTAGCACAGTAGCACACTCGCCTCTGAGGCTGGGAGATCAGAGGGCTGTGGGCTCAGTTTCCACATCTGGCACTTGGGTTAATATCCCAGTACTGACACTGTAGTGCAGCATGAGAGGGGTACTGCACTTCTGAGGTGCCATCTTTTGGATGAGACATTAAACCAAGGTCCCATCTGCCTGGATTGGTGGTAGTTCAGGTGGATATTAAAGATCCCATGGCACTTATCAAAAAGAGTAGGGCAAGTTTTATTAAGCAAAGAAATCATAACATCAAGTATAGAAATATGACAGTAAACAGAAAATATCAATGATAATCTCACATCAAAGATATACAAAATAGGTTACAACTGGGGAGAGAGAGAATAAAATATACATTCATCATACCAAAACAGCTTGATGTAATATCAGTGCAAAAAGGTAATATTTTTCCATAGGAGTCGAAAACAATGTGGAGAAAGCTGACAATGTTCCAATTCCAGAAGATTTAATAATGCTGTTTCCATTGTCAATATAATAATATGTGGTAAGGTTGGAAGCTGTTGTAAAACAAACTGATATCGTGTTTGCCATAAATAATATTTACACATGGAAAAGATAACCCTTAAAGTACTGTGATGAAATTTGCTCCATGGTCCAGAAAAGTCACCCAGTATTAATGTTTGATAGGTGATTCTACTTAAGAAAGGCCATTTCCATTTGTTAGCTAAAGTTTTCCAGAATAAACGGGTGTCTTCACAGTCAAAAAAGAAATGAGTCATTGTCTCCTCTATCTGAAAGCAAGAAGGTTTAGGACAAAACCGCTTTTGTGAAGACTTATGTTTCAAGTTACCCCATACATTCAACCTGCCATGGCAACAGAGCCAGGTAATATCCCACATATGGGGTGGGATTCGTTTATCTATAAGAAACATTAAAGCATACTTCATACAGGAAGGGGTACATTCTGGGAAAAGCAACACTGGTTTTGTAACATTTAAAAGGGTATGATAAAGTTGCCATTGAGTAAGCGACAGGAGAGATGCTTTTCATAATTTCCAAAACCTCAACTTATGAAAACTGTCTATGGCATAGGTTGGAATATACAAGTGGCAGGAACGCTTGGGTGGTAGAGTATCCCATTTATTCATATCAGATAGTATGGCAGTGCTTACCCAAGTATCGCAATTGTGAGTTGTGTAACGAATGCTTTGAAAAAGATGAAAGAGAAAAAGGGAGAGAAAAAAAACTATGGGGTGAATCATCCCAAGACCCCCTTTCTGTATAGGTAAATATGTGATGTCTCTTTTAATAGGATTAAGGCAGCTACTCCACACCATCTGAAAGAAAACACTAAACAGCCTAGTCTCTAAGTGTTGGGGAGGGGCATAAATATAACTGAGATATAAAAAAATAGGGAGTAAAAACTTCTTAACTATCAAAATTCGTTTCTTTTTCCCTAATTTTCAAGTCTTCCACAGTTGTGGAAGGAGGCAGTATAGCGCAGTGGAGGCAGTATGGCACAGTGGTCTAAGGCTCTGAGCTGCAAATCTGGTAACATCCAGCAGACCAGACCTGGGTTTGAATCCCACAGCTTCCACTTGCATACTGTGTGACCCTGAGCAAGTCACTTAACCTCCTGGTGCTCCCAGGTCACTCCTGTAAAAAAGCTTTCAGCTTAGTGTGCTATACCTGGTTAAACAACTAAATAAAAAAAGATAGTTGTACCTTATTTTCCCCAATAATACGTCTCTTCTCCCAATTAAATGTTACTACATCTGCAGCATTGAACCAGATGCCCAATATCCGTTGTGGGTCAGTGCTCATTCGAATTCCACACACCTGCTTGATAGAGGTGGAATCCATATCCAAAGGAAGACATACACTTTTTTGTAGGTTAAGGGTCCCCCCTGAAACTAGTGTAAAGTCCTGAAAGATCCAGATTGCCCTATCTCCATAATCTTTATTTTGCACAAATAAAATGACATCATCTGCATATGCAGAAACTTTCTCTGGAAGTAAAGTGGAACAGGGAGCCAACCCAACAATCTGAGTGTCCCATTTAATTTGTCGAATTATGGGGTCCAAAGCAAAAGTATACAATAAAGGGCTTAATGGGAAGCCTTGTTGTACACCAACTTTCTGGTGTATATTAATCCCCAAAGATCCGTTAATTAAATGGGTAAAATTTGCTATGGAAAATAAATGAGTAAGCCATGTGAGAAACACATCTGGGACACCACATAATTTCATAATCTGGAATAGGTATGGGTGACACACTGAATCAAACACCTTTGCTTGATCCAAGGAAAGAACAAAACCAGTGGCGTGTCGCGTCTGTTTTGCTTCAAAAATTTCCCGTAACAGGAACAAATTTGTGTGAGTAGAGCATCCAGGAACAGCACAGGACTGTGAAAGGTTTATAACATCAGGTGCCATCTGTTGTAATCTACTACTAAGAAGGTTTGCCAAAATCTTATAATCAGTGTTAAGGAGATGAAGCGGTCTCCAATTTTGCAGTGAACACTTATCTCCTTTTTTATAGATAAATTTCAAAAGAGATAACCCAAAACCAGAGGTCTCGTCCTGTCCTTGTAAAACATAATTATAGACCTGCGTCAAAACTTCTGCTAAGTCTTCCTGAAATGTTTTATAGAATTCATGGGTTAGGCCATCTGGACCAGGGCCACTCCTACTTTCAGCTGAGAACTGGCACAAGCCACTTCTTCCTTTGTAATTAAGGCTACAGACTCCAAAGCATGGTGTGCAGAGACTTGTGGAACAGGTTCCATAAAAACATCAGACAAGACAGTCTCACATCGGGGAGCAACACCAAACTGTGACTGTAGATGGGATGTAGCAATCGAGAGCATACCCGAAATGGAGTAATCAATGATGCCCTCCGGGTTATAGAGACCCTGTATGACCGTTGCTTGCAGTCGTTCTTTACACTCTAAAAAGGGATTAGCAGAGGGGAGACTGAAGTACCCACTCTCATCAGAAACTCCAAGGTGTGGGCACTATCATATTGATGTGAAAACATACAAGTGCATAATTTTTTGATTTGAGGGAAGAAACAGAAAGTGACAAAAGTTTATACAATTGATCCCTGTAACCTAAATAGGTAAGGTATTTGTCTCTGGCCATACGTTTGCCTACAGTCTGAAAAAAAATCTGTAAATCCAATTTTGTGTCCAGCCACCATGTCCAAACAGAATCATAGCAACAAAGGACAGAAATTCGGGCCCGAAAAAGTGACCGTACTTGTGCCAAAACAGTAGAATGGGAAAAAACGGAATTGTTAAGCTTCCACATGGTAGTGTTTGAGAAAAGGACCGGAGGTGCAGAACCCAGAGAAAATATTCCAGTTAACAAAGAATGATCAGAGAGCTCAGAAGGGTGAACCGATATCTGATGCGGGATACAATAACGTGAGGAAAAAAAATAGTCAGTTCTAGTATAGTATATGGATCTGTGATAAGTGTAGCCAGCATCAGATCTCAAAGCACGATAGGCATCGGTTAAACCTGCGTCCTTCACCAAAGCACATAAGGCATGAGAATCACAATATATTTTCTTCCCAGCCGATGTCCTACAGGAAATATCTATAGAGCAGTTGAAGTCACCACCCCATAAAATATGTTTGAGGGTACAGAGAAAATGTTTAATTAGTTCGAGCAAACTGATTCTCGCAGCTTTTGTCTGCGGAGCACAGATATTGATAAGGTGAAAGGAAAGGCTCTGAAAGGTGCAATCTAAAACCAAGACCCTACCTGGGAAAAGGTCTACAATACATAATATGGAAAAGGCTGTGGATGTGAACAGTATTGCTATACTGTCTGCTAAATCCTCACCAAATGTCCAGTATGAGGGACCCCATTGCCAACTCCTTTTCACCTGCTTAATTTCAAAAATCGACTGCAAACAAGTCTCTTGGATGAAGAGAATATCAATATGGAGTGAAGCAGCAAAGTGAAAGAAAACAGTCTGTCTTTTGTAGCTTCTAAGACTATGGACATTAAAGGAGGAAAGCCTGAGAGTAGCCAGGGTCAAGAACTAGAATCAGCCACTACCATCCATGATAGCCATATTCTTGTGTTTTTTACTCCCCTTCTTTTTACTATTAATTTCTTTGCGAACAACATCCGGAGGCCTGGAGCCAGAGACTTCCATATCTAAGGGTAAGATGGACTCTGAATCCCCGTCAGTGCCCTCCCCTCCCCCTTTCAACAAGTCAAAGGAGTTGGAAATGGGTATCTCACATACTTTTTGGGATTTGCACGTAGTCAGCCTAGTAACCCGTCTACATTGAGAAAAATCCTCCTGGTCCCCAATAGGTTGGTCAGAGGCCTGTGCAGGATTAGGGTGCGACATAGTATCTACCTCACCCTGTGTTGGTGAGGAGGCCTCTGTAGTAGTGGGGGGTCTAACATCTACCTGGGGGGTAGCCGTGGGTACGGCAGGTGTCTGGGAGGGAGAGGGTGGAGGAGCTTCCGAGGGATCAGGGACTGTGGCAGGTGGTGGTATCTTCTCTTGTGCCTTGTCCTGCACCTTCTGTACTAAGGTATCTGGATTCCAACCCTCATTGCGATTTTTGCTAGCCCAGGGGGCATTGATGATAGGCATGCCTCTTCTCGTCGCAGAGGTTGCACTGGAAAACATTTTCATAGGACACACTAGGATAGCCATACCCCCCACATAAACTGCATTTCAACATATCACAGGCTCTACTAAGGTGGGTATGTGCCCCGCACTTGTAGCAGGCCCTACGCTGGCCACCATAAAAACAAACGCCTCTATCCTTGCCTAAAAAAAAAAACTATTGGGAAGATGTATCACCTCAGAGTTGACTTGGAAAAATTTAACCTGGAATTTCCACCTCCCAGTCCACAAACCTTCTGCATCAATAATAGCCTCAGGTGGAGATAGGACCGTACATCTATTTGCAACCAATGGTAAATATCACTAATGCTCACACCTTCATTACGAAACATAACAGTAACAGTAACAGTTCTCACTGCTGGTTTTGTTAGCGGGATAACATAAAAAGGCATCCATAAAGGAGTGTGCTTCAAAATTGCATATTTGTTCCAAAATCTATCCAGCCCCACATTAGTTTTAAAGCTGATATAAAAAGTTTCCTCTCCAGAAATGTGAATCAAGGCATATATCTCCGAAGCCTGAAAACCCATAGAGCCCTTCAGCATCGTTCTTGCAATATAATATCGATCCAGGAAGTCACTAAGGCCTCCCCTATAATGAAGGCGAACCACATTATGTCTGGGGGCCTGTTCTAATTTATTTTCAAACAAGTCAGAAAGAACTAGAGGTGGAGGCTGGGCCGAGGGTGGAGGGAAGGCCGAGGGGCCAATGGGGTGGCAAAACTTCAGCAGGCTGAGATAGAGGAACAAGTGAAAAGCAGTAGGGCCTAAAGCAGGTGACTGTCCGTAATGGGGATAGGCAGGGCAGAGGGGACCAAAGGGGATGTGGGAGGAATTGTCTGAATACCAGGCAATGCCATAAAAGGCACAGGCATTTGGGAGGGTCGTACAGTAGGGGAAGAATCCTCTAAAACATGACTGTCACTGTCCAGTTTATTATTCCCCAGTACTCCATGAGAAGATACAGCCTCCCCAGGTGCAGAAACTTTCATAACCACCTCAGATTCAGTAGTTTCCATAATATCCCCCCAGTACTTCATGGGTAAATCAGAAGCTGGTGAATTAACATTGTCTGTAGAAACAATACTGTCCCTAGAAATAGGTACCTAGTTGGAGCTCATGCAGGATGGTGCAGGCCTGTGAGGTGAATATAGTACTCCATGCTGCTCTGCATCCCATGATAAATCCGGTGTCCATGAACCCGAAGCAGTTTGTGTCCAGTCTGCGTGAACAAGCGCATCCAAGGCAGTCCAGTGGGTGTCCCGAGTCTCAGAGTCAGCCGGTAAACCAAAGCGGGAAATGATAAGGTCGGAGGTGGTAGCTGGGCAATCCGCCGGCAGCGCTGGGTGAATGACTCCCGAAAGTGACTCTGAAGTTGCAACAGCAATCCCGGACCCCTGACCGGAAACAGCAGGGGGAAGAACTCGTGCAACACAGTCTGCAGCTGCTAAACCTGGTTCCTCCTCCAGAGACTGAGTATCCTGGTGTCAGGCAAACAAAGAAGAATTCAATGCCGTAGATGCTGAAAGCGGCATAACAACCGCACGATTTACTGCAGGTAATTCCATGGGCAACTCCGCGGACAGAGAGACAGTAACACTGGCTGCCGCAGATGGCAGCAGAAAGGTACCTTGCACAACCTCTCTCAAACAAGAAGACGCACATACTGAGGTCTCCATGGTGCAGACCAGAGATCTCCCCACTGGAGAGTAGGAGAATTTCCCTGGTGTCCTGGCCAAATTTCCCTCATTCACTAACAAATACCACCAACAGCTTAATCTGGTTCAAGGTCAGTTGGCATTCATCTGTATCTCCCTCCCCTGGGTCGTGCCTGAAAATAGGCAGGATTTATCTAGTGCACTTACCCGGTCAACAAAAACTAAATAAAAAATGAATAAATAAATTGACAGTAACATGTGGATCTCGCAACAGTAGGCAGTATAGAGCAGTGGTTTAAGGCTCTGAGCTGCAAACCTGGTGACATCCAGCAGACCAGACCTGGGTTTGAATCCCACAGCTTCCACTTGCAATGCGTGTGACCCTGAGAAAGTCATTTAACTTCCCTGTGCTCCCTCTAAAAAAGCTTTCAGCTTAGTCTGCTACTGTTGGTTAAACAACTAAAACAAACAAACAAAAAAAAACAGCTGGTTATTTAATGACCAGGTGTGCAGATGCTGGGGAGCATATGGACAATTTACCATTAAAGTAACAGGTGAATGGTCAGAGATAACCCTTGCTTGTATATGACTATACTAAACATTCAATATTAAGTACTTGCTTATTAGGAAAAAATCTATTCTGGAGAACACCTTACGAGGTATAGAAAAGAAAGTGAAATCCCAGGTAGTAGGGTGGAGAATTCTACAGGGGCCAGCCAGACCTAAATAGTCTGAAAATGAATTCAATGCTCTCTGCCCTGGGAACAATCCAGATTTCGTGTGGTAGGTATGATCTAAATTGTTGGCTTGAGCAAGGTTCCAGTCTCCCCCTAAAATTATTGGCAGGTGACCAAAAGGAGCCAGGGCTGTGGCCAGATTGGGGCCATAAACAGATTCCAAGAGGAGTTCTAAAGTCCCTAAAAGACCATGTACAAATATAAAACACCCTTCTGGGTCCTTTATATCTGCCAGTACAGTAAAAGGAATGGATTGGGAGATAAGAATCTCCACACCTTGTTGGCGCGAACTATTGCCAGCTCCAAATGCCTTGTCAACCCAAAATTTAGTCAAAAAGGACATCTGAGAATCCAGCAAGTGAGTTTCTTGCAAAAATATAATCTGGGGAGTAAATTGCTGTAGGTGTCTCAGTAGAACATACTTTTTGTCTGTTGTCCTTCCCCCCTTTAACATTCCATGTTATAAACAAAATAGGATTAGCCATGATGAAAAGAAATAATGTTTAAAAAATATACCTAACATTGTTGAGACCAGTGCACCAACCCTCCCCCCTAAATAAACAACCAGAACTACCCAAACCACCCCATCCAATAATCCACAAGCAAAGACCCCAATAATAATAATGATGACTAACCCCCCCCAAAAGAAAGATAAATTAAATGTTTACAATAACTAACTGACCTAACTCAAGCCTACTGCCCACTCCTAATAGTAAAGATCTGAGGTGGGGTGGAGCTAGCTCCCAACACCCGTTCCACTTAACAAGAATATAAGAACCTCAATCACCTATCCAATAACATCTGGCATTATAGTGGCATAAAAATAAAATAAACATTTAGTCAAAGATAAAAACTAAGAAAAACAAGTAGGAACTGGTGTCCACATCTAGCTTAACTACAACCTTATTCCCAAACATATATGTAGTATTCAAGTGGCTGTCTTTATCTAGAGAGGGAAATGGCACAAACAAAGGAAAGATATAAAGCAACCTTATAGTCCATTCTAGAGGTGGGCTTTATGTCTGTAGTATTTGCTGAGGCACTGCAAAAGAAAAAAAAAAGCATCATGCCACCTCCCCCAAAAGAGAACGTTAGATATAAAGGTATTTCCCCAGGTCAGACAATGAAAAGGTCCCCAATTAGAACTGTCATTCTAGGCGGATCTTTCAACATAATGAGACTGTACTCAGTCTACTTAGCTTCAATTGAACTGCACATGTATAAAAATAAGTGTAAAATGAACAGAATCCCACATGTTACTGAACTCCTTCTCAGGACACACAAAAGTATGCAATGCAACAGTGCTACTTCGATGACTGGAGCTACAGCAACAAAACTGTTAGACAACAGATGGCACGCCAATGACTAAAAAGGCTCACTCCTAAATTAATAAAGTGCAGACTGTAAAAAGTTGGACTAGCTGTTCAGTTTACTGGCAGCGTCAATAAACAGATGAGCATTGCTGGGTACATTCAATGTCCATCTTTGCTGGGGATAGCTAACCAAAAAGATAGTCTTTATCAATGAGCGTCAAGCATAACAGTACCTAGGGGAAGTCAAAATGTCAAGTAGACACCAACTATCCTGATCAGTTAACAGTTCGCAGCAAAATAAAGTGAAAAGGAAACACAGCTGCTTTATGTTGACTCCCATTTGGGTCTTCGAACAAAAATAAATCCAGGAAAAGCCTAGTCAATATTTCTGCCACTTGATCCACTGTGTCGAAATGGCACCTACCCAATGGTGTGGTTACTACCAATTTAGATGGATAGAGGAGCCTGTGTTTCACTTGGGCTACCCAAACTTGTTAACAAGAGGATGGTATGCCGCTCTGGCTTGACGAACTTTGGCCTTAAGGTCCTGCACTATCCGTAAACGTCGGCCGTCCCACTGTATGGAATCCAAACTCCATACTTTCTTGAGAATATGATCTCAGTCTGGGAAATTCAACAGTTTAATAAAATGATCAGTCAGGGGGGAGCCTCTGGAGAAGGCTTAGCCCTAAGCGCTCTATGGGCTTGCTCCACCATGTAATGAGGGCCTTTGGGTGAGGGGCTTGTTAATTTCACACATAGTCTTTGCACAAAATCAAGAGTATTCTGCCCCTCTTTTCCTCCAGCAAACAAAGGATTACCAGATTGTTTTGGCAGTTTCTTCCCTCCAGATCATCAGCTCTGGAATCAAGAGCAGCCAGGAACCATTTAAATTGCACCACCTCCTCTTCAGATTGAGCTCGGTGATCCTCGAGAGATGAGATGCAAACCTCTGCATCTGACACCCTGGTAGATAGCTCCCTTAAGGTAGGCTGAATTTCTTTCATTTTGGCTATCATTTGGAGCATAGTTTGCTTAATCTCCAAAAGCTCAGAGTAGATTTGCTCTGGAGAGAGATCATCTGGCCTTGATGGAGTGGGCTGTATTGGATAGTTGCTCCAATGGGGCATTTGGCCTCTAGGGTTGCCATTTGATCCTCTTCCCCATCTGACACCGCAAGGGAGTTTGTGGTGCTGCTTTTGCCATAGTGACTTCTGCAGACATATTGCAGCCACTTGACAGTCTGAAGCAAAGGCCAGTTGTTCCATCACGTGAGAAGTCAAAAGTTTTGGTTTTAAGTAGATTAAAGTAACGATGCTAGAGAGCTCAAAAGAAGTGCTGCTAGCTCATCGCTGGAGTCACGTGATTCTACACAGATGTACCTTTTGAAGGTTTGGTGAAAAAATATTAATCTGTTCGAAAGTTATTCAATTTTCAATTTTACCATTATGTCCTATGGGAAAAGTTTGATGTTCTGCACAAAAATACTTTTCTTGTGGCAGGAGGTACTTCATTTTTGCATGGGGGGTCACATAGAGCCTAGTTTGCTTTTGCAGAGCTCTGTTGTGTTCACAGGAACTACTGTCATTTCACATGTAGGGTCACATAGCGCCTACTGTATTTTTGCAGAGCTCTGCTGTGTCCACCATCTTGTTTTGGATTTAACGAGCGACAAAAAATAAAGAAAACATGTAAAAGTTAATATGCTGTGATACAAAAATAAGAACTTAGCTAAATGGGACCTGGACCCATTTAGCTACATTCTAATGTTTTTTTTTTTTTTAATTGTGTCCAGAAACATTCTGTATGAGAACAGTGGGACTCATGCTCCTAGCTGCAGGGTGAGGTGTGAGCCACTGTTTCTCTTTTGTCTTCTGACACACATTCTTGTCTCCCCAATCACAGTCCCTTTTATTCACTGGTATGCAGTGGCATGCCTGCCCTCTGATCTCCATCCCCTAGTCCCTTCTTCATTTATTTATTTTTTTAATATTTTATATAATAATAATCCTACACAGGGATGCCCATCCCCCGTGTTGGATGCCCCCCACAGCCAATTGCTTTCTAAATAATAGCTAACATCAGGGGGACCAGGCTCTGTGTTGGCATTTAGACCCCCCAGCAGTATGGGACACTGAGAAGTCCATCCCCAGTGTCGTCAGATAGTTTATTACTGCACCTGTAATAGAAAAACTGTCCCTCTGTGTCTTTTTTTTCCCAGAAACAAAGAAAATGATCCCTTGTCATTGCTGCAGGCCCCATCCTCCCATCCTGAACCTCTCACTGAGCACCCATCTGCCCACACCCAACCCTTACCCTACATTTACCTCCAGAGGTCATCTACTGTTATCTTCTGTGGACTGGGAAACATCTGCACTCTTCAAAGCTAAACCGCAAACTGAGGAATCATGTTAAATGCTGTGTAATATATTTCAACTGTGTTTTGAACTTATGTTCATAACTTTGCAATTCTTAGGTATTTTTTAACCACATTTTCAACATGGGTTTTTTGGGACCCCACCTCATGAACACTGTCACTGTTGCTTCATTACTGTGGCCTGGCAGTGATTTCACGGTCACTGCATGAATCACTTTTTGAGGCTGATTAATGAACTGACTCTGCCAGTGTTCATAAGGTGAGGTTAAAAAAAACCTATGTTGATAATTTGGTGAAAAAGTGTCTAAAAATGTCTGAGTTGCATGCGTTTGTTGAAATGTTTCTATGCACATGCACAACTTTGGTAATTTTCAATATTTTGACTCCAAATTTTCAACATACCCATTTTTTCACACCACCTAATGGGTATACACTTACCGAAGTGACACCCCTACAGTGACATACATCGCTGACAACAACAGTGCCAAGTCACTGTAGGGGATGCGCTCAGGACCTGGCAACACTCTCCCCTGACCTGCACCCCCTCCCAGAACTAACTCTGACTTGGAGTTAGAATCCTTTAGTATAGGGGGTGTGGGGGGAAGAGCCCCCAGAAGAAAAAAACAGTCCCTGCTGTGTGCGGCTCCCTGCCAACTGCAACTCACAGTTGACAAGGAGCCTGGCGCTGCAATGCCAGTCAATGAGTTAGTTGTTGACTCTGCATTGTAGAGCCCACCTAATGAACAGTACAACTGTCATGTTTCACATCCTGTCTGAAATGTGCGTTCACACCTCTGGCATGGAATGGGGTTTTGGCAAAGATATGAACATTTTCACCTATGGGGTTTATGAGGTGAGGGCCACAAGAAGACTATGTTGAAAATGTGCGGTGAAAATATGAAAAAATGCCAAATTTATGACCATTCATTGCAATTTTGCTGCATCTGCTCATAACTTTGGAAATGCTAAATACTTTGACACCATAGTTTCAACATAGCCTTTTTATTACCCCACTTCATGTATGTCACAGCTGTCATTTTTCAAATCCTGACCAAATTGTGTTTTTACACCTGTGGCATGGAATGGAATTGCTGTTGTGCAGAATTATATTTTGGTGGGGATTCGAAAATTTTCTGTACCTGATGCATGAGGTGGGGTAATAAGGTGGCTATGCTGACAATTTGGTCACTGTTGTCCTATAAATTGGAGTGCAGGGCCCTTCCACAGCGACATATATATATAGGCATCTATGGAGAAACAGGAGCACAGGGCCCAAAGGTCATTGCGCTCTCACAGGCAAATAAAGTTATAATTACACTATCTCAAAAAGTAAGAAAATTCTTTGCAAAAAAACTATTGTCAATGTATCAGTTAGGACTGACATCAAACCGTAAAAAGGAGGGTTGAGTAGGCACTGCAATGTTAAACTCGAACATTTGCAATTTAATAACTTTGCAACCGTTCAACAAATTTGCATGAACATTAGCATACACTGTCAGCCATGGTAGAACTCAGGATGTTGCAAGTTACATTCCCGTAGAATATACGATTTCCGAGTTCTGGATAGGTGAAAAAAGCATTTTGTCACTCATTGACTTTGCTGGGATTTTTCTTTGAACTTGCCAACAGCCTAGACAGTTTGCAATCTTGGTCTGAAATTTTCAGGGCAGAAAGGGACTAGCCCACAGATATGCCTTTTGCTAACCTTGTGAAAAAATAATATGCCATGTTTAAGTTATTACATTTTAAAATGTTGAAAAAGTAGTTTATGTGCATGCTCAGTAAGTACTAAAATATTGCTGTACAAAATGGAAAAGAAATCCTGTTTTGTATGTGAAAATGCCTTTTTCGTATGACTGCCATCTTGATTTCAGTTTCACCTGAGAAATTCAAATTTGGAACCCCCCTAAAAATGGTATTCTGTGGATTCCTTTTTTGTTTCTTACAGTTGTATTTTATGCTTACTAAATAAATAAAATGCAAGGACATCTTTGGAACTCAGAGGGCTATCAAATACCAATGCAATATATGGCTAGAAGAATAGGAAAATAATACAGCACAATGGAACAATAAATGAAAGAAAATTCCACCAGTAGTGCCACTCATTAAAATAGATTCCACCATTTTGATCAGCACTTCAAGGAGGGCAACACAGGAAATGCCATTTTGTATGCAGATTGCCCTTACACACATAGCAAGCAGCAGCCATTTTTTATTTGGGGCACACAGTTATGAGAATGAAGTAATCCTCTAACACCTGTTGGCAGGCATCTTGGAAGTGGCACTGAAAGAGGAAACTCCTTGCTGTATGTCAAAGTTCAGGTGGCCATCTTTGTTAAGGACCCTGACTTGCTTCAAAATAGCTTCACTCCATTGGAATTAACGGTGACCATGTTTGAAAAGGGCAAACCCTATTGAAATTACTGGATACTGATGCAAAAGCTAAATTTGAAAATAAATATTTAATTAAATGACAGAACAAAAAAGTATCTGAGCTAGAAAGTTTTAGCTAAGATGTCACTCGATGGACTTTGCTTACAGATAATTGTACTTTTGTCTAGGACAGCATTTTCATAGCAGCACTTAATCAAATCTGTGATTAGAGAAGCAGCAAAATATAATTTCACCTGAGAAATTCTAGTGAAATTGGGATTTTGCACTGCTAAATATTTTGTCAGTTTCACGCATTTTGTGAAACATTTTGCTGGTGCGAAATGCAGAATTTCACCCACGAAATGCAGAATTTTGCCAGCAAAATGGGAAATGTTTCCTACGAATGGTGGAATTTTGCCTGCAAGTGGTAAAATTCCACCATTCATGGGCAAAATTACACATTTTGTGGGCAACATTCTGCATTTCGCCAGTGGAATTTCGCATTTTGCACCTGCAAAATATTTTGTGAAATGCTGAATTTCACAAAATATTTAGCTAAGTGAAATTTGTGGATTTCACCCATCTCTTATCCATAATGTCCCATCCTGTATATGACAGCAGCTCCTTCTCATCCTTACAACCTCTGTTCTGTCAAGCAAAGATCTCCCACAATGACCATATTTCAAGAAAGAAAGAAATATGTGTACAGGAGTGTCCAGAGACCTACTTTCAACCACCTTGAGGGCATGGGGCTACAAAATAGAAAACTTCCTGAGGACATACAGATCTCCATCTCATCACAGGGAAGGCCAGCTATGTAATTCATTCAGGATGACCTTGCATATATTAAAACCATCTCACAACACTCCAACGTGCATACCAGCCTACAAACACCATCTGCTAAGCCTTGCCTCATAAGGACACCGTCAACTGAATTGAGCAGTTCCAAGCCTGGATTCCCATCAATAGTTGGACTGATCCCCAGTGTAGCTCAGACGCCTTATGGTTGCTTATGAGAGAGATTGCCATTTCCTGGTTAAACACACTTCCAGAATAAGTTAAAGGAAATGCAGTCACCTTGTATGTAACTTTTTAAGATCACTTTGCCAAAGCACGTCTTCCCTGGTTCCTGGAACAAGAGCTGTGGGAATGTACCATGCAGCCCTTTGTATCTCTGAAAGCCTTCATAGTGTACATTGAGTTATGCTGCAAATATCTGCAGAAAACAGTGAAGAATCAAATCAAGGTCTTTGTCTGAGGACTTCTCATACAACTTCACCCTTACATGGTTCAACAGAAGTCCACAACTTGGATGGACACTATACTAGCAGCAGGACTTGTGCAGGAATCCATATCCATGTTCCAGGCCACCAGTGTGCAAAGACCTCAATCATCACAACTGGCTTCCCTCACAACATGAGTCAAGCAGCAATAAACAATGCTAGACAGGCTCATCACATCCATCAATAATTTAGAGGTTAGCTCAAAGTCTTCCTCTAATACCTCTGTCAAAGCTTTGCAACCACCTTGACAGCCACCTGCTCAGCCACCACCTTCTCAAGAGTCTATTACCTGCCAGTTTTGTGGATTCAGATGACACACTGCAGCAGTTTGCAGAATGCTAAAGTATGACAATAGGAATAACAGAAGCCACGGATGTCCAAGGCAGCACCATCAGCAAGATGAACCAAGTACTCACAGGATCAGTGGAATACCTCAAATGACCATCAGTCTGACTCTCTCAACTCACACAAGCAGTATCCTTTAACTCCATAAACCAACTGTGGCACCATCTCACTTCCTGCAGTAGCTGTACCTATCATCAGATCACCACTTCTAGCAAACTGTGTCTCAGTGACTACTGGGGATTGGTCCATGCATGCCTTGATTGAAACTGGAGCAGAGAGCTCAGTTATTAATATTAACATTCTGAAGAACAGAGGTCTTCAACAAATACTTCATGTCCCTCCAGCTGATCTGAAGTACATTATCATAGCAAATACTACTACAGTACCTATCAGAGGCATAGTCTATTTCAAGCTACACTTTCGCTCACAGCAAGCTACTGTTAGATTCTACCTAATGCCTGGTGCCTAATCTACAACCATCAATGATTCCTGGCACTGATTTCTCAAATATCACAAAGCCATCCTTGATATTTCTTCAAACAAACTGTCATTAAACCCTTGGAGACAAATTTGCAGCTGAGGGCTCATCCCTGTGCCTCCTAAAATAGAGATGATTCTGATTGCCAAGGTTCAAGGTGAACCTCTACCTCAAGGTGGTGTTGACATCACCACAGGATCTCTCCCTCTGCATTCTTCAGATCTTCTCCCGGGAAACATTTTATCTGTTGTGCATGACAGCACAGTATTCTAAAAATGCTACAGTTTTACAGATGAGTCAATCATGATCTCCAAGGGTGCCAATGTTAGAATGTTTATCTGTCTGTCTACTGGGAACCAGCTCCATCTCATGCAAGAACCTTAGCCTGGTTCCACCATCTCTACATCTGTCAGCGATACAACTACTAGTCCAGCTTCACCAGTGTATTCCTCAGTTAGTGACTATCATCTTCCAAGCTCCCAGCACTTCCAACAGAGAGGCAAAATATTTTGGATTTCCTGGAGGATTACCAAGGTGTCTTTGTTGATACAGACAACAAGCTTGGATGTTGTGATATCCTACAACACACAATCGAGATGCAACTCAGTCAGAAATTCATCCATCTGCAAGCCTACAAAGTGGGATGCAAACAGTAACGAGTCCTAGAAGACATTATCAAAGATAAGCTTGAACAAGACGTCATTGAAGAATCTGCAAGACCTTGGGGTGTACCGTGCCTGCTGGTGGTAAAGAATTACAAGGGGTATTGCGGTGTGTGGACTACAGAAAGCTCAGTGCATGTACAGTGCTGAATACTGGTCCCTTTCAAACAACAGAGGATGCCTTTTAGAGTCTTGTTGTTGCCAGCCCTGCCTACTTCACCACTATGGATCTTCAATGTAGGTTCTACCAAGTCTCCACTGATCCAGCTTCTCAGCCATTCAGAGCTTGGTACTGACACTTGGGACTTTTCCCATTCGAATGACTACTTATGTGCTTGGGAACAGTCCAGCCATATTCTGCATGATATGGAAATCATACTGTGTGGATCGGCTTGGAAATCTTGCCTAAAGTACCTGGACAATATTATTCTCTTCAGTAGAACTTTTCTGGAACACCTCCAATGCCTCAAAGAAGTGTTTGAATGCCTCTGACAAGCCAACCTCTTGCTTTTCCCAGAGAAGTATTGTTTCACACCACATCAAATTCATTACCTGGGACATGTTAGTTCTCATGACATCTCTCCAAACCCAGACAAGCTCTCAGCAGTCAAAGACTATACAAAACCTAACTATCTCAAAGACCTCAGAACATTCCCAGGCCAGTCTGAATATTAGAGAAAGTGTGTCAGTAACTGTGCTAACATTTCAGCTCTACTGTACCTCTTCATGAAAAAGGCATGCAAATATACATGGACATCTGAGTGAAAAGAGTCCTTTGATACCTTAAAGGACAAACTGATCTCCACTCCTGTATTGGCCTACCCAAAGTTTGACCAACCCTTCAAACTCTACACAGACGGTAGTCCTTTTGCATTGAGCACTGTGTTACATCAAGTACAAGGCAGAACTGAATGGGTTGTTTCCTACATTGGGTACTGTCTTTTCACTGCTGAGTACAACTATGGTATCACAGAAAATGAATGTCTAGCCATGGTTTTTGCTGTAGGAAATGTGACTGCTATCTTTGGTATTCCTTATTCACAGCTATTGTTGATCACTGCTCTCAGATGGTTGTTCAAAATGAAGAACCAGCAGGAAAGTTTGTCTGATGAATTGCCATGCTTCAGTCCTACAACTCTGAAATTCGATGCAGACCAGGTTGAGTTCACTCCAATGTGGATGGTGCTAGTCAAAGACAGTATCTCTCTGCATCATCATCAACAGATAAGGAATCATAGAACCTCTTTCTATCCACATCACAGGTGTGCTTCTTGTGGACACTCCTATAGTACCTCAAGTTACTTTGCTGCTCTCAAATGCTTTTTCAAGAAAAAAGCAACAATCCTGAATTACTGCAGTCTGCTGAGGAGCTTCTCACCTCATCTACATCTGCACTTTCCCTGGCAACTGTCAAAATGCAACAAAGAGGAGATTCTCAGTTCTCAGACATAATCACTTACTTAGAGTCTAGAAATCTTCTGCAACAGAGGCAATATCATCAGGATGTTTTTTTCCCTAGCTTCAGAATACTTCCCTAATGACGGAGTGCTTTTTCATATCTGGATCAAGGAAGGCAGGGGCCCTCGAACAGACAGAACTCAAGTACAGTTAGTTGTGCCTGCCTCTCTAGTCAACAAAGTTCTTCTCTCCACTCATACCTCTCCACTTCCCAGAAGTCATATGGGAATCCACAAAACTCTCTAAAAGATAAGGCTTAACTTTTTCTGGCCTCACATGAACAAGGACATTGTCCAATTTGTCAAATCATGCCAGCCCTGCTTCCAAAGAAAGCTCCCTGCCAAACCGACAACAGCTTATCGCCAGCAATGCTACAGAAAGGTCAAAGAATGATGTCTTCCATTCTAAACACACTCTCCAAGTACCTAGATGAAATTCATGACACTTGGAACTACTTTGTTCTTTTTGTTGAGTTTGCCTACAACACAAGCCATTGTTGCATTACAGAGTACACTCCATTTTTTCTTGATCCATGGACACCATCCAAGAACTCCACTGGACATGGATCTCTCACTGCTAGAGGTTCCAGAGTCAGCATCCTCGTTCATCATCCCTATGTTGGAAAATCTTGAACTTGCCAGACATGTTGCAATAACCATATTAGGACAGAGAAAATCTACCATGCAGAAAATGTCAGCAGCCAAGTCACATGAACATTTTTTTTCTGTGTGGGACACTGTCTACTTGTATTGGCTTGTCTTAGTTCTGTGAGCCACAAAAACACTGTTTCACCAATGGACTGGTCCTTTCTACATTGTGGAAAAGCTTTCCCTAGTTCATTTTTATGAATTTTTTTTTTTATTCGGTAATAGAGTAGGTACACTGGTCCAATGGACCATTTACAGGTACAACCCAGGCCACATAGATGGCACATAGAGTATATGGAAATACAAAACACATGAGCAATACAGCATACAGTGTATGGTAATATAATACCTGAGGTTCTTTTTTTTTATATAAAGTCTTGGAATTACTACCCTTTGAGTCAGGGACTCATTTGCAGAGGCTCCACATCATACATTGAATGAAGACAGATATAGAGTAGACTAAAATACAGTGACTAAATACATAGATACATAGATACATAGACAGTGTCTACAGATAAGGGCCTATGGCCCACCCAGTCTGCCCATTTGAGCTTGTAAGTTCAGTTTATGTTTTCCTAGAAGTCTGTTGCCCCTTACCCCTGACCTCCAGAATTCCTTTATGTCTATCCCATGCATTTTTAAATCCTGTGATTGTTTCAGCCCCCACCACTTCCTCTGGCAGGGTGTTCCACTTGTCCACCACCTGTTATGTGAAGAAATTCTTCCTCACATTTCCTCTGAATCATCCTCCCTCCAACTTCATCCCATGCCCTTTAGTCCTGGAACATCTTTTTCACTTAAAAATAGTGTATTCCTGCACCCTGTTCCTCCCTGTAAGATACTTGTATGTCTCTATCATATCCCCTCTCTCCCTTCTCTCCTCCAGGGAGTACATGTTCAGCTCCTTCAACCTGTCCTCACAGGACTTGTGATGCAATCCATGTACCATCTTTGTTGCCCTCCTCTGAACCTTCTCTACTCTGTCTATGTCCTTACGTAGGTAAGATCTCCAGAACTGTACACTGTACTCCAGGTGGGGCCTCACTAGTGTCTTGTAGAGTGGAATTATGACCTCCCTTTTCCTGCTGGTGATGCCCCTGCCTATGCATCCCAGCATCCATTTGCTTTACCTGCTGCCTTTCACACTGTTTCTCACCTTGAGGTCATCAGAGATGATAACCCCAAAATCCCTTTCCTGTTTGGTGCATGCTATATCCTCACCCCCCCAACTGATATATTGTGCCAGGGTTTTTGTGCCCCATATGCATTATCTTGCACTTCTTTGCATTGAATTTCAACTGCCAAACCCCTGACCATTCTTCAAGTTTCTGCAGGTCCCTTCTCATTCTGTCTACACCCTCTGGTGCGTCTACTCTGTTACAGAGCTTTGTGTCATCAGCAAACAGTGAAATTCTGCCTTCTAGGTTCTGCGCAATGTCACTGATGAAGATGTTGAATAGGACAGGTCCCAGCACTGATCCCTGGGGTACCCCACTGATCACTCTTCCCTCTGTGGAGTGACAGCCATTTACCACCACCCTCTGTGTCCTGCCACCCAGCAAGTTACCTACCCCCCACACTACTGTCCTGCCCACACCCATATTCCCCAGTTTGTGTAATAGTCTTCTATGTGGCACAGTGTCAAAGGCCTTGCTGAAGTCCAGATAAGCCATGTCCATTGCCCTCCCCTGATCCACCTCTCTAGTCACCCAGTCAAAAAATTCAATGAGGTTGGTCTGACATGACCTCCCCCTGGTGAAACCATGCTGCCTTGGGTCCTGTAGTCCATTGACAACCAGATGTTCCATCAATCTCTCCTTCAGTAATGCTTCCATGAGCTTCCCCACTACCGAGGTGAGGCTGTTTGGCCTGTAGTTCCCCGCTTCCTCTTTGTTCCCACTTTTGTATAAGGGGACTACATCTGCTGTCCTCCAGTCTTTGGGTACCTCCCCTGTTTCCAGTGATCAGCTAAACAGGATAGCCAGAGGTTCAGCCACCACCTCTCTTAGTTCTTTAAGGACCCTGGGGTACAGAGACGGTAATGGTTAATACATACATAGAGCAACATCAAAGGTGTGAAACAGTAGATCATACATTATATTAGGACCAGGTATAAACTGAAACATTGCCCTTGTTTGAGTGGTTTAACTGCAATCACATATAGAGCTGGACATAATGTGGCCACATAGCTCAGTTTTAAAAGGCCCCAACCTGGAAATAGATAGGGTAGGATGAGGGAGAGAGTTCATCCAGAGTGGAGCTGTGTAGCAAAAGGACCTTTTGCCAGTCATGGTCCTTGCAAAAGGGTTATGAAAGGTAGTAGTGTCAGAGTGTCTTGTAGCTCATGTCTGCAAGCTTGATTGGAGAAGAGAGAGACAGCCAGAGGGCACTAGCCCCAGCTGGATTTTGTTGCCAAATAAGCAGGTCTGATAGCGTAGATGACCCTGAAAGTTTAGCCATGAGGAGCATTGGTAGAGGTCACAGGTATGCATGTGCCAATTACAGCCTGTGGCTAGCTGGCAGGCTTTGTTTAGGGTGCATTTCATACTGGTAAGAGCAGTGTCAGAGGTGGCACCATATATGACTATCCCATAGCTATACAATACACAGGTAAACTACAATTACAGCGTTGAGCACAGTGCTTGTGAACAGGTAGTAACAACAAATAAGTCAGTGCAAAGAAACAGATTGTGAGCAGAAAAGGGGAATATGGCCTAGCCAAACAGCTTGAAGAATAAGGTCTTCTTAGTGGCAAGTGGATTGGCACCTGTCTAGTGGGGTGAGAGGCTGACAAAATAAATCCCCTGACTAAGATCAGGAACTGCATTTGCAGGCCAAGGCAGATAGAAGGGCATTTTTAAAGTTCATTTTGAATAAATGAAGAGTGCCTAATTAGTGACGTGAGGCTGGTAGACCTTTCCAGAGCTTGGGGGCAGTGATGGAGAAGACTCTTTGCCCCCTATCAGTAGCAGACTAGGGATAATCAAGGAGACATTGAGAGGAAGACCTTAGTTCCTGTGTGTCATGTTTAATGCTAAGGAGTCTAGGTAAAGATGAACAAGGACCATCACAGAGGGATTTTTAAATGAGAGTACCCATAAGGATGTCCCAATGGGCCTGGGGGGAGAGCCGCATGAAAGTCAAGTAAAGGGAGCAGTGGTATGTGTTATACAGGGCTAGAGTGACACACCTACAAATATTGTTAATGGTAGTATTGAGATATGTGAGGTGATGAAAAGAGGTTTGGGAGAAGATGGGACAGTAACAATCCAAAAGGGGAGGAGTGTGCTCTGCCCATTAGCCAGTCACATGTCAGGGGTCATGAGGTGCCCCAGGCAGTAGCAGACACCCAGTTACTGGTTCACACATTTCACAACTAGCCCAACATGATCTTCAAAAGTAATGGAGGGGCCAAGGGCAACCCCCAAGTATATAAAGGTGGGGACATGTTCAAGGGGGGGATCCATCTAGGGCCAGGATTTAGAGGGAGTTGATTTGCCCAATGGAGCATTTAGCAGACCTAGGCATGGACCCAATAGCATGGATTTGTTGTTTCTTTTAGAATTGACAAGTTGTATGTTTGATGTGAACTAGTCATTGACTGATTCAAAATCCTTGGAGAGGGATATTTTTGTGGGATCTTGTCACTCCTGAATATAATAAGATCATCCATGTACATAATCTTATAGCAGCTTTTACTGTCCCCAAGTAGGTGGTTGACAAAGAGGGGGAAAAGGATACTATGGACTCTTGCAGGACTCCACTATGTACCTCTAGAGGGCTGGATACAACTCCCTTTTGGATCTTTCAGAGATGTACTTCCTAAACCAATCTGTGTGCCAGTTGAAAGTCCAGGTTACTGGAGGCTGAATCTCTTTTTGCTTGACAACCCAGAGATTCTGGAGGGGTTTCTTTCTGTTTTAGAAGCTAGGAGATCAGTTTTCTTTTTATATGATTCCTGCTGTACTTGGTGGGAGGATAGTAAGAAATATATAAAGGATTATTTTTAGAAAATGGGGAAACTGATGGGGAAACAACATAATGACATATATTGGGATCTAAGGGAACACCTTTGTCACCTTCAGTCATTACAACTGAAGGGTGGGGTTGTTACCAGGACCAAATAGCAGCCCTTAAATCTGAATTGACTCAGTTCCAGTATGATAGAATGAAATCACTGGAGAGTCAACAAAGATTTGGGATGCAGTGGAAGCAAACTTTTACCAACCCCTCTGATAGTTGTAATGCACAAAGGCAACAGAAAGCTGAAACAAATTAAAAAGGAAGATGGGACTATTTTAACTAATAATAAAGATATTCTACTGAAAATAGAAGGTTTCATTTCTGGTATGCTTCAGAGGGATACAGAGGTGCAGGGCGCACAGCTAGAAGATTGGTTGAGAGACATTAGAGTCCAACTGGTCCCAGAACAATACTTTCTTTCATTAATATCCATTATTTTATGTCAGTAATTAACAAGTATGATCAAAATCCTTCCCATAGGGAAAGCACTGGAAGAAGATGGATTACCAAATGAAATTTATTCACATTTGGGACATCACCTGGGGACACAGTTGGTCCAGGTTTATAATGAAAGTATCAATTGCAAACATATTCTGGATAAGATGAACATATGCTTATTAATATTATTGTATAAAAGTGGAAATAGGGATGCTTTGAAGAACTGGAGACCTAGTTCCCTTTTAAATACGGATTTTAAAATTCTTACCAAACTGCTTAGTATCAGAATGAGTTTGGTCCTTCAGGACATCATTCTTCCTATACAGTTTTGTTCAGTTCCTGGGAGACAGATCATGGATGGTTTGATCTTGTTACGGGTAGTGGCGGGTGAAGTGGTCCCAATTCACTCCACGATGTGATTCGTGGAGTGAAGGTGAATTCGCAGAGTGCTCCACAACTCGAAGCGGAGTACTTCACGTTATTAATTTGTAATGCAAAGTCCATAGAAAACAATGACTTTGCGTTACTCCGTCTTCCCAAACCACTACTCCACTATTTAAGGCGAAGTACATTGAAAACAATGTACTCCGCCTCACTTCACCTTGTTTTTAAGCTCCAAAGGCGAATTTTGCAGTGATTCATGGGATTTCAGGTCACATGGCCTCTAGATTGTTCTGCACAGCCTCAGTCTGGGGTAGTGTGTGTATGAAGCTGTAGGAGACAATCTGATCTGAGAGCTCTGTGATTCAAACCTTCTGAAAGCTGTTAAAAAAGCCTTTTGGGGTCATTTGTTTTGCTGAAACTTTAGTTCATCAATCATAGGAAATCCTCCTGTGCTCATATAATTAAGCGTTTACTGTTTGTGTGTGGATTTTGAATATTAATGTACAATATTCAGTCTATGTACTGAGAGGCAGTGGAAGTGTGCTTTGGGGGAGGGGCGTATCTGTGGTGTAGGTAGATTAACTTGGTAAAAAAGACAGTGCTTTCTGTTTTGGTGATATTTTTCTTGTATAACTGTGTTAATGTAGACACAGTAATATTTTCAATAGTTCTTGCCATTTTTTTGCTGATTGTTGTGGTGCAGCAGTGCATAAGTTTAGTTTGTTTAAAATATGTGGTTATATTACTGAAGTTTTCAATTTGCTACGCATGACTTAGTGTGTGTGTGTGAGTATGTGTGGAATGCGTGTCATCAAATCAGACACCTTTCATTGTGCCACATAATTTTAGCAATGTGAACCTGCTATCCACTGCAGCTGTGTAATATTTGTACTTCTTTATGGTGTCTTTACTAGTACCAGTGACTGTTACTGCAGCAGTGCAGTACACTGCCCCCCCACACGGACCGCCCCAACTGACAAAGGAATTATTTTCCAGATTTGAATTTGTGATGGTGAGCACTAGTTAGGTGTTGTGCCTTTGAATCTGTATCTCTTCAGTGAGCAGCGCAATCTTAATCTGTCTGTGCAACTGCATCTCTTTAAGGCCCAATCTCCATCTCTAACTTAAGTCACAGTTGTTTCTTTGGCTTCCCTTCAGAGTACTGGACAGGTGTGGTGCATAATTCTGCATGAACATTGTACTCATTAATATGCATTTTTAAGTCAGGACCAACATCACGAGTCACTCGTGATACAAATCATGCTCTTGATCATCATGGTCACAAATGCAGTCACAAATCACGATATATGATCACGTCACGAATCACAACATTAATCTTTTTTAATAGTTACTTGGATGTATTGTAAGCCTGTTTTGTAGTATCTCTTCATGCTTCAACACCCCACCATTGTACTCATTAATGAGTGCTTTTAAGTTGAGGAGTTTTGTGCCACACTTCATCGAGGACCGTTGAAGTACAGCCATAGGCATTCGTATTTCTTCATCATCACGGTCACAAATGCAGTCACAAATCACGATTTACAATCATGTCACTAATCACAACTTTAATTTTTTTAATAGTTACTTGGATGTATTTTAAGCCTGTTTTGTAGTATCTCTCCATGCTTCACCACCCCACGATTTTACTCATTAATGAGTGTTTTTAAGTCGAGGTGTTTTGTGCCACACCTCATTGGGGACCTGGGAAGTACAGCCATAGGCATTCGCATTCCTTCATCATCACGGTCACAAATGCAGTCACAAATCACAATTTACAATTACATCATGAATCACAAAATTAATTTTTTTACTAGTTACTTGG
This sequence comes from Neoceratodus forsteri, assembly GCA_016271365.2. NCBI lineage: Eukaryota > Metazoa > Chordata > Ceratodontiformes > Ceratodontidae > Neoceratodus > Neoceratodus forsteri. Next base: position 452,891,145 of record CM028131.1, read on the forward strand.
ATGTATTGTAAGCCTCTTTTGTAGTATCTCTCAAGGCTTCAGCATCCCACCATTGTACTCATTAATAAGTTTTTTTAAGTCAGGGATTTGGACAGTGTCTGCAGTACATACACTGACTGGAAAGAAGACTGATTGCACACATGCAGTTTAGCACAGCATACTTGCACTGCTCAGAATACAAAGTGGCACGCATACAGAAGACAACAAAAAAGGGCATAATTACATACAAGTGTCGGGGATGGTGGAGGAATACATTTTATAACACAGCAAGGAAGGTGTGGGGGCACATGGTGTGAGGAAAAAAAAACTAATGTGGGATCCCATGGTGATCCAGCAGCAGTTCCAACATTGACATAATTTGCAACTGATGTCCTGCTATGCAATCCTGGTGGAGCAGTAGGTACTGCTGTGGCCCTCCTCTTCTTAGGGATGCCACCATGCACAGCTGCACCCTTTGCCACAGAATGGCCAGCAGGTGCAGGCATGGCCCATTCTGAGGCAGCCTGCCACTCCAACTGGTGGTGATTGAACATATGGGTGTACTGGCCCCCAGTCCCCAGGTGAGTCCCCTGGAGGCCACGGTGCACCTTCACCTCACATAGGCAGCACATGATCACACTGCTGTCCCCCCTGACACAGTCAAAAAACTGCCAAACAATGGAGGTGCAGGGAGAACCAGGCACAGGCAGGGGAGGGCCAGATGAACTAGCAGCCGACTGGTCACAATGCTGAACAGGGAAGGCGTCCACACCTGGGCCTGGGGGAACAGGCACATCCTGCTCCAGAGGACTTGGTGCTGGAATTGGTGGTGGTGGTGGTGGTGGTTCAACTGCCTCAGAGTCAGGACAGGAGGCAGTGCTGGTCCAGCTTCCGGGAGGGGGAGACAAACAACTTACTACTTATAAAGGTAAGAAGAATAAAATTTACAGAAAGAACAAATTAAGTAAAAAAAAGTACAGAAAAGGCAAAAAAATGTAGCTTTTAAAAAAGCTGTTGGGTCTAAATCAAAATTTAAATCTCCTCCTCGCTCTAATCTCAAAGTATCAGCAGTCACAAAACACACTCCTCTCTCTCTCCGTCTGCACAGGAGAAAGTTAAAGTGTCTGCTTGTATGACTCACTTCCTTCCTGCCTAGCTAAAGAGCATGTGACTTACAGTACTGTAAGCCATGTGATGTGTGGAGGGGCTGCCAAATCTGAAACACCAATTGGATCACTTAGAATCATAATGAGGAACGCAAAGTCCATTAAAAACAATGAGTTTGCATCACTTTGCATTGCCATTCTGCCTTAACGCGAAGTGGTAATGGCAAGGCGGAGTGAGCACCTTGTATTGCCCACTCTGCATAGCGAGTGGCAGTGCAAAGTGCCCACTTCGTGTTCACTTCGCTGGCAGAATTTAAATTTGCTGCATCTCTAGTTACAGGAAATTATAGAAAAGGGATGTTCTCAGGAATTAATGGGTTTTCTAGTTAGTTTGGATCAAACAAAGGCGTATGATAGAGTGGCACACAGTTATGTATGGAAATGTTTACATAAATTTAAATTTCCCACATGTTTTATTAATTGGATTCACATGTGTTATGAAAATGCTTCCACAATTCCATACATTAATGGGTGGTTAGGGTCTATCTGTGCAATGAAGAGAGGGGTCAGACAGGGCTTCCCTTTGCGTCCTATGTTATACATCTTGACTTTAGAACCTTTGTTGCAGAAAGTGAATTTTGAGAACTCAGTTCAAGGATTAACAGTGTCTAGTGTTGATAGAGAGATTAAACACATCACATATGCTGATGATTTGTGTTTTACTTTGGTAGATTTTCCCCTCTGGTAGAGTGCTGGGAACGTTGCTGCACAACTTCACCCGGGAAACAGGATCTCGAATAAATCTCAACAAAAGTAAGTGCTTACCCTTATGGTCAGTCTCTAAACAACATCATTCTCTATTAGGTATACCTATTGCTTTTTCACATTGCAAAATATTGGGGGTTTATTTTGACAAGATGATATGGGATTTGTAAACTGGGATATTTTACGTTTAGAGGCCCAGAGCAAAGTGAAGTACTAGAATAAGTGGTTTCTTTGAAACAAAAGAGAGTATATATGCTAAAAATGTTTTTATTAAGTATGTGTTTACGATTATACCCTTACTGAAAGATCTCTTTCTAGCTATCATGAGTGAAGGGGTCCCCCATCCTCCACTTTATCAAGCTTATATTGTGCTGATTCCGAAACCAGATAAACCTAGGCATCTACCTGGTAATTACAGACCCATAGCCTTAATGAATCAAGATATGAAGATACTCACAAAAATCTTGGCTAATAGGATCTTGAGAGTTGCCCCTCTATTGATTAGTCAAGAACAGGTAGGGTTTATGCCGGGGAAGGGGGCCCAAGATGCTTTGAGGAAACTTCACCATATTTTAGAGAGGGCCGCGGATACTAAATCTGCTATGGCTTGATTTGCGTTGGATGCCAAGAAGGCATTCGATAGGGTCTCCCATCAATTCCTATTTCTCACAATGGAGAGAATGGGATTTCCGAATGAGCTCTTGGTAGGACTTAGAAATTTGTACAAAGCCCCTACAGCCCGAATTTTGTGTAATGATTATCTCTCTAAGGAGGTTTTCCTCCAGAACGGGACAAGGCAGGGCTGTCCACTGTCACCTATCTTATTTAACCTCTACCTCGAGCCCTTGTTGAGATTTTTGGGATGGATTTTGATACAGGGATTGAGTCGAGGACCCGAGCTTAAATTATCGGTATTTGCTGATGATATTTTGCTTCACTTAGTCAATCCGGTTGAAAGCTTTCAGAGGGCTGTGGAGATCATTGAGAATTTTTCAGGGGTCTCTAATTACAAATTGAATTTGTCCAAAACGCAGGTTCTTCCACTTACAGCGTTTACATATAGGGCCGACTTTGACCATTTTAGTATTAACTGGGCTTCGGACAAAATTAAGTATTTGGGGATATGGATTTTGGCCAGATCTGCAGTGGGGGTGGAAGAAAACGTGGATGGGATTGTACTTAAAATAAAGCAAGATATTGCTAGGTGGAAGAGGCTTCCTCTAAATTTCACTGCCAGATTGGGTTTAATTAAAATGAACCTCCTGCCTCGACTGCTTTATCCGATTTGTCTTTCTCCTTATTGTATCCCCAAGAGCAAGTTCATTTATATTCAAAGGATTATTCTGGAATTTCTGTGGGGCTCTAAACCTGCTAGGAGAAAGCAGGCTGTGTTATGTCTCCCCCATCAGGAGGGAGGCTTGCAGGTCCCAGATCTGATGTTATACTATGTTGCAGGTCAACTTGGGTATATGGGGCATTGGGGTAGACAGGGGGATAGTGAGGGATATACTCCAACATGGTTGTGGATTGAAAAGCTTGTACTGGAGGGCCTAAAACTCTCCCTGAAGGCCCTTCTATATGTGGACCCGGTGACTTTGCCAGGTATTAGCAACCAATTGCCAATATATAAATCAATTAAAGCGTGGTGGGAATGGCTATCTCCGGGGCAAAGGAGAGTAGAAAGAGAGGCGAGAGACCAACCGATAGTGGAAAACCCTAATTTTCGAGTGGGAAAACGGGTGTTGAGTGGGCAATGGAGGCCTTTGTTGTCAGACTCTAAAGTAGTGGACTGTATAGACCCAGTAGGGGTCCACCTGCGGAATCATCTCGAGATTGGGGCTTCTTTAAAGATTCAGTTAACACACTATTGCAGAAATTTATACAGGAGCGCTTAACAGAAGGGAGAGTCAATCTTTTCGTGGGAGCAGTTAAAAATCTGGATCTTTCATGTCATCCCCTGTCTAAAGTATATAAGATATTGCTGAATTTGTGAGTATCGGTACTGGAAACAGGATTCTATATTGGGATAGGGTGTTATCCCCTGGGAATTGATTGGATTGAAGTGTGGAAATATAAAAATACCAGCCCATTCAAAATATGCTATTATGCAATTTTTATCTGCTCCAACATCTACTACACTCCAGCTAAATTGTGTTCTAGTAAACTCAGACAGACAGATCGATGTTTCGATGTGATCGGATTCTGGAGATTTATTGCATGTTTTGTGGTCTTGCCCTAAGATTCAGCCATTATGGGCCCAGATTAAAGAAAAAATGGATCCGGTAGTAAATTATGAGGAGTATATCTGCCCTGATACATGCATACTGGGGGACTTGGGGAGAATACCAGCGAATCTCGTTAAGTGCCATGTATCTCTCCTATCAGCGGTAGTCAAAGCTTTTGTCCTCAAGCATTGGAAAGATGATATTATTTACACTTATGACCAATGGTTGGGGGACCATCTCCAAATTTTGGAGAGACTTAAGCAGAATATGTGGGTGGAAGGGAAAAAGGCAACTTTTGATAAGAAGTGGGGAGCTTTGGAGGCAGTGTACTCATTGCAGTGGAGACGCCCTCGGGTCCAGATCTGTCTGTCTGATGAGTAGTATCTGGTCTAGTTATCACAAGACTAACTTTTCGGGGAGTGTCGTGTTAGTTGAAAGAGTGCTTATTTGTTGAGTAGTTACGTATCTTTTTATGTATATCTATTATAGTTGGTTCGAGGTAAAGCTTAAAGGTTTGAGCTTTGTGGGATGGGGGGTCGGGATTCTCTCTCTTTCCTAGGGGCACAGTTACTTAGGGTTAAACGTAAACAACATTTGAACTTATATGTTAGTTGTGAGGGAAATTTGATTGAGAATGGTTCGTTATTTTGGTGTAAGTTCTAATGTAACTGTGCATGTACATAGTTGTGCGGCTGTACATAGTTTCCACTTCCAGTTTGGGGAGGTGGGCCCGGGGATAGGTCTCGGGCTGTATGTGTGTATGTCTTTGTCTTGTATATCACTGCATAACTTTAATAAAGAAGGTTGCAAAAAAAAAAAGTATGTGTTTACATATTAGTGCTGTCTACATGTTACCCAACCAATTGGAAACAAGGGTTTGCAGTATTTTCTTTCAAGGGATTTGGGGCAGCCACCTTAACCCTATTAAGAGAGGTGTGATTTATTTGCCTATTGTGAAAGGAGGACTTGGGATGATAAATCCTGTTTTATTTTTCTTTAGCATATTTTTTCACAAGAATATACAACCCCTCTTACAAAAGAAAGATACGTTTTAGGCCCCTTGGGTTTTGGATACTATAGAGCCTTGGTTAACTTCTTGGGAACTACAGTAGGGAATTCCTAGACAAAAGTCCATCATAGGATTGCTGGTTTATCTACAAGAAAGTTATGGGAAGCTGAAACTGTGGGGTTTAGCCAATTCTGAAGGTTGCACCCTGTCTCGGAAAGAGCAGTACGATTTATTGGTCCAGAGATTTTGGGGGGGACAAACCACATTTTGGAACTCATACAGATATGGAGACTAAACAAACAGTGCACATGTTGAGCCAATCTCAGATGCCTAATTGTATGGGGGATGTCCTTTGGCTCAGCACTCATGGTAAGTTGAATGTCAGAGGTAATTTGAAACATAAAGATATGAGGTAGAGAATGTGCCCAAGACAAAATGTTTGTAGTCACAAATTGGAAACAATGGACCATTTGTTTTTTGACTGTCCTTTTATATTACAAATCTGGGTCCAGGTTGATAATTGTTGGGTCCACTCTTCATTTCACACATTAACTTTGGACATTTTGTTTTTAGGGATACTACCCCAGGAATGGCATAAATACAATGCTGGGACTATATATTTAATACTTACATTTTTTTTAAATATCATATTTGACAGATTAGATGTCAGTGGCCCTTGAGACAATGAAATATAAAACCAGAACAACTCTTTTGGATCATTCATAAGCATTTAAGAGTTTATAAGATGCTCGAAAAGCTTACAGTCCCATCAAGGGTATTTAAGAAGTGGTGGGATAATATTACATGGTTGGACACAGGTTAACCTTTGCACATTTACATGTATTATTTGAGAACTAGGGGGTTATGATGAGTCTATAATATGATAACCCCTTACGCTTGGATGGGGGAGGGTTCCTTTTTCAATTCTATTGTGTTATAATTGACATGTACGCTTCTGATATTTAGTGTAGCATATGATTTTATGTGTATGTAGTTTTGTGTGAAGTAACACTGTTTTCCTTTAGATTCTCCTTCAAAACTGTTAAAGGGTTTTTCTTCTCTCCCCCCACTCTTTTAGTGGGATGGGGAGGGGGTATATTTATGGAAGAATTATTTATGTTTGGAGTTAAACGTATGAGGTACTAATGTTATGTTTCTAATGTTTTCCTCTTTTCTATTTTCGGTATGAAGTAATACCACTTTGTTTATATGTTTATGTTTTGGAAAATTCCCCTACTCTTTTAGTAGAGAGAGGGTATGTTCACAGGATTTAATTTCTGTTTAGGGTTTATAGTATGAAGTAATGCTTTTGCATTTCTGTTTTTTTTTCTATTATGATTTGTATGATGAAATACCGATTTCCTTCTGTGTTCTTTCCAATTATGATTAAAACATTCCCCTACTCTTTTAGTGTGTGGGCGGTGATTTTAGTTTTATGATTTAATTTTTGGGTTTTTAATATTTAGTTGCAAGCAGACTTGAGTGTATTAATATAGTGCTTCTTTGAGTTTGCTTCTTTTAGGATTTGTATCTTAGTTTGTGTGAAGTCAACACTGTTTGTTATTCTTTGTTGTTGAAGTTATAATACAAAATTACCCTACTGTTTTAGTGGGGAAGGGGGTTTGTATAAATATGGATTATTTATGTCTGCAGTTCAAGTATGATGTAATTCTTATTTATGTTTATGATTTATTTCATCATGATTTTGTATGAAGTAATACAATTTTGTATATCGTGTTTAAGTTTTGAATAAAAAACTCCCCCACTCAGTCTGTAGGGGGAACCCTTGTTGGTCTTAGATAAGATGGCTAACATCCAGGAGGGTGATGTGGATGGAGGTGGTGGAGGAGCTGGAGAAATTGCTGGTTCTACAAACTGCAGTTGTGTTCTTAATGGATCTGGCATTGCACAACACCGCTCGGGTTGGACAGGTAACTGAAGTAGAGCAGACTATTTGCCCAATACCATTACTAGTAGAGGTACCCTTGTGTATGGGAACCAGACAAGGATAACCTCGCTCTCTAATCCATTTCACCCCAGGGTGTCTGCTGGTCTCCACAACCTCAATCTGATGTCTCCGCTCATTCAGCCTCCACTGTCCACACCCCCCCAAAACCCCTCCTTCTCCTCTTCCGTACAATCCCCAGTGCTCTACATGGCTGGTAGGTTGACAACTGTAATGGCAAAGGGGAGAAAGGGCAGAGGGCATGGAGTGCGGAGGATGAATAGCGCATGACCATGGTGGCAGGTCCTCTACACATTATAACAATAAAACCAAACCCAAAACCCAAAAAATAAAATAAAATAAATTAAGTAATATAAAAATAAACAAAAACAAAATTCAATCAAATCAATCAATATAAAATATCCAAATAACTAAGATTAACAACCAAAGATCCAGAGGCTCTCACCCTCCCTTAAATTCTAAAACAAACCATAAGTATAAATCACATAGCAGTCTCTTAAAAGTCAGTGTCAGGGAAAAATGGCAACTTTCCAGAGGGAAATGTAGAATCCAGCTGACAACAAGAGGGGCTCTCACCTCCTCTTAATTAAAATCTCAGATGGTCCTCCAGATGAAATTCGGACAAGCAGCTGGAGGGGCTCTCACCCCCTCTTAATCTGATTACCGAAAAGGTTTCTTTAGGAAAACTGACTCTTCTCCAATAAGCTATATCCTCAAAACCAAGGCCTAGACACCTAGGCTAAGATCAGGCCGGAGGGCTGTAATCTGAAATAGGGCCCTGAGATGGCAATAATAATTCCCACCACAGAGTCACCATAGGAACCCTAGGAAAATCCACACCACCAACAAACCTCGGAGTTCCCTCAGAATAGTCCAACACAGCCACAATCCCACACCCAGGAGCCAAGGCCCAAAAGGAGAATTCAAAACCCCCACCCCAACAGGAATAAGACCCACAGAAGAGCAAGCCACCCCAGGAGGGGAACCTAAGATCCCAGCTGCTGACCAGCCACCGAGATCCCCCAACCAACAACCACAGAGGAGAGCGGCCCTCCGGCCAAAGTTCCCGTGATTCCTCCTAAAACAGCCAAATAATTCTCTTGGAATCACCCACACCAGGGGAGAGGGAGCATTCTCCTAAACAATCATGAAGATTTCCCTATGACGATGATATTCCACGAAAAGTGTCCAGAATCCAGAAACAAGGAACAGATTTTGTTTAATGCCCCCCAGGCCCCAGGTGCACTCACCACCCAGTCCGATATTTAGGGGCAGTTAATGGTCAGCAGAATCTACAAACACTCCCATCTTGAATTAAGATGAAAAAATGAAAGAGATTTCCACTCACGATCCCAGTTTTTAGTTCTGGAAGATTACCATTCAGTTCCTAGAGCTCCGGTTAGCAGAACTCTTCTTCAACCTTCCCAAAAAGTCAATCCACAAAGCCCATAGAAAGTGCCCAGATAATATACTAACGATAATCCAAAAGCCAGTCTGACAAGTGCAAAAGTCCAAGAACTCACAATCCTCGGGGGACTCCCCAGCTCCAGCCTCCAGCAGTTTCTCCAAAATGTAACAAGCTGGCTGGTGCAAGACCATGAGGTTCTTACTCAGATCTTATAAAAGCCAGAACCACCCACGATGTTATATACTCCAGATGTAGCATGGATGGAAAACAGAGCCTAAAACCTAGAGGTACTACACACCAGCAGCTGCAAAACAGTAGCTCAGCGCTCACATCACATGCTCACGGACACAGCCAAAACAAAACAAAACGATTAAATGAAAAGGAATTGAAAAAATAAATAAACTGTTAAAAACATAAAATAAAATGAAATGGAGCTCAGAAAACACATTTATTCAGAGTTCAGGCTCAGGCAGCTCACACATACTGCCGCCATCTTGCCATTCTGATAGCTTCATTAGTTTCCAGGTTGGAACGATGGATAAAGGTCAAGTTTCCAATCAAGTTTACAAAAGTCATGTGACACAAGTCTTTGGGCACAGTATAACTGTGAAGGATGAAATGTGTATGGGAAGAAAATCCCTTGCTCATAATACTGACAACATTCTGCATGATGTCCTGTTAGTATGCCTTATGCAGCACTGAATGAGGTTGTTCCTTGAGCACAACACCTGAATGCTGCACTCAAAAGATCCATAGAGTAGCTGTCCCATTGTCAAGTTGCAGTATGTTACTAACCTGAGTACACATGAAAAAACATTCTTAAAGGATATCTAAACCCATAAATTTACCTTCTGAGTTTTCCAAGACCTGTCGTCATAGTACTTTAAAGAAAAAGCTGCTGTTTACATGAATGCTGAAACAGCATTTATTTAATTAGGATAAATGCAGTTTTATAGCATTTGAAAAATGTAAACAGCAGCCTCTGCCAATTCAAATCTGCTTCTTCCTGTTTCCCTTAAATGGCTGCCAACATGTAGTGTGATGACATCAATGAATAGAGTCTGCCTGATAAGCCATAACAGTGCTGCCAGCCCTTCAAGCAGCAAGATATTGTTCTGCTGTCCCTGATTACTGCCAGATTTGTTGAAATGGGTAAAAATCATCACTTAGCCTATGTGTTAGTCATATTAAGAGATAGGGTAAGTGATGATTTTGTTTGTTTGAAAATAACAACAAGCAGAAATGAATGCAGTACACCCCATCGGCAGTAACACTCTCCCAGTGCCAGTCTGCTAGGCAAGCTACCTACAACCCCTAACTGCTCCAATCCGCCTGATTTGTAATATTATAAAAATACCTGGTGATTTAGTGGGGGGAACATAAATAGCCCAAAAGATCAAAGTTTCAAGTGTTGTCACCATAGTCACAGCTCATTGCTCACTGCTCCCCATCTGTATTAATTGCAGCCAGTCACCAGCCTTCCTTGTAGAGCCCAATCCTGAGAAATGGCCCCGGTTTAATATAAATTGTATCTCTTCTTCAGGCAACATACTTGGTGGTCTAGTGGAGGAAATATTAATAGTAAATAACATTTTGAGCTCACCTCGATCTCTCTAATTATTGCCACTTCCTTATACAGAGCTCACAGACCCATGTCCTCACATCATCTCATACTACATCGGCTTCCTTGATCGATTTTATTGGATGTGCCAAATTACCTGTCATTGCCATATACTTGTTCTCATTTATATGGAAACATAGAAACATAGAAACATAGAAGTTGACGGCAGATAAGGACCGCAAGGCCCATCCAGTCTGCCCATTTCTTTTTCTACCTTATAAATGTGCCATCGGCCTTTGCTCTGTCAGTGACCTATCTATTCATAGTCATTTGTATTGCTCCCTTATGCCTATCCCATGCCTGTTTGAAGCCCTGCACTGTATTCATAGCCACCACTTCTTGTGGTAAGCCATTCCATGCATCTACCACCCTTTCAGTGAAAATAATTTCCTCACATTCCCCTTAATTGGCCTCCTCTAATCTCATGCTGTGTCCTCTTGTCCTGCTATTTTTCTTATATTTAAACATGTTAGACTCTTTCACCTTGTTTATGCCCTTAAGGTGTTTAAATGTCTCGATCATATCACCTCTCTCCCTCCTTTGCTCAAGCGTATACATATTGAGCTCCGTTAATCTGTCCTCATATGTCTTCTGATGCAGTCCCTGCACCATTTTGGTTGCCCTTCTCTGGACTGCCTCAATTTGGTTAATGTCCTTGTGAAGGTGTGGCCTCCAATACTGCACATGAGTACTCCAGATGGGGCTAACCAATGTCTTGTACAGAGGGATTATTACCTCCCTCTTGACTTAGATACCCCTACTAATACACCCTAACACCCCCTAGCCTTACCTACTGCTTTAGAGGTCTGCTTGGATGATTTTAGGTCATCAGTGATGATGATGCCCAAGTCACTTTCTTCCTTTGTGACTGCTAGCAACTCCTCCCAGCCTATAAGTGTCTTCAGGGTTTCTCTCCCTATGTGCATGATTTTGCACTTCTTTGCATTAAATCCCAGTTGCCACTCTTCTGACCATTCTGCTAGTTTATCCAGATCTCTTCTCATTCTGCCCACACATCTGGATCATCTACTCTGTTGCAGATCTTGGTGTCATCTGCAAACAGACAAGCCTTACCCTCTAGTCCATCTCAGAGGTCACTAATGAAGATGTTGAATAGGACTGGCCCCAGGACTGATCCTGAGGTACCCCACTTGTGACTTGCATCTCTTCTGACTGTATACCATTTACCACCACTCTCTGTTTTCTGCCAGTCAACCAGTTTGCCAGCCAGTTGACCAACTCTACCCACCTGAGCCTACCTAGCTTATTTATCAATCTTCTATGTGGAACAGTGTCAAAGCTTTGCTGAAGTCAAGGTAGGCGACATCAACTGCTCCCCTTGGTCCACACTCTGGTTACCCAGTCAAAGAAATCATGAGATTAGTTTGACAGGACCTTCCTTTTGTAAATCCATGCTGTCTTGGATCCTGTGCCCCTATAGATTCCAGGTGTTGCACTATCCTTTCCTTAAGGAGTGCCTCCATAATCTTGCCTACTACTGAGGTAAGACTGACCGGTCTGTAGTTCCCCACCTCCTCCCTGCTACCACTCTTGTGGAGTGGGATCACATGAGCCTTCTCCAGTCTTCTGGGACCTCTCCTGTGCTCAGAGATTCACTAAACAACTCTGCTAATGGCTCTCTAGTTCCTCCTTTAGCTCCTTAAGTACCCTGGGATGTATGCCATCAGGTCCCATTGCCTTATCCACCCTGGCTTAGCAAGCTCTTGCAGGACCCTTTCTTTTGTGAAGGGAGTAGTGCTCACCTCCCTCCTCCCTGTGTCCATGATGCTGAGCTGTGGCCTGCCCTACCTTCTCTTCAGTAAATACTGAGCAAAAGTATCTATTTAGGATAGATGCCTTTACAGGGTCCTCCTCCTCATGCTCCCTTTTCTCCATTAAGCTTAGCAATACCCCTCTGGACTTTCTCCTTTCACTAATGTATCTATAGAAAGTCTTGTCACCTTCTTTTACTGTTCGTGCTAGTGTTTCCTCAGTTTGGGACTTTGCCTGCCTACTGCCTTACCTGCTTCCCTTAGGGCAGTTTGGTATGCCTCCTATCTTCACCCGCTGTGTTCCCTTATATTTTCTGAAGGCCAGCCTTTTGGCTCTGACCTTTTCTGCTACTGTATTTGAGAACCAAAGTGGTTTCCTTCTTCTTTGCACTTCCTTTTCTGTCTAACACATGGGATGTTGCTTCAAGTATTGTATCCTTAATGCTTGCCCACTTTGCCTGTACCTCCTCACCTGTGTTTCTTTTGCCAGGGCTAGCTTAACTCTGTTGGCCATCTTATCAAAGTCACAGCTCCTCTGAAGTCCCAAATTTTTGCCTTGGAATGGGATGATTTAGATGTAGTAGCCAAATTGAACCATACCATGTGATGGTCACTGGCCCCCAGGTGCCTTCTACCTGGAGATCTGTGATCCCTTCTTTGTTAGTCAGTACTAGATCTAGGATAGCCCTGTCTCTTGTGGGTTGCTGTACCAGTTGTTTGAGGCCTTCCCCCTGCAGGGAATCCACTATGAGTCTAGTTCTGGCAGATGTTCCTGCTGGTATTGACCAATCTGTATCTGGCATGTTGAAGTCTCCATTATCAGAACCTCCCTTTAGCTGTCATGTTTTGTATATCTTCTAACAGTAATGTGTCTATGTCCTCCCTCTGGTCTGGGGGCCTGTAGACAACCCCAGTTCTTATGGCTGTCCCATTTCCTGTTTCCAGGGTGACCCACAGTTCTTCTGGCTCCTTATGTGTTTTCTGAATTTCTGTAGCTTTGATATTTTCATTAACATACAGGGCCACTCCTCCCCTTTTGCACCTCGGTCTCTTCTGAACAATACATAGCCAGGTACTGAAGTCTCCCAAGTGTGGTTACTGGTAAACCACATCTCACTAATTGCTACTATGTCCAGTTTAGCCTCTGACATTATTGCCTGCAGGTCTGGGATCTTATTTCCCAGGCTGTGAGCATTTGTGTACATGATTTTCCATTGGCCAGATTTTGGTGTGTTAGTTGTTGGGTGAAGTTTGGCATTACCCCTGTGCATCGTATGGGGAGACAAACCTTTTTTCTTACCTGGTGATGCAAATGAATGGCAAACACGCTGAATTCCTGTTTGACCACTAGCTGAGGGGGGAAGGGTGTTCTTCCCATTCGACGTATGGGGTGCTGCACCCCTCTCCCCATTTGCTAGTTTAAATATTCTGCAAAGACGTCAAACTTCTGCCCCAATGCACTGACTCCCTCTTTAGTCAGATGCAGTCCATCAAATTTAAAGAACTTTCGCTCCCAGAACTGTTGCCAGTTCCCTACAATCTGTGTCCTTTTCCTGGCACCAGTCCTTGAGCCACGTGTTTAGCTCCCTATCTCCCTTCTCTGACCTTCCGTCCATCTGCTCCCTTCTCCCAGACTGGCAGGATCTCAGAGAAGGAGATGCAGACGAAATAGATGATAGTTTGTCACCCAGCCTAGTCAGGTGTTCCTTGGTCTCCACAAATGACCGGCTGGCGAGATCATTAGTCCATGTGTACTAGGACATCAATGTTTTCTCCTGCTTTGTGAACAATTTTAGCAATGCAGTCAGTGTCTCTCCATGCTGATGTACCTGGAGACATCTGGCCATCACCCTGGCTGGAGATGGTATCAACTCCCGAATCATGGAGTCTCCTATGATCAGAAGTTTTTTGGATTTCCTTTGTGCTTGTTTAGTTTTGGTTCCTGATTTGGGTGAGTTTTGTTGTGCTAGCTCCTGTGCTGCAGTGTCCTGCTCTGCAGTGTCTTCTGCCTCTTATTTGATTTCAGAGATAGAGGCAGATACCTGTTTGTAGTGTTTATATGGTTTTTGGAGGTAATGTGTTGGAGAGCAGAGAGTGATGGGGCACCTGATTTGCTCCTCCTAACCACCTGCCAACCTCCTGGACCAACTACCCTCTGCGTAGAGGTTTTTCTGTTGGATGCTGGGGAAATGGCGGGTGGTTCTTATAATGTATTTCCTCTTCAATATGAAATCTGAGGCGTGCAATCTCTGCATGCTGCCGGAGCTGAGACCTAAGATCTCCAAAGGCCCAGCATGTAGGACAGTGTCCTAAATCCTGTAAGACTGTCCTTCTGAAAATTGTTCCACAGTACCTGCAGTTAATGAAATCCATTCCAAATAAGTTGCTGGGTTTGTAACCTAGTCAGAGTAATTAGAAGGAAAAAAAATGCAAGTAATGGTTTAATTGTGCTTTGTTTAACTTGTTATAACAAGTTAAATTACTAGTGCCCTGTAAATGAGATCACCTTGTGGAGGCCCCACTGATCCGCCCCTTCCTGCTCTGCCACAGGAAATGTCACAACTGTGGTACCCTATAAAAGAGTGTGGCGTGGGGTGGTTGGGGATGGGTGGGTGGCTGGGCCCTTCCCCTGCCTAAAAGAAGAACCACGGATGAAAGAACAAGGAGGTAAGAGCAGAAACAATCAGTCAACAACAAATGCAGTAACCCTGAAAGCTTATCCTAATGTTAGATAAAACTGTAAAACCTGTAAAGCACCACCTGTAATAATTTCAGAGAAGATATACCCTGTAAGAAACACTTTGCTCCAGAGAAAATAAAGCAGTAACAGAAGATATACCTTGCAAAAGACAATTTGAATCAGAAGATTACAGCAGTAATCTATTAGCACACACCTGTAGGCACACCTGTAATAATGCAGAAGAAGGTATACCAGCAACAACAATTTGAATCGGAAAAATAAAGCAATGAAATGTTAGCAACAAACAGTAGCAATCCCTGTGAGTAAAAAATAAAAACACCACCACACAGTAAATCTGCTTAGCCAATCTAAGTCTTAATCCTTCTCCCTTGCTCTGGTAAATTTCTCTACTCTGCCTTTCAAGCAGTCTTAGAAGGAAAGAGCTCAGGTGAAGCTAGGTACCTTGGCCAGCAAACCAAATCTTCTGGGGGGTGCAGAATATCGACAAAAGTGCACCAGATTTACAGTCCCCTGTAAGGTAGTCTTGGTCATGAACTAAATGTCATAGATAATGTTGTGTTTTCTCCCCCCCCCCACTAGACCACTAGGGTACTGTATTTCTCTATAAATGAGAAAAAGGACATGGACGAGATGGGTAATTGGGCACATCAGGAAAAATTGATCAGATCAAGGCAGTGGATGTACTGTAGTTTGAGATGATGTGAAGATGTCAATCCATAAGCTCCTGTTGTGGAAGCAGCAGTAATCAGAGCGATCGAGGTGGGCTCACAATGGTATTTACTATTAATATTCCTTAGATTAAACCACCAGGTATGTTGCCTGAAGAGGAGATGCAATCTAGATTAAAATGGTGTCATTTATGAGGACTGGGCACTACTAGAAGGGCAGGTGACTGGCTGCAATAAATAACAGACAAGGGGAGGCAGTAAGTTATGAGCTCTGATTGTGGTGGCTGCACTTGAAACTTTGACCTATTGTGCTTATTCTGTACCCCATACTAGGTATTTATAAAATATTGCAAATCAGGGGGATTGGAGAAGTTAATGGACGGGGCAGATTGCCTAGGAATCTGACACTGGGAGATTGTTACTTCTGATGAGGTGTATTGCATTCAGGTGTACTGTGTTCATTTCTGCTTGTTGTTATTTTTCAAATGAACAGAATTACCACTTAACTTATCTATTACTATGAATAATACATAGATTGAGTGATGATTTGTACCCATTTCAACAAATTTGACAGTAATCAGGGACAACAGGAAAATGTACTGTTGCTTGAAGGGCTGGCAGCACTATTATGGTTTATCAGGTTCTCTCTCTCTTCATTGATGTAGTCATGCTGCATGTCAGCAGCCATTTTAGGGACACGGAAGGAGATTTGAATTGGCAGAGGCTGTTGTTTACATTTTTTAAATGCTGCAAAACTGCAATTATCTTAGTTAAATAAATGCAGTTTCAGCATTTATGTTAAAAGCAGCCTTACCTTTGCAGGGCTATGAAGGGGCCTACAATATCAGTTTGACAAAAATTTTGTCGACTGATGTTACAGTGATGGATTTATGTCGACGGCAAAAATGTGATTGGCATAAATTGTTCTGGAACCCTGTCTTTGTTTTTCATGAGGCTTCACCTCCCAACCCTTCCCCATGAAGGAGGCTAACCCCATGCACTCCCTGGACTTAGGGATTATCACCTATGAGTCAGAGTTGATTTAGGGAGGGGGTGCAGGAACAGCATGGTCCTGGGTGGATTTTACAGTGATCTGTCAATGTTGTCAGCATTAACACCAGCACTGTAAAGGTTTTGCTGTGGGATCAGCATACGGCTTCGAGGCCAGCACTTGGAAAATTGGTAAGGTAAATTTATGGGTTTGCGTATCCTTTAATTGAACTTTTAGGTGGGCCAGTTTTTCTACCATGCAGGAAAAACATTCACTAGGCAAGTAAAATTTTAACAATTGCACAGTGTTTCATTCTCTTGAATTCTTGTATTAAGTTTTTGTTGTGCAGGAATGAAGGGCTAGACAGTTCTTATTTTCAGCCTCTTTCTGGGGGGTGGATATACAGATGCAAACTGACAAATTGGTTAAGCTTTTGATGGCATGTTTAGTGAATTGGAAATTTCCCAGCTGAAAAGATGATGATTTTATAATAGCTGTATCATTAATAATTATTATCAGTTATGTGAAAATATCATGAGCTTCAAAAGCCATCAATGTGATCATGACTAACAATGATTAAATGTGAATGTTAAGTGTTCACCAATCAAAAACCATCATTTGGTGATTGTCATTAATGATGAGCACAGATCATTATGATTGTTCATGATTTCCCATGGCCAAGAGTACTGTAATAAATTTAAAAAATCCATTTTCTTTCTATACATTTTAAAACATCTTTACTGGTGCTATTAGCTATGAAACATTTCATACAAACACACTGTTGTCAAGTATACTCGCTCTGATACCACATTTCTTACTAATGTCATGTGGGCTCAAATCAGTTTATATATCTCTCCTATAAGTGATTCCTTTTATGGTTATGGTGAGTGTCTACAAGAACTGTACCTGGTTTCTGCTCAAAACCTTTTGTAAAAGTTGATAAAATACTACTGTCAAAGAAAAATTCTTTCAAACATAGAAATTACCATTGTTTTGGTACATAAACTGTGCTACTGAAATATGCAAATTAGTTATGCAAATGTGTATACTATATCAAACATTGCATTTCCTCTTCCTAAAGGGAATAAAACTTGACTTCACATGATTTGCATTATAATTTATTTGCTTTTGCTGATATTTGACATTCATATTTTCATATAAGGAACAAAATTTGATAAGTATTACTCATGTGACTTATAGTCTTATTTATTAATTTTTTTTTTATTGAGGATTCGGAAAATATCTTTGAGTCAAAGACTCTTTTTCAAAGGTTCCACGTCAGTCTTATAATATAGAACTAAGACAGTCATCAATGATCATCAACAATTATCATTTGATCATCCACAGATTACCAACAACCATCATGCTGATTTAAGTTTACAAAAATAATCAATAATCATCAGTTCGTGATTTGAAAGTTACATTTTTTATGATTAAATCATGATCTACATGATGATCTTAAATCACGATCTCTCTTGATGATTGTATGGTACCATTTGATAATTAACATTGATCTGCCATGATTGACCTTCAAAAATATGATTGATGACTTAGCAATTCACCTGGGTTGTCCAGGACACTAGGAACATTCCCCTATTCTTCCTGCAGGGGGTGATGTCCATTTCCTGTTAGGAGGAGATGGATGCCCAGTGAGAAGAAGAGAGAGAGAGAGAGAGAGAGAGAGAGAGAGAGAGAGAGAGAGAGAGAGAGAGAGAGAGAGAGAGAGAGAGATTGAGGCCCAGGTGGTGGAGCCTGCTTCCCTCCCACCCAGGTTAGCAAGGAAGCTAACATTATTTCAACAGTTTCGACTGCATCTACTGGTTCTGGAATGGATATTAGTATTACTAGTATGGAACTAGAAAACAGTGGCATGCAGGCTACTGTAACTGAAGAAATCACTATGGCCTTTGCTGGGGAAGAGACTGGGGAATTTGACCACTCAAAGGTGGAATCTGAAGAGCAGAGATTACAGGAAATGATGACTGAATGAAAAAAACACTACTTGTAGCTGTTAGCTGAAGAGGACAAACAACTTACTTAGGAAAAACAGTAATGGCGTCTGGCAGAGGCCAGGATGTATTCTACTACCTTTATATCAGAACCTCAACACGCTCATAAAAACATGCAGCACTCTGATTCAGACACATCTGTCCACCCTGGAGCATAAGCATGGGTCAGAGGCTTGGTTTGAGGAGAGGCCACTGGTCATAATTTCTGCTTTCCTAATGTGTAGGAAGTTGACTACTAGAAGTAGCTCTGGATTTGGCTGGATGGAAAAAAGCCAACAATGACAAGGACTGCCTGGCTGGTAAGACTCCCACCACAACCAAAATACAGGCTGCTGCTCAATCCCAGGCATATAATGAACAGTGCCTGTCTCAGGGAAACAGTCCAGTCTACAAACAGAACACCTTTTTAAAAGAAATCACTGTATCTGTGCCTAGAAATAGCAATGAGGTCCTTATAGAATCACAGGAGCAAGCCAGAAACACAGGCCTGGTATGGGAAGTTTTGCTATTACTGAACACAGTGAAAAAGTGAATGAAAAACATGATACATTGGAGTCCCAAGGGCAAGATTCTTTGCCTACAGAATTCAACAGTGTGGAGACGGCACAACAGCCCCCCTGAGATAGACAAGCTAATAAAATGACAAGTGACTGTCTGGGTGTCGGGCTTGAACTGGAGGACCCAAATGGATTACAAAATATTGTTCTTATTGGTACTGGTCAATACCGCGTAGGAAAGACAGCACAGCATTAATCGTGCTGTATTCAGAGTGCATGGTTTAACAGCGACAGTGGTAGAATAGTGGTAGGGAAATACTGCTACCCCTGTCTCTGCATGCTTTGGTTGGAACTGAAAAAGTTGCTGTGTGCTGGATGCCTGTTCAAGCCACTCCCATGGTGGAGTGGCTATGGCACCAGCACATGGAGGAAACAGAGACCTGGGACTGTGGTTTGGTTCCTACCAGGTCTCTGTGTGTTGCAACCTTTTGTGACATTTATTTTTGTGCAGAACACACTTTCCCCCCTCCAGACTTATTCCCCATCCCCAAAGTTCACAACCCGCTTGAGTTTGTTATATTAGTTCCTGGGGGTGTAGGGGGCAAAGCGAGAAAAGAGAGAAGCCCATTGTTTCAAAGGGCATTTGCTGTTTATGTTGGGTTGGTGTTTTCCACAACGAGACTGCAGCACATGCCCTTTTGCTTGCGACATTTGTTGTCACATGGTTTTTGTGTTCGGCAACATGATCCCGTGCTGTTCTTATCAGTGAAAAGGACACAGAAAATCCAGATGTTACTGTAGTAAACTCAAACAATGACACCCAGCATACCACTACTACTAGCAAGGAAACAGTACAAGAGCAGAGGAATTTATGGACACTACACCAGGTATTTTGCGGGTCAAAGACTTGGGGGGTTGCGGACACCTAATGTTGGAAATTTACCCCAGGAAAGAATAAGTAGTGGCTGTACAGATCTCCTGAATAACATCCCGGTATAGGGGATTGCTGGCATGGCCCCAGCAGTGGGAAGTAGGGTGGGAGACTCCTTGAACCCAGAACAGTTACCCCTTTCTTAGACTATGGCATGGGGTGACCAAGCTTCCTTCCATTGGAAGAAGTATCCATGGTGTAGGTGGTTTACAAAATAACATCACTTCAGGTCCCGATGGGCTGACAGTAGAGTTTTTAAAATCAGAAAACGATCTTCTAGTACCTGTTTGGTTAATGTATATAATGAAATGTTGGATTCTGCTCACTTACCTGATTCTATGGGCTCCTACCTCTTGACTTTTTTGTTTAAGATAGTAAGATAGGGGATTCAAGGGATTTTAAACACTGGAGACCATCAGTCTCCTAAATGTTGATGTTAAAATATTTAAAATTTTGTATGCTCGCTTAATGAGAGTAAGGGGAAAATTATTTCTCCATTATAATCTTTATTTATTTATTAGATTTCAGATGTACTTTTGAGCCAGAGACTCGCTTACAGAGGTTCCACATCACACACTTCATACATTGTAATAAAAGTCAAGTAGTAAATATATTCAGAAACAGACTGACATACTTTGTAGAGAGTACAGTTTAAGGTAAAGGTCAAGTAAATGCAGTAAACAGTGGGATAGGTATAGATGGAGTGTTAATGGGAGGGGTAGGGCATATTTACAGTAAACCTTTTAAACATTGAAGTACACACATCAGTTACAAACTGTTCCAGTTGCTCTTAAATCAGAACTTAATATACATGCAGTTATTTCATTTAAGTGCAAGAATAGTATGTCTTCCAAATGCAAGCAAAGAAGCAGAGTAAAGAGCCTGTAGTGGGGATAGGCCATGTGTAAGGGTGGTGGAGAGGGAAGGGTTAGGCACAGAGGGGAGATGAATGCTGGTTGATAGGGTGAATTAAGGGCAAGTGTTCAATGAAAAGAAAGGTAAGGCCCTGGACACACCGGTAATGCGTGTTTAAAAACGTTTTTTGAAGTGTTTTATATGTGGCACGGTGTTGCAGTCACACTTGCAAATGAACCGTGTCAGAAAATGTTTTTTACCGTGCACACTAGTGACATCAATAGTGTGTTCAAAACAGATTTCTAGCATGCTTCCAAGTTAAGGCTGCTTACCGTGTTGCTTAGTGTCATTGTTTTTCCCAGAAATCTCTGTGCTTCAGTCTTTGATCTTGTGTCACTCTGGTAACGTAAATACATGGTGCTACCGGTGTCAAATTGCTGATGTGCTGCAGTATGTTATGGCAGTTTGGCTGTTTTCTGTTATAAATTAATAAAATAAATAGGCTTTCTGCAGTTATCTGAGAATACCATGTCTCTTCTCGTTTTTTTGCCTTTAGGTTCATAAACTTTCTCCTCTCATAAAGGATGCATTTGTGTTTTTTTTCCATTTCATATGAGTTTGGTTGCTCTAAGCATTACATAAATCATCTAATTTGAGCATAATTTTTTTATCTAAGAATAAGCTGTGCATAGGTCCCATATTCTAATTTGTGAGCAAACATTTTATCGTTATGGAGAGTAGTTTGTGCAAGGTGTCAGATGAACATGCCTACATGCTTGTCCTCAGGAGCTCACGTAGCCTCCTTAAAGCCTGCTTTTGGATCCACTTCTCCTGCTGGAGATCATTTAATCCAGCTCCCTCTTTTAGCACAGAAGTGTACCTTTGATGTGATACTTGCATTTCGTAGACCAGCCATTACAGTGATGGCATATATATTGCCACTCTGAAGAAAAAAAAAGGGAGGCAGCGCTGGAAAGAAAATTAACCAAGCAGCACAGTATGGCCTCTCCGCTGCTGAATACCGGGTTGCGTAGCAGGGAACCCAGGGATAATACCCAGAGTCTTTTGTTATTAGCTTAACTAGCCTCAATGCAGTTCGCTGTATGCAGGGAAAAACACAGCATGGGGACAGATATGACAAGAGCTTCTTTCTGCTCCCTGTGTGTCGCTGCAAATGTTTCAAGAGGAGAACTTATCAGATGTCCCTGAGTACTGGGTGATATCCTTGTTCCAAGTTCCCAGTGTCAACCCATAAATTGATAGGTGGTAAAACATGCAGCTAATGCTGCAGCCAATAGGCGAATCAACTGGGGAAAACCGAAACCGCAGTATGAATTCCCTCACAACTTCACGTGGAGCTATTCTTAAACTGCTTATGACTCCCTTCCTCTCACCATGCCAGTATCGTACATCAATGAGAACACTATCCATTCCAGTACTTCATGTCATGCTGATGCTATGTCAGCTCTTCCTAGCCAAACAAGGAGTTGTTCTTTTATATGCCTCATTAAAGATTCACCACCATTGAGCCACGTAAACCTTCCATGGCTTAAGTTAATCTAGAAAGTGAAGTTAAATACTCTGATGTGCTTCTATCATGGCAAAATTACCTGTCCCTGCAAAGTCAACAGGTGGTTACAAACAGTAAATGTCAGGTTTACCCTTCATTAATGAGCTCCCATGTAGCAAGCAACTGAAACTCTAACATTAACCTAGTACTGAATTAAAATATTGATTGCTTAAAGAAACTGGAATTGTAACGAAATAACCTCTTTCCAAACTTTAAAGAGGCAAAATGGAACAGAGACACGTACTTGCATTTTGTAGACCAGCCATTATAGTCATGGCATGTTTATTGCCGCTCTGAAGAAAACGTGAGAAAATCATCACAGAAATAAAGCCTGGGGTTTTACTGTATGCTTATCTCTAAGTAAACTTAACTTTGACTTTTAAGACTAAAATCTGATGTTTCACACTGTATTATGGTTAAGGGTGACTGCTACAGCATTTACTCTGCAGTTCAGATATCTGTCTTTAGTGAAGGAGGATAGTCGGCAAATCTACTGAATGCATACTCACAGAAGAGCAAGAGCTGATGTTCGTGGAGGGGGGTTGGGGATAATAGACATAGCAAAGAAAGAGTATTGTAAAACAGAGTGGTGACATCCTGGAATAAACTACCAAGCTGAGACACTGGTTGGTCATCTGAGAAAGCATATTACACAGCAGGGATCCTCAAGATACAATCATCGTGAAATGTAGAGCATAATAATAGGGGCATTGCCTCACTTTGCCAAGAAGACATATGAGAAATAAAAAGAATAGGTAAAACAATAACTATTATTATGCTCACCATTTCTCAATGCCAGGTAAAGCGAGTTAGGCGAAGAGCTTTATCTGACATTGAGAAATGGTGAGCATATGTCTTATTTTGCTCAACATTTCTCGACGATTGTATCTTGAGGATCCCTGCTGTGTTACCCCCCCCCAATCATTAGCGCTTGCTCTTCTGTAAGTATGCATTCAGCAGATTTGCCGACTGAAGACAGTACTACTGAATGGCAGTTGACGCAAGCTGAGCAGCTCAGGAGAAGTTGGCGAGACTAATCTGTGTACAGATACCGTAATACCTTTCCTGTAGCTGGGTACCAATCAGTACAGTGAATGCACATGGAATATAATCGCTTCTAACAATGACTGAAGAAATTATTGCAAGAACTTACTTATCTTTACTGTAGCTGAGTACCAATGGAATATGAAATGTGTATAAACTAGTATGTTTGAATAATTTGTTAATTACTGCATAATTGGATGTTTTTATTTTTGTTTCCCTGAATGGGTCTGCCCTTTGACACAAGCACTCCTGTTGTTGATTAGTGGGTGATGAGCCACATTGCCCCTCTCATAACAGTGTCAGATTACCATATTTATAGAATGGTGCCTGCTGGATCATGACCCTTATAATCACGACAATTGTATAACTACGGAAAAAAATTACCAAAATAGAGGTGTTTCTTCTTTTTTTCCAAACATTAGGGGGATTTTATAGAGTTGTACTATATATCCCCAGCTCTTCATAGATTAATAAAACTGTGATGGCACAAAAGGACTGACAATGCCCACTGAGTCGGCCCATTTGTCCAGCTATCTGCCTGGACCTGCACCCCCCAACCCTCAACATCCCTCTGTATTTGTCCCCATGCCCTTTTGAATTCTTCCACTGTTTCTTCTCCAACAACCGCCTCTGGGAGTCTGTTCCACTTATCCACCACTCTATCTGTGAAACAGTACTTTCTACTATTACTCCTGAACTGCTCCCCCCTCCATCTGTAGGACATGCCCCCTCATCCTCTGATTTTCCTTCATCCTGAAGGTGCTTCCCACCGGCACCCTGTTTACACCCATAAGGTACTTGAAGGTCTCTGTCATGTCCCCCCTCTCCCTCCTCTGTTCCAGGGAGTACATGTCCAGATCCCTCAACCTTTCTTCATAGGAGCGGTGACTCATCCCTTTTACCATCTTTGTCACTATCATCTGAGCTCACTCCAGCCTCCCTGTATCCTTTTTGAGGTATCGCCTCCAGAACTGGACTCCATATTCCCAATGCAGTCTAACCAGATGAGTGTACTAGACTACTTTGTCTGCCCTATTTCTACTGGTGATCCTCCATTCAATGCATCCCAGCATTCCACCACACTTGGCCACTGCTCTCCCGCATTGCTTTTCCACCTTTGTGTCCCCCGATACAGTAATGCTCAGGACCCTTTCTTGTTCCGTCCCCTCCAGATCTCTGCCCCCATGCAATATCCTCCCCTCCGATTCCAGTATGCAAGATGCATGACCTTGAACTTTGCTGTGCTGAATGAAAGGTGACAATTCTTTGACCATGCCTCAAGCCTCCCTAAATATCTCTGCATTTTTCCTACCCCTTCATGAGTGTCTACCCTATTTCAGATTTTAATATAATCTGCAAACAGACTCACACCCCCTTCAAGGCCCTCCAGAATGTCCCCTTCAAATATATTGAATAGTAGGGGCCCCAACACTGATCCCTGAGGGACCCACTTGTGATCTTACCCTCTCCAGATGCCACCCCATTTATTACGACCCTTTGTCTCATATCACCTAGCCAGCTTCTCACCCATTCAACCACTCTCTGACCCAGACCCATGCATGGCACATTATCTGCTTTTACCTAACCGTCATGCTGCTACTACATAACATGCTACATAGGCCAGTTTACCACAATTAAAAAATAAATGATCCTGCATGGTCCTGCAACTTAAACTTATACTTATTATGATCACAATAAGGCAGTCCAGGGTGTGCGTTGTCTCTGAATAATGTAACACTTGAGGTAGCAAAAAGCACTCTGCCTGTGGCTTCGATCTCCAGCACACACTATGTGTGACATTGTTCAATGATGACGCATACCCTGGGGTACTTTACCCATGGGATCTCAAACAATGTGGACATTTGTATAATTTTATAAACCATAACAGGGTGTGTGTTATGCTGTGATCTACCCATGACTTATCTAGTTTGACCAGTCAGCCTGCGGCACTGTGGCCAGACCACGCCAGCCATGGGTAAATTCAAACAAAGCTCACAGTCTATTATGGCTTTTTGTGTACACTGTACCCACAAGCAAAATGAGACTGATCTGGCAACTCTTAAATTGAACATATGGAGAATACTAGATTTGCAACTATGCACAAGCAGTGTGTTTTGCCATATAGGAGTTTTGATTCCCTTTCACCTCTAGATGTTCTAGAATACTGTCTTGTCACATGTTTATATAGAGAAAAGCTATAATGTGCCAGCATTCCAATTGGTTGTGCTGCATTAGTTACATCACTAATGTAGCAGAACTACATAATGGTGTCAGTAGTTCGACAGAACAAGCATATTCCATGAATGAAATTATATTTTTAACAGCATTTCATTACAAGCTATAAATACTATTGTTCTTTATGTGCAGACATGTATCATATTAACTAAATTCTTTTTTTATTGTATTTTGGTTTTGCATGTTTATAGGAAACATAGAAACATAGAATTTGACGGCAAATAAGGACCGCTTGGCCCACCCAGTCTGTCCATTTCCCTACCTACTGGATAAGCTGCAGATCCTAGTTAACCAGCAGCCTACTTCTTTCTACCTCCACCCCCTAGAATTGCCTTATGACTGTCCCATGTGCATGCTTGAATTCCACCACTGTTTTTGACCCCACAACCTCCTCCGGAAGGCCGTTCCATGCATCCACAACCCTCTCTGTAAAAAAATACTTCCTTAAATTACCTCTGAGCCGCCCCTCCCATCTTCAAATTGTGCTCCCTTGTTCTTGCACACCTCTTTTTTTGAAAGATGCTACCCTCTTGGACTTTGTTGATTCCCTTGAGGTACTTGAAAGTTTCTATCATGTCCCCCCTCTCCCTCCTTTCCTCGAGGCTATACATATCAAGCTCCTTAAGTCTCTCTTCATATGTCTTCCGGTGCAGACCCTGCACCATTTTAGTTGCCCTCCTCTGGACAGCTTCCGTCCTGTCTATGTCCTTGCAGAGATTGGGTCTCTAGAACTGCATAAGTACTCCAGATGGGTCTCACCAGCTGTCTGTACAGAGGATAATAACTTCCTGTTTTCTACTGGTGATGCCTCTCCTATTCATCCCAGTATCCCCCAGCCCTCCTTGCTGCCCTCTCACATTGCTTGCCCACCTTTAGGTCATCTGATATGACTACCCCTAGGTCCCTTTCCATTTTTGTTGTTGTTGTTAGTATCTCACCCCCCATTGTGTACTCTTCCCCTGGGTTTTTGTTTCCTAGTTGCATTACCTTGCATTTCTTAGCATTAGATCTAAGCTGCCATACATTTGACCATTCCTCTAACCTTGCCAAGTCCCTTCTCATCCTTTCCACCCCATCTTGTGCATCAACTCTGTTGCAGATCTTTGTGTCATCTGCAAAGAGACATACTTTCCTTCAGTCCCTCTGCAATGTAACTATAAAGACATTGAAGAGGACGATCTAATACTGAACCCTGCAGTGCCCCACTAGTAATCCCCTTTCTTCAGAGTGGACTCCATTTACTACTACTCTCTGTATTATTCTCCAGCCAATTCTTTACCCAGGCTGTCATCTTGGGACCCACTCCCAGGCTGGCTAACTTGTATATTAATCTTTTGTGTGGGACTGTGTCAAATGCCTTTGCTAAAGTCTAGGTAGGCCATGTCCACAGCCACTCCCTGATCTACTACCTTGGTCACCCAGTCAAAGAAATCCATCAGATTCATCTGGCATGACCTTCCGCTGTGAATCCATGCTGCCTTGGGTTCTGTGCCCTCTGGCCTCTAGATACTCGACAATTCTTTCCTTCAAGTAGGATTCCATCATTTTCTCTATCACTGAGGTTAAACTAACAGGTCTGTAGTTTCCTGCTTCTGCCTTGCTCCCACTTTTGTGAGAGGGAATCACATCTGCCCTCCTCCAGTCCTTGGGTACCACCCCATCCTTCCATGATTTGTTAAAGAGGGTAGTCAGTGGTGTCACTAGTTCTACCCTTAGTTCTTTTACAATTCTGGGATGAATTCCATCAGGCCCCATTGCTTTGTCCACCTTCAGTTTTAAGAGTTCTTTCATAACCCTTTCTTCTGTAAATGGGCTGGTACCAACTTCTGTATCCAGAGTGTTTCTACTGTTTGTTATAGGTACCTCCCCCTCTTCATTTGTAAATACTGAGCAAAAATATTTGTTTAGTATCTCTGCCTTTTCACAGTCACCCTCTGCCCACCCTCCTCCCTTTATTAAGCCTCACTATCCCTCCCTTGGTCTTCCTTCACTCCCTGATGTACCTATAAAAGGTTTTATCCCCCTTCTTAACTGAGCTAGCTATCTTTTCCTCAGTTTGGGCCTTTGCTGTTCTGACTGCCTTCCCAGCTTCCTTTTGCTTTAACTGATACAGTTCTCTGTCCTGCTCCTTCTGTGATTCCTTGTACTTCCTGAATGCTTTCTTTTTCTCTTGAACCTTCACTGCCACTTCCTTTGAGAACCATAGTGGTTTCTTACATCATTTTGTTTTGTTTATTTGCTTCACACAAAGGCTTGTTACCTGTGATGGCAGTTTTTATTATTCTCCACTGTTCTTCCACCCCTCCTTCCTGCCCATTTGCTAGTGAATTCCTTAGGCACTCGCCCATTTTGGCAAAGTCAGCCCTCCTAAAGTCCAGTACCTTTGCCTTTGTATGGCTTGACTCTATTGCTGTGTTTATTGTGAACCATGCTGTTCGATGGTCGCTAGTTCCCAGATGGCTACCCGCTTCTACATCTGTGATCCTCTCTCTACCTCCATTTAAGAGAACCAGGTCTAAGATTGCTCCCTCTCGAGTGGGCTCCAATACTAGTTGTCTAAGGCATGCCTCCTGTAGGGCATCTAGAATAACCCCACTCTTCGAAGTGGCTGCTGCAACTGCACTTCAGTTAATATCTGACACATTCAGATCACCCATCAGCAATATCTCCCCTTTTTCTGCCATTCTAAGTATAGTTTCTATCATTTTCTTGTCCATTTCCTCCCCATGAGAAGGGGGTCTGTATACAACCCCTGTGCGGATTGTGGTGCCATTGCCTGTCTCCAAATTTACCCACAGTGCTTCTTCTCCTCCCTGTTTACCCTTTTGTTCTGTTGCTTTGATTCCTTCCCTTATGTAAAGAGCTACTCCTCCTCCTCTTTTACCCTCCCTGTCCCTCCTGTAGATAGTGTATCCTGGTATGTTTACGTCCCAGTCATGGTTTTGTGTGTACCATGTTTCTGTGACTGCCATGATACCCGATATCTATTGCATGGTATGGTTATCGACATCTAAAATAATGAAGAACAAGAATTGCTCGTTGTTTATCACTGCACTTGCTGTGTCATATAGACAACTTCTACATAAAAAATTATAAGAGATTGAGGCACCATCATCAGGTCATGACTTTGAGGACCACAATGTTGTTGTTCTGTATGTGTAGGACATTAGAATTAATTCTGATGCTTCATGACATTATTGCAAGCAGTTACATTGCAGATATGATAAACCATAGGATTTGGAAAAATGAGACCAGTTCCATCTGGTGGGAGGAGGTTGCCATAAAGAACTGAAATGACAATGAATGGGTTACAAACTTCAGAATGACATGATCCACATTCAACATTCTATGCAATGAACTGCATACTTTAATTTACAGAGCAGACACGTAAATGAGAGAAGCATTACCAGTTCAGAAGAGAGTGGCCATAACATTATGGTGACTGGGAACTAACACTGATAATAGAACACTTGGTCATCTGTTTGGATGTGGTAGAATGACAGCTGGACAGATAGTAATTGATGTATGTAGGGCTATCGTCAAAGTACTGATGCCAAGAGTCATCAGACTACATATGGTTGAAGACATTGTGGACAGTTTTGAACGTGACTGGGGATTCCCAAATTGTGGTGGGGCAGTTGATGGTTCACATTTCCCAGTTCTATTTCCTCCAAATCAAGCAGTTGAATACTACAACCGCAAATGTTATTATTTGGTCTTGATGCAAGCACTTGTTGATCACCGATTCTGTTTTACAGACATTAATGCTGGATGGCCAGAGAAAGTACACAACGCTAGAGTATTTAAGAACAGTTCACTGTTTTGAAAGGGGCAAGAAGGCACTTTGTTTCCACCTATTATCCGGATATTTGACAACATCAGTGTCCCGGTTCTGATATTGGCGAATCCTGCATACCCACTGTTACCGTGGGTGATGAAACCTAATGCTGACATCTCTGACAACAAGAAAAGCAACTTCAACTATAGACTTAGTAAAGCCAGAATGATGGTAGAATGTGCATTTGGTTGACTTAATGCATGCTGGCGCTGTCTGATGAATCGCATGGATTTTGACATACAGAATATTCCTACAGTGATTAGTACATGTTATGTCTTGCATAACATCTGCAAATCCAATGGAGAAATCATTGATAATTCATGGATTTCTGAAAGAGATCTGATTGCTTATCAATAGCCTGAAAATGACATTATGTGTCATGATGACTACGCTGCACCCACAGAGATTGGACAGTCAAATGCAATTCGTGATGCAATAGCAGATTACTTCGCTGTGTAAAGGTGATCTGCCACTGTAATTCAATATAATATTGTTTCACATAAACCAAAAGACTGCATACATAGCTTAAACATTTATTTTATTAATGTCTCATTTGTTCACAACCAAAACATGTCATTAATAGTTTACAGCAATCATTTATGTATGAATTCAGAATTAAGTTGACATTGATCAATAGTAACAATACTTAACACAAATACATCTGTATAAATACAGGAATGATTATTTTGTGCTGTGTATTATATATTTAACACTGCACGTTTTTATTATTTACTAAATGAACATAGATATAGCATATTATATCAGAAAAATAGATTAAGACACAGTAGTTATTTATGTTTACATACATGTATCTGTATAGTTTTTTAAATAGACTGCTTAAATACTGTTCAACACATTGTATAAAAATAGTCTAAACATTCTGAAATATTGTAAATATTCACTTTACCACTTTGAATAAACATATGTATATTTATACTCATCTTACAAGTAGTTGTACAAAGTCTTTTTTTAGTAACATGTCAATTTCATAACATTTGCAAGATTTACTGTCTTGCACATAAGTAACAACTCTATTTTTAACCACATATAGGAGGAGGAGGAAAGAGAGCTTACCTGGGGGTGTGGTTTAGACACTAAAAAAGCAGGTGAGTCAAATTACAACTTCCTGTTGCTAGCTTTTTTTCTTACCAATTGCCCTCCATCCCACCCAAAGCCAGTTCTACTTTTATAGCCACTGGATTTAACTGTCAACAGGAACTTCCTGTTTGAAAGTAGGAAGAAAAGGATAATAGAGAAACATTGGTTTTGTCAACCCTGAAGTAGAAAAAGTAGCTCACTCTCCCCCACTAGCTGCTGGTAGTTTGATATTGAGCAAGGAAGAAGGAGACTACTGAAGAAGATAGAAAGTTGCTGTCCCAGAACAGGAAGGGTGACAGTTGTAAGGAGAGGAGAGAGTAAGCATCCAGAGAAACAATAGAGGACACAAAATAAAGACATGATAGGGTGGTGCAGTGCAATGGCTGTGGGCGGCAGTGTTCTGGGAGACATTCTGGAGGCAGTGATGCTGCCCTATTTGCAGGCACCTCTCTGGTCTGAGAGAGGAGGTTGCCCATCTCCAGGCTGACCTGGCTAGGATTCGCAAAACCTCCTCCCCCACCCAGGGACCACCAGGGCCAATGCCACTGCCTCAGAGGTTGCCAAGAAAGAGGAGTGGCTGGACCAGGGTGGGCTCAAGGAGGGAGAGGGTGGTGGAACAGAGTTGCATCCCTCCAGCTGTACCTCTTCAAAATTCATGCACTTTTCTGGTGGATAGTGGTTCCTCTATGGAGGCACCTGCAGTGGAGACCAAGGAGGATGCTGGGAACCTTCACAAAGGAGACCCAAAGGAGGGTGGCATGGGACCCCACAGGGGAAGGAAACAACTCCTGATGGAGGACTCAATCATTAGAGGTGTAGAATTGGGGGAGGATGGGGAGAGGGAGGTAAGGTGCCTTCCTGGCATCACGGCTTGGAGGGACAGGAAGCGAATCCTCAGGATCGTGGGAAGAGCTGCACGAGGGAGGGAGCTGGATGTCATTGTCCACCTGGGGACAAATGACCTGACTAGGAATGGGATCAGAGCAGTGCAAGAGGTTGTAGAGTTGGGAGGGGCCTTAGACAAGTAGCGACATCGGTAACCTTCTCGGAGGTGCTGCCTGTCTATGGCAAGGGAGATGCTAGGGCACTTCACCAGGGAATTCAATGAGTGGTTGAAAAACTGGTGGAACTCAGGGTTTGGCTTCATTGGGGACTGGGAGCCACCTGGAGGAATGCAGACCTATACTGGTGCGATGGTCTGCATCTGTCCAGGGGAACCAGGATCCTAGGTGAGAGGTTTGAATGCTTCATTGGCAAACATTACAAACTAGCCAAGGGGAGGCACTGAAAGGAGCTGGAAATCAAGCCTCCCCACAAACATGGTGATTAGTGAGGTAAACACCAAGGTACAAAGTTGATAGAGCAGAACAGATTTAAATGTAAAAAGGCAAAGGCAGTAAGGACAGAAATGGGGCTAAAAGGGTAAGGATATCAAAAAGTGGAGGGTGATGAGTACCAATGCCCATAGCTGTGTAACAAGCCCCTGAACTAGTGGCCTTGATGGAAGAGGGTTGCCTGGATATTGTGGCAGTCACAGAAACATGGTACACAGTGAACCATGACTGGGATGTCAACATACCAGGATACACAATCTACAGGAGGGACAGGGAGGGTAAAGAGAGGAGGAGTAGCTCTCTATGTAAAGGAAGGGATCAAAGCAACAGAACTAAAGAGTAAACAGGAGCAGATGAGGCACTTTGGGTCACCCTGGAGACAGGAAATGGCACCACAATCTGCATGGGGGTTGTATACAGACCCCCATCTCAGGGGGGGAATGGACAAGGAAATGATAGAAGGCTTTCTTAGAATGGCAGAAAAAGGGGAGATATTGTTGATGGGGACCTGAATATGCCAGATGTTAACTGAGCACCTTTGCTGCAGGCACATCCAAGAGCAGGGTCATTCTTGATGCCCTACAGGGGCATGTCTCAGACAGCTAGTATTGGAACCGACTCGGAGGGAGCAATCTTAGACCTGGTACTTTCAAATGGGGATGGAGAAAGAATCTCAGATTTAGAATTGGGTAGCCATCTGGAACAAGTGACCACCAAACAGTGTGGTTCACGATAAACAGCCATACAATCAAGCCATACAAAAGCAAGAGTACTAGACTTTAGGAGGGCTGACTTTGGGAAAATGAGAGGTGCCTCAGAAAAACACTAGCAAACAGGCAAGAAGGAGGGGTGGAGGAACAATGGGGAGTGATCAAAACAGCCATCACAGAGGCAACAAGCCTTTGCGTAAAAAAATCAATAAAACACAACGAAGGAAAAAACCGCTATGGTTCACAAAAGAGGTGGCAGGGAAGGTTAAGGAGAAAAGGGCGGCATTCAGGAAATATAAGGAAACACAGAAGGAGCAGGACAGAGAAGCCAGAAGGTGAAGGAAGGAAACATATTCAATTCAGTGCTTCAGAGTAACTGGTAACTGGTATTTTTCTTTTAAACTTAGATTGCAGGCTTGTAGTGACACTATACTTTCTTTCTGTGTTGTCTTTACTTATAATTGTTTTTGGGCTGTTGAAAATTTAAAAAATAGTGGTGGTGTAATTCTGTGCTGTCTTTAATTGCTGCAGATTTTATCTTGGCTTGTCTGACTGTCCTGTAGCTGGGTGAAGGGTGTTAATTGTCTGGCCTCTGACCTCAGCTACGTGATAACTGAAGGTGGGCTTAGTCACAGTTAAAGCAGCAAACAAAAGTTCATCTTCTCAGAAGAAGCCAGAAGGTGAAGGAAGGAAACATATTCAATTCAGTGCTTAGAGTAACTGGTAACTGGTATTTTTCTTTTAAACTTAGATTGCAGGCTTGTAGTGACACTATACTTTCTTTCTGTGTTGTCTTTACTTATAATTGTTTTGGGCTGTTGAAAATTTAAAAATAGTGGTGGTGTAATTCTGTGCTGTCTTTAATTGCTGCAATTTTCGCCCTCCCACAACTCTTAATTATATGCCCTGATAAATCTGATTGACAGGAGCTAAACACAGGGTATAGTAAGAGGTGTGAAGTAGGAGGGGCATAAGGGGGAAGAAGACCACCCTCAGCACAAGTTTTTGACTCATTTATTTATTTATTGGTTTCTTTTTCCTTAAAAAAATATATATCTGAGGATCAGTTACAGGATTTTAATACTGTAAATAAATAAAAGAGAACTAAGAGAGCTTCAGTAGCAGATAAGTAGTGGAATTGCAGTATAATGTGGGGAGTGGTGCAATGTAGTGGCTGTGGGGCAGCCATATTCAGGCAGACCTTCTGGACACTGAGGTGCTGCCCTATCTGCATGCATCTCTCAGGACTGAGGGATGAGGTAGCCAGACTCAGAGCGGAAGTAAACTGGGCCAGGAGTACCATCACCCTGTCCAGGAACCACCCAGTCCAATGCAGCTGCCTCAAAGGATGCCGAGAACGAGGAGCACTTGGATGACAGTGGGCTCAGGGAGGTTAGAGCAGTCAGGCAGAGGCACATCCCAGATCCTATTCCTCTCAAGAACTCATATGCCACACTGGCAAATGAGGACAACCAAATAGAGGTACCCAGGGAAGTGGAAGGAAAGGATGTGGAGGTTAGGCAAGGAGGTGACCTCAGTGGGAAAGCAGTGGACCCCAGAGAGGAGGAAGCGAATCCTGGTGGGGACTCCATCATAAGAGGGATCCAGCTAGGAACACAGGAGGGAGGACAGGGAGGTGAGGTGCCTACCAGGTGCCACGGCATGGAGGGATGGAAGGAAGATACTGGGATCACTGGGAAGGCAAGACAGGAGGGTGAGCTGGATGTCATTATCCACCTAGGTACTAATGACTTGGCAAATGGGGAGCCAAAGGAAGTTCAGGAAGAGTTTAGGAAACTGGGGAGGGTCTCAAGCAAGTAGCTACTTCTGTCACTTTCTCAAAGTACTACCTGTGAGAGGCAAGGAGAACATAGGTGCATGCACCAGGAACTTTAACTCATGGTTGAAGAACTGGTGCTGTGAGGAAGGGT
Source organism: Neoceratodus forsteri (assembly GCA_016271365.2). Lineage (NCBI taxonomy): Eukaryota > Metazoa > Chordata > Ceratodontiformes > Ceratodontidae > Neoceratodus > Neoceratodus forsteri. The sequence goes on from CM028131.1 coordinate 452,925,408, forward strand.
TTGATTCATTGGTGACTGGGGACCATCTGGAGGGATGGAGGTTTGTTCAAACCTGACGGCCTGCATCCATCCTGGAGGGAATCAAGCACTCAATGATAAGTTTAAATGCTACATTGACAAGCATTTAAACTAGCAAAGGGGGTGGCAGGCCAGCAAGGATGGTACCTACTTGCTCACCCCCACAGCTAGTAATGGAACCAGTGAACCAGAGGAGTGGCTATCTCTGCAAAGCAGCGTGCAAAGTTGGAGATTAGTGTCCAAAAGGTGGATAAGCAGAAAGGGCAAAATTCAGCAGAAGGGCAGACAGCAAGGAGAACCAGGGATAAATGACAACCAAGGAAGGGGCTGAGTAGAACAGTGAAGCAGTCTAGGAGGTAAATCATGGAAAGCCATGTGTGCAAATGCCAGGAGCCTTAGCAACAAGATGGAAGATCTGGAGGCTGTCATGGTACAGTCAGACCTGGACATTGTGGCCATCACTGAAACCTGGTGTAATGATAACCATGACGGGAGATGGCCATACCTGGCTACAACATATTCAGAAGAGACAGAGCAGGCAGGAAGGGAGGAGGTGGCACTGTATGTGAAAAATGACATAAGGGTCACACAGATCCAGGAGGAACAAAATGGGGAGAGATACTGTGGGTTAAGCTGGAAAGAAAATGGGGCCAGCCAACGCGCACAGTGTGGGTCTATAGACCACCAGCCCAGGAGGAAGAAACAGATAGGGAGCTGATGCTAGCCATCCAAGGATGGCTGACAAGAGGTGAGGTAGTACTGGTTGGAGACTTCAATATACCAGATGTGGACTGGAGCATCCCAGCAGCAGCATCAACTAGAGCAGATTTATCCTGGACTCCTTCAGGGTGCCTTCCTCAAGCAACTGGTCATGGAACCAACTCGGCAGAAGGCAATACTGGACCTTGTGCTCACAAACAGGGACAGTGTGATGGGGGTAACAGTGGGGAGCACCTGGGTAACAGTGACCACCAGTCATTGTGGTTTGAAATCACAGAAGAGCAGAACCAAACCACACAAAAACACGTATCCTGGATTTAGGGGCAGACTTTGGGAAAATGGGGAGATGCTTGAAAGAGGCATTAAGGGGAATGGGACAGGAATCAGGGATTGAGGAACAGTGGGCAGTATTTAAAATGGGGATTATAAGAACAACAGAATTATGCATTAAGCAGGTTAGCAAGAGGAAAAGAAAGAGGAGACCATTATGGTTTCTCAAAGAGGTAGCAAAGAAGTGAAAGCCAAAAGACTGCATTCAGGCAATACAAAAAGACACAGGCAGAATGGGATGGGAGAAGTACCAGGAGAAACAAAGGGAGGCAGGGAAGTCAGTAAGGGAAGCCAAAGCTCAGACAGAAGAACACATTGCAAAATCAGTGGTTAAAGGGGACAAAACCTTTTACAGGTACATAAGTGAAAAAGAAGGACAAAGGAGGGATAGTTAGACTGAAGGGGAGGATGGGAGCAGCGTGGAGGATGACAACAGTAAAGCTGACATATTGAACAGGTATTTCTGCTCAGTCTTTACTAAGGAAGAGGGGGTAATGGGTCTGAAGGGAGTACAGGGGTGAGAATGGTGCAGAAATGGACACAGTCCCTTTACACGAAAAGGGTCCTGAAGGAACTGGAAGTAATAGAGTTGACAAAGCAATGGGGCCAGATGGGGTGCACCCCAGGGTCCTTAAAGAACTAAGAGAGGTGGTGGCTGAACCTCTGGCTATCCTGTTCAGCCAATCACTGGAAACAGGGAGGTACCCAAAGACTGGAGGACAGCAGATGTAGTCCCCTTATACAAAAGTGGGAACAAAGAGGAAGCAGGAACTACAGACCAGTCAGCCTCACCTCGGTAGTGGGAAAGATCATGGAAGCACTACTGAAGGAGAGATTGGTGGAACATCTGGTTGTCAATGGACTACAGGACCCAAGGCAGCATGGTTTCACCAGGGAGGTCATGTCAGACCAACCTCATTGAATTTTTGACTGGGTGACTAGGGAGGTGGATCAGGGAGGGCAGTGGACATGGCCTATCTGGACTTCAGCAAGGCCTTTGACACTGTGCCACATAGAAGACTATTACACAAACTGGGGAATATGGGTGTGGGCAGGACAGTAGTGTGGTGGGTAGGTAACTGGCTGGGTGGCAGGACACAGAGGGTGGTGGTAAATGGCTGTCACTCCACAGAGGGAAGAGTGACCAGTGGGTACCACAGGGATCAGTGCTGGGACCGGTCCTATTCAACATCTTCATCAGTGACATTGCACATGATATAGAAGGCAGAATTTCACTGTTCGCTGATGACACAAAGCTCTGTAACAGTAGACACACCAGAGGGTGTAGACAGAATGAGAAGGGACCTGCAGAAACTTGAAGAATGGTCAAGGGTTTGGCAGTTGAAATTCAATGCAAAGAAGTGCAAGATAATGCATATGGGGCACAAAAACCCTGGCACAATATATCAGTTGGGGGTGAGGATATAGCATACCAAGCAGGAAAGGGATCTTGGGTTGTCATCTCTGATGACCTCAAGGTAGGAAACAGTGTGACGAGGCATCAGGTAAAGCAAATAGGATTCTGGGATGTATAGGCGAGGGCATCACCAGCAGGAAAAGGAGGTCATAATTCCGCTATACAAGACACTAGTGAGGCCCCACCTGGAGTACAGTGTACAGTTCTGGAGACCATACTTACGTAAGGGACATAGACAGGGTAGAGAAGGTTCAGAGGAGGGCAACAAAGATGGTGCATGGGTTGCATCACAAATCCTATGAAGACAGGTTGAAGGAACTGAACATGTACTCCCTGGGGAGAGGAGGAGAGAGGATATGATAGAGACATACAAGTATCTCACAGGGAGGAACAGGTGCAGGAAAACACTATTTTGAACGAAAAAGATGTTTCAGGACTAGAAGGCATGGGATGAAGTTGGAGGAGGACGATTCAGAGGAAACATGAGAAAGAATTTCTTCACTGAACGGGTGGTGGACAAGTGGAACACCCTGCCAGAGGAAGTGGTGGGGGCTGAAACAATCACAGGATTTAAGAATGCATGGGATAGACATAAAGGAATTCTAGAGGTCAGGGGTAAGGGGAAATAGACTTCTAGGAAAACAAACTGAACTTACAAGCTCAAATGGGCAGACTAGGTGGGCCATAGGCCCTTATCTGCCGACACTGTCTATGTATCTATGTATCTATGTATCAGTTAAAGCAGAAAGAGGCTGGGAAGGTAGTCAGAATAGCAAAGGCCCAAACCGAAGAAAGAATAGCCAATTCTGTTAAGAAGGGGGATAAGACCTTTTACAGGTACATTAGGGAGTGAAGAAAGACCAAAGGAGGGATACTGAAGCTTAATAAAGGGGATGGAATGTGGGTAGAGGGTGACAGTGAAAAAGCAGGGTTACTGAACGAATATTTCTGCTCAGTATTCACAAAGGAAGAGGAGGGAGAGTTACCTAAACCAAACAAGAGAAACACTCTGAAGACGGGGGTCAATACCAGTCCATTTACAGAAGAAAGGGTTCTGAAAGAACTAATAAAATTGAAGATGGACAAAGCAATGGGGCCTGATGGGATTCACCCAAGAATTCTAAAAGAACTAAGGGTAGAACTAGTGACATCGCTGACTACTCTCTTTAACAAATCATGGGAGGATGGGGTGGTACCCAAGGACTGGAGGAGGGCAGATGTAATTCCTCTTCATAAAAGTGGGAGCAGGACAGAGGCAGGAAACTACAGACCAGTTAGTTTGACCTCAGTTGTAGGGAAAATGATGGAATCACTTCTGAAGGAAAGAATTGTTGAGTACCTAGAGGCCATTGGGGCACAGGACCTGAGGCAACATGGATTCACGATGGGAAGGTCATGTCAGATGAATCTAATAGATTTCTTTGACTGGGTAACCAAAGTAGTAGATCAGGGAGGGGCTGTGGACATGGCCTACCTAGATTTAGCAAGGCATTTGATACAGTCCCCACAAAGATTAATACACAAGATAGCCAGCCTTGGAATGGGTCCCAAGGTGGTAGCCTGGATAAAAAATTGGCTAGACAACAGGACGCAAAGGGTAGTAGTAAGCGGAGTACACAGTGAAGAAAGGAGGGTTACTAGTGGGGTAACCGCAGGGTTCAGTACTGGGACCGTCCTTTTAATGTCTTTATAAGTGACATTGCAGAGGAACTGGAAGAAAAGTATGTCTCTTTGCAGATGACACAAAGATCTGCAACAGGGTTGATACACAGGCTGGAGTGGAAAGGATGAGAAGGGACTTGGCAAGGTTGGAGGAATGGTCAAATGTATGGCAGCTCAGATTTAATGCAAAGAAGTGCAAGATAATGCACATGAAACAAAACCCAGGGAAGAGTACACAATGGGGGTGAGATACTGACAACAGTAAAAATAGAAAGGGACCTGGGGTAATTATATCAGATGACCTAAAGGTGGGCAAACAATGTGAGAAGGCAGTAAGGAAGGCTGGAGGATACTGGGATGCATAGGAAGAGGCATCAATAGTAGAAAACAGGAAGTTGTTATCCCTCTGTACAGACAGTTGGTGAGACCCCATCTGAGTACTGTGTGCAGTTCTGGAGACCCCATCTCATAAAGACATAGACAGAGTGGAGGCTGTCCAGAGGAGGGCAACCAAAATGGTGCAGGGTCTGCACCAGAAGACATACGAAGAAAGACTAAAGGAGCTTTATATGTATACTCTTGAGGAAAGAAGGGAGAGAGGGACATGATAGAAACTTTCAAGTACCTCAAGGGAATTAACAAAGTCCAAGAGGGTAGCATCTTCCAGAAAAAGAGATGTGCAAGAACAAGGGGGCACAATTTGAAGATAGAGGGGGGACGGCTCAGGGGTAATGTGAGGAAGTATTTTTTCACTGAGAGGGTTGTGGATGCATGGAACAGCCTCCCTGAGGAAATTGTGGAGTCACGAACAGTGGGGGACTTCAAGAATGCATGGGACAGGCATAAGGCAGTCTTAGGGGTGGGTAAGAGGAAGTAAGCTGTTGATTAACTAGGATCTGCAGCTTATCTGTTAGGTAGGAAAATGGGCAGACTAGGTGGGCCAAGCAGTCCTTATCTGCCGACAAATTCTATGTTTCTATGTTTCTACATATGGCTGCACCCTACTATAACAACATATGCAAAGTGTTGCATTTTTGATAAACATTAAATAACTGTGAAGACTAAAGAAATGTGACTGTAGCACTCTATATTTCTGTCCATGTATAGTCTTCGATAAACAGCTCCTCAGTAAAACTCTGATTAGGAGTTGAAGTATTATTTCTATCTTCATTGACCTGTCTAAGGCCTTTGACTTGGTCAGTCATAATCTCCTTCTATCAAAACTCTTGCACTTAGGACTGGATCACCACTCACTCTCATGGTTTGAGAGCTATCTGAGTGACCGTACCCAAAATGTCCACTGGAAGGGTACCCAGTCTGTCCCTAGATCCATTATGGCAGGGGTGCCCCAGGGCTCAATTCTGGGTCCCCCTGCTCTTTTCACTCTTCCTCAATAACATTGAGGTAAACTGGCCCCTCAGCAAACTCATTTTGTATGCGGATGACACCATCATATACTGCAGTGATCCCCAACCTAGTGTCATAGCTATGAAACTGCAGAATAGTTTCTCAACACTTGAGGCCTGGTTCTCAGCAAACTCCCTTAAACTCCATGAGGAAAAAACTAAAGCCATACTGTTTGGTTCAAGATGACTGAGCCCTGACAGGAGTCAGCTGCTCCAGATCTACACAAACCTTGGAAAAAAAGTAGAGGTCATGGCCAGCTTCAAATACCTTGGGATCCATCTTGACCAAAAAATGACCTACCAACCCCATATCGACTCCATAACCAAGACCACCCACCAAAAACTTGGCCTCCTTTACCATCTGGGGAATTCCCTATCCTCAGTTGCACGAAGAGCAATTGCTAGCTGCAATCTCCTCCCCTCCATCCTATACGGAGCTCTTCTACTGCAGTTCCTCCGTGAGATGGTATTCAGCAAACTTTCAGTACTCTATAACCGTGTGGCTCATTTCGCCACAAACTCCTCTCCTAGGAGGCATCATTGTGAGGCACTTAAGGAACTAAATTGGCCCACACTTTGGCACAAGCTAGCTTACCCCGTTGCCTGCCTTGCCTTCAAGTTCACTACCCTTGGTTGCCCTCCCCACCTAAGAGGGCTACTCTCTCCCAAAGAACTAATCCGAACACTGTGTTCATCTGCGAATCATCCCCTTAACATTCCCAGGATTCGCTCCAACCAAGGCAAACGCCCCTTCAAATTTGCTGCCTCCCAACTATGGAACTCCCTTCCATCCAGCCTGACTGACTCATCCTCCCTTACCCAATTCAAGTCTGGACTCAAACTATATCTTCTAAATCTCAGTCTCTGTGGCTGTAACCGTTAGCTCCCTAGCCCAGGCCTCTTTTCTGCTGCACTGCCTTGAACCTCCCTTCATTCCTGAATGTACCTCCTAATCTTTGATTGTCAATTTACTGTTGTCTCCCTCCCCTACAAATTGGTGTTGAAACTTGATGTCATAATGTATTCTGTTTCTATACTACACTTGTATATCTAATGTAACTATTGTAATTAATGCTTGAGACTGTACTGTGAATTCCTTACTCTACTCCTGTATACTGTCGCTAATGTCTATTTGTGCAACATATGTAACTACTGTAAAGAAAAAATGTCAATTGTCTTTTCTGTAACTAATTCCGGGTCGCCCCTGAAAAAGGGACCTCTGGTCTAAGTGGGCTTACCCGGTTACCAAAATCTAAATAAATAAAAATAAATATCCGGCTGACTGACTTGGAGCGGAGGTACTTGGTTGGGTATGGGCTTGATATGGCATAGACATGTGTTGATTGAGTTGATGGTAGGTATCGTAAAGTATTCCTGGGTAAGCATGACTAGGCTTCTGTTTAGACTGAGTTGGAGGTATGCTTTGTGTAGCACTTGTTGACGGTGTCATTATTTGCATCAGAGTGTTAAGAAACTTAATATTTTGCTCAGCTTCCTCTTTATGTAACTTCTCCTCCATTTCTCTTTCAGCAGCAGCTTGCTCACTTTCAAAATCTATAAGTTTGTTGAATTGCTCATGTATCATATTTCTAGTTGGCTCAAACACAAATTCGATCAGTTCCTACACTCTTGAATTTCTACATTCCTTGTGCAAATTAGTGAAAGGCTCTTCGGCAGAATGTTTCTCTGACTTTATGCTTCCAGATAATGCTGACATTTCCTTTACTTGCACTGTCTCCACATCTGCTTCTGTGATGTAAGCAACATGTGCCTCATCTTGATCTCCACAATCAAGGACAAATGTATTACTCAGGCTCTGGGCATCAATGTCTAATATAAAAATATAAAGAAGACATGATTACTATACAGTAATGGAGTTATAGTGTAAGGTGGAGTGTTGTTCTGTATAGAATCCCATCCATTTCAAAATGCAGTTCTACCACAGTTCCAATGACATGGAATGCTGTTCTACCCTACTGTGGTAGAATAGCATGCTTGAACCTCTAGGTACTGCATGAGTCAGTTTCATTTTGAAAGCAAAAGAAGTAACAAAACACATCTGTCACACAGTACCACACAATATAAAAAATACAAAATGAGCAATTACATGCAGAACCAGTGTGTTTTGACATCTTGAGATTCTGATCCCCGTGGACCAGTCAAGCTTCATGATACTTTAGCAATAATGTATGTACAGGGCTTACATTAACAACCTGTTAATCACCCCCTTGGGGTGTAATGTTATTCATAAAATTCTCATTTAGATGTAAACTAGTCCATCCACCTTTTGTTGTGCTACATACATGGACATATTTTTTAAAAGAAAGTCAACAACACATTCACTATCAGTTGTGAATTTCATAAGCAAAATACATAACAGCTGCAGCCAGGTAGTCAATGTTTCAATGTATAAAAACATGTATGATAACAAATATTGCTTTAAGTGCTGTTTATCAGTGTTTATAAATGGGTGCTGCACAGGAACATGCAACAGTTCAAATGTTAATTTAACGCACTGTGGCGAGTCCCGAGTTATTTTTTGTGCTACCATATGTATTAAGAACATATTTGGAAAGCAGATAGGGTGTTGTCATAATGAATGCTGTTCTGTTAGCAAAACGAGTAGTACAAATGATATTTTAGGCATTGTGAGCTGGTTAGTTTAGCCGAGGATGACCACGCACATTAGCAGTTGGTTGAACAGCTGAACTGACAGTAATATGTATCGCTCATTACTGCATGTAATGCTCATTTTAAAAAAATACAGTATTGCATTGTATCAGTTTATTATCTGCTTCGAGAATATGCTATTATTTCCAGAATGTTAGTCAAAAAAAGTTGGGCCTCGCCAAAATGGAACTGCTGACAGTTGCCTGCTCATTATTTCCTCTGTGCTGTATATGACAGTTTGAGAGATAATTGGCTGAGGCAGGTTTAAGTACTTTCATATTTATGAAGGAGACATTGTGCTGCCTGCCTTTTTCCTTTTTAATATATAATCTGGGGGTAGAAAATTAGTCTTTTTATCTCCTGGGGCAGGAGTCAGGACTTGGAGTGGGAACTGGCAGCAGCAGCACATTGTGCAGTCTGCATTTGTTAATTTGTCTGGGTGACCCTGCTTTCTCCAACCTCCATTGCCCCCTCACAGGCAAAGCAAATTATTTGAACATTTTATTTATGTTAAGTAGTGTGACAGTTTTCTTATCATGTTGCCTGTGTAACTAACTGTTCGTTGGTGCAGTAGCTGCTGCGATGGAGCAGTGAGATGCTGGAATGATTTTGTCTTTGGCAAAATACCACAGCAGTGTGACACCACCACATGGGGGGGGCAGACTAGGCAGAAACCTGATGATCAGGTAAAAAAAATGGAAGGTGGCAGTTTTACATCATACCTCGACCATGCTTCTTTCCCATCCCTGTGGTTTAGCTACCTGACTCAAAATAAGCTCACAGAAAGAAAATCGGGACAGTGAGATACAGGTAGTTTGGTGGGGAGCGGAAGAGGAGAGATTGCAGAATTGTTATACAGAGGGACTCAATAGCGAATGGAATATGCTGGCAAGGAAAGGGGATGTGCACACAGACAGAAAAATGGCATGCATGCCTGGAATGATAATGGAGAGAGTATGTCCAGTGATCAGCTTAAGCAGGGAGTAGGGGTGAAGCTCCTGTAGTTATTCATCTAGGTGCAAATGATCAAGCTAGAGAAGAGGTACAGGTGAGGTAGGGGAGGTTTAGAGCAGGGGAGAATCTGTAGTGCAACCCATGAATTAAATAATACAAATGGGAAGAACAAAGTGTCACAGTACAAAACATGGTTGGAGGGAGGGGGTTTCTTGCATAAATTTTGTTTTGCCTGTTATTATTAGTTATATGACAATTGGGATTACCATCTGAGACTATACTGTCATGTATCAAATGGCAAACTTTACACACACACACGCAAAAAGAAAAAACATTTGAAGTGACCAGAGAGTTCAGTAAAAATGGGTAGCATGTGCTATTATATAGGGGCATGCTAACAAGCTGAGATATGCAAACAGGGGTCCCAAACCATACTTCAGCTGTGACCACCACAGTACATAAGCTCACTAGATCACTGGCCATGGGTGGAAGACAAGGAACATGTTATCACACCACCATCAGGCAGACAAAGAGAAGAGGGAAGCCTGATGCTGAGATACAGCAGCTGCGGTACCAACGAACCATTAGTTACACACTCTGCCACAGTTGGACTGTACTGCACCATGAAACTGAACAGCAGAGTAGGAACCAACAGTACAAAAGGGGAGGATGGTGTAGGAGAGCTGCTGTATTTTTAGCTCACATGGATGATGCGGGGGCTATACTAATAGAGAGGAGGCAAAACACTGACTGGGATTGGTAGCATTTTTGTATTTTTTTTTTGTTTGTTGCCTTTTCTCCATTCGACCATGGTGTATGACTTGAGAACACCTACTATGTGAGTGTGATGTGCATGACAGGTTTGGGTACACAGGTCTCCATCTCACAAGGTTCACACCACTTTTGATGTAAGTGTGGGTGTTATCAGTCATTTCTTTCATAGTACTTAGAGGCGAGGAGCTGGTGCGGGGACACATTTTCTGCTTTTGCCTAAACACACACACCCACATGCTGAGGGCTGTCCCTTCACTTCCAAAAAGCTGCCCACCTGCCCTTATAAATCAGTTTGCCCCACTCAAGCTAACTAAAGATTGGTCAGTTTAGATAGGAGACGGCAAGTGAAAGAAATCAGATAGGTAATGTGAGGTAAATAGGACAGGAAGGGCACAAGGTGAAGAGAGGAGGAAGATTTGGTAGTCAAGTGATGCATAGGTTGCACGAAGGAGGCATAGCATAAGCTGACAGGAAGGTATCCGGCAACAGCCGCAAACTGCAAAAGGGGTCGAGAAAGCCAAGGGCGTATTGAAAAAAGGAGCAAACAAAATAATGGCGACAATATAGAAGGAGACATGAAGTTGGGCAAATCAAATTGAGAGAGAGACCAGGTTCTGTTTCAGGGTCTGAGGAAGATGACAGCAAAGGAAGAGGTAGTCAAGCTAAATTAACAGACTGCATAATACAGGCAGATAGGGGAGATAAAGTTCACCTGAGGAGGGACAACTGAAAATGGTGAAGGAGTGGCAGCCTAAATGGGGGGGAAGGGTTATGAGATGTCGAAGAGAAACAAAAGGGGAAAGTGGAAAAATCACAAGAAGAGAAGCATTGTGAGCTGAAAGCAGGTCGATGGGTTATTGAGAAGTAGGTGCAGAGGCTTAGGGGAACAAATGTGTAGCTGAGTGGTTGAAGCAAGGAACAGATGAAGTCACTTTAGATACAAGAGGTACTTTACTGCCAGCTACAAAGGGAGTTGTTAACTGTGAGTGCTTGTGGGAGGTCAGTTCATCGAGTGTTTTGCCATGCCAGCGACATCAAGAGCAAGCAACATGTCAAGAAGAAATATTATACAGGCAGCCCTTCAGCAACATCTTTTCTGCAATTCCATCATGTAGAGGCATGCTTTGCTGCTATAATCAAAAAATGAAACTGGAGAGGTTGCTCCCTTCCCCTTCCCCACCTCCCAGACTGCTGGTGCTACAGAGATGTGATAGTAAACCAACAACTGCTATACAATCAACTCTCCACCATGTGCGTCTCCAATAACCGTTGATTAGCTTTCCTAAGATGTGCTGCACATAACTGTGCTTCACACACCTGTTCCCAAGTCACCACAGCTACCCAAAATCATAACAGACTGTCTCTAAACTGCACCACCAGTTCTCCCAATATTGCACCCAGCTCTCCCCATACAATATCCCAGATCTCCTCACATTGCTCACCAGTTTTTGCCCATATTGCTGCAGCAGCTTCCCACATAGCACCCACTTCACATCATCGTACTCCCGGTAACCCGAGCTACCACACTACACTCCCAGCTCCCCACACTGACCCAGCTATCATCATTCCACACCCTATCTCTTCTTTCAATTTCTGTAACAGTGCATCAGACAAATGATGCAATTACATTGCGGCTAGGGAATTCAGCAGCATCCGGAATGTGATCAGGCTGAAATATATGTCTACAATTTAAACCGTACAGTATATTTTTTACTATTGGCTTTCTTCAGCAATGTTTAAATATACAGTTGGTGATCCAATAGCACACGCCAAGAGGTGATTATGGAGCACAGGTTTCAAGTACACCTCTCATTGGGGTTACTGAGAATGAGAGTGTAGTAACATACTAATGTGTCAATAATAGGAGATCACTGAGATGATGGTAATTCTTTCTGCAATTTGGAAGTGGGGGGGGTGGACCAGACAGCCACAATTGATCAAATAACTTGATTAATTTGTTTTAAACGTTGCAGTAGGCGCCCTCGGCCAACATGAAAAGGCAGTATGAAATCTAAACATACCATCGACGTGTAAAACCTCATGAGTCACATCTTCAAATGCCATATTGTCAATCTCTCCACAACCACTCTCACCACTTTCAATTACAATAGATGGTGTAGAGGTTGGTCTGGTGCCTAGTATACAGTCTAAGTCCTTGTAGAAAGGACAAGTAACCCGACAAGATCCTGACTTTCGATTGTTGTCTTTCACCTTATGAAACCACACTTTAAGTTTGTTTAATTTTTTTGCGACACTGTTTGGCGCTGCGATCATGATCGCGAGAAATAAGATGAATTGATATCTGTTCATATATTTTAGAATTACGAGTAAAACTATTTAACTGATCTTGTATGACTTCTAGAGACCAATAATCAATTAAAAGCTTGGTTGCCTCCTCAGACCAACTGGCTGCCCGATCAGTCATTCTTCTTAAAATAAAATGAGCTCTCCTCAGATGACAACAAAAACAGCAGGTCTCTTCAAAATAGCCACACTTTGCACTTCCTGGGTGATAAGAAGCAATGCATCATGGAGTTTCAAGTCATGTAATGGAAACTGTAGGACTGTGTTAAAGAACTACTTGGGTTCAAGCCGACACATTCAAAAAGATAAACCGTGCTTCAATTAAACCAGTTTAAAAACTGTACTATAGACTAGATATTTTTCAGGGTTATAAAACGGTTTTTAAACATGGCTTACACCAGTGCAGAGTGTGTCTGCAAATAGGTTTACACAGCTTTAAAATGTTGTAAGCTCTTAAAACATTTTAAGACTACCAGTGTGTCCATCCAGGGCCTTAGAGGCAGGCTGGGGGAGCCAGGGCAGAGGGGAGCTGATGTGGACATCGGGTAGAGATGACAGGGGGAAGCCAGGTATTAGAGAGACTTATGGAAGGCTAGCGAGGAAAGGGGGGACAGAAGGGGAGGTAGGAGGCCTAGGACCCACAGTCACAAACACTGGTAGCAACCAGTAGGTTATGAAGCTCAGACTTAAACAGACCAAGCCTAACTTCCTTTTGTAAGTCTACCCCAAGTGAATTAAGCCAGGTAGGTGCACGGTATTCAAAGGACCACTGACCTTGTATGGTGCGGCGGAAGGGGACTTTGAGAGAGTGGATATTTCTGCTCTTGGTGTTTTTAGTGGAGTCAGGTGGGCTGATGAGATTCTTAACACCCATTGGGGTAAGTCCAAGGGTAGATTTCTTTGGCAGCAGACAATTATGATACTGTATACTGCTTTCCAAGTTAAGCCAACCTGTCTGGACATATAGTTTGCATGTGTGTGTCATCTGATTTGCATCCAGGATGAGCCTACAGGTCTTGTTAAGTGAGGTCTTCACCCTTTTGAGGGCTGTGGAAGTTGCAAAGCCATAGACTACCAGGCCACAGCCAATGACCAATAGCACTGAGCTAGTGATTGCTGTTTTCAGGGCCTCATTGGTTAAGCATCATTTGTTTTTATAGCACAGCCCTAGTCTAGGATTTGCTGTCCTTGCAACTTGGTCGATATGCTGTGAGTAGGATAGAGAGCTGTCCAAAGTTACTCCAAGATATTTAAAACAGTGTACCATTTCGAGGGGGAATTAAGCTTGTTACAGATTTGTAGTTGGAAGGATTTGTGCCTGCTATGAGGAGATGTGAACAGATTACAGAAATACCTTCATCTTATATGGTACCATGCAGAAATATTGTTGGTAATTTAATTGTGTTATCGAGGTTTTTGAACACAGTAGCATGGGTCTACTTGAAGGCTAATTAATATTAATTGATCAATAAAAAGCATTTGATCAAGTGTCCCATACGTACTCTTTTCTTATGTTGACTTTATCAATAGATGAAGTGGTGGGAGTACAAGCATGGAAAGAGGCTACAGTGTTCCCATTGTTTAAAGAGGTCATTAAATTTGATTATAGCAACTAGTGACTTGTGAGCCTAACACTGGTAGTGGGCAAAGTACCTGAGTACATTAATGAAGAACTGGAAGAATTTATAATAAATAATAATTTAACATACTGGTCTTAACAGGGCTTCAAACAAGATAGATCATGCCAGACCAACCTGATAAAGTTCTTCAAATATGCAAGCAAAGCTTTAGACAAAGGATTATCTGTTGTCATATTTTTAGATTACAGAAATACCTTCAACAGTGTGCTTCATTATGAATTAATATCTAAACTGAAGGAAATTATTATTAACAGGTTAGTAAGCTGTATCAAATATTGGCTGTGAGAGAGAAGGCAGAGAGTAGCTCTGAGAGGGTATATGTCAAAATGGGGTAGAGTTATTTATGGAGTGCTGCAGTGGTCTGTCCTTGGTCCTGCCTTGTTCAATATATCTGTATCACCCATGAAATGTAATGATGACATCTGAATGATCAAATTTACGAATGATACAAAGGTGGGTGCAATGGTGGACATGATGAAGCCATTACAAATTTGCAGGTGAAGTTAAAAAAACTGGACACCTGGGCAAATAGTCACAAGCTGGATTTTAATGTAGGCAAACCTGCAGTACTACACATGGGCACCAAAAAAATGAGTCAGCTATTTTCACACTGTTGGGGGAGGATATTAAAGAATCAAAGGTGGAAAAGTTCTAGGAATACTAGTAAAAGAGGACCTATTCTTTGACAGACACTGTGACGAGGTCACCATGATGTGCCACAAAATAATAGGGTATATAAGGTATAGCACTGAAAGCAGAGACTAAAATGCTGTCATGTCTCTTTTTGATACCATTGATAGGCTTATTTTTTGATATTGTAACCTGTTTTGGGTCCCACAAACAAAAAGTGCATTAATAAAATAGAAAGTATACACAGGAAGGAGACCAAAATAGTGGTAGGACTGAAGGATTAGAGTTATGAACAAAGAGTTGTACACCTAGATATGTTCACATTTGAATACAGGAGGTTTAGGGGAGACCTGTGCCTTATTTGTAGGACTTTCCAAGAAGAAGATCTTTGGGGCTGTCTTAGACTGGAATAATTTACTTCGTGTATGAAACAAGGAAACATGATTTACAGTTAAAGTGTGAATTATTTAACACCCAAAAAAGTGGTATGTGGTTTACTCAGAGAGTGGTCAATATCTGGCATGAACTCTCAAGTAAAATAATGCACAGCAGCAACATGGAAACATTTAGGAAATCTCTAGATGACTACTGCAAAAGAGAAAAAACTATACATGAATATTACCATTGAGAAATTGCATGCTATTATGGTCAAATTGCATTTTGGCTTGAAACTAACCGATGAAACATATGGCTTTTTTTCTGGTGTCCCAGCTACATATGTGAGATGGAATCAATTGTTTTAGGAAAATGCTTATACAGTGGCGTGAAAAAGTATTTGCCCCCTTCCTGATTTTCTCTATTATTGCATATTTGTCACACTGGATGTTTTCAGGTCTTTAGACAAAATATAATATTAGATAAAGGGAACCTGAGTGAACAAATAACACTTTTTTTTTTTACTTATTTCATTTATTTAATGAAAAAAGTTAACCAACACCAACTGGCACTGTGTGAAAAAGTAATTGCCCCCCCTAGTTAAATCAGCCCAATTAAAGGGATAATTAGAGTCAGCTGATTGAACACAGTCAGGCTTGATTACAGCTAGCCCTGCTCAATATAAACCTCACTTATTTTGCCCCTTACCATCAGAGTCACGTTGCCAGCACAAAGATTCAACAAGCACATTATGCCATGATCAAAGGAAGTTCCTGAAAAGATCAGAAAAAAATTTGTTGCCCTCTATCAGTCTGGAAAGGGTTACAAAGCTATTTCTAAGGCTCTGGGACTCCATTGAACCACAGTGAAACCATAATCTCCAAATGGGAACACTTGGAACAGTAGTGAATCTTCCCAGGAGTGGGCGGCCTGCCAAAATTACTCCAAGGGCGCAGCTAAAATCACCCAGGAAGTCTCAAAGGATCCTAAAACAACATCCAAAGAACTGCAGGCTTCTCTTGACTCAGCTAAGGTCAGTGTTCATGACTTCACAATCAGAAAGAGACTGGGCAAAATGGGCTCATGTGAGGTAGCAAGGCGGAAACCACTGCTAACCAAGAAGAACATAAACGCTCGTCTCTCATTTGCCAAGCACCTGGATGATCCACAAGCCTTTTGGGAAAATGTTCTATGGACAGATGAGTCCAAAGTGGAACTTTTGGACGACATGGATCCCATAATGTCTCGCGTAAAAGCAAACACAGCATTCCACAGTAAGAACACCATACCAACAGTCAAACATGGTGGTGGTAGTGTGATGGTGTGGGGATGCTACTGCTAAGGACCTGGATGACTTGCCATAATTAAAGGAACCATGAATTCTGCTCTGTACCAGAAAATTCTTAAGGAGAATGTCGGTCATCCTTCCGTCCAGCTGAAGCTGAAAGCGTAGTTGGGTCATGCAGCAAGACAATGATCCAAAACACAAAAGCAAGTCCACATCAGAATGGCTAAAAAGAAGTAAAATTAAAGTTTTGGAGTGGCCTAGTCAAAGTCCAGACTTAAACCCAATAGAGATGCTGTGGCAGGACCTGAAACGAGCAGTTCATGCTCGAAAACCTACCAAATGTTACTGAATTAAAGCAGTTCTGCGAGGAAGAGTGGGTTAAAATTCCTCCACAGCGATGTGAAACACTGATATTGAATTATAGGAAGTGTTTGGTTGCAGTCATTGCAGCTAAATGTGGCGTAACCAGTTATTAAGTGTAAGGGGGGGCAATTACTTTTTCACACAGTGCCAGTTGGTGTTGGTTAACTTTTTTTCATTAAATAAGTGAAATTAAAAAAAAAAAGAAGTGTTATTTGTTCACTCAGGTTCCCTTTATCTAATATTACATTTTCTCTAAAGACCTGAAAACATCCAGTGTGACAAATATGCAATAATAGAGAAAATCAGGAAGGGGGCAAATACTTTTTCACGCCACTGTATGTGGCCTTTAGTTAATGGGCAAAAGGGTACTTTAATCAAAATTAAGAGGGGGTAGCTCAGGGATGCCCCCTTAGCCCCCATATTACAGTATATATATTTTGCATTGATGTTGTATTAAGAAAATTCCAGATTCAGACCTGGTGGAGGGTTTAATGTTACAACAGAGCTGACCACCACTAAAGGTCCTCAGTTGTCCTGATAATGATGTGTCTTTATTTAAATCCAATAGTTTTTCTGGTAAGAATGCCGTTTCCCTTTTTCAGGAATTTTCTGAAGTATCAGGAGTAAAGATTAATTGTGAAAAAGTTATTTTGTTATTCTGGGTAATTTTGAATAAAAGAGGATCCCTACTTCACTGGATAGTATCTTGTGTCAGTCTACAGATGTACACATTCTCAGGGTATGCAGTATTTTGGAAAAGAAGATGTGACCAAAAAACTGGGAAGGTAAATTAATGTACTGTGAACAGAAAGTGAATAGATGAAAGGAATGGCTCTGTCAAAGAAAAAGACAGTGGGTGGGATATTCAAAAGGGTTGCGCCATGGGCAACAGGGTTGAGCATGTGCAAGTCCAAAAGTGCGCCATTTTGCGATATTCAGCAGGAGGCAGTTGCGCCACTGAAAACATGCTGAGCAACAGCGCAATGCAAATGAAGGCATGCGCAACCAAAGGGGGTGGATCCATGCATAAAGAGCGCAATGCGATATTCAAAGACTTGCGCAATGCGCAACAGTGGAACAGCCGGAAATTGCGCACTAGCGGAAATGAGCCAAAATAAAAAGGCTCAAGGAAGCGGCACAAGAACGCTACAAGGATGCCAAGTGGGGTAGAGAGAGAGAGAGAGAGAGAGACAGACAGACAGACAGTGACAGGCTAGGGCAGGCAAGGCAAGTGTGGGCCATAGGCTGTAGAGGCCAGCGGGGGGTGCCCAGTGCAGTGGAAGTAGCAGTGAGGACAGCGGGGGTAACACAGCAACACCAGCCGGGGGGGTCAGAAGCCAGGGAGATGGACAGTGCCAGCTTCCACATGGAAGCTTTAATGAGGGGGATGAAAATGCAAGCTACAGGGGGACGAGGCCGTGGAAGAGCCCGTCGGTGGTACGCCCCCAACAGGCAGTACCGTGCCCGCATCAGCTATGAGCTGCACACAGATGTAGAGATCGTGGGCCGGTACCGCCTGAACAGGGCAATACTGAGGCAGCTCTGTGAGCTGTGCAGTGATGTGATGCAGGCACCCTCACGACGGAGTCACACTGTGTCAGTGGAGACCAAGGTGACAGCCTGCATGTGCCTGCTCGCCACGGGCACCTTCCAGAGGCCGACAGGGGACACCACAGGCATCACACAGTCGGCCACGTCACGCATCCTCACCCAATTCCTCAGCGCACTGCTGCCACATGCTGCGGAGTACATCCATTTCCCCAACACCACAGCAGGCGTACAGCAAACATGCAGGAGTTCCACAGGGTAGCCGCGTGATGCCTGGCGTGCTGGGGCCATAGACTGCACCCATGTGGCCATTAACGCATACCTGGCCCCGATGGGGCTGCTGTAGGAACAGAAAGGGCTTCTCCAGTGTCAACTGCCAGGTGGTGTGTGATGCCACTGGGCGCATAATCAATGTCTGTGCCACACACCCTGGTGGAGCACATGATGCCTTCATATGGCATCAGTCCGCACTGTGCCATTGATTCGAGAGTAGACATCCCCACAGGCCATCTAGTGGGTGAGTACGCATGTATGGAATGCAAACTCGGGGCAAGGGTGGGAATGCCACAGGTGTCATGGTAGTGGCACACAGGGATATGGGCAATATGGACCTGAACATGATACTGATCGCCACTATCTCCACACAGGTGACAGCGGATACCCACTCCATCCCTGGCTGCTCACACCGTACCGGCGCCCCATGACCCCATCGCAGCAACGCTATAATGAGGCACATGCTTCCACACGCAACATCATAGAGCGGGTGTTTGGGATGCTCAAGGCATGCTTCCAATGCCTAGACACCTCCGGCGGTGCCCTACAGTACATCCCCAAAAGGCCTGTGGGATATTCCTGGCCTGTTGCATCCTGCATAACATGGCCAAAGACTGTGGGATAGCCCTACAGGTTGAAGAGGGGGACAGCGATGGGACGCCAGTGGCGCCGGTGTTGATGGATGAGCAGCCCCCTAGGACGGCAGGACCCCGACTGATCCGGCAGGCCCAGCTACACCGGGACACCATCACAGATGAGCACTATGCAACACAGGTAAGTCAAGGGGACATGTAGCACCAACACTGTCCATGCGCAAACCACAGGCACACAGGGTAACACACCAGGGGTGCATGAGCGGCCAGGGGAGTGGAAGGGTCCAGGCATACAAACATACCATCAGGGAGGGGTGAACACTCTATGGACACACACACACCAGGCACAGAGCGTACATGGGCAGATGCAGCACAGCAGAACCGACATTGCTAACACACAAGAACCACCGACCACCCCACCACCTGTACTGTCCAAAATACGTGTGTCAGATGCTGGGCACCCCTTGCACCTTGGTGTACAGTACAATGCAGGCATCATCATGCACATGCACCTGTGGACAGCAGTTGGGAGGTGTGCAGGTGGTCCATGTGTCGGCATGTTGAGCAGAGCACCCAGCAGTGCACTGCCCACCATGACACACATTGCACACAGGGCAGCACCAGACAGGCCCGCACTGGAGACAGGTCAGCTGTAGCACTGTCCCACGGCCACCGCGGATGCATGGGCGGCCCGGCCGGTGACCCAACAGCCCTGGCAGGCTGAGCAGGGTCCACATGGGATGACACTGTTGGACCACCAGGGGTCCCACTGCGCGAACGCGACCTTGCCCGCATAGGGGTCTGCAGCATGCCGAACAAACCTGCACCAGGGGTGCTCGGGATACCCACAGCAGAACCCGGCGTCGACAGGCCTGGTGTTGCATGATGCCGGGAACGGGGAGTGGAGAGTGAACTGTGTGGGGTGTGCGGTACAGGGGCACCTGACTGTGTGTCCAATGCGTCCATGACAGAGACCACTGCCTGGGTCAGCCTGTCAATGGTGGCGGTCACATCTGTCCACATACGAACCAGCTCTGCACGGTCCAGAGCACACTCCCTGCTGTGCCACTCCACAGCCACAGACAGTGCCTCCACGGACATTTCAAACCGCCTCTGCTGCTATACTGATTCCTGCAGCAGGCGGGTGTGCTCATCCAATGGGTACTGTGCCCCAATGGCATCCTGTCCCCCAGGGTGTGGAAGGTCCTGATGCACAACACCCCTTGAGGGTAAGCGCTGTTTGCCAGGACCAGGAATGGGTGGATCAAAGGGCAGCAGACATGTGCCACCGCTTGACACTGTACCCCCAGACCTGGTGGGTGACTGCTGCTGCTGCCCCTCCAACCGCTGTGCCCCAGGGTCCACTCGTTCCACGCTGTGGCGCAACAGTGCCAGACACCTGCACAGCCACCGGTGCTGCTCCACCGGTGCTGACAGGCACAACCTGGGACTGTGCCAACATGCTGGTACACAAGTTGGAACCAGAAAGGCCCAGGGGCACGTGCTGGCCTGCTGTGTGTCCGTCATGGGACACACACATATCACTGCCCATTGCAGTCCTTGCATCATCAATGGTGCAGGTACGTGCTACAGCCACAGTCACAGCGTGGTGGCATGCTTGCATGCCAGACTGCTGAGACACAGGCTGTGCACCCCCCACACCCGAATCACCAACACCAGAGTTGGCGGCCCAGCGTGCATGCTGCTGCAGTGCATGCTGGCTGGTGACAGAGGTGGATGGACCCTCCTCCATGTCCAGCAGGTCATCATCACTGCCTAGACCCACCACCACCATCTCCTGAACCACCATCTCCTGAAGACGAACAGGATCTGTAACAGAAAGAGAGTACATGTGAGTGCATGTGAACAACCTTCCCCCCCAACACCACCACCATGTCATACCATGCAGTGATGGGCTTCCACCTGTTTGGAATCCACCTCCTGGTACGCCCTCAATAGCGCTCCACTGCATTGATGCAGCCAGTCTCTCCTCAGCCGGGGTCAGCTCCAACACCGCTGGCTGGCCCCCACCAGTGCCAGCACGTGCCGCCCTGAAGGCTGCCACCTTCTCCTTCAACCTCCTGCGGTCTGTCCCCATTTCTTCTTGCATTCCTGCACGGAGCGCTGGTGGCTTCCATGCAGGTTCACGGCCCGAGCTACTCCCTCCCATGCAGCCGCACGGGACTGAGGGGTGCCCCGCCGTCCACTCAGTAGTGGCTCCTCCTCCAGGTAGGCCTGGAAGAGGGCCTCTGTCTCTGCTGGGGTAAAGTTGGGCCTCCTCCTACGCCCACCATCTTCACCCTCACCTTGTCTCTGCTCGGTCATGGCGATCTGTATGGGGGGAAGTGGACACCTGTCACTGTGCAGTCTACAGCATTTTCCCATGACCATTGTCCAGAACATCACACAGCATGCAACTCACCTCTCACCTGCAGTACCCGAATCTGGCCAGCACAGCCCAATGTCACACATTTATAGCGCAATGCATGCAAATTAGGAGTGGAGCAACTATAATGAGATGCAAATCGCGCCACTGCGCCTTTGAATGGCTGATCAGATGATTTGCATGTGTCGGCTGAATATCGTGCAGTTGTGCTTTGCGTAATACGGTTGAGTCGGCTGAGCCAATGGTGCAGATCTGTGACTGTGTGGTACACTGCATTGCACATGCTCAGATAGCTTACGCAGGTGTCTGCCGCGCTGCTGACGTGCTGTGTGCGATCGGCAATTCAGGCCATGGCCACCATTGTGCCAGTGGCGCTACAGCACTGGGCACTATATGGCGCTGTGGCACTACTGCGCAATAGTCCACTGTGGCACTGATACGCAGGTGGCCAGTCACGCGGGATGCGGATACGTCAGATGGCGCCAGCGTGGCCTTGCGCCATTGCCTATGACCTGGTGTCTGACCTTGCCCCTGGTGCTGTTCGCCGCCATGTGTATGGTTTCATTGGCGCCGTCTGCGTGACAGCGCCATGTGAACTGACAGCGCCTGTTCGAACAGCGATTGAAACCCATGGTGGTCTATTGCGCAACATCTCCACGCAGCACGACGCAGCGGGTGCGCATATGCCTGCTGTAAAGTTGGTAGCATGGCACGCAGAAGGGCAGTGCAATGGAGCCCGTGGAAGTGGCCAACTTGGTGGCCCTGGTGGAGCCCCACTATGGGGCACTGTATGGTGAGATGCCCCTCGCCATAGCTAGGACCCAGGTCTGGCAGCAAGTGGCCAGTGACCTGGTGGGGGTCACTGAGTGGTGCTGGTCAGCTGAGCAGTGCCAGCACCGGTACAGTGACCTCCGCAGGAGGGATCCTGAGCTCCATGGGTGGCTACGGTCACGTGCCAGGAGGGGCGTGGTGCCTAAGCCAGGTGGGTATACCGTCTATGCACCTGTATTCTCTGTAGGGGTGTGACTGTGTTTTGGTGGATGTGCATAGGTGATGGCTCTGACATGGTTGGCTGTGTCAGTGTGTGCAGATGTGAGATGCATGGGGCTGGCTGTGTGGCAGGCACTCTCACTGGGGCAGGGGCAGTCTGCTTTGAGTCACACTGATATGTTTTTCTCAACATTTGTCTCCCACAGGACGGGCGGAGAGGATGCAGGCACGGGGTGAGGAGGGCCGTGCCAGGGCCCTGGTGCTGGTCAGTGGGTGCTGTGGGTGGTGTGCCCCAGCAGCAGCAGCAGCAGCAGCGGCAGCAGCAGCGGCAGACACAGCTGCTTGAGGAGTGTGAGTATCATTACTTCATGGATGCTATTGCATGCTGGGGGGGGGCATGACCACCAGCCATGCACAACACAACCATGCACGACACAGGCGACATACATCACTGTCCAGTGTCACAGCACGTCTGTGTATGCATCACTGGTGGTCCATGCATGCACTGGGCACATAGCTGTGTAACTGGCATCGCACCACATTGCCACGTCACTTGACAGCCTTGTTTGTGCTGTGATGGACATGGGCAGTGTGTGTGTACAGTGGTGCACATAGCTGGTGCCGCCTGTTTGTGATGGCCATGTGCATGTTCACTGTGGGTGGGTGCATGCCATCACAGGTGCGAGACATTGGGCTATATGGCTTGCAGGTTGGGTGGTGTTCAGGGTTGTGGTCAGTCACAGCCATTGACTGTGTTCCCATTTTCCTAGGCCTCACTGTTCTCAGGAGGATACAGCGGGAGCTACATGGGCTGACGCAAGTGTCCCTGGACAACCAGGCCATCCTCAGGGACATCCAGCGACATGGCCTGCGGAGGAGGCATCACCGGGAACAGCGGCACCGAGTGGAGTAGGACCAGCCTGATGGGCCTTAGGCCAGATTACCCTTCCCACTTCACCCATCCCTACCACCCTGCCTTCCTTCTACAAGTTGTACATCCCTACCCCTTGCCCACCCCTACCTTGTACCCCTACCCCCCCCTTGTAAATAGTTATGGTTGATTGTTTTGTGCTTTACATTTTGATAATACATTTATATTTTGTTATGAATACTGTGTTGGTCTCTGATTTGCAGCTGGCTATGGTTGCTCAGTTGCAGTGGTGTGCATGCCATCTGGGGTGGTATGGTCCTGGGTATGTGTGTGTGTGTGTGTGTGTCTCTGTGTGCACGTGTGTGTGCATGGGGAGGTATCTCCAGCATGGCAGTGACTTTCTGTTGGTCTTGCCGTCTGCTGCCACCACTGCTGGGTGCACAGGGTGTGTCTGGCTTGTATGCTTCTCTGCTTCATGGGGTTGATGTGTGCCGGGGGGGACGCATGGTTTCCTTCAGTGCCAGTCACTGCACATGGGTGGTGTCTTGGGGTCACGGTGCAGGGTGTGCTGTGCGTACGGAGGGCTGATGTGCACTGTGGTTGTCAACCCCCTGTGTGTGGCACTCTCGGCCTGCCAGTGGTTGTGCTGGGGCGTCATGGCTCTGCTGTGCTTTGTTGGCTTGTCCCCATGGGCCAGTAGATCATCCGTCCCACCCCCAGTGATGCTGTGCTTGGGGTGTGCAGGTGTCTTGTTGGTTCTGCAGTGTGTTCCTGTGCCCATGTGTGGCATGGCTGGCGGTGGGCCCCAGCCTGCCTCCCTGGATGTGCAGCTATGGCACCTCTGGACTGCTCAGCTGGGCTGCCCTGGTTGCACTATAGCGCAACCTTTCTGCTCAGCTTCCCCTTCCTGGTTGCGCTATGGCGCTGTTTGTGCGATATTCAGACGTTGGCTGCTTGAGCAATTTGTTCTGCTCCATGTTTGAATATCGCGTCTGTTGCGCATATGCGCAATTGATTTGTGCTTGCTGCTGCTGTTGCGCACATTTTGGGCGCAGTTTGAATATCTGGGCCAGTGAGTTTTGTCAAAACTTTGCTATTGTCAATATTTTTATATGTTGTAAAACTATTTTTTTTCATGCAAAGTAATTTTAGCACAAACACAACTGCAACCATAATTGTGTAAATTAATTTTAGCACTAAGTCATTAGGACCACATACATTATAATGGGAAAAGTGCTAAAAACACTAATTAGTGCAAATTAATTTTAGCTCAAATTAGTGCTTCAGAGAAAATAGTGCAAATTGACAGTGAAAATTCCAAGTTTTACAGTATTAGCTCTGTGTTCCCTTCACCTGTCACCTTAGAATCTAGGATTTATAGTGTTTACTTCCACCTCATCCATGAAAGTAGAAGACCTAATCATATGAAAAGAAACCTTCCTTATTGTCCAATGGGGGGGGGGGGCTGGCAATGATAGACCTTGTGGTCCTTTCCCGGACTACATTTTTGTTTGTAAATCTTAGAACGTGTACACAAGACTAAATTGTTGGCACCATGGATAGAGGTTAGGATTAAGACCTTCCAGGAGATTTGGGCAAAGGGATATGGTAAGATACCAAAACAAAATTGTCTTGAGAAAGTAGCAATGAATAGAAAGCAGATATGTGTTACACTAATAAAATGGAAAATCCCAGTGGATTTAATCATGCGAGATAGTTGTTCATGTTGGTATGATGGGATTATTACTGTAAGGTTTTTTTTACCTGATGAAGCTGCCCTATTGTCAAAGGGATAAGGAAACAGATATGATTAATGTCTGAAAGACACAAGAGCACTGATCTACACCTGTGATAAAGCATGGCTTAGCTTCTAGGGCAGGGTAGGGGTTTGAGCAAATCACAAGCATAAAACCTTGGCAGAATGGTATTGCCCTCAGGATGTATGTGGAGGCAACTAGAAATACAAGAACACTTATTCCTTAACTGTCCATATACAGTCAAGTTCTGGGATCATCTGGTGCAACAATGGAAAGAAACTAAATTCTGATTCCGTATCAAAACATTATTTTTGTATAGATTGTCAAGCATGACCAGAGTATCATGTCAGCACTCTAGTAAGTAAGGATTTATTTATATCTGGTACCTAATCCCAGAAGCTCTGGGCACCATTACAACTAAAAGTAGGGTTCAAGGCAGCATAAAACAATACAAGTATAATCACTAAAACAATAATTTATATAAAATCAGTATAAAAACTCTCAGAAATTGTTTTATTAAAAAGATAGGTCATCAGGCCCCCCTTTAAAGTCTCCTTGGTGGGGGCCTCCCTCAAAGATTTTGGCAGCGATTTCCAGAGGGCCGGGCTGGCCACCTCATAGTAGCAATCTACTGAGGTTTTCAGCCTGGCCTTTGAAACTGCCAGAATGCCCTAGGTGGAGGAGCAGAGGGTATGTACCCAGATGGCTGGAGTAAGGAGGTCAAACAGGTAACCAGGGCCCAGGCCTTATAGGGCCTTATACTGTAGATGAGCAAGCCCACCTTGAAGATGATCCTCCACCTAACAGGCAGCCAGTGCAGATCTCATAGGACAGATATCACGTGGCAGGACCTTTCATTGATCCCAAAGTACAGAGCTTTACAGCAGTTCAGCCTGGAAGTCACAAAGGCATTTACTAGTGATGTCAAGTCTTCTGGCGGAATCAGGGGTTTAATTCAGGTGGCATTCCTTAGATGGTAAAACCCACTTTAGACAAGAGACAACACCTGAGCTTCAAGAGTCAGCCTGTCATCAAGGATGACACCCAGATTTTTCACCCTAGGGGAACCCATCAATGGGGTGGATCCCAGGACCAAAACTGTTATCACTCTGGAGGCATCTCCATCACACCATCAATCAGGCTCAATCACCAGCACCTCCATCTTGTCGGGTTTTGGCCTCAGCCAGTTTGAGAACATCCAGTACTGAATCTCAGCCAGACATTCCTTTAGCACTTCAATGACATCTTCAGCCAAAGGGGCAAATGACACATACAGCTGGATATTGTCTGCATGGCAATGGAAACCCAGACTGTATTGTCTAATGAGCTCCCCAGGGGCAGCATGTGCACTGCGAACAGCATCAGTGAAAGGATCTAACCTTGAGGCACTCCACACAACAGGGGATTCGAGGAGGGGGAGAAATTCCCCATTACCACTTGTTGCCTTCTGTCAGACAGATAGGACTCAAACCATTTGATGACTGTTCTAATGAGTTCACCATACACTCTAAGGCAATCCAATAACACAATGTGGCCCATGGTGTTAAACACTGATGAGAGATTGAGGAGGACGAGAATTGACCATTTTCCCAAACTAGTGCTGTCTCTGTGCTATGCCTAGCTCTGAATTCAGACTGGAAAGACACATAGATGTCAAAGACTGAGAGGCGCACCTCAAGCTGCAGAGCCACCACATTCTCAACAACCTTCCCTAAGAACGGGAGGTTGCAGATAGGTCTATAATTCTCCAGGACATCAGGGTTGAGCGATGGTTTCTTCAGAAGAGGCCTTACCAACACCTCCATCAAGGTGTTGGAAAGCACCCCTCTGACAGTGAACACCAGACTATCCTGGTGAACACTGGACCAACGGCTTCGGCCCCTCCCACTAGGAGATAGGTTGGGCCAGAGTCCAGTTCACAGCATGTGGGCCACAGCTTCAAAATCCCCTCAACAACCTCAGCCACTTCAACCTCCCAAAAACTCCACCCAAACAATAGGAGTGCCTCTGCTCGGACCAGGCCGATCACTGTGAGATGAATTATGTCCCACTGGGGAGATCTCTGCCCAAATGGAGGACACCCTGCCTGAGAAAAACAGGGCAAACTCTTCACACAATGAGATTGAAAATGCTCTTTTTGGCTCTAGACAGACTGGACGTAACAGTCTATCCACAGTCTGAAATAGCTGAGTTGGTCTGTTCTTCGCAGCAGCAATCTACCGGGACAGGAATTCTGCCTTCTTATAGTTGATTGTCCCCTGATAATCATTGTAATGATTTCTCAAGGCCAGTCTGTCCTCCATAGACTGGGTCCTCCAGTAACAATGCTCCAACTTCTGACCCCTGGTCTTCAACTCCTTGAGAGCTCCATCAATCCATGGGGGTATCAGGCAATATCTAAACCCTCTATCCTCCTCCCAACCCTCTCCACCCACCAACAATTAATAAAATAGAGTATAAATCACATATAATGGGAGACTCAGATGTTAAAACAGGTGTGCTGTGTAAATAAAGTTCTGCTCCTGATTGGAGCTACAAATATGCAATTTTATTACAAAGTATTGATAGAGTTATTTGGGGATAACACCGTCACAGTCCCAACAATATCAAATGACTCTTCAGTACAATTCACACTTAACAATAGGTAAAAAGTCCTGAAGGAGAAAGAAAGTAGTGCTCACACCTCACTTCCTAGATGACCAGCATTATCCTGCTGGAGCAACATTTATGAAGCAGAGATTTCAGAGAGTCAAAGAGAAAGTCAGCGTAACACTTTTGACTTTAGTGCTCTTCTCACCAGCACCAAAAATCAAAATGCAGCAGAATAACCAAAAGTCAACAGGCTCACAACCTCTGTCGTACCACCAGTGATAATCTTTAGGTGAACAGAAACACTGCTCTCACCAATGTTCAAATAATTATCCGCCATGAACAGCTTTCAGGCAAACACAGAGATTGTCAACCCAGTGTTGCCATTTTAGCCACAAAATACTGATGCATCCATACTGTAGATATAGCAACAGCTCACAATAAGCCAACACAGCAGCTAGATGACTCCAGTCAGAATTAGGAAATGTTCCCTCTGCTTTTGCGACTTAGTGATTCAGTCGGCGCAGTGGCAGGAATTTCAGGTTCTCCCAGGAAGAAATGGTGCTCTCACCACCGCAACTCCTGGTTACCCCAATAGTTCAAAAGTTCTTCCGCAACAACCATCGACTCACACTTCCCAACAGCTTCCTCCACAGGCACTCCAGTAACAGCTCTCATTTTGTATTCTGGCGGAAACTTTTCAAGCAACCATGGGTTGACAGCAGGTAAAACTACTGGCATCTTAACCAACTCTCCAGATCTCCTTACACAGATTATGTCCACACCAGACACCAAATGGGACCTCCCTAAAATTAAAATGCTAACTTCTGTTTCTAACTCACTGTCCAACTCTACCTAACAACTTTACCCTACTCCCACTTCTAACTAAAATATTAAATGTTAAAAATTACTCCAGACACAGCAGGCAGTCTCGGAGTTTCAATTCTCCTGAATTATTCTGAGGGTTTTGTTTGCCATATTGAAATTCCAGATTTGGAAGCAAAGATGAGTATTGCTTTTACACTAAAAATATACTACATAACTGGTTTTAATGAAAAAAATCGCCAACTCCCTTTGTTCACAGTAAAGATCTAAATGCGAGACACTACATAATTCTCTGCAGAAATGTCCAATAGGTCTTGTAAGTATCCTTTAGCCTTTCTAGTATTTCTTTTGTAATAGTGTTCCTGTTATTTTCCTCAGTGGCTTTTTTTTGGCCGATTGTATCTGATCTTTCCTACTCTGATGCCGTTTACTTTAAGTAAGCCTCTTTTCTATTTTGTTGGTTTATATAGTTGTTTTTTTTTGTATTGATTTTATTTGTTTGTTATACTGTAATTCCCCATCTCTTTTCAAGAAGTGCCATGGGATTTTTCACATCCTCCTGAACAACCACTAGAATAGTGAGATGGAACCTCAGTTTAATGTCACATCTTAAAGATGGAAACTTCATTTTTGTCCTGACCAGCAAGATTTAAAAAAAAAAACATTTTTTAAATGTAACAGTGGTATAGGGCTTAGATGTAAGTATCTGGTACACTAAGAAAAACAATAAAGACAAAAACATTTTAGATGTAACTATGTCTGTAATCTCAAGATTATCTTCCATTTTAGGGGTAGGGCAGTCAGCACTGTCATATAGTTACAATGTATTCTGAATCAACCCTCGGTGGATTTTGTAAATCAACTTATTTAACGTTGAATGCTAACACTGTGCACTTTCTTGCTTTCTTAGGAATGGGTTGAAGTAGTTCAGAAAAGCACCTCCTAGCTCTCTGTTTCTAAAGTTTAAAAATGAAAGAACCTCCCAATAGAAACAGTTTCTAAAGCTTTAAATGCAAATTAGTAATGACCTGGATAAGAAAGTTAACAGCAGATTGGGGACATTTGTGGCTGACACACATTGAGAAAGAAGAGTAGACCCAGTAGTCTGTGTATGTATGGAAGTGTGGGGCTGATGATCCCATAAGAGGGCTTGTGCACATTAACAGCATAGACTGAGAAATGAGGGCTTCAATTTAATGCAGACGAGTGTAATGTACTCCATCTATGGCCATTCACCCTATATGGTGCAGCAGTGTACAGAGAACCCAAGGGCCATGAAAAAGATATATGGATAATTATGGACAGTATGCAGAAGGCAAGCAGGAAATTTACCTCCTCAGTCCAGAGAGAAAAATTTAATTGTGGAATGCATTAAGATGTCAGTAATCAGCAGATTAAGGGAGGTCCTCTTCTACCTGTACAACTTTATTAGTACACACCTGTAGTATTACAGTACAGTATTGCTTTCTTTGATCACCGCTGTTCAGAAAAAAACATCAGGAGTTTGGCTTCCAACCATGCTATCTGAACTCCCTCCTGTTTTGTACCATCCCTTCCTCCTATTCCATCCTTTCTTCTAATCCATGGTTTTTCCTTTGTCATGCACTAAGATCCCTGCTTGGCCCACTGGCACACCTAATCTGCCCGTTTCCCTACCTACTACTGAATTGCAGACCCTACTTGATCTCTGGCTTTACCTTCTCTTTCCTATTGCTAGGTTTTCCCTATGCCTCTTGCATGCATTCTTGAATTCTCCTACTATTTTTGCCCCCACCACCTCTGCTGGGAGGCTGTTTCATGCATCCACCATCCTTTCTGTGAAAAACTACTTCCTCATGTTACCCCTGAGTCTACCCCCCCTCCAGCCTCATGTCATGCCCCCTTGGTCTTGAACAATTTTTTCCCTGAAAGATGCTATCCTCTTGTACATTATTTATACCCTTGAGGTATTTGAAGGTCTATGTCATAGCCCCCCCACTCTCCTCTCTTCCAGGGTATACATATTGAGGTCCTCCAGTCTCTCCTCATACGACTTTTGGTGCAGATCCTGCACCATTTTTGTTGCACTTCTCTGAACTGCCTCCATTGTGATGTCTTTCTGGAGATGGGACCTCCAGAACTGGACACTGTACTCCAGACGAGGTCTCACTAATGATTTGTACATTGGTATCACCACCTCTTTTTTCTGCTGCTGATACCTCTCCTTATGCACCCCAGTGTCCCACTGGCTCTCCCTACAGCCTTGCCACATTGTTTGGCCACCTTAAGGTCATCATATAGGATTACCCCCAGGTCCCTTTCCTGTTTGGAGGCTGTCAGTATCTCCCCCACCATCATGTACTCCTCCTCTGGGTTTCTGTGCCCTAAATGCATGATTTTGCACTTCTTAGCATTGAATCTTAGCAGATACACTCTTGACAACTCTTCAAGCTTACTTACGTCCCTACTTATTTTTTTCACCCGTCCTGTACTGTTTACCCTGTTACTGATCTTACTGTCATCTGCAAAGAGGCATACTTTCCCTTTTACCACCTTTGCAATATCACTTATGAAGACATTAAAGATGACTGGCCCTAGAACTGATCCTTGTGGTACCCTATTGGTCACCCTCCTGTCCTCAGATTGAGCTCTATTTACCACCACCTGCTATGTTCTATCCCTCAACCAATTTCTAACCCAGTTTACCACCTATGGACCCACTCCCAGGCTGCCTAGCTTGTTTACAAGCCTCCTATGTGGAACAGTGTCAAATGCCTTGCTGAAATCCAGGTAGGCCACTCCCACTGCTCCTCCCTGATCCAATTTCCTGGGCACCCTGTCAAGGAAATCTATCAGATTTCTTTGATATGATCTTCCTATTGTGAATCCATTCTTTTTTTTCATTTATTTATGTATTTCCTCCTTGGCTGGGGGGGTGTCTATGATACCCCCCCAATCCGTCTGGTCCCGCAGCCCCCGCTCCACTCCAAGTACCCATGCTCAACCCCCTCCTACGTCCTCTCACTGGCTGCATCACAGTGGGTACTTACCCCACCACCGCCGAGGCTGGGGTCAGCATCCAGGGAGAGCATCTCGAGTAGAAGTGGCACGGCCCCGATGAACCACACTTCGTGTAGTGCACCGGAGGATTTTCTCTGTTAGGTCCCCATTCCCAGGCACAGGCATGCAATGGCATCAATGATACTGTTGTGCACGCTTCCATGCACCACACGTCCTATGATGCCTGTGTCATCCCCACAGTGAACCGCCACTTGCAACAGCCACATCCACTGCAAGGAGCCAGCAGAGCCATTGTTATCCCACCCACCCTCCCAGGAGAAGGAGAGCAGTTCCTGGGATGCTCAATACTTCTCCCCCCCAGCCGACCCCCAATGACCCAAGCTCATTCCCAAACCCAGGTCACCGGTGTGGCACAAGGTGTGGCATCCAGTGCCTCAACCCTCAATGCCACCAGGCCAGCATTGTGAATCCATTCTGCTTTGGATCCTGTGATCCACTGGATTCAAGATATTCCACAACCCTTTCTTTTAGCAGTGATTCCATTAATTTTCCCACCACTGAGGACATGCTGACTGGCCTGTAGTTTCCAGCCCCCTTCCTGCTCCCACTTTTGTGAAGAGGAACTACATTTGCCCTCCTCCAGTCCTCCAGAACCACACCCATTTCCAGTGACTGGTTGAACAGGGCTGTCAGTGGTTCTGCCAGCACCTAAATAAGTAAGTAAGTAAAAATTTTATTTGAAGACGCCCATTCCCGGAGGTTCTTTGCGCCGTACAATACATTAACACATATTCAAAAGCATCAACAAAATAACAAAGTATAATTACACTTATAAAATTATTAAAATACAGCAAATAATCAATTTAAACTCTAATTAAAACCTGAGTTCAGACAATTCTCAGTTTAATCCAAAAATGCCTTGGTGAATAGGTGGGCCTTAAGGCAAGCTTTAAAAATCTCCAACGTCGGGGCATCCTTAATGCCAGAAGGAAGCGAGTTCCACAGGACCGGGGCGGTGACACTAAATGCCCTGTCACCAGCCGATTTCAACCTCGACCTGGGAACTGCTAGGAGGCCCCCATTGGAGGAACGGAGGGGACGAGCCGAGACAGCAGGAACCAGAAGGTCTAACAGGTAACCTCTCTGACCCCCTTTAATATTCTGGATGTGCCCTGTCTGGCCCCATTGCCTTGTCCACTTTCAGTTTTACGAGTTCATTTAGGTCTCTCTCCTCTGTAAATGGACTGGGGTCCACCTCCCTTGTGTTAACATTCCCATCACTTAACTGGGGTCCCGCACCTTCTCCATCTTCTGTGAATACTGAACAAAAATATTTGTTCAAGATTACTGTTTTTTCCAGGTCCACCTCTTCACACTCCCCTCCTTCCTTCTTCAACCTTACAATCTCACCCCGGTCTTTCTCCTTTCACTAATGTACAGTACCTGTAAAAAGTATTTTCCCCCTTCTTTACTACCTGGGCTATTTTTATCTCTGTTTGCACCTTTGTGCACCTGACTGCTTTACAGTACCTGCCTCCCTCTGCTTTTCCAGATATACTGCTCTGTCCATCTACTTCTGTGTTTCCTTGAACTTCCTGAATACCAACCTTTTCAATCTTACCTTCCCGGCCACTTCCTTTGAGAACCATGTTTTTTTTCCCTTCTTGCTTTTGCTTGATTTCCCAAAGCAAAGGTCTTTTGCCTCCACTATGGCTCCTTTTAGGTGCACCCACTTTCTTCTACTCCACCCCAAGTCCCTCCCCACCACATTTCCCCAACTATGCAAAGTCAGCCCTCCTGAAGTCCAGGACCCTAGCTTTCATATGGTTTGACTCTGGAACGGTTCTCATATCGAACCACACCATACGGTGATTACTCGACCCCAGATGGCTACCCATGATGACATCTACAGTTCTGGCTCTGTTGGTGAGTAACAGGTCCAAAATCGCTCCCTTATAGGGGGGTTCTACCACTAGCTTGCTGAGGCATGCTCCTTGCAGGGAGTCCAGGATGTCCCTGCTCCTGCATGTAATGTTTTCCTTCCTACCCCCTTCCCCTTCTTCATTCTTGCTTTCTTTGGCTAACCCTCCTATATGCAACTGTAGTTTTATTCTCCTTTAGCTGTGCTCCCTGACCTAGGATGGGTATTTCTCATTTCCTGTTTGAGCTGTCACCTTCTTAACTCTCCCGCACAGTATTTGTGCTGCTTCTACAGATTTGTGTACCTTTTTCTACTGGTAATTTATTGTAAAGTGTATAGTAAATTGCATACTGTGCTGTGTTTTTATTGTACTATTCAAAGTTTATTACGCTACCTGATTGTTTTGCAATCTTAACTGTAATTCACTGTTGAATTACTAGCAAGGTATTTCCTGAAATTTCTGTAATATCTCTAGAAACATTCCCGGCCTGCCTGCAGTACTAGTGATTGCCATCAGCGAGACTCTCTTTGCATATATTGTGAAATATCTGGAAATATATGTCTGTGTCTATGACTGCAACTATACTTGTGCTGCTATTTTTTTCCTTTCACCATTCCCCTAGGACAGCCCTGGAAACAACCTGTCCTCAGCTCAGTAGGATTTTTTGGGAGGGATAATTTTAACAAACAAATAAATTCATACAAAAATACATAAATAAATAAATAATTAGCTGGGTCTTGCTCATCCCACCTCCCCCTGAAGCTGATTAGTGGCTTAGGAGGAAAGAGCTAGGAGGTGAGATTAATGTCCTCAGATCATTTGGCTTAGAAAAGAGACGGCTTGAGAGGACATGATCCTAGTGTTCTGAATACTAAAGGGAATAGACAGAGTGATGTGGGATAAACACAAATATTTGAGCTGGCAAGTGCAAGTGGAACTAGAGGTCATAAATGCAAAAAGAGTGCATTCTGGATAAATGGGATTTTCAGAAAGCAGTACTTCACATGGGGTATTCAATGTATGAAATGGATATATGCACACACCTTGAAACATTATATAGATTCTGATACCCAAAAAAGGTCCTTGGTCCATACACTCTGGCCACCCTCCCTAATTATTCTGGCAAAAATGGCCTACTTGGTGAGTTTACTTAAGCTAGATAAAGCTTTTTTTTATTTCTTTTTATTACAGCAATCAAAGTAACATACATAAAGCATTTCCTTGGTTCCATGGCATAGGAATGAATAAAGTAAGAACTTAAATGTAAAAGAGCATCATTCTTGCCTTGCTGTTGAAACTATAGGCATCATGGACGCATATCTACAGTATATACACATATATATGCTTGCATGCAGAGTTTACATTTTGCCTTAATGCAAGAGGCAGCCAGGAAGAGATACAAAGGTTATGATAGATCACTCTATAACTTAGAAAAGCAGCTACAGCTGGTTCTAACTGGTCTCCACTTACTCATCTCAACACCTTCCCCTACTTCTCTGAGCATGCTTGATGCAAATGTTTTGTAAGGAAATTATGTCATGATACAGTATAGTATAAATAAAAGCAAGCAAAGGGAGGAGGATGATGATGATGATGATGATGATGACAATCATGGCCCTATCTAGAGAAGGCCTCTCAGTGTTATCAGAGTAAGAGGTGTCGGCAAACTATAGTTGTGAATATATTCTGCATCTTTCATAGTAAAGAAAAATCTTGTGGGATGAAACTGATGCTTGTCTCAGTTCTGCTGCAGTGACTCCAGGTCTATTTCATTTATTCAGTTTGTAACACTGTGTTAGACCATGTGGGAGGTACCAGTACATGACACATAAAGTCCCATCAATGTCCCAAAAAGCGGCCTGTAGCCTCATTGCCACAGACTATTAATCTAAAACAAGTGACTTGATAGTATTCTGAGTGATAAAACTCTCAAAGGTGTCCAACTTGACTTTCCAAAGTCAATGTAGATCCTTAATTTCAAAAATATAAAACCAATAAGATAAATACTTTACCCCATGGACCCCAGCAGCATCTGATCTCCAACCTCATAGAATAAAATTTAATAACAACCAGCCTAATAAACTGAGCTGTCCAATACATTTCTAAAGTTGTAGCAACTGACAAACAAGTCAAAGAAAGTTACAGCATTAAAATGGCAACGTAGCCTATTGCAATAATATCTTAAGAAATTAGTAGGAGTCCAGCTCTGTACAATATTAAAGTAATAGAGCACACATAAATGGTGTTAAGTATGTCAATAGCTTCTGCTAAATTCCATCAGGAGAAACCCCAGCTGTTGATATGATCCAGAGTGGCAGTCTATGTGCGGAGAACTGTAGTGACTGTGCATATAGCCCCCCAACCCCACTCTCAGCGTTAATGGCTCTCCCATCTCTGACCCCTCTGCTGTTGCAGAATTATTCAACACATTCTTCTCCACCTGTGCACTCCCTGACCACCCCACCTCCTCCTCCTCCACCAGTCTCCTTCCCTATAACCATACCTTCTCACCCTCCAGCCCCCCCTTGCAGGTTTCTGCTTCCCCGAATTTTCCACTGAAGAGGTCAACAATGTTCTTATTGAGAGATCACATGATGAGTTAGTGGGGAAAGGAAGTCCTGAAAAGTGCTCCCAGGCTGAGCCGAATACTATAGTTCATAAAACCATTTGCGACCTCTCAATTTTGATGGTAAGAGTGGGTTCCATAAGCTAAAGAGGCAAAACACACTTGGGTATTAACAGAAGGAACAAAAATAAAAAGCAAGATACCCACCTGAGGCAAAAGCGCAACCGGCAGAGTGGCAAAGCAACATGGCCGAGATGGAAGGGGGAAGCCCCGAGCCTCTAGCTGCACTAGCGCCAACTGTGAAGCACGTGAAACCTCACTCTCCGGTGCCAGAATTAAATGACTGTTTGCCGACTAAGGAGCGAGGAGGACAAAAATCTTCCGATGATGACATTTCTGAAATAAAACAACTACTCCAAGGGCTTGTGGCTGATTTTTCAATCTTAAAACATGCACTAAAGGCCCTAACCCAACGGGCAGGGGATGTGGAAGCCAAGTTTGCCTCGGAAAAAAAAACAGTAACAATGGACCTTGAAGTGGTCGCTTTACGAAAACAAGTTAAGAAACTGGAGGATTGACTTGAGGACCAGGAGTCTCATAATTGAAGGAACAACCTTATTATGGCTGGTCTTCCCAAGCAGACAGAAGGAGCGGATTGTGTATCCTTTATGCAAGATCTGCTCATGAAGCTGTTCGGCCCAACACCTTTTGAAGACTCCTATAATATTGAAAGGGCACACTGCTCTTTGTGCAAGATTCCCTCACCTGGAGCCAGACCCCATGTCCTTATCATACACTTTCTGAATTACAAAGAAAAAACTCATGTTTTGTACAAAGTTAGAGCAAATAAAAATCTGCAATGGAACGGGGCATCTATCTGGCTATTTCAGGACCTAACACCTTTGGTTTGGGAAAAGCAGTAGGAGTATGTAGAGATCAAGAAAAAGCTTTATCTAGCAGGGGTAAAATTTAGAATTCAGTACCCAGCAATGCTGATTGTGAAGTTACAATCTGGAAAGAGGAGGTATGCAACAGCAGCTGATGCTGCGGAAGGCCTGCAAGTGGCGCTCCCGGCGTTGTTTAAGTCTGAGACCTGAAGATTTGGGGTGAGAGGAGGTCCTGTTTTGATGAAGCAAAGAGTATGAGAAGGATTGACTGGTAGGAGCTGCAGGTGTATGTTAAATTTGTACTGCTCTGACTTTATTTTACTCCCCACGCTCCGATGAACTTTTACTCTTTTGATTACCCTGGAGCTACTATGTGCCTATGTGCGGGACTGTTTGAGGGGGGGGGGCAAGAAACACCTTAATTACCAGTTTATGGGTTAAAGGGGACCAAGCCCATCAAATTTTTTTTTAGGCTCGGGGATTAAAAACTTTATAATGAGCTGGGTTCCAACATCAGATGGCTGGAATGCTCAAGCAAAGAAGAGAGGACTTTTCAAGGTGGACTGCTGTTATTTTCTCTTGGGGGGGAGAAGTGACATTGTTTATCAGTACCTGGGAGGCTGGTAAACATGAGATACTCAGCATTCTTTTAATGAAATACCAGCTGCAGTAGAGTTTTGTTTTAGAAACACTTTTTTTTTCTCCTCTCTCTCTATGCTGCTTATTTATTGGTTTCAGTTTTATTTTATTTTTTTAACCACTCCGCCGGGGCTAGAAGAATGGTGGTAAAAGGGGAATACAGATATGGGGGACATTATTTTAATGTGGGGGCACAAACCTATCTTTGTTTATAGTATAAGGTTGAGGGAAGATTAATGCTTTCTGACCTCTGATTGAATGGTGAGGGCTAGGTAGGGGTTGGAGTACGCTCTCCCAGTTACTATTTGATACTGTAGTGGGAGAGGATCCTAGAGGAGAGATTACTGCATATACTGAGAACTGTGACATTATGCATCTCTAACCATAGCAGGTATTTGGCCACTTAAGAAGCTTAGGATGGGATTTAAAAGTAGGGGGGGTCTATGGATGTTTTAAGAGGATTCGGGGGGTCTGGGGGCACTACGGGGTTAGCTCATCTACGTCTCAATTTAATAAAGGAGGATGATCAGAGGATCGAGGGCTATAGTGGGAGGATTAGGGGGGAAAAAGGGAACAGAGAGAATCCATGATGGGTCTAAAATGGTGGGCAGACTGTCAGAGGGTGGAAGGCAGGTGTAATGCTAAATATAATGGTTGTGCTTAAACTTCTTTCATGGAATGTTAAAGGCCTCAGGGGGAGGAAGAAAAGATTGGTGATATTGCGGTATATTAATCAATTGGGGGTTCAAATAGCTGCATTACAGGAAACCCATTTACTGAAAGAGGAACTAAATCTATTGAAGAAAATGTGGGTGGGCCAAGTAATTGGAGAAGGGAAGATGAAAGCATCGGGGGGTGTGGCGATATTAGTAAGAAAAACTTGTCCGTATGTTATCTCTCAAATTAAAACAAGAGAGGATTGTAGAGGAGTTTATGTCTCAGGTACTAGTTTGGGAAATGCATTTTCAATCGCTTCAGTATATGGCCCTACGCAGCCTAAATCAGATTTTTTTGCCTCACTAGAGGTGGACATAGCTACTCTCCCACCCTACCCACTTGTCTTGGCAGGGGATTGGAATCTCTGCTTAGACAACTGGGTGGACAGGAATCCACCCTCTAAAAGACCACCTTCTTTGGCCCAGGCAGCTTTGACTAGATTTATGGAGGTCACAGCATTTGTAGACCCCTCTAGGGTGTATAATAAAGGGAACACAGACATGACCTATTCTGGAGCGCATCACTCTCACTCCCGAATTGACTTCTTTTTGGTTAATGGGGTTGCACTAAGGGGAGTTAAGGAACTGGTGACTCTTAGCAGAATATTGTCTGACCATTCTCCTATACAGTTACTCTGGGAAATAAAGGATATTCCTCTAAAACCATATAGATGGAGATTAGATGATAAGGTGTTTAGGATTGACAAGTCTGTGTCTAAATTGGAGGAAGCACTGGTAGAAATAATTCAGACCCAATTACCAACACTTCTGGACAAGAGACTTGCTTGGCCTACTTGTAAGGTATTGTGTGCAGGAATAGACCAAGAACATACTGCTAGGAGAAACAGTATGACTGGAGCGCTGGAAGAATTTCTAATGGGAGTCATTAAGTCACTAATCCCATTGGAGGGTTCTTCTAGACAGCTAGACAACAAGATTAAAAAGTTAAGAGATGAAATAAGAGGTATCCTGTATGACAGGATAGATCGCTGGCTAGAAAAACTACAGGCTAAATATTTAATGCAAGGGAATGTGCCAGTATGACTGCTGGCTAGTAGAATCAGGGAATGGGAAGCAGAGTGGACAGTTCCTGCAATAAAATTTAATGGAGACATTATTACGGACCACCAGGGAATGTCTGATGCTATCGCAGACTATTACATAGGGATTTATCAAGGGGGGGGGGTTCTCACTAATGAAGAAGAGATTAAAGGGTTTCTAGATAAGATACCACTGCCTAGGTTAGATCAGGTGCAGGCCCAGGCACTAGCAGCCCCAATTCAGGAAGCAGAAATAATAGAGGCAGTTAAAGCATTGCCAAATGGTAAGACACCAGGGGCCCGATGGTCTTACAGCTAAATTTTACAAAGTTCATTTAGTATCTATACTCCCTCTACTGAAAGATTTATTCTCACATATTATGCAGGAAGGGGTTCCACATCCTCCCCTGTATCAAGCTTATATTATGCTTATCCCAAAGCCAGATAAACCAAAAGATCTTCTGAGTAATTACAGACCCATTGCTTTAATAAATCAGGATATCAGAGTGCTAACGAGGATCCTAGCTAATAGAGTTTTAAGAGTTGCTCCCTTATTAATTAGTCAGGATCAAGTAGGGTTTATGCCAGGCCGAGGGGCACATGATGCATTAAGGAAGCTTTATCATATTATTGGCAGGGCCTCTAACTCCAAGTTACCCATGACTCTGATTGCACTCGATGCTGAGAAGGCCTTTGATAGGGTATCCCATGCTTTTCTGTTTCTTACGATGGAGAAAATGGGCTTTCCAGAGGGCCTTCTCAGGGGTCTTAGAAACCTTTATGCAAACCCCACTGCCAGGGTTCTGTGTAATGGTTATTTATTTAAGGAGTTTCTTTTGATGAATGGGACTAGATAGGGATGTCCTCTGTCACCAGTTTTGTTTAATACTTAGAACCTTTACTAAGAGCACTCTTCATGGATCCTGTGGTACAAGGGATTAAGGTTTGTGGGATGGAGCTTAAATTCTCTGTTTTTGCTGATGACATAATGCTGCATTCACAGGAACCAGCAGACAGCTTTCAAAAGGCTTTGGAAATCATTTGGCAATTCTAAGTGGTCTCCAGTTACAAATTAAATCTGAGTAAAACACAGGTTCTTCCTCTTACTCCTTATACTTATAGAGCAGAATTTGAATTGTTACAAATCAATTGGGCCCCAACTAAAATTAAGTATCTGGGCATATGGATTATGGCTGATTCAGAGGTTGGGGTGGAAGCAAACATTGATAGCCTGCTGTCGATAATTAAAACAGATATTCTAAGATGGTATAAACTCCCCCTAAATTTTGCTGCCAGACTGGGATTGATCAAAATAAACCTTCTACCTAGGTTGCTGTACCCGATTCATTTGTTACCCTATAGTATTCCCAAAGGAAAGTTTATTAACATCCAGAGGGTAATCTCTGCATTCCTCTGGGATTCAAAACCCCCAAGAAGAAAACATACTATTTTACACCTTCCCCATCTTATGGGGGGTATTAAGCTTCTGGACTTCCACTTATATTATGTGGTGGGACAACTAGGTTTAACGGGACAGTGGTGCAGAAACTTGGAAGAAGAGGGATACATCCCAACCTGGCTGCAAATTGAGAGACAAATTCTTGAGGATCTGAAACTCTCCCCAGCAGTATTGCTCTTTTCAGATCCAGATGGATTAACTAATAAGGGAAAGCAGACACCAATTTTCAAATCCATGTTGACATGGTGGAATTTTTTAAATCCCTCACAGAGGAGAGATCAAATGAGAGGCCTGGATCAACCTATCAAGGGAAACCCTAATCTTCATCTTGGGGGACAAATAATAAATAACCATTGGGCTCTGCACTTAACTGATCTAACTTTGGCAGATTTTGTTGTAGACAATATGGTGGTCCTACCACCGCAGACTAGGGACTGGAATTTTTTTAAAAAGATTCAAATCACCAACATGGTGCAGCACTTTCTAGGAGATAGTAGAGATGCTGGACAGAAATCATTTACCTGGGATAACCTGAAGGGGATTAACTACTCCCAACGTCCTCTTTCAAAAGTTTACAGGGTGCTGCTAGAGTTTGTGAGCTCTGGTTCCTTGACCCAGATTTCATATTGGGAAAAACGCATGACCCCCCTGAGGCCTGACTGGAAAGAGATTTGAAAGAGTGGTACATTTTTGCCTGTCCTTAAGTACAAGATTATGCAATTTTTTATTTCTTCAAATATTTACTATAGCCCTGCTAAGCTATGTTCTAGGAGACTCAGACAGACAGACCTGTGCTTTAGATGTGAAACAAACACAGGAGATTTGTTACATGTGATGTGGAACTGTTCCAAAGTACATTCATTATGGGTTCATATTGGGCAGAACATGGACCCCTTATTAAACTATGCAGAATTTATTAGGCCAGAGATCTGTGTTTTCAGGGATATGAACTCGGTTTCGAGGGCATCTGCTAAGTATCATATAGCTTTGATGTTTGGCCTAGTTAAGGCATTTGTCCTAAGACACTGGAAAAGTGACATTACTTATAAGTACTATCAATGGGTGAAATATATTTTACATACAGTACACTAGATAGACTTAAGACACAAATGGTAGTGGAGGATAAAAGAAAAATCTGTGATCAAAGATGGAGCCCATTGGAAGCAGTGTACTCAATACGAGTCAAGAGCACTCAGACCCAGATCTGTCTGTCTGATTGTGATTAGTTAGCAATATATGGTTAAGGAAAAGGTAATGAGATTATGATCCACATTTAAGATCTTAACCTTTTTTTTCTTTTGCACTCTTCTATTAGATGTACTTAGAAACCTTTGTTAGCTTGCAGCGAACTGTTGTCTGATCTGCCAAAATAGTGGGTATAGGGTGGATTATTTCTCTTTCCCGGGGACATGGTTGCCAAAGTTTGGTTTACCTGACTCATAACTGAATAGAACTCAATCATAATATTATCGAGGGGTAGTCATAATAGGAAGGTGGATAAGATGTTATCCAGCTTAGATTCAATAGCTTTGAATGTACCCCAGTAAGTTAACTGAATAATGGCAAGATTATTGTATGGCAACTGTGTATGTACATAGTTCTAGGGTTGTATATAGTAATCACATCCAGTTTGGGTATGCGGACCTGCAGTATTCCTGGGTATATATGTATGTATGTCTTTGTTTGTGCTTGATAAATTTCAATAAAGAAGTTTAAAAAAAAACAAACAAAAAAAAACGCTCTTATCTCTCTAAATCCGACCAAAACAAGCCCAGATGATCTCCACTCCAGACATTTCCAAATCTCTTCTCCTGCTATAGCCTCCCCCCTAGCTCACACTCTAAACCTCTTACTCCATACTGCAACAGTCCGATAAGCTTGGAAACTCACCAAGGTTCTGCCTCTTTGCAAAGGGGGTGACCCATCCTCTCCCAGTAACTACTGACCTATCTCCCTCCTTCCTTCACTCACCAGACTTCTTAAGTCATTAATCCACACTAGGTTATCCAAATTATTTTCCTCAAATGGCACTCTCTTCCCATTCCAGGCTGGCTTCAGAAAACAGCACTCTACTACCTTCTCCCTGCTACAAGTCACTGATGCTATTTTCACAGCCATGGACAAAGGTCATATAACAGCAGCCATATTCATTAACCTGGCTAAGGCCTTTGATTCAGTTTCTTACCAATTACTACTTCAAAAACTTCAGTCTGTTGGCTTGGCAGTGCCTGCTGTTCAATGATTCAGCTCTTACCTACATGACCAGAAATGAGCAGTCCAAGTTGGTGACAGCCTCCCCTGTCCCCCACCTATCCTCACTGGAGTTCCACAAGGCTCCATACTTGGCCCCATCCTTTTCTCTCTCTTTATTAATGACCTTCCTTCAATCTGCCTTTCCTCACACAG
This sequence comes from Neoceratodus forsteri, assembly GCA_016271365.2. Taxonomy (NCBI): domain Eukaryota; kingdom Metazoa; phylum Chordata; order Ceratodontiformes; family Ceratodontidae; genus Neoceratodus; species Neoceratodus forsteri. Next base: position 452,968,426 of record CM028131.1, read on the forward strand.
CCACATGCATGCAGCTGACACTGTCATCTTCACCTCTGGCTCCTTCACTACCAATGTGCATTATCCTCTCCAGGAGGATTTTGATAGGGTTCTGAGGTGGTTTCAGGAAAACAAACTAAAACTAAACACAAAAAAACAGTCACCATGACATTCAGAACCAGACAGAAATTTGCAACACTCCAGTCCCCCCCCCCCCGCATTCTCCAGCCGGGATAGTTCCTCCCTTACCAAGGTTTCCATCTTCAAATACCTAGCCATTTGGCTTAACATCCACCTAGACCTCTCCTCTCGCATTGAGTCCATCTGCACAAAACTCTGACCTAAACTGGCTATCCTCTATCATCATAAGGACAGTCTTCCTCTCATCTACCTGTCGGGAACTGGTTTCCAAAATGATTCTTCCAGTCTTAGACTATGCTGAAGTGGTCTATGGTTCTGCCCCCAACCACTATCTTCTTCAGGCTCGGCACACTCCTTAACTCATTCTGTCACTTTGCCACTGCTGCACCACCCCTCACCTACCACTGTCTACTCTACTCCACCCTTCCCTTCTCACCACTACCCCATAGGAGAATTGTCCACTGTGTCTCATTCATTGTAAAATACTGGTTTGGGAGTCTGCCACCCTACCTTTCCTCCCTCCTCTCACCAGTTAATCCCTCAGCTTACTCCATTTGAAATAGGGAAAAATGATCTTTCTCTCTTCCGCGTCCACACTCAGTTGCATGTCAGTCATCCTTCTCCAGTCACATTCCTTTCCTCTGGATTCAATTTTCCTCTGATCTTTGCCCATCCCCTTCTCTCTTCTCCTTCAAAGCTCAACTCAGACTACTCCCCCCTACCCAGCTTACCCAGTGTTTTCACTTCCCCACCCCACCACCAGTCTGTCCCCCCTCACCTTTGCCAACTATTAATTCACTATCCCTGTTTTTTAATCCCTTGCAGCCTGCACCAGTTGATAAATCTAATATTTTGTATGTTACAATTTATTGCATAGTGATGATCTAATGTTTAGTAATGCTGTGTTCAGGTCCTTCTGTTAGCTGACCTTAAATTGTATTTGACTTTGTATTGGTTTTTATTTTGCTTGTTCAAATAATGCTTGTACTGTATGTATTTCTCTCTGTATCCCCTTTCCCCCAAGTCGCACCTGGAAACAAGCCTCTGCTCAGTGCGCCTTTCCCAGTTACCACATTTTAAATAAATAAAGAAATAAATATAGCATATTGCACATATTGCTGCCCTTCACTACGAGGTGGTGGCTGTCTAGTACCCCAGAGCCTCCACTCCAAGATACTGTCCCTGCCAAGCTAAAGTTGACAAAACCCCACCAGACTGGCTGGCATCCATCTGCTTTCCACATCAAATCTGAGGCTGTGTATGCTATCAAAAGATAGCCTACTCTGGTTGCTGTTTATAATCCCATTTATAAAATACTTACTGTGACTAATTTTAAAAGTGTGTAAACATCATATAATATAATCAACACATTATAACAATTAGAACAGAAAAGTAAGAATAGATCAGTCTAAGAACTCAGTCCCCATCTTCTTCAGCAGGGTCACAGGACTGCCTTTGGAAAATTGCTTTTAAGTACATGTTTCCCACCTTTACTGGGTTGGAGAAAATAAATGTCTTACTTGAGTAGGTTAATTGAAGTTTTGCTGTAAGTGGCAGGGTGTGTGCAATTCTGAGCTGACGGAGTTCAGTTCTACCCGAGTCAAAGAATTTTACATCACAACATGGAGTCTCCACAGTTACTGCTTATCTCCTACAATGTTGCTGCCATAGCAGCAAGAAAACATTACATTATATCAGCAGACCGGGAAGGAAAAAAATAGTTCTGCAAGAAAAGGAACATTCCACCAGTATCCCATGCTCCCACCCCTACAATGCAGTGCATAGGGTTATATCAGTCCAGGTCAGCACTCTCACTTCCTCTTTTCTTGCTGCTTACTGCAGGAGCAAGTTGTTTTTCTTAGTTGTTTGTTTGTTTGTTTGTTTGTTTAGGCTTTGACCTTGCCTTTGTTTAAACTACAGGGTTCTAGCCTCAGAGTACTACCAGCAGCTCTTTTGATCTCCTGACTGTGTCTCTGGCTCACTTTAATTTTTGTTTCAAACTCACCATTTCACTTAAACCAGCATGAAAGCTTGTTTTGTCTAATTTTCTCAAATTTCTTTTACATTTTTTCTCAGCATTTGGACCTGCATCAATCAAGCTACCATGCCTAGAGAGATCTCCAACAAAAAGAAATTGAAGATGGACATCCTGGAATAGGTCAGGAAACTGCTAAGAAATGCAATTACTGTTGCGAGGAAGATTCCAACACCTCAGAAGACCCTCAGGCTGACATTTCTACTTCTTGCCAACAGGCCATTTTCATGGTCCAGGTAGACTCAGAGCAAACTGATTTAATAGACGGGAGGCTGTCTATTGAGGTCCAGAATCTCCATGAAATGTCCTCTTTTGGAAGAAATTCTGTTTCAAAAAAGAAACAGAAAAGAAAGCACTCTAAACAGCCCCTTAAGGGTAAAGCCAAAAAGGCAAAGAGGTCCAGGCATTATACCTCTTCTGATTCTTCTTCAGATAGTGAAAGTGATTCTGATTCTGTATAGTCATGGCATTCTGATTATGACTTTAATTATGACTATGATTTTGATAGAGAATGGTACTCCTCTGAAAACAGCAAGGGCATGGCTGACCCTGATATAGGCCCATACAGAAAAAGAAGGGTAAATTTGCAATTGATTTATTTTCAAAGTCCCTTCATTTCTCAATATTTGTACCATTCGGCCATTCATTTTCCATTTTTTATCTTTATCCTTCATTTTTTGCTCCTGATACCCTTCAAATACCATTCAAATGACCCATCTTTTTGAGCAGTTTATTCTGAACCATTCATTTTCCATTTTTTATTATTCTGAACCATCCATTTTCCATTTTTTATCTTTCATTGTCAAAATTGCACTCAGTATCCATTCAAATACTCTTGAAATGACCCATCTTGTAGCAGTTAAATAATTTTAACCATTACATGTGTTTTTTTATTGTGGCTTCAGTTTATTGCTTTTTCCCCAACTGATATTAAGTAAAATCAATGGTTGGGTGAAAAAAAATCCAGGGTGGGACTAAGAAGAACTGACACACTGAAGCAAGTGTATAAGGCATTTTTCCATTATATATGTGGGAAGCATAAGACTAAAGAGATAACCCAGAGGGAAGTGGAGTGCACATTACCATCTAGGGTCTCATTTCAGTGTTAACACATATCACTGCTGTTATTAACTGCACTATAACTACACTGCATTGACTTTCTATTACAGTCCTTTACAATTACATTATTTTTTGTTATTTTTAGATGCACACTGTCGTAGCAATGCACACACTTAACAATTTTTCTTGTACATGTCTTTACGACTGCATTACCTCTGGTATTTTTAGATGCACACTGTAGTAGCCCTGCATACATTTAACAATTTTTCTTGTACACTTCTTTACAACTGCATTATCTTTGGTATTTTTAGATGCACAATGTAGTGCACTGCACACACTTAGTGTAAATTTTTAGATAATTCTCACACACTTCTTCCCACATTATAGTCAATAATTATTGCTAACATAATGGAAGCTCCTTGTAAATGTTCAAATTGCTTTTGCTATTCTGATTTCACTAACAGAGCTTTAGAGTTAATTTCCCTCATGCACGTTTCTTTAGATTATTTTAATTTAAACACATTTTGTGTTCATTTTTTATTCTTTCACCATCTCACAGTTAATGTTACTGTCATCTTAGCTTCATACGTATAACTTGTTTATGGTAATTCTACTCCAGGTATGCACTGCTGCCAATACCACCATTTGGTGCACAAAGACCACACAGAAGATATGGTGGCATGCTCTATTTTCCACCATTTCCTAGCCCTGGCAGGAGACTTTCAAGTCCCATCCCCAGCCTCAGGCATCTCAGCCCACATAGCCACGTTAGTAGGCTCATGAGTTCTCCAGTCCCTTACAGAAATAAAAGTGTGTAGTATGTGTACAGAATGAATGCCACATGCAGAACTGTTCAGTGACTGCAGGTGGTTTGCATACACCAAGTGAACCTAAGCAAACCTGATAAAGCTTATAGGGTTTGTATGCAGCATGTTTGACATGCATACAGCAGCTAAGTTAGAAAAATTCACAATAAACAATTACTTCTTGATAATGAAAGAGGCACTTAATTGTTTTTATCTGTTTTGCAACAGTCCCAGTAAAACTCTCCATACCTTGCAGCTCATTGTTGGTACTGCTAGAGAATCCTTGTCTTTCCCCCATCATAGCCCACTAAATTCCTACTGTACCCAAACCCAGCCTGCTGGGTTCCTCACCTGCACACATGCCCAGCCCACTGAGTCCCTCTCATGCACTCAAGGCAGCACAGGTCCTCCCTGCACCCAAGCCCAGCATGGTGGATGTTTCTAGTAATCATGACCAGTCCAGTGGCCCCCCCTTCAGCCAAGTCTAGCCAGTTGCTCTCCCATAAGTTGGTGTTGCAGAATAGCTGGTGGATTTAGCTGCTCTGGCCAGGACAAGTTGAGTTGCTCTATTCTCTGGTCGATTCCTCTTTGTCCCCTGACTCCAATCTTCTTATTCTGGGTCTTCTGATGTTGGTCCTCTTCTAGGCAGGTTAGTGGATTCTCATCCCTAAAAACCTTACACAAATTGTCCTTTTACTTCTTTTCTTCCCTCATCCTGTACCCTATTATACCATGTGTGTGCTACCTTGTTGGTAGCAGCCATGAAGAGCCCTTAATCAATGGAACGGTAGGGGTTGGCACTACTGAAGGAGCACCTACCTAAACGGTAACCGCCCAATGTAGCAGGATGGCAGTAAAATAGTGACTGTAGCTGCAGCTCCATAAGGATGAGACCCAGAGTGGCTACAGTCCATCCTATGAGTGCACAAAGCCCCTGCAGCATGGAAGCAAGACCTGGGAGTACGCAGCAGGAAAGGTGAAACCCTGGTAACTGAATGTGTGGGAAGGCTCGTATAGTTGACAGTGAGGGGCATGTCAGACAGTACCCAACATAGGGCCACACACAACACAAAGACAAAGACCACTGCCCCCCTTGCCCAGTACACCACCACAGCAGAGCCACTCCCCCCACCAGCAGGCCCATGGGAGCCCCCACCATGATTGGGCAATGTTCCACACCTACACTGTATTGCTGCAGAGGCCCCTCACATGAGCTGCATGCCACTCCAGTCCAACAGTCACACACCTGCAGTGGCACCAGTGCCCAAGAGCAGCCCTTGGGGGGGTGTTGTTGGCAAGACCACTGGGATGCAGAGGCAACAGCTGCTGTGACATGGGGGGCTCTTCCAGACAGTAGATGCCAATAGTGGGCAGGGTGGGAAGGGGCACCATGCACACTGCCTGCGCCCACACAGCCATCCATTGTGTGCCAGTCCCCTCTTCCACTGTGTGCTGCAGTACACAGCCATGACATGGCATGCCTGCTTCATGCATGGGAGGTTCTGTGCCATTGGCATCTGCCTCTGATGTCCCGTACCTCTGCACATGCTGTCCATGTCAGCACCCCCCACAGAGACACAGACACAGAGGTGACCTGTATGTGCATCATATACTACCCCTCACCATCCACCGGTTATCTAGCGCATGGTGCCATGTGCTGCTTGCACCATCCCCACGCCCGCCACAGGGTGCTCTTGCCTTGGTGCACAGGTACACAGACTCTCTTTCTGTCCTCACAGTGGGTTCACCCATTGCATGTCATCTCATAGTTTAGATGCACGGTGTGATGCATCCTTGCAGCCTCTGCCTCCTGTCTGCTATTTCTCCGCTGCTTGCCCTAATTCCCCCGTCACCCTTTCTGTGTTCTGCTTTCTGCGTTCACCCATTGGGGACTCGCTTAAACAGCAGCACCCTTACTACATAAAACCACCCTGTCCCTCTCACTATTTACACTTCTACATATCTAATGTATTTCCCCTTTATTTTTACAGAAGCAAGAAGTATTCAACTGCAATTGTTTTCTAAGAGTAAATTGTTACTAAATTAATATTATACACAGATTTTAGAAGTACAGATTATTGAATATTTTCTAATGATAATGAAGGCTTTTCAATACTTCATATGCAAGGGTTAATTTTCATTCTGATCAATTCATTTACAACTTTTGCTCTATCAAGAATGCTAAGAAAGGGGCTAGCTCAATGACGCTGAGGGCTGAGGCACTGGACTCCACATCTCACAACACACCGGCAACTCTCCCAGAGGACAAAATTCTATGCATCCTTAGACTTGCCAAGGCTTGTCTAAGGGTTCTTAGAATATCACTCTCTGGGAGGGTTTGACCACTTGCACCACTCTTGGAGCCCTCCCTCAACATGTTCCCCATTCTGACCCATCTCATCCCCTTTTAGTAATATTGATAATGGTCTTTGTTGTCTAGTGCCCCCCAGCCTTAATGTGATCATAAATTAAAATATTAACAAAATAATTCCTAGGTGGTCTAGAGCCCCTCCCCACCAGCCCCAATGTGCTATAAATTACAATATTAACAAAATCATTCCTGGGTGGTCTAGTGGACCTTCTCCCTATCTTCAATGTGCCTGTATATTAAAATATTAAAATCCTCATTCCCTGGTGGTCCAGTGAACCCCCACTGCAACAGGTAGTGCCCACCACCCCACTCTCTCATCCTGAAACAAAATTGGCCACCATCACAGCCCTCCTCACACCACCACAGTCGGCCACCAACTGAGCTATCAAGGACCACATACTGTATACAGTACTGTATACAGCTTGACCATTGGTTAAGGGATTTTACTCAACTAATGTCTAAGCCTTGCTATCTAGTGATTAGTTGAGAATTGTTTTGTTTACCTGTGCATTTGTTGAGAAATGAGACTTTGAATAATACTGTAGTTATGGATTGATTGAATGTTCCAACCTAAACAGAATTCAGCATGTGAGTTAGTTGTTCAAATGACTTAGAAACATTTTCAGTTTTTATTACTTGAAATATAAAACTTAGAAAATGTCTAAGTTATTAATTAGTTGAGATTTTGACTTATAATTTTTTGCAGTCAACAACTACTTGATAATGGCCCACTGTAAGGTCTTCTCTTGAAGAACCCTAAAGTAAAACAAGTGAAAATGGGTGACAAAGAATCCAAGGTTGAGGAGAACTGATCTAAATAATGAACAACTACAGGACAAATATCAGATAATTGTGGGAGGGGACAAAATCAGTAAAACAGAAGACCAAATTAAGACTAGGTAAAAGTTAGAATTGTTAAACAGAATAGTAAGGGATTCCCCTTCTGCAGCATAAAGGATCTACTTGGGCAATCTGGCACAGAGGCTTAGGGTGTCAGCCTTTAGGGAGGAATGCCTGATGAAGGTGATCAGATATGAAGGCTTAGGGTGGAATCCAGTTGCAGCAAGGAGGGTATTCAGCTTGGGTAGGAGGTTGGTCTATGACTAGAAGGGTGGTCCACCTACAGGGAAGGTGGTCAGCCATGGTTGTAAGGCTGGTCCAGCATCTGACAGTGGTCTAGCTGTAGGAAGATTTGTCAGCTGGGGGAACAATGCAGGTCTGTGGTAATGGAGGATCAAATGCAGGGAGAAAGGTCAGTTGAGGGGATGGCACAGGGTAAGTGAGGGTGGTCCAGTGACTGGGAAGGTGAGTCTGCTGAAGTTGGGGCCACTAACTCTTTAGTCACCCCAGTCATGATATCCTGCTCCCTATCATACCTCTCCTAGCTCTGACAGCATGTTCTCAAGCCCCAGCTTCAAGCTTCTCAACACCCACAGCCATGTCATCATGACTTCTGACTGCCCCAATCATGCTCATAGGCTCCTGATCCCCCCAGTCAATTTCATGGGTGGAGGGACTGTGGTTCTGGGTGGTCCCCTAGCTGGTGCAGATAAAAAGAGAAGGTGAACATAGGTGGGGAAGTTTAGCATGTGGGTCCCCTAGGAGATACAGGGGGAAGAGTGTGGCCATAGCCGGGGAAACCTGGGAGGATAAGGAACTGGGGAGACCTTGTCTGTGTGGGTCCATTTGATGATTCAGATAGGTAAACAGGCTGTGAGTGGGTCCTATGTGTGGTCTATGGGGCAGAGTATGGCTACAAGGGAAGACCTCCCACCTGCCTGCAGGCAGCCAGGCATCCAGCCCACAATTAATCCATCTCCTCTCTCTTCAACTGTTCCCTAGGTTGCGGCAGTGAGTTGGCAGCAGAAACATAAAGCAGGTGCTGTCTGCTTGAACTAATATACATTTAAAAGAAAATACATTTCTTTTAATGCTGAGGATGCAATAAGGGATGGCCATAGCCTTTAGTGAGGTCAGGGCAAGGCTGTGGAGCAAGGAACTTCCCAAGGGTGGATCTCTTAAAATTTATTTAAATTGCTCCAGAAAGGGAGCATAGGGCAAGAGGTAGCCCTATTCAAAATTATCAAAATTAATTTAAATCACACTCCTGCTTGGATCATGGGGTAGGAGTGGGTGGCATTTAAATAAGTAGCTCCCAAAGATGAAGCAGAGGGCAGGGCAGGCCCTAAATTAAATAGTAAACAGGGTTTCAAACACAGGTGGTGCTGCACTGGGGCACACCAGGACACATGCCCTGGTCAAGAAATGCTGTGCTCCAGTTCTTTCCCCAGTGCTCTGAGTCCCTGCTGCAGTGCTGCATGTTGTAGCTGAACACTTATATACTTTCTGCCAGCTGCAGAGGGGTTCCAAATAATTCATGTCCCATCTCTCAACTCTGAGTGCCTTGCCACCTGCCACCACCCATGCACTGATAATTGAATACTATCCTGTCATCTGTGTGGCATTTAAATTCTGCAGTAAAGTCCCTGTCCCTGTTTCTGTTAGTTTGTAGATCGAGTCAGACTTCTGCAGCTGTGACACAAATGCATTCTGTGTCTTAACATCAGAGCACTAATATAGCCAATTGACTGTGCTGCCATTCAAGAGAGTTCCAGCTGCATTTTGTCAGCGCCATTCCAACAGGCAGCTATTTTGGTGGTCAGACCCCTCAGGTCTGTGCTGTGTCCCACTCAATACCCTCCTACACTTTGGGTGCTCATGGACACACCACAGTAATTGTCTGCTAAGAGAGTAGAGTCAGCACCAGTCAAGGACTGAAACCACCATAGGATTACACACTTGAGTCACTTACAAGTCTGAGGACTGTGCATTTGAGAAAAATTGCTGATGGGGGACCTGAATATGCCAGATGTTGACTGGAGCACCTTTGCTGCAGCCACATCCAAGAGCAGGGCCATTCTCAATGCCCTACAGGGGGCATGCCTCAGACAGCTAGTTTTGGAACCCACTTGGGAGACAGCAGTCTTAGACCTGGTACTCTCAAATGGGGATGGAGAGAGAATCTCTGATCATGAAGTGGGTAGCCATCTGGGAACAAGTGACCACCAAACAGTGTGGTTCATGATAAACTTAGCTGTACAGTCAAGCCACGCAAAAGTGAAGGTACTAGACTTACGGAGGGCTGATTTTGTCAAAATGGGAGAGTGCCTCAGAAAAGCACTAGCAAACAGGCAAGAAGGTGGGGTGGAGCAACAATGGGGAAACATCAAAACCACCATCACTGAGGCAACAAGTCTTTGTGTTAAGCAAATAAACAAATCAAAAGAAAGAGAAAACCACTATGGTTCTCAAAAGAAGTGGCGGGGAAGGTAAGGGAAAAAAAGATAGCATTCAGGAAGTATAAGGAAACACAGAAGGAGCAGGACAGAGAACTGTACCAGTTAAAGCAGAAGGAAGCAGATAAGGCAGTCAGAATAGCAAACTCCCAGACTGAAGAAAAGATAGCCAACTTTGTTCAGAAGGGGGATAAAACCTTTTACAGGTACATTAGGGAGCAAAGAAAGACTAAGGCAGGGATACTGAGGCTGAACAAAGAGGAAGGTGGATGGGCAGAGAGCGACAGTGAAAACGCAGAGATACTGAATGAATACTTCTGCTCAGTATTCACAATGGAAAAGCAAGGGGAAATACCTAATCTGGTCAATAGAAGCACTCTGGATAGGGGGGTTGATATTAGTCCTTTCACAGAAGAAAGAGTTCTGAAAGAACTCTTAAAACTGAAGGTGGATAAAGCAATGGGACCTGATGGGATTCACCCTAGGATTTTAAAAGAACTTAGGGAAGAACTAGTAACACCACTGACTACCCTTTTTAATAAATCATGGGAGGATGGGGTGGTACCTGAGGACTGGAGGAGGGCAGATGTGATTCCCCTTCACAAAAGTGGGAGCAAGACAGAGGCAGAAAACTACAGACCTGTCAGTTTGACCTCAGTAGTAGGGAAAATGATTGAATCACTTCTGAAGGAAAGCTGAATAATTTTTTTTTATTAGAACAAGGGGTCAAAATCAGGAACAGCTGGCTTAACAAAATATTTAATATTAGCTGAAGAAATTGTTGTGGCTGTGTGTGCATAGTATTTTGTGAAAGAAAACTAATCTATGCCACTAATATCTGACATGGATTTATGGATTTTATGTTTATATGTACTGTGAATTTTATAGTGTTCTTGGAGTGACTACAGTTTGTGACCCAGGTATCACAGCAGATGGAAATGGTATGGGGATGGGAATATCATGAATGCCATGACTCTGCCTGCTCACTACATTTTTTCCAAAGTGAATTTCTGGGGGGGGCTTTGTACTGCATTCATAGGGCGCACTGTACAGTATGGGTGCCAGGAGAACTTAGTCTATGGCCAGCTGTGGGGGTGATCAGAAGGATGTGCTGGTTGCTGGCTCTCAGTTTTGGGTCAAGGGGGCCAGTGGAGTGATAGGGCATTACCTGCCACAGTGGGGGTCCACTAGTCTACCAGGGACAGGGTTTGTCTGCTACGGGCAGGTAGGGGTTAGGGAGGGGGAACCACTGGACCACCAGGGAATTCTTTCATTTTATAAACAAGAATGGGTATCAGGGCTGGTGAGAGATCGCTGGACCACCAGGGAGTGTATTGTTTTTAAACAAGGATGGAAATTGGGGCATGGGAGGGGGAACATGGTCCAGCACACTCAGCCACTGCAGTAGCATGCAGAGGAGTCCATAATGGGCATGCAAATGACCTTGTAGTGCAGTGGTTTCATCTGCATCTTTGTTATAATATTCACCCATAGAGGTGCAGGACTAACCAGATGTGTGCTGTGCATTACCCCCATGATTGGTCTTCAGCCCATACCATTGTAGCCCAGCACAAAGCATTGTAACCACTGGCTGGGTGCCATGCTACCATGGCTAATATTCAAATGGATAGTGCAGTCAGTTCAGATTGTACAATTTATTGGATTATGGTGCCAGAGCCAGCTGTCCCCATTTTTTCATGTAGCACCCCTGTGTGCATGTGCAGCTGGCTGGCTCTGAATATGGGGCCCATAATGCCTTACCTATTAGATAAGTACAGTTTGATTTGGGTGTAACAGGTTATGTGGGTATATAATTACACAATAACACTAATTTAAGGTTGGAAGGAACTCTAGGTTTTGAAAGACTAAGTGAAATAAGTGTTGCATTACCTACAATATTTAGTAGACCAACAGCATGGGAAAGTAAAAAAAAAAAATAAATAGAAACAATAAAGTTAAAATACAGTTGGTGAAAATCTAGTGTTTTTATCTCTTTCTTATAATACAGTAGTTTCTCCTTAATTCTGTCTTTTTCACTACAACTCTGCTTTCTTTACTCCTATGTTGTATTACCATTTGTATCGCTCTGCTGCTCTCTGTCTTTACTCAAGCTACTATAAGTTCCTTATTTTTACCTTTATTTTAACAGATCTGGCCAGATGTTGGCCATCTACCTTTCAGACAAGTATCTATCTTGTTTAATTCTGACTCCTAATCTCTCCTGTGGAACCTCTGACACTTTTGTCTCCACAACCTTCTTCTCTGTGCTTTCCTTTTAGATACTACCAGAATACCCCAGACCCAAGCCAATCCAACCCTGGACACTGTGACTCGAACAGAGCAGGTAAGTCATATTTAATTTAGGGGGTGAAATTAGGTTTTGAAGCCACTAGCAAGCAGAGCTAGTGACTGGGAAAATTGATTTTTTTGTTTGGTAACCAGGTAAAAATTCCCACAATCTTCTCCACTGGCCCTGCTGGTGTACTTACTGAAGTGTTACCTTCTCCAGTACAAGTCCACAAGACTAGCTAAAGGAAACTCTTACTAAACAGATACAAAATCTGCTACATTTAGCTAGGGGGCAGTGCCAATTTTTATGCCAGTGAAGGAGATGGGCCTAATGTCTTGTGCCAAGGAAGGAAGTGAGGCTATTGTTGGATGCTGGGGGGGGGGGTTGTGTCTGGAGAAGTGGGATGCAAGTGTCTGGGGCTTTTAAAGATGGGTCGGCTAGTGTCAGGTTGTGGAGGGAGGGAAGGGTGTAGTTTCAGAGCCTGTGGAGGGAGAATGTAGAGGAGGATGTATGTGTGCCTCAAATGTTTGAGGAGGTGGTGTCCAGAAGGGTTCTTGCAGGGCAGGTGGGTAACAAGTGTATGGATGATTCTCAAATGGCTGAGGAGAAAGGGGTGTGGTTTCATGCAGCCAGGGGGGTAGGAGGGAGGGTGGTGATATCCATGTGCTTAGAAAAGTGGGATGCCTAGAGAGGGAAGAGTGTTCAGAGAGACTGTGGTGAAAGAGAAGGAGGAGTGGAGGTTGAGTCGGGAGTAGAGAGAGGGGGTTGGAGTCTGAGGTGAGCCAGGGTAGTGTTGGGTGCTGTGGAAGGTGTACAGTCAAGGGGGCTACTGTCATGGGGGGCTGTAAGGAAAACATGCTAGTGTCAGGTGCTGTGAAGGGAGGGGGCTAGTGTAAAGATAGACCTACGGAGGGAGGCAAGTATCTGAGTTCAAGGAAGGAGTTGTGGCCAGTGTCTGAGTTGCAGACTAGTTAACTATACAGATGGGGAGTACACAAAGTCTCATTTATCTCATTGCCTCCTCAGGAACTCTCTGAAGTTGCAGCACTTGTGTCCTGTATACTGATAACAGTGAATCCTGGGTCTTTCTAAGCAAAATCAAGCCATAATCAGCATGTCACAAACAAATGTTAATAGCTCAAGAACCGTGTGTGCTAGGCACAAAGTATGAGTGGCAAACTTTTTCAGCATAATATTACCTTTCCAGTGATGGTATATAATTAGTAATACATCATTTTTTTTCCTATGCTGGTCGAAACAGCAAAACAAATTATTTTTACACAAAAAAATGCACTTTAAGACTTTTTTTGTTGGAAAGTATGTGACTTATCAACACCAAATTCAGCCTGCAGAAACTAGATGTAGTTTTAATAATTTGTTTGTTAAAAAGACAGCTATTTCAGCAGTATAAAATATATGTTTTTACCATTTTAGTCAAGGTGCTTTGGTGAGGTTTGAGGCATGAATGTGAACTATACACACAATACCATAAACATATGCTTATAACTCATAAAGTATACATGATACACACAACATATCAGCAACAAACTGGATCATCACAAAATGTCCTTTCTGGCGGTGCTATGCAATCAATTGTGCTCAATGTGGTTTTTGTTTTATACTGGCTGAGATACCCAGAATGTGTGTTTTATTCAATATGCTTAGGTGGTTCTTGATGGACAAAATGACAGCCATAGCATACCATGCCATAAACAAATGCAAATAACTTGTGAACTATACATGATACACACAAAATGTCAGCACACAATCTGTTTGTAACTAAATTACCTTTCCAACAGTGCTATGCAATCAATTGTAATCAGTTTGGTTTTTGTTTTATGCTGGCTAAGATGCCCAGAATTTTAGTTTTATTCATAGTGCTTAGGTGGTTCTTGATGGACAACATGTCAGTCATACACACTATGTCATAAGCAAATGCAAAAAACTCCTGAACAATACATGCTATACGCAAAATGTCAACACACAATCTGTTCATCACTAAATTACCTTTCCAACAGTGCTATGCAATCAATTGTAATCAATTAGTTTTTTGTTTTATATTGGCTAAGATATAGTGCTTATGGTTCTTGGTGGACAAAATATCATCCATACACACCATGCCATAAACAAATGCAAAATAGAGAATAAAGTATGGGTCTGGGTGTGTAACGAGAATTTACTCCCGAGGGGTTTGATGCTACATAAACTCCGAGAGTGAAGCTCAAGGGGTTTATGCGTAGCATCTAACCCTGAGAGTGTGTGTAAATTTGAGTTTACACACACCCAGACCCATATTTTATTTTACATAAATGCTGGGTTTCCCTTTTTCACCTCAACAATTACATAAAATAATCACCTTTCAGGGCATCCACAGTTCGGGCTTAGTTTCAGTTTGCAGATTTGAATCGCCGTGTTTTAAAAACTGTTTCTCTTTTTTTTTTCTGTCAGGATTCCACAGTTTTTACCCTGGTTGCTGTTGTACAGTTGACAAACATAACATATAAAAACTTATTGGCGAGTTCTTCTGGCAGTGCTGGTTCAGGTGACATGGAAGCGATCAGCAGTCGCGCTGCTGCGTGCCCATGCGCACAGTGAGGGAAACCGTGCGTGTGTTTGCCGTTATAAACACTCCTTTATAATGGCAAATTATGCCATGGTTTCCCTATGGGAAAAAGGGGAAGCCAGTTATTTTTAAATCCTAAAGTATACATGATACACAAACTGTCAGCGGCCAAGCTGTTCAGTAAACTAAAATTGATTGCATAGCACCATTGGAAAGGGAATTAAAACATTTTATTTGCATACTTGCTGCAATGACAACAAACTGCATTTTATTCAAGATGCTTAGGTGACTCTGGGCTCGTGACAGACAAGTGTCAGCCATACACACCATACCATAAACAAGTGCGCATACCTCCTAAAGTGTGAAGTGTGAAAACTCCCAATATCACACCGTGATTTCATCACCAAACCAAAAAAACACACAAAACAGTCCTACTGTATAAAAGGACTAAGTTATTGATAGGTATGTGATACAGAATAGATCTGAACTTGGGTCAAGTGAGTGCAGGAAACCATTAATCAGTGCAGTGCTACGCTCCACCACTCATTTTATTCCCCAAGCTCACTTGCCACTCATTCAGATATATACATATATATACACACTCACATTTATATATACACATATAGACACACACATATATACCATGTATACTCATATACATATATATCTATATATTTAGTCTTTCTATCACTTTTATCCAACCATACACACACAATGCACCATCAACATAAGCAAAGACATTCAACAACACGGCATCACCACAAATCATGAGGTGCACGGTGGCACCATCTCTCGCACAACACGCACGTGTAATAATGAGCAGCGTTGTGCACTTTGTGGGCATAACATCACAACACATACAAATATGTGCACGGCGGCACCCATAGTATTTGGCACAGTGGCCACAAGTTGCATCATATTGGCTACAAAATGTCAACAACAAAATTACTACAATCACCACAATCACATTTTTCTTGCCTTTTCAGATGGCATTCCATGATGATCGGCACTGAAGAGAGTTCTACATTCTTACATTCTTATCTGATGTAGTCACAACCTCTGTTCTGCTGTGTCCACACACTCACACACACGCACGGGTGAACAAACTAAATACACACATACCAGGAGCTTGAGAAAATGGCCGCTGCCATGCATTTATTCAATATAAATTTACATTCCGTCATCCACGTGTAGCTGCCACCATGCCATGCTTCAAGTCCTTCAGAAAGTCATCCAATCCCTCATCTGTCAAGTGTACACCATCTGGCTAGTACACTCCAGGCCCGTGAAGACCAAGACCAGGGTGCCGGACCACTGACCTGCCCATGGCATCCATCATAGACAACATGAACCCATTGTGTAGTCTTCTGATTTTCTTGATGGCCCGCACATCTCATGCTCCACTCCACTTCAACCGCTGCACAATGTCGGACCACACAATATGGACCCTGCACCACCAGCACTTGATTTGATGCAGCATCTGCCTTATGGTTCCCTTCATTTCCCACAGTGGGCAGGTTGCCAGATCGTTGCCTCCCAAATGAATAATCAGAATGTTCGGATGAGGCCTACCATGTTTCTCCCAGAGCACAGGAATCAGTCCATCCCACTGCATTCCTCACCTTCCAGTCCAATGAAATTTCACTCTGTCTTTTCCTAACCACAAGTTTTGCCCTCCTGTGCTCCGCTGTGCTCTTTCTGTGGCCCAGTATATAAAGGAGTGACCACATATCCAGACGCTGAGACACTTGCTCCAGTCACCTGCAACCAAATGTGAAATATTATTACCATAGATCCATCCATTACACTACACCCATGTCCCTCACTACCCCTGCTTTTCCCCTATCATGGATTATACACACCACATACCTGTGTTTGCTTGCCTGCTGCCATATCCTGACTTGGGTTTGACCTGCGATTTGTCTTCTGTGCAGTTGATAGCTCCAAGGCTTACAGTGTCCCACAACTTTTGCCTCAGTGTACTCAAGATTTTAAATCACTTGTTCATACATGCATCTGGGAGCTGCTTCCTACTGACCCCCCCCCCATTGCGGTAAACCAAAAACATGGAATTAATTAAATGCCAGGCCATCTATTCCCAAGACTTGTGACTGCGCAGGCTCCTTATTGGTCGATGTTTCCAATTGTGATCCTAATAAACTCAATTTCCATTTCCAGTGTCTGTTGTCTTTTTTTCATAATAAAGACCATTACTCCCTATATTGTGTTGTCAGTTTCTTGTATGCAAGACATTGCAGGTTACAAACAGTATGATTTTAGAAATAACACAACAAACACCACATTTCATTGAAAGCAAGACTGCGCTGAAGTTGCTTGTGGCTGTGGTCCGCTCACGTAGCCATGCAATCCAGAAGTCAGGTTCATTATGACTGTGATTCTGAGTGTGTCAAGCTGTCAGAGAATGAGCTGCATGTGCCCATATGACAGAAGCAATCCACAAGCGCTGCAATGCACAAGCCTGCTACATAACGCATATTTGCACAGCATGATGTCAACATGCATGTCTTGGGGCTGTGCATCCAAATGAAAATAAAAAATGCAGAGCTAAATCCGTCACTCCACAACAGTGCTGGAAGAGTTAGTGGAACAAGGTTCGTCACATGTGCCAATGCACCAACTGGTGTGCTCGGAACAGTTTATGCTCTCCAGTACCTCTGTCAGCTTGCCCCATTGGTCTGGTGAGTGAGATACGGATCACCACTTGTTATCGCAGTCACCAGTCCACATTAGCGCTGCATTTTTTTTTTCATTTGGTACAGTGCCAAAGACTGCATAAGCTGCTGTGTCTTTCGCCTAGCCATGGATTTTCCAATCAACTCTTAGGACAATCAAAACTCGCAACACGCAACCACTTGTCCGCCACGCAAGATCCATCAGCCAAAACCCCATCCGCCCCACAAAACAGACATCCAGAGTGTCTGACTCACTCTGTTCCAAACAATCATTGCCTGCAGCTGTGAACAATCATGACCAATGCACATCAGCCTTCTTCCAACCACCAAAAGGCCCGCAGCATGATGCCACCTGTGTCACTGGGCATTACCCTGCTTCTTCCGGACCACATATGGATGGCCTATGCCACCCACAAGCTATCAAAGAACAGTCAGACAACATCCTGTAAGTGCAGCTATGATCCAACATCCATTCAGAAACAGTCCCACGCATTGTTCCACAACCGCAAAACAACCTTCACATGTGCACATGATCCTTTGTCCGAATCATGTAATGCTACAGCTGCCAATAGGCCTTGCTGCACATGACCCTTGGTGTCTTCACAGTGTTACATCCCCTCGTATCCCGTTTCCGTTGATCCTTCAGACAGTTCTTCATTTGCCAGGCAGTTACGTTTGTCAATGCTTTGTTTGTATGTACCCCTACAATGAACTTTCTTATTGTCACCTTTGCCACCACACTTTGTGACCTTAGTGCCGTACTTTTGTCAGGGGGACCTGGCAGTAGAAGACACATGATCCCCCTGAAACATTGGTGACCCCTTACAAGTAATCATGCGTGCATTCTTCTCCTTGTCATCCAATCTAAAATGAAATCTTCCGGTCTCTCTCTCTCTCTCTCTCTCTCTCTCTCTCGCAGTTGCAGCACTCTAGTCTCTCGAACTCACACAATCTGTTATGTCTGTTTCCTTGTCATGCAGCTCCCTATCATGTAGTCAGAGAAGCTGCAGAGGAAGTACTGGGGGTTAGTCTTCTTGTGTTGCCAGTTTGAGCCTCTATCTGTACTGGTGATACTCAAGAAAACAATGCAGAGGTGTACTTTGCATGTGCTGCATGTATATGAAGGTTCGACACGTATTTTCTTCTGCTAACATTTTCTGCACCTCCCCTTCTTCCCTTTCATGGGGTAGTGTAGTCCATCACAAGTTGGATTTTGCATGATTACTGGAAATGAGGCACTACGTCTTCTATGTGCATATCCTTCCAACAGATTCTCAGAGAGGAGCATGCAGAAATTCAGTTGTCTGTGCTTGGTCACTCCTCCAGTCTTCGATCGCTGAACATGATTCACGCTCTCTCGGAACAGAGTAAATGCATTTGCCAGTGCCATGTCCCACAAAAAACAGAAAAGGTATATCCTCCACTTCTTTGATTTTCTGGTGCATGGGTACTGCCCCCAAAGCTGGTCAGCGACGTCCACACCGTTCATGCGCATATTATACTGCTACAGTACGTCCGGACATGGAATTGATACAACAGTGCCATCTCTTTGTCTCCTGGGCACAGACGTCGCTGGTGAGGTAGGGTCATGGTTTGTTGAGAGCAAGAAAACGGGATGGTTGTCTTCCACGCTGTGGCAACAAGTGAACCGTTCTGTCATTGTTCATAATAACCACGAGCTTTCTTTTTCATTGATAATTTAAGTTCCGGAGGCCATCCAATCCTGTTGATCCGAATTGTTCCACATGAGTACAAGCCAACGTTCAATAGTTCTTTTTTCAGGTGAACTGAAGTAACATAATTGTCAAAATATACATGGTGCCTTTTGCCATGAAGATCCTTAGTCAGGTCTTTCACAACCCTCTCTGCAAGGCCCACTTCCACAGAGCCAGCAACCTTTCCAGTGTACACGTGGAAGTCGGACACATAATCGTTATGAGGATCTGCAAAGACCCATACTTTCATCCCATACCATTGTGGCTTGCATCGCATTTATTGCTTGAAGGACAGTCGTCCTCTAAAGCCCACTATTGCCTCATCAATTGACACTTCTCGGTGTAGGTTGTACTCAGTCTTGCATGCCTTGATAACATGGTTGATAACTGGTCGAACATGATATAGCTTATCATGCTCTTGCGATCCTCTTGGTGGATTTAGCGTGCTGTCACTGGCATGCAGATACTGCATAATCTTCTTATAACGCTCATGGGTCATTAACTTTGAAATTGGTAAATGTCCATAGAGATGGTTCTTTCCCCAGTACATGCGGTAGTGTGGCGCCTTTATAATGGACATGTATAGTTGGGTTCCAAATAAAGCTTTTATGTTGCACACAGTGACTAGAGTCCATCAGTGGTCAGGTTTGTTCACTTCTGCCTGCATACGGGCACTGTACTGGTTTGTCTCCTTGGCAATCAGGTCATAGAGAATTGGTGGGAATGTCAGGTTCATAAAATCCATGGGAATCTTCTCTGCACTCATCAGTGTGGTGGGACCCACAGGCTCCTTGAAATCCTCAACATGGACCTGCTGTAAGCAACCTGTCCATCCATCATTGTGACCAGCATCCAGATGTGGCGAAGGTTGCTCGTGTTGTTCTGCATCAACTTCATGTTGTTCATGATGGTCATCAACATCAATCTGGGTACTCGCACACTGCAGTGTAGCCAAAGGAAGATCATCTTCACTGTCTGTGTCATTCCTCTGCTGACGTAGCTTGGCCAGTGGCACATCATCCTCTTCACTCTCCGTGGAGTGCCTCTTCCACCACAGCATACCGGGGCAGATCATCATCGTCACTGAAATCACTGTCACTGTCTGGTGTAACCACAGGCATCATACGCACTAGGTCCACCTCGATGTCAGAATCATCAAAACCTTGAAAGTCATCCGCCTCATAGTCACTGGCACTATTGAACAGGTCTAGCAGGTCATTTTTGTATACATTAGCCATATTTCCGTTGATGATCTGTGGAGCTGTGGTCTCTCGCAGGAAAATAGTTGTCTCGATCTTGGCATAGTCTCGATCTCAGAGAAGTCTCTTGAAGTAGTCTCTTGAAGTAGTCTCTTGGGACGGTCCCTTGAGGAGGTCTCTCTATCTTGGGTGGTCTCTCAATCTTGGGATGGTCTCTCAAAGTCGGGACAGTCTTTCAATCTCGGGGCAGTCTCTAAATCTCGGGGCAGTCTCTTGATCATCTGCAATCCAAAACAAAATAAAAAAATCTTTGCACTGCAGACACGACTCACCTAGGCCACCACCTTCAAAACCTAAACAAGCAGTATAACCTGTATACAACACATCAGTACGACATGTGCCTAAGCCTGCCAAATATTGCAAATGTACAGAACTACCCCACACCATAAAGCTGGCACCATCACAAAAAAAGTATTTTTTTTTATTTACATCTGTAATTTGTCCCGCTCCGAAGCTGTAGCGAGTGCAGCCTTTTCATTGGAGTGCATAGATTACATCCATAGCTGTAGCAGTCTTTCCCTTGGTGTACTTGGTGTAGGTGATGGCATCCCGGATCACATTTTCCAGGAACACAGTGAGAACACAGCGGGTCTCTTCATAGACCAGCCGTGAAATGCACTTCACCCAACCACGACAAGCCAGAAGGCGGATATCTTGCTTTGTGATGCCCCTGCCCGAACCCCCAATGCCCCGCAAAAGCAAATCGCATTCTTTTTATATCACATCACTTTTGTGAATAACCAGCCACAGGTGGAAGACCACGAGCCTCCAGGGAATCCATTTTGTGTGATGCCATCTGGTGTTTGAAGGTGGGAGGGAGGCCCCATACAGCATGGCAACCATTTTGTGAGCTGATGTCAGGTCTCGGAGGGAAGGGGATCACCCAGGAAGCAGGTACTGCTCTTTGTTGGATGGTGCCAGGCTTGTGTCACCCGCCACCATCCCACAAATAGCACTGCCTGTTGTCCAGGTGACCTCCTCTCCTTCCGAGACCAGACACCAGCTCACAAAATGGTTGCCACAGTGTCAGGGCCCTCCATCCCACCTCCAAACATAGAAAACCATCCCACAAAATGGATTCCCTGGTGGCCAGTGTTCTCCACAATGTACAGCATCCATCAACAAACATGACAGCATTCCGCACGGTGTTCAGTGGTCCCACCCCCCCCAAAAGCCGGCAACAACACAAAATGGCATTCTCTTTACATCACTTCTCTTTTGTAAACTGCTGGCAGTGAGTAGGAGCCCACAACACTCCAGGGAATCCATTCTGTGGCATGGATTTGTATGTTTGGAGGTGGGATGGAGACCCCTGACAGCGTGGCAACCATTTTGTGAGCTGGCATCAGATCTCGGAGGGAGGGTGGTCACCCAGACAGCAGGAACTGCTCTTTGTTGGATGGTGCCGGGCTTGCATCACCCATCACCATCCCA
This sequence comes from Neoceratodus forsteri, assembly GCA_016271365.2. Classification (NCBI taxonomy): domain Eukaryota; kingdom Metazoa; phylum Chordata; order Ceratodontiformes; family Ceratodontidae; genus Neoceratodus; species Neoceratodus forsteri. The sequence continues at coordinate 452,990,067 of CM028131.1, forward strand.
CAAATAGCATTGCCTGTTATCTGGGTGAGCCCCCCCCCGAGACCTGATGCCTTACAAAATGGTTGCCACGCTGTCAGGGTCCTCCATCCCACCTCCAAACATACAAAACCATCCCACAAAATGGATTCCCCGGTGGCCAGTGTTCTCCACAATGTAAGGTATCCACCAACAAACATGACACCATTCCCCATGGTGTTCAGTGGTTCCCCCCTCCCCCCAAAAGCCGGCAACAACACAAAAATGGCATTTTATTTACATCTCATCTCTTTTACAAACAGCTAGCGGCGAGTCAGAGCCCACTGAATTCCAGGAAATCCATATTGTGGAATGGTTTTATATGTTTGGAAGTGGGATGGAGGCCCCTGACAGCATGCCAACCATTCTGTGAGCTGGTGTCAGATCTCGGAGAGAGGGGGGTCACCCAGACAGCAGGTACTGCTCTTTGTTGGATGGTGCCGGGCCTTGCGTCACCCACCACCATTCCACAAATAGCTCTGCCTGTTGTCCGGGTGACCCCCCTTCCTCCAAGACCTGATGCCAGCTCACAAAATGGTTGCCACACTGTCAGGGACCTCCATCCCACCTCCAAAAATACAAAACCATCCCACAAAATGGATTCCCTGGTGACCTGTGTTCTCCACAATGTAAGGTATCCACCAACAAACATGACAGCATTCCCCACAGTGTTCAGTGGTCCCTCCCCCCACCCCCCCAAAGCCGGCAACAACACAAAATGGCATTCTCTTTACATCACATCTCTTTTGTAAACAGCTAGCAGCGAGTCAGAGCCCGCAAGACTCCAGGGAATCCATATTGTGGAATGGTTTTGTATGTTTGGAGGTGGGATGGAGGCCCCTGACAGCGTGGCAACCATTTTGTGAGCTGGCGTCAGATCTCGGAGGGGGGGTCACCTAGACAGCAGTTATTGCTCTTTGTTGGATGGTGCCGGACTTGCATCACCCGCCACCATCCCACAAATAGCACTGCCTGTTGTCCAGATGACCCCACCCTCCCTCAGAGACCTGACACCAGCTCACAAAATGATTGCTATGCTGTCAGGGACATGCCCCCACCATCAAACATATGAAACCATCCTTTCCCCCAAACCACTGCCATGAAAGGAATGCAAAACAGTGCCCCCCACGATAACCATCACACAATCCCCTAAATACTATTTGGTCGGGGAAGGGTGGGGAAACCTTTCTGCACAAGAGGGGAGACTTTTCCTGTTGTCTGTGCCCCACCACCACCCTCAGAGCCCTGGCACAAATGGATTCCCTGGTGTTCTTACAACACTACCTTACACACAGCACCATGCTCTTGAAACCACCTCCATGCTACAATGGAAACACCCCCCACCCCGAACCCCTCCTCCCAACAAATCCAAATTCTAGAGACCTCTCCGTCTCTCATAGGCAGATTACCTGGCAGATGGGAACACAGGTGAATGCAGTACCCCTCACAGAACCAGTACTCCACGCATGATGTCCTCCAGGTGAAACAGGGAAAAGGAAAGCGCCATGAGCGTGGCACAGTCCGCTATACAGGACACCCAGGAGAAGTTGAGGAGCCCACATGAACACACGCCGAGCCGAGATATTCTATTTGTGCACAAAATAGCCATATCAGATTTACAGAAACGCAAACAAACAAAAAATAAATATCCAGCCCCAGAGTGCTGTTGTGCCACAGCCAATTGGAGCCTAAACACACTCACGCCTAACCACGATCCTCCCTTTGAGAAATTGTAGAAACACACAGCATTATCTGTTCGACAACATAAGGCAAAAAACAACATGAAATAAATATATCCAGACACACAGTGCTGTTGAACCAATGTGATTGTTTTCGGGGTCTTTCTGTGAGCAATTGAAAACTGGAAGTAGGGCCTCTCATGGAAGACAGCTCACAGAAAGATCACGAAAACACTAACATTTACACAAAGGCGCAATAACATTTTAAAAATATAAATACCTCGAAAAGAAGTCATGTGATGCGCCTGGAGGAATAGCAGCTGCTTTGGGACTCTCCCCGCTCCGGTGTTACAATCTCCATTTTTTTTACCACATTCTAGCGCAGTTTATTAAACCAAACCCACTCTAACAGCAGCGATTTACTGTAATTAACCCCTTTCGGCTGTCGGGTACGAGATGGAAGAAACCCCGCAGGAACTTGAGGTGAACGGCCTAGGCGCAGTTATGCCCCAGCAGACCCTCAGACCTAACTAACCTCTACACAGGTTTACGGCGAACTTTCAACAATAAAGGAAGCCCTTTTCAAATTAATAGAGGATGTAGCTGAATTCAAACCTGCACTAACGCAGCTTGCTCGAAGAGTCACTGATGCAGAAGCCCGAATTTTGTAGCTGGAAAGAAGCTCTGACAAGCTCGGCCCAGCCATGGCCGAGTGCAAGAGAGCGGTGGCTAAACTGGAGGATCGTCTCGACGATCTCGAGGGAAGGAATCGCTGTAACAATTTGGTTCTCTTAGGGCTTCCAGAAGGAGAGGAGGGCCCGAATACAATTCTTTTCTTGCAAAAGTTTCTAAAGAAAACAGTCGGGCCCTCGCCTAATGGGCCGGAATACATCATCAAAAGGGGCCATCGGGCCTTAAGGGCAAAACCGCCCTCAACAGACCCTCCCAGGCCTATAATTTTTAAGCTCCTCAATTTCCTCGATCGGGAGCACATTCTGAAAGAGGCGAGGAAATTACCTGCAATTTTATAGGAGGGCAAGAAGCTTCGGGTGGTTCCAGATTTAACTTTAAAAATACACCTGGCAAGGGCCAACTTCCGACCCATTACGTCCAAGCTGTGGGCCGCAGGAGTCAAACACCGCATGTTATACCCGGCTAGGCTGGAGATCTCGTTCAAGGATGACCCAAAGCGATTCGACACGCCGGAGGAGACTACAAAATACCTTAACAAGATGATGCCTGATTTATTCCCAAAAGGGTGAATAGATCTGCAGTCGGGACACTATTTTTATTTTTTGCTCTCAAGGACTTCAGATGGACTGCTTTCACTTTAGTGTGTTAGAGTTCCACTTGATGTTGCTATATCTGGACTTTTCCTAAGGACATTTAATTTCTCACGAACAGGGGAAAGTGTGTATTATACACGGAGGGATGACATGATTGGGAAGAGGGGTAGCCCTAATAATCTGCTTTGTACTAGCTTGATAGTGCTGGCAACCGATGTAATTATGTGCGATTTGCTGCATGCTCCCAGTTTTTTTCCTTTTCATTTAATATCCAGGATTTCTGGAGGTAATTTATTTATTTATTTTTTTTATTTTCATCTTTATCCCTCCTTACTGCCTCCGGTGCCCCCTCCTTCCGTCCGCTCATGTCCCCAGGTACCTACCTTAGGGATCTGCCCCTAGAGTGCCCATCCTCCTCTCCTCGCACATTGGGGTCTGTCCTGTAGGTGGTCCGGGTGGACTTAAGGCGGACTTCATCTAGGGCTGCCGGAGGGTATTTCCGGTTTTCTCCCCTGACGTCCCCACTCCCCAGGACGCCTTGCGCTAGGGCGATGTCCCGGTGGTAGCGTGCTTATGCGCCAGACCCTCATCTTCGAGACATCCCCCCTCCCGGCTCAACAGGCGAGCCGCCTCCACCCCTTCCCTCTGCGGTGCTTCCACCGGCTATGGAAGAATGCAGGCGCAATGCTCTTGGTAACCGCCACAGGCTGAGAGCATCCGTTGGGATGCTCGATCCTCCCCCCGCCGACCCCCGGCTACCCGAGTCTGTTCCCGAACCCGGGTCGCCGGCGCAGCGCGAGGTGTGGCATCTAGCGCCTCAACCCTCAGCGCCACCGGGCCGGTGAGGTAATTTATTTTAAAGCAAGTCTCAGCATGAGACATGTCTTTGTTTGGATACCTGATGTATGGGTAACGCTTGTTTTGATATAATGACTTGGTAACATACTAACTGGGTATTTAGAGGGGGCTCTCAATGTTTTTTCTTTAGGAACTGCTGTACGAAGTTTCTGGGCCCCTCAGGTTTATTTTCTGTATTTTAGGATACTCTTCAGGTGTATCATGAGTGGTTGCCAACTTGTCTCGCCCCTTAATGGGATCTACTTTGATATCTATTATTTACAAGTGTAAATTGCACTACAGGGTGGATGTATTGTTTTTTTTCAAGGTTACCGTTTATTGCACTTTTAGGGGGCAATACTCTAGTTAGGGTTTTATATAATTCTTGTTTGAGTTTTCGGGAATGTGATACCTATTCTCATTTGGCCACGGGGGGGGGGTAGGGGCTCGTACTTCAGAGCACGTCATGGTCCGGTGGTTCTGGAGTCGGCCATGGGCCGGGTGGTTGGGTTAGGGGTAAGGAAGTTTCTAATGGGTTTTCTTCTTTAAGGTTTGGGTATGTGGGGGGTATTAGGGTGGGTGCAGGCAGCTTCCAAATGGTCCTATATTTTTTTGTTGAACCACTATATGGTTAGCAACCTGAATATCATTTCCTGGAATATAAAAGGGGGGGAAGGATAATAAGAAAAAAAATGTTATTTTAAATCATTTGGCACATCTGGATCCGTCAATAGTTTTTCTTCAAGAAACTCATATGCCTCAGGAGCAGCTCCATCACTTTAAGAAAAGGTGGGTAGGTCAGGTTTTTGGAGCAGGGATCTCCTCTAGCAAAAGGGGGGGTAGCCATTTTGGTGGCTAAAGAAATCCCCTTTTTTCCCTCAGAGGTTCTCTCTGACCCTAATGGTAGATATGTTAGGGAAGTTGGGGGAGTTAACTCAGTACTGGGGTCTATTTATAGCCCAAATCAAGAGTCACCCTCCTTCTTCACCCAGCTGGCTATGTTAATCGCTCCCCTTGCAGATAGTCCCGTTATCTTAGGAGGGGACTGGAATCAGGTACAGTCCAACCGTATCAATCACTTGTGGTCTAGAGCTGCATGCCTGTCTCCCTCCCAGAGGGCGTTGGCTGAGTTAATCTCCTCCTTGGGTCTAATTGACCCTTGGAGAATGATTAATCCCACTGCCAAAGAATTCACTTTCTACTCTCCTGTTCACAGAAGCTATTCTCGGATTGACTTTTTCCTGATTAGCTACCAGGTTCTTTCTTTTATTTATGAAGTTACTATAGAGAGTCAGGTAATCTCAGATCACTCACCCATTGGTTTTCGATGCCGTCCATTGTCTGCTCCACCTAGATCTTATTCATGGTCCTTAAATGATTGTTTATTAAAGGATCCCCAATTGCTAGGTCATTTTCGCTCCTTTATGTCCTTTGCAATTACATCTACTTGGGGCTCTATCAATGCGGTGGACCAGACATGGTCGGCCTTGAAGGCCATATGGAGAGGCGAGTTAATTAGACTTGCATCAGTTCGTAAGAAGAAAACGACGCGCCTTTTTTCCAATTGTTTAGAGAGAATTAAAGCTTTAAAGCTTATGGGAGCAGATGCGAGATCTACGGGTCATGATCACAAATTAGCTATGCTCAGGGCCTGGTACACAGGTACGTTACGGGAAGGAGTTGAGAATCGAGCCTCTAGACTGAAGGCTTTATATATAGGGCAGGGTAGTAAAGCTGGCAAAATGTTGGCGTGGCAGTTGAAGCAGCGAGCAACAGCTAAGAGTGTGGCAGGGCTGAAGCACCCTGAGACTAACAATACAGTTTCCGATCCAGAGGGCATACTAGGTATTTTTTTTGACTTTTATAAAAACTTATACTCTAATATGCCCCTTTCTTCAGACAGGAACACTAAGATAAAGGAGTTCTTGGGAAGTGTTCCTTTCCCTTCACTCTCGGAAGAGAGTAGTCAGAGGCTAGTGGCTCCCTTCTCTCAAAGAGAGATTGTCGAAGCTATTGATGCTCTAAGGATAGATAAAGCCCCAGGGCCGGATGGCTTTACAGCCCTTTTCTTTAAGTCGTTCAAAGATCTTTTGATACCGTTACTACAGCAACTCTTTGCCTTTTGGCAGGAACATGGGATAAAAGACCCATCCCTTTTTGAGGCGAGAATTATTTTACTACCTAAACCAGGTAAACCATTACATTTGGTTGGCAACTATAGGCCAATCTCACTATTGAACATTGATATTAAAATCTATGCCAAGATTTTGGCCACCCGTATCAAATCCTCGTGGCTAGATCTAGTGAGTCCGGAACAGGTTGGTTTCGTGGAGGGTCGTTCGTCTGGGGACCACTTTAGAAAATTATTTTATTTAATTTCTGCATCCTCGTGTCCAGATATGGAAGCATCTCTGGTGTCTTTAGATGCAGAGAAAGCTTTTGATAGGGTGGAGTGGAATTTCATGTTTCGGGTATTATCCAATTTTGGTTTTCCAGAGAAATTTTTGGATTATATTCGGGTCCTTTATACATGTCCCTCAGCGAGGATTCAATGCAATAATTTGATTTCAGCTGTTTTTCCCCTACTGGGAGGCACACGTCAGGGATGTCCCTTCCCCCTACCTGTTTAATTTGTATCTAGAACCCTTAATCAGGGCCATTAAAAATGACAAACAAGTTCAAGGAATTTGCATAGGGAAGTCTGAGTATAAGCTATCAGCCTTTGCTGATGATATACTCCTGCATCTCCGCAACACTCGGAAATCACTTCCCCATTTGTTTCAAATTATTTCAGATTTTAGTAAAATTTCAGGCTATAATTTGAACAAAAGTAAAACTCTGGTTTACCCGCTTTCCCCCTTCTTGCAACAAAGTTGGTGTGCATCCTTGGGCCTACAATGGCAGCCTAAGTCTTTGCAATACTTAGGAATTCAAATTTCAAAGGACTTAACTGACTTGGTAGACTTAAATTTTAAACCTTTATTTGGATCGGTTAAGGAGAACCTGGAAAGGTGGTCTAAGCTTCCGTTATCGTTTTGGGGGAGAATAAATACAATCAAGCTGATGATCCTACCAAAAATCTTTTACCCCCTTTATAACCTCAACTTATACCTTCCCAGATCCTTCTTTAACCTGATTTACAAATATTGTACGGATTTTTTATGGAAGGAGAAACCTCCTCGTAGGGCCTATAGGAAGCTCACCCGTTCAAGGATGGTAGGGGGTCTACAACTCACGGATTTCTATATTTACTATCTGGCTAGCCATGTTGCCAGGGTGGCCTTATGGGTGACAGGCAGGGGAGTAGCTTCGGAGGGGCTTAAGCTTGATTGGTCGTTAGCACATAGTGTTAATTTAGACCTTGAAGCTTGTCTGTATATTCCGTGGTCTAAAGTTCCTGCCAAAGTAAGAGATTCCCCGGTGGGGTGGGATATAAAGGCCCTTCACCAGCTCTACTTGTTTTTGAGTATCCCATATGCAAAGGATGTAATGCAGCCCCTCTTAAAGAACCCTAACCTTTTGGTTGGGAATCAGTCGATAAAGAGATGCCTAGGCAACCTCCCCCTTAAACCAAAGATAGTTGATTTCATTTCAGAAGGCTCAGTTATTTCGGCCTCTGTGTTGGCGGAGGGGCTTAAGGTGGAACCCAACGATCGATTACGTTTGTACCAGATCCATAGATGTATTAGTTCCCTCCTAAGGGGCAGTAAAGGATCGGATGAAGCTGGGGAGCTTCTAAGGAAAATGAGGGACTTGGCGTTATCTGGTAAACCAGTCTCTAAATTATATAAAGCAATTATAGCCAAGAGAGATATTAACATCTCCCCAATACCCTATTACTGGGAGGCGAACCTCTCACTGGGTTGGTCTGAGGAAGACTGGCGTAAGGTTTGGTCGGACTTATATGTATATGTCAAACAAGATAGATTAAGGGGTCTTCAATTTAACCTTCTGCATAATCTCTATCTCTCCCCGGCTAAACTCTCCTGAATATATAGCCTCAGCTCCCCAGAGTGCAAGATGTGTGGCAGCCCTGTTGGTAGTACCTATCACAAATTATGGGAATGTCCTCAGGCAGTTAAACTTTGGGAGTTAGTGAAGCTGTGGATAGGCCCCTATGTCAACATTTCGGATTATTTTAATGCCGATGTGTGTATGCTTGGTAAGTTTTCTCACATACCTACGGTAGCTCAGAAGTACCAAGTGGCCCTGGTGGCTTTGGTGACGAAGCTCCTCCTTCTCCGCTACTGGCATACTGACAGATCTCCTTCCTATAAAGAATGGTGGGATGAGTTTCTAGGTGCTTTAAATGTGGAGAGGACTGTAGCAAATTTTTTCAATTCAAGTAAAAAATTTAATAAGTACTGGGGTAACTTTTCGAGGTGTTTGAAGGTTAAATATGGTTATTAGAGGGGTAGGATCCCTCCCCTCTTTTGGGTACATAATTTATCCCGACATTGTAATAAATTTTCCTCTCTCTTATATTTACATCTGGAACGAATTTGAATAAGAAGGTATATTCTCTCTCCCCCTTAGGAGACACTCAGGTTGAAAGTTTTTAATTTTTTTATTTTTTTAGGTCTAAGTAATTTAGAACTGCTTTGGTTATCTATTTCACAGGTTGCTAATGTACTCTGGTCTATACTATCAGGTTCTCCCTTTCCTTCTTCTGTTCTATAAGGAATGCTGCCTGCGGACTGGGGGGTTGGAGTGGTGGGCCGGGTTGGGAGGGTCTGGGAGGGTACCCCTTTGTTTGCTTCTCGATGTGTGGTGACTTATAATAATCTACAGTATGGAAACTTGTAAAGGGGTTACTGTCCTTTGGGTGGGGGTTTTCTATTTTATTGTTGTTTGTTATAAAATAAAGTTATTTGCAAAAAAAAAAACCTCGAAGAGAGTGGTGTTTTTAGAGGTGAATAATTCAAGCAGATCCGCAATAGGCACACGCGCAAAAAGCTCAGCAGCAGCAGTGGTCCGACTCAACCAGGAAGCAACAGCAAAGTGAGAATGCCGACTTAAAAGCGCACTTTTTATCTGATTTTCAAATGGTTCCCCTACATTTGCCACCCAATGAAAAGAGGCTTACAATGTGCGGTATCACCCAAAGAGATTTAGTAAGCACTATTTTCATTGGATGGCAAGTAATGGCACAAAAAGTTAGTGATGACTCCAGACGTAGCACGGTCACACTAGGACACTGCAGCTCACGTCTGGAGTCGTTCTCAGACACAACAATACAGTGAAGCCTGCCGAATACAGACGTTTCTCAGAGGCAAATAGTTATTGTCAGAAAAAAATTGGTTTTATTGGCAAAACACTTGAAGCGTCTTCAAAGCTTTTCGTTTGTCTGTTTGTTAGTTATTTATTGACATGTATCTGTTTAACAGGATTTCATACAACAAACTGTTCAGTGACATATACCTGGCTGGGGTTACATCAACTGCACCTGGAAATGTGTCACTAAATGCTCCTGAAGCTCTTCACTTACCCATTCTGTCACTCTGTGTGGAAATGCCAGTGGCCTGGTGGTCACCTGGCTCCATTCAGGTCAGTTACAAAATTTAGAAACTTGTTAATGGGTTTAATGCTGCCTTACAGTGGGTAGAGTTCAGAGATACTTGTTTGTGTGTGTGTGTGTGTGTTTGTGTGTATGTGTGTGTGTGTCTGTGGAGGTCTGACAAGACTATTCACTGTGTTGGAAGAGGTGGGCAGGCATGAAAATGGGGAAAAACTGCAACTGCCAACATGAAGCCCCAGTTGCTGTAGGCCCTGCATCACAGAGAAGTATCATACTGCCACCAGCCACATAGCAACATCACCCACAATCCCAGGGACTAAACTTGGACCTTCTCTACAGCTACAGATTCCCTCCATGGAGGGGAGGCAGGAGGGGAAGGTTCATTATCCCCATCCTCCCCAGTCCAGAGACTGTCATTGACCATGACAAATCCCCCCCCCCGACTATCTACCAGATTGGCGGTCCGGAACCCTGTTGATGGTACTGGGAGCATAACAGCTGGTGTCTTCATCCTGCCCTGTGTTGGTCAATGGGTGGAGCAACATGGCCCCTCACCCCCAGGAGAGATCAGTCCTAGTGACTCTGAATCCTCCCCTCCACCCAAGACAACCCTCAGTGACTGAGTCTGTTCTAAAACCAAGGTCGATGGTGTGCTACTAGTCCAGTATCACCCCCCACATGTGCTCTCACACACACACACACACACACACACCCACACACACACACATGCACACACCCACACCACTTTATAAACACACACAACACTGATACATGAGGGCACACACACAACTTCACATAGACATGTACACATCACTATCTGGTACCATAGTATCATGAATAGAACATTGGACACACACACACACATACACACCACTCTACAATCATTACGTACACATATATTCATACATAAAAACTGTATTACCTTTACATGCTGCCAAGGTCTCCAAATGGGGTCTCACTCTTCACCACTTGTGGAAGGAAAATTCTGCAGTGATCCCTCTACCCAAACAGCAGCATAGATAGTGCAGGGTGGAGTAGAAAGAATTGTGGCACACTTGGAATCCAATGGTGCTCAGGGTCTGAGGCAACATGCATTCACAGCAGGAAGTCTGTGTCAGACGAATCTTGTTGATGTTTTGTTTGGGTGTCAAGGGAGGTAAATCAGGGGGGAGTGATAGACATCGCCTACCTCAATTTCATCAAAGCCTTCCACACCATCCCACATAAAAGGTTGTTTAACAAAAATGAGTAGTCTGGGCATGGAGCACAAGGTGGTAAACTGGGTTAGGAACTGACTAATGGACAGGAAGCAGAGTGGTGGTAAATGGGATCCAATCTGGGGAAAGGGGGTGTGACAGGTGGGGTGTCACAGGGATCAGTCCTTGGGCCAGTCCTGTTTAATGTATTCAATCGTGACATTGCAGTAGGACTGGAGAGAAAGGTTTGCCTGTGTGCAGATGACACCAAGATCTGCAACAGGGTGGATACTCCGGATGAGGTAGAGTGAATGAGGAGGGACCTGAGAAATCTTGAAAAATGGTCTGAGGTGTAACAACTGAGGTTCAATGCCAAGAAGTGCAAAATAATGCACCTAGGAAGAGGGAACCTTGGGGAGAGATACAGGATGGGGAGGGGGGAGTGGCTGATAAACACCAAGGAAGAAAGGGACCTGGGAGGTTACCATTCCTGATGATCTAAAGGTGTCTAAGCAGAGTACAAAGGCTGCAGGGAGGGCCAGTGGCATGCTCAGGTGCATAGGCAGATGTATCACTAGCAGAAGGCAGGAGGTAATGATGCCATTTTACAAAATGCTAGTGAGGCCTCACCTAGAGTACTCTGTGTAATTCTGGGGGCCGCACCTTCATAAGGACGTTGACAGGGTAGGGGCGGTCCAGAGCTGGGTGATTAAGAGGGTACAGGGCTTGCACCAGAAAACATATGAGGAGAAACTAAAGGACCTCATTATGTACTCACTGCAGGAGGTCAAAATTAAGTATTGCAACCACTAGCCAGCAGGGCTAGAGACTGGGAAGATACATTGGCCCCACAAACATTTCCTCTAGCCCAGTTTGTGTACATAACAAAGTGTTGCCTTTTCCAATACAAACCCGCAGGGCTTGTTAAATTAAAATCTTACCAGTCTGATACAAAATTTACCAGCATTTGGTTAGCAGGCCTTTGCCAATTTCGATACCAACACTGGAGAAGAGGAGGGATCAGGGGGACATGATAGAAACATTCATGTACCTTAAGAGCATAAACAAAGTGCAGGGGGGGGGACACATCTTCTAATGTAAGAGATGTACAAGAACTAGGGGGCATGATATGAAATTGGAAGGTGGCAGGCTGAGGGGAAATGTGAGGAAGTTTTTCTTCATTGAGAGGGTGGCAGACACATGGAATAGATTGCCAAAGGAAGTGGTGTGGGTGAGCACAGTGGAAGGTTTTAAACATCCATGGGACAGGCATAAGGGTACCTTAGAGGTGGGAAGATGGGGTGAAAAGCCATTGGCCAGTTAGGGTCAGAGGCTAAAAACTAGTGTAAGGCTTTTGGGCAGACTTGGTGGGCCTGGCAGTCAATATCTGCCCACAGTTTCTATGTTTCAGTAATTCCTAGGAGAAAGAAGTGGTACAGCTTGACTCCAGAAGACTACAGGTCGGGGAAAGTGAGGAGGTATTGATTGTTACCAGTCAGAGAGGGGTACCACTCAATACCAGGGACTGCTTGGAATGAGTCGGGGAGGATGGACTGGTGGACACCAGTATCTGCTTATTGTCAGTCAGGGAGAGTGAGTGGGGATATTCTTGGGCACCAGGGACTGCACAAATCAGGGGGATGGTCATAGATTCCAGTGGATATACTGGACTAAATTGTACAAGACTTGGACTTTCAAGAGGCAGGTGGCAAATGCTGCAGTGGGTGGAAGTTGTGTGATCAAGTAGGGGCTTAGTCAGGTGGTAGTAATATGTGGAGTGACACACATCCTGAATGACAAAATCACACTTACCCCATAATGCAAAGCATCATGGGCTGTATATGCAAATCACCACAGAATATTACGCTGGTTCAACTTTAAGCAAAAATGCATGGTGCCGAAAAGCCTCTTACACAGTCTGCAAAGGGTGCTAACAGAAGACACATACACGTGTTTTGTCCTACCAGGACATCCTGAATGGGCAGCTTAAGCCTTGGAGGAGGGTGTCACTGTCTGAGGACCAAGAAACGGTTATTACAAAAAAAAAATACTACCATTGAGAGGGTCTGTGATGTGCCATCATCTTAATTTTGCTCTTTATTAACTTTGTCTTCTGGTTCCTTGGAGTGTTTATCCTTATTGTCCTCTGCATTAATCTTGTTAGTCTGTGTGAAGGCCTGTGTGGGTAAAACATCCATTTTTTTTTTGTTTTGCAGTGTTTTCTCTGTCTGGATACTGCTGGTGGAGTTTGCTGGTTTCTAGTGCAGGTGCAGTGTGTGTTCACAGAAAGTATGTCTGCTACTTTTTTTATTAAAGAGCAATTGACGCCTTAGGGAAAACTTAAAAAAAAACCATAATATTTAGACACCGTTCAGTGGTTATTTCATATACCTTTTTCAGATTTCTATAAATATTTCCTCTCCATTATTTATTACTTAAGAAATTCCAATAAAATGAAGATCTGTGTTTCTTAGAGTTCATCTGCCTCTATAGCTTATTCTCTACTTAGAATTATAATGCTGTGTTGTGACATCACAGTCTGTTGCCATGGGAAGAACTGATATCACAAGCAGAGCATTATGACATCAGGTTTGGAAGGAGCAAAAGGAGCTGATGAACCCTCAAGGAACAACTATCCTGTTTTCATGTCTATGCCTTAAATAACAACTAATATGGATAAGAAATACATTGCTAATGAAGTGTGAAAGCTATTTTGTGTCCAAATATGTTTTTCAAAGTTCTTCTTGAGGCGTTGGTGGCTCTTCAATCTTTATCTTTAGAATTATGTGTAGCTTGTACTTGTTGAGCAGAGAAATACCTTATTTTTTTTATTTCATTTTTTAATTTTTGTTTCAGTTTTTGACCAGGTAAAACACATTAAGCTAAGGTTTATTTTCAGGTGTGTCCTGGGAGTGCAAAGAAGTTAATTGACTTACTCGTGGTGATATAGTATGCAAGCATTGGCTGCATGATTCAAACCCAGTTCCTCATGTTTGCAGCTCAACGCCTTAACCGCTATGCTACACTACCTCCAAATATATATTTTGTATTCCTTTAGCTCAGTGGTAGAGTCCTGATCTAGGAGCATCACAGTTGGAAGTTCAAATCTTGAGCCCCTGAACTGGGGGCATGAGACTGCAATGCTAGGAAATATCTCAGAAATTTCAGCATAGGCCTGTCTGTCAGCTCAGCGGTAGCATATTACGGTGTTTGACATCCCCAGTTCCAAAGCAAACCTGGGGTGTCAAAAGGTCATGGAGGGGGGTGGAATCGAACATCCAGATGACTGTTTTCCTCCCAGAGGAGGGATTGCAGAGCCAAGCTAGGGCCTGGGGAAGGGGAGCTGGGGTGGAAAAGAGGCAAGGCCATGGGTGCTGGGGGACCAGGTAAGTCCACGGCAGGGAGCTTTTGAGTAGTCAAGGGGAATGGCCATGGGAACAGAGAGAGCTGGGGTGGTCCAAGCAGCCCAATCCTGGGCAGGGCTGTGGGAGCTAGGGAGAAAAGTAGGCCAGGGATGCCCGAGACAGTGTGAGCCGTGGTGGACTAGGGATATAATCAGGGCAGATGGTGGCTGGTGCAAGTTGGAATGCAGTGGTCTTGGGGCGGGGTCATGGGAATTGAGGGACAGCAAAGACCTGGATATCCTAAGGATGGTGCAGGGTGGAATAGGAATAGGTAGGGGTCATGGCAGAGGGAAGGATGGTGGTGCCTCAGGCATGGCAGAGGCTGAGGTGGTCCCCAGGCAGGGAGAAGGGAACCAGTGTGGCCCAGAGGGACAACATGGACCAGGACAGACTGGTGCTGGTGTTGCACAGGGATAGGCCCATGTCAGCCTGGATGTGAAGGGTAAGCCTGGGACAAGTGGAGCTATTATGGTCCAGACAAAGGTACCTGGGAACTGAAAGAGCCAAGGTGGGCTATATAGCCTAGGACTAAGGCAGGGAGGAGCTTGAGTTGCCCTGGGGCAGGGCTATTGAAGCTGAGGGGGAGGTAGGTTGGCCTGGGTTGCCCATAGCAGGGGGAGTTGATACCTTTGGCAAGGATTGGAGGTGGGGGAGGGGGCAGAGGCCACTATCCACCCACGTTGTGATTGTGTATATTTACAGATGCTTTTTGTGGCAATTGGGCGGGCACTTACACTACCACCTAGTCTACATCTGCCTTATTTTCTATGTTTCTGAGACATTTTAGGCATACATTGGTAATTTTCTTTGTTATAAAGTCTGCTTTGAGCAAAGAAATTTCAAATATATCCAGCAATAACCTATTACTGACCAGTAACTGTAGTGAGTGGTGAGCATCATAATTGCCAGCTTTAAAGGGAAGCTGTCATTTGCAGGCGCTCCCACCCCTTCAAACCTTACCCTCCAGTTAAGCTTTTCAGAGAAAAGCACCTTTTTTCTTGAGGTGCAAAGTACTTTAATTTAATTTCAAAAAGTCCGATACCTGAAAGTATAGCGGACGCTGGGGAGGCTCCATTAAGTGTAAAGGTGTGGTGCCGCTCCGTGCACTTCTATACTAATGCATTGAAGTGCACGGTGCAGTGCCGTACCATTATACTTAATGGAGCCACCCCAGTGTCCGCTATCCTTCCAGGTAGCAGACTTTTCGAAATTAAATTACTTTGTGCCTAATCAAAAAAGGTGATTTTCTCTGAAAAGCTTAACTAGAGGGTAAGGTTTGCAGGGGCGGGAGCCCCTGCAAATGATAGCTTCCCTTTAAGGTGTAAGCGCAGACATTTAACATTAAGTGTTAAATGTACTAAAGTATTGTGAGGCCTATAAGCATGATTTAGATTGAATTTAGAAAAAAGTGTAACTTTATGGCAGTGTTTTTTAATGAACATAAAAAAGATGTAGTATAGAACTGTGTTTTAATGTTCAAGTTTATTCATCACTCATTTCTGTCATAAAGTAACATGCCTATGGAGCTTCAATAATTATTTTTTCTGTTTTAGGTGGTTCTACACAGTGAAAGATCTGGACCTTCCATTTGGTGTAATCTTCTTCAAATTGGTTGAATGTCAGCAAGGAAACATTCATTTTTTATTAATAAAGACTTTCATTTGGGGAGTTAAAGAAGCTGAGCAAACATCTTTTATGTGCCTTAAAATGGTACCTGTCTGTTACCCCCCCCCCCACACACACATGTGCATAGGAGTGCAGTGGGAACAGGGAGCCAGATGCAAGCCAATTGGAAGACTCCAGCAGGCATCCAGTTGGATTCCCATTCTGCCAGCAGACTAGATCCCCTGAACCATGCAGAGTAGAGGATTGTAGGTGCTTGTGTACCATTACATTAAGGAGCTGTGTACAAGTGGCAGTACATTTTAGACCATTAACAGAGGCAGATACACTGGAAAATGAAGGGTGTAGGCAACAGCATTTTTGCATTGCTTCATATTGTCATTGTGCACATAGGTACATATTGAGCATTAGTTTGATATTAGTACAGACCAAAGCTGTCACTCAACATGAAACCCTGGCCACATGAGGATTACAAGAGCAGCATACAGAGACTGTGTGCCACAGGAGGATAGAGTTACAGTCACAACTGCAGTGTTCACAAAAGCATCCTGTCAATTTGTTTCTTTTACACTAGGGAGGGATGGGGATAAGAGGATTGGGATACCTTCAAGCCATGATGGGATATCCTTTGCTTTGAGGGGTACAGACAGCAAGATGCCTGCAGGCATATATCCTGCATGCTGTACTCCAGCTGTACTTGCCAGCTAGCCCAGCTGTAAGTATGGCTTACAGGAACAGGTTTTGAGTAAGCACCAGCATGCATATGGCCTGTATACAGTGCCAGTGCGTGAGCGGCAGGCTAGCTAGCCTGCCCAAACTCTGGCACTGTGGGCCATATAAGCCATGCATGCTGCTGCTCAAAACCTATTCCCGTGAGCAGCACCTACAGCTGGGATAGCTACAAGCACAGCTGGAGCACAGCATGCGTCCTATGCTGCGCAAATTGCATATATGTCCCAATATGAATACTAATCAAGTGCTACTACTTTACCACTATTGAGAAGTATTCAATTAGTCGTCATTAGTCTTCATTGGTATTCAGGTTATACAATTCAGAAGTAATCATTTAAGTAATCATCTAATTTTCACAGCACTGCCTTAACTTGAATATAAGACTACCTAACTACTAACTGAATACTTACTTATTACTAAGTTAGTCTTCAAATACATAGCTCATTTAAATTTTTTGGCTTGTGAGCAGACTACTTTACTACTACCCGAATATTAGACAAAAATTATCATAAAATTACTATTTCAATACTAGCAAAGAAGACAAAGTGAAGACAAAAATTAATATTCAGACTTCAGTGGGGGTAAGTTAATTAAACTATTCCTCTAGGACCAACAGTCTGGATTTAAATTTCTTAAAAAGAGGTAGTTCTCTTAACTTATCTTGGCCAGGGGAAATAGTCAAATAAAAACCTAGAAGAAAAAAGTATACAAAACAAAGGGTTGAGACTAAGAGTGAGCGGGGTGGATACTGATGGGCCCTGTCTCTCCCTGCCTTGTCTGTGCCTGACAAAACTGGAGGCTTTCACACTTGAGCGGGTAGCTGGCTATTGATTCCTATAGACATGGCATACCTGGTGGCTCTGCATGTCTTGACTGAGCTGATGCAGTGTACAAGGAAAATGGCCACTTTCCTCACTTTGTCCATGAGACAGCTTGACTTGCCCATTGCCCTGTGCGTCTTGCTGCTTCAGGATCACTTTGAGTGCCAGGCTTGGTGCTGATTCAAGCCCCGAGTGGAGGACATAGCAGCTTTCATTCCATTTCATGTGGTAATTGTCACTGGAAGCAGAAAGTAAGGAAACATAATTGCTGCCCCCTTGCCAGCCCTAAATGAACATGCAGAACTCCTCTTTGCTTAAAAGCTATGTTTATACTACTGGATTTGCACCATTGAGTTGTGCAGGTGAATTACAATAGTGTAAATCCAGCCATGTAAATGGTTGCCAGAACATTGTACATCTCTCTGCTATGCCACAGCATGTTACCTCTTTGTGAGGGTTCATGTATCAGCTGCAGGTGTTTTGAGTTAGCGTGTAAACATACTGCTCTGCCTGCACTGCTGTAACCCCCATGCACTCAGCATGTTCAGCCAATTGTATCAGCCTCACAGCCTGGCAGAATTGTCATATAAAACGCCAGAAGGCCATCAGAAACACTGCACAAGCCCCGTGTAAACACAAACCAGCAATGGTGTTGTTCCTCCTTTCTTTTTTTTTCACTCCTTTTCCCTCCAGTTGCTGGCTATTGTGATCTACCTCATCTACCTCAGGAGTAACCTGTCAGGGTGGCACATTCCACCCTGCCTGAACACTTCCCCTGGTTCAGAAGCCCCCTCCTGAATCATGGCATCAGCCCACCCCAACTTGTGCCCCCTGGAGGCAGGGCTGCCACGACTTGCAGGCACTCTTCTAAATTGGCTGCCAGTCTGAGTGGTGGAGGAAGCATTGGGGATCCTTGACGGGCTGAGTCCGGTGTTGAGTGTGAGGTTGTCCTGAAGGCCAGCTGTCATCCTCGCAGTTGCCTGTGCTTTTCCTTGGTCTGATACTCCCCCTCCCAAGACGGGAATGTGCAATGACATCCAGTGAGCGGTGGGCATGCTCCCACATCTGCCCCCAGGATGTCTGCTGACATCTGCCCTCTCTTCACATTCCTGACTGCAGTGCACCCAGCCTCCAGTGGGAGCCACTAGCATCACAGAACCATGTCCTCCTCTCCCTTCAAGGAGAGGAGAGTAATCCATTGGACACTCAATCCTCTCCTTCATGGCCGACTCCTGACTCCCCGAGCACATTCTCGAACCCAAGTCGCCAGTGTGGCGCAAGGTAATGCTGATACCTCAACCCTCAGCACCACCAGGCCAGCTTTTCCCCTTCCTTTAATGCTGTGCTTTTATTGTGTGTTACATTCTAGGATAATAAGCTGTGTGGGGGAACAAATATATTCTCACTGGTCTAAAAGAAACTGATAAATCAGCAATGGAGTGAGACTGTGAGAAGGGAGAAACATTAACACTTTAGGAGTCTGAGGCTACGATTGTTTACGCGTGAGCTGAACCTCAGGGATAGCACAGGCACATGCCACCATTCCTAGGAAGGTTGTATAAGGAAGGGAAAAAGGGGGAAAAACATTTTTAAAGTAGAAGGCAAGCAGTTTATTCTGTGGAGATCCTGCTACTCTTTTAACCCCCACACTTGATTCCTAAATTATAATGGGCACTTTACTGCTTTACTGGGGCCACTGGGACTTGTTGGGGGAGACCCCCCCCATCATTGGGGTATTACACTTTCACTTTTTTTCTTTGCTCCCACCCTCACACTGGTTGATCCCTCTTTCGGGTCCCACACGGACCTTTCCGCCCTGACATCCCCCGATCCCCAACCACCCCACATTGCAGCCAGTCCCATGGTACCCCAATGTATCCCTTCATCGGGCGGGTTCCCTACCTTTGCAGGGAATGAGTCTAACCAGCCTTCGATATGATTCTAGGTGCTGCTGAGGTGGCTGCTGAGGGCTGAGGAACTCCTGTGGCAAGGATCCAGGGGACCATAACACGACAAACCAGTGCGCTATTTCCACATTTTTCTTCCGCAGGAGTGTGATGTCCAGGACACAAGGCCGACACCAGTGTCTGTCATGCTCCTGAGATGGCAGGACCAGGCACACTGCTGCACCCCCAGCCCCTGCCAGGGGTCAGCAATCACCAATCCCCCCCCCCGAGAGAAGGTGAGCAATCAACAGATGCTCCAACCTTCTCTCCCCAGCTGGCCCTCCGATGCCCGAGTACATTCCTGAACTGGGGTCACTGGCATTGCAGCTGTGAATCTTTCTGCTGCACCGGTGGGCCTGTCATACTTTTGCTTTTAGCATGGTCACACTACAGGGATGGCTACTGTAGCAGACCAAGCTTGTCCTCCTCCTCTCCCTCCCTGCCTGTCCAACACAATAGCAAGGCCTAGGGAGCCCCCAGTAGACCCCACAGAAGGGTTCTAATTTTATTTAAAACAACTTTGGCCACTGGACAGGCAGTTTGCATTTTGCCATGGTGTGGCTTTGATTGCTGGCTTTGACTGCTGTGTGTTCCTGCTGTTTTCCTGCTCCCAAATGGGAGCTTTAACTAGCTGTGAGTATGGCTCTCTTTCTGGCTTCCTCCGGCTGCCTCCCAAGTTCTCAAAATTGCTGCCAGAGTGGTGATTCAGAAAGATGGAGGGAGGCACTCCTACCATGGTATTCTCCAGCTCCTGCTGAGCTTCTGTCTCCCCCTGTCCCACCCGTATGGAGCAGACCACAGCCTGAGCTCCATTTGGGCTGAGAGTAAGAAGTGTCTGCAGAAACTGTCACTTTTAGTGTGTTCAGGCTATAGGGATGGCTGCAGCAGCAGCCGCCCCTGCTTGTCCTGCTCCTTTATTCTTGTCCCTGCTCTCCAGCATTAAATCAAGGCCTAGGGAGCCCCTCTAGACCCCAGTGAGGGGTTCTGACTTTGTTTAGCATCATTGGCCAACTTGCCCATCTGGGTTACCCGTTCTAGGGAGCAGGCCTCCTAGGGCATCCTGAGCCAACAGGACCACCAGTGCCAGCTTTATTTAAGATGCAGTATAGCACTGTGGTTTAGGGCACTGATATGCAAACCTGGAGACCTGGGTTTGAATTTCACAGCCCCCACTTATAACCCTGAGCAAGTCACTTAACTTCCTGTGCTCTCAGGTCACACCTGGAAACAAGCTTCATTTTAGTGTGCCAATCTTGGTTAAACAATTTCCCCTTTCCCTATTTCATTAAAGCCATTAACACAATAGAGGCTCCACTAGCATACCTGTTTTAAAATACTGGACACTTGGCCATCCAGAGCACTAACGGGTTTAACTGATCTTTTTCACAAACAGCACCTTCTCTACTCTTTCCTAACATTTGTGTCTTTATTATTTCCTTTCTTTATACTACATGTCTGTTTTCCTACTTTGTCCCAGTTGTAGAGGGAGAGGGGAGGTGGGCAGAGGGAGACAGTGAAAAGGCAGAGATACTGAATGAATACTTTTGCTCAGTAGTCACAAAAGAAGATGAGGAGGAGTTACCTAAACCAGACAATAGAAGCACTCTGGGTAGGGGAGTTGACACCAGTCCATTTGCAGAAAAAAGAGTCCTGAAAGAACTCCTAAAACTCAAGGTGGACAAAGCAATGGGGCCTGATGGGATTCAGCCCAGAATCCTAAAAGAACTAAGTGAGAACCTAGTGACACCACTGACCTCACTTTTTAACAAATCATGGGAGGATGGGGTGGTACCTGAGGACTGGAAGAGGGCAGATGTGATTCCCCTTCACAAAAGTGGGAGCAAGGCAGAAGCAGGAAACTACAGACCTGTAAGTTTGACCTCAGTGGTAGGGAAAATGATGGAATCACTTCTGAAAGAAAGAATTGTTGAGTGCCTAGAGGCCAGCGGGGCACAAGACCAAAAGCAGCATGGATTTACAGCAGTAAGGTCATGTCAGACAAATCTAATAGATTTCTTTGACTGGGTGACCAAAGTAATAGACCAGGGAGGGGCTGTGGATATGGCCTACCTAGACTTTAGCAAGGCATTTGACACAGTCCCGCACAAAAGATTAATAATCAAGTTAGCCAGCTTGGGAGTGGGTCCCAGGGTGGTAGACTGGGTTGCAAACTGGCTGCACAACAGGACACAGAAGGTAATAGTGAGTGGAACACATTCCGAAGAAAGGGGGGTCACTAGTGGAGTACCTCAGGTCTCAGTACTGGGTCCAGTCCTCTTTAACATCTCTATAGGTGACATTGCAGAGGGTCTGGAGGGAAAGGTATGCCTCTTTGCAGATGATACAAAGATCTGTAACAGAGTTGATACAAAGAGGGGGTAGAAAGGATGAGAAGGGACATGCAAAGTTGGAGGAATGGTCAGACATATGGCAACTTAGATTCAATGCAAAGAAGTGCAAGTAATGCACCTGGGAAACAAAACCCAGGAGAAGAGTACACAATAGCAGGGGAGGTACTAACAACAACAAAAATGGAACGGGACTTGGGGGTAGTCATATCAGATGATCTAAAGGTGGGTAAGCAATGTAAGAAGTCAGTAAGGAGAGCCAGGGGGATACTGGGATGCATAGGAAGGGACATCACAAGTAGGAAAAGGGAAGTGGTTATCCCTCTGTACGGACAGTTGGTGACACCCCATCTGGAGTACTGTGTGCAGTTTTGGAGACCTCATCTACGCAAGGACATAGACAGGATGAAAGCAGTCCAGAGGATGGCAACTAAACTGGTGCAGGGTCTGCATCAGAAATCATATGAAGAGAGACTGAGAGAGCTTAATATGAATACCCTTGATGAAAGGAGGGACAGGGGGGACATGATAGAAACGTTCAAGTAACTCAACAGAATCAACAAAGTCCAGGAGGGTAGCATCTTTCAGAAAAAGAGATGTGTAAGAACAAGGGGACACAATTTAAAGATAGAGGGGGGACGGCTCAGGGGTAATGTGAGGAAATCTTTTTTCATTGAGAGAGAGGAGGATGCGTGGAACTGCCTGGAACAAACTGGGGAGGTTGTTGGGGCTAAAACAGTGGGGGAATTCAAACATGCATGGGACAGACACAAGGCAATTGTAGTGGGGGGTGGCAGGAAGTAGGCTGTTGGTTAACTAGAATCTGCAGCTTATCTAGTATGTAGGGAAATGGGCAGACTGGGTGGGCCAAGTGGTCCTTATCTGCCATCAAAGTCTATGTTTCTATGTTGTAGCCTTAAATTCTAAATGTTCCCTTTTCATTACTTCTTCTATATATGTTTATTTTCCTACTTTGTCCCAGCTTTAATCTTTCATTCTAAATGTCCCCTTTTCCTTACTTCTGTGCTGTCCAACTCCTCTTGTGTCTCTTGGCTCTCTATTTCTTCTCTTGTTATTGTATTTTCTACATATTAACCTCATTTCTTTATTTTACAGGTGAGATAGGATGCTGACTCCTTCTTTTCCCATCAGACAAGTATCATTCCTAACTTGTTCTTTCCACCTTATTTACTCTCTAAGAACTGTGGGTCCTTTGTGACCCTTTTGTATATTTTATTTTACAGGTCCCTTGGACGTCATCCCTTAAAAACCAGCCTCTGGCTCCATAATACTACTCAAGTAAGAGACTCTCGATGTGTACCTATACATGGGTTGACTGTAATGGTGGGGCTGCATCCATTACAGTGAGTCAAAGCTGGGCATGTGGGAGGGAGCTGACAGAGTGTGTGTCTGTGTCAAGGGCCTTGAAGGTAGGAAGTTAGTACTGAGGCTGTGGAGAAAGCAGAGTAGTTTTGGGTACTGAAGGTGAGGATATTGGTGGTGGTCATGGAGGGAGGGTGCTGCCTAGGGCAGTGGAGGAAGGTGGCTAGTGTAGGGTGCTGTGGAGAGTGGGGGCTAGTGTCTGGGCTGTGAGATGCACTGTCTTGTGCTGTGGAGGGAGAGGGGCTAATACCAAGGTGTGATGTGAGGGAGGCTAATATTGAGATTCATGGAGGGAGGGGGTTAGTATGGGGCTGTAGAGGGAGTGGGCTAGTATCGTGGGGGCTGTAGAGGGAAGGGGATAGTATCATGGGGCTGTGGAGGGATGTGGCAGGTGTTGGGTGCTGTGGACACAGGTGGCTGGTGTTGGGTGCTGTCGATGAAGGTGAGCTGGTGTAGGATACTATGGAGGCAGGTGGGCTAGTGCTGGGTGCTGTAGAGGGAGGGGGCTAGTGTCTGGAGCTGTGGAGGGAGAAGGCTAGTATTGGATACTGTGGAGGCAGGTGGCATACTTTCAGGTGCTTTGGAGAGAGGGGGCCCGTGCTGGGTACATAACACTGTGGGGATGATTAAACACCAAAAGCATGAGTGAATAAAGTTTTCAGACCATGCTTAAAAGCCTCTACCCCTGGGATACAATGTACCACCTCTAGGTTGTGTGTTGTTAGACTCACTTCCCTCCCTGTGCCCCTCACTAGGGAATCCCTTGAAAGGAATAAACAAGGTGAACTGCGAGGAACTATTTAGCCTGAGCAACAATTAAGACATGGGTGGTATGAATGGAAAATGATGAAAAAGAGGTTCAAGAGGGATATGAGAAAGACTGATTTTATAGAAAGGGTAGTACAGTCTGCCAGTTAATGTGGTGGATGCCAGAACCATAAATGATTTCAAGCATGGCTGGGACCAAGTGAAGGATATAGTGCTTACTCAAGATGGCTACAAAATGTAGGGTAACAGTGGGGTAGATAGTGAGGGCTAGTCCCCTGTATGGGCAATTGGTCCTGGGGTTTAATAGGAACTACAGACAGACTGGATGGACCTTTGGTCTCTTCTGTCATCTTTGTCTATGTTTATATTGTACCACATGTATTTTCCTGTTACCCACTATGTGAATCTCCTCCATCTTTGGTCTGTGTCTCAATGTCCCCCATTATTCTAGTAGTGTTATTTTTTTGGGGGGTGTGGCTGCATTTGTGCCCTGCTCCTTGATGTGGGATACTTACTGGATGCAGGCCCACCCCCACAAAAGAGGGCAGGGAATGAACTGTATCTTTACAGGTAATGTACAGGGCCTGTGCAAGGCATCCTTTTCCAGGTATGCTACAGGTATAGGACAGCTACTAAGCAGACAAAGAAAAGACAATGTGCAGACATTGGACAGTACTGCTTTTTTTCAGCATGGACTCCTTCTCAGCCTTTTAGCTAACCCTACTCAACTTCTGATTGGTGCTTCACGTTGCTAAGGCTTCCTCAGCCTTTTAGCTAACCCTGCTCAACTCCTGATTGGTGGTTCAAGTTGCTAAG
This sequence comes from Neoceratodus forsteri, assembly GCA_016271365.2. NCBI lineage: Eukaryota > Metazoa > Chordata > Ceratodontiformes > Ceratodontidae > Neoceratodus > Neoceratodus forsteri. The sequence goes on from CM028131.1 coordinate 453,014,439, forward strand.
GCCCCTTGCAGCCAATCAGGAGTGAGTTCTGCCCCAAGGCAGGAACCTGTCAAGATAGCACCTCCTGACTACTGTCCTTACATCCATTGAGAACCTTGTTTTCACCCTTTGTGAGGTAAACACTGCCAAGTTATGGTGTGGGTTGATAGGGCTGATGATTCACTAGACACAATACTGTATACTTTTTCAAGTTATATCATCTAGCTGTTGTGAACATCCAAATTATACCCCAACCCACCAACTTTCTTTAACTATCTGGATGATCCTGCTGCCAATGTCAAAATGTCCTAATGATGTCAGCACCAGCCAGCATGCGCCAAACATGGCCTGCCTGGAGTTAACCTGATGGATTGCTTGCCTTCTCCACCCCTGGTAGCCTCTTAATTAAACCTACATATTTTTGTAATTGTGGTTTTTTTATGCCATTTTGGGCTTCTGCTGTGGCCACCGCGACTATCTCTGGACTCTCTCAGCTCGAATGTGCACTCCCGTCCCCCCCCGGCTCATGTGCCGACCCTCTCGGGCTTGATTGCAGCTGCAGGTGGCTTATCTGTTACTCCCCTTGGGGAGCACTCAATCTTGCCTGCATCCTGCAGACCTTTACAGTGAAATTTAGCCCCTGGCATTCCTAAAACCACAGTGTGGCTAAAGCTATACAACACCTCTCTCTCTCTCTCTCTCTCTCCCCCCTTGCCCAACTCCACTTTCCTCTACAGATCCTCATCCCTTGCAGGTTTCACTGCATCCTGGAGGTGAAGTCCCTGGCTTCCCACTCCTATCTTCCCTTCTATGTCACCCTTCCAACCTACCCTCCTATCCCTCCCTTTCATCTGCCAGCTCTCCATCCCCTTGCAGGGTTCTCTGCATCCTGAATGGAGTTTTGAGACTGGTGTCCCTCTCCCCTTAGCCCAACTTACTTTCCTCCTTCCTCTACTGGCCCCCCACCCCCTTGCAGGATTCTCTGCATCCTGAAGAGGGTGTAAACACTGGTTTTCCTATCCCTCTCCCCTTAGTCCAACTTTACTTTCCTCTGCCAGCTCCCTATCCAACTGCCACTTCAGGGTTGTTTGCCTCCTGAAGGGGTGAAGACAATGGTCTCCTTTCTTTTTCCACCATTCAACGCCCAATTCTTTCTTAACTGCCCCTCCCACTTCACACTATCTCTGGTAACTCTTCCCCTAGTTCATGTCCCTCTATCCTTTTCCATCTTTCTTCTCTATCTTTTCTAATGCCGGCTCCCTTGTTGGTTAAACAATGTTCCATAACAGGGGTTCTCAGCACCTCGGGGAGGTGAAGGACATGGCCTCTTCCCTTCCCTCCCTTCTACACCCACCCCTGCTTTTTTACTGTACATACTAGGTCAATCAACTAGCACTTGGCTACTGTCATCCCAACCAAGCACTTACCCCCTAGGCCTCCTTACAATCTCAAAGTACTAGCATTGTAATTTACTTTGTCTGTCCACACGTTATCACCTGCTTTAAGTCAACTGTCATATCCAATAACGTTTGTTGCTCTGCTCACCATGAGGCTGTGATGTAACTTTTGTTCATGCTTTTTTACCTGGTTTGTAATTGAAATGTATAGATTTTGTACGCTGCACTGGTTCTTAATTATCTACTACTTGTAATGTCTATTAATATGTTCTCTGTTTCTTGTAAATGATTATCCCACACTTCTTTCGATGTAACTCTACCCCCACCCCAGATGCTTCTGGAAATGAGCTGGTCATAGTTCATGTTGCTTTCTTGGTGAATCTCTTCTAAATAAATAAACACCTGCCACAGCTACTGCTGCCATCCTCTCTTCTCCCATTCTGACAACCCCCTTCCCCAGACTTTACTATTGCCATGGGAGTGGTTTTACTCCCTGGCAGCTCCTGCCACCTCTGCACTCCCTTCTTGGATTCAGCATTACTGTGGGAGTGGTTCCACTCAATGGCAGCTCCTGCCATCTTCCAACCCCAACTTCCCAAAACTGTTGTTGCAGCCAGGGGATGTGGCTCTTCCATGGCCTCCTCCTTGCTGTTACTTCAGCCCCTTGGGGCATAAACAAACTCTGCTGCCAAAGTGATGGTTTGGGTAGGTGAGGGGATCCTTTGTGACCCCTTTTTCTATTTTTTTTACAGGTGTGGTAGCCAACACCCCTTCAAAAGTCCTACCTCTGGCTCCTATACTGCTCAGGTAAGACCCTCTACTTAATCTGTATTGGGTGGGTTGACTGTAATGGTGTGCCCACACCCATTATACACTGAAGGTGGGGCCACTAGCTCTTGAGCCCCCCGCCATAGTGTCATACTCACTGTCGTACCCCTAATAGCCCTGACAGCAGGCTCTCAAGCCCCATCCCCAGTTTCAGGTTTCCCCACACCCATAGCAATGTTGTTAGGCTCCTGGCTGCCCCCAATCATGGCCATAGGTTTCCAATCCCCCAGTGTCCTGGGTGGGGGCAGCATGGTTTGGGTGGTCCCCTAGGTGGTCCAGATGGGAGATGAGGGTGAACGTATGTGGGGGAGTCTATTATGTGGGTCCGCTGGGAGGACCAGGTGGGGGACGAGGAGGCCACAGCTGGGGAAGCCTTGTTGGGGGGTCCCTTTGGTGATTCAGATGAGTAAATAGGCTCCAGCAGGGCTTATAGTTGGTCTTGGGGAGCAGAGTATAGTGTCTGTTGTGGATTCTCTTATATCTCCATTATGTGAGTTTATTGACTTATATTTACAACCTTGCATGAAAACCCTCCCAGCTTACATCAAATATACTTGTGATGCAATCACAAAGTTTCAGGAAGTTGAGTGGCAGGAAGATTACCAATGGATTATCATAGATGTAGAGGCTTTATACACCTCAATCAAATATGTGGATGGAATCAAAGCAGCAGAATGCTTTCTGACCAGACAGAGTATAGGGGGACATAAATTAGTACAGTTTATGATAACTGCATTGGAATTTGTGTTGACTCATACATTTTTTTGAATTTGACAAAGGTTATTAAATACAGAAATGTGGCACTGCCATAGGGGCATCGATTGCCCCAGCCTATGCCAATCTTCTTATGGGGTTGTGGGAGAAGGAACATCTTTTTGATCAAACCAAAAACCTTTTTTAGAAAAAATTATAAAATGGGGTAGAGTCATAGACAATTGCCTATGTATCTTCAAAGGCAGTCTGGAAGAAGTAGAAGCATTTATGCTACGGCTTAATAACAATCCACTAAATCTGAAATTCACTTTTATAACCAGTCCTATACAGATACATTTTTTGGATATTACTTTAAAAGGGGACCGTAGGACTGGCATGATTACCACCACAGGGCTTAAGAAAAAGACAGCCACTAATGCCTTGTTGCATAGGAAGAGCTCCCACCCCATGAAATTGAATCATTCTCTCTCTTTTGGGCAACTACTTAGGATTAGAAGAAATTGTACACTTACCAACGATTTTGGGAGCCAGGAAGAATATTTGCTTCAGAGATTCAGAGATAGGGGATATTCTGAAAACTTTTTTCCAGGAAGCCCTACAAAAAGTAAGGAATAATCACAGGAGGAATTGCTTACAAGTAATAGGGGAGACACTAAAGCACAGCCAGATGGAAGTCCTATTAATTTCTCTGTGGACTTTAGCCACCTATCAGGACAAATAGGGAATGCAGTGTGGAGGAATCGGGAACTACTACAGAGTGACAACATTTTAAAAAATACAGTAGTAGTTCATCCTAGAGTAACATTTAGAAAAACAGCTTCTATTAGAGATAGATTGGTACATAGCCAATATAAGAAACCAGATTTGGAGCAGTCCACTTGGCTGCCAGTTAAACTAGCAGGGGTCTATAAGTGTCATAAGTGCAATGTATGCCAACATATGAATACAAAAAAAAATATTTACTTCAAGGACCATGGGGAAAAATGTACAAGTAAAAGAATCTATTACATGCTCAACCAATTTTGTTATTTACATCCTATGGTGTAGTTGTCATTTATATGACACCAGAAAAACTGAAAGGATGCTAAAGGAAAGGGTACAGGAACATGTACGTTCAGTTATTAACCATAGATTGGATACCCCAGTTGGCAGACATTATTGGGAGGTTCATGAGGATAAAGTGGATATATTGCAGTTTCTGGACTTAGAACATATAAAAAACCTCTAGAGGAGGTAATAGACAAAACATCTTGCTGGAGAGAGAAAGCTATTGAATATTCACATTGGTACAGCTAAGGCAAGGGGCTTAAATGAAACTTGGAATCTGAAACCATTTCTCAGAAAGAGAAGGTGAAAATAAAAAAAACTGACAAACCACCTGTGTTTATTATAGTGGAAAGGTGTTTTGCTTGTGAGAAATTACAGTTTTCATAAATTTTGTTAATCTTCTTGATTCTTAAGTTTTTTGATTATTTTGTTGTTTGTTAATAGCTAGTAATTTGATTACCGGTATTATTATTCTAACATAGAGTTAGATTTTCCTGACATTCTCCTTCTTGATACACCTCCTCTAGTTGGTGTCTAAGGATGGAATATAAAAATATCTCAGTGTCCTTTTCAGAAAATTTCCTTTTTTAAGGGAAAATAAATAAATAATTAACTATAATTGTGTAGACACTAAATGATCCAGTTTTTGTAGTAGCTGTATATATGTACTGTTAGTTTTTTTTTTCATGATGTGTTAGTGGCTCAGCAGGTACCACACTCACCTCTGAGGCCAGGAGATCAGAAGGCTGTGGGTTCTATCCCCACAGCAGGCACTTGGGTTGAATCCCAATACTAACACTGTAGTGCAGCATGAGGGGGGTGCTGCACTCCTGAGGTGCCATCTTTTGGATGAGACATTAAACTGAGGTCCCATCTGCCTGTTCCAGTGGTAGTGCAGGTGGATGTTAAAGATTCCATGGCACTTCTCAAAAAAAAGGGGAAGAATCTCCCCAGTGCCCTTGCCAAATTTCCCCCCATTCACTAAAAATACCATCAACAGCTTAATCTGAATTAAAGTCAGTTGGCATTCATCTGTATCCCCCTCGCCCAGGTCATGCCTGAAAACAGGCAGAATCTGTCTAGTGCACTTACCCGGTCAACAAAAACTAAATAAATAAAATAAAAATAAATAATAGGATTTTGTATATTTAAAAATTGTACATATATAAAAAAAACCTTTTTGTATTATTGTCTTGTATCTTTGTTACATATCTAGTTATTTGTACTGGATAGTTTTTTTGTGTGCATTTCTGTGGCAAGGCACAAGTGTTTTGTATGCTAAGCTCCTGTTAGGAGATGTAAAGTATCACTGCCCCTTTAAATGCTCACAACAGAACACTAGAAGATCAGTAAAGTTCAGAATGAATTAGCAAGTGATGTCATCTGAGTAGCAACCAATAAATAATGTGAATTATGAACATGGGGGCACGCCCCCTTAAGAAGGCAAAGGGCCGAAGCTCTGGGGCAAGCATCTAGTGCTGTATTCCACAGTATATTATGACAAGAAAGTAAACTGCTGTTCAAGTTTGTTTAATAAATGCAGCAGTTATTACTAACAGCTGCTTCCTGTCATCTCCTTTGAAGGTGATTGAGAGGCATCTGTAAAAATTCACTGAAAACTAGTATGATGACCCAAAGGGTAGTCCAAGTGGAAGATGTAGGGGGAGTATTACGGCATAGTGAACTGCTGAATCCTAATACCCAGGAGCCCAAAAATTATAGCCCAACAGAACAATATCCCAACATTCTGGAATTGCCCACAGCAGAGTTGGCAATTGTAAATAAGGGGATGTGGGTGGCGAAGCCCCATGAAACACAGGAAAAAACCTCAGCTGCGGGCAATTCCAGACTTATAGGATACTGACTATCAGGCTATAATGTTTGGGCTCTTGGGTGTCTGGATTCAGCATTTTGGTATGCCATAGTAAATCTGATGATGGTGCATGTGAGTTTCTGGTCCTAAGGATGGTATGAGTGGGAGAAATGGATGCAGATGTGTATCAGACCCAAATTCTATGGACCTAGGCATACTACAGGTGGAAGATGAGGGTGGAGATGAGTGTGGGACCCTTGTATAGGAGTCCTATGGCTGGTCCAATTAGAAAATAAGGGAAAAGGTGTGAGAGTGACACCCTTCCATGAGTCCTGTGATCGCAAATTTTCTCACTGTAAGTATTACCTGAGCAACCACTCCCGTCGTCACGGGGCAAAAACCACACCACTGGGTTTTGTCTTAACGTCGCTTTATTTGATTAAACACACATGCATGTGGGACTTTTACAACGGAGAAGTTCTCCGATTACAATTTACAGCAGCTTTTTATAAGCTAGATTTTGCACTTTTTATTTTGAAAAATACCAACATTTCAGTATAAGCCAATTATAAAACAGCATAACAAGTTTTTAGCAATGTAAAAAACACATTGATATGCATGAGGTACTTTTTCACTTGCTTATTTTATTTTTTTCCCATTACTGCTTGATACATATGCCTGGGTCAAGCTGACCTGAGAGAGACAATGAGTTTCACTCACACCATAACAACGTACAGCTTGCCTTCAATGCCACTACGTGCTGTTATTATTATGTTTTGCCCAGGCATGCTCCTATTTCTATATTTTGTCCAAGCCCATTAGTCAGGCTGGTACAACCAGTTCTGCTCAGTTTTATCTATCTTTCTGTTTTTTACAAATGTACTTCAAGTAACCTCAGTACAAATTCTATAACCCTTAAAAGAACAAAACATGAACTCAGAAATTTCTACTACATTCATTATGACTTTGTTACAGCATGGCTTTCAAAGCAAGCATAGCTACAAGGCATTTAATAGCAAATATAGCTTTAGGATATATAAAAATTCCCTCACACTCTCCCCCCTTTTGATATTATGTATCAACTAACCGATTTCTTTTTACTTTTTTTCACTTTATATTTTGGCCACAATTTGGCTCGTTTTGTAATGGAAACACACCCTCCAGTTTAATGGGGTCCTTTTGTTCGGGTTGTAGCAAGGGGGCAGGTGGGTGGTGTCCCGTGACACCATTGTGTTGCACAGGCATTGTAGGAGAAGTTTGATTAGGACAGTCAGTAGCCAGAGTGCCAATATGACCACTTACAAGTACTGTCACCCAATGGAGAAGAGTAGCACCCCAGTCACCAACTCGGCATAAGCCATGACCATGGGTCCCATATTTAAGTAACAAGCTTAGAAAAAATGCAAGGCTGGAATTTGTGCATATTTTGGCACGGCCTCATTTTATGCTTTTAGCTTTTTTCATTGTATTGAATTTTACAATTAACCCTTTTAAAGTCTTACACGCACACATATTAAGTGACATAGTGGTATTTTTCACTTGCAGCCTTTTGCTACTAGATATACTAATTTACATGTTGGCATTATTTAGTCATTTACTAACCATTTTTACCTTTTACTAGCCCTTTAGCAATTTACAATAGCCATTTTACACCTTTTTAATTTTTCAGTTTTATGGTTAGCCAACTACACATTGTTGATAAAAGTTTGGTCACTGATTACTGAAACCTTGGCCACTGACCACTGTTAATAACTTCCACCCTGAAGATAGGAGGCCCTGAGGGACTCGAACATTTCAAAAATTGAACATAAATGTAAAGATATTAGTTAATAACTGAAGGTTCAAAAAAAAACTAAACATTTCTACTTTTAGACTGTTAGACTAGGTGAATAGGTATATGATTTAAAACTGGTTGCCAGCATACAGATAGTCAAGGCATTTATAAAAGCATTCTGTTTTGGAGTTGGTACAGGGGTGCTTGAGACGGAACACAAATTGTGAGTTTGTAAAACATAATACAGAATTGAGGGATGTCAACATCACAATTGAAAATATGTAAAAAATGCTAACATGTGACACCACATATAACAAAATATAACATAACAATTTTGTTGATGAAAAGAGTTTATGGAATTTACTTTGAGAGTGAATAAGGTAGATGCTACCTTGTGTTGAGGTGTGGCACACCCTGGGAGCTTGATTGAAGAATTTGTTGATAATGTCTCTTGACAGATAAGTCCTTATAAAACATAACAGTCCATGAAATGAACAGTTCATAAGTTTATATAAGTATCCACAGGTTGATGTAGTTACAGTACAGATGAAATGTCATTTGCAGAATGGTGGTAACCCCACAAGGCATATGGGGCAATGCAGACAGTAATTTAAAAACAAAACACCAGCATAGTAGAAAAGTCAGTGTTCATTTTGTTGGCTGGCTGCTGGATGGCTGATTAGTAGACACACTGGCCAGGGTGCATTGAGTCCTTTTAATGGAGTAGCCACACACACACACTGGCATGGCATTTGTTTTGTCATAGTTGATTACACTCCAGCATAAAGATTAACAGTCCATAAAAAGGTAACAATTGACAATAAACCATTAAGAACACAGTCCATAACAGAGCAATAGGGTTGTAGAAAGTACCAGCCATGTTTGGAACAAGCGGCAGTGAAAAAAATGGATGTATTGCTTGAAGGTCAATTGAAGCAGAATTTTTTCGCTGGAGTTAGGGGAGTGCCCCTTCCCCAGACTTAACTTTATAGTAAGCAGAAACAATAAGCTTGATTGCAGAGTCTGAACTGTCTGGACCTTCTTTAGTTGATTTAAAGTTTTACAAATAGGTGTAATTTTGCTGAAAACATTACACTTGCAGAGGTAAATAATAACCGGATTTATGCAATAGTCCTTATTAGGAACCAGTCAGGCACAAAGATGGTGATAACATTAAAACTGTGGCGATTGTTTTTCTTTTTTAAGGAAAAAGATGAAGGTCTTGGCAACTTAGATGAAAGTATTACTGCTGTTGAACGTGGAGATTTTATGTGTGCCACACCTTGGAAACCTGCAAACTTGCAAAGTGTGTTAGACACTGAATTAAAACACATAAATAACAATCTTTTAAACCATTAACTTTTTGTTTTGTAAAGAGTGGTGTGACAGAGCCTAAATTTTGGCAATTAGAAAATAAAAATAAAATTGAGATAACTTAATACCTGGGGTGCAGGCCGAGGTTCAATTATACCATTTGACCATTTGTAAATTATGACAGTGTTATGGTTACCTCCTGCTTTTAAATTACAGAAGCAGTTATGACAGTGATGAACATTATTTTCCTGTCTGTTGCAAGCAGGCCTGACTGAGACCTGAGTTATAAAATTTTGTAATGTTACAATACATAGATACATAGATACATAGACAGTGTTGGCAGATAAGGGCCTATGGCCCACCCAGTCTGCCCATTTGAGCTTGTAAGTTCAGTTTGTTTTCCTAGAAGTCTGTTTTCCCTTACCCCTGACCTCTAGAATTCTTTTATGTCTATTTCATGTATTCTTAAATTCCGTGATTTTTTTAGCCCCCACCACTTTCTCTGGCAGGGTGTTCCACTTGTCCACCACCCATTCTGTGAAGAAATTTTTTTTCATGTTTCCTCTGAATCGTCCTCCCTCCAACTTCATTCCATGCCCTCTAGTCCTGGAACATATTTTTCGCTTAAAAATAGTGTTTTCCTGCACTCTGTTTTTCCCTGTAAGATACTTGTATGTCTCTTATTATATTCTCTCTCTCCCTCCTCTCCTCCAGGGAGTACATGTTCAGTTCCTTCAACTTGTCTTCATAGGACTTGTGATGCAATCCATTTTTGCACCATTTTCACCCCTTGTACTCCTTCAGACCCATTACCCCCTCTTCCTCAGTAAAGACTGAGCAGAAATACCTGTTTAATATGTCAGCTTTACTGTTGTCATTCTCACATAACTCCCATCCTCCCCTTTAGTCTCACTATCCCTCCCTTTTGTCTTTTTTTTTTTAACTTATGTACCTGTAAAGGTTTTGTCCCTTTAACCACTGATTTTGCAATGTGTTTTTTTGTCTGAGCTTTGGCTTCCCTTACTGACTTCCCTGCCTCCCTTTGTTTCTCCTGGTACTTCTCCCTATCCCCTTTTGCCTGTGTCTTTTTGTATTGCCTGAATGCTATCTTTTTGGCTTTCACTTTTTTTGCTACCTCTTTGGAAAACCATAATGGTCTCCTCTTCCTTTTCCTCTTGCTAACCTGCTAATGCAGTTACACGCTTCAAACATATTGTTCATAACAATATGCCTTTTACACAATGCAATTAGTGGGACAAATACATATGTTGTTGGCCTATGCCAATTTAATAACAGTGCCTATTGCACATGTGACAAGTGAAAGGTCTACCTTCTTTACCCTGTATAGTGAAATACTCCAAAGTACTGGTGGGGTAAGGCTTGAAGCATAGGTTTGAGTACAATTTAAATTTTGCATATTATAATTGTTAAAATTTAAAATGACAAACCTGCATAGAGTACACTCATTCTTCAGGGGTACTTGTGAGCAATAAGACAAATGGAGCATTAATTTTACTTTGGTTTTGCTTTGGAACATATTGTAGAGGTGGGTCAATAAGCTGGTCCCAGTATTTAGGTTTTTGGTTATGAGCATTAAAAACGTTATACATGTGGAGCACTTTTCTGAATACACACATGATACAGTGTAGCAAGATGTATATCAAAACATTATAACATAAACATGAAACAAAGCATGTTTGTAATAGAACAATTTCAGTATTGAGCATAATGCATAATGCATAAAATACATTTTAAACAACACATATAGACTGTAAACTTAGCTTAGAGTCCAGAAATGTTAGAGTACTGTGAATTTACTGGTTGAAAAATGCATTCATTGCTGTAAGGCAATGACAAAAGTTGTTTTGCATTTGTTTTAACAGGATAAGAAAGCTGAAAAGACAATCAAAAGAATGAATATGTGTGGACATACATACACAACTTCACCTCCAGCGTAACTGATTACTTGCTGAGGGCAGAAACCCTTGTACCAATAATAGGTGAGATTTAACTGTTTGCACTAGAAAACAGAAGGGCTTGAGCTGGGTTATGCTGTTAAAATATCTTGGGTCTTTTTTTAAAACCTGTAAATAAGAAACAATTATTGGCAAATATACATTTTCTTCATTTACCCCTTTGGGGGAACAGTGATGTACCTTGCAACCTTTGTGGGTCTACACTGGAAGGGATAGAGGAAGGGTAGCTTACCCCCTTCCCCCAAGCTCCTACTGGTGGAAGAGACAGCTCGAATACTGTAGCAATAAAAAGGCTAGCTGTGGATGGTGACATGATTCCCACCTACTACACTTTAAATTATAACAAGATAATATTACAATTAGTTTAGTAAGTTTCATACCTTACTATAAAGATGGAGAACTTCTTTTCTCTAGAAAAAGAGAAGAAACACAGACAAACAACAAAAACAAACACACACCAGTTTAAAAATAAAACAAGATTATTTCCATAGGATAAAAGAAGCCAAGCGTCCCTGGGTTCCCTTACCCTAGGCATGACAAAATGTCAGCTGAGTTTATAAAAAATCCAGATTGATGGTAATACCGTACGTACGTATTTCTTAGAATGCATTTCAAAAAGACAAAAAAAATGATTACACTATGGTCACACATAAAAACCAAAGCCATTGTTTTTAACTGTAGATGGTAAACTCTCAAAAACAGCTGTAATAGTCCTTTTTTCAAAAGCGTATTATATATATATATATATATATATATATATATATATAATAAAAATATGGGAGATGATGAATAATTCTCCCCTTCCAGCTGGAGTATTGCCTGTGTTGGCTGCAAGTCAGAAGCAGTGAGATGGGAAGAAAAGTTTGTTCCTCTTCACTTAGAATACTAGTTTTGCAATAAAAAGTCAAATTACATGGTTCACTCTTGGTGTGCTTTCATGAAAACATACATTTTGTGTGAAAAGTTGTGCTTTAGGTATGGAATACACATTAGGTTTGAACTGGTAGTAACATAAAATGTTGAAACACAAGAAGGTCAAATAACGTGCAAAAGGTCACAGTGTGCATGCAAGGGTCGTTCAAACCCAGTTATTTTTTTTTTTTTAGTGTCCTTGAACACTACTGATATTAAATATTTTTAAAGCATAGAATAAAACTGCTGGCCAAACAGTACACACACATACACATACACAAAAAGAAATACTTAACACAAAATAAGACTGACATTGTTTCACACCAATTTGCTGAGGTAATGCCCATAGTTTTATTAGAAAACTGTACGTGTTTTAGATATATGTGCTGCCTCCCCCTGTCTTGTAACACTGACAATTTTTAAATCAACACATTTATACATATCGCCTTGCCAAATTTTTCCAGAACAAAACACTTTTTAAACAGATTTTAACTCCGTTAAAATGCAGCACAGCATATCATTTGTAAGTGAACACATTTTGTATAACATGGTTACACCTTTTGGCACATAGCCAAAATATGGCACCCTGCCATTTTGCAAAAAGTTTCTGGTTATAACTAGAAGTATGATAAAGCCATTTATAGCTGTTAACACATTACATTTTCACCTAGCAGTGGCTTGGCACATTGCTTGCAAACTACAAATCTTTTTGCACATTGCAATTTATATGACGTCATAACTCTTCACCATCAACACTACCTGCTCCAATCCAACAACTACAAACAAAAGTTCTTCACTGACCCTATTTAGGCAGCACAAATGTTCCATTAAAAATAAAGCCAATTAAAACAGTCAGCTATGAGGCAAAGAAACTTCTTTTTTCTTTTTTTTTTTACTGTAACATGTTGTGCACTGAAGGCAGTCAATCCTATTTCATAACCTTGACAACAGAACATAATTACAGAACACAGATATAAGCTAGAAAATATGCACGAGAAAGGCGGACATTACCTTGTTTAGTATATGATTACAGAAATAAAACAGACAGACATAAAACAACTTTGAATAAAAATTTAGACTTACCGGTGCCAAGGTATTTTTCTTCTTCTTTTCCGATACACTAGTCTAAGTAAGAAAACTGACTGCAGGACCTTTATGATAATTTCCAAACACTGCAGCTATTAACCCTTTCAAAGGTTTTTTTGGCCATTTAGTAACCTGCCAAACCAAGTCTTTTCCAGAGCTCTGGTTTGCAGTTTAAAAAAAAACAAAAATCTCTAACAGTACTAGGTTGAGATCCATCTGGTAGAGGTCCCCAGTACTTGGGTTTGGGATCAAATGTTTTAGCCTCTATAGGAGGCAAGGGAACTTGAAATTGATACAGAAAAACTTGAAACTACACAGATAGGCAACTTGGGGAGTTTTCAAATCATCCCGTCTGTAGTCACCTACTGTGCGAACATTCACAGTAGTTTATTTTTCTTTCTCTAGATGTTGCTTATCTAACTTTACTTAATCAGCACTGTTTTCTCCTAAAAGCAGCCTGAACTGTGAAACCATCATTGGCTCTAACAGTATATACTTGCAGCAAGCACAAATTACAAGTACAAAGGGCAGTGCAGTTGCCCTTGTAATTTATTTAGTCAAACTTATCAAACATACATTTTGCCGGTCCAGATAATACTAACTCTGGACCCAGCTATTTTTTTCCTTGTTTCCCATATTATCTAGGCCTGTCCTTTATAGTGCACTCTCGCTCAAGGTATTCTTGTACTTACAGTGATGATGAGTGTCGCCCAGCCCTAAGCGTCACATCCTGATGGGGTTCCACAAAATGTCCTTTTGTCCAAGAAAACAACCGATCATGAGGTGACATGGACTGAAGAACTCATCCTGCCGACTACGCCAAAACTGTGATCACAAATTCTCTCACTGTAAGTATTACCTGAGTAACCACTCCCGTCGATCACGGGCAAAACCACACCACTGGGTTTTGTCTTAACGTCGCTTTATTTGATCAAACACACTGCATGTGGGACTTCTACAACGGAGAAGTTCTCATTACATTTACAGCAGCTTTTTATAAGCTAGATTTTGCACTTCTTATCTTGAAAAATACCAACATTTCAGTATAAGCCAATCATAAAACAGCATAACAAGTTTTCAGCAATGTAAAAACACATTGATATGCATGAGGTACTTTTCCACTTGCTTATTTCATTTCTTTCCCATTACTGCTTGATACATATGCCTGGGTCAAGCTGACCTGAGAGACAATGAGTTTCACTCACACCATAACAACGTACAGCTTGCCTTCAATGCCACTACGTGCTGTTATTATATATTTTGCCCAGGCATGCTCCTATCTCTATATTTTGTCCAAGCCCGTTAGTCAGGCTGGTACAACCAGTTCTGCTCAGTTTTATCTATCTTTCTTTTTTTACAAATGTACTTCAAGTAACCTCAGTACAAATTCTATAACCCTTAAAAGAACAAAACATAAACTCAAAAATTTCTACTACATTCATTATGACTTTGTTACAGCATGGCTTTCAAAGCAAGCATAGCTTCAAGGCATTTAATAGCAAATATAGCTTTAGAATATATAAAAATTCCCTCACACTCCCTTGTCTGGTCCTGCTAGAAGCAGAGGGTAGAGGTGAGTTTAGGACACCTGTCTTGGAGTTCAAGTACTGGACAGCATGAGAGATGAATGTGGAGGTTTGTGTCAAATACTCTTTTAGGGTTTGAAGGACTGGTCCTGGTGGGCAGAGCGATGGACATTCAGTGGGTGGGAAATGCCAGTTTGAGATTCCAGAGCTGTTCTGGGTGGGGGAAGAGGAGGGACTTAAATGAGGGAGGACAGTACAGTGGTCTCAGGGCTAATTCAGGTGGAAGGATATTTGGACATAGGTGGGAAAAGCTGGTCCAGGGGTCCCACGGCAGGTCAGGGTGAACAGGCACATCATAGATGTGGAAGGCTAGTCTCATGGTACAAGGGATTATCTGGGTGAAGGAACATGGTGACATATATGGGGACAACCAGTATGGGTTCCCAGGGATAGTACAAGTGGGCAAAAAGGGAAGATTTTCATAGGGAAAGCTAGACCTTGGATCCCAACACTGATCCAGATCGAGGGGCATGGAGGACATACAGTGAAGCCCACCAGGATGAAGCACAGTGTCACAATTTCCTGCATGACAAAAGAGACTGAGTACCATTGAAATTGCATTGTTTACTGTAGTAACTCTGCTGCAGCATGCTGCAGAATTGGGTTTAATCTGACAAGCTTCACTTGTAGGTGTGGAGGCAGATCCAGTGCTCCCAGGCATGGTCCAAGTAGATGGGCAATGGAAACATAGACATGGGAGGCCATTCCAGTCATCCCAAGGCTGGTCCATTTGAGGATACCATGGAGACACAGGTGAGGCAGGCCAGCCCAGCAGTCCCATGGCTGATTCAGGGTGGGGGACAGGGAGAATGTAAGTGGGGAAGACTGATCTGGGGTTCCAGTTACTGGTCAGGGTGGGCAGAGAGGGAATATGTAGTTAGAGGATGCTAGGCAGAGGTCCTAGGGCTGGTCTGGGTGGAAGGAAATGGGGCCTATAGGTGGGAGGATTAGTTTTTCTGATTTAATGGACATTTGGTTCTTATGTTTTTGGACTGTATGAAATTTGCACTTTAAAAGGTACAGTTGAAGGTCTTGTTCATAACAGATTTTTACCAATCATTTAACCCTTTTTTTGAAGGCTCATTAGCATTCTTCATGCTTTTTTTGAAGGGCATTTGAGAACAAATGGGGACCTTTTCAATGGATAAAAACTGGTGTTTAAGTAAGCAATAAGACACAATGGGGTGTGCATTACGGTGTGATAACCGCACTCCTAGGGGCGTAGTTAGGCACGAGGCCGTAGGCCGAGTGCCGGTCGCCCCAGGAGTGCGGTTATCATCAATGCACACCCGGAGTGTCTTATTGCACTTATAAATGGCCCTTTATTTTTAAAAGCTGTTTTCTTATTCAGAAATGCATTTTTAAACATGTAGAAATGTAAGTTAATATGTGTAGTGAACATAAAGTAGTCCTTCCCCTACTGTTACTATCTTAAATTAGTGGTATAATTAGTAACAGTAATGATAATGGTATTAATAGTGACAGTGATTAAACTATCTTAGTTTTAGTGGTTGATGTTTTATAGGTTATACTGTTTGTGTCTCCCACCCTGCCCTGATAAGCCGTGAAATATCAGGCCATGTTTTTATTTTCCCCTTTTTCTCAGTTAAGACAGTGTTTTATCCTGGCCAAAGTTTAGAAGCATGGCTCAGAGTGAACTGACAAGTCCATCAACTTCATTCTCCCTGTTCTTGCCTGACTTGCTCACATTAAGATAGAGCAGTGCATAAAGAGACAGAAAGCCAATAAACAAGTTGCCAGCACAGAGCAGGGCTTAGCGGTTTGAAAATCGCGAAGTGGGAAGTTGCTTTGTAGAGTGTCTGCTATGGGATACACTTGCTATGAGTCAAGCGAGCTGCTTTAAGCAGTGGTTTTCGAATCAGCTTTAAAAAAATCATCTAACTGCTTTGGCAGGGAAAGACTGTTTGACCACCTTTATGGAGACAAAATAGAGCCCTTTATGAGTAGTTTACATTAGAGAGCAAAGGTCTGCGTTGTCCGGTGCTGGTTGCAGTTTAACCACATTGTGAACCAAACGTATACTGCAATTCCTTTAAAACAAAATGGGAAGTCTGCACGCTGACACTTCCACCGCTTGACTCACCACCTGCGTCCTCACTCTCATAATTAAAACAGTTGTAAGTTTGTTAATTGAGTCACTGAACAACTTGTTACTGCAGAGGAGAAGGTGGCAGTTTTGAAAACCGTGAAGCAAGGCACTGCTCTGTTGGTGGCCAATTAAGGTCATGCTCGCTACCAGCAAGCGGGCTGGTGTCTGCACATTTGATTAGAAAACCAAAAATGTTCTTCCTGCTGTTTGGGGTGGGGGTCCCAACTAAAATCATCAACGAAATGGTAGAAAATTACCGCCTGCCAGCTGAAGAAGAAATGTAAAGTTGCTTTCTTGTCATGACTTTAGCGGGCTAAAAAAAATGGCAACGGCAAAGTTATGAAACATTCTGAATAGAATGTTTAAAATGAATTAATGAGCCATCACATTCTGTTATCAGGTTGTTTTACTAGACCTAGTTATTTATAGTGCAACATTGTCTCATATTGCACTATAAATAACCAATCAGATTCATCAATTGGTCTCTGCCATTTTGTAAGGTACAAATGAAGTCAATTTGAATTACTTCAAAAACTGAAGTATATATGAAGGTATTCATTTTAGGTGGAAAAAATGGTGTTCTGGGTGCATTTGAAGGACTTTTTCATAACAGTTTTTGGCGGTCTTTTAACCTTCTTTTCAAAGGCTAATTAGCATTTTTTGTGCTTTTTTTGAAGGGCATTTGAGAACAAATTGAGACTTTTTCAATGGATAAAAACTGGTGTTTGAGGTACAAATGAAGTGAATTTGAATTACTTCAAAAACATGAAAATAACTGGATCCATTTTTAAAAAACTGAGGAATACTTGAATTGAATTTGAAGGCCTTCTTTTTCCGTATGGGGGAGCAAGATTGCCCATTTGAGCCTGAAAAGCAGAAACTCCAGCATTCTTCAGATTGGTCCCCTCATGAGCAAACTATATGATAAAAAGAATGAGAAACCTAATTGATAAAAAAGATGGACAAAAAATGAGAATTGAATGCCCTTGGCTGCAAGTAAAGCATAAAGTGACATTAGCCCCTGAATTGGATGATGATTTCAGAATTTTCTGGAAAATAATGCCAAAGACTCCAAGAAAGGGCTAGACAGAAGCCTTAAAGCATGCCAGAATAAGTTCCTGGACATGTCAGGCCCTCTTGCACAATTATTAGATGAGGCTAAGAGGGTCATTGATGAAGGTAAATGTGTAGACCCCAACATTTTAAAGCAGCATTACTAGATAAAAAATATTGGCTCTTTTGCAACAGTTTGT
Source organism: Neoceratodus forsteri (assembly GCA_016271365.2). Taxonomy (NCBI): domain Eukaryota; kingdom Metazoa; phylum Chordata; order Ceratodontiformes; family Ceratodontidae; genus Neoceratodus; species Neoceratodus forsteri. Next base: position 453,032,228 of record CM028131.1, read on the forward strand.
TTCCTGTGCTCTGTTGAGCATCTACCTGGTAATCATTATGGTTTTCACTGTACTATCACCCCATAATATGCTCAATTTTTCATTGTTTTTGTTTACATTTCTCCAACCTGCCATGTTGAATTGGAACCCTCTGCTGCCAGCTGCACATGCACATGACTCACAGCACTACACAGGGACAGGGGGAACGTGCAGCATAAGGTCACATGGAAGTAAACAAAAAATGTGATGCAACGTGAGGGGGAGTTTGACTGCAAATTAGGCAGCAGCCATATTTACTGTGGATCCACAACAATGGAAATAAATTTTATATATTTAAAAACTAAAGATAGCTAGAAAAAAATATGTACTCAAGAGACTACAGAGGTAACAGACAAGGTTTCCATTCCAAGCAAGATGGAGGTAAGTATTCCCATACACAGGGCCAAAATAACCTCTCTGTTGTGCAGAGCTCAAATAACTCTTGTTTTTAGCCCAGAACCACCATTGTTTGTGGGCACATTATTCCACTATACCCACAACTGGGAAAACCTATCTGGGGATCTATTGTTACTGTGCACAGTCCAGTGCTTCAGGTTGGAGCAAATGTGGTTCCCCATACAACTGAGGCCTCCAAAGCAAACTGCTTTTTTCCAGAGAAGAAGCTGTAATGGTTCATAGAAACATAGAAGCATAGACTTTGACGGCAGATAAGGACCACTTGGCCCACCTAGTCTGCCCATTTCCCTACCTACAGGATAAGCTGCAGATCCTATTTAACCAACAGCGTATTTCTTCCTAACCCCCCAACAAAAATTGCCTTATGTCTGTCCCATGCATTCTTGAATTCTCCCACAGCTTTAGACCCCACAACCTCCTCAGGAAGGCTGTTCCATGCGTCCACCACCCTCTCTGTGAAAAAATACTTCCTCACATTGCCCCTGAGCCGTCCCCCCTCTATCTTCAAATTGTGTCCCCTTGTTCTTGCATATGTCTTTTTCTGAAAGATGCTACCATCTTGGACTTTGTTGATTCCACTGAGGTACTTAAACATTTCTATCATGTCCCCCCTCTCCCTTCTTTCCTCAAAGGTATACATATTAAGCTCCTTTAGCCTCTCCTCATATGGCTTCTCTTGCAGACCCTGCACCATTTTAGTTGCCCTCCTCTGAACTGCCTCCATCCTGTCTATGTCCTTGTGGAGATGGGGTCTCCAGAACTGGACGCAGCACTCCAGATGGGGTCTCACCAACTATCTGTACAGGGGAATAACAACTTCCTGTTTTCTGCTGGTGATGCCTCTCCCTATACATCCCAGTATCCCCCAGCCCTCCCTACCACCTTCTCACATTGCTTGCCAACCTTAAGGTCATCTGATATGATTACTCCCAGGTCCCTTTCCATTTTTGTCGTTGTTACTACCTCCCCCATTGTGTAATCTTCCCCTGGGTTTTGTTTCCCACATGCATTACTTTGCACTTCTTTGCATTGAATCCAAGCTGCCATACTTCTGACCATTCCTCCAACCTTGCCAAGTCCCTTCTCATCCTTCCCATGCCTCCTTGTGTATCAACCCTGTTGCAGATCTTTGTGTCATCTGCAAAGAGGCATACTTTTCCTTCCAGTCCCTCTGCAATGTCACTTATAAAGACATTAAAAAGGACTGGACCCAGTACTGAACCCTGCGGTACCCCACTAGTAACCCCTCTTTCTTCAGAGTGGACTCCATTTACAATTACCTTCTGTGTCCTGTTGTTCAGCCAATGTTTTACCCAGGCTACCACCCTGGGACCCACTTCAAGGCTGGTTAATTTGACTACTAATCTTTTGTGTGGGACTGTGTCAAATGCCTTGCTAAAGTCTAGGAAGGGCATGTCCACAGCCCCTCCCTGGTCTACTACTTTGGTCACCCAGTCAAAGAAATCAATTAGATTCATCTGACATGACCGTCCCGCTGTGAACCCATGCTGCCTTGGGTCCTGTGCCCCACTGGCCTCTAGGTACTCAACAATTATTTCCTTCAGAAGTGATTCCATCACTTTCCCTGCCACAGAGGTCAAACTGACAGGTCTGTAGTTCCTGCCTCTGTCTTGCTCCCACTTTTGTGAAGGGGAATCACATCAGCCTTCTTCTGGTCCTCAGGTACCACACCATCCTCCCATGATTTGTTATAAAGGGTAGTCAGTGATGTCACTAGTTCTCTGCTTAATTCTTTTAGAATTCTGGGGTGAATTCCATCTGGCCCCATTGCTTTGTCCATCTTAAGTTTTAGGAGTTCTTTCAGAACCCTTTCTTCTGTGAAAGGACTGGGATCGACCCCCTCTCCAGAGTGCTTCTGTTAATTGGATTAGGCACCTCCCCCACTTCCTCTTTAGTGAATACTGAATGGGTTCAAGAAGAATTCTTGGAGATGTCTGAGAAATGGGCAATTTCTCTGTTAAAGGAAAGTCAGGTGGGATTTCTGAGCAATCTTTTCTTGTTACCAAAGAAAGATGGGGGTCTAAGGCCTATTAAAATCTGAAACAGTTAAGTTAGTATCCACCCTATGGACATTTCAAAATGGGAGGTATCCATTTAGTAAGTAAGCAAATAATCTGTATTTATAGAGTGCTTTTCAAGTATCAAAGCACTGTACAGTACTACAGTAAAACCACATAACCAAGTGAATAAATAATTAACATAAATCTAACAATTAAAATACAGCAATTGAATAAAAAGATTATAAATCATCACATTCCTGAAAAAACAGGTAAATTCAGTAAAAGAAAAGCTTGCTGAAACAGATAGGCTTTTAAATTAGTTTTACAACGTTCGACAGTGAGGCGTTCTCTTAACCGACGAGGTAGAGAATTCCATAGGGTAAGGGTCACATACGAAAAGGCTCAGGCACCAGATGTTTTCAAACACACCCCGGGAATCTCTAGCAATCTCTAGTTGATGGATCAGAGGGGATGGAGGGGGCAGTAGGGAGTTAGAAGATTTTTCAGGTAGTTGGGTCCCTATCCCTGTAGGGCTTTAAAGGTTAGCAAGCCAACCTTAAAGGTGATTCGCCACTGAACAGGCAGCCAGTGCAGTTTGCGCAGCACAGGTGTGACATGACTGGCCCTTGATATGCCAGTCAAAAGCCTGGCCACCGCCTTCTGCACTAGCTGCAAGTGACGAATATCAATTTAATATGGGACACCCTCCTACAGTGGGATTGGTTAGCCCACATAGATCTAAAAGATGCTTACTTCAAAGTGCCAAATCAGGGACACAGACAGAAAGTGACTTCAGTTTCTATGGGGGAACAGATCTGGCAATTCAGTTGTCTCCTCTTTGGCCTGACCTCTGCCCCATGGTGCTTCACAAAGTTACTCAGACCAGTGGCAGCATGGATTCAGGCAGCTGGAATCAGCTTGATAATTTACTTGGATGACATGTTCATCATGGGTAAGAACCAGACAAAGCTGATGGGGGGAGCTTTAGGCCATATGCCTATTTCTCCAGAGGCTGGGGTTTGTGATCAACCCCAAGAAGTCTCAGTTGATTCCTTTGAAGATTTTGGAGTTTTTGGGGTCCAAGTTGACATGAATCAGGTACTCCTCAGGCTTCTCCCCAGGAGAAAGTGAATGCTTTCAGGAACAAGCTGAGATACTTGAGAGCACCAACAGTGTCCCTCAGGTCCTTGGCCAGAGTGATTGTGCTCCTGTCCTCATCCATTCAGGACATCTTTCCAGCATCCCTACACTACAGGGCTTTACAGAGGCTGAAAGTGGATGCTTTACAGCAACATGAGTCCCACAATTGCCCAGTTGCTCTAACAATGGAATCGAAGGTGGAACTGCCAAGGTGGTTGTAGCACATTTATTTATTTGTTTATTGAAAATGTTTCACCAGGAAAGGCACACTGAGCAAAAAGATGCTCGTCTCACGGTGCGACCTGGGGGGAGGGATTACAGTGGAGGCAGGTATACATACAATAGTTAAATATAGAAGTAGAGCAATACAGATAATGTACATAATTGGGTGGGATTACATTTCACTTGTTACATAGGAAAACAGAGCAGAACATGGTCTTCAAGTACAGGGTATACATATCATGGTACACATCGAGGGTAAAACATGGTTACATAAGTGCCAGTAACAGAACTTGAGCTTAAGCGAGCTGCACCAAGTTAACAGTAGGACAGCAAGATAGGGGGTGAGGAGGAGTGGGCTAGAACACTAGGAGTGTGTGGGGGTGGTTTGTGTGAGATGGGGGTAGGAGAGGGAGTTAGTAGCTGTGAGTACTGGCTGAAGGCGTGGGTGAAGTAGGTGGGAGGGAAGGAAGGAGATATTAGGAGTGAATAAGAATGAGTGAGAGTGAGAGTGTGGCAAGAGGGCAGTGGCTGCTTTGGGACTATTGCCAAGGCCGAGCCACTGCAGGCGCTATGGGGGGATGGGGGAGGAGAAGCTATCGGGGGGGGAGGTCAGGGGCAGTTGCAATTAGGTGCAAGGAAGTTAGTGAGAGCAGAGGATAGGGAGTGTTTGGATGAAGAATGGTGGATCTGAGCCGGCAGGCCATTCCAGAGTTTGGGGAAGAGGTAAGAGAAGGCTGATTGGCCGGCAGTGGTACTTCGGCTATGTTAGCTTGGAAGGGGGGAGATATTTTTGGGATTGTACTGGATATGGTAATAGAGTTGGATGCCAGTCTGTTGAGTTGGGGCATCAGATGAGGGAAGATAGCTACAGAGGGGACATTAATTAATTTCTTTATTTATTTGTTTGCTTGTTTGTTTGTGTGTGTGTGTGTGTGTGTGTGTGTGTATGTATGAACGTATTTATTTATTTATTTATTTTAATTTTGATAACCAGGTAAATGCATTGGCAACAAGTGCCTTTTTCTGGCAGGACCTGGGTGTGATTGCTCAGTCAGGGGTATGATACAACATTTTACAAAGTATACAATTTACAATATGTACAGTAGTTTACAGAAAGGGTTATGTACAATATATACAGGATTCAAAAATTCACTTGCAATATACACGGATGGTAAAGCTTCAATGGATGGGACATAAATAAATTGAGGGTATATTTGTAAGGGGCTGTAAAGATGACAGCAGAATAGTTATAAGTGGGCAGTGGAGATGTATGAACACTATGAGCAGTTAGGGATAGAGGAGGGGGATACAGAGGGGGGATTAGCAAAAGCAGTTGCAGACATTGAGTGAGGAATAGTGGTCTATCAAGCAACTTTTTGAAGGCAGAGGGTGTAGAGTTTTTTTTGATGGGGGTATAGAGTTCCAAACTGAGGTGGCTTGATAGCAAAAACAGTGCTGTCCCATGTTGGTATGGAACAGTGGGAGTTAGATGTTAGTGTTTGTGGCTGCGTGGGAGGTGGAAGAATCTATGAACGAGTCCTATTTAGCTAGGTAAGCAGGGACACCTGTTTGCATGTTTTTTTAATGAACCCAGCAAGTTTTAGGTTGGCTTTGAGGTCAGTGAGTAGCCAGTTTAAGGTATGTAGTGCACGGCTGTAATGAGTTTTATGACCACTGTTAGATGCAAATTTGATGATTTTATAGTATAACGTGTTCTTTTTTTGCAGTACTGATTTACCAGCAGTGTCAACTAGAAGTGAGCTATAATCTTGTGAGGAGGGCAGGTTTGCCTGGGCTATTCTGATCCAGGTGCTGGGTAATAGGTACTGGCAGATTCTGTACAAGGAGCCCAACTTCCAGTGAAGCAGGGTGGTGGTGTGTTGGATGTGGGTTTTGAAAGAGATGGTAGGGTCTAATTGCACTCATAGGTATTTAAAGGACCTGGCCTTTTCCAGAAAGGTAATGTTTTCTGCTTTGATGCAGAACATTGGGAGAGTTAGTTTAGGTTGTGCCTGGTCCTGAACAACATCATTTGGGGTTTCATGAGGATTAGGACTATTTTCTCTTGTGCAAACCACTTTTGTAGCTTTATGAAGCTGTTGCTAAGTGTTTGGTTGATTGTGCCAATATCATTGCTGGGTATGCCATCGGAATATCTAAACCTATACAGCAAAGCGTTACAGCGACAGAAATTGGCAGATCACTGTAATGGTCCTTCTGTACACTGGCACTGCATCTTCCAGTGTTTCACCCCCTCCGCAAAACAATTCTGACTCAGAGTTGCTTATTTCAATACTGAAGGATGTGGGGGGGGGGGAAGCCCCCTACAAAAAACACATTGTTTTACCGATGGCACAATGCTGACTGTTGAGATTGTGTCTATTGATGTACTGGATGTCGACAACTTTGTTGTCGATGCAGCTTGGTGGAACCTTGTTGCTGTTGGTGTAAAGGACAGTGTTGTCTGCATAGATGAGAGTATGTACCAGTTTTTAGACTGTGGGCAGGTTGTTTATGAAGATGGAGCCTTGGGGACATCACTGCTGATAGCATTCATGCTGGATAAAACATTGCCAATTTTAATGGCCTGTTTCCTGTGACATAGGTAATCCATGAACCATGCAAGAACAGGGGGTCTGAGGCCTAATTCGAATAGACTATGGATTAATACTTTGTGATTGATAAGGTTGAAGGTCTTTGTCAGATCCAAAAACACAGTTCTAGTTACCAGGCTCTTGTCCATTGCTTGATATATGGCAATGAGGAACATGACCAGGGCAGTATTAGTGCTGTGCCCTTTGCAGAAGCTGTGCTGTTCAGCACAGATTAGATTGTGCTGCTGCAGGTATTCCACTAGCTGGACATGCACAATGTTGTATTGCAATTTCGCTAGAGCTAAGAGAATTGTGACAGGACAGTAATTTTCTAGGGATGTCTTATTACCCTTCTTGTTTGGTAGGCGTCAAACTTATATCTATTTCTTGGAGAAGCAGGGTCCTTTGCAATCAAGAGTCTGGCCAGATAAGAGGGGACATTGTAAATTTTATTGTGCATGGAACAATGTGTCAGTGGTCAGGTATATCAACAATTTTGGGGGAACCATATCATCATCTCTGGCTTCCCTAGCCAACAAATTCTGGCACTACTGCCTTCAGAACCTGATCATGGTTCAGGCTCAGCACATAGCAGTGTTGTTCAACCAAGCAGCAGACTGGCACTCCAGATATCTGACAGATTCAAGTGACTGGACTCTGAATCAGGCAGGTTTTTCACAAATCCAGAGAACTTTGGGCCCCCTGGAGGTGGATTTGTTTGCCTCCCATCTGAATCATTGATTATGGTGTTTCTTCATTCATACGTTCAAATTTTATTTATATAGCACAATTTTCATTATGATTCAAAGCACTTTACATAAAATATCTAAAACATTTAAAATACATTATAAATGTAACATTGACACATAAATAACTCCTTCTTATTAATCAGTAGCTTAGTAATCTAATTCTGGGAAAGCCTGTCTAAATAAATAAGTTTTTAGCTTCCATTTAAATAGATTGATGGTAGGGCTATCTGTAGCATGGCTAGGTAGAGAGTTCCATAGGGTAGGTGCTGCAAATTAGAAAGTGTGGGCACCCAATGTTTTCAAAAGGACTCTAGGAACCTCTAGCAGTCCCTCATCTGTGGAGTGAATGGAGCAGGAGGGGCAATAGGGACAGAGCAGGTCTTGCAGGTAGTAGGGCCCCTGCTCATCTAGGGCCTTATAGGTCAGCAAAATGACCTTGAAGATCTGCTACCTAACTGGCAGCTAGTGCAGATAGAGCAGCACAGATGTAATATGACACAACCTGAATAGGCCAATCAACAACCTGGCTGCTATATTCTGCGCTAGCTGCAGGTGACAAAGCTCTACCACTGACAGCACTAGGTATAGGGCATTGCAGTAATCATGACTCGCGATAACAAAGGCATGGACCAGTGCTGGCAAATCACCAGTGGGAATCAGATGCATAATCCTGGCAATCTTCCTCAGATGGTAAAATGAGGTCTGGACCACAGCTGACACTTGTAACCTAAGTGTCAGACCACTGTCCAATACAATGCCAAGATTCTTTACCTGATCCGAACTGTGGAACTGGGAGTCCCCAAGCTTAGCCGAGAGACTTGACCAGATTGCATCTTCACCACCTGGTGACCAGGTTCCAGCACCAGTACTTCAGTCTTGTACAGATTTGACTTCAACTAGTTGATCCTTATCCAGTCTTGGATCTCACAAAGGCAGCTGTTAAATACCGAGACTGCCTCCTGCTGCTCGGTTGTAAAAGACAAGTTTAGCTGAGTATCATCTGCATAGCAGTGAAAACTCAGTCCATACCATCTTATAATGTCCCCCAGTGGTAGCATATACACCATAAACAACATGGGGGACCAAACAGAGACCTGCGGGACCCCGCATGGCAGGGGCAGAGGTGTCAAGGAAAAAATCCCCAACACCATCCTCTGCAACCTGCCAGTGAGGAAAGATTTAAACCAGTTGAGGACTGTACCAGCCAGTCCACAACAAACCTGCAGGTGCTCCATCAATACCCCATGGTACACGGTGTCAAATATCACTAAGAGTTCGAGGAGAATCAGGATGGAACATCTCCCCCAATCCCTCACCACTAGGAGATCATTTAGCTCCTGAACTAGCGCAGCCTTGGTACTATGCCTTTTCCTGAAATACCAACTGGAGAGGAATGTAGATGTTTTGAGCTGTTAAATGGATCTCCAGTTGAACAACCACCACCTTCTCAATAATCTTACCCATGAAGGGAATGTTAGAGTCAGGTCTGTAGTTTGCCAGGCAGTCCAGGTCCAGTAAAGTTTTTTTCAGGACTGGCCTTACAACAACCTCCTTCAGGGGCCCTGGAAAGACTCCTGTCACTAGAGAACATGGGACTATCCTAGCTAGGACTGGGCCGATGACATCAACACACCCAACTAGGAGGCACATTGGTTCTGGATCCAAACTACAGTAGATTGAATATAACTCCTGGATGACCATCACAACATCTGCAACAGCCAATTGGTCAAAGTTGGACCAGACAGACTGACTGCCTGTGATCTCATGCCTGTTACTATAAGGCCCATTTGAGGGCACTGATTGGATTTCTGCTCCGATGGAGACAATCTTATCAGCAAAGACCAGAGCAAACTCATCACACCTTGATTGTGAAAACACTCCTCTGGACTGAAGACAGGCTGGATTGTACAACCTTTTAACAGTGTGGAAGAGCTGAGCTGGTCTTTCAGTTGGTGTAGCAATCTCCTTGGACAGGAACTCTGCCTTCTTACAGGAGATTGCCAATTGATAGTCTCTATAATGGACCAGGAATAAAAGTTTGTCCTCCTCCAAGCTGATCCTCCACCAGCACAGCTCCAACCTTTGACCCCTCATTCTCATCTCCCTGACAGTCCCATCAAACCAGGGGGACCGCTGGTGTGAGGTGAGGGGTATAACGTGGAGAGGTGCGACAGAGACGAGGGCCTCATTAATAACCCTATTATAGGTCAAAACCAATTCTCCCAGCTATTCACACTCACTCAACAAACCTGATAGATCCAGCACCACAGTCACACCCTGTGGGCTCAACCCCCTTAATGGGTGGTACTGGAACATCTCCATAAGGAAAGGTCTATTGGGAGGACTCGAATGATAACCTCATAGTATGGTGGTCTGACCAGATGACCAGCTCCACCATAAGGTCAAATACCTCCATTCCCAGCAGGAAGATGAGATCCAACAAATGGCCATGGATGTGGGTTGCAAAGATAACAACCTGTGTCAGGCTCAACTAACACATTATTTGAAGGAAGTCTTGACCAAACTGCGAGAGTTCATCGTCAACCCAAGCATTGAAGTCCTCCAGAATAATCCATCTGGGGAGACTGCAACACCAGTTCAATGATGAAGTGAGCAACTTCCTGCAGGAATTCCTTCCTATCCCTGGAAGATGGTAGATGAGAAGGATCCTGCAGCCTACATCTGCAAACCCTTGAACGGCCATGCATTTGAAGAATCTCATTGTTCCCAATGGGAAGGCTATGGGGCTCAAGTCCAATTTAAGACAAATTGCTACACCTCCACTCTTACAATCCTTTCTAGGACAGTGTACCACAGAGTACCTGGCCGGAACAGATGATTCCAATACAGGGCTGGCACTTTCATCCAGCCAGGTTTCGGTGATGCAAGCCAGATCAGATGTTGTAGCAAGATCAGCAATAATTGCTGTCTTGCGCTTCATGGATCTGGCATTGCACAACACTGCACAAGAAGGATAGGTAGATGAGGCGGGTCCAGCAGCCTGTCCACTAAGTATGGAGCCCTTGGGTATGGGCACCAGGCAGGGAGGACACCTTTCCTGGGCCTATTTTGCCCAGGGGTGCCTCATTAGCCCCCACCACCCCAATCCACACCCTCCACTGTATTTCCCCCACCAGACTGTGCAGATCTCTGTTTCCTCCCCCACACACTATTCCCAGTGCTCTACAGTGCCTGAATACCTCAGCTGATAATGGGGGCCACTCAAACGGTCAGAGTCAGTGGAGCCTGGAGGGGGAATAATACTTGCCCTGGGAGCTATTTACCTACACATCTTAACAACTTCTTAACTTTGCTATCACAACTATAAATCAAAACCAATATATAATCATTAAATCAATATTAAAACAATAACTAGTTTTATACCATTCACTCACACACACAGATCAGTCACACTCATTCACACACTCACACAACAACCCCAAAAACCTCTCCAACACTCCCAAAAACAATTACTTATGGAACTATTTTTTCTTTCCAAGGAGCCCATAATCTCATGGAGCAGTTCTCAAAGTCAGTTATTGGCCACAACAGTTTTAATATCAAAATTCACTTCAGCTTGAGATCAGCACCAGAAGTCTGAGTAGTGGATACCTTCCTTCAAGACTGGAGAAACATGAAACCCTATGCCTTCCCACCCTTTGCCATGATAGTGCGAACCATGTCCCAAGTCAGGGGTCAAAACTGCACCTTTGTGATAGTTACTCCTCTGTGGCCAGTGCACTCTGGTGCCCCTGTCTCTTAGAGATGTCAGTTGTCCAACATCCTCTCCTCCCATTCAGGAAGGACCTTCTATGTGACCATTCAGGGAGCCCTCACCCCCTGATAGTTGATCAGTCCCTCACCCTGGCAGCTTGGAGAGTTTCAGGAAATCCTGGACAATGCTTCCACTTTCTAAAGGTGCTGCAGCTCTCCTTAGAGTGTCATGAGTGGCTGGCACCAGAAAGGTCTATAAATCTGCACTGGCATCCTTGTCTGGCTGGTGTCTGTCAAGGCTCATGCATCCATTTCAGACATCTTTAATACAAATTCTAGAATGTTTGTTTTCTCTGTATCAAGAAGGAAAAATGTACAGATACACACATACATAGGTCTTCAATCTTGGTGGGAGACTGCCCAAATTGATTGAAGCTGATGTGCCAGCTTTCAGTAGTAAAGCAATTTATGAAAGGCATTAAGTGGTCCAGACCACTTCATCCAAAATATAGAGTTCTTTCGGATGTTAATAGTGTGTTTGATCTATTCAGATCTTGGGGTCTTAATTCTCATTTATCTTTTAAACAACTGTCATGTAAACTTGCTATGTTGTCATGTTTGTCATCTGTTGAAGGATCTTCTGATATGACAGCACTAGTGGTCTCCAGGAGACAGTATCTTCTTGGGGGTATAGAGTTCACTGTGGTTCAGAGAACCAAATCAACCACACCCTCTATGTTTTTCCCAGCCTTCAACAAAGGATGGCATTTCTGTGTGGTGAACTGTTTGAAGCAATATGAGTCACATGTTAAGAATGTCAGAGAAGGTCACAACAAACTTTTGATTTCTTTTGTCAAACCTCATGCCTCTCTCCTCTATTGCATGATGGATCAGGTGGGTAATGGACCAAGAAGGGATTGATACATCCTCCTTCGGAGTTCAGTCAGTAAGGAGAGCTATGGTCAAAGATGCAGCCTCTATGGGAGCTGGAACATAAGACATCCTGAAGGCTGTTGACTGGGATAAGTACTCTGTGTTTAAGCAGCTTTATCTGCCACCTATATTGGATTAATGTGTGATTAATGTTTTCTCCAGGGCTTTGAACTAACAGTAACTGTGGAGCCTCCATTGGTGGTGATGTCAAATCATGATTTTTTCCAAGAGAGAAGCTTGCAGGAAAGTCGTGATTTTACTAACAAGATGGAGGCAAAACAGTTACAGCCCCCTTCCACCCCTAATTAATGTATTCTTTTCTAGCTCCCCTAGAGTGCCTCAAAGAAGCCTCTGAATTGATGTATTGGATTTTTTCCCCCAATTGTTTAACCAGATGAGACATTTAAGCTGAAAGCTTGTTTGCAGGTGCAACCTGGGAGCACAGGGAAGTTAAGTGACTTGCTCAGGGTCACACAGTATGCAAGTGGGGACTGTGGGATTCAAACCCAGGTCTCCAGATTTGCAGCTCAGAGCCTTAAACCACTGCGATATACTGCCTCCCGTATATTGAATTGGAATTAAAAGTACATTTACCTGACCGCTTGAAATGAGAGATGGAACTAAGTGATGGATGGCATAAAGTGGAATGTTACTTCCACTCGCAGAAGAAAAAAGAAAATGGGAGTGCTGACCTGCACTGATAAACACTTGTGCGGTGCATTGTGAGTGGTGGTAGCATGAGATACTGGTGGAATGTTCCTTTTCTTGCAGAATCATTTTTTTCTTCCTGGTCTGTTAATGTAATGCTATATGTTCTTGCTGCTGTGGCCGTAACATTAAAGGAGATAAGCTGTAACTGTTTTGTCTCTGTGTGGTTAGTAAAATCATGACTTACTTGAAAGCTTTGTTTTTAGAAAATCAAAATTTTCTCCACTGGCATGTGGCATAGGAGGAGTTGGCAAAGCAATAAGATCTGTTCCCACCTTTCAAAACAAACTGTCCCTTACTTTTGGACTTGTTCAGTACTGAATCTCTGACATGTCTTCTCGCAGTTACCAGTAAGAAAGTTAGATGCATTTTAGTGTCCCTCAGTTGCCAGTATGGGGTTACATGATAGACTTTTATAATTAGTCCAATAGGTTTCAAGCTTAACTGCAATTTCAGGAGTTTTTTTGCATATGTGATTGAGTCTTGGCTCTCTTGACCCTCAGGCAATCCTAGAAGTCAAAGGTTGGCCTTCCTGGTGCCATTTTCAACTTGATCAAAGTAGATGGTTAATAAATTATTCTCCTGAACAATGTCAGAGGAGACTACCATTGCTTTCTCAGGCACTGTGTTGGCCACTTGACTGTCCAAGGCAAACCCATCCATCTTGGTTTCCAATACTGCTACTCTGATATTGAAGGTGTTGGCCTTCTTGTTGAGATCTCTGATAAAGTTCTGTAGGTCTTTTATGGCCTGCAGAACTGCACTCTTCAGAAGCTCAGACTGCCTACCCAGCATCCTCATTTTGCTTTGTTTGCACATCGATTGATTTTTCAGCTTAACCATATTCAGTGTAGGCACAAAAACATATTCTGTGCAGAAACGTGTAGGCTACCCAATTAAATCACTATAGCTAGGTTGGAAATAAAATAAGTGTGCAGGAGCACTCATGGGATGCATCCTTCTTAGACAGTAGCTAGTTACACCAACATTAAGGCTTTTAAAGTAGAACTTGACAAATGTCTGAGGGAGATTTGCACTGGGGAACACTACCAGCATAAGGGTAGCATTTTAGTTGATATACCTAGATCTATGCCCATGCAGAAATAAATCAGTCACTGCAGTGTGGCAGGGGGGCAGATGAGATGAACCCTATATTGCTTCTGCCTCCACAATGCTATGTTACTTGTATTAGCATATAATAAATATTCAAAAGCATGCAAATTACAAGACTTGGAAAAAAAGGTTAAACCAGAATCTTTTAGAACATTGTTAGGTTCTAATTAAACAAGCATTTGTCAATGCCGAATATTGGCATGCTGGCACTGGCATTGGTAGTGTAGGAGTTAGAGAGATGCACAGTAGGATTGGCAGTAAAGTAGTGAACTGAGGCTGACCCCAGCCCCACCCTGCAGAGAGTAACAGGCATTGGGGTGTGTCTTTGGATCATCGGCCATAACGCTCATGCCATTTCACCTCCCACTACCTCGTGGACACCGACAAGTGCTGCGGTGTGTCTTGGGGTCTTCGGACCTTACGTTCACCCCATTCCATAAGGAAATACATTGATATGGGTGCAGTATAGGAGAATGGGGTGAACTTTGGGGCAGAAGAGTCCAAGGCACACCTCGATGCCTGTCACTGGTTGCAGGGTGGGGTGGAATGGCGTGAACATTATAGCCGACAATGCCAAGTCACACCTTTGATGCCTGTCAGTCTCCACAGGGCGGGGCATTATGGTTGGAAATCCTAGCGCCCTGTGCATTTGTTGGTATTTTCACTTCAAATTTTCAACATGGGCCATTTGTTACCCCATCTCATGAACACTGACACTATGAGTTTGTTAGCCAAAAGGTGATTTTGCACAGCAACTGTGCATTTTAGCACCACAGGTGCAAAAACACATTTTTGACAGGATAGGAAAAATGACAGCTGCACTGTTCATGAGGAGGTGTCAAAAAATGGCATTGTTGAAAATCTGGAGTGAAAATATGAAAAATCGGTGAAGTCATGAGGGTGCATAGAAACTGCACAACACATGCCCAATACACAATTATTTTGTGGATTTTTTTTAACCAAATTTTCAACATAGGCATTTAGGGACCTCAACTTATGAACAGTGTCACTGTGATTTTGTTAATGTGTCCTGAACGTTGATTTCGCAAAGTGACCACGTCATTGTGCACCACATGCATGAAAACACATTTCAGGCAGGATGTGAAAAATAACAGCTGTACTGTTCATAAGGAGGTGTGGAAAAATGGCAATGTTGAAACTCTGGAGTGAAAATATTAAAAATTGTCCAAGTTATGAGTGTGCATTGAAACTGCACAATGTACACTCATAACACAGTTCTTTTTTGGAATTTTTCCACCAAATTTTCAGGATAGGCTTTTTGTGACCCCACCTCATGAACAGTGGCACTGTCATTTTGTTAATCAGTCCCAAAAGGTGATTTCATGCAGTGACAGTGAAATGACCTTTTGGGGCTGAGTAACAGGATGACAGTGCATGTGTTCATGAGGTGGGGTCCCAAGCACCCCACTTAAAAATTTGAAGGCAAAATTCAAAAAAATGGCCAAGAGATCCACCTAAGTTGAAACTCATCTATTTATGCCATTATACAGCTTACCAGCATTTCTTCAGTTTGTGGTTGGCTTTCAAGAGGGAAAACGTGTTCCTGGTCCACTGACGATCACAGTGCCGACCTCCAGAGTTAAGTATGGGGTGAGGTGGGGTGTGGGGAGGTGGGGTGCACAGAGGGTGGGTGCAGGTTGGGGGGGGGCACCGTGGACAATGAGGGACCATTTTCTTTATTTCAGCTTATAAAAAAAATGAACACCATGAACAGTTTTCTTTTTTACAGGTGTAAGATCAAATATTGTGCACACTGGGGTGGGCTCCCAGTGTGCCCCATGACTTTACGGGGATAATGTTGGCCACACTCAGATGGGCTCCCAGTGTGGCACATAATTTGGGTGGAGCGGGGGCAGGAACATGACAACAGCAGTCAGCTTTCGATAAACATAGAGGCACACTGGGGTGGGCACCCAGTGTGCCACACAATCTTTGGGGGGGTTATTTAACATGCTGGGAGAGGGACTGAGGCACCACCGAAGTTGGCTTTCTGGGCATTGTGTGTGTGGCAGACAGCAGCAGCAGCTGCTTCCATGTTTATTGAATGTTTCACAAGGAAAAGCACGTCTGGAGGCATGTCATTGTGCCGCTGCATGATGAGCTTGTCTCTGATTGCAGCAGCACTTTCTTTATAAGTTGTGTCCACTTCGCATAATGCTGGAGTCAGGGCTAGCATGTTATCTTATTAGTGAATGAGAAACATACCTACTAAAGCATGCCCTGCATTCGCCAACACTGACACACTTCTGAAATGTGCTACTACCACAAGGTGTTGGCTTGTGTATGTGTGGCAAGCCAGCATAAAAAGGAAACAGAATGCCCTTCCTAACTTCTTGTATACTGCAGGCCAGTTGAAAACTAGGTTCAGAGCAATAAACACCTTCTGTACTAAAAGAACCACTGAGAAATTCAACTATTGCAGTGCTGCTAGTCTACCCTAGTAAACTTCAAAGTTAGCAGGATCACCAGATATGATAAATTCAAAGTAATTTTGCATCACATTTGACAAGAACTGAACATTGTTTGAATGGAATTAATGTGGATATCAACATTATCATCTTGTTTTTTGCTTATCTGTTACCATGTCTCAGAATTAAAGAGTTTGGAAAAAATTAGTGGTAGAGTTGTCTACCTTTCATCTTGTTTCTTATTGACTTAATTTTCTGATGATTTTTATTTTCACATTTTTAAAACTTTATGAGGTGAGGCTTTTTCTTTCTTTTTCTGGCATCGGCTAAGTGGCAACAATGCTTATAGATGTTGTTTTCCCTTGCTCAGCTTTCAGAATTGCTTCCAGCTCTACTGGTCTGCTGTACAGTGATATCTTCCAACTTTGGTTGGTGCATGTATAGTAGTCCAATCCCAGATGGGTGCCTGACAGCTCACCAAAGCCCTGGCTTTTACTTCTCCTACCCTGGCATGTATCCCTCTACTGCTGTGTCAGAGAACAAAAAACATGGTACACTAGAAGGATGAAAGTCCTTTTTCTCCTTAACTGTCTATGTATCTATATACAGTAGCTATGCATGCTGGTTCATTTGCTATTATACTTTTCATCCTGTCAATATTTTTCCTGAGAAAAGTGATGTGTGATACTACCAAACTCAAATATGGTAAACTGATTTATGAAATACTATAAAACTGCAAATTACAGTATCTAAGAATATACAGTAATAGGAATTTCTCTCTATGCCATTGGTGGCAGTACTGTATATTTCATTTGGAAAATGTTATGCTCTTTGATGTTATGTAGTCACCTTTATAAATAACCCAATTTAAAACAACCTACTTCTGCGTTATCAAATAATTTATATTTCAACAACTATTTAATTAATAGCATCCTCCAGAATATACACAGTTATAACTCCTAAATATAGTCAACTTTAAGCTAACCTGTGTCAGCAGTGAATTCCAAGATGGTGAACACAAAATAATTACTCTTACATAGTATATTTATTTTACTTGGTTATCTCACACCTTATAAAACACAATGTACTGTTTATTAAAATATGACTGTATTTCATTATTCAAATGATTCTTATCACTGCTTTAACATCCTATAATTATGTCACACCACATGCCCATCATGCCACTAGAATCTGCTTGGTTTATAGCCCATTTGCAAGGCATCGTAAAAATAACTGCTGTCAAGGGAGTAGTTTCCTGTAGCTTCTGAAGTGTAGTTTTCATTTAAATTTTTCAATGATTGGTTTACGGCTCTCAAGATACAATTCATCCATGTAAATAGTCAAGATTAGACTACGATGATAATCAAATGAATTGTGAAGAAGTTCACATAATGCAATTATTGTAATGCACAACTAAATTAAGGAATGCAAAGAAATCTGCACTGAAGAATTAATGGTAGACAAACCAACCAATTTAATTGATGCTATTTTCAATCCCCTTCCTTAAGAAGGAGAATGTGATGCTCTAGGGGATTTTATGCAGCAAAGATTTACAGTTGGTAGACATTAAGCTCAGCAAAGGATCAGAGCTACTGAATGGTACCACTGCTCTCTAGCAGAGACATTTATTTCAAGATATTTCTGAGCCAGTCTGCAACAAGCTGGCTGCAAATATTACTTCCACATTTTAGCAGATGAAATGAAGTACAATACCAAAGCATGAAACTTTACATGAAGCTAAAGTTAAATACTTTTGAATTTAAAATTACAGGTGAAATGGGGCAAAAAGATGATGGGCCAATGTTCTTTCTTTTCCATAATTGTGTGCTTGTAATTCACAACTGGGTATTTATTTTGAAATCAGCATTGTAGAAATGTGACAAATGTAGTTGTGATGTGCATGATAATGACATAACTACTTTTTGAAAGACATCTTAATATCATCTTAAACACTGTATTCAATTCAGTCTCTATCCAAAGCAGTATTCTCATCAGTGTTGTCGATCTGCCTACCTTTTTTTAATATTCTAATGGCTCCAAGTGCAGACATATGTTTACTAGGAGACCCTTTGCAAATATACAGATTGAATAGCAATGCAGAGTCCATTTAGTTGTTTTTCCCCACAGTGACTTAAAGTAACTTAAGCACTTGTCACTACTACTAGAATGCAAAATTATTTTCATATCAAATTTATATGGAACATAACTTCTTAAAACTTTTATATCACTGAAGTTTTTCCTTGGTTGATTAATGAATATTAATTGCATTTAAAACGGAATATTTCCTTTGAAGCAGATGCAGTCAAATCAATAGAACGAGCATATAACTGAAAAAAAATCTGTCAGTCTGCCTGTCTCCTTATCTCTCATCCACTTTCAGAGATGCCTTCCTATAGTATTGTAATCATCGCTTCTATCAACAGTCAGTTTATTGACTTTCTGCTACACTCTGCTGATTTTGATTTGCTGTTTTCTAGGAGCAGCAAACCATTTAATCTTCCAGTAGCTGATTCAGCCCTAACCTGTAAAATGTTGTAGTACATGCATATATAAATGGAGTTCACAGTTATGCACCTAGGTGACTTGACATATTTCTAAAAAGCATTTGAGATTGAACATATCATCTTCTGAGCCAGAAGTTTTGTTAATTTGTTTTTCATTTCCCACTAAATTTCTCACTTTCTGCTTACTGGCTGTGTCACTGTCATACATACATACATACATACAGTAGATACATAAAAGTTTGCCATCAGGCCTTGTGGTCTCTCAAGTCTGCTCGATGCAGAGCCAATGTATCTTATGTTACATGCTGCTCCATCCCCCTCTTCCTAGAAATCTTTACCTTTCTCTTAACTTCTTGAATTAATCCATGGATTTCATGCTTACCATCACCTCTAATTGCCTGTTCCACCCCTCAAATATTCTATCTGTGAAGAGGTGATGCTGGTGTCCTTCTGGACCCTTCATCTAGCCAGTTTGCAACAGTTTCCCTTCATGATTTTTGTTGTTACTGATACTTAAATGTTCACTGGAATCTACCTTGTTGATACCCTTTAGATACTTACAGGTCTATGTTACTTCCTCTGGTCCCATCTGCCCTCTAGTGAGTGCATATATTAAACCTCTATTCATATGAGAGTCACTGCTGTCCCTAAATCATATTAGTGACTCTTCCTAGCACCATCTCCAGCTGTTTTATGTCCTTTTTTGGTATGGGTTTTGGAACTACATGTAGTGCTCCAGGTGCAGCCATATCATGGATCTGTAGAGAGGCAGTATGACCTCCTTGCTTCTGCTTGTGAACCCCCCATGCATTTATTTATTTAAGAGTTTCACCAGGAGGGTACACTGAGCAAAATACTGCTCGATTCCAATTGTGTCTGGGGGGGGGAGAACACAATACAGAAATACACATTGCAATCAGACAGTCAGTGTTAGATGCAGCTAACAACACTAGGATAAAATTATGGCTTGCACAGAGCAAGACAAAGGGTGCTTCAAGGTACAAATGAAACAAACTAATACAGTGCAACATAATACAACCCTAGTGCTCCAACTAGAGGAGGAGTGGTGCATTTGGTTCGATACATGTGCAAGTGGAGGTGAAATGATCTTTGAGGTGGGCATGGAGGTAGCAGTCCGAGGGGTCCTGCCTTATGTCCACAGGGAGGGAGTTCTACAACTTAGGCATGCGATATGTGAAGGTGGCCTGCCCAGCGTTTGTGGACCTGTGTGGGATAGATAGGAGTCTGGTGTCACTGTGCCTGAGTGAGTAGACTGGCGGGGGGTGGCTGAAAGTGCTGAGTGGAGATAGGGGGGTAGGGTCTGAGAACAGAACTTGACAGTGAGATGGGCACAGTGTATTTGGCAGCAGTCCTGCAGTGAGGGGAGACCCAGAGAGTGGTACAGGACACAGTGATGGGTAGAGTAGGGACAGTTGAGGGCAAAGTGACAAAAGGCATGGAAGAGAGAGTCCAGTCTGGCCAGAGTCAACTTGGAGGTGGCACTATAGACTACATCCTCATAGATTATGACTGGTAGGATCATTTTCTCTACCATGGTATGGCAGGCTGGCAGTGGGATGCATCCACGATTACAGTAGAGTGCACCCAGTCTGGGGTGTAGTTTTTTGTGGATGGCATCGATATGCACAGAAAAGTCAAGGTGTTGGTCAAGCCAGATCCTGAGGTACCTAAAGGAGAAGCCGATCTCCAGAGTTATCCCATCAAGGGTGTGGAATGTACGGGTGGAGAGGAGCCTCGAGAGTCTTTGTCTTGTGCTGAAGGTCTTGAAGACTTTTTTTTGGCATTGAGGTGGAGCTGGTTAGAGCGAAACCAGTGCTGGACTGTGTTGAAGTCTTGCTGGAGTCTGGACACCACATCAGAGGCCAATGGGCTGATGTATACAGTACCATATCGTCAGCATACATGTGAATGGATGTGTGTGGGCAGGCAGAGGCCAGGTCATTGAGGAAGATGGAGAACAGGAGAGGCCCAAGAACTGAGCCCTGTGGTACACATGTCATGATGGGGAGAGGAGAAGATGTTGAGCTACCAGTTCTGACCGATTGTGTCCGGTCTATCAGATATGAGCGGAACCACTCTATGGCTGGACCAGAAAGTCCAGCATTTTGGAGCTTCGTCTGCAGGAGGGGTTGTGAGACAGTGTTGAATGCCTTAGCAAGGTTGACAAATATAGCTGAGGTGATAAGACCTTTGTTCATAGCGTAGAGAATGCTGTTGGTGAGCCTCAGCAGGGAGGAGGTGGTGGTGGAGTGGGACTTCCTGAAGCCAGACTGGTAAGGCGTGAAGAAGGATAAGGAGTCGAGGTAGGATGAGAGTTAAGAGAGAACAAGGTGTTCCTGCAGCTTGGCCAGTACAGAGAGGAGAGAAATGGGGCAGAAGTTACCAGAGGCAGAGAGGTCCCCGTCTTTGGGGAGGGGTATGACAGTGGCAAGCTTCCATTCAGATGGAATGGATGCATGCAACCCCACATCCTGTTTGCCCTCGCTGCAGATTTACTAAATTGCACAGAGAGCTTCAGGGTGCAAGTAATTGGAGTTTGCAGGTCTTTTTCCTCTTTGGACACCATAATGGTTACCCTACAGTTTGTACTCCACCCTTAAATTCTTCCTACCTACGTGCATGACTTTGCACTTTTTGGTGTTGAACTCCAATTTCCAGACACTCTCTCCCACCTAACTAAATCTTCCCTCATGTCTCTGACCCCTTTGTACCAACCTTCACAAACAGCTTGATGTTATACATAAAAAGGCAGATGTTGTCCTTAATGCATTTCCCATTGTCACCAGTGAACATTTTGAACTGCACTGGCCTGACCACTGATCTCTGTGGTTCCCCATTGTTAACCTCCCTAATCCCTGAGTGTTCTTCTCCAACCACTGCTCTGGGTTCTCCCTTTATAACCAGTTTGCTTCCCACCTGGACGGTGTGCCCACTCAAAGACCTTGTTGAAACCCAGGTACCGTGGACTCAATTTTCAAATTCCTGAGAATGCCGCAAGCCCCCAATGTGTCAATCATACAGTATGACACATGGGGCTTGCAGCATTCTCCTACCTCCAATCATGATTTTTCACTCCCATGTGCCAGATACCACATGTTAGAACAACTCCCCCTGATCTAACTTGTGGCATGCTGTGGACCTTATTTTACAGGGTTTGCCCCAAATATTTGGCACAAGCCACCATAAAGTGTAGAAAGTGTTGCAACTGCACCCAATGTACTAAAATCAGGAGCAGTTGTACTGAAGGAGTCTGGCACAGCTATATCAAGGAATGGGGTTGATACAGAGCTGCTTGACACAAGTCCTGGGCCAAGCTTTAAAAATCAAACCCAGTATGTCTACTGCCTGGCCTTTGTCTACCCACTTTTTGGCTCAGTCAAAAAAATCATCAAGTTCATTTGACATGACCTTCCTGTTACAAATGTGTGCTGTCTGTCATTTTAGAAATTGCTTGTCACATGAAAATCCACCAAACTTTCCAGACGAATAGTTTTCATTAGATGGCCAATGACTGATGTCAAGTTTACTGACCTGTGGGTTCCTAGCTTCTCCCTAGCCCTGCTCATATGCTAGGGCAGTGCATCTGTGATTCTCCACTCTTGTGGTACCACACCTGAGTCTACAGAGCTGTTGAACAGGTTGCCAGTGGAGTTACCAGTACTGCTGTCAGATCTCTCAGAGTGCATACTATGGGTCCTGGGAGATTTATTCACCTTTAGAACCATTGTCCAGTAAAGACCCTGTCATCCATGATTGTCTCCTCACACATCCATTCCACCCCTTGCTTACTTTGCATACCTTCCCTGTGATATTGGTCCATTCTTCTCTTTAGTATATATTCAGCAGAAGTATTGATTCAATACTTCTGCCCTTCCTCTATTGTCCTCCACTCACTCTGTCCCTTGTCTTACTTTGATAATTCTTTCTTTCTTTTGTCTGCTTTTTTTTCCAGAAGTACTGAAAAATAAGTCTTGTCAATGTCTTAGACTCCTTTTACAGTTCTCAAGTCAGTGCCCATTTTGTGCCAGCCTCCAGTGCAGCAGTAGCTCTACTGATCACAATGTAGATGAACTGGGTTGAAAAATGAATCATGTTGTTGGAGGACCAGCCGGGGGGGGGGGGAGAGGATCGAGCATCTGTAGGACTGCTCTCCTTCTTTGGGGGGAGGGTGGGAAGAGCCCACCACTTGCCTTTCCCCTGGTGGAAAGACAGACTGGACCAGAAGACTGGGAAGTGTGGCAGGTGTCAGCACACATCATGCAGGAGCATGTGGTGTGTGCCTTGCACACCACACCTCTCAGGCAACCTGAACACTGAAAATGCTGGTGGCAGGATGCCAGCAGGTGCCCACAGGTCCTGCACCTGACTGGTTGGTCTCACCAGCACTAACTGTATCCAGTCCTGAGCTGGGACTGGAGACCCCTGCAGACCCCACTTGGGGGGAGGAAAGCCCTGGGGAAAGACGACTGGCAGTAAGTCCCAGTGGAGGTCAGGGTGACAGGGCTGGGGCAGCCCCCCAAAGGAGGGCTATCTGGGTGAAAGTGGAAATAAAAAAGTCAGCTCCCATTTTGGCCTTTGTCACTTCCTTGCTAGCTGCCTTGAGTTTGTTCAGGTAGTCCATTCTGTCCTCCTCTCTCTGAGTCTTCCTGTATTTTTTGAAGGAAACTCTTTTCTCCCTCAATTCTCTTACTACCTGTACTGTGTTCCAGAGAGGTTTCTTCAGTTTGTTCTTCTTACACTTCTGATTAAGGAGAAGTGTTCATGACTGACTGGTTCCCTTTCTTAATGATGGACCATTTTTCTTCTACCATCCCTTTGCTCCTGTGAGCTTAGCAGGGGCTCACCCAGCTGCGCTTCTATTGTGGCGAAGTCTGCTCTCTTGAAATTGAGAACACATGTTTTAGTGTTCAGAATTTCTTTCCCCATATCAAGCAGAGAACACACTGACAGATGAGCCATACTTCCTAGGTAATCTGCTATACTCATGTTCCTGACATAATCACAGTTTGGAAATTATAAGTTCAGAATTACCAGGTCTCCATTTAGCTCACTCACTCACTTGGTTAAGAAGACATCCTTGACTGTGTCCAAGAGTAATTGGCTTCTGCTACTGTTTACTTTAGTGATGCTTCAGTCTTCATCTATTCTGTTGGAATCTACCACTATTAACACCTGTCCCTGTATTAAAGCCTTCCTGATCTTCTTTTCTAGCTCCTGTTCTGTGCCTTTGCTGTGATTTGGAGGTCTGTAGATCACCCCCGACTTTAATCCTTTGCCCTACCACTGTTTGGACCTGGAGCCAGATCTTCTCTGTAACCCCATATATTGCCTCATGGACATAATCCCTTTTTATGTTGATTGCACGCATGCACAAGAAACATATTGCGGCACCTTGCTGCAGAAGCAGGCTGTGGAGGCGCGGCACTGTTGTGGCCAATGCCCCCACAGCCTTTGGAGGCTTGGTCTGCTGTTGCCAACGGGGTGGCACACTGCTGCTGACACTAGTTCAGCCAGCATGCCACAACCTTGTAAGGTTTCAGCCGCTGCAATCAGGGGCCGCCTCTTCATTGCAGTGTAAGCCATTCTGCTGCAATGAGGGAGAGACCTGTCATTGCTGGGCGGAACCTTGGTACTGTGATATTGTTTGTGAACATGGTGGCGGCTTGCCGCCATGTTCACAAACAATATAACATACCCCCACTGCCGAGCGGGTGCCCAATGCCCCTCGGCAGCATGTGTCCCCCCCCACCACAGTGTTTGTTTGCCGATGGGGGCCCCAATCCCCATCGGCTTCAGTGCCCTGAGTTCATGTTGCCAACGGGGATGCCCACTCCCCATCAGCATTATTTCCCCCTTCACTGTTTAATTTGCCGACGGGGGATCCCACTCCCCGTCAGCATAATTCCCCCAAAAAACTCCCAGTGCAGTTGTGCCGTGGGGATGCCCAATCCCCCTCGGCTCTTGCACCCCCCCTTTTTTTACCTACAGGGGTGCCGAATCCTCCGTCGGCTAGAGCTGCCTCCCCAAAAGAAACACTGTTGACACGCTGGGAGCCCACCCCAGCGTGCCAAATAGCCCTGTAAAAAAAGAAAACCATCCCATGATGTTTTTTTTTAACCTGTAGAGAAAGAAAATGATCCCTCGCAGTCTTCCTGCTCCCCTTCCACAACCTGTGCCCACCCTCTGCGCACCCTGCCTCCCCACATCACCCCATACTTACCTGCAGAGTCTGGCGCGACGATATTTGGTAGACAGGAACACGTCTGCACTCTTCAAAGCTGACAGCGAACTGAGGAAATGCCAGTAAGCTGTATAATAGCATAAATAGGGTTTTTCAACATTGATGCATATCTCAGGCATTTTTTGGACTTTTGGCACCAAATTTCAACATGGGGTTTTTGGGACCCCTCCTCATGAATTCAGCCACTGTCATGGCATTATTAGGCCCCAAAAAGGTGACTTCATGGTCACTGTGCAGAATCACCTTTTGGGACCGATTAACAAAATGACAGTGCCAGTGTTCATTAGGTGGGCTCTCAAAAAGTCTATGTTGAATATTTGGTGGAAAAATTCAAAAAATTACTGTTTTACGTGTGTGCGTTGAGCAGTTGCTACACATGGTCGTAACTTCACAAATTTGCAATATTTTCACTCTAGATTTTCAACATTGCCATTTTCCCACACCTCCTTATGAACAGTACAGCTGTCATTTTCCACATCATGGCCGAAATGTGTTTTCTCACTTCCAGCGCAGAATAGCGTGATCTCTGTGGGAAATTAGTGTTTGGAACACATTACAAAAATCACAGTGACACTGTTCATTAGCAGAGGTCATAAAATGCCTATGTTGAATATTTGGTGATGAAAGTCCATAAAATGACTGTGTTACAAGTGTGTGTTGCGCAGTTTCCATGCACGCTCATAACTTCACCAATTTGCAATATTTTCACTCCAGATTTTCAACATTGCCATTGTTCCATACCTCCTTATGAACAGTGCAGCTGTCATTTTTCACATCCTGGCCAAAATGTGTTTTTGCACTTCCGGCGCATAATAGCACGGGTGCTGTGAGAAATCAGTGTTCAGGATGCATTACGAAAATCACAGTGACACTGTTCAGGAACAGAGGTCCTTTAATGCCTACGTTGAAAATTTTGTGATGAAACTCCATAAAATGACTGTGTTATGAGCGTGGGTTGTGCAGTTTCCACGCACCCTTGTAACTTCGCAAATTAGTAATATTTTCATGCCAGATTTTCAACACTGACATTTTTTTCACACCTCCTTATGAACAGTACAGCTATCATTTTTCACATCCTGGCCGAAATGTGTTTTCACGTTTCTGACGCAGAATACCACAGTCGCTTTCGGGAATCAGTGTTTGGGACAGATTAGGATCGAGCGAGTGAGAGAGGGGGAGTGACCAAGCTCAACTGAGCTCTGTCGGGACTGCTGCTGATTTCTTTCTGGGCAGAAAAAGGCACCAACGCAGGCAGGAGCCCAGTACAAAAGGGCAGCCTGCAGTGCCGGGACAAACAGAACGAGCGGGTGAGGGAGGGGGACTGAACAATCTCAATGGAGCAAAGCAATCAACATTTGGCATTGACAAATGCTTGTTTAACATACAGTGCCACTCCTTTCATCCTTCCAGCTCTATTATTACTATGGAGGGTGAAACCTGAGATGAAGAGATCACATTTGTGGTTTGGGAATGCCCAGATCTTGGTGATTGCTACCAGATGCAATCAGTATTCCATCTCAAAGGTATACAGTAGATGTCTTCCATCGGTTTCCCCAGGATCCTAGAATTAATTGAAACTACCTTCCAGGATGCTGGTCATCCTTATCTCCTTCTTGACCTCCCTGCTTTTCTCCCTTTCCCTCTTCTGCTGACATGATTTCCTTCATGCTAGGCCTATTTTTGCGTCTCCTTCTTGCCACCCAGTTTCCCCCTTCCTCTCGTCTACCTCCCTTCCACAATCATTTTTGAACTCAAACCCCCACACTCCCCTGTACCCCTCACTCTTAGATATTGAGGTCCTATCTCACAAATCATCCACATCCTCGAGGGGCCTGATAGCCCCGTCCATGGAAAGAATTTGGATCTCATGACCCACAGTAGTCCCCCCTTAGTTTAAATTTGGCTTTATGCAGGCCCCAGCTTGTTGTTTAGTGTCCTAGTCCCCCTGCTTATGTGTAGACTGTCTGTTGAGTACAGGGTTTTCTCCTCCCACACTCCTCCATAGCCTCATATGTAACTATAGGTTTCATCCCTTTACATCTTTCTGAGCCATTTATTGAAGTCTGAGACTTTCCACTTCCTATATGTGCTAGATCTTGGACCTGGTAGCACTTCTTAAAATGCAACCATTTTGCCCTGTCCCTAAGTTTCTTACAAATCAACTTGAACATGGCTTCAACCACCTCTACCCTGCACCCCACCAACTCATTCACACTCAGGTGGTCAGTCACATGGTCTTCCCTCCCCTTAGGTTAAGCAACGTATCTAAGGTATGACTTTTTTTTCAGACAGCATATCCAGGAAGTATACCATACCATACCACACTCCTTTTGTGTAGACACGTCTTCCCCAACAACCACTCTGTCCTGCTTACTATGGAGTTCCCCAGTACAAGGACTTAATTTCCTCTCCCTCCCATTTGAGGCCCCACAACCTACGGTTAATTCTGAAGCCACAGCCAGTCCCTCCTTTCCCCAGTCCCTTTCTCATTTATTTAGACTGGTGTTACCTCCTTCCCTTCCCCTAACCTCAATCACAGCTACCTGGGTGGTATGGTCTTCCCCCTTTCCTCCCTCCTCCACTATTTCTTTAGGTTGAGTTGACCTCCCTCTCCTTTTTAGCTGCAGGATTCCACATCTGCATGGCCTGGGTTTCCTTTTCTACCCCTTTCTGGTGACTTATCTTTTACCACACTACATCATCACCCCATCTTCTGCCCTGCTGTACTGCCTTCTGCTGCACTTTCTTTCTCCCATTGATTTCTTGTCCGGCATCTTTTTTTCCCACTAACTCCCACCCTTCTGTGCATGTTTGCCTTTTCTCCACTTGCCTCCCTCCATGTCAACTTGCCCCCCTGTGCCATTTGACCCTCACTGTCTCCTCTGCCTGTTCAGTCTTTCTTCTGTCTCCTTTCTCCCCTTCCTCCCCCATTCTCTGCATGTTTTCCTTTTAACCACTTGCCTCCCTCTCATCAGTTTGTGTCCCTGTGCCTCATGAACCCTATAGTCTCCTTATGCCTGCCCAAGTATGGTCTGTACCTGATCTATACTATCATTCTAACTTCAACCCTTTACTAGAGGTGGGTAAAGGTTGTGAATTTCACTTTAGTGGAACTTCTGCAAAATTTTACAACTTTCGTGAAGTTTCCAAACTTCCGCCTGGAGAGGATCAGAAATCTTCCGAATGTTTTTGTCAAATTTTTGCCATGTTCCCCTTAGATGTGTTCAGTTTCCCCCAACCAAAGCCCTTCCCAAAATTGTAATGAAATTACCTGGTGGCTAGCGGTACCCCCCCACCCAATCACTCGCCCCATAAAAAGCAAAATACTTCCCTGGTGGCTTACAGTTCCTCCCCCCAACTGATAACCCACCCAATGTGTCCAGTGTAACCTCCCTCCATCCTGATTCCCCATATTATAATTTTAAAAACATTTTTTAACCCTGGTGGTCTAGTGAACCCACTCCTTATCTCTGATTCTCGGTATGTGAAGTTATTCCCTAGTGACCTAGCAGACACCCCCAGCCCCGATCTGTCTGAAACCTAATGTGTTACAAAAAATCCCTGTATGCAGTATGCACTCAGTGACAGTTCAGTTGGCTGCCTGCCATACTGGTGAAATGAGTGATGTGCCACCCACTGGCTCAGGGTTCCAGATGGGGGGGGGAGCAGGGTAGTGGGCACTACCTGCTGGAGTGTGAGTCCACTAGAGCACTAGGAAATTATTTTCTAACACTATAATTTTGGGGCAGATCAGGGCTAGGGGGTGGGAGATCCACTAGATCACGAGGGACTGTTTTTTTTATAACATGTTTGTTTTTGGGCAGAATGGGGCTGGGGGGGTCTGCTAGATCACTAGGAAATAACTTCACATATTGGGGGTCAGGGATAGGGAGGGGAGTTCACTACACCACTGGGGAAAAAATGTTGATAGAATTACAATACTATACAAGGGATCAGAATGTGAGGATTACACTGGGTACATCAGGCAGGTGATCAGGTTGGGGGGAGGGACCACTAGTCACCAGGGAAGTTTTTTTTTTATGGGGCGAGTGATCAGGTGGGGGTGAGGAACTGCTTGTCACCAGGGAAATTCATTCCTATTTTAGGCTGGGCTTTTGGGAGGGGGCACTGGATACCAGGGAATTAGTTTTATGTTTGATATGGGTGGCAATCAGTGACAGGCAGGTGAAGGACACTAGACACCAGGGAAATAATAAAGGTAGGGTGGCAGTGAAATTCTGTGAAAGTTGGAAATTTGATTTCCAAACTTTTGCAGAAGTGAAAGTCTGACTTTCATGGAAGGTCTGCTAGTGGAATTGTTTGTTTTTTTTTTTGCACACCTCTGCCCTTTACTATCTGGGCCTCCTTCTCCATCTTTGCCTCCCACCTCTCCTAGATGTGCATGGGCATTTTCTCTTTCCAGGGAACTAAGGACCTGGTGGCAGTTCTGCTCTGCTACCCTAGGGGTTGTTTAGTTTCCACACTCCCTTCCTCCCCTCCCCCCCATTCCATTCTGTACTCTAGGACCCGTTGGTCGTTAGCAGCCTGGAATCCCTGTGTACCCCTTATCCTGCAATTTTCTGCCCTAAGCTTGTGCTCTTTCACCATCAGGGACCCCAGTCTGCTAGACTAAGCACCCCACTCCCATTTCCAGAGTGCCCACACAAAGACTACTGTTTTGATTACAATATTTTGTCCATTTCACCAGTATTACCCTTCATTATTTTGAGTTGGACCCCTGCTGTGGAACTTTAGCAACTCATTTCAAGATGGTCCTGTCTAGATTAAAGCAGATACTTCCCATTCTGTATTTCTCTTCCTGATTTCTATCCCTTTTAGATTGTTCCCTTCCTACTGTGCCTTATTGTTCCACTCTTTGTTAGTGCTTTGCAGTACTTTCAGATTTCCCCCTCCTCTGAACTAACATACAGGCTTACCCCAAATAGGATGTTGCAGCCAAACCATTTCTACCTTTTGCCTGTCCTTAACTGTTCCACAGGCCTACCTCATATAGGGTTTTGCAGTCTTCCCCATTTTTCCCTTTCCTATAGGCCTTCCAAGATATGGTGTTGCAGTGTTTCCCTCTTTTTTCTGTCCTTACTCTTCCACAGGCCTACCTTTAATAGGGTGTTCAGCATCTAACCCCTACCTCTTTGACTTGAGTGCCACACTTGCTGCCACTTTCAGGTCATTATCCTCTACCTCTTTGCCTACTTTCGTGGTGTTCCCTGGCCCAAATGCAGAGTTTTCTGTGGATCTCCAGATGTTCTTCAGGTGTCTCTCAACAGATGCCAGAGTCTTACTCCATGGTAGTGTTGGTGTCACTGATGTGAAGGGTCTCTTGGCCTGTTGGAAATTAAATACTAACTACAGCCCTGTGGTGTTCCTGCTAGTTGATGTGGGACCTGAATATGCCAGATGCTAACTGGAGCACATTTGCTGCAGCCACATCCAAGAGCACGGTCATTCTCGATACCCTACAGGGAGCATGCTTCTGACAGCTGGTGCTGGAACCCACTCGGGAGGGAGCAATCTTAGACCTGGTATTCTCAAATGAGGACAGTGAGAGGATCTCAGATTTCAAAGTCAGTAGCCATCTGGGAACAAGCGACCACCAAACAGTGTGGTTCACGATAAACACAGCCGAAAAGTCAAACCATACAAAAGCGAGGGTATTGGACTTTAGGAAGGCTGACTTTGGCAATATGGGAGAGCGCCTAAGGAATGCACTAGTAAATGGGCAGGAAGGAGGGGTGGAGGAACAATTGGGAAAAATCAAAACTGCTGTCACACAGATAACAAGCCTTTATGTGAAAAAACTATACAAAACACCAAGGAAAAAAACACTATGGTTCTCTAAAGAGGTAACAGGGAAGGTTTGGGAGAAAAAGACAGCATTCAGAAAGTATAAGGAATCACAGATGGAGCAGTACAGAGAACTGTATCAGTTAAAGTAGAAGCAAGTGGGGACGGCAGTCAGAATAGCAAAGGTCCAAACCGAGGAACAGATAGACAACTCAGTTAAGAAGGGGGAATAAAACATTTTATAGGTACATTAGGGAGCGAAGAAAGACCAAGGAAGGGATTCTGAGGATTAATAAAGGAGAGGGGGTAGGCAGAGGGTGGCAGTGAAAAGGCAGAGTTACTGAATGAATACTTTTGTTCTAGTTACAAAAAAAGAGGAGGGCGAGGTACCTAAACCAAACAATAGAAGCGCTCTGGAGAGGGGGGTCGATATCAGTCCATTCACAAAAGAAGGGTCCTGAAGGAACTCCTAAAACTCAAGGTGGACAAGGTAATGGGGCCTGACAGGGTTCACCCGAGAAGTCTAAAAGAAGTAAGGGGAGAACTAGTGACACCACTGACTATCCTTATTAACAAATCATGGGAGGATGGTGTGGTACCTGTGGACTGGAGGAGGGCAGATGTGGAAACTACAGACCTGTTAGTTTGACCTCAGTGGTAAGGAAAATGATGGAATCACTTCTGAAAGAAAGAATTGTTGAGTACCTAGAGGCCAGAGGGGCACAGGACCCAAGGCAGCATAGATTCACAGTAGGAAGGACACGTCAGACAAATCTAATAGATTTTTTTGACTGGGTGGCCAAAGTAGTAGATCAGGGAGCGGCTGTGGACATGGCCTACCTAGACTTTAGCATGGCATTTGACACAGTTCCTCACAATAGATTAATAAACAAGTTAGCCAGCCTGGGAGTGGGTCCCAGGGTGATAGCCTGGGTTAAAAATAGGCTGGGCAACATATGCAGAAGGTAATAGTAAACAGAGTCCACTCTGAAGAAAGGGGGTTACTAGTGGGGTACCGCAGAGTTCCGTACTGGGGCAGGTCCTCTTTAATGTCTTTATATGTGACATTGCAGAGGGACTGGAAGGAAAAGTATGCCTCTTTGCAGATGACACAAAGATCTGCAACAGGAATGATTCACAAGTGGACCAGCCTGGGAGTGGGTCCCAGAGTCATAGCCTGGGTAAAATATTGGCTGCACAACAGGATGCAGAGGGTAATAGTAAATGAAGTCCACTCTGAAGAAAGAGGGGTTACTAACGGGTACCGCAGGGTTCAGTACTGGGGCTGGACCTCTTTAATGTCTTGGTAAGTGACATTGTGGAGGGACTGGAAGGAAAAATATGCCTCTTTGCAGATGACACAAAGATCTGCAACAGTGTTGATACACTAGTTGGGGTGGAAAGGATGAGAAGGGACTTGGCAAGGTTGGAGGAATGGTCAAAAGTATGTCAGCTTAGATTCAATGCAAAGAAGTGCAAAGTAATGCACCTAGGAAGCGAAAACCCAGGGGAACAGTACACAATGGGGGGGGGTACTAACAACAACAAAAACAGAAAGGGGCCTGGTGGTAGTCTTATCAGATGACCTAAAGGTAGGCAAGCAATGTGAGAAGGCAGTAAGGAAAGCTGGGGGGATACTGAGACGCATAGGGACAGGCATCACCAGTAGAAAACAGGAAGTTCTCAACCCTCTGTACAGACAGTTGGTGAGACACCATCTGGAGTACTGTGTGCAGTTCTGGAGATCCCATCTCAACAAGGACATAGACAGGATGGAGGCAGTCCAGAGGAGGGCAACTAAAATGGCTTACGGTCTGCATCAGAAACCATACAAAGAGAGAGAGACTAAAAGAGCTTAATATCTATACCCTCAAGGAAAGGAGGGAGAGGGGGGACATCATAGAAATGTTCAAGTACCTCAAGGGAATCAACAAAGTTCAAGAGGGCAGTATCTTTCAGAAAAAGAGGTGTGCAAGAACAAAGGGGCACAATTTGAAGATAGAGGGGGGACATCTCAGGGGTAAAGTAAGGAAGTATTTTTTTCATGAAGAGGGTGGCGGACGCATGGAACGGCCTTCCTAAGGTGGTCGTGGGGTCAAAAACAGTGGGGGAATTCAAGAATGCATGGGACAGACATAAGACAATTATAGTGGGGTGGATAGGAGGAAGTAGGCTGTTGGTTAACTAAGATTTGCAGCTTATCCAATAGCTAGGGAAATGAGCAGACTTGGTGAGCCAAGTGGTCCTTATCTGCAGTCAAAATCTATGTTTCTATGTTTTTAGCCCCTACTGCCCTCCCCCTGTGTGGTCAGACCCCAAACTCCATCAGTAATTCTGCATAGAAATACTTTTTTTCTGTTTGTTTCTTTCTTTCATAACTTAACAAGCAGCAACATAGAATCAGCACTGTTGACTCTGGCTCTGTACTTCCCTCATAGCATTATGGCTGTATTTCTTGAGGACTAAAGAGAGAGCAACTGGTTGGAAAAGAAACCATATCTTGTTCCTCCTTCAGAGGTTGAACCTCACATCTTTGCCTACAAGCAGTACGAAAATGCTCACTCACCACTGTTGCAGCCCAGAGGGCTGCTCAGTCCCTGGCTCCTTGCTCTGTGTTGTGTATAGGCAGTGGCTGACCCAATTTACCCCTGGACTGTAGCCATACAGTTCACCAGCTGATCCATGTGGTGTTCCCCACTGATCAATGGCGTGGCAATCCACTACTGATGTGGCCTGCATCTCACCTCCTGCTAGCACCTACCATCCTCCTGCCCCCTTCTTTATGTTATTAGACCCCAAATTCCATCTCTAAATTTGCACAGAAATATTTGCCATTTGTCACCAAACATGAGGAACAATGAGAGTGGTTATGCTATGTAGCCTTCCGTAAGACCAGTATGAAGGTTTTGGTCATGAACTCTCAGCTGTAGGAGTACAATATTGAAATATGTACTAATCTCCTTCTAATGGATAATGAATGATAAGGCTATGTGAATACCTTTTTTTGAATATTGGCTCAAATATAAATTCTGTATTAATAAATAACATTGTGGATATAAATCCACATAAAGTTCCTCCAACATGGCATCTAGAATAGTACATCTATCTAAAACGCTGATGATCTTGTATTTTTCTCTAGTGCACAGAATGTGGTTGATATCAACATCAAACTATCATCTGACTTACAGTCCATCCAAAAATGGTCCCATGAAAATAGGCTCTTAATGAATGCTACCAAAATACAGGCTCAGCTATTGGGATCCCCTCCCCCCCCGATTAAAGAACATCCTAACTCCACTTCAGTGGTCGGAGATAATGATACACCCTGGTTACTGTCCCATACTTTAGCTACCTGGGTGTTACGCTTGACCCCTCCTTTGATTTTCACTTCATGTGGCATCTACCTGTATGGCAGTCAGTGTCAGGCTTGGGCTTGATTACAGAGCTACAGTAGCCATAACTTATCTCCCTCAGCTAATATTACTATAGCCCAAGATATTTTGCTCCCTAATCACTCCTATAGTCTGCCTGTCTCTTCCATAGTCTCCAACTCTATAATACAGAAATGAAATGTAGCATATAACAATGTCTGTCATTTTGCCCTTGCTAGTAACCGATTATCCCACCATTGTTTGCTGTAATCTAAACATAACTGGCTTCCCTTGTGTGCCCTACATGATCTCTCCCTTGAAGGTAGTGTCATTCATAATAATAAATAATAATAAAATGTATTTGTTATAGCGCCTTTCGTATATCAAAGCGCTGTACATTCAAGATAAAAACAAAATACAATAAATACAATAAAATCAAGAAAATCCAGAGTAAGCCTTCCCCCACAAAAAAGTCTTAAAGGGACACTGTCAAAAGGTCTCAAAATGTCCCTGGTTTAAAAAATATGTTTTATGACTGCCAACATTTAGTAAAGATTGCTGATGTAGCTAGTAGTTTGATTCTGACTCTTATTTTATTTAAAAATGAAAAACAGACTGCCCAACATATTGGTGTTGATAAAGCAATGGGGCCAGATGGGGTGCACCCCAGGGTCCTTAAAGAACTAAGAGAGGTTGTGGCTGAACCTCTGGCTATCCTGTTTAGCCGATCACTGGAAACAGGGGAGGTACCCAAAGACTGGAGGACAGCAGATGTAGTCCCCTTATACAAAAGTGGGAAAAAGAGGAAGCAGGGAACTACAGACCAGTCAGCCTCACCTCGGTAGTGGGAAGATCATAGAAGCACTACTGAAGGAGAGATTGGTGGGACATCTGGTTGTCAATGGACTACAGGACCCAAGGCAACATGGTTTCACCAGGGGAGGTCATGTCAGACCAACCTCATTGAATTTTTGACTGGGTGACTAGGGAGGTGGATCAGGGAGGGCAGAGGACATGGCCTATCTGGACTTCAGCAAGGCCTTTGACACTGTGCCACATAGAAGATTATTACACAAACTGGGGAATATGGGTGTGGGCAGGACAGTAGTGTGGTGGGTAGGTAACTGGCTGGGTGGCAGGACACAGAGGTGGTGGTAAATGCTGTCACTCCACAGAAGGAAGAGTGACCAGTGGGGTACCACAGGGATCAGTGCTGGGACGGTCCTATTCAACATCTTCATCAGTGACATTGCGCAGGACCTAGAAGGCAGAATTTCACTGTTCGCTGATGACACAAAGCTCTGTAAAGAGTAGACACACCAGAGGGTGTAGACAGAATGAGAAGGGACCTGCAGAAACTTGAAGAATGGTCAGGGGTTTGGCAGTTGAAATTCAATGCAAAGAAGTGCAAGATAATGCATATGGGGCACAAAAACCCTGGCACACTATATCAGTTGGGGGGTGAAGATACAGCATGCACCAAGCAGGAAAGGGATCTTGGGGTTATCATCTCTGATTACCTCAAGGTAGGGAAACAATGTGACAAGGCAGCAGGTAAAGCAAATAGGATGCTGGGATGCATAGGCAGGGGCATCACCAGCAGGAAAAGGGAGGTCCTAATTCCACTATACAAGACACTAGTGAGGCCCCACCTGGAGCACAGTGTACAGTTCTGGAGACCTTACCTAAGTAAGGACATAGACAGGGTAGAGATGGTTCAGAGGAGGGCAACAAAGATGGTGCATGGATTGCATCACAAGTCCTATGAGGACAGGTTGAAGGAACTGAACATGTACTCCCTGGAGGAGAGGAGGGGAGAGAGGGGATGTGATAGAGACATACAAGTATCTTACAGGGAGGAACAGGGTGCAGGAATACACTATTTTTAAATGAAAAAGATGTTCCAGGACTAGAGGGCATGGGATGAAGTTGGAGGGAGGACGATTCAGAGGAAACGTGAGGAAGAATTTCTTCACAGAACGGGTGGTGGACAAGTGGAACACCCTGCCAGAGGAAGTGGTGGGGGCTGAAACAATCACGGGATTTAAGAATGCATGGGATAGACATAAAGGAATTCTGGAGGTCAGCGGTAAGGGGCAACAGACTTCTAGGAAAACATAAACTGAACTTACAAGCTCAAATGGGCAGACTGGGTGGGCCATAGGCCCTTATCTGCCGACACTGTCTATGTATCTATGTATCTGTGGTGTTATCACACCAAAACAGGTTTGTTTGCATCCCTTGAACAACTCCAAACGCATCTTTCCTGGACTTCGGAAACACCCACAAAACAATCTAGCCCCTCATGATGTAGTGGGAGTTTAGGAGGCTTGTTTCTTATGAGTGACTGCACTATTTGGGTGTGTTTCTAATGCTCAGGAAGTATGCAGTAAGGACGGAACCAGGACTGTAAACAAAACAAGGTTGTTTATAAATATACACTGCCATGCATTTCAGTTCTACTAAACCAGGAGACAGACAAAACAAACAGCAACGGCAGTGAATTTTAGAGAGGATAAACAATCATAAAATGTGGGGTTTCAACTAGAACTAATATGATGAAAAACAGGTTGACAGTGTCCCTTTAAGAGCCTGCTTGAAACACCCCACTGTCCTGCACTCCCGAAGCTGACGTGGCAGAGAATTCCAGAGGGTAGGTGCCACAAAACCAAAAGCACGCACACCAGATGACTTTAAACTTACCCTTGGAATCTCCAGCAACCCCTCGTCAGCCGAGCGGAGCTGTCGTAGAGGGGTGTAAGGGACCAGGAGCTCTTTCAAGTAATCAGGGCCCTGTCCATGTAGGGCTTTGTAAGTCAGTAGACCTACCTTAAAGGTGATCCGCCACTGAATAAGCAGCCAGTGCAGACCATGCAGCACAGGGGTAATGTGAGTTCTTCTAGATGCCCCAGTCAACAAACGTGCTGCCTCATTCTGCACTAGCTGCAAGCGGCGGATATCAACCCCAGGAAGCCCTAAGTAATGGGAGATGCAGTAATCAATGTGCGATGTCACAAAGGCATGGACCAAAACAGGTAGGTCGCTGGATGGAACAAGGTGCTTAATCCTAGC
The DNA here is from genome assembly GCA_016271365.2 of Neoceratodus forsteri. NCBI lineage: Eukaryota > Metazoa > Chordata > Ceratodontiformes > Ceratodontidae > Neoceratodus > Neoceratodus forsteri. The sequence goes on from CM028131.1 coordinate 453,069,300, forward strand.
AATGTTCCTAAGATGGTAAAAGGCCAGCTTGACGACTGCTGACACCTGATGATGAAGGGTCAGACCATCGCCAAGTACCACTCCTAGGTTACGTACCCATTCAGAAGTGAGAATCTGGGCTCCCCCCAGGACTAAACCAGAGGGGAGCTCAGTCCTCAACCCCTCTGCCCTACAACCCGGGTCCACTACCAAAATCTCAGTCTTTCCTGGGTTCAGCTTTAAACCGCTGGTGCTCATCCAGTCTTGGATTTCAACGAGGCAGCTGTTCAATACTGAGATAGCACTAACCTGATCGGGGGCACAAGACAGGTAGAGCTGGGTATCATCAGCATAACAGTGAAATCTCAGCTCATACCATCTTACAATGTCTCTGAGGGGCGGTATATATACTGCTAATAACATGGGGACAGCACCGAGCTCTGAGGTACCCCGAAAGGCAGAGACAAAGCCCCAGAAGAAAATATACCCGAGACAACTCTCTGCGTTCTACCAGCGAGGAAAGATGTAAACCATCTGAGAACTGTACCAGACAGCCCACAGATGGACCTCAGATGCTCGAGCAGGACCCCATGATCCACAGTATCAAAAGCTGATGATAAATCAAGGAGAACCAAGATGGAACGATGTCTCCAATCTCTCGCCATCAGGAGATCATTGAGCACCTGAACCAGAGCAGTCTCAGTACTATGCCTCTTACAAAAACCCAATTGGAGAGGTTTGTATAAATTATGGATGGTTAGATGGTTATCCAGTTGTGCTGCCACAACTTTCTCAATAACCTTCCCCACAAAAGGGAGGTTAGAGATAGGCCTGTAGTTTGCTAGGTTCTCTGGGTCTAAAGAAGCTTTCTTCAGGAGGGGTATCACCACCCTCTCCTTCAGGGAGCTAGGGAACTCACCTGACTCCAGAAAGCACCGGACAATCCGAGCTAAGACCGGGCCAATCATGTCACTACAACCCAAAATCAGGAAAGTAGGGCCTGGATTTAAACTACAGCAGGTGGGACGCATTGCCTGTACAATCCTCATAATATCTACGAACTCCGGCAGATCAAAGGAACTCCAGAAAACTCTGGGTTCTGCGACATGGCACCAATCAACAGCATCCCCCATAGAGTGAAGCTGGAGGCATTCCTGCCTGATGTCAGCCACCTTATTCGCAAAGAAGCGAGCAATCTCATCACAAGCATTTTGTGAAAAAACTAGACGGAACTGCCGACAGGCTGGGTTGCACAGTCTGTCAACAGTTCTGAAGAGTTGAACCGGTCGGTTCTGTGTGACAGCTATTTCCCTGAACAGGAATTCTGCCTTCTTACAGGAAATTTCTGTTTGATAGAATTTATAATATTCTAACAAAATAAGGTGGTCGGCATATAAGGCTGTCCTCCGCCAACAACACTCCAACTGACGCCCCTGTCTCCGCAACTCCCTTAGAGTCCCATCAAACCAAGGGGCCACAGGGCGACGTGGGAGGGGGCAAACATGGAGAAGAGCAATCAGATCGAGAGCTGAAGAAACAGCCTTATTATAGGCCGTAACTAGCTGCTCAGGATCTGTGCTAGTCTCGCCCAATAATGAGAGGTCAATTACTGCCAACAGGTCTTCAAGGACCACATCCCACAAAGGACGATAACTGACCACCTCCACAGGGGCCGACCTACCCAGGGGGGCCAAAAAATTGAACCCAATGAAGTAATCGTCGGACCAACCAACTGGTTCCACCACCAAGTCGGAGGCCTCGATCTCCAGGAGGAAGACCAAATCAAGAGAGCGACCACCCTTGTGAGTATCTGAGGAAAAAACCTGTGTGAAGCCCAGAGATGTCATCAACTAGAGGAAGTGTTGACCAAAAAACGAGGATTCGTCATTGACCCAGGCATTGAAGTCACCCAGAACCATCAGTCTGGGTGACTCCAATGCCATGTTGACGGCGAAGTCTGCTACTTCCTGCAGGAACAGCTTCTCATCACCTGGTGGACAGTAGATGAGAGCTATCCTGCACCCCACACCAGCTACCATGGTACACCAAAAAGACCCGGCCTCCTCAACTGGTACACTAGTTAGGCCCAATTTGGTCTTGAAACAGACAACCCCCCCCCCGCGGTCCAATCTCGGGCGATGTAAAACCGAGTACTCGGCTGGAACAGCTGCCTCTAAAATAGGGGCAGCGTTCCCATCCAACCAGGTCTCGGTAATGCAAACCAGATCTGCCCTACCAACAAAATATGCAATAATCAAGCTCCACTATCATTCCCTCTCTCTTAGTGCCCAATAGAAACTCTTACTCACTCATATCCTCTGACCTCAATCCCTTAATCATACCCAGGGCCCCCTGGTGTTCTGTGGCAGAATTTTCTGATTTCTGCGGCAGGGCTCCTTGACTTCTGCGGCAACATTTTCTGATTTCTGCTGCATGATTTATTCATTTCTCTGGCAGAATGCAGTCCTGCCATTGGCTAAATATGATGTGATGTCATCGATGACATCATATGCTGAGCATAGAGGAAGGGCTTCAGGATAAATGAGGTGGCAAAGAAAGCCTGACACTATGGAAAAACAGTACATTTATATGAAAATTCACCAAAAACAATGAATTCTGCAGCACTATATATATTCTGTGGCATGATGCAAATTCTGCGGCAAATTCCGCAACCACAGAACTGCAGAATTTCAGGGGCCTTGATCATACCTAGGACCAGGACCAAGTTAGGAGATAAAGCTTTCTCAGTCTCTGCCCCTAAACTATGGAACACTATACCAGCCAATATCAAACACTGTCCAATTACCCATACTTCTGTAAACCTGTATTGCTCCTACCCTTCAGTTTTTTTATTTACTGTAAACATTTGATAACCAGGAAAGGCACATTAAGCCGAGGCTCGTTTCCATGTGCGATCCGGGGGCAGGGGTAAAGGGATTAAAGTACACATACAGTAATAGTACAAAATCAAAATACAAATACAAAAACAAAAGTATATACATGAGTACATAGTATACGGGAGGTGTATATAGGATAAACACTTTTAGATATTTATACAGTACATAGTACACATAAGATATATACAGGATACAGTGGCGGAGCCAGGTTTGGGAGCGTTTGGGAGCTGGGGGGGATTCAGTCAATTCTGGGCTCCACAATGGGCACTAAACAGTGACTAGAGATTATGGTGGGGCACCACTACTCACACTGGGGCAGCCAGGAGGGGCGACCACCCCCAGCCCCCGGCTTTGCCACTGACAGGATAAAACATATGACAACATAGGTAGACAAACTGCATGTATTTAGATTTTAAGAATGGCATGCATTCTGATGATACAGTGCCGGTAGATACAGTGCAACTAAGGCAGGAGCCAGTATGTAGAATACGAACAGAGGGGGAGGGCTGAGATGTGTGCTACTAGATGGGTTTAGTGACAGGAGCAGGCAGGAGGCATAGTTGGTATTTGATAGAGTTGTGAGAGGGAGTGTTTCTAATGACAGGCGGTTGATTGTTCCATAGTGCAGGGAGTCTGTAGGTAAGGGAGGATTTGCCAGCAGTCGAGGAGGGTAAGGGGAGTGAGAAGACGCAGGAATCCCTTGAGCACAGGTGTAAGGTGAAGTAAGTGTTGGTGTTAGCTTCTCAGAGAGGTATGTGGGGAGCAAGCTAAACCAGTATTTGGAAATTAGAGAAAGGGAATGGATGAAACAATGGTGTGACAGGGGTTCTAAATCAAGGGTAGAGAGGAGGGAGCAGTGGTGGGTTCTGAGGGGAGAGTTTGTGGCAAAGCGACAGAAAGCATAAAAGAGGGAATCTAGCCTGGCTAGTGAGGAGGAGGGCTCAGTGCAGAATATTAGATCTGCATAATCAAAAATGGGTGTAATCATTTTAGTAAGCAGTTTGCACCTCACAGGTAGCGGGAGTGATTCTCTATTTCAGTATAATATGCCTAGCTTAGGGCGAAGTTTTGAGGAGATGGCATCGATATGAATTAAGAAATTTAGCTGTAGGTCTAGCCATACTTCTAAATATTTGTAGGATGTGGCAGCATTTAGAGGGGCTCCATCCAGGGAGGTGATTGCCAGGAGAGGGTGGGCTCTTGCGATCTTTTGAGCTGACCCGAAAGTCATGGAAACTGTCTTAATTTTGCTGATTTTAAGTAGGTTATCTTGGAACCAGGCATGCATAGAGAGGATGTCCTGTTGTAGAATTGCTTTAACCTCACTAAGAACTGGGCCAGATGTGAAGAGAATGGTATCATCTGCGTACATGTGAATGAGGGATCTTGAACAAACAGATGGGAGGTCGTTGATAAATAAGAAAAACAAAATGGGACCAAGGATCGAGCCTTGGGGCATGCTGGTGAGTATGGGGGGAAGGGTATGACGTTTGCGATTCTGACAGATTGGAGCCTGTTTTCAAGGTATGATTTCAGCCAGTGAAAGGTGGGGGAGGGGGGCTAGCCCTGCTACCTCGAGTTTATTTAGAAGCAGGGGCTGAGAGACTGAATCGAAAGCCTTTGCTAGGTCTACAAAAACAGCAGCAGTGAAATGGACTTGATCAGCTGCAGAGTGAATATGTCCTGTGACATGGAGAAGGGAGGATATAGTGGAATGGTGCTTTCTAAAACTGGATTGGTATGGGGAGAGAATGTTACAGGCTGTGAGAAAATTGGTTGGCCTGGATTGTACCAAGGTTTCTTGAAGTTTTGCAAGTGCTCGGAGGAGGAAGGAAACTGACCGGTAGTTGCCAGGCACAGAGGGATCACCGCCCCCTCTAGGAGTAGGACAACACAGGCTGTTTTCCAGGCTTGTGGGACTGTGTTGCAGGAGAAGGACAAGTTTAATATGAAAGTGAGTGAAAGGGCAAAGGCACGGGCTGATATGCGCAGGAGACTATGGTGGATGCCATCTGGGCTAGATTTTGAAGGGTTTAGGGATTGGATGGCTTTCCGCATCTCAGCAGTAGCGGGAGCAGGTCAGAAAGTATTTTGAAGGGGATTATGTGGGGCCATTTTAGTGCTATGCGGGGGGGTAGGATTGACTGGGAGGGGCACAGGTGGTGAAGAATTTATTTAGGGTTTTGGCTGTGATGCCAGGGTCAGATATAGTTTGGCCATTTTGTTTGAAAATGGGGCTATTGGTACGGGGCAGGTCAATGATGGAGTGGATCATCTTTCAGAAGGAGGTGGGATGCACGGTGCTAAGATGGGACATGAAGTAATTGGCCTTAGCATGCTTTATAGCTTTTGTGCAAGCATTCCTGATGGTGTTGTAGGTTTGTATGGATTGAGTAATCAGAGAGGATTAAAAGAGAGACCAGTACTTGTGATGGGATTTGCAGATGGCAATTACTGGGGTAGAGATCCAAGGGTAGTGTCATATTTTGACTCTGACTTTCACCACAGGGGTATGGAAGTCCCAGACATGTGTGAAGATTTGCAAGATGTGGGCCAGGGTTGTGTCAACGTCAGGAGCAGAGTAGACTGGATTTCAGTCTGCGTGATTCAGTTCGCTGAGGAGAGAGTTGGAGTCGAGCAAGTTGACAGAGTGTATGTTAATGTATTTGGGGGCTGATTTAGGTAGTTGAGTTTTCCTGGTACAGTGGGTGATGCGGTGGTCACTTAGGGCTGCATCAAGGACCCCAACCGGGTAGATTCTATGAGCATGAGAAGAGAGGATCCAATCAATGAGAGTGGCTGTTGGAGTGAGTATTATAGTGGGTGGGCTCAGTAATTGATTGGTTGAGGTTGTAAGATTCAATTCTGGAGGTGGCAGGCTTAGAGGAAGAGGAGGAGAGCCAGTCAAGGTTGAAATCACCCAGCAGTAGAAGTTCACCCAAGGTAACAAGGGGGGTAGTGTAGAGATGCATGTGATGAGTGTGTCCTGGGCAAGCTGAGGGGAGGTGTATATCACCCCGATGAAGATAGGAAGAATAGCTGGTAGAGGTAGTTGGGTGAGGATTAATTTGTGAGAGCTGAGGCAGGATTCTTGTTTGGTAACTGTACAAGAGAGGGATTGCCTTATAAGAATCGAGGACCCCCCCTTCCTGCAGTCTTGCCTAATAAGTGAATAGTCAGGGAACACCAGGGAGGAGGCTGGACTCGTAGAGGACAACCATGTTTGAGAAAGGCAGAGAATATCAGGGGAATGTTGAGTGAGCCAACTGTTTAATAGGTCTAGTTGGGTAGTAGACTTCTGATGTTTATATGCATGATTTTAGAGCAGAAGATTGAAGCATGCTGATCCACGGGGGAGGGGACTAGGCTAGTTCAACATCACCTGCCAGAAGCAGGACTAGTAAGGTCATAGAGAATTTGGCCAGGAGTTTTCACCCCCTTGTGGTAATGGGGGAGTTTGACGCAGTGCGGGAGCATTTCATTAGTGTAGTGCTGGATGTCACCTGTGCTGGTAAGACACAGGTGGAGATCATGTGAAAGGAGGGGAGCAGCGAGGGGAGAGGTGATAGTGCATAGGGTGTTAGATGGTGCATTTGGGTGAGGGGGCAGTGGGGGCAGAGAGAAAGGCAGGGTTTATACAACTAGAGTGGAGGGGTTGGGGTGGAGGAAAGCTGTTATGAGATGAAATAGAGGAGCAGGAGTACTGTATCTGCGTGCATGGTGGTAAGTTGAGGTTAGGGTAACTGTACTATGTGGCATGGGGAGACAACAAGAGTCACTGAATATAGCAAGTTAGGGGAATTGGATCAGTGGATATAACAAGTTAGGGGAATAGGGCTTCAGGTATTACCAGTGCTGGAGATTTGACACTGTGTATCTTTGAACTGTATGAGGGCTCAACAGCGGCCTTTAGTGGCCATACAGGTACACCACCTGGTGGGAGGGGAAGGCAAGATTATTAAATAGCAATCTTGCAGGTGCAGGGGGGAGGTACAAAGCAGAATGAATAGGATATACCAAGAAGGGGGTTGGGAGGGGCTGAGGTACTAATAAATTGTACCAGCTGGAGACACTACAGAGAGATTGGCCTAATGGTCAGTGCAGTGAGCTATGGATGGATTCAGCATTACAGACAAAGGGTATGAATCCTGCACAGAGATCGGAAGGAAGTAAATGCTAGTGAGTGGCTGGGGACATGAATGGGTGGGGAAGCTGAGGGAAAGGCAGTAAAAGGGTATTGAGATTTATACTGGAAAACTGAGGAGGATATAGATTAGCAGCAGAGACCTCTAGTGGCTTAATTGTATAAGCTGCTAATGGTGTATAAGGGAGCTAGTAAAAGACACGTGGCACTGCAGGACCCATAAGTGAGATGCTTGGCATTGATGGGCAGGCAAAACAGGGAGAGCTCAGAGGCATCCCGCATGTAGCTTGGTACTGGTTTGGTGACGGCTGGCAGCTGTGGATGTTGGAGGGGGGATCCTTATGGTTTCCTGGCCCTAACAGACTGCCTGAAAGAAAAGGGAGACAAGTTATATGGGGTACAGTAGAGGATTAAGGGGTCTTGGCAAAACAAAGGGGTGGGAAACGGCAAGAGATGGGGAGGAAGGAAAGAGACAGACAATGACGGAGTACAAGCAACACAGCAGGGATAATTCCAGCTCATATAACCAATGCGCAGAACAATCTTATAGGAGACAGATTAATTTAGGACATTCACAATGGCATGAGCAAACAGCCTTAAGGTAACAAATCAAACTAGGGTAAAAACAGGCAAACAGGAATAAAATCAATAAACCATGCACTGTAACAATCCTTTTGCCTATGCATTCATAATAACACTTCTGCACTTCCTATTTTGTATAAATGCTAGGATGAATGTACACCTGTTTTAAACCTCATGTTTTAACCAGTTGTAATATTATTCTAATGTTTAACCATGTCATTGTCATACATTGTATTGTTTACTGGTTGTATTCTTCAAGGTAAAGCCTGAAAATAGGCAAATGCTTGTCTAGTGTACCTTACCAGACTAATAAAAACTAACTAAATGAGTGAATATTATATTCACATTCTAGATATTTGGGTATTCGTTAATGTGCAGTAGTTTACTTACATGGGGGGCTAAGTATTTCCCTCAGCAGGTAGCCAGGGCTAATCTCCTTGCCACTCTTTCTCCATATTTCCAATTTTTTCCTGGCCACCACCACCTTTCATGGTGTACCACAGAGATGTAACATTTCCTAATTATCAGCACTGGCACTATGCCAGGAGCTGACAGCATCTTTTCCATGTACCCTACCCCATCCTGACTTCCCCTTGTTCCCCCAAATCATGAAATCTACATTGCTGTGCATCTTTGAGCCTGTTCCTTGATTTTAGGGGGCTAGTACCCATGAAGTCTAGCTAGCCTATCATGCCCCCCACCCCACCTATGGCATGCCCAGCCTGCTCTGCTCCAAAATATTTCCTAGCTTAACATGCAGAGTGAGTGAACATGAGCTGTCTCAAGATCACAAGGGAGGGGGCAGGGCATTGACTGCTAATTAAAACCCAAAGGTACCATGCTCTAGACCAGGGCAGGATGCGAGTGTTAGGCTATGAGTCAGATTTAAACAACAAGCAACACAATACAATCACACTTCAGAGCCAGGAGTTTTACCCTGCAGTGAAGATGAATGTGGAAAAATACACATACAATCCTGTATCTTTGTAATTCTGTTTTATTTCGGCCTAATGGGCAAACCAAGTGAAGTGGTCCGTAGATTCAGGTGCCACAGTGCTGACACTGTTACCCTGCCCTCTCTCTCATGATTGTGGGCCAAATTGCTTGTAAATTCATAAAGTTGAACTAATAGAAGTGAAGTAGACTGGGCACATTGAGAGAGGGCAGCCAACTAGCTAGTTGGGATTCATTGGGAAAATAGAGGATCAGGGTCAAGAGGGGCACATAATTGTGTGTTTCATGGTTGGGGGGAAGGGTGAGCTTGCTAGAGAAGGTGGGTCATGGAAAAGATGCTGTTAGCTCACAGCATTGTACTGGGAGCCTGCAATTTTAAACTTTTTAATGGTTCTATGTCATAACGGCGATCGCAGAATAGCGTTTGCTATTAGGGCAAGTGTACATTGCCAAAAATGAATTATGACGATGTACACTAGCAGCAACTAGAAAACCAGTGATTGTTTTTCTATGCTATACATGGGGCTGCACCCCTCACAGCCCCATACTTAAGGATTTTCAACTCCTGGGGGGTGCATGTCAGGGTGTGTTTGTAAAACTTAAAAAAAAAATAAAGTACCCCGACCCAATGCAAAAACTCAATCATGCCCAGAATCAAACCTGGCACCCTCCCAACCCCAGCCCACCATCTACCCACCATGCCATATGGCCAGCTTGGTGGCTGATCACCTCACTACACACCACATACCCTCCCTCCCCTTCCACCCATCATGCAACATGGTCCCTCCCCCCATGCGTGCATGTATATACAGCGACATCCTGTCGCTGTAGTTGCCTTCCCCTATGTCCGGTTGCCACCCTACCAGGTAGCTCTGTACACAGGTGCCGTGATTGAGTCACCCTCTTTGCAAGCACTCAATCGCAGTCATGTTGTACAGGGTATACCTTTTTTAACATCTCTGTGATACAGTATAGAAGGAGGAGATAAGAGAAATGACTGGAGAGAGAGGTAGTGTGTCCAGGAGATCATTTCTAGCCATCTGGGGAAGGGGAACAGCTTGTTTTGTTTTTTTAAATTCTTAAATACCTGTGCACAATTATGAATAGTGAAAGCTATTCATTACTCAGATGAATATTAGGAAAGCCTAATATTTATGGTATTCAGAAATTAATATTCAGACACTTTAGCCTCCGGATATTTAATTATCACTCTATGTCACATACACGCTACACAAGCCTAGGGACCCAGAGAGCAAAGGTTGAAGCAAATCCCAAAGAAAGATTTCTAGATGGCTGCAGAGAGTGGAAATGTGATGTGACAAACTTGATTCAGTGGTATATACATGCAAGAATTTCACTTTAAGAACTGTACATATTAAAAAATGAATGCATGTTCCATAGGAAACAAGTTATAATATATGAATAGCTATAATGTATGAATAAGTTTTCATTTTATCAAATATTATTACCTATAGCCATGGATAGAGATGCAGTGAATTTAAAATCCGCCGGTGAAGTGAACGCGAAGTGGTCACTTCACCTTGTCACTTCCCTACACGGAGTGCCCCATAGGAAAGGCTCCCTTCGCCTTTTATTATTACTTCGCGTTGTCATTCCGCCTTCAATGCGAAGTAAGGCGGAGTGACAATAATGCTGGCAGCATCTCACCCACACAGTCACCAGAATGAATGTGCATCCCCAAAGTGCTACTGTCTTGTGTTCAGAAAACTCCCCAGTGCAGACGAAGTGAAATGAGAGTGTAACAAGAAATGCCAAGTCTCCCAAAATTAATGGCACACTCAGTCATGCGCGCAGTGGTCAGCTCAACACACAGAGTCACCAGAATTAATGTGCATCCCCAAAATGCTACTGTCTTGTACCCAGAAAATTCTCCAGTGCTGATGAAGTGAAATGAGAGCGTAACAAGAAATGCAATATCCCAGAATTAATGGTGCCATGCAAACGCACAGACAGATTAAGATTGCGCTGCACACTCAAGGGATGCATACGAAAAGGCACAACAACACGTAACCAGTGCTTACAAGTCACAAATCCACATCTGAAAAGGAATACATTTTGCCAGTTGGGGGATTAGTGCATGGCAGTAACAATCCTCTACCAGTAAAGATACCACAAAGCAGTATAAAAAATTCATGCAGGTGCCTTGGATAGCAGGTTCACACTGCTGCAATTATTCTGTAACACGATAAAAGGTGTCTGATTTAATGGCACACATCGCACACACACTCACACGCACACTCAAGTAATGTGTAACAAATTGAAAACCTTTAGTAATATAACCAAATGTTTTAAACAGACATATTGTACACTGCTGCACCACAACACTCAGCAAAAAATGTCAAGAATTACTGAAAATATTACTGTGTGTACATTAACACAGTTATACAAGAAAAATATAACCAAAACAGAAAGACTGCCTTTTTCTCCAGTTATTCTACCTGCACCACAAATATGCCCCTCCCCCAAAGCAGACTTCACAGTACACAGACTGACTGTTCTAAATTAACATTCAAAGTCCTCACACAACATTAAACACTCGATGATATGAGCACAGAAGGGTTTTCTACAATTGATGTACTAAATTTTGAGCAAAAAGTATTTCTCAAAAAGGCATTTTAAATAGCTTTTAGAGGTTTTGAATCACAGAGCTCTGAGAGCAAACTGTCTCCAGCTACCACTGCACACACACTACTCAGGCCAGAACTGAGGCTGTGCCGAACAATCTAGAGCCCATGTGACCTGCAATCCCATGAATAACTGCAGAATTTCATTTGGATTACAGGGTGAAGTGAGGTGAATTACATTGATTTCAGTGTACTTCGCCTTAAAATTGGTGAAGAAGTGGTTTAGGGAAGGCGGAATAATGCAAAGTCATTGCTTTCAATGGACTTTGAGTTCCTCATTATGAAGCAAAGTACTCTGCTTCACATTGTGGAGTTCTCCATGGATTCCATGTTACTCAGTGAATCACTTCACAGAGCAAATTGGGGCCACTTCGCCCACCACTACATACAGTACTGTAACTCACATGTTGTACGGAAAGGAACGCAAATGCCTATGGCTGTACTTCCCCGATGGCCTGTAGCACAAAACTCCCAGACTTAAAAATGCTTATTAATAAGTACAATGGTGGAGTGGTGAAGCCTGGAGAGATACTACAAAACATGTTTACAATACATCCAAGTAACTAGTAAAAAAATTAATGTTGTGATTCGTGACGTGATCGTGAATTGTGATTTGTGACTGTGATGATGAAGAATGTGATTCGGTGTCGATGGTGTGAGATAACCAATATGAAAATTGTATTGGGAACTCGAATGCCTACAGCTGTACTTCCCCAATGAGCTGTAACACAAACTCTCCGACTTAAAAACGCTCATTAATGTGTACAATGGTGGGGTGGTGAAGCCTGGAGAGATACTACAAAACAGGCTTAAAATATATCCAAGTAACTAAAGAAAAAATTTATGTTGTGATTAGTGACGTGATCGTGAATAGCGATTTGTGACTGCACCTGTGAATGTGATGATGAAGAACGTGATTTGTATCACGAGTGACTCATGATGATGTTCCTGACTTGAAAATGCATATTAATGAGTACAATGTTCATGCAGAATTATGCACCACACCTGTCCAGTACTCTGAAAGGAAGCCAAAGAAACAATTGTGACTTAAGTTATAGATGGAGATTGGGCCCTAAAGAGATGCAAATGCACAGACAGATTAAGATTGCGCTGCGCATTGAAGAGATGAAGATGCAAAGGCACAACACCTAACCAGTGCTCACCATCAGAAATTCAAATCTGGAAAAGAATACCTTTGCCGGTTGGGGAGGGGTGTGGGGGAGGTCAGTGTACTGCACCGCTGCAGTAACAGTCACTAGTACTAGTACCAGTAAAGATACCACAAAGAAGTACAAAAATCACACAGCTGCAGTGGATAGCAGGTTCACATTGCTGAAACTGTTATGTGGCACAATAAAAGGTGTCTGATTTGATGACATGTGTCACACACATACTCACACACACACTAAGTAATGCATAGCAAATTGAAAACTTCAGTAATATAACCACATATTTTAAACAAACTAAAATTATGCACTGCTGCACCACAACAATCAGCAAAAAAATGGCAAGAATTATTAAAAATATTACTGTGTGTACATTAACACAGTTATACAAGAAAAATATCACCAAAACAGAAAGCACTGTCTTTTTCTCCAAGTTAATCTACCTACACCACAGATACACCCCTCCCCCAAAGCGCACTTCCACTGTCTCTCAGTACACAGACTGAATGTTGTGCATTAACATTCAAAATCTACACACAAACAATAAATGCTCGATGATATGAGCACAGGAGGGTTTCCTATAATCGATGAACTAAAGTTTCAGCAAAAAAAAATGACTCAAAAAGGCTTTTTTAACAGGTTTTAGAAGGTTTAAATCACAGAGAGCTCTCAGAGCAGATTGTCTCCTACAGCATCCTACACACACTACCCCAAACTGAGGCTGTGCAGAACAATCTAGAGCCCATGTGACCTGAAATCCCATGAATCACTTCAAAATTTGCCTTTGGAGCTTAAAAACAAGGTGAAGTGAGGCGAAGTACATTGTTTTCAATGTACTTCACCTTAAGAATTGGTAGAGTAGTGGTTTAGAAAGGCAGAGTAATGCGAAGTCATTGTTTCTAAAGGACTTTGCGTTACCCATTATAACGCGCAGGACTCCGCTTCGTGTTGTGGAGCACTCAGCGAATTCACTTTCATTCCGCGAATCACTTCATGGGGCAGATCGGGGCCACTTCGCCCACCACTAGCCATGGAGTATATGTCACATCCTTCTAAACGAGCTGTAGCCATTCCTCCTTTGAGACAGCCACTGCTGGATCTGGATGAAAAAAAGACGCAAATGGGATAATTCCAATAGAAATCAACCTACCAGGAATAAGCTACTAAGATGTTTTATTTCCTTCGCATAGTAACATACTCACAACATTTGAATGTAACAATGTAGAGGAAACAAAAACTTTAACCCCCAAGATTTGCATGGCTCTCAGGCTTCTTCAGGTGGCCTGCTGAATCAGGGCAGAGTCTTGTGGTCTGGAGCAGACTTGGCTTTTCCTAATGTTTTCATGCCTAACTCCTTTCTCATCCCTGGAGATCTTCCCATTACCCTGTGCCAATGTAATGACATGTGAAGAATATGCAACCACATTATTCAAATTGCTGCAGTGACCATAGTGTGTGGGGGTGGCAGGGGCAGGGGCAGGGCAGACAGAGAGGCAACCTTTCCTACCTTCTGCAAGATCTTGGGGTTCTTCAGAGCAGAGGAGCTTACAAGGTATGGCAGCAGGCAAGGTTTGTTTGTGGTCACACTGGCAGATGGCACCAGAACAGGCCAGCGTATTAGCTTCGGCCTATGAGTGGCAGAGTCAGACAGGTAGGCAGGATTCAGGGGGACAGTCTCACAAAGAAATTCTCAAAGTTCCACACTTCAGTTCTTTTTTCCGAAGTGATGTTTATTTGTCAATTTATTTACTCCAATGGTTTAACATTTGCTTAATGGCTTATTCAGTAAGCTTTTTAATTCATCACCACTTTCTAAAAATAGAAAATAATTAAGTTTTCTTATTTGGTTACTTTATTACAATTGTATTAATAAATTTAACCATAAAGGTTAGTTGTTTTTTTTTGTGTGTGTGTGTTACGTTTTAGTTATGTCAAGCTCTACCCGAGCTGTTGATACCATTTCTTTTCTGTTTCTTGTCTTTTAAAAAGCAAATGCATAACTGTTTTTCAATAATCTTAAATTAATTTGTATCGTATATTAAAACATCTGAGTTTCACATACCAGCTGCCTTAACACCATGTGCAATCTCTTTTAATTCAGCTGTTTCTGGCCTTTCTCCCTTATAACCTCCTGCCATGAACACCAAGTACCTGTCTGTAATTTTGCTTTTACAGTTTTGCTCTCTTTCAGTGGTTTCAGTTTCCCCATTTTTATGTTGGCGCGCTTGTGCAGTCAACATCTTGCGGCAGTGGGGATTTGGGGGCACGGTCGCTGTTGGGCGAATGCAGGGCACGCACCAGTAGGTGCATCCCCTCATTCCCCACCAGTCGGCATGCCGGTGCCACCATACATACAAAACTGTGGCGAGACATCTAAGAAAAGGTCCGCTGCAATCTGAGCAAAGCTCGTCAAACGTAGCGGGCCTTCCCTTGACGTGCTCACCATGTTATGCACATGGCGGCACACTGGCTGCCAAACTGCCAACTTCAGGGGTGCCCAATTACCCTGTTGGTTACCTCTGCCTATGTGCTGACGAGGATCCCTTCCCGTCAGCATAAATCACCCCACTTGCTTTGTGCTGACGGGGCCCAATCCCAGTCGGCATAACATCCGTGTTGTGTGCGGCCGGGGTGCCCGATCCCCATCGGCTACAGAACCCCAACAGTTAGGTGGCTCGCTGGGTGCCCCCAGCGTGCCAAATCTAAAAAAAAACTGTCCCCGTTGTCTAATTTTTTCCCTGTAAAATGAAACGGTCCTCGTAGTCTCCCTGCCCCCACCGCACCCACCCTCTGTGCCCCTGCCTCCCCACCCCTCCCTCACCCCATACTTACCTCTGCAGTCCGGTGTGATGCTCTTCGGTGGACTGGGAACATGTCTGCACTCTTCAAAGCCGACCGCAAACTGAAGAAATGCCAGTAAGCTGTATAATGGAATAAATAGGGTGTTTTCAACTTTGCTGCATATCTCAGGCATTTTTGGGAATTTTGGCCCCAAATTTTCAACATGGGGTTTTTGGGACCCCTCCTCATGAATTCTTGCACTGTCATGGCGTTATTAGGTCCTGAAAGATGATTTCGAAGTCACTGCGTGGAATCACCTTTTGGGGCTGAGTAATGAAATGACAGTGCCACTGTTTATGAGGAGGGCTCTCAAAAACTGTATGTTGCAAATTTGGTGGAAAAATTCCAAAAATGACTGTTTTATGAGCGCTCATTGTGCAGTTGCTACGCACGCTCATAAGTCAGCGAATTCATAATATTTTCACACCAGATTCTCAACATTGGCATATTACCACACCTTCTTGTGAACTGTATAGCTGTCATTTTTCACATCCTGGCCGAAATGTGTTTTCACACTTCCAGCACAGAATAGCGCGGTCGCTGTGCGAAATCAGTGTTCAGGACACATTGGGAAAATGACAGTGACACTGTTCATGAGCCGAGGTCCTAAAATTCCTGTTTTGAAAATTTGGTGACAATACTCCATAAAATGACTGTGTTATGAGCATGCGTTGCGCAGTTTGCACGCACGCTTGTAAGTTCGCAAACTTAAAATATTTTCACTCCAGATTTTCAACAATGCCATTGTTATGCACCTCCTAATGAACAGTACAGTTGTCATTTTTCACATACTGACCAAAATCTGTTTTCGTAGTTCCAGCGCAGAATAGCGCGGTCACTGTGGAAAGCCCGTGTTCGAGACACATTATGAAAATGGCAGTGACACTGTTCCTTAGCAGATGTCCTAAAATGCCTATGTTGAAAATTTGGGGATGAAAGTCAAGAAAATGAGTGTTTTACAAGTGTGCATTGCGCAGTTTGCACGCACGCTCGTGACTCTGTGAATTTGTAATAGTTTCACTCCAGCTGTTGATCACTGGCATTTTTCCATGCCTCCTTATGAACAGTACAGCTGGCTGAAATGTGTTTTCGCATGTCCAGCACAGAACTGCATGGTCACTGTGCGAAATCAGTTTTCAGGACGGTTTGAGGAAATGACGGTGACACTATTCATGAGCAGAGGTCCTAAAATGCTTATGTTGAAAATTTGGTGCCTAAAGTCCATACAATGACTGTGTTGCAAGTGTGCATTGCGCAGTTTCCATGCACCCTTGTAACTTCGTCAATCTGCAATATTTTCATGCCACATTTTCACCACTGCCATTTCTGCACACCTCCTTATCAACAGTCCAGCTGACATTTTTCACAGCATGCCCAAAATGCGTTTCCACAGCTGTGGTGCACAATGGCATGCTCACTGTGCAAAATCACCTTTTGTGACACATTAACAAAATCAAAGCGTTATGCATCTCTAGCTCCGCCACTGCCAATGCCAGCGCAACAACATTCGGCACTGGCAAATGTTTGTTTGTCTTAATCTGTGTAGTTAAAGGGTTCATAGAAAAAGATATTTACTTAAGCAAGCAAACTTTGTTTGACATTTCAATTCTTTCACTCACCTGTTTGGTTTCTGATCCAGTTCTTCATAGAGACAGGAACTGACATCAGTACAGGACTCTCTCTTGAGACACGGAAGAGCTTGACATCTTGTGATCCACCTGAGTCATGCTACCTGCATGCACATTCTCACACATTGGGTTGCTAAGCAACCTACTATGCAGGTCTAGCCTGCCAGCTTGCCTAGCTTACTCTCAGCACTCCGTTTAGGATTCTAATGTGACATTCAACTTTTTTTTCTGAAAATATTCTCATTGCTCTACTCACATATTCCTCAATCTATTTTTTGAATCAGTTTTCATTTTAGTGTGCATTTATGTACAGTTGTCAAAATCTGCGAATCACACTATAGAGTTCAGTTAAACATTAGTATTCAATATTCTGTGCTCCACTTTAAACATTTTCTACTTACATTCTACAGTACTTCATGTTTACTGTGTGAAACCCACATAAATACTCTACTTTTACTGATTTTAATACTCCCGAAGCATGTGTTTGAATGCAGCAGTACATTTCATGTACTTAATTTTGTACCAGTCCTTTACCATTTCACCATGCACAATATCATATACAATATACAATACAATAAATGATTTGCAGAAGATGTAGGGGCTATCCACCTAAAGAATAAGATTCATAGTAATTCATATATCAATCTACTATTGACAGTTGGGTTAAATTTCAATCTAAGTCCAGGGCTAAAGTTACAATGATAAAAATGCTCCAGTGGCAGAGCACTTTAGAGAACGTGCCCACAGTGGTGGCACACTATGGTTCTGGGGATTAGAACAAGTAGCCAAACCTCAAAGAGGAGGAGATTATAATAAGCTACTAGAAAAAAACTTGTATTTGTTGGTTATATCACATGGATGCTTTAAATCCACAAATAGAAATGAATAAAGAGAGCAACTGGACAACGTTTGGTAATTTCATGTGAATCTTGAGCATATTAGTTCAGCAGCATGTGAGAGGGATGTGAATCCATGAGTTTCACATCAGCTTCATGTGGAGCAATATTGACCCAGTTGTAAATAGTACATTGATATATGAATTACTTTGAATCTTATTGTTTGGGTGGATAACCTCTATATTGTCTGTCAGTCATTTATGCTATTCTATATGTGTGAGTAGAGATATTAGAACATTATGAGAAATAAAAGCAGTTGAAAATCACATTAGAGTCCTAAAATGAGTGCTGAGAGTCAGTGAGGGAAGCTGTCAGGCTAGACCTGTATAGTGGGTTGATTAGCATCATATCATGTGAGTACATGCACACATGGAGTGTGGGTCACATGATGTCAACCCCACACTTACTCAAGAAGTAGTTCTGTACTGATGTCCATTCCTGTCTGCATGAAGAATTCATCTGAACACCAAAGAAGTGAGTGATAGAACTGAGATGTCAAATAAATAGAAAAGTTTACTTGTTTAAGTAAAGATCTTTATCAGTGAACTTTTTAACTACACAGATAAAGCCATATGTTGGAGAACTGAAAGTGTTGAAAGAGAGCAAAACTCCAAAAGCAAAATTGTAGACAGGTACTTGGCATTCACGGCTGGAGGTTATAAAGGCATAAAGTCAAGTCAAGTCAAGTCAAATTTATTTAAAAGACGCCCAATCCCGGAGGCTCTGGGCACTGTACAAATTTTTAAAAGAGCATAATACATAAAATAAATAAAATAACAGATAATGGGTACATCATAGTCTAATGTAGTCTAAACATCAAAAGCCTGAGAGAATAAAAAAGTTTTCAGGCGGATCTTAAAGATATTTACAGTCGAGGCCTCTCTGACCATAGCTGGTAATAGGTTCCATAGGGTGGGAGCCGCAACGCTAAAAGCTCTATAACCGGCTGACTTCAGCCTCGCCCTAGGAACGGTCAGGAGGCCACTACTGGAGGATCGAAGAGGGCGGACAGATGGAACAGGTGTCAGGAGGACTGACAGGTAACCAGGGCCCTGCCCGTGTAGGGCCTTAAAGGTGAGAAGACCCACCTTAAAGAGGACTGTCCACTTGACCGGCAGCCAGTGAAATTCACGCAGTACCGGTGTAATATGGCAAAATTTATACTGCCCAGTCAGTAACCGGGCAGCTGTGTTCTGCACCAGCTGCAGTCTGCGGAGAAGTCCTCCTGTGACCCCGAGATAGAGCACATTACAGTAGTCCAGCCTAGATGTGACTAAGGCATGTATCAAGGTAGGGAGGTCCAGAGATGGAACAAGGGGCCTAATCCTGGCAATGTTTCTGAGATGGAAAAAACAGGTACGAACCACGGAAGATACTTGAGTCTCCATGGTCAAATTCCTATCCAGAATCACTCCAAGACAACGCACCCTAGAGGAGGCCTTCAATGAGACAGTCCCAAGAACAAGTCCAGTTGCTGAATCAGAGACCTCCATATCATGAACTCTGTTTGACTCCACTACCAATACCTCCGTCTTGTTAGGGTTCATACTCGCAACCAGCTGGAGGCCATCCAGTCACTTATCTCGGTCAGACAGATGTTTAGCACATCCACTGCATTGGATGTTCCTGGGGCAAAGGAAAAGTATAGCTGAGTATCATCAGCATAGCAATGAAAACTCAGACCATACCTCCTAATGATCCCACCCAGGGGCAGCATATACACTGCGAACAACATTGGGGCCAGTACCGAACCCTGAGGGACTCCGCACGGAAGGAGATTGGGTGTAGATGAGAAGTTACCCATCATAACCCGTTGTCTCCTGTTTGTAAGAAAGGACTCAAACCAGTTGATGACAGTACAGGTGAGTCCACATAAATCCCTAAGGTGAACTAGCAACACACTATGGTCCACAGTGTCAAATGCCGAAGAGAGATCGAGAAGAACAAGAATTGTCCTGTCCCCCCAATCTCTAGCCCTGAGGAGATCATTCTGCACCCATACAAGAGCAGTTTCTGTGCTATGTCTGGCCTGAAAAGCCGACTGGAATGGATCGTACAACTCATGATCACGAGGTGCTCTTCCAATTGAAGCGCTACCACCTTCTCCACCACCTTCCCCAAAAATGGGAGGTTGGAGATTGGACGGTAATTCGCCATTATCTCTGGGTCCAAAGATGGTTTCTTTAAAAGGGGTCTCACCAGAGCCTCCTTCAAGGCATCCAGAAAGACTCCCTCAGATAAGGAACACCGTACGATCATGGCGAACACTGGGCCAACAGAGCCAATGCATCTCATTAAGAAACACGTTGGCACTGGGTCCAGTTCACAAAAGGTATGCCTCAAATTGGTTGCTACCTCAATAACCTCACTTGCCTCCACTGGTCTGAACTCCCCCCAACTTGGCGGAGTGCACTCAGAACACATCTGGCGACCACTGTTAGCTATGGTATTGCTAGCTGAAGAGGCATCCCGCCGGATCGTGGACACCCTGTCCGAGAAGAACCGAGCAAACTCCTCACAATCTTCAGTGGAAAAAACCCTCCTAGGCTGCAGGCAGAGAGGATGAAGAAGTCTGTCTACAGTCTGGAAGAGTGAAGCTGGTCGATTCTTCCCGGCAGCAATCTCCTGGACAGGAACACTGCCTTCTTATGATTGATTGCCTCCTGATCGCCGACGATAGTGCGTCACAGAGGACCAGTCTGTCCACCTCCAGGCGGGATCCTCTTCAGCAGCGTCCATCTCTCGACCCATCCTCTTCATCTCCCTGAGGTCCCCAACGAACCATGGGGACCTCAGGTATGAGGTTCTGGGTCATACACGGACAGAGTCGCGAGGGTTGATGGTGTCAGAGCACCTTATTATAGGTGTCAACGCCACCAACTCCTCTGAAGCATGCAGCACCCACACTAGATAATTTAGCTGCCACCAAAAAACCCTCAGGGTAAGACCCACAAAGGGCGACAGCTAATCATCTCAGCAGGGCAAGGGCTTACGGAGCCCCAAATGTGAACTTCACTGTGCAGTGATCGGACCAAGAAACCGATCAATCCGAGATCAGTGATCTCAAGCCCCAGTGAAAACACCAGGTCCAGCATGTGCCATCCTGGTGGGTGGTGTAGCGACCTCGTCAGTCCCAGAGAGGACATACTCCGCAAAAAGTCGCCGCCGCATCTTTGATCACCATCATCCACCCAAACATTGAAATCCCCCAGAAAAATACATCTGGGGGATCCCAATGTTTCACCAGCAGTGAACTTGGCAAACTCCTGCAGGAAACTCCCCATTGGGCCAGAAGGGCGATAGGCGAGGAAAATCCTGCAGCCAGCGCCGAGACCACCACGGATAGCCGCACACTCAAAAGAACCCGGAGCTTCCACTGGGTGCACGGTGAAGGTCAGACCAGATCTAAAACAGATGGCTACACCGCCACCCCTGTGATTCACTCTGGGGCAGTGTATCACGGTGTACCCTGGAGGGACTGCAGCCTCAAAAATAGGGCCTGCATCATCACCCACCCAGGTCTCCGTAATGCAAGCCAGATTGACCGATGAAATCAAGGCAGCAACAATTGCCATCTTGTTCCTGATCGACCTGGCATTGCACAACACTGCTCTCCGAGGATTGGAGGGTGGTGCAGCCCCACAGGCTACCTGGCCACTCGGACTGGTGGACTCCCTGGGGACGAGCTGGAAATAGTTGAGTTGTAGGAGAGTGGACCTGGTGTTAAGGTGGAGGATGTTTGAAATACCGATATTTTCATTAAGTGATAACATTCAGATAGCTGGAGTATATTAAGGATTATACGCGAGGCATCTCCTCTCAACCAATCACAGTTAAGAACTACTGCCAATTATTCTCCCACAAACTGCATGTCTGATCCCCCAGAGTCATTTATTCATCTTCACCCCTTCCACAGTCATTTAATCACACACTAAAGACATGCCCACAGTAATTTAATCAATGTCTAGCAAGGTCTTTCTACTACCCGAATGAATTATCACAAACCGCCATGTCTGAACCTGCACTGCTCACATACCATTCTCCTGACCGCTTGAATGCTCCTACCTAAACGTCATTTTTTTCTAGTCATCACTCATAAATATATAGTATAATAATTTTCTAGCATTTTAAAATTGACTCCACTTTTAAAAAAACACAATTTTATCCCACATTTGTTCACTGATGTACAAGACTATCACTCTGTCCATGCGCATTAACTTGACACACATGCGCATGCCCACAGTCCCACTTTCATTTCAGTGATTACATTAACCATATATCTTCTTTCTTAAAACCCGACTCATTTCTATTTAATCATAAAACCATCCACAGTCATGTATGTAGCATACAATTCAACCTGACCTCCCTGTTTCCATGACCACTGCGCTCTCTGAATAAAATGTTATTCCTTGTCAGCAGTGGTTACTCACAGCCTCAATTGCCATACGCAACCCTGCCACAACCTCCTGCACCAGTAATATCGGAGATTAAATACATAAATCAACATGAATACATGAATACAAACAACAAAACATGTGGTACAGTTTTTTTGCCTGCCTCCTTCTATGTGTTGTTGCAAAGTCCACATTGTTATGGGGTGGGGGGGGTAGAGCATTACATTCTTCCTCAAGGGAACTAAGTGCTAACACAATGTCTTCAAGAAATGTACTGCTGCAACATTGACTTCAACCAAAACTCCCTCACTCCAACTTGTATAATAGTAATAACATCCAACGAGTTGGAGTATACTTGCAATAACTTGTTTCTGAGGGGATTAAATGCCTCAGCTTCACCTCAGCATTTAATCATCCACAGAAGCTGGTTATTGCTTCATATACTCCCAACTCACTGGGTGTTATAACTTAAATAACCAGCTGAAGTGGGTGACTAAATGCAGATGTATTTAATCAACCACTGAAGTTGGTTATTCCAGGTATACTCGTGCTAACTGAATGTTATTACTATTATATGACTAGAAATTTTGAACCCAGGATTTGAAAAGTACTGTTGAAGTTTTTAAAGTGATTTGCTCATAGTCACATAGTATGCAAGTGGTGGCTGTGGTATTCAGACACCCTTCTGCAGGTTTTCAGCTCAGGGCTCTTAACAACTGTGCTGTACTAGCTCCGGGAAACAATTGAAGAGGAACATGTATTTGTTCCCCCTCTTTTGTTTGTTGACTAAATGGATAACCTACCTTGGGTGTCACTAGAATGTGGATAACCTACTGTGGACGTTGCTGGAATGTGTATAACCTACTGTGGGTGTGTCTGAAATGTGGTTGTAGTAGTCTGTGGGATAACAACTGACCATTTTCCTCTTTTCTGATTAGCTTAGAACAAATACATGTTGTATAATATATGATACAACTTTATTTAAAATTATTGAAAATCATTTATGCTTTTGATTTTTAAGTCAAGAAATAGAAAATAAATAGTATTAACAGCTCAGGCAGTGTTCGACATAACTGTAAAGTAACCCCCCAAAAAGCTACCATTTGTGGGCTAAGTCTTATGAATGGAACAAAGTTGCCAAGTAAGAAAACGACTTATATTCTGTGTATTTTTAGAAAGTACTGATGAATTTAAAAGCTCCCTGAAAAAGCCATTAAGCAAATGGTTAAACATTGGAGCAAATAAATTAACAAATAAATGTCACTTCAGAAAAAGGAACAAAAGTGGGGATATTTCAGAATATGGTTGTTAGAGCACACCCTCCCCATCCCCGAGTGAAGATGGCAAAAAGCATCAGGGAAGCAGCTCCAATCAAGATTTAATAGTTTTTGCATTTTATTACCTGTAACAAGGAGTTAGTTGGTCCTGTGGGATAGCTTCCAGCCGGGCAGGAGAACACCAACTGCCATTCATGGGGCTGCAGTGTGGTCTCTGAAATATTGTAAGGGTTTATTTAAAAAAAAGAAAGGAAGAAAAGGATAGGTGGTAGCACAGAAGGTGAATATTAGCAATTAATGCAGAAGGGACTTATACCTTTCATTCATAACTGTTCAACTTCTTATCAGAGTTACTGGCAATATCCTGATTTTTCTTTCTTATTTCTGATACCACAGTGCTATCATATGAAGCATTCACATTTTGTCTACCATCTCCAGGAAGCAAACTAGATTACTATTTCAATAGCCTTTGCAAATATTCTTTCTTGCTTTGATTAGTTCCTAAAGAGTCCAGGAAAGTTCTTAAGAATTTTTTTATCAAAAAGTATGTCAGGGCTGCAATTAACCTTGCTCAGCAGTATACAAAAATGTGCAATTATCTGGGGCTTTTGGCATTGATATGGACAAATTGGTTTAAAATGAACTGGTAATTGATAAGCCACAATAGTTGACAATCATTTTGTCTTAAAAATATAAGAAATTCCAGAATTGGGCTACAGACTTTTTAAATAATTCGAATAGAAAGTTGTAGGCTCTGTCATTTTGCAGAGTGTGCACAAAGCATGCCTTATACAGCTTCTTCTCATTTTCATAATTCCTAAAGATTAAACTTGAACACTCTCACTTTGAGTTTAGCAATACTAAATTGTCCAACATATCCTACATAACAACTTTGACTGCAAGTAATTTAACAACTCCTTGTAAATTACACATTTAATCTGACTGCAGGGGATCCACTATATGTGGCAGTTGGGAGGAAAAGTTTGGCAGAATTTTAGAAATCTATGTAACTTGTTTTATCTAAGCTCACAAATTTACTTTAAAAGACTACCTTGTATAAAACAGTGGCAAACCAAGGTTAAGCAGCCATTGTACTAAGCCTGCCGCATGATTTTTGTCCAGTTACTATAGCGAATGCAGAGAAACTGCGTGCGGAGCACCAGAATAATAAAGTGCTACAAGAACTGTGGCTTGTAAAATACAAAGAAGTGTTTGGTAGGGTTTTGTGGGGTTAATTTCTTTTAGTATATTATTAGCATTTTGCAAGGGACGTACTAGGTGCAAAATGGATTAAAATGGAACTCTGATGGGGGGAGATGCAATATTCTTTTTCTGGCTGATGCTGGAATATGCATGCTTTAAGACTTCAGTTTTTCTTTAGTCCTATTAAAATGCGACTAATCTGACTTTGCAGGCTATTTATCTTAACTCTTTATTCCCTGATTTTCCACGCAACACTGATTATGCAAAAAACAGTTTAAAATGAAACTTTTTAGAAAGGGAAGTGCAATATTTCTTTCTGATTGATGCTGGAATATAAACTCTTTGAGACAACAGTTTTCTCTGGTCCTGTTTGTGTATTTTCACAGGAAGAATCCCAGTTCATGTCTACAGTAAGGGGCATTTTCGTATCTGCAGGCTGTCCTGTATTGCTGTCTATTCCTCCCATACCTATGCATCCTCTCTCACTGTCCTGCATTGCTCTCTTTTCCTGCCACACCTACCCCTCCTCCAGGTTACTTCAGTAAATGAGATCACTGATTATCTCTCTAATGCTTATCTGATAAAAGATTAAAAAATACACAATACCAGTAAATAATAATAAGCACAGAAAACAAATATGTATTACAAAATAAGCTGTGACTGAAAACAAAGATGAGTAATTGGTGCTCAAACTGTCTGTGTTGACGTGGGAAGCTATTAATATATTACACAGTGAGTGATGACAGCCAATAGATGTGAAGACCAAGCTGCTAAAAATTAATATATATATATATATATATATATATGTATAGGGTTCGGCCGCACCCATATAGTTAGGGTTGAGTAAGCAGTTTAATGTTAAATCCCAAATTTTGCACTTTAATAACTTTGCTACCATTCAAGGGATTTGCCAAACATTTCATATGCTCTGTCCTATGGGACAGATCTACAGACATGCCAAGCTTTGGTTTGATCCGCTGTGCAGTGTTTGCACAACGCATGGTGATAAAAGTGTGTTTTTCAATTTTTTGGGCTAGTTTTGCTGATTTTTGCCATCACACTGTGGCCACATGGTTTGGAATTGTGGTCTGAAATTTTTAGGGTAGAAAGAGATTTCCGCAAAGAACACTCCAGTGTTGGTCTGGTAAAAGAATATTAATCCATTTCACTGTTATTTAATTTTGAATTTCTGGGTTCTGAATTTGCTCAGTTCAGTCTTTGGAATAAGTATACATTTTGCGAAAGAGGATTAGCCTCATGATCAAGGATTTTGTCACCTTGTGAACAGGGATTTATAAAATCCCTGCTAGTGAGGAAAAAATTCCTATTCGTGAGCCGCCATTTTGTTTTCATTTTTTGCTACAAAGAAAATATAACTTGTCCCATGGATGTGTTCTATGGTAATTGAAGTATGGGTTTTGTTTAGTGTGACACCCTCTACAGACCCATGGCTTTGGTTCTGTTCAGTTTTATGAAAAAAAATTACCATTTTTTATTTTAAAAATCCTTGTTCATCACTCGTTTCCGATCCTTGTTAGTGAGGTGTCAAAATCCCTGTTTGTAAGCTGATCCTTGTTCGCAAGCTGCCAGAATCCTTGCTCGCAATTTCCGGACCAGATGGCCCTATCTCGCAGACAAGAATTGGCCTGTGAACAGGGATTTTGTCACCTCAAAAAAAGGGATCGGCTCACAAAAATGAATTTTGACAGCTTGCTAAAAAGGATTGTTTTTTAAAAATCCCTTTTCATGAGCTGTCAAAATCCCTTTCCATGAGCCAGTCCCTTTTCGTGAGCTTTCAAAATCCTTTTTCATCAGAACAGGACCAGTTGCAACTTGCTCGCGAACAAGGAATGGATCACGAACAGGGATTTTGTCACCTCGAGAAAAGGGATTCGGCTTGCAAAAAGGGATTTTGACAGCTCACGAAAAGGGATTTTTAAAGGTTGCTGTTTCTTTGCCAGTTCACTGCAAAGAAACAGTTAGCACTTTTGACTTGAAATTTATAGGGTGCAAAGGGGGTGTCCCAGAGATGTGAATTATCCTGGTTTGGTGTAAAAATTTACATCACTTACTCAGTTATGTCATTCCAAAGTTAAGGAATTTTCCATAGGATAATATTATGGTGGACGCAGTGCCTTTCAGTGCCTCTATACGAACATACGAACGTATGAAATTTGGCAGCAGATAAAGGCCTAGAGGTCTATCAAGTCTGCTCAAATGTGCAGCTAGCACCGCTTATTCTGCAGCTGCCCCTTCCTATTAAAAACACTTTGAGATAAAAATATTTTGCTAAACACAGTTTAGTAGGCATACTAAGCATGTGTGCAGTTTACCAGTCCATGATTGCAACTGCAGTGGAAATTATTTTTTTCAAAGGTTGTGATGGTTACTGAGATATTGTGCCATTTGCAGCACAGAGGTTACTTGGAATGTTTCTAGGCCTGCACTCTGTCTCTATAATTATAGGTAAGTGTGAGTGCAGGGCCCACAGGGCCCTGCACTTCCACATGACAGCTCATTAAAATATATGTATGCTTATGGGAGCCCTGTACTCTCAAAACTATATAAGGGTAAGAAACATAGACTTTGATGGCAGATAAGGATCGCTGGGCCCACCTAGTCTGCTCATTTGCCTAACTACAGGATAAGCTGAAGATCCTATTTAACCAACAGCCTATTTCTTCCTACCCCCCACAAGCATTGCCTTATGTCTGTCCCATGCTTTCTTGAATTCTCCCACAGTTTTAGACCCCACAACCTCCAAAGGAAGGCTGTTTTATGCATCCCATACCCTCTTTGTGAAAACATACTTCCTCACATTGCCCCTGAGCCATCCCCCCCTCTATCTTCAAATTGTGTCCCCTTGTTCTTGCACATCTCTTTTTCTGAAAGATGCTACCCTTTTGGACTTTGTTGATTCCACTGAGGTACTTCAAATTTCTATCATGTCCCCCCCCTCACTCCTTTCCTCAAGGGTATACATATTAAGGTCCTTTAGTCTCTCCTTGAATGGCTTCTCTTTGCAGACCCTGCACCATTTTAGTTGCCCTCATCTGGACTGCCTCCATCCTGTCTATGTCCTTGCAGAGATGAGGTCTCCAGAACTGGATGCAGTACTCCAGATGTGGTCTCACCAACTGTCTGTACAGAGAGATAACAACTTCCTGTTTTCTGCTGGTGATGCCTCTCCCTATACATCCCAGTATACCCCCAGCCCTCCCTACTGCCTTCCCACATTGCTTGCTAACCTTAAGGTCATCTGATATGAGTACCCTCAGGTCCCTTTCCATTTTTGTTGTTGTTACTACCTCCCCTCCATTGTGTAATCTTCCCCTGGGTATTTGTTTACCAGGTGCATTATTTTGCAATTCATTGCATTGAATCCAAGCAGCCATAACTCTGACCATTCCTCCAACCTTGCCAAGTCCCTTCTCATCCTTTACATGCCTCCCTGTGTATCAACCCTGTTGCATATCTTTGTATCATCTACAAAGAGGCATAATTTTCCTTCCACACCCTCTGCAATGTCACTTATAAAGACATTAAAAAGGACTGGACCCAGAACTGAACCCTGCGGTACCCCACTAGTAACCCCTCTTTCTTCAGAGTGGACTCCATTTACAATTACCTTCTGTGTCCTGTTGTCCAGCCAATGTTTTACCCAGGCTACCACCTTGGGATCCACTCCCAGGATGGTTAATTTGATTATTAATCTTTTGTGTGGGACTGTGTCAAATGCCTTGCTAAAGTCTAGGTAGGCCATGTCCACAGCCCCTCCCTGGTCTACTACTTAGGTCACCCAGTCAAAGAAATCAATTAGATTAATCCAACATTACCGTCCCACTGTGAACCCAAGCTGCCTTGGTTCCTGTGCCCCACTTTCCTCTAGGTACTCTACAATTTTTTCCTTCAGAAGTGATTCCATCACTTTCCCTACTACAGAGGTCAAAATGACAGGTCTGTAGTTTCCTCCCTCTGTCTTGTGCCCACTTTTGTGAAGGGGTATCACATCCACCTTCCTCCAGTCCTCAGGTACCACACCATCCTCCCATGATTTGTTAAAAAGGGTAGTCAGTGGTGTCACTAGTCCCCCCCTTAATTCTTTTAAAATTCTGGGGTGAATTCCATGAGGCCCCATTGCTTTGTCCACCTTCAGTTTAGGAGTTCTTTCAGAACCCTTTCTTCTGTGAAAGGACTGGGATCGACTCCCTATCCAGAGTGCTTCTGTTACTTGGATGAGGCACCTCCCCCTCCTGCGCTCATTTGAATACTGAGCAGAAGTATTCATTCATTATTCCTGCTTTTTCACTGTTTTTTGTGCCCACCCACCATCCTTTCTATTTAGCCTCACTATCCCTCCCTTTGTCTTTCTATGCTCCCTGATGTACTGATAAAAGGTTTTATCCCCCTTCTTAACCGAGTTGGCTATCTTTTCCTCAGTTTGGGCCTTTGCTATTCTGACTTCCCTCCCTGCTTCCTTCTGCCTTAACTGGTACAGTTCTCTGTCCTGCTCCTTCTTTGTTCCCTTATACTTCCTAAATGCTATATTTTTCTTCCTAACCTTTCTCGTCACCTCTTTTGAGAACGATAGTGGCTTTTTCTTTTGTTTTGATTTGTTTGTTTGCTTCACACAAAGGCTTGTTGCCTCTGTGATGGAACATTTGATGTTTCCCCATTGTTGCTCCATTTGCTGATTACACTTTCTCAAAAAGTAAGGAAATTGGGGGTGTGGGCAACCAACATACAAGATGGTGATCTAATTCTGCAGCACTACAAATGCAAAGCCTGGAACCTGAATAAATCCTGGCTATAGTCAAAGCCCCCCTTGGAATTTCTGGTTCATCAGCTAATGGAATAGTATACCTCTTATCACACCAACTTTGAGGAGAAGTCGATGCAGGACTTTATCAGTATCACCCTTTTACCTCAAGCTGTCTTGTCTCAGAAGGTCTCATAGCGCAGTCTGCAAAGGGGAATGAGGAGCTTTCAGTTCAAGAAAAGTTTCCCTCAATAATCGACAGCATTGATGCATTAATGCTAGCATCAAACACAACTGCAATCTCAATGCAGCAATTACATGGAAGAATGGACCTGGCAGAACAACAAACGACTGTCCATGATGATATTTTACAAGGACATTGCACCACTCTGAGGGAGCAAGCAGCACACGTTAACACTGCAAGAAAAAAACTGGACGACCTAGAAAATAGGGGCCACTGCAACAACCTGCAGCTCCTTGGTTTCCCGGAAGGATGTGAGGAGGGTAAAACCTTGCCCTTTTTACAAAGAGCCCTACCAGAATTACTTAACCTTCCTCTTGACACCAGAATCATGGTAGAATGGGCTCACCACTCTCTCCAGCCCAAGCATATGCAGGGGAACAAATAGAGGCCCATTATCACCACAATATTAAATTTTGCCAAAAAGGAAGCCATTCAGGCATGAGTTAGAGAGCTGGGTATGCTTCAGTGGAGAGGTCATAAAATCATGATCTTTCAAGGTTACTCAAAGGACCTTGCTAATAAAAGGAAATCATATACAGAGGTATGTCAAAGATTAAATGATCTACAAATCTCTTTTGTGCTCCACTATTCAGCAAATTAAAAAATTACTGTTAATAGTATCTTGCATCAGTTTGCTACCCCAGATACAGCTCTCACCTACTTTTCCCAAAAGTGGCCTTTACACCCTGGCCCCTTGAATACTCCAGCCCAGGACACATTTGTTGTATGTCCTAATGCTCACCCCTTGCAGATCCCTCCCTCATACTCTGGCTCCTCTGGGAACATCCCACCAGTGGTGTCTAAATAGGAGCTAAGTCTTCATAACCATAAAGTGTGAAAGGGAACCCCACAGGCACCTCACTTCAAATGTGTGCACCCTCAAGATTGCTGTCAGTCTGCAGACACTCAGCACCAAAACTCTTACTCTGTGGAATCACAAGAGCCTGAATATACAAGCCCATACTTTACACAGAACAGGTACTGTTTGCTCCATGATCACTCAGATAAAGACTTCATGGATGTTATAGACATTTCATCCACTGCATGGGTGGGATTGGAACCTGAGAAGCAGAAAATTCCTGGGCCACAGTCACGGATGTTGTGTTACCACTGCAGGTCTCAAAAACACTCTCTGTGGCATCTTGCTTCCTAACAGGTCACGACCTGACAACCTGCTACACTGAAGAAAAGAATTCAACATGAGAGGATCAAATTGGATGATCGACTGCACTTCTATCAGATTAGACGTCTTGGATGAGACGTTAAACCGAGGTCCCATCTGCCTGGATTGGTTGTAGTTCAGGTGGATGTTAAAGATCCCATGGCACTTATCGAAAAGAGTAGGGGAATTTCCCCTGGTGTCCTCGCCAAATTTCCCTCATTCACTAATAATACCACCAACAGCTTAATCTGATTCAAGGTTGGTTGGCATTCATCTGTATCCCCCTCCCCGGGTCGTGCCTGAAAATAGGCAGGATTTGTCTAGTGCACTTACCCGGTCAACAAAAACTAAAATAAAAAATAAAAATAAAATAAGTACCCAAGGTTGTGTTAGAGGGAGTAAATGGGAGGATTATAAAGGGCTAACTGGGGAAATAACCAAGTGAGGGTTAATACTGGGCTTCTGTCACAATGGGGGAAGCCCTTGGCAGGGGCCTTGACCCTTTATTCATGCTTTAAATTGGTCTAGAAAGATGGGAGACACCCTCAGATGGCCTTCCTCCCAAGGGACACTCCATTTCAGAGGTGCACTCACATTATGTGATTTAGCCACATTAGCACATTGTTTAATGCAGTATAATAATTGCAATGACATTTTGCCTTGGGTTGATAAGCTTCTAAGTGTTGTGAGCTGCAAAGGTGATTCCCCCTACCCTAAACCCCAGAAACTTGGCCATACACTGTATTGAGCCTCCAATATTTTATGCATCATATAAGGGAGGAAATAGGCCTAGCCAGATAAATGCTTGGGTAGAGGTGATCTTAGTTACTGACCATACCTTGGTATATTCGTCTCTATCTTCCCTGTTTGTCTTACCTCTACACCCAACACTCACTATATCCCCCCCTCCTACCCCCATGAACTGATTCCTAACTCTGTCCCTTCAAGGTGCCAGTTTTGCCCTCTTTATCTTATTGCAACTCGTCCCCCCAGACCTAACCCTCCAAGCGGGGAGGCTCCACCTAGACAGTCTTTATCCATTCAGCTCTAGGTTACAGCCAAAAGTTTATCCATCTTGCTGACTATTACAACTCTTGAGTGTGATAACTGATTGAATATCCCGCTAGTAGTGTGATAGAAATTAGTTCTTTCTCACTCCTGTTTCACTCTCCTTATGCCTCACAGAAGTGAGTGGGCATACCATTGGCTGGGGTTCCAGCTGGCTAAGCACCTCACAGTTCTCAATAGTGTTTTTGTTTACATTTTTTGCCTTTACTGTTAGTATTTTTAGCTACAAGTGTAAATACTGTTTAGGTTATACTACTTAGATATATACAGCTTTGTGCAGATTCTCATATTTCTCTGTCCGGGGTGAACCCCTTTACATATCCCCATTCTCTGCTGTACTCTGCCCCTCCCACTGTAAGGCTCATACCTACTTGATTTGTCCTCATCTGTGGAGCTGGCATCCCTGTCCCTCTTTTTCCTGGACCACCTCACTGTCTCTTAATCCAGGCTGAGTATATCCCCCACGGGGTCACAATGTCCGAAGTACTATTTCACACCTGGAATGTTAGGGGGCTAAATTTCCCAGTGAAATGTAAAAAAGTTCTTACCCACCTGAAACACCAGCATTCCAAAGTGATATTTATTCAGGAGACTAAATTAACAGGAGAGAACCACATTTGGATGTCCAAAGATTGGGTGGGTCAATAAGTCCACTCCAATGTCCCCACCAGAAAACATGGAGTCCTCATTCAAATACATTATTTTCTTCCCTGAACCCATATCAAGTCACTATCCAACTCTGATGGTAGGTGGGTCATAGTAACCTATGACACACCCTCGGGGCAGATTACTCTCTGTAACCTCTATGCCTCTAATGAGGACACCCCACGGTTCTTCCTTAATCTTGCAGAGACTATAATGGAATTTAATCCCCCTGACTGTCCTCTCCTTATCAGGGGAGATTTTGATCTCACACTTACTCCAGCAGTTGACAGGAATGATGGAGGTAAAGAAGCACATTTCAGAAGTGCTAAAGCACTACATCCAATGTTCTCTGACCATGGTCTATCAAATGTCTGGAGACTCTTTCACCCCAGAGCTAGGGACTATACTTGCTTCATATAGTAGAATAGATATCTGGCTGGGTCATCCACCATTACTGCAAAAACCCTGGATGCTGTCATTCTCCCACAGGTTATCTCCAGCCATGCCCCCCCGGTCCAACTCATTCTTCAATGGGACACTGTGGCCTCTCACCCCAAAACTGGAGGCTAGACCCACTTTTAATGAGAGACCCTAGTTTCATCCCCTGGACCCAAAATTAAGCCTTTCTCTTCTTAGCCTACAATCCCATAGCAGACGCCTCGGTGGGTAACACCTGGGAAGCTTTTAAAGCTACCATGTGAGGTAATATTATGGTTTGTGCTGCAGTTAAGAGATAAGAAAGAGAACATCTAACTGGTAGCACTGGAACAGAAACTAAGTGAAGCAGAAACCCTTTTCAAGTCTTTGCCCTCTCCCGCCCTGCACTCCCCATTAGGTAGATCCATTCTGAGCCTGCATGTTGAAATCAATCAGTTCCTTGATAGGAAGGCAGAAGTGGCCATCCTGCATCTTCAGCACTCCTTTTGGGAAGGGTGAGATAAAGGAGGCAAAATACTTGCACATCAGCTATGCAAGCAGCAGGCTAGAAGATATATCACCAGCCTGAAAGATAAACATGGGATCCTGGTTACTGCCCCAGAGATGATAAATGACACCATGGCCTCCTTCTATAGATCTCTATATTATTCAGCACATACTGAAATAAATAAGGAGACACAGCCCTTTCTGGAAGCCTGACAGCTCCTTAAGATAACCCCCCAGCAGGCACAACTTCTTGGTCTCCCTATCTGTACAGATGAGGTGTGCTCAGCCATCCATAATCTTAAGGGGGGAATCCCCCAGGAACAATGGTTATACAGTGGACTTTTACCAGGTATTACCACCAACTATTACACCCTCCTAACCGAAGTCTTTCAGGAAGTTGAATTCAATGGTTCTCTCCACCCACCCAGGAAAAGCTACTATTGTAATCATCCCCCAAAAAGGTAAAGATCCTACAAACTCGAGCAGCTATCAACCAATTTCTTTAATTAACATTGACAGCAAGTTTTTTGCCAAAATTCTGGCATTCAGGCTAAGCTCATTACTTTTGGGACTGGTGCACTCCTCACAGTTAGAATTTATCCTGGGTCATCACAGTTCTGATCGCCTAAGAACCCTTAGGAATCTTATGCACGCTGCAAGAACCCTTCCCAAACCTGCTGCAGCCATTGCAGTGGATTTCAAAAAAGCCTTCGACTCCATTGAATGGGACTTCCTTTATCTGATTCTCAAGGAATTTGGTCTTGGAATGAAATTGCTCTCCAGAATCCAAGCTTTCTACTCACTACCCTCGACCAGAGTCAGTACAAATTCCACTATCTCCTCTACATTTTTACTGGAATGAGGAAAAAGGCAGGGCTTCCCCCTCTCCCCACTCTTTTTTGTTTTGGCTGTGGAACCCCTGGCTAATGCCATTCAGGGTCATCCAGACATTAAATGTATTGGGGTAGGGAGCACAGAATAAATCCCTTATGTATGCTGATGACCTTCTCCTCCCCCTGTAGGACATATAAAGTTCCATATCACCCTTATTACACCTTCTTGACTTATTTTCCAAGTTTTCAGGCTTGAAACTGAATCAAACCAAGACCAGACTTCTTCCCTTGAATGGTAACTGTACACAACAGATGGCTCAGTCCGCTGGACTACTCTGGGCTCCAAAAGGAATTACATATTTGGGAATTACCCTCACACCCTCCCTAGAGATACTCTGGCAGACCAATGTACAACCTCTTTTGACATCTATCAAAACAGAGTTTGATAGATGGAAACTTCTTAAACTCACCCTAGCAGGGAAGATTGCAGCAATAAAAATGATCTCATTTCCCAAAATGTTTTATCTTCTAATGCACTTTCCCATTTCACATCCTAAGCAGTGGCATTTGGCCATTGATAGACTCATTAAAGACTTCTTACGGGAAGGTTTCAAACCCAGGTTCAGCTGCTCCAAACTTAGAACCCATTGGAGCTTTGGGGCTGGAACCTCCCCTTGATAGAGGGCTACCAGCAGGCATTCCTTCTAGCACAAACTGTTAAATGGATGCACCCCTTTACATCTCTCTCCCCACAATGGATCCAGATTGAGCTAGGTATAATGAAAACAATTAATCCCTCCTCACTTCTGGTTTCTAGTAAGGCTCACAGACCCTGCCCTCTTTCTGGTCCTAAAGTGCTTCCCACCTCACCAACCGTAGAGGTAACCAGGACTAACTGGTTTGCCACCCACAAAATATTGAAGCTGAATCCCCTTCTGCCCTCCCACATCCCTTTGTGGCAGAACCCCGCTATTACCATAGGTAATGAATGGGATATACTGGAAATCCTGGGCAGATGGGGTATCCACAAAATGGGTGGTCTGACTGACCTTAATCCTAAAACCTTACATATGTTTCAATCCCTTCAACAGATCTGGGGCCTCCCTCATTCAGAATTTTGGAAATATCTCCAGCTTTGGGTGGCCCTCCATCACAATTTGAACCCATCCCATCCCAACTATCCATGCCAGACTTACATATCTGGGCACAGCATCCTGAAGGACTAGCAGGGTGTATCTATGCCAAACTCAGGGAAACTCTTCCCTCCCAATTTGAAGGAGCAAAGCATAAATGGGAAAGAATGTGGCAGTGCACCATTTCTTCCTCATCCTGGGATCAAGCATGGAAAGATACACATGTCTGGCTGAATGAAGCAAGATCAAGGCTGATACAAAACAAAATAGCTCACTCCTGGTATAACACCCCGGTTGTACTGGATAAAGCCAAACTTCTGGATTCAGTTAACTGCTGGAGATGTCAAGGGCCTGGAGCAGACTTACTGCATGTGCTTTGGTCATGTCCACAGATACAGTCCCTATGGTTAGGCATACAAGACATCGCATCCAGGGTCTTAGGGAAGCGAATACCTCTCAGCCCTCTTTTCTACATTTTATGTATCCCAAGTGACCTGCCAAAGCTGACTCCCTCTGAGACAAGGTGGCAGGCCCTTCTGACTCTTCAAGCTGAGAGAGCCTTGCTTTGTAAATGGATGTCCCCAGTGATTCCCACATTGGTAGAGGTTTTGGTATCCCTCTCATCCCTGGCCAAACTGGACAGAATTTCACATCTCCAGAAATACCAAACTGCCAAATTTAGACTTTGCTGGACCCATATCTAAACTTCCTGACCTCTCATACTCATGTTAATCCTCATGCAGGCATCAGCTGAATTGCCCTGTTGGTTAAGTTATGCTATACAGTTGGTGCTCTGAGTGGGAGGTATAACCCCCATAGGGATTGCCCAGTTAGGTCACAGGTCCTCTGGCTTACCAGGACAAATGTAATTTACTACTGTTTGTTGCTGTTAGATATATTTCACTTGACCTGAGTAGTGGTTTCCCTCTTAGGCTTCACTCTCATCCTCCCAGAACTATACCCTTACCTATCACCACACAAATTAATGGTCTTTGATCAGATAATAGCATAACTAGACTCATCCTGCACTCAGTTCTTTTGGATATGTATGCTTATGTCCTAGATTAATCCTGGATCTTGCTGCACATATACACAAGGTTACTCAGCTCTCCACCAGTTGCCTTAAAGAGAGATTCAGCCTGACATAAAACTCCTGCAAGGTGTGCCTATGTACAGCAATACTCCATTGAATGAATTTCCCAGTTGAGTACTATATTATGGTATATATATATATATATATATATATATATATATATATATAGTTGTAATAGGACCTGTATGTTTTTCTAAACTGTAACTGTATGTAACCCTATACCAGTAATTATATCTGAATATAGTCATCAATGCATTTGTCCTATGTTACTATTCCATTGTATTTCTTTTACTATCTAGGCTGTATAACTAGGGTTGTTACTCCCAATCTTTTTCCCCCACGTTTCCCTCTCTACCCTTCCCCTCCATACCTTGCCCCCTCCCCCCTGTAATGTCTATTTTTAGTACAAATGCTGTTTTACAAATGGGCTTCGGTCCATATGATGTCTGTACCTTTATTATGAAAATAAATAAAATTTTACAACAAAAAGTAAGGAAACTGCATTGCTAAAAACTTTGCTGATGCATCAGTTAGGGTTGAAGTGACAAAAGTAGGGAAATTAGGTGTTACGGTTGACACCCTAACATCCCCCCCACACCCTACCACACCACCCCATCCATCACAGACCAACAGGTGATGGGTTCAGCCTTGGAGTCATTGGGCCTAACTCTCACCCCATTTCTTGTGTAAACAAGCTGAGATGTTACAGTATAGCAGAATGGGGTGAGAGTTAGGCCTGATGCCCTAACACTGAATTTTCTGCATTTTGTTGCTGTAATAGAAACCCTAAATGATGCATTAACAGAGTTTTTTGCAATAAATTTCTGATATTTTTGAGCTAGTATAATAGTATCCTTATTTTACTGTGAAGCACAGGGTGCTTGGGCCATGCTCCCATTTCCTCTGTAGATGCTCATATGTATGTAGGTGTGGAAGTGCAAGGCCTCTGGGCCCTGTGCTTTCATGTGTCCAACAGCAGTGACCCAGTTGTCAGCATAGCCATCTTATTACCTCACCACAAGTACCCTGATACAGAGAAATTGTGAAATGCAAGGGGAAATTTAATTATGTACAACTGCAATTCCTTTCTGTCACAGGTGCAAAAAAAGCATTTGGGGTAGGATGTGAAAAATGACAGCTGCACTGTTCATGAGGTGGTGTGATAAAACGGCTTTGTTGAAAATCTGGCTGGAAAATATTTAAAAGTGCCAGAGTTATGCATCTGTGTAGAATTAATTCAATGGACTCACAAAACTCAGTCATTTTCAGGAATTTTCTCATCAGATGTTCAACATGGTCTTTTGGGGACCCCACCTCATGAATACTGGCACTGTTATTTTGTTACTCCATCCTGAAAGTTGATTTTGAACAGCAAATGTGCAATTCTATGCCACAGGTACAAAAACACATTTTGGGCAGGATGTGAAAAATGACAGCTGTGCTGTTCATGAGGAGATGTGAAAAAATGGAAATGTTGAAAATCTGGATTGAAAATATTAAAAATTGGCAAAGTTACAAGCATACATAGAAACTGTGGAATGCACACTTGTAACATGGCCATTTTTTGTATTTTTTGCACCAAATATGGAACATGGGCTTTTGGGAGTACTCCTCATGAACACTGGCACTGTCATTTCATTAATCGGTCCCAAAAGGTGATTCCATGCAGTGACCACAAAATTTCCTTTTGAGACTGAGTAACAAGATGACAGTAACCAGTGTTCATGAGGTGGAGTTCCAAAAAGCCCATGTTGAAAATTTGGTGCAAAAATATTGAAAAGTGTCTGACATATGAACACAAGTTCAAAATGCCATTTACAGCCATTATACAGTGCTTGCCTTGATTCTTCAGTTCAAAGTTCAGCTTTGAAGAGTGCAGACGTGTCCCAGTCCAGAGAAGATGGCAGCCCCCAACCTCCGGATGTTTATATAGGGTCATGGGGGTAAGGGGAAGTGGGTGCACAGAGGGAGGGTCAGAATGGGGGAGGAGGATGGGAAATGATGAGGGACTATTTTCTTTTTCACTGGGATTAAGAAAAGATATTGGTGGACTGTTTTTTTTTTTCACAAGGAAATAAAATAATATTTTGGAACACTGGGGGTGTACCACAGTACTGGGGAGAATGACCACAACTGGGGACACTGGGAGTGGGCTATCCAGTGTCCCACACTGTGGGGGGGGTAATGCCAACATGGCGACTGGGCAGCCTGATGATTCGGCTTGCAAAAAGGGATTTTGACAGCTCATGAAAAGAGATTTTTAAAGGTTGCTGTTTCTTTGCCAGTTCACTGCAAAGAAATGGTTAGCACTTTTGACTTGAAATTTGAAGGGTGCAAATGGGGTGTCATAGAGATGTGACTAATGCTGGTTTGATGTAAGAATTTACATCACTTGCACAGTTGTGTCATTCCAAAGTTAAGGAACTTCCCATAGGATAACATTATGGTGGACGTGGCTCCTTTCAGTGCCTATATCTTGAAAATGCTTTGAGATAAAGATTTTTTTGTTAAACACAGCTTAGTCGGTATACTAAGCATGTGTGCATTTTTTCAGTCCATGATTACAACTGCAGTGGAACTTTTTCTAAGATTCCTATGGTTGCTGAGATTTTGTGCCATTTGCAGCACAGGGGTTACTTGGAATGTGCCTAGGCCTGCACTATATCTCTATAATTACAGGTAAGTGGGAGTGCAGGACCCACAGGGCACTGCACTCCCACATGACAGCTCATTAAAATATCTGTGCGCTTATGGGAGCCCTGCACTCTCAAAACTATATAAGGGTAAGATTACACTTTCTCAAAAAGTAAGGACATTCATTGCAAAAAGCTTTGTTGATGCATCAGTTAGGGTTGAAGTGACAAAAGTAGGGAAATGAAGTGTTAGGGTTGACACCCTAACATCCCCCCACGCATCCTACCACACGACCCCACCCACCACAGACCAACAGGTGATGGGTTGGGCCTTGGAGTCACTGGGCCTAACTCTCACT
Source organism: Neoceratodus forsteri (assembly GCA_016271365.2). Classification (NCBI taxonomy): domain Eukaryota; kingdom Metazoa; phylum Chordata; order Ceratodontiformes; family Ceratodontidae; genus Neoceratodus; species Neoceratodus forsteri. The sequence goes on from CM028131.1 coordinate 453,108,759, forward strand.
CCATTCCATGTGTAAACAAGCTGAGATGTTACAGTATAGGAGAATGGGGTAGGAGTTATGCCAAATGCCTGTTGGTGTGTGGAGGGTGGGTGGGTTGGGGTGATATGGTTGGTAACCCTAACACTGAATTTCCCATCTTTTGATGCTGTAATAGAAACCATACATGATGCATTAACAGAGGTTTTTTGTAAGGAATTTCCCATCTTTTTGAGATATTGTAATAGTATCCTTATTTTACTCTGGGAGCACAGCGTCCTTCGGCACATGCTCCAAATTCCTCCATAGATGCTCATACTTAGGTAGGTGGGGAAGCGCATGGACTTCTGGCCCTGCACTTCCATGTGTCCAGCAGCAGTGACCCAGTTGTCAGTGTAGCCATCTTATTACCCCACCACATGTACACTGGTACAGAGAAATTGTGAAATGCAAGGAAAAATGTAATTATGCACAACTGTAATGCCATTCTATGTCACAGGTGCAAAATAACATTTGGGGCAGGATGTGAAAATTGACAGCTGCACTGTTTATGAGGTGGTGTGATAAAATGGCTATGTTGAAAATTTAGCGGGAAAATATTTAAAAGTGCTAAAGTTATGCATCTATCTAGAATTAACTCAACGGATGCACAAAACTCGGGCATTTTCAGGAAATTTCTCATCAAATGTTCAACATGGCCTTTTGGGGACCCCACCTTTTGAATACTGGCACTTTTATTTTGTTACTCCATCCTGAAAGTTGATTTTGAACAGCAAATGAGCAATTCTACACCACAGGTACAAAAACACATTTTGGGCAGGATATGAAAAATGACAGCTGTGCTGTTCCTGAAGAGGTGTGAAAAATGGAAATGTTGAAAATCTGGAGTGAAAATATTAAAAATTGGTGAACTTATGAGCGTGCATAGAAACTGTGGAATGCATGCTCGTAGCATGGCCGTTTTTTATATTTTTTGCACCAAATTTGTAACATGGGCTTTTGGGACTATACCTCATGGACACTGGCACTGTCATTTCATTAGTCAGTCCCAAAAAGTGATTCCACAGAGTGACTGCAAAATTTCCTTTTGAGATGGAGTAACAAGATGAGAGTAACAGTGCTCATGAGGTGGCGACCCAAAAAGCCCATGTTGAAAATGTGATGCCAAAATGTTGAAAAATGCCTGAGATATCAGCATAAGTTCAAAACACCATTGACAGCCATTATACAGAAGTAAGTTATGTGAACCCTCATAACTCTTATTTGGCAATATCTCAGTAACCGTAGCAACTATGAAAAAACTGCCACTGCAGTTGTAATCATGACTTTGAAACCTCCACGTGTGCTAAGGTGCAGGTAGTGAAAAATCCATATCTTTAATCATTTTTAAGATATTTATGTCAAAAGGTGTTGCAGGCTCTGTGATGTTATCCAATGGGAAATTTCTCAACTTCAGAATGCTGTAACTATGGACCTTTTGAATGTTTAGGGACCAAACCACCAAAATGCACATCTGTGGGTCCAGGGCTTGCCACCCTGCAAATTTCAGCCGAAAAGCACAATCCACCTTGGCACAATGAAGTGACAAAGAAAACAACACATGGGGCAATGTTTTCAAGCACTGTTCTCACGAAAACAAAAATGTTTTCATAACACCCCCATACCTTATAGTGAAATCTTTTCATGCAGAAAAAAATTGTTTTGTGAAAGTTTTGATGAAAGTTTTCGCAGTATACATATAAATCTTCCCATAGGCTAACATGGGACATGAAAAACTTCCATAACTTTTGACTGGAATTAATATTTTTTCACCAAATCATCAAAAGGCACCACTTTGACTTAGGTCACATATACGGATGCCCATTTGAATCCAAACAGGTGCATCTTTCAGTTTGTTAAGTCTGATGAAAAAATGCACACATGTTGAGGATTTTTCACATTTTTGACACTCTGCAGTTCTGCAACTGTAATCTGACTGAAAAGAAACTTTCCAGATCCAGAGATCTATGGCTGGACGCTATGCTTGTAAAATTTCAGGCAAATTGTACAAACGGTTGCAAAGGTATTAAAGTGCAAATGTTTGGGGTTTAATATAGAAATGACCCACCAACTCTAACTATAGCCGCACTACCATGCAGCTATTATATAGAGAATAATGACTATGCGAGTGTTAGTTATGATTTTTTTTTCACTCCTGAGTTGTGAGATGACCCTGTAAACCTCGAGAGCAAAGCTCGAGAGATTTGATTAGTCATCAAGCAATGAGGGTTTGTAAAAAAAAAAATAAATAACGAACACTTGGCATAGACAGTATTTTATATAATTCACTGGTGCAAGAGTTTACAGAAGATGACAAATGAAACTTGGGGTTGTCAGTTGCATTTACTGAGAAAAAAAATTATCAGTACATCAACATGCATTCAAAGTCGAACAGAAAGCATTTTTTTTTATTTACATACAGTTAGCACATGAAATTTAGGTACTTATCACATTGTGACTAAAACAGAGATGTCCTTAGTGATGGTGCAGACTGGGACTTGTTCAGTTTACTTTAAATTATGTTATGTCTTATATGGAGGTATTCCTTTATCATTGAGGAGGGTCCTTCTTGTCCGGGTCATGGAAGTGCTGGTTCTGGTGATAATCAGTGAGGGGGATAAAAAATGAAAATGGATGTTAGGGGTCATGTTCAAATTATGCCGGTACCACTAGGACAGTTGATGATGTACCTTAGTCTGAATCCATGTCATACATTATACAGGGACGTGGTTTCTTGGCCGCGGAGTGGTAATGATTGAAGTTTATTGACACTTCCTGATTGAAATAGCAGCTGGGGCCAAACAGTGTTTTTGAAACCTTCTCGCTGTGGAATCCAGGGACAGTGAAGTAGCAGCAACTGAGGACTGGTGTGGCAATTTTTGCACAGAAATTGGTGTAACTGCAGTCACTTTTTGTATTACAGAGGTACTGGTAGATGATGTGTCAAATGAATTGTTAAAAATGCCTGAGATTTCTCTACATTTTTTCTCACTGAGCTCTGAATAATTGTTGATGCTCTGCACATTTTTCTGCCCACATATCTGCTGCACCTCAGTCAGTGCTATGTTGGCATCGATCAGATGCTGGATGGCAGTTTTTCTTGTGCTCTGGTTCATTATGCGCTTCTCGGCTGGTATGCCGGATGAAAGCTTCATACAGCATATCATTTGCCTTAGTTTGTTCATCCCTATTTTCATCTTTCTAAACCATAGGGATTGTTCTGGCTTTAAATTTATGTTGGGTGCAAGATAAAAAGGGCTGTCCTCTGTCAGTGTACTTTGTGGCCTATTGTTCTTGTAGATTTCATAGGCTAGGAGAGGGTTTCTGGTTGGGGTTGATGCATTTTTGTACAGTCTGGAGCACACTGGTCTTACATCTCAGATGTTTTCACCAGTTCTGGTTTTTTTCTGACACTCTTTGTACTCCATGTATCTATGCCCTTCAGAGTCTTTCCCCTCAGTTATGTCCCCCATCTCAAATCATACTGTTCCTTAGTACGCAGGGCAAACTGGAGGCCAATGTGAAAGAACATGAAATTTAGAAGCCCAGTCGGATTGTTAATAGAGATTGTTTCTGTGGTGTACAAAAAATTTATGTCAGTTTCGCACGGGGGCTGTGCTTTCAATAGCCTGCTGTCCTTTCCCAGTTTATTTAGAAACTTCTGCTTGGCCTGAAGTGTTTCTTTTGTTTCCCTAAATTCTGTGTCAGGGTTTTAAAAAATTGAGATGGGGCACTTCAGGGATTGCAAATGTCTATCTGTGCTAGCCAAAATACCTCTAATTGTACCAGGCTCGTACTTGGTGCCATCTGATTTCTTTGCACAGTACATTATGTCTGCAAGAAATGTGTCTAAGTCAGCTGGGGATATTTCATTCAGGGATCTGGCTTAATTGTTCTGCTCCAGGAATGTTGTGAACAGTTTTAAATCACTTGTAGTTTTGCGTGCTGTGTTTTGATTTTGCTGATCTGCTATGAAGTTTTGACTTTCAGCACTGCTTGGTAACATAAAATGACTCACCATTCTTACACCACTTTTTTTTCCCCACACAGATAATGAAACAGATGCTGCCATCGAGTCAAGAGACTGAACCTATATGTTTGTGTGCAATTCTATGTGGCGCTAACAGCAGTTGAAGTTTGTCTGTGTGTGCAAGGCAACTGAATGCTGGTAAGGCTTTAGAATAAGAGCAGAATGTCAACTGAATGCCATAATAACCTGGCTGCCCTGTTATTACAATGTTTGAAACAGGAACTTGAGTCAGACAATAAAAGGGGCCACCAGTAATATATATATATATATATATATATATATATATATATATATATATATATATACACACACACACATATACATACACACACTAATTTAAAAAACTCTGTTAATGCATCAGTTAGGGTTGATAGTACAGTGACAAAAGTTTGCAAATTTGATGATAGGGTTCCCACCCCTACCACCCCACCCACCCTCACACACCAACAGAGGATGGGATGAGCCATGGAGTCATCAAGCCTACTCTACCCCATCCCATGTGTAGACAAGCTGATATGGTACAATATATGAGAATGGGGTGAAAGTTGGAGCCTGATGACCCACATGTTACCCTGTTGGTGTTTGGAAGGAGTTCAGAGTGCTGAGGCGTAGGGGTGGAATCAACATTGAATTTTCAAACTTTGTCATTGTACTAGCAACCCTAACTGATGCACTAATGGAGTTTTTGCAATGAATTTTCCTTGTTTTTGAGAAAGTGTAATGTAACTGGTAACTGGTATGTGGTTAAGGCCCTGTGCTCCCTTCATGCTGCCCATTTGTGAATAATGGTATACATATGTGTGAGCGAGGGCCCTTTGGACCCTGTGCTCCCACTTACACATAAGTACAGAGACATACCACAGCCCTAGAGTCATGAAAAGGAACTCTTATAACACTAATTTGGCAATATCTCAGTCACCATTGCAACTAAGAAAAAAATTCAACTGCAGTTGTAATCATGACTTGGAAACCTCCACGGCTGCTTAGCTCACCTAAAGATGTACTAAGCTGCTCTGAGTGAGAAATCTGTATCTCAAATCATTTTTGAAATAAAGGCACCAACAGGCATCACTGGCACTGCCATGTTATCCTTTGGGAATTGTCTCAGCTTTGGAATGCCATAACTATGGAAGTGGTATAACTTTTTTCACCAAACCTGCAACAGGCACATCTGTGGGACAGGGGCTTGCCACCCTGCAAATTTCATCTCAAAGCTCCTAACCATTGCCTTGCTATGCAGTGGCAAAGAAACTGGTGTTTTGGGGCTGTTTTGCATATTATGAAGAATCGTTTGCACATTATTATGTTTATAAAAAACTGTTAAAAGAAACTAAAAAAGCAGTTAATCAAGTAACTCGAAAATATGAGTTAAATCTCGTCACAAAAGGTAAGGATAATCATGAATCTTTCTTTACTTGCATTAGTAACAAAAAGGGGTGCAAAACTACTGTGGGGCCTATTAAGGATCAGGCTGGGGAAATAGTTGATGACAACCAGGCTATGGCAGGGCATTTCAATACTTATTTTTCATTGTTTTTTAATGATAAAACTAAAGGTACTAGGGACCATCTGTATAATGCAGGCTATAGAATTACTTTGAATAGAGGGGATATTGAGGACAGATTGATGCATCTGGACCCCAGTAAATCTCAGGGACCAGATGGGATCTATCCTAGAGTCCTTACAGAGCTGGCAGCAGTATTGGCAGAATCCATAACAGAACTATTCCAAACATCACTGTATAGAGGGGAGATGGTCGAGGTTTGGCGAAAGGCAAACGTTGTCCCAATCCATAAAAAGGGGCCAAACAAGAACTGAGTAACTACAGGCCCGTAAGACTGATCACTGTCTTGAGGAAGATGTTGCAAACCATTATTAAGGACCAAATAGTGGAGTTCATGAACTTGGCAGGGGACTGTAATAATGCATGGCATGATTTTAGGAAGGGTTTATCATGCCAAACAAATCTCCTGGAATTCTATAAGCATGTTAGTAGGGCATTGGATGAGGGCACCTCTGTGGATGTAGTGTTTTTGGGTTTTTCAAAGGCATTCGATAAGGTCCCCCATGAGGAATTGGTGGACGCCTTAATAGAACACAATATACCTGGGTATATTACATGTTGGGTAAAAGCATGGTTGAGTGAAAGAAAGCAGAGGGTTTGTTTAAAGGGTTCATATTCAGATTGGTTAAACGTGGAAAGCGGAATTCCCCAGGGATCAGTACGGGAGCCTTGTTTGTTTAATATATATATATATTCATGGCAAAAAACTCCGTTTAATGCATTAGTTAGGGTTGTTCCACAGCGACAAAAGTGAGGAAATTCGCTGTTAGGGTTGAAAACCTTAACTCTGAATTCACCCCCCCCAAGCACCACACACACACACACACACACACACATTCAAGTATGGGGGAGGACCAAGTCAACACAACCAATGACAGACATCCAGCAGCAGGTGACAGAAATAAACAATTATCTAAATGTACTACGAGACATCCCCACCCACCTGACCAGGTACTGCATGCTCAGTGGAGATCAACAGCAAAACTGAGGCCATGTACACCAAATGTACACATCCCTGATTGCAGCTGCACACAACGTACCACATTTAGTAGTTGCATGGCCTTACCTACCGATGCCCCACACCAGACCACACCACATGTGGTAGGCCACCTAAGCAACAGAGTTCAGCAAAACCAAGGAGTTGTACAGGTATAATATCTCTGATTATAACAAGGGTTTGAGAAATGCAGCTTTCTAATTGACTGTAAACATTGTAACAGCCATATGTTTAGTTTTTATTAACATACATGTAGAGCCTAACCATATGATGAACATGGTTTAATGTTGTTTAAAAAACAGTTTTATTATGATAGCAATAAGCCACTCCCAGGTATTATGTTAATGGTCAGTTTATCACTGTCTAGTGACATGTGGCACTGCTATGCCTCATCACATTAAACCCCTACAGGGTGATTAACAGACCATTTAACATAACTGTTGGTCATGCCTTATTGCTTAATTGTCTTTATGAGTAGATACTCTCCCTGTGCTAGGCACTGCAGCAGCTTTGCAACACAGTGTCCCACCCAGTTACACCATACACTGTCTAGTTACTGGAGAATGGCTGTGAATATGAACTCAAGAAGATGAACAGTGTAACTTGATCATTACAGTCATCAAAACCTTAATGTGATTATAACTGATAGAGTCAGTGATAGAGAATAACCCCTGCTGTCCTAGTACACTTACCCCATTGTGAGTTAAATCAATACTAAAAGACATTCTGTTTATATCTACACCATACCTACTTGATTCCTGTTGTACCACAATTAACATAGTTATCACTTTGATAGCATCAGTGACAGAGTGTGGCAAACCCAAACACTAGGCATACAGCCTGAGTATGAAACAACTGTTAAAAAATTACACTGTGTCCATAAGTGGCATAGATCACTCATTGCAACAATAGTAAATGTATTACTATTTGAATAAGTTAGTCATCACAGATGCAATGAATTGTCTTTATCAGGTACAACATACTCAGTAAGTGCCTACAGGAAAATCTATCCTATGTACATCTCCGATACAGGTGCGTCATTGTTGGCTCAGTAGTGCTATGATATTTAGAAGTTGCTTGGCCTGATCCATGCAATTACACTGTTTCTTACAAAGAATACTTACTGCATCTTTAGTATTGAAACACACTGAAGGTCTATGTATGTACATCAGCAGTACACCTTCATCAGTAAGAATGCATCTGATACTGGCAGTATGAATTTCATAGCATTGAACAGGCAATGCTTTTCCATCGTTACATCAACCTCTCTATCTTGAGTAAACCATTGCAGTAAATGTACTACTATGTAAATCACCTACTAAATGTAACACTACTTTTATCTTGAGCATGCTAGTGTCTTGTAGTTAATTTATGTACTTCTCTTAATTAATGTATACTCACTAGTGTTAAAACCTTTCTACAACTGTCATCATGCACCTTCAGCATTTATATTGACTAACGGCACAGTACCAGTTGTGGTGTGGTGTGGGGCATCGGTAGGTAAGGCCATGCAACTACTAAGTGTGGTACATTGTGTGCAGCTGCAATCAGGGATGTGTACGTTTGGTGTACATGGCCTCAGTTTTGCTGTTGATCTCCACTGAGCATGCAGTACCTGGTCAAGTGGGTGGGGATGTCTCGCAGTACATTTAGACAATTGTTTGTTATTTCTGTCACCTGCTGCTGGATGTCTGTCATTGGTTGTGTTGACTTGGTCCTTCCCCATACTTGAATGTGTGTGTGTGTGTGTGTGTGTGTGTGGTGCTGGGGGGGGTGAATTCGGAGTTAGGGTTATCAACCCTAACAGTGAATTTCCTCACTTTTGTTGCTGTGGAACAACCCTATCTAATGCATTAAACAGAGTTTTTTTACCATGAATATCCTGTCTTTTTCAGAACTATTACTCACTATAGTACATGATTTATAGTTGTAAGAATACTGCACATACATAAAAAAAAAATGTTCCAATATCAGGAATACTTCAACTCTTGTAGTTGCATTTACTGTTATTAACAGTAACAGTAGTTCACTGTGAATCATATTGTTTTAATAACTTTATTAATTGTAATTTGTCATTGTTATTCCATTTAATATTTTTTATGTAAGAGTGTCTTACTCTTTTCTTTGTGAGCACATATGTAAAGAAAAGATGTACATAAGTAAAAGACTCTATGACATGCATGGACACCATTAGTTCATCTACTGAACAAATGGATATGTTACTATAGTAACTTGAGATTTGATAGACATTGCTTGTACTACCAACTGAGGTGGTAGTACCAATCATGTGAAGAGAGATGGAAGAGGTTTGCTGGTACTGAATACATAACTTTGTTGTAAGTATGCCAACACAGACATTTCACTGTTGTACTAGCAGGTACATACTCATCTTCATCATGATACACATACACACATTCTGTTGCACTAGGTGTATGAAACAACAACAGTGCGCCACAAATAGTGTAAGGTAGCATTGTCACACATCTAAGTTACTTCTATGGAGAATCCCAACTCTAATACCACAATAGTGTGGTATGATCTTTCAACAAATGAGAAAATCACAGTTGTATAAATCTTGTTAAAACTATTTTCAGAAACATCTCCAGTACACAATAACACACCAAACACAAGAGTATAAATTCACTTTTTTTTACTATTAAAATATTTTAGATATAAAAAATGACAAACAAAAATATTTTTATTTTTATGAACAATACAAAAATATATATTTACAAACATAATATGCATACACCAAAAAAAAAACACTTATTAAAGTGTGTATAGCCTTATACACAAAAATAAATATTTAATAAAAATAATTTTTTTTACATAAATAAAAAAATATAGAAAAATTGTTGATATTTTTTTGTAAGTTTTGTGCAACACTTGCGAGAGGTGTATGCACTGCTTGAGGCAATCCAGGCTGGAAACTGGATTCGATGTGGAGGCGCAAAGGAAGTGGAAGCTGTTGCGCCCTCTGGAGGAGATACCGGACTACTATGAAGGGTGGTCAGTTTGGCCCAGGGAAGCTGCAAGACAGATGGTGCTGGTGGAGGTGAAGTACTATTACTGGCCCACAGCACCGTCAGCCACTGCTACAACTAGCTCGAGCCACGAGGTTGACAGTCGCTGTTGTGCATCCAGAGAGACTGGATTCTGTCCAGCCTCTCAAGGATCACACCGTTTGCTCACACAGACTGCCAACCTGGCGCGAGCTGTCTGTCTATTAGTGGCAGTGGGCCCAATGCATTTTCATAGTCGCTGGCCCTACAAAGATTTAAAAAAAGTAATGATGAATATACAACACAAATTAAACAGTTATGACTTTCAAATATTTAACTTCAAATATTTCTTAGCTACTGCAATATCATAAATGCATTCATTTCAAAGTTATGATAATAGTTTTAACTATGATGCTAAATTATTTTGCTATCTTATTTCTGTCTCTGTCATACTTTATTATCTATATAATCTAATGAGCTGACAACATAAAAAAAACGTATAGTTAGATGTGGCTTACAATCCTATTCTTATATTTTTTTCAGTAGTCATAAATATTCAGTACGTACTGTACATAATTTTGCACTATCAACACTATTATACTATACAATTGAAATAGATCCTCATCAAGTGTGAGAATTTTTACTTCACCATGTCTGCCTATAATGTCTAGTCATCTCTGCAATAAAAAACAAACTACCTTGACATTAACACTATCATAATATACTTTTCAGTGTACACAATCATGATCACTTAATTGATAGTTTGAAAGCAAACAGCTTTTCAGCCATATTTCAGCCCTCAACACCGTCACTATTTTAAATAATTAAGTCACTGATATGACATGTGCTCACAAGCATGTGAGAGATCTTCAAGTACATAAAGAACATAAATGACAGATTTCTAGGTAGCATAACTATAAGACATTCAGACTACTAACCTAAAACTTAAACTGCAGTATGGGAAAATCTAGTCAAAATAAACACATTTAATTCATTGCTGTACCGTTGGATGCCCATAATGTCTAGATCACTGTGCTTTTGCACTGCCACAGGGTAAAATTCTTCAAAACAATGTGGCACAGCAGTAATAAGGTTCTTCAATGTACTATCTGACATTTAAGCAATAATGCACTCCAGGGTAAGTGTTGTGCTGGGATAACGTCACGCCTGGGGTCATTAGACAAGAGGCCACATGCCAAGTGCAACTTATCGCCCCAAAAGTAACATTATCCCAGCACAAGACACACCCCAAAGTACATTATTGCTATTATACAATGGCTTATTGGTACTAATAAAAAAACATTTTACAAAAAGTCTTAAAAAGTATTTTTAAATTTGATTTCTCAATGGTCAGGCACAGTGAATAGAAACAGTCCCATTGTAATGTTATTGTGTGTCTGCTATCTCCTCCTGCACACCCCCTCCCAGGAAAGTACAGCAGTCCACACACTAACATCCCAATATGGAACTGGGTTATATATTTTTAATTAGTATTTCTGTTTTTTTTAATGGCTTTAAAATCAACCGCAGGGGAGTTGAGGAACCGTAATAGCAGTTACGGGTTGTTTGAGCACTTAGCGATTGCCAGGAATGCAGGACATTTTTGGCCACTGCCTATTTGAATGCGACTGTCATTTTATCGATAATTTGTTTCATTTCCACTGTTTGTGGTAACACTGCAGGAGTTCAAGGAAGCGAGCGGTAATCACAGGACTGTGGCAATCTGAAAGGCCTCGTGCTGCTGCTGACGGGGAAATTGAAATGATGTCTAAAATGACATTTTTTTTTTTAGTTAAAACATCTGTTTATAGTCAGGGACAATTTTGGTGAATATTTCTGTAGGTGTTTTGCCTGGCAAGTTGTAGACAATTACTGTGCTGATGGACCAGCGGACACGGATATTTAAATGCTGTCTATAATGACATTTGTTTTTTTGGGGGGAAAATGGACACACTGTGTGTCAGAGGGGGACAGGGAGTTATTTCACTATATCTGCTGGGAAGATGAGCAACGTAGGGACAATTTGCACTGTCATGGGCAGTGGTCACTAGCAGATGAGTCAGAAGCACTCACAGTAGGTTAAAGGTGGTTGAGAGTGTGAATGAGAAATGTGGGATTGCACTGTCAAGCAGCTACATGTAGTGACTTCTTGTTTTTCCAAAAAGTTATGTGGTCACTCTGGTTCTGGGACTAGAGCTGTGATGTTGTGCTGCAATAACATGATGGTTCCAGTCCCAGAGTCACCAATGGGAGCCCAGGATTTGTCTTTGCCATTGTATAATATGAAATTACCAATTATCAATAACAATTATTGATTTTCTATCATTAACATTGATAGTGTAATAGTAATAAAGTTTCTTATTGATGCCAACTTCGCACCCTGCAGAGGATGACGGCATTAAGCGTGTCCCTCTGGCTGTTAGATATAGCAGGGCAGAAAAAGATGTTTTATACTGCTGTGAGAAAAAAACAGCTGTACAGTACATTAGCAGGTTAAAAATAACATTACAGTGTTAAACATTTTGTATATAAATACACATTTTCAAACCTACTACAGTGCATGGGAAATATCTAATACCTGATTGCAATGATATAATGTAATGCTCATCTCACAACAAATGTTTTAAATAGATTATTACCACCTTTCCTCACATACAGTCTCACTGTGTAGTCTCACACTATACCAAAAAGTGATTTACTTTAGCAACCACAGCATCATATTGTAAAGTAGCAAAACACAGTTTGACAGTATAGGTGAGCATAAAAGTGTGACACTGTGTTGTCAGAGCCATGCAGCATTGAATAATGTAGCAATGTGATGTCTGTGGCCAATGTGAACACAGTTTCACTACTCAAGAACTTCGTTTTAATAGCACCCAACCCAGTAATAGGCAGCTTACGATGTAGTGGAATTTGCACCACTGCAAGTAGTCAGAGTACTGCATTTACATGTGGTGAGACAACTTCAATAGATTATATATAAATGTGTAATATTCATAGTGTGACACACAAACAGTCCCATTATTCACTGTTTTATTACTTTTGTCAACATTTCCTCACTTCATGATCACCTTTTAAAAATACACATATGTGACAGTGCACTGAACAGCATCACACTGGACTGTAGAGGTAAGTATGAGGTTGGCAAGGCTGAAGACAGACACACTGCACAGCAATTGAGTTTAACTGGGAAAAGTGGGTCATGAAGACTACAAGGCACATTTTGAACTTGTACATTGAGAAAAAAGCAAAAAAATCATAATTGTACACTTTCTGCATTGCACACCATTAGGTCACTAAGATAACCCTCCCACCATGTTGTGTTTTGAAATTTGGGTTGGTCTGCAGTCATCAACGCTGTGCCACCCTTACCGAGGTTACAGCACAAATAAAGTCAATAATGTCAACAGTGATTGGGACACCCACAACAAAAAAAGAAAGTGGTACTGGCTCGGCACCGAAGGTGTAATACGCACACCCAGACAATTCAACATTTGGAGTAGAGTATGCCAACAGACAGTCGCGCCCCCTGTCACACAGTAAAACAGCAGGTGTAGTTATCAACAGGAGCATTGATCACCACAAATGTTGACAACATAGGTACTTCTCAAGCATGCAGATAATAGCAACAACAGATTTCATTTAGTGGTGGGCTGGCGCGCTTCCTGCTTCATCTCCACTTGTTCAACAGCAGCAGCTTCCGGGCTCTAATAAAGCAAACCAAGTTAAAAATTATCACATTAATAGATGAAATATCAAGATAAAAAGTCTTTTCTTTAAAACATCAATTTCTAATACTACATCATTCATACAACTATCATATGAACACTATCTGTTTACAAAAACAGCTGTCTCTCCAACTAGATATGTATGTTCTTAAGTCAGTATTACATGCATATAACAGTCTTCTCATCTGAAAAAGCCACACAAGTTGAAATAATGACACCATGTGTATATCTTTTCAAGACAAATGTCCATCAATCAGAACACTAATATAAGAAATCCATTTTATTCCTGATGCTTCCCTATGTTTTCTTCATAAAAGCGTTTTCTCCAAAGAAAATAAGAAATCTATTATTGTTGGTATGCGGTGCAGAACAAGCAGTACCCTACCATCAACAGCAATAGTTATAACATTGTCATAATGCATATTTGTTACACAGAAACATCCTAAAAACATTACATGTACCTTCAATTAACACACATGTACACCTAACTATATGACGATCTGTTTCTTAAACAGTTTTAAAATGTGTGTTATTATAATAAGAAGAACAAACATAATTATAATGTTACTCTTCACTCAATGACCCTCTAGATGAATATGGCAGTCGTTTATGTGTTATTAAGCATATTACCCATACAGGGCTATTAAAACACATTAACAAACATGTAGATACTCTATGCTGTTAATTAATAAGTATAACAATAATAAAAATGAAACATTGGCAGCAGATATAGAAATACTAAGTGAATAAGATCTAGGGACATATACGTAAGTAGCAACAGATAATTAAGCAGCACACCATTGAATACCACTGAGACACCTACAACGATTACAATTGGTTATCTATACTCATGTATAAAACTCCACCACCAAGTAGCAGAGGAGAGACACCCCCCACAACACCACATGTACCGCTATGGACATACATCCATTGTCACATTCATGAAGAATAATATCCACTCACATGTGTAGTAATACCAGTTTGTTATGCTGAGTACAGGATCTTGTGCCATGCTGCCACTACACATTCACTAGAGTTGGTTAACACCTTTTTAAAGTATTTTGGGTGGGATATTCAAAAGGGTTGCACCATGCGCAAGAGGGTTGCACATGCGCAACTCCGGAATTGCGCCATTCTGCGATATTCAGTAGGAGACAGTTGCGCCACTGAAAACAGGCTGAGCAACAGCGCAATGCATAGATACATAGATACATAGATACATAGACAGTGTCGGCAGATAAGGGCCTATGGCCCAGCCAGTCTACCCATTTGAGCTTGTAAGTTCAGTTTGTTTTCCTAGAAGTCTAGTTTTTACACCCTGACCTCCAGAATTCCTTTATGTCTATCCATGCATTCTTAAATCCTGTGATTGTTTCAGCCCCACACTTCCTCTGGTAAGGGTATTCCACTTGTCCACCACCCGTTCTGTGAAGAAATTCTTTCTCATGTTTCCTCTGAATCGTCCTCCCTCCAACTTCATCCCATGCCCTCTAGTCCTGGAACATCTTTTTCACTTAAAATAGTGTTTTCCATGCACCTGTTCCTCCTCCAAGATACTTGCATGTCTCTCATATCCTCCCTCTCTCCCTCCTCTCCTCCAGGGAGTACATGTTCAGTTCCTTCAACCTGTCTTCATAGGACTTGTGATGCAATCCATGCACCATCTTTGTTGCCCTCCTCTGAACCTTCTACCCTGTCTATGTCCTTACGTGAGGTATGGTCTCCAGAACTGTACACTGCACTCAGGTGGGGCCTCACTAGTGTCTTGTAAGCGGAGATTATGCAGCCTCCTTTCCTGCTGGGTAGTGCCCCTGCCATCCCAACATCCTATTTGCTTTACCTGCTGCCTTGTCACTGCTTCCCTACCTTGAGGTCATCAGAGATGATAACCCCAAGATCCCTTTCTCTTGGTCATGCTATATCCTCACCCCCAACTGATATATTGTGCCAGGGTTTTGTACCCATATGCATTATCTTGCACTTCTTTGCATTGAATTTCAACTACAAACCCCTGGCCATTCTTCAAGTTTCTGCAGGTCACTTCTCATTCTGCCCCTCTGGTGTGTCTACTCTATTACAGAGCTTTAGTGTCATCAGCGAACAGTGAGAATTCTGCCTTCTAGGTCCTGCACAATGTCACTGATGAAGATGTTGAATAGGAGCAGTCCCAGCACTGATCGCTGTGGTATCCCACTGGTCAATCTTCCCTCTGTGGGTGACAGCCATTTACCACCACCTCTGTGTCCTGCCACCCAGTTTACCTACCCACCACACCTGTCCTGCCCACACCATGTTTCCCAGTTTGTGTAATAGTCTTCTATGTGGCACAGTGTCAAGGCCTTGCTAAAGTCCGATAGGCCATGTCCATTGCCCTCCCTGATCCACCTCCCTAGTCACCCAGTCAAAAAATTCAATGGGTTGGTCTGACATGACCTCCCCTAGGTGAAACCATGCTGCCTTGGGTCCTGTGGTCCATTGACAGCCAGATGTTCCACCAATCTCTCCTTCAGTAGTGCTTCCATGATCTTCCCACTACAAGGTGAGGCTGACTGGTCTGTAGTTCCCTGCTTCCTCTTTGTTCCCACTTTTGTATAAGGGGACTACATCTGCTGTCCTCAGTCTTTGGGTACCTCCCCTGTTTCCAGTGATCAGCTAAACAGGATAACAGAGGTTCAACCACCATCTCTCTTAGTTCTTTAAGGACCTAGGGTGCACCCCATCTGGCTTCATTACTTTATCAACTCTTATTACTTCCAGTTCCTTGCAGGACCCTTTCTCATGTAAAGGGACTTGTGTCCATTCTGCCCATTCTCACCTTGTACTCCCTTCAGACCCATTACCCTCCTCTTCCTCAGTAAAGACTGGCCAGGAAATACCTGTTCAATATGTCAGCTTTACTGTTGTCATCCTCCACGTGGCCCCCATCCTCCCCCTTCAGTCTCACTATCCCTCCTTTGTCTTTCTTTTCCTTATGTACCTGTAAAAGGTTTGTCCCTCTACCCACTGATTTTGCAATGTGCTCTTCTGTGCCTAGGCTTTCCCTTACTGACCTCCCTGCCTCCCTTTGCCTCCTCTGGTTTCTCCTATCCCCTTCTGCCTGTGTCTTTTTGTATTGCCTAGATGCAATCTTTTGGCTTTCACTTTCTTTGCTACCTTTTTGGAAAACCATAATGGTCTCCTCTTCCTTTTCCTCTTGCTAACCTGTAATGCATAATTCTGTTGTTCTTGTAATCCCCATTTTAAATACTGCCCACTGTTCCTCAACCCTGATTCCTGTCTCATTCCCCTTAATGCCTCTTTCAAGTATCTCCCCATTTTCCCAAAGTCTGCCCCCATAAAATCCAGGATACGTGTTTTTGTGTGGTTTGGTTCTGCTCTTTCTGTGATTTCAAACCACAATGACTGGTGGTCACTGTTTCCCAGGTGCTCCCCCACTGTTACCCCCATCACACTGTCCCTGTTTGTGAGCACAAGGTCCAGTATGCAAATGAATGCATGCTCAACTGGAGGGGGAAGAACCATGCATGAACTCCACAGCCCGATATTCAGCCGGGCTGTGCAGAGTTGTGAAGGCGCAACCCCCAACCTGTGCCTGCACGACTTGGAGCAAAAAAAAAGGCCTAAGTCGAGGGCCACCCACAGGTGAGCTGCTGCAATGCAGGGCACAACACAGCAGCTGCCACCTTTGGCTGGCACCCCAACCCAGTCCCTGTGCCCTCCTGCAGCCCGATCCAGGCAGCGGACTGTTAATCCCCCTACCCCCACTGCCCGACCGCAGGCATAGTGTACTCCCCTCAATACCAGCCCGATTGGGCAGCAATGTAGCTCCCCGAACATATCCCTGGTGGTGAAGTGTGCAGAAATGGCCGATTCGGACAGCAATGTGGCTCCCCCACCGAACATATCCCTGGTGGTCCAGTGGACGAAATGCCCGATCGCGGGCAGTAAGTTAAATAACCCCTTCCCGAACATATACCTGGTGTTCCAGTGGACCAAAATGCCGGATTGCAGGCAGTAAGTAAAATAACCCCCCCTCCTCCCGAGCGTATCCCTGGTGGTCCAGTGGACTGAAATGCCTAATCGTGGGGCAGTGGTTTTAATAACCCCCCTGAACATAGCTCTGGTGGCTAGTGTACCCCCACCCCACCACCCACGAGACCACCACCACCCCGCTCCCCCCGCGGGTGGCGAGCAGCATCCCCTGCCTGCCGCCCGTGACTGACTACCCAGTAGGGCTGCACACCCCATTGGTGCAGAGCAAGAGCCAATGGGCATGCAGCTCCATACTGTACATGACAGTCCAGATTTGTGAATGAATTCATTCATTCAAAAAATCTGGACTGTCATCTCACAATGAACTACATGCCCATTGGCTCTTCTCTACACCAATGGGCTGCAGCCTTGCGAGCAATCAGTCGGTGGGTGGCGGAGTGCAGTGGGTGGGATGCTGCCACCCACCGGCTGCTGGGGGGGAAGCGGGGTGGTGGGGCTTAGCGGGTGGGGTGGAGTGGGTGGTACAGTAGCCACCAGGGCTATGTTCGGGGGGTTATTAAACTTACTACCTGCAATCAGGCTTTTCAGTCCACTGGACCACCAGGGATACTTTCGGGAGGAGGGGAGGGGTTATTTAACTTACTGCCCTCGAATGGGCTTTTCGGTCCACTGGACCACCAGGGATACGTTCAGGAGGGGCCACATTGCTGCCCGCGATCGGGCTGTTGGGGGGGAATTGAACCATGCCCGCAATTGGCCCAGTGAGGGTTGGTGGGGGGTATTCTACACTGTTTTGTCCATGATCGGGGTGCAGGGGGTGTCGTTCCCCGACGGCTGCAGCCTGTCAGGGCGCCAGGCGCAAGTCCTCGGGAATCGGTGCACCTACATGCTAATGGCATGAAAATCGTGCCATTATCAGATGCAAATGCCCCCCCTGCACCTTGCATGAATTATAGCCCCATTTGCATGTCACCTTTTGAATTTCGCAATTTTGTGCATGGCGCAATGGTACTTACGTCACCGCAAGTTGAATGCTACATTCTGTCAACTTGCGGTGGTGCAAGATCCACTGCGCCATGCACAGTGGCTGTGGCTGGGGGGTGATATTCAAAGGAGTTGCTCAATAGAGCAACTCCTTTGAATATTGCCCTGGACACACCCCTGCGCAACTATTTTGCGCAGTGCAATTGTTTGCCCCTATGAATAGTGCAGTTTTAATATCCCACCCTTTGTGTCAGAAGAAACCCTCATTTCTTATTTGTAAACACCATTACAGATTTGTAATAATAAACTCTTACCATCGGTGTCAATCACAATGACACTTTCTGTGTCTGACTGACCACCCTACACAGCTTCAGTCTGTGCTGGTACTACCTCGTGAGAAGCGGGGGGAGACCTCCGATGTTCAAGCATAAAGCAAACAAAAAAAAATATGTAAGTGGTAGATGTGAATCACAGTACAGTTTTGAAATACTTGCAACAACAGTAAATCAGCCACGACATACATAACATTGCTTCTAATTATACAGACCACAAGCATTATGGTCACATATTACAATAACAATTGTATTTTTGTGTGCGGGGGGCCCAGCACACCATTATCTACATAGTCTGTAACTGGTGGAGCAGCAAACACTATTGATACGTACATTTGTACGTGTCTCTCTGTGTATCAGGCATTTCGGTCCACTGGACCACCAGGTATACGTTCGGGAGGAGGGTTGGGTTTATTACACTTACTGCCCGTGATCGGGCATTTCGGTCCACTGGACCACCAGGGATACGTTCATGAGGAGCGGGGTGGTTTATTACACAGTATTACAGAGTTTTATAAGTTTTATACCACTACATCACAATAACTAAACAGTTACATATTGTTCTCTACCAACATACCATAGTAGTAAGTGCGTATATGTATAAATGTACTATTTCTGGCATGGCTATCTTAGCAAGCTGTGGTTTGTGACTGAACAACAGCACAGTAAATAAATGGAAGAATTCAGGTACATGTTTTCATAGTACATCCTTACATATAGTATTAAGTATTTTAAAAATGGTGTGAGAAATATAGCTTTCTGATTGGTAGCAAACATGCTATTAGCTGTATGTCAATCTTTGATTAACATATATGTGGAGACTAATCACATGCAAAACAATGTCCACACTATTAACAAAATATTGGTATGATAATACTAATAAGGCAGTCTCAGTTTTTATATTAATGGTCACTTAATCACCGTGTGGGGGCATGTAGCACTCGGCTGTGCCTCATGCCACATTACACCAGTAAATGGTGATTTACACAACATTAACATAATCCCTGCTCATGTCTTATTGCTTAATCATGCAGTATACAATTATTGTTACAAATTCTGAATACATGCACATCCATTATGAAAAGTTGTGCTGATTTACTTACGGTGAGTAAGGCGCTCTCCCGCAGCTGGCTTGCCAGCAGCTTCCCAAAGCCCATATGCGAGGTAGTACCAGCACGTATCATTGTCCGGTATCCCCTCACGCTGTTTCAAAACATAAAAACGTTGGCGCAACAGCTTCCACTTCCGCTTTAGCTGCACAATAGTCTTATTTTTTACTTTGAAAACTATGTGCAAATAGCTATTTATGCGCCTCCACATCGAATCCAGTTTCCGGTTCATACTCCTCATCAATACCTTTGGATTACCTCTAGCCTGGACTGCCTCAAGCAGTGCACACACCTCTCGCAAGGTCCACTGCCTCATTATTTGATTTTAGGATTGTCTAGTTCTGAAATACAAACAGAAAGAAACATCCACATTAGTATCATCTAACAATATTAATCATTTCTTAAACGAATTCCATATAATACTTATTAAATTAAAGACCACATGTCCTTCAACATAGCAGAAACACACCTCAGTAGCATTATGCAGGGCCAAGAAAGGATTCAGCCACCTCAACAGTAACAACAACTGCTGCTACACTATGGTGTGCCACCACCATGCCATCCAGTAGTCTCGGGGGTGGGGTGCTACTGCATCGAACATGACATTGGACACACCACCACATATCCATGTCTACTTCACTGAACTGTTCACACAGCATAGTAAAGTGATGTTAAACACAGATAAACCACACATTGCAGAACTGTGCACACACCTAGAAATACACTTAATAAATGTGAAGACGGCTAACAAACCGATTGAAAGTTAAATAGTATGATATTTCTGTTGTGCATTCATGGTAGCCTATATACTAATCACTACCCATATCTGCTACATTCAAAACAACTCTATTTCCTGACATACCAGTAAAGAAATGTATACATTGAACAGCACCACTGTGTTTTATTGTTGTTTCACACATACCATACTGCAACAGCTACAATACTGTAAGACCACAGTAAATGCTACACTCATTTAACATACTCAAACTATATACAATTATAAAAAGGCTCTCAGAAATGCTGCAATCTGATTGGCTGTTAGGATTCCAACAGCCTTACATTAATTAAGCAATAAGCCATGAGGGGGTACGCCTCGTGGGCAAACCACGCTAGCCGTGGTAAATCCCCCGATAACCCACATCCCCAAGTGGCTTAGTGCGATTATGCCATTACGTTCTGTGATGGATATAAGTTTAAATGGTTTTATTTTATTTATTTATGTCTAAAAAAATGATTTTTGTAAGAAATATCCTTCCATGAAAGAAAATAGTGCATGGTAATTAATGGTATTCTTTATTTAAGTTTTGTAAGGTAAGTATGGGCAAAACCCTCCAAAATGAAAGCACAGATTTAGACCGCATGGAAAACGTACCTCAAGAAGCCAGAGACATCCTGTACATCGCTCCTCTCCCACCGGCCAATACCCCGATACTGCAGTCGCACATACAGCTGAGCACATCACCTCGACCCTCCGCAGCTGCCAGCTTGAACTCGGCACCTCTCAACATGTCACACGCAGCAGCCAATTTGTTTCCTACAGGATTGGCTGCTGCGTGCAACATGTAGGGAGGCGCCAAATTCAAGCTGGCAGCTGCGGAGGGTCGAGGTGATGTGCTCGGCTGTATGTGCGACTGCAGTATCAGGGTTTTGGCTGGTGGGAGAGGAACGATGTACGGGATGTCTCTGGCTTCTTGAGGTATGTTTTCTGTGTGGTCTAAATCTGTGCTTTCATTTTGGAGGGTTTTAAAAATTTCATCGAGTTCACGTTTGTCGATAAGGTCAAAGGATGCATCCATTTTATTGTTTTCGTTTTTTTAAATATTAGGCCTACCGGTGAATGTTAGCGAGAGGAAAGATGGCGGCTTTGAAACGTTGGAGGGGGGGTCGGAGTGATTTTTTTACAGGGTGGCACGAGGATGTGGCAGGCTGGCACCTTTGCCAGTGATTATCATAGGATTTACAACAGGGCTAAGGTGCCAGTCTGCTTATGTGATTGGCTGATTATTTATGTGTATGGTATAATCCATGTTATACTGTCATGTACAGCCTGATCACCATGGCACATCGATTCTTCCTGTCAGCATTCCATCCTCTAGCACAGCTGAATGTGTGGAATGATGCATTCTGATTTTGAACCAGCATTCTTAAACTGCTGGTGTAAGAACTATTTTATTAAAAATCTCCCTCTAAATGAGGAAAACATTCATAAAGGATACTTTTAACACTTTTGTTTTGGAAAACATTTTTATAATACCAATAAGGCACTCCCATGAGTTAGATTAACAGTCAGTTAATCACCCCCTAGGGGCAATATAGCACTCGGCTGCACCTTGTGCCACATTACACCCCTAGGGGGTGATTAACAGACTGTTAATGTAACCCCTGGTCATACCTTATTGCTTAAATGTTGAGACATAACAACATCATACAATTGTGAACTGACAGCAGCAGGGTAAATTACTATTGCTGTGTCCCCACTATCCTAATATAGCAAACCCATATATGTGGCATGTATGTAACTGATGCATGCAGTTGATCTATTTTTTTACCACATTAATATGGTTCTGAAAAGAACCTTTGTGTATACTGTGATATTTCCTCAAACAGTCTGACAATCTTAAAGGACTTTGAGGATTCCATCTCGAAGGTCTCCCAGAAAATGGCAATTGCCAGCATGCGAGAAATGTACACCATCTGTTAGGAATAGCCAATCATTACAGTATTTTATTTCGGGGTGACGTATAGTATGCATTCCATGCATGCGTAGAAAAGCAGTTATCTGTACATTTACCTTTCTGCGAGCTCTGTCAATCAGATACATATGATGTTCTGCTTGCCAGACTCTACGCTCTGTAATATCTGAAAACATGATAATACAGGCAGGCAACATAGACATAATAGAAGCAAGGACCAATTTTGCCTCTGTAACTAAATCTACCCAGTGTTTTGAGCCCAAATCATTGCCTCCAAGATGTATTAGCAGTATGTCAGGAGGAGAGTGAGTTACCAAAAGTCTGTGCATGGTTGGTATAAGATGTTCCCATCTCATGCCACCATGACCAAACCATCTTACATAGCAATTGGGGAGCTGCAGGTCCCTCCAAAAATTACTATGAACTGCAAACTCAGCTGCTCATCTTATGTAACTGCTTCCAACTATCCACAAAATCCTTTTGCTATTTTCTGCAATTCTAAGTTTTAAAACTCAGAACTGTATAGAGAGCTAGAAAGAACGTCAGTGTTCACCCTGCAGTGACCAGACAGCACTGAAACTCAAACTGATATTTTCCCTCCTTATTTCAAGCTAGCTTCAGTGGGTTCAGACAAAAACACACAAATCAAATAAAAAACATTCCCTGCTGCTCTGGCTTCATTAACCAATCTAACTGATGCATTCAGTATTACTAGACCTATGTTCCTGCAAAAATCTGCAACCACTGACAACTGGGAAAATGCATGCTTTTCATAGGCAGTTTTAAACAATTACAACATCAGAAACAAGTCTGATTGGT
Source organism: Neoceratodus forsteri (assembly GCA_016271365.2). Lineage (NCBI taxonomy): Eukaryota > Metazoa > Chordata > Ceratodontiformes > Ceratodontidae > Neoceratodus > Neoceratodus forsteri. Next base: position 453,132,025 of record CM028131.1, read on the forward strand.
TCCATTTTCTCATAAAACTCCACGTGCACCTTCCTATCTACCTCCATTTGCAGCTGTATTTGTACAAGTTAGTACTAAAATGATTTCTCACTTTAAACTATTTTCTCTTAAGAATATAGCCTGCTAAACAATAACAAGTTACATTATGAGATTCAACATAAAAAATGTTTTGATTAATAGTATTTACATGTTGTTATAAGTTTTTTTTTAATACTAGAAAAAATCATTTGAAGATAGACTGTACTTACAGTTTCAAACTGCTCTCTCAGCAATATTGAAAATGGCTGTTGTTTACTTCTTCTTCAGTGTTGTCCATCTCTGATTGGTTCTCAGAAATGGCCTGACAAATCTTAAATTACATTGGTAGAGCTAGCTGTCACTCAAACACACTGTTTTCTGATTCGATAATGAATGTTTCTGGCACTCCCAAGTGTTAGATTAACTTTACTGTCGAATGCACGAAAGTACATTTGTGACACTTTCGATAGTACGACAGTAAAATTTGCGAAAGTGTCGAAGTTCGACAGTATTTTTGACCATACTGTCGAATGCACGAAAGTAACTTTTGTGACACTTTCGAATGCACGAAAGTACTTTTTGCAAAACTTTCGTGCACACGAAAGCAATTTTCCAAGACTGTCTATTTATTCCCACAATTTCAGATTTCATGGTAAAATAGCTCAATTTTCAATTATAAACACATTATCTACTGCGTAGCTGCTTCAAACTCAGTGCACTTCAGATATTTAACATTTACAACGTTCCAAGCATGCATAACAACTGTGCAACGCAGACTTCTGAAACAGTTATTTGTTGTAATTTGAGCACCCAAATGTAAACATAGCCATTTTAAGACCTCTGCTCATAACAGTGTCACTACGATTTTTATACATTTGTACCATATAGTCATTTCTCACATCAACTGATCCAAAATGCAGCACATAAGCAGAAACACAGTTTTGTCAAGATGTGAGAAATGAAATCTGTACTATTCATAAGGTTGTGTGTTAAAAGAAAAATTTGTAATTCTCAGCTGAAAAGTATGACAATACACAAACTTACAAGTGTACATGTGAACTGCACTGCGCAAGCTTGTAAATCAGAAATGTTTCGGAATTCTCACACCAATTTTTGTGACATATTCATTTTAAGTCGTCTGCTCATAAAACTGGCACTGTAATTTTGTGACTGTGCCCCATACAGTGATTTTGTTAATCAACTGCAGCATTGCACAGCACATGTGCATAAAAACATTTTTTGCATGTTGTTAAAAAGAACAGCTCCAATAGTCATACACAGGCTTACTAAAAACACAATGTTGATAATATGCAGCAACTATATTGAAATTTCATTAACATACAAGCATACATAGCAACTGTGCTAGACGCAGTCACACAACAGTAATAGTGCTGTGTTCTCCCTCTAATTGTAAACATACTAATTGTAACAGATTTTGTAATTAACACTATCACTCTCAAGATTTGGGTCTACCATATAGTGAATTAGCATACTGACTATGCCATGACATGCTACATGGTCGAAAACACATTTTCGTCCACGTGTAACAAATTACACCTATCCTAATCATAAGTACAAATGGGACAAATAAGCTTTTAAATGTGGACTAGAAATATTGAGAATGCACAAACTTCTGATATTACGTAGCAGCTGCGCAATGCACATTCATAAAAACTATTGTTTAGTTATGTTTTTACCAAATTGTAAACATACTTAACTTACAATTCTATCAATACACACTGTTATAAGAAATTTACTGAAGCCTATTCTAACACTTTTTTTTTCTCTGTCTCTCATACAGGTGCCTGATACTTCTTTAAGATTGCTTACTGTCACTGTCAACCATAATAGCAAAATATGCCAACTAAATACAGACGTAGATGTGTCTCAAAACTAGAGTGGTATAATAGTACTATTCTGTTGTATAAGGGCAACAAACAAAACAGTAAAGGCACACCAAAAAATGAACATCGACAGACATTTACTGCAACAGTGACCCCTACATCAAGTCACTGCACAACCAAACAAAATTCCTTAACAGAAAAGAAAAAATGTATACCATCACAAATGTTGTGTAGATCTCTGAGACGAAAAACAACTATTTTGAGTGTAACCATCAAGAAACGCTCAAAACAATGCCGTAAACTCACAACTGCTGATTTACAACTCAGAAAGAGAAAGTATTTCCGATCACTAGCAAGTAAAGCTAAGATCGAAAGACTTATCACTGCTGTGCTGCGGCACACCCGCACGCAAAAAGAGCAAGAGTCAGCTTTCTCTGATGAATTTACATCTGAAAGTACGAACTTTTGTCAACAGAGCACTGTTTGTACTACAGCGATTGTGGCGTAAGATGTGTCATGTACTTGAACAATTCAGGAAACTTATATATGCCATTAAAAAAAGGCTTCAACAGTATCCCCGTTTGACTGTTGACAACTTCTGTCATGTTTTCACAGGGCAGTGGCTGCACACACAGCACTCAGAGGCATATTTCTGGGAAGAGTCTTATCATTACTTAACAAAAGAACACACGTTCAGTATTGATGAGTCGGGCAAACTAACAAATGTCCTCAGTATCTCTGATGACAATCAATTGGATACTGATGATGACTGTGATCCAACCACAGTCTTCAATAAACGGCACTGTCTGGCATGGCCATGTGATGACACCTGCAACCATAGGCAATCGTCATTTGAAAAAACTAGAACAGTTTGTAAACCTATTTGTAATAACAGATCGCAAAGACAGACATAAACTGTTTACAAAAATTGACCATTGTGAAATCCTGCCACATACTGGACTCATGGGTCACTCACTTGCATGTCTCGATACTGGTGTTTGTGATAGTAATTTTCACAACATGCGGATGCTTGCAGTGCATCAAACAGGCATGCGAAACTTTGTCTACAGAGTATATGAAGTACAGCGAGCTGTACATCAGTACACTTGTTTGAATGACTTATTGCAATCAGGTGACATGCAGGGTGCCATCACTTTCCTAAAAAAAAACTGCAACACATTACTTCTGTACCAGAAACAACTAATTTTCAGTGTAACACTTCTGTAGAAAAATTTGTTTCAGTGTTAGAAAATGACATTCTGAAACAGTACGGGAAGGAAATTGCTAAGTTTGAGGTTGTAAAGTCTCAGAAGTTTGATTCGGTATGTGTGTCATGCAACCGTTTGTGCTACACAAAACAAACAGTCACAGTCAACCTAGAAACCTTGTCACCATACAATGACATGTGGTTCCGCCTAGCAGCATTATTGCTGCTGAAATCTGACTTTAACTTACAAGACACCATTGTGCTATGCAAACACTGTTTTTCAAAAGTGAAGTGTAACACTTTGCCAGCAAGGTCAATGCTAAATAACATGGAAACAGATGTTACACCAAGTGAGATTTCAACCTTGAATATGTTTGAACACATTCTAATTCAGACAATGAAACCATTCCAAGTGATTCTACGTCTGAACACAAAGACACGGAACATTCCACAGAAAGAGCTCGTTAGATCTCTAAAGGGTTCTGTGATCTATCTACCACTTCCTCTACAGGAAAATGTTCAAGCAATCTCAACTGAAAATAGCTTGGTAATTCTTGTAAATGGTGTGCCTACAAAGGCCAAGGTCATCTGGCAAGATGTTGTCAATGTGCAAAAGGTAAAGCTTGCTCTTGCTTATTTAATGAGTAACAATCCCTTTTATACAGACCTTGACATAGATCAGATGACCAGTCTCTCTGTGCAACATGATCTATTAGAAAAAAAGTAAGCCAATCATTGAGAAGATCAGTACACAGACAAGTGACAATGTGTCTGAACAGTACACAATTCACCCACTACATGGCAGAGATCCATTAGGAGACAACATTGATCTCTATCAAATGAAGCAGGTGGAAGGTGAGCCTGTCAGCATTTGGGAGGCAGCACTAGAAGCACGCTGTTTCCCAGACCTATTTCCAAAAGGGTCAGGCGGATGCCTAGATGAAAGAGGAAGTACATGTACAGGGTGCTGAGTACCGCACTAGCCGTGTCCTCAGCAAAGATGGCAAATTCAGACGTAACATACAGTACCTGTTCCATCTCCTCTGGGAGAGTGAACTTAGCATTCTGTCTGCGTCTATAGCACATACCATTCGTCTAACAAGTCCACTAGATGGAATAACAGCTGCTCAATTTCTAGAGAAATTAAAGCAGAAAGATGAAAATGTGCAAGTGAATCTGTCTTCCATACTTTCCAAGTCTCCGTGGCACCAAAGAATATTGGTATCACAGACACTCTGAAGTGATGACAATGCTGTGAGAGTACAGTGTTGCCACATGGTTTGTCACTCTTAGTTGTGCTGAATATGCCTGGGGCGAACTCATTGAACTGTTGAAGTGGGAAAATTCTGATGTCGAAGGTATCTCATCAATGACTGTCAGAGAAATGTGTTCACTTGATCCTGTGTCTGTCACAAGACATTTTCACAAGCGGTTCCATGACATTCTGACTTTCATCTTGTCAAAGGACAATCCTCCTCTAGGTATTGTGGAACATTACTTTTGGAGGACAGAATATCAAGCACGAGGTGCCCCTCATATCCATATGTTATTGTGGATCAAGGATGCTCCACGCATTGGTGAACATGAAGCAGCAGAAGTGCTATCATTCATCAAAAAAATATATCACTTGTCACATTCCAGACAAGTATGACAGTCCTACACTATGGAAGTTGGTACAAAAGTTCCAGTGACATATTTGCGCAAAATATTGCTGGCGAGTAGTAAAGAACAAATCTAATTGGTACATATGATGTCACTTTGGATTTCCTAGACGAGTTTGTCAGAATGGTGCCATGAATGACCTTTTCTCAACAATGCGACACCACTTGAAGGCAAAATCAACCAAGAGGGTATACGAGTTACCCAGAGATGAAAAAGAGATGTACATCAATGACTACAACCCAACTCTTCTCCTAATGTGGCCTCACTGGCCCTGGTTCGGGTACATCACTTTGTACATAACCAAACATGAACAGACTAGCTTGCAAGATCTTTGGGAAGATATTGCCATTTCAAGCAAAAGCCTGACCTCTCAGCTGTGGTCATTGGGTTTGAAGACTCTTTCACACAGAGAATGTGGAGCTTACGAAGCTAGTGACCGGTTAATGGGTACACATCTGTACAGGAAGTCTGATGCTGTACGTTTTCTCAGTGTAAACTACAAAGAGAAATGGAAATGTGTACTGATTCCTCATGCTGAAATTGAGGAGCTCGCTGTCAATACACCTTCTTCAAAACATATCTTGAAGAACAACCTGATAGACACATACTACCCATGTAGACACAATGACATGAATGATATGTGTCTCTTTGATGTGGCTAAGTGGTAAGACTACAAGACAAGTGCAGCACCTGACTCAACACGCCAGATTTACAAGGTCAATGGACTAGATGGCTGTCTCATGAAGAGACACAAGCCATGGCTTATAGATCACTGCAAACTGCATCTAGGCACATCAGAGAGCACAGAACATTACTACTTTGCTCTCCTATTCCTATTTAGACCCTGGAGGACTGAGTCTGAATTAAAAGGTGACTGTGACACATTCGAAGTGCAGTTCAATCTCACTTACGAGAATTTCCAAACTGAGTACTCACAGACATAAATACAAAGACTAGAAGCTGAGAAAGAACAGCTTGAGAAGGCAGAGAAGCAGCTTCAGGAAGACACTCCAGTTAGTTCACAAGACAACCTTGATCCAGAAGGACAAGGTGTTCTAGGTGACCCTCTGCCCTTAAATGCCCCAGAACTGTTAATGTCAGAAATTGAGACAGCCATGGAACATGGCACACACTCCATGGTCAACCCAGCTGACTTAAGAGAAAGACTAAATCAGCTGCAGCATACAGTGCACTCTCAAGTAGTTGAAGCTGTCCAACATGGTATACTACATGAAACAAAACAATGTGACTGCACTGACTACAAGCCACTACTAATGTTTGTTAGCGGTTCAGCTGGCACAGGAAAGAGTTTCCTGATTGAAGCCATCACTGCAGAAGTACGGAGTGTGACAGGCTCTTCAATGTCTGTTGCTGTAACTGTTCCCACAGGACTAGCAGCATCCAACATTGGTGGAGTTACATTACACCATCTCTTTATGTTGCCAGTTGAACATGGGAGAACTGGAGAGTATAGTAAACTGTCATTCGAGGTTGCATCTCAGCTCTGTTCCATGTTCACAAAGATGCAGTTACTCATCATTGACGAAATCAGCATGGTCTCCAATGTCATGCTTGCCTGTATTCATCTACGTCTACAGCAGATCTTAGGTACTGATGATGGAGTGCCATTTGGTGGCAAAAGTATACTTGTGTTGGGAGACCTTTTACAACTTGCACCAGTCAATGCAGAGCATGTATTTACAACTCTAACTGCCAAACAAGCTAAGAATATCCTCGGTTGCATTGCAGGCTATAACATATGGGAATTATTTAGCTATGTTGAGTTGTCTGAGAACATGCGCCAAACTGGTGATCTAGCTTACAAATCACTTTTAGATGAAGCTCGTTACAGGTTCTCTATCACCAGAACATGTTTGTATGTTAAATGATAGAAAAATCACAGTACATAGTGCATGCATAGAAACAGCATGTAATGTCTTCAGCGATATATACTCTACTGGCAGACACATAGTGTGTCTTATGCCACGACTAAAGAAATGCACTGAATTCAACAATCTAATGCTGCAGAGAGAAAACCAAGAGATTCTAACTCTGCATGCAGTTGATACAGTTGATGGCGTTATTCTTAGTCGAAAGCTAGTAGCAAAGATGACTGAACGACTAAGTGAACTGAAGTCAGATGTTTCACGAACAGCTGGCCTAGAAGCTGTTCTCACAGTTTGTAAGAATGCACATATTATGCTGCGATGTAATCTAGATGTAGAACAAGGTATGGTAAACGGTGCCATGGGAAACATCACTGACTTTGTCTACAAAGTCCAGAAGACATATATCAAGACGCTTGTAGTGCACTTTGACAACATGGAACACTCTGTACACATAGATCGAACCTGCGTAAAATTCCAGGTTTTTTAAGGATGTCTATGTAAACAGGAAACAGTTTCCATTATGTGTTGAATATGCTGTCTCCATTCACAAATCTCAGGGATTGAGTTTGGATTCAGCAATGGTAGACATAGGTACAGACATTTACAAGGATGGCATGAGCTACATTGCACTTTCACGTGTACGCAGCCTTTCTGGATTGCACATCATTACTATAGCACCTCAGAAAATATGAGCTGACAAGCGATGTATTCTTGAGTACAACAGGTTACGTACTCTACATCAGCCACAAATGTCTTTAATATCACTACCTACATATCTGTCTGTCTCACACAATTCAGTCACAGCTAGAGGTAGCAACAAACATCAGCAAGCTTCCAAAAGTGATTCAACAAAAAAAGAGTTCAACAAAGGCCACAACTTCAAGTAAACATTCACAACCAGCAATTCATCAGAAATCAGTTGGTGTAGCTGCTGTACCAGTCTTTGACAACAGCAGTAGAGTAAACTGCTATGCTAACTCAGCTATGCAAGTTTTTCTACACATGCCACAGTTTGTGCAGGCAATATCTGCTTCACAAGACAATCCCCTATCAAACGCTTTGAAGCAGATTATCAACATGACTTCTGACCACTCTAACAATGTACAGTCACTAACACCACTACGACAGGTGTTAGCGACATATGCTGGATGTAGTACGTTTGCTGCAGACATACAGCAAGACACTACTGAGTTTATGATGGCTGTCATAAACAACCTGGATGAAGATGGCACCCTAATGCGGCAGTACTTCACAGTAACATATGTTACAAAATATGTATGTGTTTCACGTGGCAATTTTCACAGCATGAAACCACACTAGACATGCTTTGGATTACTCTCTTTGTCCCTCAAACCAAATGTGTCAAATTTTGAAAGCTATTCACCAATGCTGAATGTAGTCATGCCTGTGGAAGGTGTGGAGGCAGATGCACTCAGTCCATACGTCTCAGGAGTTCATCTCAATATCTGTTGCTTATGTTGCACAGATTTGACCCCAACGGCTCAGAGTTGATACTCTAACACAGATTACCAGCTAGTAGAATAGTCTTCAACCAATCAGTGTTTGACACTCACAGTATAATCTATCACCATGGTCAATCCATGCATTCTGGGCATTACACCTCCTTACTAAGGTGCAGAACTGGATGGTTAGAGGTGACAACTCTACAAGCAGTTTTAAATAGAGACTGCCATGACACTTAAAAATGCATATCTTCTAATATTGAAGAATTATGATAACCTTCATATTTCAGAAGAATAGGACAAAACATGTTGCATTTAAAAATGACTACTTTGTCCAAAAACATTCATACCTCATTACAATGTTGTATAATGAACTCTAAATAAACCATACAATTTCAACAAAATGCTATTCTGACAGAGACATTCCATACACTGTAACATGTAAGATCTTGTGTGGATCAGTGACTACATGAAAATTGTTGTAGTGGCTTCAATCAGCGCCAACAATATTCACAGTCACTAGAGAAACCATGATTACATGTCTATCAAAGATTGTACATCTAAAAACTGAGGCCTTACTGCTCTCCTCCTCTGTACATATCTTTAATTATCCATGTATCAACTCATGCATAACAACAAATTGATATGAATTATAAAGTGTTACTCTTTGCAAACAAAGAGAAGTTCTCAGTTATCATCGTAAATAACTGAGCAACACTTCTAACATTCACCAAACATTCCACTCTGTCACAGCTTGTCTATCAACACTTCAATTTGTCTATTGACTATTGACATATAGAGAACATCATTCGCTCACCATGCAACAGTGTAGAACTATCCCACCTTCATGCGTAATACTAGTACTGTACATATGTAAAAATAACTACCTTTATTGATAACGCAAGAAGTTGAATTACACAACTGTAAATAAGAACCAATTGCAGAATATCATTTACTGACTTTTACATGTGTTTGCAATTACTTGTACATAATATAAAGATTTGTATTCAAGTGTACATTGTTAATAACTACTTTGATACTTGTACTAAAAAATACCAGTCTAACACTAAAGTACAACTAATGTTTTACATATTATTCAGCAGTATACTAATTACATTTAATTAACCATAAGTTTGTTAAAAAAATGCATATCATGCACAGTCTTACTATTTACAAGTTAAGAATTTACATAGAAGATAATGTAATAATTGAAACAATGTCATTTGTTCATGTAAGAATATTCTATTTTCGCAACTTGTCACATAAGTACTTCTAACATATATAAAAAACATAGACAATTGTAAATCAGACACTGTCACTGATCACAACATACTGCATACCTGTTCCTGACAATATTTAGGATCGCCTCAATTGAGGGGTTGGGTGGGAATTTTCCATTTGCGCCTATTCAGTGACATATAATTAAATAACACCAATCAAATGTCACAAAACTAACATTTTTGTATATTGTATTACTTAGTCAGCATATGGTTTTTCGCCCACCCCAGGAACATCCACATTAGCAGTCACACAATAACAACAAAACACTTGTCTATCGTGTGTGTAATCACACTTCACAACCTACTGACATTGCCTTATTAACATACCACACAAGTAATGCACTACATATAATTACAACATACAACCATTTTAAAAAAAGTAAAATTTTTTTACAAACTCTATTCACATTCAATAGTAAATATATAATGAAGTGCCACAGCTTCAGCCTGACTATTAGAATTCCACGTTGAATGTCAGAAACTACGTCCTCACATAAATAGTAGTGAGTAGTGAAACATGACTAGAAACACACAACACCTGATTAGTTTCCTATAATATCACATACTTACTCCAATCCATATTATACAGTTCTTATTATTCTTACACATTTACATACATGACGAGCAATGATCCCACACATACAAAGACTGTATTGTGAGACTGCTTCTGTTAACTAAATTTCAGTCTTGATTGGCCCTTTTCTCCATTTGACAAATTGGCAATACATTTTTTAAAACCATAACCACCTGTGTCGACTCTTTACTTTAAATACCATTGTGACATAAAAATAAGTGTGTCTGACTTAAGCATACAAATCAATGTTAACTAATACTGCTACAACTATACTGCCATCAATTTGTTTGGTACCTATGACATACAGTCAGTATCACAGCATATGCAACGATGTGGCACATTGCATGTCACATTTGACATAATTACTAACAGTGTAAAAAACTCAGCAATGTACTTACTTTTCCTGTGCCTATGCAGTCATTATTACTATACCAATGTTCCACACATCAGCACCCAACAGTACACAGCTGTGACTATACATGTACCATGCAGTCACCACTATGTGTACTTCAGAGTCTGACAAAATGGAGCTTTCTAATTGGCTGCAAACATCCTAACAACCTTATGTTAATCTTTTATTACCATACATGAAGAGGTTAACGATATACTGAACAAGGTTTAAAACTGTTGAAAAACATGTTTCATTATAATAGCAATAAGTCACTCCCAAGAATTGTGTTAATGGTCAGTCAATCACCCTGTAGAGACATGTGGCACTCGGCCACACCTCGTGCCACAGTACACCCCTAGAACGTGATTAACAGACCATTAACATAACTCCTTGCCATGCCTTATTAATTAATTAATTATAAAAAGGGTCTCAGAAACTGAGCTTTCTGATCGGCTGCAAACATTCTAACAGCCTTCTGTAAATCTTTTATTGACATACATAAAGAGATTAACCATTTCCTGAACAAGCTTTTAAACAGTTAAAAAAACATTTTTATAATAATAGCAATAAGGCATTACTAACGGTAATGATAATAGTCAGTTAATCACCCTATCGGGCATATGCCACTCAGCTACACCTCGTGCCACAGTACACCCCTTGAAGGTGATTAACAGACCATTAACATAACCCTGCATCATGTGTTACTGTTTAATTGAATTTTGATAACCTGATAGGCCCACAGGTCCCCAGTCATCCCTTTTTCAGGGGTGACCCGGAAAACAAACAGTACATCAAATAGAACACAATGGTACATATACAAGCTGAGGGTATACAGTATGCTTCAGTTTACAAATACATCTGTGTTGTCATCTGCATCTACAATTACAATATACTACCTAATTTTGTCTGACATTGGGTGCTCCACTGCCTACCTGACCCTGCTGGTGATGTCTTGCGTCATAGTAACACCAACAGCAATGCAAACAGAAGCACTAACAGTGGCACATATGGTAACACAAGCAAAAATGAGAACATAAACGGTAACGCACACAGTGACACAGACGACAACGGTCTGCCACGTGATGTGTTAAATGGAGGTTTGTAATTGCCTGCAAACATCCTAACAGCCTTATGTTAATCTTTCATTGACATACATGAAGAGGTTAACCATTTCCTGAACAAGGTTTAACACTGGGATGCACATTGGTTGTCATTGGACGAAACTCTCACCCCATCACATGTGTAAAGCAGCAGAAGTATAGGAGAATGGGGTGAGAGTTAGGACCCACGATCCCAATGAGCACTCCAATGCCGGTTGGGGTGGGGGGGGTCCAAGGGTGGTTTTCAACCCTAACACCAAATTTGATCACTTTTGTCGCTGTGGAACAACCCTAACTAATGCATTAAACGTAGTTGTTTGCCTCTAATTTCCCTTCTTTTTGAGAATGATAACGAGAAATAGTGAATGTAATGCAGCAGCAGGAGCACGGGGCCCACCACATGATGTCTTGTGGCATACTAATGGGGACAGCAACGCAAACAGAAATGCTAACAGTGGCGCACATGGTAACACAAGCGCGAATGAGAACAGAAAGGGTAACGCATATGGTGGCGTAGACGGGAACGGTCTGCCACGTGATGTGTTGTCACATAGTAACATGGTGCCTGCAAACAGAAATGTCAATGGGCATGGTGACGTAAAGTGAAACAGAAAGATAAACAGTACTGTAGACAGAAATGGCAAAAAATAACAGAAACGCAAGCGCAAATGAAAACGCAAAGGATAACGCACATGGTGGCGCAGACGTCAACGGTAAGTGAAACGGGTACGGAACTGCAAGCGGAAAGGGCAACAGTAACAGTAATGTAAGTGCACAGGTTGGTTTTCCCCAAAACTTGCATAGAGAAAGACAGTGAGTACTAATAATGTATGCATAATAATGAGTATCGGCGCAAAAAATGAGAACTTGCAATACTAAATACGTTATATCTCAGGAACTGTACGATGTAGAAAAAAAATTTAAAAGTTGTATGATTCACAACTGTCCTGGCTAATTTGGTGCTTAGCATTTTTCCAACGAAAAGTCCGTATCTCGCACCGTTTCTGAGATACGGGCCCTGAAAGGCGCGGCGAATGCCGTAATGTTATCCTATGGGAAAAAAAGAGAAGTTCGGAGTGCCATAACTTTGCCTCCCTGTAATATTTTTTCACCAAACCACTGAAAGGCACATCTGTGGGCTGTTGGCTGTCTTTCCTCCAAATTTCAGGAAAAAAGACCAAAACGTTATTTTGCAACAGGGATCCAAAGGATTTCTGTAAGGCGTCGGGCGCCGTAATGTTATCCTATGGGAAAAACCGTCACATTTGGAGTGCTGTAACTTTGCCGCCGTGTAATATTTTTTCAACACAACACTGATAAGCACATCTGTGAGATGTCGGCTCCATTCCCTTCAAATTTTAGCCCAAAACTCACAACAGTTCTTTTGCAGCACAGTGCCAAAGAATCGCTGTCACTTTCCCACAGATGGAAAACTACTGTCGCAATTTGTGAAAGCTTTCGCAAAAAAAGTTCGACAGTTTCATGAGCATGAAAGTCATTTGCGAAAGTACTTTTTCCAGAAATTTGAAAAACATATTTCTGGGGTGTTTTACCACAAAATAAAGACATGGCAAGCATCCTCAGGGTCCGACTAGGTGAATACAAAAATAATTAGGTTGCTAGAGGGTCCCAAATTTAAATGCCAACCATTTTTCTGATCACCAACTGAAAACAAAATGGCCGATTTGCGAAAGTAACATGCCCATTTGCGAAAGTAAAAATGCATTTGCGACACTGTCGAACTTTTTGTTAACTTTTCCCATTGACTTATAATGGGAAACTGTTTTTTGAATAACTTTTGAACCGTTTAATATTTTTTCACAAAATCTTCAAAAGGCACATCAGGGACCCCAGCCGCATGTTCCCTGAATATTGCGGCCCGGTCGTGCAAACCGTACGACCTGTAGGTGCGACCGTAGAATTCCAGAAAAAGCGTAAACGTGCGCACAGATCACGCTTAATAACTCCACAGCCATATATCCAACCAACACAAAACTTGGCAAATCCCAAGGCCTATGATTCTTGATTGTGTATGCCAAATTTCAGCCAAATCTGTGAAATGGTTGCAAAGTTATTAAGGTGCACAGTTTTGGGGTTTAACATAGAAATGGCTCCTCAACCCTAACTATGGTAGCACTACCATGCTACAATAATATATATATATATATATATATATATATATATATATATATATATACACACACATATACACACTCACTGACTGGTGGAGGGGAAGTTTGGGAGTCCAAATTTGCAGATAATACCAGGATTGGTATTAGCATCAAAAATAGTGAGGATGCACAGAAGCTTCAGGATGCTTTATCTAAGATGGAAAGCTGGGTGAGGGATTATAAGTTATCCTTTAACACTAATAAATGTGTGGTTATGCACTTTGGGAAAAATAACAACAAAACAGACTATGTTCTAAATGGACATAAGCTGGGAAAGGTCACCAAAGAAAGAGATCTGGGCATTAAAGTGACTAATGATCTCAAGTTCCATCAACACTGTAGCCAAATGATAAGGACTGCTAGCGGTATACTTAATAATATCAAGAAACATATTAAGAGTAGGAAGAGGGAAGGAGGTAATTGTGCCTCTTTACAGTTTGCTGGTGAGACCGCATTTGGAGTATTGTGCCCAGTTTTGGTCACCAGGGTTTAAAACAGATATCAAGAGATTGGAGAGGGTTCAAAGAAGGGCAACATGGTTGGTGACATATGTTAGGGACAGAGATTATGAAGACAGACTGCAGAATCCGGGATGTACACACTGAAGTATAGGCAACTGAGAGAAGACCTATGTATGGTGTATAGATCACTTAAAGACACCAACTTAAGGGGGAAACTGGGACTTATACTTAGGGATCAGCATTATAACACTAATACGCACACATTACAGTTGAAGGGGCAACATTTTAAGACAAAAAAAGAAAACATTGGTTTAGTGTTAGGATAATTCCAGTCTGGAACAACTTGCCTGAAGAGGTGGTTGCAAGTAAGAACATGCTCGAGTTCAAGAGGGAACTGGATAAATACTGTGTAGCAAACAGAATCGGGAGTAACCATAACTAGGGCCTCAGTGAACGCAATGGACGAAAGTCTTCTCTGCTCAGTAACTACCTACGATACCTATGATAACTATGTCACTTGCAAAAGATACAAAAGTGTAACTTGAAAAAGATATAACAGTAACTTTTGCACATTATGTAACGTGAAAGATACAACAGTATCTTTGGCACATTTTGTAACTTGTGAAAGATACAACAGTGTAACTTGCAAAAGATACAACAGTAACTTTCACACATTATGTAACTTGTGAAAGATACAACAGCATCTTTTGCCTTTTGTACCTTGCAAAAGATACAACAGTAACTTTCACACATTATGTAACTTGCAAAAGATACAACAGTGTAGCTTGCAAATGATACAACAATAACATTCATACATTATGCAACCTGTGAAAAATACAATAGTTTATTTTGCACATTATGCAACTTATGAAAGATACAACAGCATCTTTCACACAGAATCGGGAGTAACCATAACTAGGGCCTCAGCGAACGCAATGGACGAAAGTCTTCTCTGCCTAGTAACTACCTACGATACCTATGATAACTATGTCACTTGCAAAAGATACAAAAGTGTAACTTGCAAAAGATACAACAGTAACTTTCACACATTATGCAACTTGTGAAAGATACAATATTATCTTTTGCACATTTTGTAACTTGGATAAGATACAGCAGTAACTTTTGCTCATTATGCAACTTGTTAAAGATACAACAGTATCTTTTGCACATTTCCTAACTTGCGAAATATACAACAGTACTCACACATTATGTAACTTGAGAAAAATACAGCATTGTAACTTGCAAAATATACAACAGTCCCTTTTGCACATTAGGCAACGTGTGAAAGATACAACAGTATCTATCGAACATTATGTAACTTACAACAGATACAACAGTACCTTTCGCACATTATGTAACTTGCAAAAGATACAACAGTGTAACTTGTGAAATATATGGCAGTATCTTTTGCACATTGTCACTTGCAAAAGATACAACAGTGTAACTTGTAAAAGATACAGCCTTTCACACATTATGCAACTTGCGATAGATACAAAAGTATCTTTTGCACATTATGTAACTTTCAAAAGATATAACAGTATCTTTCACACATTATGTAACTTGCAAAAGATACAACAATGTAACCTGTGAAAGATACAACAGTAACTTTCACACATTATGTAACCTGCACAAATTACAGCTTACGTGCCTGACATATAAATGTTCACATAAGAAATAATTGGAAATTAAAAGTTTAATAACTTTGGAAGTGATTAATATTTTTTCACCAAACTTTCAAAAGACACATCTGTGAGGCAACAGCTTTCTACCCTAAACATTTCAGTCCACTACCAAAAGCCATGTCTGAGAAACAGGTGGACAAAGAAACATCAAAAAACTGGTAAATGTAAGAATTTTTGATGCTCTGTATCTCAACAACCACAAAACAGAGTCACACAAAATTGGACGTGTCAAGACACCTCCCCCACAAAATTATGCATGCTCAATTTCTTGCATATCTGTTCAATGGTTCCAAAGTTATAAACATTCAAAGTTTTGAGTTAAACATAGAAATGTGCACCAAACCCTAACTACATTGCCACTACTGCTCTGGTTGTATATATATATATATATATATATATATATATATATATATATAGTAGCTGGTTCATTCCACTGGAGTGTCAAACAGACGAGGCATACTGATGAGTCCTGGTAGGACAAAACACGTGTCTATGTTATCTGTTAGCACCCTCTGCAAACTGTGTGAGAGGCCTTTCGGCACCATGCAATTCTGCTTAAAGTTAAACCAGCATAATATTCTGTGGTGATTTGCATATGCAGCCCATAATGCTTTGCATTGTGTGGGCATGTGTGATTTTGTATTTCCTTAAAACTTGGCTTCCCAGCCAAAGACCCTTTGGGATAACCCTTGCCTCAGTGTTTGCACACAGAGGTTCTTTGTCATATATATATATATATATATATATATATATATATATATATATATATATATATATATATATATGTGTGTGTTGTGCAAACAAACTTCATTAATGCATCAGTTAGGGTTGAAGCAACAACTCTCACCCCATTCTATGTGCAACAAAGCTTACATGATACAGTATACTAGAATGGGTGAGAGCTAGACCCAGTGCCCTAAAACCATCCCTTCACCTGTTGGTCTTTGGTGGGTAGGGTGGGGTGGTGGGTGTGGGGTATTAGTGTGTCAATTCTAATGCCTTATTTCCCTACTTTTGTTGCTTTATTCCTAAATGATGCATTAACGAAGTTTTTTGAAATTAATTTCCTTACTTTTTGAGAAAGTGTAATCTTACCCTTATACAGTTTTGGGAGTACAGGGCCCTGTGCTCCCACCTACCTATAATTATAGAGACATGGCACAGGCCTAGATACATTCCAAGTAACCTCTGTGCTGCAAATGGCACAATATCTCAGTAACTATCGCAACCTTTGAAAACATTTCACTGCAGTTGTAATCACAGACTGGTAATCTGCACACATGCTTAGTACACCTAAAGGTGTACTTTGCTGCATTTACCACAAAATCCATATCTTAATGTATTTTCAAGATAAAGGCACTGAAAGGCGTTGCATTTGCCACAATGTTATCCTATGGGAAATTTCTCAACTTTGGAATAACATAACTGTGTAAGCAATGTAAATTTTTGCACCAAACCAGCATATGTCACATCTCTGGGACACTCCCTTTGCACCCTGCAAATTTCAAGTCAAAAGTGATAACTTTCTTTGCAGAGAACTGGCAAAGAAACAGCAACCTTTAAAAATCTCTTTTCGTGAGCTGTCAAAATCCCTTTTCTCAGGCTGAATCCCTTTTCATGAGGTGACAAAATCCCTATTCATGATCCAATCTTTGTTCACAAGAAAGGGCCATCTGGTCCTTTTCTGATGAACAAAGATGTTGACAGCTCACAAAAAGGGACTGGCTTACGAAAAGGGATTTTGACAGCTCGTGAAAAGGGATTTTAAATACCAGTCCCTTTTCATAAGCTGTCAAAATCCCTTTTCAAGAGCCAATCCCTTTTCATGAAACGACAAAATCAATCAATCAATCTTTATTTGTATACTGGAAGGTAAGAGTGCAAAAATGCCCATTTTCACAAATGTCTAGTGTAAGAGATACCAAGAGGGTGTGACAATACAAAACAGTGTCTAACAGAAACAAGATCTGTACAGGGGGAACAATCCAAACATGTGGTTTAGATATATAGAGCAATGTCAAAGACTAACAGTTGTCTAACAGCTACAGCAATTTTCATAAACTGGAAAACAGGAAACATTGATTACAATAAAGTAAAAAGAGAGAAACACATAGAGCGACCTGAACATTCATGTGTGTAACATATGGAGAGCAGGAAAGAGAAGGGAAGGGATATAGAGGGGTCAGTTACCTAAGTGCTAGAGGTGGAGAAAGTGCAAGTCTTTTGTGGTGGGTTGTAATCGGGTCCATGATTGAAATATGAAGAAACCTAGGCTAGGAGTGGGTGGTGGGATGGTTGGGTGCACATTTTTATGTTTAACTCAAAATGTAGAATGTTTATAACTTCGGAACCATTGAACAGATACATAAGAAATTTATCATACATATTTTCTTGGGGTAGGTGTCCTGACATGCCCAATTTTGTGTGACTCTGTTCTGTGGTTGTTGAGATACAGAGCATCAGAAAATCCTAAATTTACCATTTTTTTTATGTTTCTTTGTCCTCCTGTTCATGAGACAATCCTAGTTCATGAGATATGGCCATCTACTCCAGAAATCATGAACAAGGATTTTGACAGCTCATGAACAAGGATCAGCTTGTAAAAAGGGATTCTGACAGCTCATGAAAAGGGATTTTGACAACTAGCAAAATGGGATTTTAAAAAATTCCTTTGCACGAGCTGTCAAAATCCCTTTTCGTGAGCTGATCCCTTTTCATGAGGTGACAAAATTCTTGTTCAAGAGCCAATCTTTGTTCATGAGATAGGGCTATCTGGTCTGGAAAATGCGAACAAGGATTTTGACAGCTCGCGAACAAGGTTTGGCTCGCGGACCGGGATTTTGTCACCTAGTGAACAAGGATTGGAAGTGAGTGACAAGCAAGGATTTGTAAAATAAAAAAATGGCTGTTTTTCATAAAACTGATCAGAACCAAAGTCATGGGTTTGGAGATGGTGTCTCCCTGAGTTAAACCCATACTTCAGTTACCACAGAACACATCCATGGGGCAAGTTACAATGTTTTCCTTGAAGTAAAAAATGAAAACAAGATGGTGGCCTGTGAAAAGGAATTTTTTCCTCACTAGTAGGATTTTATAAATCCCTGTTCATGAGGTGAGGAAATCCTTAATCATGAAGCCAATCCTCTTTCACAAAATATACACCAATTCTAAAGACTGAACTGAGCATGCTCAGAATCCAAAATTCAAAGTTAAATAACTTTAAAATTGAGTAATATTTTTTCACCAGACAAATACTGGAATGTTCCTTGAGGCATCCTCTTTCTATCCTGAACATTTCAGACCTAAATTCCAAACCATGTGGCCACAGTGTGATGGGAAAAAATCAGCACAAATGGCCAAAAAAAAAGTGAAAACCACACTTTTTTCACTATGTGCTGCACAAATATTGCACATATGATCAAAACAAAACTTGGAAAGTCCTGGGATGTGCCCCACAGGAAGGCACATAGCAAACTTTTTGCAAATCCATCAAATGGTTGCAAAGCTATTAAAGTACAAAATTTGGGGTTTAACATTAAACTGCTTACTCAAACCTAACTATAGGGGAGTAAACGTGTCCTTGTGTTATATATATATATATATATATATATATATATATATATTCTATGCAAATAAATACTGTGTTAATGCATCATTTAGGGTTAAAACACAAAAAGTCATGAAATGAAAAATCTTTAGAGTTGCCACTCCCCCTGGACCCACCCATCATCCCAAGACTGAGAGCTGATGGGGTGTGCCATTGGGATTGTGAGGTCTAAATTTCACCCCATTCCATCTGAAATTACATTCACAAGCCACAGTAAATAAGAATGGGGTGACATTTAGGCCTTATAACCCCAATGACACACCCTGTCAGCTGTCAATCTTGGGATGATGGGTGGGTCCGGGGGAGGGGCAAACCTAAAGATTTTTAAGTTCCTGACTTTTTGTGTTTTAACCCCCATCCTCCACACACCAACAGGCATTGGAGTGTGCCATGGGGTTGTTAGGCGAGACTCTCACCTCATTCCATATGTAAACAGGCTGACATGGTGCAGTGTAGGAGAATGGGGTGAGAGTTAGGCCTAATGACCCCATGGCACATCCTGATGCTTGTTGGTATATGGAGGATGGGGGTGAGGTGGTAGGTTGGGGGTTTAGGGGCTCAATCCTAATGCCTCATTTCCATACTTTTGTTGCGTCAAACCTAACTGATAGCATTAACAAAGTTTTTTAAATTTATTTCCTCACTTATTGAGATGGTATAATAGTATATTTATTTTACTGTGGGACCCTGCGCTCCCATCCCCCCATCCAGATAGTACAACAGTATCCATATGTCACATTGGGAGTTTGAGATAGTACAATAGTATCCATATGTCACATTGGTAACATGGACCCTGCACTCCTATCCCTCTGCAGATGCACATATTTATGTAGCTGTGGAAACACAGGGTTCTCTGGCCCCTGCACTTTCACACATTAAGTTATGAACAGGTGTAGCAAAATTGTAACTAATAGTCATAACTGTGCCATCTAAAATAATTTTCAACTCAAATGTTTAGCATAACCTTCTTATCACCTCACCACATATACCCAGTACAGAAAACCTTCAAATCCCTGTCGAAATGTAATTATGTGCAACTGTAACACCATTGTGCAACACTGGTGTGGAAAAAACATTTTTGGCAGGATTTTAAAAGTTACAGCTGTACTTCTCATGAGGTGGTGTGACAAAATGATAACGTTGAAAATCTTGATTGAAAACATGAAAAATTGCTGAAGTTAAGAAGCATGCAATGCACGCTCATAACGCAGTCATTTGTTGAAATATTTTTATCTGATTTTCAACATGGGCTTTTTGGGACCTCCCCTCATGAACAGTGGCACTGTGATTTTGTTAATCTTTTCCAAAAGTTGATTTTGCACAGTGACCACACAATTCTGTGCCACAGGTACAAAGACACATTTCAGGCAGGATGTGAAAAATGACAGCTGTACTGTTCATAAGGAGATGTAAAAAAATGACAATACTGAACATCTGGAGTGAAAATATTAACAACTGGCAAAGTTATGCACCTGTGTAGAAAATGCGGAATGCACTTCCATAACACATTCATTTTTAGAATTTTTTTCACCAGATTTGCAACATGGGCTTTTTGTGACCACACCTCATGAAGAGTGGCACTGTCATTTTGTTAATCAGTCCCAAAAGGTGATTCCATGCTGCGACCGCAAAATCACCTTTTGTTACAGAGAAATGAAATGACAGTGCCAGTCTTCATGAGGTGAGGCCCCAAGAATCCCATGTTAAACATTTGGGTCCGAAATTCCTAAAAATGGCTGAGACATCAACCTAAGTTGAAACTTCCTTTGACTGCCATTATATGGCTCCTACATTTTATTCTTCAGTTTGTGGTTCGACTTTGAAGAGTGCAGATGCATCCTGCTCCAGAGAAAATTGCTGATCTCAACCACTGGAGGTACATATGGGTAAGAGTGGGTGCAGAGAGGTGGGTGCGCAGATGGAGGGTTGGGATGGGGGGACTGGGAAGATGACAAGGGACCATTTTCTTTCTTGCAGGTTTTAGAAAAAAATTAAAGACATTGGGGACAGTTTTATTTATTAACAAGTATTTTAAAATATAAATACATAGATGGGTACACTGGGGTGGGCTCCCAGTGTGCCATATTAA
The DNA here is from genome assembly GCA_016271365.2 of Neoceratodus forsteri. Taxonomy (NCBI): domain Eukaryota; kingdom Metazoa; phylum Chordata; order Ceratodontiformes; family Ceratodontidae; genus Neoceratodus; species Neoceratodus forsteri. Next base: position 453,153,463 of record CM028131.1, read on the forward strand.
TTTGGAGGGGATGGATACATGCTGACACAGGGATTGGGCACCCCATGTCGGCAACTGAAGATTACCGGCTTTGGGGGGGGCATCATCAGACACCGGGAGTGTGCATCCTGGTGTGGGAAGCTTTAAATTTTAAAATACATATATATTTGGCACACTGGGGTAGGCTCCCAATGTGCCATATTAGTGAGGGGGGAGATACATGCCGACATGGGGATTGGGCACCCTTATGTCAGCATTTTTTTCAAGAATAAACTGGGGCCTTTTTTTGCACCATTGTGGATTCCCGCTCGTGAGGTGGGATGAGGACCAGATGGCCCTATCTGACCATTTGATCTTCATCTCACAAATGGGGATTTTGACACCTCATGAATGGGAATTGGCTGATAAACAGGGATTTTGACACCTCACAAATGAGGAGTTTGTTTTTATAATCCCCCATTCATGAAGTATCAAAATCCTCATTCATCAGCCGAATCCTTATTTATGAGGTGTCAGAATCCTTGTTTGTCAGCAGATCTGCATTAATGAGATAGGGACATCTGGTTCTTATCTCATGAACTGGAATTTTGACAGGTCATGAACAGGGATCAGCTGACTAACGGGGATTTTGTCACCTCACAAACAAAGATCGTTAGCGAGTGATGATTAAAGATTCTTTTAATTCAAAATGGCCATTTTAGAAAAAAAAGAAAACCAAAGGCATGGGTTTGTAAAGGGCATCTTCCTGAACAAAACCCATACTAGTAATACCACACAAGACACCTGTGGGAGAAGTTAGAATGTTTTATTTGTGGGGGAAACTGAAAACAAGATGGCAGTTCACGAAAGGGGAATTTTTCCTCATGAATAGGGATTTAATAAATCCCCATTCGCGAGGTGGCAAAATCCTTGATTGTGAGCCCAATCTCCTTTCGCAAAACATACATATAAATCTAAGACTGAACTGAGCATGTTCAGAACCTGAAAATGCAGAATTAAATAACTTTTGAATGGATTAATATGTTTTCACCTAACCAATGCTGGATTGTTGTTTTGGCAATCCTCTTTCTATCCTGAACATTGCAGACCAAAATTCCAAATGGTGTGGCTGCAGCATGATAGGCAACAATCAACAAAAATGGGGAAAAAAGGTGAAAAATGCATTTTGTGGTGCTTTGCTGAACGGAAATCGCAAATCTGATAAAAAAAAACTTGGCATATCAAGTGATATACCATCTGAGACTGCATTCTGAATTTTGTGCAAATCTGTTGAACAGTTGCAAAGTTATTAACTTGAAAAATTTGGGATTTAACATTAAACTGTCTACTCAACACTAAGTATAGGGGTGTGATCACACCCCTAGTGTGTGTATATATATATATATATATATATATATATATATATATATATATATACAGTATTAGTTGAAGAAAACTGTATTAATGTAACATTTAGGGTTCAGGCTTAAACAACAAAAATAGGGAAATGATGCTATAGAGTTTCCAACCCTAAATCCTCAGCCCAACATCTACTACAAATCAGGGGTGCAGCCTTCCTTGGGGTTGTCAACTCTAAAGCTCAGTCCATTAGGTGTATATGTTTCTGGAGTGTATAGAATGGCGTGAGCTCCCAAAGGAAGACTGCACTCCTGATTTGTTAGTTTGGGGTGGGGTTTTAGGATTAGAAACTCCAAAGCCACATTTCCCTACTTTTGTCGCTTTGACCTGAACCCTAAATGTTGCATTAGTGCAGTTTTGCCTGTGGGAGTTCAGGGCCCAAATCCATCCATCCATCCATACTTTTTGAGACAGTGTAATTGTGTCTTTGTTTGCATGTAGGTACTCCCAATCCCTCCATAGATGCATATCTGTATATTGCTGTGGATGTGCAGGTGTCTCCGGCCTGGCACTTCCATTTGTAGGACAACACAAACCAAACTGTCAGCATAACCTTTTTATTATCTCAACTCATGTACCCAGTACTGAAAATGTTCAGATCCCTGCCAAAACATGATTAGACACCACAGGAATGTCATTCCATGCCGCAGGTGCAAAAAGACAGTTTTGGCAGGATTTAAAAAAATGAGAGCTGTCACATTCATCAGATGGTATAAAAATGGCTTTGTTGAAAATTTAGAGTTAAAATATTTAAAAGTATGAAAGTTATGAGTGAGCAAAATAAAATTTAAATGGATGCAAATAACTTTACCATTTTACATGTTTTGACCCCAGATTTTGAACACAGTCTTCTTACGACCCCTAGTCATGAACATAGTTGGTGAAAAGTTTCAAATCCCACCCAAAATAAGATGTTGCCAACTGACTGCAAAATCACCTTTCTGGCTTGATTTGCAAAATTCCACCACCATTGGTTATGAAGTGGTGTCACAAAATGGCCACGTTGAAAATTTGGGGCCAAAATATGCAAAAATAACAAGATTATGTATCAAAATTCAAAACACCACTGAAATACATTGAACCACATTTACCTTAGTTTCTCATATTGAAGTTGGAGGTTCCAGCAGCAAGATGTGTCTTCAATTAGAGAATTGATCTTGACCCTGGGACCTGTTGAGGTGAATGAGGGTGAGTGGGAGGTGTTTGTGTGTGTGTGGGGGGGTGTGGGGTGGTGGGTGCTCAGTGGGAGGTCAGGTTGGGGGAGTCAGATCAGTAAGGGACCATTTTTTTACAGGTTTAAAAAAAAGACAAGAGAAAAGGTTTTCTTTATTTCAGGGTACATGCAGGGATGGTGATCAGAAAGGGGATGTCACTAGACATTAGGAAAATATATTAAAATTACAGGGATGGTGATCAGAGGGTGTTGGTGCCACTAGACACCAGGGAAATATATAAAAATTATGTGGATGGCATCAGATAGTGGGAGGAGCCCCTAGACACCAGGGAAATATATAAAAATTACAGGGATGGTGATCAGACGGTGGGGGCACCATTAGACACCAGTTAGATAAATAGTAATTATGGTGATGGTGTCTGGAGGGTGAGGTGCCACTTGACACCAGGGAAATATATAAAAATTATGGGGACAGCACTAGGAGGGTGGGGGGTGCCTCTAGACACCAGGGAAATATAGAAACATTACATGGAAGGTGATGGAGGGTAAGAGGTGTCACTAGACACCAGAAAACATTTACTGTATATTTTTTTTGTTATGAAGGGATGCTTTTTCATATGCCCAATTCTTTGGGGGAGGGAGAGAGGGACATGATAGAAACTTTCAGGTACCTCAAGGGAATCAACAAAGTCCAAGAGGGTAGTATCTTTCAGAAAAAGAAATGCGCAAGAACAAGGGGACACAATTTGAAGATAGAAGGGTATCAGAGGGTTCAGTACTGGGTCCGGTCCTTTTTAATGTCTTTATAAGTGACATTGCAGAGAGACTGGAAGAAAACTATGTCTGTTTGCAGATGACACAGAGATCTGCAACTGGGTTGATACACAAGGTGGGATGGAAAGGATGAGAAGGGACTTGGCAAGGTTGGAGAAATGGTCAAATGTATGGAAGCTTAGATTCAATGCAAAGAAGTGCAAAGTAATGCCCCTGGGAAACAATAACTCAGAGGACGAGTACACAATGGGGGGTGAGATACAGACAACAACAAAAGTGGAAAGGGACCTGTGGTAGTTATATCAGATGACCTAAAGGTGGGCAAGCAATGAGAGAAGGCAGTAAGGAGGGCTGGGGGGATATTGGTACATATAGGGAGAGGCATCATCAGTAGAAAACAGGAAGCTGTCATCCCTCTGTACAGACAGTTGGTGAGACCCCATCTGGAGTACTGCTTGCATTTCTGGAGACCCCATCTCCGCAAAGACATAGACAGGGTGGAGGCTGTCCAGAAGAGGGCAACCAAAATGGTGCAGGGTCTGCACCAGAAGACATACAAAAAGAGATTAAAGGAGCTTAACGTGTATACCCTTAAGGAAAGGAGTGAGGGGAGACATGATAGAAGCTTTCAAGTACATCAAGGGAATCAACAAAGTGCAAGAGGGTATCATCTTTCAGAAAAAGAGATGTACAAGAACAAGGTGGTACAATTTGAAGATAGAGGAGGGGATGGCTCAGAAGTAATGTGAAGAAGTGTTTTTTCATGGAGAGGGTTGTGGATGCATGGAACAGCCTTCCTCAGGAGGTCATGGAGTCAAAAACAGTGGGGGGGATTCTAGAATGCTTGGGACAGATATAAAGCAATTCTGGTGGAGGGTAGGAAGAAGTAGGCTGATGGTTAACCAGGATCTGCAACTTATCCAATAAGTAGGGAAATGGGCAGACTAGGTGGGCCAAGTGGTCCTTATCTGCTGTCAGAGTCTATGTTTCTAAGTTTCTATGTTTTTTTGAATGGCCATATTAAAAAAAGCAGAAGCAAGTAATGAAAAAAGATATAAAATAGTAACAAAAAAACACATTTGGGGGTCACTTTAACAATACTAAAGTGCAAAATCCACCTAATGGGGTCTCGATGAGAAAGATAATTGTGTTAATCTCTGTGTAGGCTGTCATTTTTTGGGTGTTAAAAATTTTTTAATTTTCAAAAATGGAAAACAAGATGGTGGCAAATAAAAAAGGATGTTTGCCTCATTAAATAGTATTGGATTTTTATGAAAAAAGATTTTTTTTCATTTCATACAGCTATTTTGAAGTGCTTACTGGGCATGCTCAGAACCTAACTTTGGAACAGATTAATATTTTTTTCACTAAAACAGCAAAAGGCACATCTGTGGGCCAGACCCATTCTACCCTGATAATTTCAGACCTAAATTTCAAGCCGTCTGGGCACTACAGTTGTCAGAAAAAACAGCACTACCCCCCAATCATGTTTTGCAGTATCCAGATCTCAGAATCCGCACATCTGACTGGAACAAAACTTATCATATCCAGAGATGCATTCCACAAGACTATGTATGCAAAATATCTTGCAAATCTGTGTAACAATTGTAAAGTTATTAAACTGCAAAAGTTGGGGTTTAACATTAAACTGCCTACTCAACCATGGCACTACTGCACTGCTATAATATAGATTGATAGATAGATGAATAGATAGATAGATAGAGATACACACACACATACACACATATACTATTGTATAGAACCAACCTGGTAATTATAGCAAAAATCCACATAGTATCTGATTTGCTTTAGACAGAAAATAAGCTTGAAGGTGACTACTAAAACTGATCACATCCATGTAAGTTTATTACATAAGCAGTGATTATTGCTGTGCTATCAGCTGAAGTACCTAGGTAGAGTATACCCCATGCAGTCCCCAAATGTCTGTCATATAGTAGCAAAATGGCCTCATAATACAAGATCTATATGGTGGGTGATAAGAATCCAGTCTTCTCAGAATCCAGTCTTTTCAGTATCAGCAGCTACTTAAGTGCTCTAAGCAGTTGAAACCTAATAGAGCCATGCAGTACTGAGGGCTGGAGATAATTACATCAGTTGGACACCTGAAGCAGAATTGATAGTAAGAATGGTAGTAGAAATATGGACTACTACTATTATACATGCTAGATGAGGTGCCACAGGTTTAAGGCCCATCACAAACAATGCTTACAGTATGCCCTCAGCCTAGTTAGTTAACCTTCCCATGCTCTAGCCTTCACTTGTGAAAATTCATGTGGGGGTCATTAAAAAAAATTAGTTCTTCATATACTTTCAGTAGGTTTTAAAAATGTATGAAGTTTCAAATTTAATACATTAAGTCATATTAAGTTGCGTGGAAATGCTCCATCAGCAATTTGATCACGTGGCTCTAATTTAGGGTCAGAAGAACGCTAAGTAGTTGCTGACAGTGTAGCCTAGAGGTTAGAGTAACAAGCTGTGAATGAGTTTGGTACATCCAGCAGATCTGGATTTGATTTCTGCAACCTCCACTTGGATACTGTGTGACCCTGAGCAAGTCACTTAACCATCCAGGGCTCCCGGTTTGCCCCTGAAAAGAGGCACTTGTGCCTAGTGAGCCTTACTTGATTACCAAAAAAATAAAATAAAAAATAAAGCTATGGTCTAAAGTTATCTTTGATAATATAGAGAGGGAATATGAACTGGACCTAAAAGAAAGTGTGCGGGTTAAATGCATTCTAAACCAGTCACGCTTAGACCTGAAGTACTGTAGGTTTTGGTGCTGTACTTAACTAAATAAACCATAAGATACACTTCAGAACTTTTTTGCTTCATTTTTACTGGCCTGAGTGTGATGTCCTGTCTTTCTACATTATCAGTAGGGGTGCTAGCCATAGGCAAAGAAAAACTGTATGGCTTCAGCCCACAGTCAGTATCACCCTCTCATGGGAGAGAGTGCTTTAAAGACTGGCCCATGAAAAAAATATCCTTTATACTTTAGAGACCATAGTCCCTTTGTGATGTTGTACCAAGTGTGTTGGCCCTCCTCCAAAGGTTAGTAGAGGGTCTATATACAGTATATTGCTTGATATGATTATTAAAAATGATTAACTGTGACTACCTTGCTGTGCATGTTACACCAGATTAATGTATTACACCAGTTTACCAATGCTAATTGGGTGTTTTAATAAATACATGGCTGTGGCCATTTTCTCCAAACAAGTTCATGACATATAATGACATATATATATATATATATATATATAGAGAGAGAGAGAGAGAGAGAGAGAGAGTTTCAGTGAAATTAAATTTCTCCAGCAAAATTGGGTATTTCGCCCCTGAAATATTTTGCAAAATGTGTATATTTCACAAAATATTTCATGGGTGTGAAATGCAAAATTCCACTTGTGAAATTCAGAATTTCTCCAGCAAAAAGCAGGATTTCCCCTGCAAAAGGCAGAATGTTGCCCATGGGTGGTGAAATTCTGCATTTTGCTAGTGGAATTTTGCATTTCACACATGAAAAATATTTTACGAAATTTGCAAATTTCATGAAATATTTAGCAGAATGAAATTTTCCACTTTCACTCATCTCTACATATATGACAACTATGATGTATTCAGCCATTTGAACAGCTTGGTAGGAAATGTACTGATCAGGAATCAAACCCTCGACCCTTCATGAGAACTTGATGAGCTCTCATTTACAACATAGAGGATGCACTGCTTTATGTAGAAACAGTGTGGGCCCTACTTTTCAGGCAAGCTTACTGATTTGTTAATAATGCAAAAGGCTATTTTCTGTCTTGCTCGAAGTTTGACATATTTCCACCTGTTTAATCTCTAAAAGTATTAATGTAATTTTGCATAGCTGGCTTTATATTTCATCTCTTCATTGCACTCCTCTGTTCTCATAAGATCCTTCACATTCATGTAACCATTTCTTTTAAACCATCTTTCCCCAGGTGTACTTCTACAGTATATATGTCCCGCCTTGTTTTAAAATTGAGATAACAGCAAAATTGATGGACAACTGGCAATGCTTTGTTTTGCATAATATTGTAGTTGTCTCTACTGTAAGCAACATTTTGTATTGTGCACTATCAATTCTTTAGTAACTATTTAATTGTATGCAGTTTTGTGAAATTTACACTGTGAACTGTGTTAGTGTTTGTGTAGTTGAATAAATGCATTCTGCAGCAGTTTCATCTCAACAGTGCACAGCAGCACAACAATGTACAGTTCACGTTTGATTCCTGTGTTCCTGTGCAATATTTCTATTCAGAGCACCCTGCCTAAGTTATCCTGGACCCATAAGCAAAAGTATTGAATCATATTCTATAATTACTAAGCCTTCTGGGAACTGCTGTGAAAGGACTGCCTTCTTACTTTCAGGATCATGTCTGAGACCTGAACACATACTACATTAGTTCTACCATTTTATAGGATATCTCCATTAAAAAATATATGCATATACTGTATATATCAAGAAACTATGTTAATGCAGATTAGGGATGTACTGTACAAAACATAAACCCTGCAGTGTTTGGAAATGTAATATAAGGTTATTCTACCCAATTCCCACAAAGTTAGAAAATGTAATATTCGGGTTGTAAAGCCTATCTCCCTTCCCATCCCTTCTCTACCTAAGGCTAAGCTGCAGATATGAGGCCATGCATCAATGGTTTGGTACCTCATACAGAGCCAACATATTCAAATTTGTTAATAGAAGAATGTCAGGTGGGTGAAGGTATGAACACTGTCAAAATGTCAGAGTGATAGAGGATACAGGAGGGTCTTCGGGGTATTTTGACTCGGGTATCTTGCCAGGCTGACCGGGGAGGCAAGGGCCCCTCACTTGCAGCAGCTTTCTGGGGATCCAGTGTGCATGTAATCATTTGGTAGCCTCCAAGGAGGGACACTAGGACAGGGATGTTGATTCTGGAAACCTGTAGTTTGAAGACCATTTAATGTAGCTCCTCTTTAATTCTGGTGAAAGTGTAAGTAGTAGTAGTAGTAATAGTAGTTTCAATGCTAAAAAGTGCAAGATCATGCACCTGGGTCACAGGAATCCAAGGGAGGCATACATGATGGGTTGGGAAATTCTGGCCACCACAGATCAGGAGAGAGACCTGGGGGTTATCATATTTGATGACCTGAAGGTGACTAAACAGTGTGAAAAGGCAGTTGGGAGAACAAACAGAATGTTGGGGTGCATAGGGTAGGGCATAACAAGCAGGAGAAAAGAGGTGGTGATGCCATTGTACAGATCATTGGTAAGGCCTCAGCTGGAGTACTGTGTCCAGTTCTGGAGACTACATCTCCAGAGGGAGATTGACAAAAACGAGGCAGTCCTGAGAAGGGCAATGAAGATGGTGCATGGACTGCACTAGAAGCCCTATGAAGAAAGACTTAAGTACCTTAATATCTATTCACTGGAGGAAAGAAGGGCGAGGGGAGATATGGTTGAGACTTTCAAGTACATTAGGGGAATAAACAGGGTACAGGTGGAAAGCATATTTCAGAGAAAACTCTGCACAAGAACAAGGGGACATGATATGAAGCTGAAAGGTGGAAGACTCAGGGGTAATGGTACCTATGCATGAAGGGGCAGAGTGGCTAAGCACCACATATCTTGAGCACGTAGCCAGTCCATACCCATTGCACCTCCCTCGCATGATGCACAAAGGGTGGGTGCACAGACCCAATGCACCTGATCCCTCATGTCCATGGACCTCACCATGCCAGGGACCTTCTGGGGGCATGCTGGCACTACGTGTTATGCACTAAACCACATAGTGCTGGCCTAATGGGTGTGGAGATGGGCACAGGTTATGGCAGCCAGGACCCAGCCGAAACCTACTGTGCATCCCCACCAGCTCCAACCACTGGACACCAGAGGACCAGGACAGTGCTCTTCATGCTGCCCCTGACCACTAGGCAACCAGCAAGGGTGGGGCAGTGGGACACTGAGACTTCATGTTGCCTGGTGGGGCAGACCGTGGCACATGCCCACCTATGGGGACTCAGTGGTATGGGGGGGGTAAGGCCACATTGTGGTTGGGGCACAGCTGCCATTGCAGGTGTGTGGGCCAGAGGTGGGTCTCAATGCCGGGGTCCTGCAGTGCACTGTTTGCCGAGGGCTAGGCCAGTGCACAGACTGACTGTAGGAGCCATGCTGTGTGGGTCTTGGTGCCTGCAGTGGGCATGCCCTACCTCGGACTCATTCATCGTAGTGTGAGGGATCCACTGCTGGACCTAGAACAGGCATCCCATTGGATGCCCGCCCGGATCTGTGACTCCACCCGCAGCTACCCTGCAGAGTCTTGCGCACCTGGGAGGGGAGCAGCAGACAGGTGGCTGGCATTAATGACTGCCAGTATGGACTCATCTGTCTGCAGGTGCACAGAGCCGCAGGTGGGGTACATGACTTTTCTGCATACCCCTGCCTGCTACATGCATAGCGCCCAATGTTAGGAAGTACTTTTTCACTGAAAGGGTGGTGGAGCCATGGAACAGCCTTCCAGCAGAAGTGGTGGGGGAAAAACTATACGGTGATTCAAGAGTGAATGGGATAGACATTAGGGTACCCTGGAGATGTGCAGAGTAGGACAGCAGCAGAACAAATGGGATCTGGGGTTGCAGCAGTGAGTAGGGAAATGGGCAGACTAGGTGGGCCATGTGATCTTTATCTGGTGACAGGTTCTATGTTTCTATGTTAACATAGACCATGAATAACACTGCCCAATGCAGGAGAGTGGCTGCAAAAGTGAACAAAATGCTGGGGTGCATAGTGAAGGGGGTTTCATCCAGGTGAAGAGAGGTGATATTGCCCCTCTACAGGTCACTAGTAAGGCCACACTTGGAGTATTTGTGTGCAGTTTTGGAGGTCATACCTGAAGCATGATATCAGGCTACTGGAGGGGGTGCAGAGGAGGGCAATGAAAAGTATATATGAAATGGAGTGGAGAGACTGTGAGAGCAAGCTGGGAGACCTGAACATGTACACCCTGGAGGATAGAAGGGACAGTGGGGGACATGATAGAGACATTTAGGTATCTGAGGGGAATCAATAAGGATGTGGCAGATAGGGCCTTTAAGCTAAGGAGGGGGAGGGACACCAGGTGGCATGGGCTAAGAATAGAGGGTGGAAGATTTAGGAAGGAAATGAGGAGACACTATTTCACGGAGAGGGTGGTAGCAAAATGGAATGCACTACCAGAATGGGTGTAATCATATAAATCCATGAACAGCTTTAAAAGGGCATAGGACAGGGAACAGATGAGAGTGAAGGTGGGGGAGGTGGGGGTGGCATTGGGATGACAAATGGAAGGGGGGTGGGGCAGCTGCAAACTAGGGGTGCTAGCTGCACACTCGAGCAGACTTAGATAGACTGGGTGTTCTGTTTCTGCTGGCACATTCGTATGTTTATATGTTAGTAGTAAAAAATCTTTATTTTTTATACAAGAATTATGTTGGTACATTTTAACACCATTAGAACCATGTTCCTATTTTCAAAGTGGTCCTGCTTTAAAGATCAATTACAAAATGTATTTACACAGTTTCAAGGTAATACAATTAAAATATCAATATAAATTAAAATGATAAAAATATGAAACATAGTAACAATAAACAACTATTTGTAATTGATAAACATATACAATCTAAAGATCCAAGTATACATAAAATCCTACACTCATTTGACAATTTATCTTGAGATTTACAGTAACAGTTATGGCTTCATATATGATTTTAGAGATTTTTGTCCATTATCCATTACACATACATCTAAAAGATAATTCCTTTTTCAGTAGTGTGACAAGATTTTGAGGATTAAGCTGTTTTTTTAACCTGTTCACTAATCATGCACAGCCAACATATTAACAATTAGTAAGGGATCACCTAAGGGGCTAATCCCTCAAGAGAAGTCCCTGGCAGCTTTGTGATGCACAGAAGATCTCAAGAAAATGAATGTTTTCACTTTGGGTGGAAAGTTTGGCCCTGTCTGTGGCTGAGAGAGACTGCCAGCTGTACTGAAGATGGTGAGATATCTGTTGCCAAAGACTGAGCTGCTGAAACAGGTACAGTAGGAAATGGGCCTACTATTTGTTTGGTGGAATCACAAGCTGGTATGGATATTGGAGACATTACCTTTTGTAGAGGTCCTGGAGAGATTGTCAGCTGCAACCTGAGGGTAGGCTGAGGTAGATGCCGGTGCACTGGTGCCCAGCACACTGTCTGGTAAGAGTAAAGACCTGGTTGATGTGACTTGACCAGAGCCGGGGAGGTCATTAGCCTGGAGTGCCAGAGTTAATATCTTTTCAGTGCTGCTGCCTAATGCACACCAGCTAAACTGATGCTGAGGTGTCATAGATATATATGACAAATGAGTGCACCCAAAACATATAGTAAGGTAGGAACACAAATAAATTTAGAGGACTGCACTGAAAAGGCTTTGTTCCAAGGCAAAGCCTCACCCACTGGCGAACGACAGGGAATAAGAGGAGTCATGAGGCTCCTGTAAGAGATGTATGAATGCTACAGCCATTTTAAAGGGACCCTAAGATTCTGACTTATGTGCAGGGTCAGAATGGAGCCTGCCTTGCAGTGTTGACAAATAGAGGGATTTTTTGGGCCACGTTTCCATGTGTGTAACAGCACAAATACTAGTAAACATGACAACAAACCATCTTGTAGCAGAATTATTTATTTCTGACATGACAGAAGAGCAGCAAGCAAACCTCACCAAGAAGTGAAGTGAAAAGAAAGGAACTGTAAATATCTAGAGACTGAATACATTTGATTGAAACAGGGTATGCCTCTGACAATCGGATACAACCAGTCTTAGACATGGAGGGCGCCCCAGAGCCATGCACACCCCTAGTCACTGCCTGATGCCTAGAGAGGGTAATCATATGGAATTAGCTTCCAACTGAAAGAACAGTGACAGCAGCCACAGCTGATTGGGATTCTTTTAATGCAGAACATCTAGTAAGGTAAGGGAGAGGATCAGCAGGAGAGTCAGAGTAACAAGATGGTTTAGATATATATTGTGAAAGCTGACTTGCAGCACATAAATTTTGAAAACTGTTGCACGATGAGTAGATTTTCAAAACCTTCTTGAAGGAGTTCTGTGTGAAAATGTTGTGAAAACTGTTGTGCAACACGTAGACTTTGAAAACTGTGATGCAGTACGAAGATTTCAAAAACTGTTGTGCAGCATACAAATTTTGAAAACAGTCATGCAAAACAAAGATTTTGAAAACCATAATACTGTATGTGTGTTCAAAATATTCACATAGCATGCAGCTTTTTAGAAATGGATGGATGTCTGTGTGAATGTTTTAATTTTTATTCAAAGATAATTAATTACATAATGAATAATGGTAGGCAACTGTGTGTTAGGGAATTTTGTTACACACCAAGGGTGTGTAAAAATCCATAAAAAATAGTTGTTAATCTTTTATTTTTTATAATTACTTGGGCAAGGAGTTTGCTCAGTGTCTCTGTACCCTGTCTATAGACAGACAGTCTCTACACACACACACACTTTCCCTTCTCCCTTGCTCTCTCAGACTTACTTTTTTTCTAAAAGTGTCAGTCACGGCTGGTACTGGGGTCCATCATGGATTTTATTCTGAGTCGGCACATCTACCGATCTGGGGACATGATGGGATCAACCAGATATTTCTTTTCTCTTTGAAAGGCAAGATCAACCAGATAAAGAATAAAAATGAAAATGGAGAAGGTAGTAAAGAAAAGCGGCTCGTGGGTAAACAGAAAACTGAGCCGCCATTTTTGAAACACTGTTCAGCCTGCCCACAAGCAGAGTGCTAGCCAATGAGGTGGAGCGATATGTGTGACTGAAACACATAGGGTACTGGAGGTGAAAAAAAGATTAGTGAACACTGTAATAACCTGATTTCAGGTTATTACAGAGTTGGACACTACTCATAATCTGGTCGATAAATAGGATCACCAGTAATTATTAATTAATTTAGAAAAACACATACAGTACACTTTGTTTCCCATGTTCAGTCATGGTCATTTGTGGCATGCCAAGCCAACACTGCACTAAAAATAGCATTTGACTGCCAGAGAGTGATATTGAGGTAGAGCATGCCCTGTTGGTCCTGCTCTGCCTGTCTGAATATTAAGCTGTTATAGCAAGCAAGCAGGTTATATTTGATATAGCACCTAATCCAAGGGCTTAAAGCACTATTCATACAATTTCATTTAATCAACTAAAAATTGTAAACATTTGTAAAATCAAATAACAAGCACAGTGGACTCCCTGCCATACAGAACACATTTAAAATGAGCTTCCAAATGTCAGGGGAAAAAGATAGGTGTTAACTGCCCTTTCAAAAACTTCAACAGATTAGATCTGAAAGACTTAATTTAGTATGGCGTTCCACATGTGTGGACAGTCACAGAAGGGCCCTTCCACTGAAGATTTCAAATGGACGTGGGAAACCACAATAGTTTCACCCCTGTCAAGTGGAGCAGCCAAACTGGAGTATATGGGAGCAGGATTTTTTTTTATAATTCAATACACTTTATTCACATTTTCTTTGTTATACAGGGAGAGATTCACAGAGCAGCCTCCACTACAGAAAAAAGATTAACATAAATCTATGAGGCTGTATTGTTCAGATATGTTTTCTAAATCAATACCCATACCCAATCCCCCCCATTAATGCCAAGTGTTGGAGTCCATTCTGAAAAAAGCATTGACATTCAGGTAGATTACTGTATATAATGTTCTAAGGTTTCCATGCTACTAGTAAGCATCAAGAGTACCCCATTTATCTAGATAAGATTGGAGTCTATCATTCATCATGGCTAGGTGTTTTTCTAACTGAAGAGTCAGCAATATTTCCCTGTGCCATTCTAGCACAGAGGGCAGGGAGTCATCCTTCCAATGTCTCATAATTATTAGTTTAGCCACAGCAGATATTAAGGCTGTATAAGCTTTTCTCATCCAGATTATCCCTGAGGGGAAGCAGTTAAGCAGGCAGATTTCATGTAAGAACAATGGTTCCAATTCCAGCAGTGCATCTAATGATCTTTGAATGGCTTGCCAGAACACATGTACTTTTGGACAAATCCATAACATGTGGTATAGATTCTCATTTGCAACCAGACACCGGTGTCACTGCGAGGAGGGGAGTTTCCCAATCTTATGCTACCATACAGGGGTAAAATAAAGGTTGTGTAAAATGTTGTACTGCACTAACTGAAGTCGGTCCTGCTTGATGAACATGTACATATTACTCCACATTTGTTGCCAAATATCAGTATCTTCCTTGAGGGATAATTTGTCAACCCAATAATAACAGATACCCTGGGGCAATTGAGGATCTGGGGAAAGCTGCTCCTTATAGACGCTGGACACCGAATGTGGCTGATCAGCTGTCCGCAGGAGGGAGGATAATGCTGTATTAGGAGGAATAAGTCCAGATGGATTTTTCATGAAGGAAGCCACTGCTTGCTTAACCTGACAGTATTTAAAGGGGTTTCCAATTGAACAGTGGATACCATGCTGAAATTGGGGGTAAGGAATGACTCTACCATAAGGAGCAACATCCCCAAGCCAAGTTCCACTAGAGGAGCCCAATATAGAAAAAATGGGCCGGTTTTGGATTTGAAAGTGGGGTTACCAAGTAGTGTCTGTTCCAGGGATTTATGCCAATCAAGATTCAGGTGTCACTGCATCTGGTGTAGAGCTTTTAAGGACCATCCCATTAGATTTTTCCGTAATTCTTGGGGGATAAACTTCAGAGAGGAATAAATTAAAGCTGGAAGGGTGCAGAAGGCTTTAAGGGCCAAAGTCTTTTCAATATCCAACCAAAGGGGAAGATATGACCCAAGGTCTCCTGAGCCCAGTGTACGAATCCAGTGTACCAGTTTGCTAATATGGATCGCTCCATAGTATGTGAAGAAAGACAGGTGAGAGAGACCACCATGTAGTTTTGGTGCTGTGAGTTTGAAGTAGGTTCATCTAACTCCTTTCCCTTTCCAGATATACTGATTTGATTTAACAGTTTTTGAAGGTTAAGAAATCAGGATTTAGGGTAGAATAAACCCAGCATACTTATGGAGTAAAGGATCTGGGGCAGCACATTCATTTTAATAGTGCTGATCCTACCCCGCAGAGAAATTGGTAATGTACCCCATCTTTCTAGGTCTGTTTTTATTATGTTTAATAGGTTGTAAAAATTCTTTTTTTACTATTGTAGAAATCTCCCTAAAGACTTTAATGCCCAGGTAGGTCAAGGACTTCGATTCCCAAGTTAAGCCATATTCTTCTATGTCCGTTGGTAACAGTCTCCCATTCAGAGGAAAGATGTTAGTTTTTGAAAGGTTAAGCTTGTAATAGGAAACCTTTGAAAAATAGCTAATTTCTTGCAATAAAATCAGAATACCAGCCACAGTATCTTCTATGTGTAGTAACAAATCATCAGCATAGGCTGATAAAAGATGTTGCTGCTTCCCCACAGTTATCCATGAAGATTTTGGAAGGAGCATAATCTCCAAATCAGGGGTTCAAGGTAGAAGTTAAAAAAGAGGGTGCCACGGTACAGTGGGAATGAGTTAGAAAGGACACCATTGCACCAGACACAGGCTGTTGGGGAAACATATAATAACTTAACCCATTTTATAAACTCTGGTGGGAGACTGAAGCCTGATAGGGTAGCAAAAAGAAAATCCCAAGAAAGTCGGTCAAAGGCTTTCTCCCTCATCTAATGAGATGAGAGCAGCTGGGACATCCGAGTTCTTGGTTAAAGCAAGGAGGTGTAATAATTGATGCATATGTTCACTAGAGCATCTACCAGACATAAAACCAACCTGCTCATCACTAATAAACTTATCCATCAGAGGTCCCAACCGGTTGGCGAGTACCTTGGTCAGTATTTTTACGTCAACTTTGAGTAACGATATGGGATGGTAATTCTCTGGATAGTGAGAATCTTGGCCTGGTTTGGGGATAAAGGTAATAAGATCCTCTAGGACACTATAGTCAGAAAATCCATTTTCATATCATGAGTTAAAAACAGCTGTCAGGAGTGAAGAAAGTTCCGAAACACAAGATTTGTATAGATTAGATGAGAGGCCATCTGGCCCTGGCGACTTATCTGAAGGGAGTTGCTTAATTGCTTGTTTAACTTCCCATTCCTTAATGTGAAGTCCCAATAAGGATGTTTAATTTGGGGGTAGGTCAGGGAGGTCTACCAGGTCTAGATATTTCCCAATATCCCCTTCTGTTGGAATTTCTTCTCCAGGAACAGTATAAAGGGCCTGAAAGTATTGTCTGAACCCAGAGGTTATTTCCCTTGGATCTGAGGTCATAGGACCATTACTTGTTAGGCATAAGCCAGGTATGAGCAGTGTAGCTTCTGCCTGTTTGATCTGAATGGCAAGTAGTTTGCCCATCCTTTCATCAGATTCTAAATATTTAAGCTTAGTTCTTTTAAGAGAAAGTTCGGCTTTTTTGAGACATAAGGTCCGAGAATTGGGCATGCAACGTGTGCAATTTAATCCAGTCGGTCTCTGTCAAGTGTCGACTGACATCATTTTCAAGGAACTTAATAGAATCAAGTAAGTCCTTAATTTGGACTTGAATTGTTTGGTTCTAGTGGACGCAAGGTGGATGCATTCACCTCTTAATGCACATTTCAAGGTTGCCCAAACCATATCAGTTCTAGAAACTGACCCC
This sequence comes from Neoceratodus forsteri, assembly GCA_016271365.2. Lineage (NCBI taxonomy): Eukaryota > Metazoa > Chordata > Ceratodontiformes > Ceratodontidae > Neoceratodus > Neoceratodus forsteri. The sequence continues at coordinate 453,170,526 of CM028131.1, forward strand.
AGATTGGTCTCCAGAAATTGGGAAACAAAGTTCTTAATATGATCCTTAGTACTAGGGATTTGTAGCAATTGATTGTTTAAATGCTAAAGGGAGTCTCTCCTGATTCTTGGACCTAGTGAATAGGTAAGTGAAACAGGGGAGTGATCCGATATACCTCGAGCATGAATACATGCATCTAGAATTCCTGGTAGGATATGGGAACTAATCAACAAATAATCTATTCTTGAGCAAGTACAACGACTGGAAGAGAAAAAGGTGCACTGTTTTTCATCTGGGTTTGAAAATTCTCCATGTCTATTAACTCTGCCTCATACATAAGATCCTTTAAGGCTCTTTGCTCCAGTGAGAGACCAGACCTTCTAGTGTCTGACCTAGCCAGCTGTAATTGAGGTGTGATGTTCCAATCCCCCCCCCAGGAATGTTGTTCTAGGCAGATTAGAAACCATTAAATCTAAAAGATGTGTAAAGAATTGTGGGGAGTCCACATTTGGACTGTAGATAGAACCAATCAGAATCTGCTGGGAATCTAATAGTCCCTTAAATAACAAATAATGCCCATTACTATCCCATACCTCATGTTTCAATTTAAAGGGAACAGACTTGTTAATTAAGATAGCAGCCCCCCCCCCCGATTAGTGGACACTCCCGCTCCATAGGCTTGTCAAATCCAGCTTTTATACAATAGTGGGGTGTCTTCTCTCCTAAGATGGGTTTCTTGCAGACACACAATTCCAGCTTTAAGATGCAGTAAATGTTTTAAAATGGCCTGCCTTTTACATCAATCTCGAGCACCCTTGACGTTCCAGCTCAAAACAGTGTATATACCACACATTTGTTAAGTAAAAGGTAATAGCCTAGCAGTCAAAAAAGAGCCAGTAATGTAAAAATACAAGAAGCCCTGACACTTCATACCCCCCAATCCAAACATAAAATATAGTAGTCTTCTCTTCCCACCCCAATCCTCCCCTCAAAACCCCAAAGTTAAGAGAACAGTGTAACAATCTAGTGCCTTAGTTTCTATCACCAGTTCTTTTAACTGCACTGGCATATTCATCCTGCCAGGTGATGTTGTAATGCAGACCCAGGAGCAGTCCCCCCTCCCCCCCCCCACTCCCAGGCACACGTTAATCAAGTGATTTAACCTATGTTTAATAAAAACCTATAGAAATTGTGTTCAAAACCAGAACATGTAATCAGTCCTTAGTTGCATACCACCATTCTCTGTGAGACATTAAAACATTTATTTTGGCTTATAGCCTCTACCTGCTAATAACCTGTAAGGTATTTAGTGAAGAATTCTGATAAAATTAAATGGCTTGTGATATACAACAATAAGCGCTAGAAAAATAAATCCTGTCAGCCTGTAGAATGAGTCATCCTGTTTAAGTCACAGGAGCAGTATTAAGGTAAGATGTTCAGTAGTAGTAGATAAAGTTTTTACCAAGAGTCACCCACATCAAGGATGAAATTAAACAGCTGGTCATTTTTCCTGGAGCAGGTGATTTTTAAGTTGAAAATAAGGTTACCACTAGAGTGTCAGTTATAATTTCTCATCTCCCAGGCAATTCACAAGAGAAGTTGATTTTAAATTAAACCTCAAGGGTCCGATCAGCTTGTATTCATTTCCGAGTCTTAGGCATGGCGTTCCCAGTCAGACTCGATAGAGTATGTCCCGGTAAGGCGGTTAATACTGAAAACTTCAGATACTATGTCTTGCAAGTTATACCCACAGTCCGCTCAGGTGCAGTCATTTGAAAAGGTCTGGTAGAACTTTCTTCAGTTCTGAGTACAGCTTGCTCCTGAGTTTCGTAGGTTAGCCATTGGTCACTAATTTTAACATGCAGTACCGCTGGATATTTCCCCCTGAACAGTTTCCCAGCAGCTATCAATTTGGAGACAAGTGGGTGTAATTCTTGTCTTTTCACTCTGACAGATTGCAGCAAGTCCTGAGTGATTCGGACCTTTTTGCCTTCCCTTTGTACCTCCTGAAGGGTCTTCATCTGAGCCAAGATGTGTTGCTTATCTAAAGAGTTAAGCAATTTAAAAATGAGAGGCCTGGGTGGTGAGCCGGGTGGTGGAAGTGGGCGAAGTGCCTGATGAGCTCTCTCTACGATGTACATGGTGCCATTTGGGGAGGGACCTGCTATCTTTTCCGTCGAATTTTTGAACAAAATGTATTGGGGAGTTGCCTTCCTCCTTTTCTGGAATCCTGATAATGAGCAAGTTTTTTTGTCGACTTCTCCCCGTTAAGTCCTCCATCTTCTCCTTTAATACTGTAAGTCTCCTGGTGGTAGTAGTTTGATCGAGCCCAGCCTTATCAGACTTTTTCTCAAGGGATATGCTTCTGGTCTCAGTGTCCCCAACTCTCATGGTTAGAGAGTCTACTGAGGTTTTAATGTGTTGCAATTTGTCCACTATGTTAGCTATCAATTCCTGCATAATTTCTAGGAATCTTTCCTCCATTAATGCTGCAGGTCCCATTGTAGTTTTAGTAGATTGCTGTTTAGGCTGCGTAGAGGCCTTGTCTTTCTCAGGCATCGGAGGAGGAGGAGAATGCTGCGGTGATGCTTTGCGCATATAAACTTCCATGTTTTGGAGTCTGCAGATGCCAGGTGGTTATCGGGCACAGTTTCAGTAAGTTGAAAAGTAAATCTGAATGCAATTGAAGTGTTTAGTAGTTGGTATTAGCGGGAGAGAAATGAAGCAACAGGAGCTTGCTGCTTATAATTAGGCTGCAATCACATGACCTCCTGGATCAGGGTTTTTATGTAGTTGGAACCTATAGTAGCTGCTACAAGTGATGTCCATAGCGCCTTTGTAAATCATTACCACAGTCTCCTCTCTTCAACAGGCTCCCAGGAGAAAAGGAAGCTAGTGTATCTGAAATGCAATAGTGCTGCTATTGCTAAGAGAGCTATATTCAGTGGCTAGCTTGCTAGAGACCACATTCTCTATGACATCTACAGTACTAAGGGACCATTTGTATGTCATTATGGGCCATTAGCAGCCTTGCACAATGCATCTTTGCATTAATGTGGGAGACACTGTACAAAGCCTTTGCTACCAAACATATGGGGACCTTATCCACCTATACAATCCATGACAGCCTAGCAGACCTCCATTCCTCACCCAATGCCTGTCTGTTTTGAAGAACTGTACTAAATCCCTTCACTGTCAGTCTAGTGGACCCCTCTCTTAACTTGTGTTGTAGAGATGTACTGATGACAATCCCTGGCAGTTTAGAGTTATTCCCCCAACCAATCACTGTCAAAGACCCCTTTCCAGTTCAGCCACTTAGCAACCACCATCCCCACCTCTTCTCTGACCCTAACTCTCCCATGTTTCAATAGGACAGCTGCCATCTGGTCCTCAGACATTGACCAGCACTGACCCTCCCCTCATTACATCAGATGGCTGCCATCTAACTGACAGGGAGTGAGGATGCACATACTGTACAAACTGTTGTTTCTAAAGTGTGTATGCATTTATTAGTCAGTCAGATGGCAGGTAGATGAGGTATGTGGCAGTTGCCATCTGAAGGCCATATGGCAGCTCACCTATGGACAGGCTGGTCAGTCAGGAGCTGACAGCTGGGAGCTTAGTAGGTGATTCAGGGATGGGAGTCTTTGACAGTGATGAGGTTCAGTACATTTCAGTACATTTCCACAATACCAGATTGGTTGAGGGAGGGAGGTCCACTAGATTGCTAGGGAAGGGCTTTGGTACAGTTCTACAGTACCAAAGGGATTGGGTGAGGGGGTGTTCACTTGTCTGCCAGGAAGGACTTTAATACAGTTTCACAATACAGACAGGGTTCAACTGAGAAAGGGGGTTTCACTAAACTCCCAGACAAGGGCTTTAGTTCCACAATACTTTCAGGAATCAGGTAAGGGAAGGGTGTCTGCTAGACTGTGGTCTTCAATATTGTAGAGTACAATTACTGCACAATACTGACAGCAATCAAGAGTGGGGGGACCACTAAACTGCCAGGGTAGGGATCTACAGTACAGCTGTTTATTAACAAGGATTTGGCAGAAGGCAATGGGGTCATCAGCACTAATGTTGTCAGGGAAGGTGGGGTCACACATCACTATATACACTGATAAAAGAAAGAGTTCATAAGTGTTAATTAGGGGTTCCTCAGCAGTCTGTTACTTTAAATATATCATTGCATCCTACATGCAACAGCGAGGCCTGAGATTTGCATGGTCACTATGATGTAGTCAGAATATTGGTGTTATCAATGTGCATATTGCCAGGTGACCCCTTGGGTATGGTTCACGTCCAGATGCAGTAACCCCCATTAGCATGCCACTATGCCTGTAAGCACAGTGCTGACTTTCATAGTATGGGTATCATTGTGTTTCTGGTTCTATCCCTCCCTCACAAACACTAAAGAATCAACCATGGCATTTAATAAGCTATGTTAACTTAAAGTTTTTAGTCATGTGGAACAGACACACTAACTCAAACCCTTCAGGCCCCAAGTAGGTTTTGAAAAGTATCACACAGCTGGTATATTTTTCAAAACCTTTGTGAAGGATTTCTGTGCAAATGTTTTATGAAACAATTGAGCAGCAAGTACATTTTAAAAGCAATTATGCAGCACGAAAATGTGAACTGTTGATATGTTCAAAATATTTGTGCAACAGGTAGATTTTCAAAAAGAAATTGTGAGGGATTCATGTGGAAATGTTATGTTTTTCATTTAAAAATATTTAATTACTACCTGGCATGGCTTCTTTAAAAATGTAGTGTTTTTACCTGTGACTAACAGTACATTCAAGGTAACTTGTATTTGAAGGCGGCTTGTGTTGTAAAACCAGATGTTAAAGTTTTAAAAAAATAAAATATTACACATCCTGGATTTGATCAAGTACAGTATGTAGTTATTGGACTACCTTACATCAAAATAAGTAAAACAAACATCAACTAAGATAATACGTTTTCAAAAAAATACAGTAATGATCATATTTACAGGGATAAAAATTACAGGAAGTTCCACCCCCACTTTTTAATCTGACATGACTTCATCCCTTACCGGAAGACACAGCTTGTATGTAAGGGAAACGTATTGAAAATATCCATTGTGACCTGATGGTTGAATTTGAGGACGGCATCTATTCAAGTGCAAATTCTATGTAATGAAATACAATATTTAGCTATATATTCTTTCAGTGTGAATGGAGCAGGTGCTAACAAAAAATTGTTAATAAGTTCAGAATGAATTAACATTTTTTACAGTAGTATAATAGAAATTCTTCTATTTCTACTAGTCCAGGTTTGATCTGCCTGAAATAAGTAAGTATCCCTTTTAGTATATTATTTTAATAAGCTAATACTGTTTTAACTTCGGCCATATTGTATCAGTAAGGTGTTTTCTTACCGAGTATTCTTGAAATCAGCAACATGTCTTGCATCGCCTTCTCTGTAAGGAGGCAGCTCCATTCAGTGTGGTTCACCCTTTTATGCTTACCAACCATACTGAAATTGGGCAAACATACACACACTCCCTGTCAATGCAACATGTGATGTATGATATAGCAAGTTTGCGATCAGGTGCTAACTTGCCAGGGGTTACACCTGACCTGATGTATACAGAGGCATTTAGCAGAAAAACTGTTATTAGGCATTCAAGGGAGAGTATAATGTTAAGGCAAGTCTGAAGTCATTCCTGGCTGCTTCTCCTATAAGGTTATGGATTTTATTTAAAAATGTTGCAAATAAATTCAGCATACAGTTTCTGAAATTCAAATGAATTAACCCTACTTTTTTGGGGTGTAATCCAATGTAGTGCTGCGGTATAGATGTGCTGAGTTTTGTATCCAATGGAAAAATTCAATATATTTTAAACAGATGAAAGTTAGTAGACAAAAGCGATCAAAATGGTAGTCCTAATGGCACTGAATGGTAATATTATCTGATATTTTTAATTATATTTTCCTAAACCTAACCTAACAAAATATGTGAAGGAGAGGGAGTTAGTGAGTTTCTTCCCTTTAGTAAGGGATAATTTTTGTAAATGATTGAAGGGGAATTCCTTTTGTTGGACTCTGCTATAGTGCTATGTATAAGCCCTAATGGAGAATGGTAGTCTTGTTCACCTGGCAATGTACTTTATCATTAGTAGCTGAAATTAATTGATTAGTAGCTAATCTATGGCATCATTTAGCCCAAAGCTATGGTTGGGTTGCCATGTATCTACTGTAGCTATGAAGTAGGCCTTTCTTGTTAATACAATTTTTTCGTAATTTCTCCCTGTGGTATTTTCTGGACCTTTTGTAAGCCAAAGAATAGCAATGTAGTGAGTAGGTGTTTAGCTTATTGAACATATCTTATCGGTGAGGCCTGATCTCTACATATTATGCAACTTTTATGTTTCCAAATATGCCCTCTGAGGTGCCTGTCACTTTTACCAAGGTAAAACAGACTGCAGGGGCATTTCAGCAAGTAAATAACTAACCTCTGTCATCTGACTATGAAATATATTGTTTCTAATTCCTAATTTCGTGCCACATTATTAGTTTTTTTACCCTGTGTTAGGGTTGTGTCAAATTAAGCTTTGGCTGGCAGAATTTTGGTGAAAGATAGAATTTCACTTTTGCAAAATTTGGAATGCACTTTGGCAACTTTCACAGAAATTCCAACTTAGAATGGTGGAATGAATGTATGAATTGTGGATTAATGTATTAAACTGCAGAAAGAATTTCCACAGAACTGATCTCTGTTAGTAGTCAATTCTTTAGAATTTCTCTTTACAGTTTAATGCATTAATCTGCAATTCATATACTATAGTCCTTCTGCAGTTCAGTGGGTCATTGAACTGCAGTATAAATACATGGATTGTGGATTAATGTAAGAAATTTCACAGAACTGATCACTGAACTGCAGAATCAATCAATCAATCACTTTATTTAACCAGGCATAATGAATACACGTATTGCTGAAGGATCCATTAAACTGCAGAATAAAATTCCTTAGAACTGTCATTCAGCAGTTCATGTGTATTATTCTGCAGTTCAGCCAGAAATCCCACAGAGCAGGGTGAAAATTTGCTAAACACATTTGGAAGATTCTGATTTCACCAAAGATGGAAGTTCAAAATATTTTATAAAACTGACAAAATTTCATGAAAGTTCCATTAAAGTGGAAATTGCAACTTCTGCCCAGCTTTACCATTTCTGTGCCCTTAATGTCCAGACCTGTTGGAAAATTCCTGTCCCTTATCACTGGGATATTATGTTCTGTATGTTTCAGCTTATCACCCAAATATTTCTTTTTCTTTGGAACCACCATTGGTGGCTCTGAAAAAAACTGCTTTTCCAGTGTCTGCCATCTTCAGTATATTCCAGTGTTTATAGATCACATTTAGATACCATAGAACATATTCCTGTATGTTTTGCTCAAGTGCACCTTTTCTTCCTGATTTCTAGCCACTCTATTTCCAGTAGCTTGAAATAATTCATGCCTGTCCATATTTTAAGTTTTTGAGACCGCATCTTGAATAATGTGTTCACAATATCCATGTTCCTTAAACCTGGATATTATTTCTCCTCCAATTGTCACATACTTTTCCTTTTTAGTACAGTTGTGTTTTACCCTAATAAACTGGCCATATGGAACTGAGTTAATCAGCTTTTTTTGGATGAAAGCTGGATGTCTGTGGTAAGGAATTCCTGTCTGCTTCCTGTGCAATCTCATCATTAATTTCTCACCTTCCTTATAGAGTGCCAAGTTCAGAGAAGGAATTTCAGTTTCGCTATGTGTCATTACAAAGATAAGATGGTCAGTCCTCAAGTTTAAGTAGTCTAGTCATGGCACTTTTCTAATTCTTGCAATGTGCCATCCCAGATGACCACAGTGTCATCAATAAGGCATCTTCAGAATGCATTTTATTTCTTTAAAGGGTTTATCAGTTAAAAACACATATTTTCTTTCAAATACATCCATGTATAGACTGGCATAAGAAAGGGCCACGCTTGACCCTATGGCAGTTCCCCTGATTTGTTGAAAGTACTGTTTTTCAAACTTAAAATAGTTTTGTGAAACTATAACCTTAGCTAGTTGTATCAAATAATGGTTAATTAATGTAATGTCTGTATGTTCTTCGTTCAAGGTCTCTTGTCGTGCATGGTAACCTTTATCATGCAGTATGGATGTGTATAAGTCTTTTTCATCCCATGTGACCAGGATACACTTACTTAGGTCCTTCTGCTCTTTATTTAAGGTTTCCAGAATGCTTATTACAGTACATGAGAACTATTCCTCAAGTATGCTGTTGTAATTTCCACAAAAGTTCAAATATGCTAGTCTATAAATATAGACTAGGGTTCCAACACAGAGTTTATTCTTGATACCATTGGTCAGCCTTGGGAATGGGGGCTCAAGCTTGTATGGATTTTAAGGAAAATGTAAAACATAGGGACTGAAGATAACTTTTTGAACAGTGCTTCCCCTTCCTATTCTGTGATCCACTTGTGCTCAAAAGCTCTGTCCAAAATGCCTTTTACTAGATCTTGGAATTGTTTGGTAGGGTCTGTTTGAATTGATAAGTTGTTAACATTGTCCAAGGGGTTGCACTGTTCTCTGTACTGCTGGTAATCTTGTAGCACAATGGCAACGCTCTTGCCAGTCTCCTTTATTACTATGTTGTGATCATTTTCTAAGTTACAGAGCGCTGCAGATTCAGAAGCTGGCAAACTGAATTTAGTTCTCCTCTCCATGTGTCTTTCTTTTAATAAAATGCTGTCCATGTCTCTAGTCACATGCAAAATATACATTTTAATCATGTGGGGTATACTCCCTGGTAGGCTAAAATTGACAAGTTTTACTTCTGACTTGAAACTCTCTTCTTTTCTCTCCATGGTGGGTTTGCATCTATCTGTTCTGGCAAGATATCAAAATAAAACCGTAATCTGATTTTCTAAAGAAACGATTAAATCAAATTTTATTAAAAATCATTCACTTTATTATGCAGACAGAAGTATAAGCCCCATAACAAAACTTTATTTTCTTCTTCAGTAAGACTTGTATGTGATAATTAAAAGGCTAACTAATTTTGGCTATCATCAACTGTGATCAAGTGGTCACCTTTCCTACTGGTGTTTAATTTTTTGTAGGGTCTTTCTTTTCCTGTTTGTCCTGTATTTGCCCCTGTCTCTGTACAGTAATAGTCCAGGAAAAGTTGGCAGCACCGGAACCTCAGACAAAAATCCACACTCAGAACTTTAAAGTTGAATTTCAGGATTTATTGAATTTAAATTCTAAGAACAGAGATATAAAGTCACCCACTGTCCACTGGGGCAGTGCACTGTGGGTGACTTTATAACTCTGTTCTTGGGATTTAAATTCAATAAATTCTGAAGTTCAACTTGAAAGTTCTGAGTGTGGATTTTTGTCAGAGGTTCTGGTGGCCCCAACTTTTTCTGGACTATTACTATACTTTGGGGTTAGCAAACCTGGTTTGAGCACCTTGATCCAATCCTTGAAGCACAGGTAATTAACTTTGGACCCAGTCTCTGTATACCCTGATCCTCCCTCACATGAATCTGTGTCTTCTCTGTTCTCCCTAATATCATTCTGTACTTGGCTTAATAAGAATATAAACCAACTGTCATTTTATGTTACATTTTCCTCTATTGACCCACCACTGAGAACTTCATAAGAAGACTTGGTTGGTTAACTCAACCTACCCAGAGAAAACAACACAAGGCATGCCTATTCAACATGTTTACAAACATCACTGCTACTGATAATCTCCCAAACTGCTTCATACTACACATTAGCTTTTGCAATGTACAGTTCCTTGACTGTTAGGCTACCAAAAGTCAAAATGAAATATGAGAGGAAGATCTTGATATAACAGTACTACAGTGGTGCTCAGTGATAGGCTCCATTAAAAAGGAATATATATAACTGACTGGGGTTGATTACAACTCAAAACCAGTACCTAAAATTCTTTATTACACACACTGTGTTTCATGCAGGCTTATATAATAGAGAACTGCCTTGGTCTTGCACACAGTGCCAATGTCAGACACAGCATCTATAAGAACAAATTTTGGTCAAAGCCACTACAGCTGCTAATGCATTAACTTGATAAGGGTGTTTCATGGGCTTAAATGTAAAGATGAATTGCTGTAGGCAGCTTTGTGTGTAAATCTCATGTTCAGTAAAGTAAGACTATTTATCTGGTTGATCCTGTGTTTCCTATGTGTTTAAAATGCGAACGGTGAGTGCATCTTGTACTATGTGGGGAAGAAGAAGGAGCATGGCATCAAGGCCTTCAAGTTATGTAAACAAAATGATCCAGAGAGGAGAGGGGAATTGAGGGCCAACCTGGAAGGACAAGAGCTTATACTGAGGTGAATACCAGCTTCCATTAAGGAGGGGACCATAGTCCTCAGTGCACATTTTAAATGTTTTTTTCAATGGACATTTAAAGTACCTGAGGGAGGTGATGGAACAAATGGGGGAGGTAGAAGTGGGCCACTACAGCCTGAGATAGAGAGTAGGGAGATCCCAAGCAAGGGGTTAGCAAATGAGGAAGGGGGGAGGGGGGGAGGAGCAGACAAAGAAGAAATGTGAGGAAGGAGGAACAAATGAAAAAGGAGAAAGTGACAAAAGGAAAGCTGAGGGATGTCAAAATGGTGCAAGGTCTGCATCAGAAGCCCTATGAGAGGAAATTGAAAGAGTTCAATATGTGCACCCTGGAGGAGAGATGGGAGAGTTTGAATATGATGGAGTCCTTTAAATACCTCATGGGGGTTAATAAGGTACAGAAGGGAGGTATGATTCAGAGAAAAAGGTGCTGTAGAACAACGAGACATGATATGAAGCTGAAAGGAGGTAGATTCAGGAGAGATGTGAGGAAGTACTTCTTCACAGAAAGGGTGGTGGATTCCTAGAATGGCCTTCCATGGGAGGCAGTGGGGGTGAAACCAATGGTGAGTTTCAAAAAATGCCTCAGAAAGGCACAAAGGAACCCTTGGAGGAAGGAAGGAAGGAAGGGGTGGAAGAGAAAGTGATGTTGATCAAGCTAGGTTTCTAGCAAAACTGATTATAATTAAAAATGGTCAGATTAGATGGGTCAAGCAGTCATTATCTGTCATCAGTTTCTATGTTTCTATGTATGACAGGTTAGGCGATTCAAATGGATAAAGTGTAAAATGATTAATATGCACATTGTCAATACTATAAACTGTGTGTTACAAATAATTCATGTTGTACTGTGCTACACAGACATGCTAATCAAATCAGTAATAATATATGCATTGAGCAAGGCTGGAAAAATCAAGGGGAACATGTGTGAAGGAATATACTACTCATAGAGTCGTGACACCCTGATAGGTACATACTGTATGAATTTACTGTATTATGTTGGTACCCAGCTGTATACCAATGTTGAGAAGCTACAATGTGGGATTTTATTTATTTTTGTTTTATTTTTAATAATCCCGACATTGTCTACACAGTAATGACAGATAGCCAAGGATGCTTTTTACAATTTGTGACCTTGTTTTTTTTTTGTTCATTTTTGGAAAATCACTTGTAATGGGACTGCAATTCTGTTCAACCAATTAACTCTTGGTTTGGTGGATGGAAGGAGGTGGAAGAGAGTGCTGTAGATCAGGTTGGGTCTGTAGCAAAAGTGAACATACAGTAATTAAATACAGGCAAACTAGATGGGCCCAGCAGTCATTATCTGCCATCAGTTTCCATGTTTCTATGTATGGCAGGTCATGTGATTCAAATGGCTACAGTGTACAATTATTAATATGTGCAACATCAATACTGTAACCTGTATGGCACAAATAATTCATGTTGTTCTATGCTATACAGACACGATAATCACATGGGTAATAGAGGATAGAGGAGCTGAGACAGCCAGGTGTAGCAAGCTCAGTGACAGCTGGTCACATGTGTTTTCCTGTGGCCAGAGTGCAGAGAGATGCTCGGATACCTGCCAGCCATGTACAGTCTGATGTCATGCCTCTACACAACACTGCAGGTATAAAAACTGATAAGAGTGTATTGTTTTCCTGTTTCCAAAGCTATTTTATCTAATACTGTGAGTTATTAATTAATCTATATTGCATATTCTCTGTATTTACTAGTTTTTTTGCCTGCCTCTCCTCACTCCCCTTGCTTCTGAGGCTTTTCTTGTGTGAAACCCTTGGTTTATTTATTTATTTTCCTTTTCCACCCTTCTCTTCTCTTTGCTAAGCTCAAGGCTTAGTCTAGTGTTTGCATTGCTTTTCTTTTAAAGCCTCACTCTTTCTCTTGCCAAACCCCCAACTCCCAGACTTTTCTTCTCTAACCCACTTCTGCCCTCACTCCTACTACCTTAACCACCTACGCTCCCCCCCGCCAAGACCTCCTGCTGTCTCACACTGGTTCCTGTGCCTCTTCCCCCCTAAAGTTACCCACGGACCCCTTACCTGTAAACCCCCACTCTCCTTCTTTCTGTATCACCGGCGCCAAACTCCAAATGGAGCCCAGCTGCTCTTGTTCCCTCTCACTCCCATGTCTCACCCTCCCACCCACATCTTTTATTTCTGCCGTGTGGCACTCCCACCGATTTGTGCTCTGTGCTATTTCCCTGACCTCTTGCTCTCTCCACTTCCTTTCCAGGACTGCCATGTCACCCTGACTGGGAGACCCGAGGCTCTGACTCAAACCTCAGCTTGCTGCGAGCCCCCATCTGGACACCAGCCTGACCCCCAAGACCACAGGTATGGCCACAAACTACATAGGAGGGGCTCAGCTTGAAAGCTGTGATTTGGATTGGTGCAGCAGGAGGAGAAGCAGCTCCTCATCGGGCGGTTAATCTCCTGGTTTCAACTGGCACTCATTTTAAACTAGGGCATATTTGTATGACTTCTGTAAGTCTAACATTTTTCCTGCCCATGCACCCCAGCTATGATCTCTATTAAATTCTCATTCTACCCTTGGGCATCACCCCTAATTCCTTCCTTTTGTCTTATAATCTCTCTGTGGTGGACCTTCCCTTAAAGTGGCAGTCACAATTCTGTAATGCACTCGATATAAACTACTAGGAATTCAAGAGTGACAGGAGTGCATAGGAAGATTCCTCACATTACTCAGAGAAAGCTGCTAAGTGCACTGCAGTATAAGGAGCGTATAAGAAAGGCTTCTTCACTCTATGCAGTGAAAATCACCAGGAGTTCAAGAATGTTAGGAGTTCACAGGAAGGAATACTCCTCACCTCACTCATAAAGATGAACGCCAAATGGAGAACACCTCTCGTGCCTAGAGGAATCTCATTGCAACTGCTCCTTCTCCTGTTGTATATACTGGGACATAAACATCATGCCTCAACAACCTGCACCCACTGCCTTGACTTTTGTGGCTCTACAATGTGAAAAACTGGCACAGTGGGAGACCTGCAGCAGAGTGCCCCTTCCTGCTCACCCTTTGGGACAACCCTCATGGCCTCCTACCACTACAGGGATCTCACTACTGGCTTTATGGCTATTTCCCAGACTTAGCATTGCACTTAGAACCCCAGCTACTAATTGCAACTCCCAAAAACACTGGACCTCAGAAGTAAAGCTCCGCCTCCCAAAAATAAGTAGGAAACTCATCCTAATACTACTGCTAATGTCAGGAAACATCCACCCCAATCTAGGCCCCCAGACAACACTGGCCCAGACGGCAGTGATAAATGGGCAACTGAGGATTGTGGCAATAACATTTGCAGCCTCCTAGCCAGCCAGACACAGTTTTAGGCTTGGGTTACACACACCCAGACAGATTTAATTGCATTAATTGAGACCTGGCTCACAGCACATATACCTGACACAATAGTCGCCATACCTGGCTACAATTGCACAGACTGGACCGGGCAGTGTAAAGTAGGTGACTGCCTAATCTATACTCAGAACAACCTGCAATACCACTGAGTCCAGCTGTTGGCAGACAATAATGACTGTGAGTTCCTAGCAATAAAAATCCTTACAGGCAAAGGGCATAAAGGCCTGATTGTCATGGTGGTATACATCCCACCAGTTCAGCAGCAAGGGGGGCTAGAAGCCTTCATTAACCTTTACACCCAGGCAAGCCAGAATAAGGAAACCATTGTTCAAGGGGATTTCAACTCTAACTGGCTTGCCAGCTCCAGTGCCACACACAGAGACCTGGTATCGGGACTCTGTCTAACACATGTGGTCAAGAGCTGCACCCATATAAATTACTGTACAGGCACAAGCACACTGATTGACTGGGTGCTGACAACACACCCAGAGTGACTAAAGGATGTCATGGTACTCCCTGAAACCCTCAATGACCAATCACCTATCCAATGTGAGTGGTCAAATAAACAGACCAAGCCTCTCCCAAAAATGGTGAGGAATAGAGTTATTAAAAATAGCTCAATGGTTGATTTCAGGAATCATATCAAACGGATAGAATGGAGCTTCCTTGACTCATGCCCCTTGGTTGATATAGCCCTTCAACTTTTCCTCAATCACTTCAAAGTGGCAGTGGACAAGTTTGCCCCGTATCAGAAGAAGATGATTAAAAGCTGCTGCATGACCTGGGCCACCCCTCAACTGCTAGGTTTGATGCAGCAGCGGGATCAACTTTGGCACTGAGCTAGGGCAACAGGAACTGCTACGGATGACCAAAACTATAAGGCATCCTGAAACAGGTGTACTTGGGCAATTTAACAGGCCAAGGCTACATAGCACAAGAACCATCAATCTCAATGCTGGGGTGATGGTAAGAAATTGCGGGCCTCTATTAAAAACCTCATTGGTGCTGGTGACAGATTCCGCCTCCATGCTTCACCACAAAGATAAAGTAATACTAGATGAGAATGCTATGGCAATTATTTTTAACAAGGCATTCTCGAATTACAGTGCTGTCCTCCCCCCAAAACCCACTTCATACCCAGATGGAATACTGGCCACTGACCATCCTCCCTCCTCCTCGAACACTAGGATCTGTCCTACCTTTTATTTCAGACAGGTAACCATCAATGAAACAAGACAATACCTTGCTATAGTCCTTGGCAAAATTAAAATGGGTAGTGATGGTATAGACATGAAACTGATCTCTGTTGCCCTACCCAAGGTCATCGGACCTATCAACAAGCTGTTCAACTTATCACTCCACCTTTCCACTTTCCCCTCCATCTGGAAAACCTCTCTGGTCACACCTGTACACAAAGGGGGTGACCGGTCTCTTGTCTCAAATTACAGACCCATCTCAATTCTATCACCACTCTCTAAAGCACTGGAAAGAATCATAGTTGACCAACTCACAGATCATCTGCTCAAATACGATCTCAGCTCCCTCTGACAGCATGCTTTTTGCAAGCAGCATAGCACTATCACTGCCCTAATTGACTTCACTGGTCACTAACATGAGGCACTTGACCAGGGCCAGTTGGTTGGAGCAATCTTTATAGACCTTACCAAGGCTTTTGACCTGGTGGACCACCAACTCCTGCTCCACAGATTAAGTGGCTTAGACCTGTCAACAGCCATGGTCAAGTGGTTCTCCAGCTATCTGTCCAGTCAGTCTTAGAAAGAAAAAATCAATGGTGCCATCTCCAACACCTGCAGGGTTACTGTAGGGGTCCCACAGGGGTCTATACCTGGTCCCGCTCCTATTCAGCCTCTTTGTGAACCACATCCCTGATGCCTGCCCCATGTCTGAGATCCTGCTATCTGTAAATGACACAGTAGTTTTCTCTCTAAACTCCAGCCAAGAAGTGCTCATTAGGGATTTGCAGCACAATTTTAACCTCCTACAGGACTGGTTCAAGGACAACAAGCTGGTGCTCAACAGCAAAAAAAAAACAAAACAAGATAATGCTCTTTGCCAGTCAACAAAAGAAGAGATCTGCCTCACCCCTCTCAATTACCTGCAACTCTCATAACATTTTGGAGCAGGTGCCTCCATTACAGTATCTTGATATCACAATAGATGAGTCCCTGTCATTCGATGAATACATATGCAATATTACTACTGCTATCAATAGGAAACTAGGGGCTCTATACAGACTTTGGTTCTGCCTCACTCCTGAGGCCTGGATTCAGGCAGTCAGAGGTATAATCTTACCTATACGGGACTACAGGAATGTAGTTTATGGTGCTGCCTCTGATACAAGCCTACTCAAAGTACACTCTTCTCTCAATAAATCCTGTAGATTTGTGCTAGGTGCTGACCACCTAACACATACATGCGACCTGTACATTAGGACTAAATAGCTTCCACTTATGGATTGCATTAAGCACCATGCCTGCTTTTTGTGAAAGAAGGCCCTACTCGGACTTACACCCCCCTCTCTACAAGCTTTATTCCTTTCTGCTCCAGCTGAACATGCCACAAGAAGTATCTCTAAGCAAGAATTAGCAGTGCCATTTAGAAGGACTTTCCTGGGAAGGTGAGCCTTTGCTGCAGTTGGTTAAATGAGCTACCTTATGCCACCTCAAGCCTTACGTGCCTCAGTCCTTTCAAGTCTGAGCTTAGGAAGGCTATCTCCCCTTCAGTACACTTCTACTGCCATTCTTAACCCAGCTGTAACCAGCCCCTTGTACCCTGGGCCTGCCCAGGTTCATCCTGCACTCTCTACTGGCCCTCTAGCTCCCTGCCCTCCTCCTCCTGCCCCTGCCTGCCTACCTGCCTGTATCCCCCTGCCCCTTCACCATTCCCTGATGAGCCCTCATCTACCTACCATTCTCCCCTCACACTACTCTCCTGAACTACCTTGACGTGCCCACCTCCAATTCCACCTTTTCCCCCTCATCTGAGACAACTTCTGTTGCCTAATCTTGATCTCTCCCCTGATACAGACAGCCTACTAAGTCTATGCCTACTCCTCTGGCTGTAGGCTTTTTAACCCCTTAGGAATTGGCAATTCTGTTTGCTTCAACTCCTACTTCTATTTAACTACATCTTCTGAATACTGTAGCTAATACATAATCTGACTTGGGCAGTTGTAATTAATCTGGCCTCTGTATGAACTGTATCCCCAGGTACTCTGTAACCACTTTTTGGCTTATGTGATGCTTTTGGCTATGTTATCCTATGCTGCTGTTTATTCTAACTTGTGCACTTTTATCTGGGCTATGAGTGATCTGTATCCCGTGTACTCTGAGTCTATATATTGGTGAATGTGATGCTTCTACTGTACCCATACATTGGTGAATGTGATGCATCTACTATGTAATGTGATGCCTTTACTATGTTATGTGATGCTGTTATTATGTTATCCTTGCTACTGATTACTCTGTATATGATGTTTTTGACAATGCCTAATTAGTTGCTTCTGACTCCCTTACTCATGTATTCGCCCCTCCCATATATGGCGAGGATCCTTTGTAAAACAGCTTTTAGCTAAAAGGTTGTAATTCTGATTACTCAATAAATAAGTAAATAAATAAATACATTACTAGGAATTCTGAGATAGCAGGAGACACTGTATGTCCATATTCAGTTGTCTCATAATCATGTAAAATAGCTATTTAGTTATCCCCAGTGCATATATGAGTGTAGTTGTTTCTAGGTTCATTATTCCCACAACAGGCTAGGATAAGGAGTAAGAACTAATAGAATATTTTTTAACTTTCTTTATGCTCCCTTTTCTGGCCCCTTAGGACTCTCTCTGGTGTGGTCCCTTGGACCAGCCAACTCCCCCTCTGCCTGAGGTCTCCCCAGAACTAGTCTCAATTCCGGGATCTCTCCTCACCCTACTACTATCCCCCAACCCCCTGGTTTTGAGCCCCCTGAGGTGGGACCGTCTACTCCTCTGGCACTTCATCTAGAATCTAGTAGGGCAGCTGGAATGGGGGAGGAGATTCAGAAGCTGGCTGTGGTAGACACGGCATTGAACATGGGGCCATCCGCTGAACCCACCTTCATCTTCTGGGGTGCAAGGGCCTTTATCCTTGTTTTGAGTTCCAGGAGATGCAGAAGTGCAATGATGCCCAGCACACAATGGCTTCACTTCCATGCCCATCCGTAGGATGCCTGCCACCACCTCCATACCCTATGTACGTGTCCCACTAATGACAATACTCCTAGTCTCCATTGGGAGCCACTGGAACTGCGGGATGCACAACCCACCCTCCCCAGGAGAGGAGAGGAGAGCAGTCCATCGGACACTCAATCCTCTCCTCCCCTGCTGACCCCCGACAACCCAAACATGAGTCACCCGGTGTGATGCCAGGTAAGGCTAGAGCCTCAACCCTCCGTGCCACTGGGATAGCTAAGAACTAAAAGAAATTGCTATCGTCCAAATGCAAAATGTAAAAGAATATGATGTGGGGAAGGGTACAAACTATTTCCCTTACACATCCAGCTAATGATCCAGTGCTAGTTCATGCCAGCAGAGTAAATGCTAGGGTCTAAAAATTAGCCACTGGCTAAAATCCACCCAGTGTTTTAGTCACTTGTGAACTGAATTAGCCATTCTACAAACATCGTCTGATGCTACTTTTCTGTCTCTGGGACCTAAATATCCTAGGGTTCTCCACTGTTTGGTGCCAGAATTGGATCAACAGATATCATGTTCTCAAGGGGCTGGCAGTATAGCCTAGGGGTTACAGTAATGAGCTGTGAATGAGCTTGGTACATCCAGCAGACCTGGGTTTGAGTCCCACAATTTCCACTTGCATACTGTGTGACTCTGAGCAAGTCACCTAACCACCCCTGTGCTCCTGGGTCACTCCTGAAAACAGGAACTTGTGCCCAGTGGGCCTTGCCAAGTTACAAAAAGAATAGAATAAAGGGGCAGTAATTGAACTTGCACTCTCTAGCAGGCTTTGCTCATGATTTTTGCGAAGACAAAAAAAGATCCTAAAATGTGGGTTCAGAGGTTCTTTTCTTTTTTTTTTTTTGTATAATATTTTTATTTGTTTTTCCAATAAGCTACTACATATACTCAAACACATAGCTTAATCATGCAGTTACTACCATTATATCTCACAGAGACCAATCCCTTCACTTCTTTGCCACTATTTTACAGTTGATTTCTGTAGAATTACATTACATTGATTTATACTGGTATAAAAATTGTATCTATTAATATATCATAAAATAAGCTTAAATAAAATCCAATCAGATCAAGTCAGATCAAATCAAGACAAATCAATTAAAAGAAAAAGAAAAAAACCCAAACCAAAGTGCAACCACTACCCTCTTGCCTGGTACCTTCAGTCTTCAACTCCATCCACTCTTTTCCATACTTTTCTACCCTTCGCTTCCATCCATTCTCTTAGCCTTCCTTTCCATACTATATATCGTCCCTTTCATCGCTTCATCTTTACTACTTTCACATACCCTTCTTCACTTCCTTTTTTCCTCTCACATCCTCCTGTACCCTCCCATAACATCCAACTTTCTTTCTCCGTTAGGGAGGCCAAGAACGGGGCCCAGTACCTTTCAAATCCCTCTTCCCTTCCTCCCATCTATGTTAGCCTCTCAAGTCCCAATGTCTGTAGCACCATCCTCCACCACCCTTGCACTGTTGGTGCCACCTGCGAAACCCACATATTCTGGATCCCATGTTGAGCCAGGATGAACAGCACCCTAATCTACCTGGGAAGTGGTACCCATTCCTCCTCCTCCTCCCCATTCTCCTCTCCAAATAAACATCCTAGAGGGTCCATTGGGAGTTCCCTTCTGGCTATTTTCCCCACTCTATCCACTACACCGCTCCAGTATCTATGCAGTATCGGGCATTCCCAGAAGCAGTGCAAGTACGTTCCCCTGTCCGAACCACACCTTCCACAAAAGGGTGACACTTCAGGATGTGCCTTGTGTACTAAGACTGGTGGTAGGTATACTCTGTGTATGAATTTAAAGTAAGCCTCCTTATATTTGTTACATATCATTATTCCCAAGTGCATCTGTAACAGTAGCTTCCAGTTCTGATTCGATATCTCTCTCTCCCAAGGTCCCTCTCCCATAATTTCCTGGTCTTTATTGTCCTATCTGGTAATATAGCCTTCTCTCTCTCAGCAGCCCTACCTATAAACCCCTTTTCCTGCTTTCTAGCTGCATATATCATTCCCTGTACCGGGTCCACTTCATACAGTCCTTATTTTCTTTTCTCAGACTTCCCACATATGCCCTGGTCTGAAAGTACCGGAACCTATCCCTTTTATCCCTTCCTACTACCTCTTGCAACTCCTGCAATGAGCAGAACCACCCATTCACCAACAGGTGTCCCAGGCTACCTATTCCCTTTCACTCCCAGTTCTCAAATCCACTATCCTCCATTCCTGGTAGAAAGTAGGGATTCTCCGCCACCGGCAACAAGAGTGTCTCTTTCCCTTGTGTCTATCCTCTCCTCTTCAACACTTTCCAGGCCATCAATACCTGTACCACCATAGGGGTCACTTCCTTTCCCCTCTTATATGCTCTTAACCCTCTACTATGAAGATATGCTGTTAGTTTCCCCTGTGCCTCTCCCTGCTCCAATTCCACCCATCTGGCTACTTCAGGTTTATGTACCCAGTCTGCCACGTACCTTTGCTGTATAGCCAAAAAATAATTCTCCAAATCCGGAAAGTTTAACCCCCCTTTACCCTTATCTGCCTTTAGCTTCCCTAGACTCAACCTCAGATGTTTTCCTCTCCAAATAAAAGCGGTAAAGGCCTTCTCCAATCTATTCACATCCTCCTTGGTCAGGCCCAGGTGTATCATTTGTAAGGGATACAGGATCCTAGGCAGCACATTCATTTTTATTATATTTATTCTACCCAACCACGACACGGGCAGGTGCTCCCATCTTCTCAGGTCCGCTTCTATGATTTTTATCAGTTTGGTATAGTTTAAGTTATACAGTGATCCCAAGGATCTACCCACCTGCACCCCCAAATATGTCATACTCCCCCCCCACCACCTTGAGCCCCCAATGTTTAATCTCCTCACCCGAACCCTTAAACCACATAGCTTCTGACTTTCCCAAATTAACTTTATACCCTGAAAATTTCCCAAACTCCTCAATCAAAGCCAAGAGAGCAGGAACCGAACTCCTAGGATTCTTCATAAACAACAGCATGTCGTCCGCATATAGTGACAATCTCTGCTGCAAGCCACCTTCTCCTCCCACCCCCTGTATGTCCTTACTTTTTCTAATTGCCACTGCCAGAGGCTCTATAGAAAGTGCAAACAATAACGGGGAGAGCGGGCAGCCCTGCCTCGTACCTCTCTCCAAATGGAAGCTCTCCGACCTGCCCCCATTGACAATTTCCTGTGCCCTGGGTTTTCTATACATCGCCTTTACCCACCCTAGGAACGTTTCACCTAGGCCAAATCTCCCCAGTACTTCAAACAAATACTTCCACTCCACCCTATCAAACGCTTTTTCGGCGTCCATCGAGAGGATCCCAATATCTTCTTTCTCCTTTCCTGCCATCCACAGTACGTTAACTAGCCTCCTCATATTATGATACAACCTTCGTCCTTTGATAAACCCTGTTTGGTCCGGGTGAACCAGCCCCAGCAAAATTTCCTCTAGCCTACTGTCCAAAACTTTAGCCATTATCTTCAAATCACAATTCAACAGTAATACTGGCCTGTATGAGCACACAGGGTAGGGTCCTTTCCCTCCTTTGGTATGAGGCATATACTAGCATCATAACATGTCTCTGGCAAACTGACCTCTTCCACCCCTTCCCCCTGCTGGAACACCCTGCACAATACTTTTGCAACCCGAGTCCCCAACAGCTTGTAATAGTCCACTGGATACCCATCCGGGTGGCTCGCTTTCCCTTTCCGCAACTTTTGAATAGCTCTCAACACTTCTTCCTCCGTGATTGGTTTTCCCAACCTTTCCCTCTGCACCTGTGTAACTTTCAGTACTTTTATTTTCTCTGAAAAATCTACCATCCTTTCCTTTGTTCCCTCATCCTCTGCCTGGTACAGCCTCTGAAAGAAGGCCCTAAAAGCATTCCCTATCTCCTTTTCTTTATTCTGTAAAATGCCCTTCTCATCCCTCACACCCAAAATTCTATTCATCCTTCATGAGGTTAATTACCATTGGACCCGGTTTATTTCCCCATTCAAATATGTATCTCCTACTAAACAGGTTGGCCCTCCCATCTTCTGCCCTTAGATGCACATTCAGTGCCTCCCGGATTGCCCCCAGTTCCCGAACAGCCTCTCCCTTTTCCCCTTGGGCCACTCTTTTCTCTAACTCCTTTAGTTTACATTCTAGCTCCTTCCTTTGTGCACATCTCTTTTTCTTTACACGGGAAACATATTCAATAATTGCTCCCCTCATAAATACCTTACCCATTTCCCACAAAATATTATTCGAGGTGTCCTCCTTATCATTTATAGCCATGAAGAAATCCCAGCTATCCTCCAGGTGCTTTCTAAATTCCTCATTCTGGGCCAGATAAGTGGGAAATTTCCATGCAGGAGGCGTCCCCCGTCTTTCCCTACCTTGTATTCTCATTATTACCATAGCATGGTCTGATACATGTATTGGACTGTGCTGTACCTCTCCCACCCACGTGTACCATTCTCTTGTAGCATATATGTAGTCTATCCACGTCCATACTTTATGAGGGTTCGAGAAAAACGTATATTCCCTCACTCCTGGATTTGCAGTTCATCATACATCCACCATTTCCAATTCCACCATTCCCTCTTGCCATTGTTGCATTGCCCCCAAGCTTCTCCCCTTCCCCTCAGAATGGTCCATTTTCGGGTCCATGGCCCAGTTCAAGTCCCCCCCATTATTAGCGCTGGGAATTGCTCCCTCACCAATAAATCCAGCAAAGAGGCATAAAATTGATATTCGAATACCACTGGGGCATATACTGAGCCCAGGGTAATCTGTTCTTCCTCCAGGGTCCCCACAATGAAAATGTATCTCCCTTCCTTCATATCCCTGATTATTCTCTGCACCTCTAATTTCAACCCCTTATGTACTAATATCCCCACCCCCCTTTTACGCACTGCGGCCGAAGCTGCATAGCATTTTCCCACCCATCCCCTGGCCAGTTTAGCATGCTCTACTTCTGTTAGGTGCATTTCTTGTAGCAGAGCAACATGGGCTCCCCCTCTTTTAAGTGCAGACAATAACATAGACCTCTTTGCTGGATTTGTAATACCCCTGACATTCCAGATGATTACATTCACATTTTTACTAGTCGCCATCTATGCATATTCCTCTTTTCCCCTTTCATCATCATCTTTCCATCAGTATCATGAAGGTTTAAATATTTAACTTCTTTGGTTGCACTTTGTTCATAAAAAGCAAAAAACCATAATAACAACATGCACACTCTCAGCAACATTTTAAACAGATAACTATATACACACATCCCCTTCCCTTTCTTCCCTCTATGATCCATTCTTCCCCCCACCATCTTCCCCCCTTTCATTTCATCTTTATTAACTTTCTTCCCTCCATCCTCCACGTGATCACCTCCCCTTCCATTTCCTGCTGCTGTCTTCACTCTCTACCCCTCCCTTCTCTTCCCACACTCCTCCTCCATTTTATCTTGAAATGTCCACCTCCATCTCAATCCCTACCTCCCCTCCCACCCCCTGTCCTCCCCTCGGTCCTTAGACACTAATAGTCTCCCTGACTCAAGTGTCTGCCTCATCCCCAGATGCTGCGACAGTCTCTTCCACGGTCTCCCCCTCACGACCACTTAAACTTTATGCCCCATAATAACCATCCCTATCCATACTCGGCGTATTTCTTCTCCTCTCCCCCACCCTTCAGTTAATTTTTCTCCATCCCATTCACCATTTTCACTTCCCCCATTTCTCTGCCTTATTTCCCCCCTCTTATTTAGTTATTGCCACTCTAAAATTACTCCATACAGTTATGGGCTTCAGCAAGGGCTAGCAGGGAAAGCAGGCCGCGCTTAAAGAAAAACGCGCTAAGCCCCTCTCCCCACCTGCCCTCCTACCTGCACCCAGACGTTATCAGAGGCAGTTCTTTTCATCATTGGGCTTATGGCAGTCTCTCCTGCAGTCATATAACTCCACCATCGGGTCTAATTCCTCCTAATGCCATACTCTCATTTTTTGCCTCTGTCCATTCCCTCCACATCTCTCCTTTCACTTTTTGGGTGCTCCACCACTCTCCATCCAGTTCCAGGTCCCCCAGCTCTTCCCAACAGAGGGCAATGTCCTAATCCTTTCAAAACCTCCCATCTTCACCAACACAACCTCTGGCATCAACAAAAAGTATCTCCAGAATCAAAATAAATGAGCGATCCTCCATATTTACATCAGCACTTCATTTCTCCAGTCTCATTGCAGAGCCCTCGGCTCCCTGACCCAAGTCTCCATGCAGGGTTCAGCGCAACTTTTGCCTCAGGCTCCTCACATATTCCTCTGCTTTTTCCACTTACCAAAATGACTATGTAGTGCCTTCATGTCTTATTTTTAATGTAGTTGGGTAAATCAGGAAGTTCTCCACGTTCAGATCACGTAGTTGCAACATAATACCATTAAATGCCTTCCTTCTTTTCAAAAGCCTGGCCGGATAGTCCTGTGATATAAATAGGCGGTGGCCTTCATATTCCACTTTTCCTTTCTCCTGATATGCCTTCAGCATTAGTTCCCTATCTTGAAAGTGATGGAACCTGAATATTATCTGCCTCAGCGTCTGAACATTCGCAGGTTTGGGCATCACGGCCCTATGAGCCCCAGACGTTCTTTTCTAACTGGTTGGTGGTAATTACCTGGGCTTTTGTTTCACATATGCAGAACTGCTATTTATTAGTAAAAGAGTTGAGTTTCATACAGGCATATTGAGTACACTGACATCATTAGGGCAACACAGCCCTGCGTACAAGGTGGTCCTGTTTTAGGTTACAGTTTGACTAATGAATACTAATTGCAGACTGCACATATTTAAACAGTGTGAGTTAAATATTCACAAATAATACTGACAAATGAACAAACAGAGTTATGTTTTACATATTTCTAATTAATGTGCTTTAGCGCACCTGTATACACACACACACACACACACACACACACACACACTTTCTTTGGCTTTAGTGAGATTTAAAATATCTGAGAAGCCAGTTCATAGCATTCCATTCTCTGTCACCTTTGATTTACTAGTCTCAGGGATGTTTGCTAATCTCTTTTTGTATTTCTTGACTAATGGCTAATCTGTCACACTCATGTTTTAAATGTTTTTTTTGGGGGGGAGTTATTTAAAAACCGTGTTAAAAATGATGCACAAATTAAGAATGAAATACATGTGCCCTTATGGAGACCATTAATTCCCATCAAAACTTACAAACAGTGTCTGAGTGAAAGAAAAAATACCAACCACTGCAGAATAGCATAGCTACAGAGGACAGCCTTGATGTCCTGCAGTAAAAACAGCTCTTCATTCTGTGTTGCTCTGAAAAATCTGAAACTCATTCCTCACTGGGAAATACTAACAGAGGAAAAGTAGTGCAGTAAACAGACTGTTGAGTGAAGGGATTGCTATAAAACTCCAATAAAATTAGAAGTCCATTAGACATTTGGTGAGCTCCTTATTTCTACTGTCCTAGTAAAATGTCTGCAGAGCTCAGCCCTGCAGCTGTTAAAATGTACTTTCATTTTAGTTGGCTCTGCTACTGCCTGATGATAATGCTTTTGTCAACCAGTAATTTTATAATGTTTGGCCAACAGTTAAAACTCTTTTTTTTACACAACCTCGGTGTGTGCTACTTGAGTAAGCCACTCAACCTCATTTTTGCAGTTGATGTGGTACTCTATCAGACACCTTGACTGTATAAAAATCCTTGTTACATAGGATTGCCTATACATTATTCTCTATATATTTGTACTATTAACAACAGTACCCTCTGCTCTTAACTAGTTACAGTGGTAGCCATAGAGTAAGTCCTGGTACTGCATATCTAGATATACAATTAATAATCCCCATTCATTTCAATGGGATTTCCCATTTATATATATATATATATGTTTTTTTTTTTTTATAAGGAAATACTGTATCTAGACATTTTTACAACGTATTTCTGGCCACTACTGTATAACACTAGGATCTGCTACTATTTTGTATGTTTCAGGTTAATAAAATTAACAATTGTTAACTGGAAATACTGTGCATTAATGATAGACAAGTTGTCTTATCATAGCAACCTATCACCAGGGCCACTGGAAAATCATGGCTGCGATTTCGTCACAGAAAGTGTGATTATTTGACCCCCACTAAAATATGCACTCCCCACAAAATATGCTGCTGACATTTGTTGTGCCCCAGTCATCTGTCCCGCTACAGTCCACTGTGAACTCCTCATCTCCCAAGTACTGCCCTCCGATCCTCAGTCCATCAACTCATCTGATCTCTTGGAGTCCTAAAGAACAAGGGCACCACATGGGTTTGCTGGCGTGTGATGCACTACTGATGTCACATGTCACACCAGCAAAACCCTCCTTTGTTTGTTTCCTCATGCCCTTTCTGTGCTCTGTCCCTTCTCAGGTCCGCCAAAGTAATCAAAATGGATTATAAATACAAGTGGACAGGTGAGGGGAGAATCAGAGCAGAGCACCTCTAGCCTGTGAATGAGCGAATGAGCAAGCAAATGAACAAATGAGAGAGAGAGAGAGCAAGTGAGAAGCAACAAGCAAGAAGCAACAAGAAGCAATGGAGAGGCTGGTAGCCCTACTCTGTCAACTGAGAGGCAACGGAGAGATGTCCTGCCTGGTAGCCCTACTCTGCCAATTGCTGGCTGGCTGGATGACTGGCAACACTGTTTCAAAAAAGAGCAAATCAATCCAGTTACAAGAGTGCTGCCAACCTGCCACTGGGAATTGCTGCTGCTGAACCTTTCTCAATACTACTACTGCTGTTGCTGCTGCTGTTACAGGTAAGCTGCAATTAACCAAGTCAATGTAAGGGAGAATATGCTGACTGGGGGGGATTTGAAATGGTTCAACATTGTGTTTTTTGGGGGGGATCTCTGAAGAGCCCAGGTGAGCAAGTAGGGGAGCAAGTAGTGAAAAAAACATGAAGAGGACTGGGGGGAGCCAAGGATCCGACTCCAGGTTAGGGGGGCCAAGTGCTTCAAAAATGGAGGAAGACTGGGAGCTTGGGGGTTCAGCTAAAGGGGACTGTCTTAATAAAAACAGTATTGCTAGGGGGGTGCTCAGGGGAGCCCAGGAGTAAAAATAAAATAAAAGGAATAGTGGGAGCCACAGAGGGTCCTGATTAGGGGGTGAAGTGCTTTAAAAACATTGGGCCCTCAGAGAGCAGTGGAGGTCATGTTAAAATGTACAGTTAATGTTTTATTTTAAGTACATGTCAAACTGTGCTGCTGTGGTTCTTCTGTGTTGGAGGATGGAGGTACGTGCCTGGCACATGGTGGAAAACATTGTTCTGGCCTCTGGTGAGGGAGCAGGGTGGGGCGGGTGACCAGAGTGGCACAGATCAATTTTTTTCCATCATGTATGGCAGTCACCAGCATCCATCCCTCACTCCTGTGGTGTGTTCTTGATCCCTGCTGTGGTTCCTCAGAGATGGGAGTGGAGTGGTGGGCCTGGTGGACTGGCACACATGGCAAAATAAATTGTTCTGGCCTCTGGTGAGACAGCAGGGTGGGGCGGATGACCAGAGTGGCACAGAACAATTTTTTTCCATTATGTATGGCAGTCACCTGGGTCAGTCCCTCTCTCCCATGGTGTGTCCTTGATCACTGCTGTGGTTCCTCAGAGATGGTAGTGGAGTGGTTGGCCTTGCCAGTATGAAAGGTAGCAAGAAAACTGAATTTCTGGAGTCTTTTGTTCCATGGATACTAGCAAGTCTATGGGCAAGCTCAGCACCACGACAAGGCAACTCCATTAGCTGAGGTTTTGAAACCAGTCTACCCAGCTTAGAACATTGTAGGATGCAAACTAGTGGTATGATATTGAAGGATCAAGCATCCCAAGGAAAGCTCTCCTCCTTCTATGGACTGATGTTCTTGTTCAAGTCTTATTTTTTTTGGTTTAATTTTGGTTTAGTTAAACTGCACCATGTCTATACTGCCACCAAAGTGCTTCCGTCTTTTTCAAAAGGAGGCCAAGGACCGTCATGTCTTTTATCTTGTGCGTGCCCAGGATCGGGTTAAGTTATATCCGGAGGATCTTTATGAGGATGGAGGGTTGCTGTTTTGTCGTGCTTGTACCCACACACTTGACTTTGTGTGGAAGCATACAGTTGACATGCACATGAAGTCGCAGAAACATCTAGAAAGAAAAGAAGCTGCAAAGAAAAACATGCAAAGTAAGTACTAGTTGCACAGATGTTTGTAGTTATTTTATTTTTTACATAGGTCTGTTTGTTTTTCCCCTTGGGTGACTGGTATCTGCTCTGTCCCTGCCTCCCAGGTCCATCTCATCTGTCTCTGGCACTGTGGAACCCCATTTCTCTCCTCCCCCCCGTGCACACGTGCCTTGTTCCTGCATCCCCCTTTCTTGCTGCTAGAGTTCAACAATACAACCTGGCTTCTAAGAGCAAGACTGCAGATTCCCACCCCCACTTGGGAGAGGAGAGCAGCCAATTGGACACTCGATCCTCTCCCCTCCCTGCCGACCTGATGTTGTTCCCAAACAGGTTGCCATTGTGAGAGGAGGTAAAGCTCACAGCTCCTCAGCCCTCCATGACACTGGGCTGGCCTATAGTTTGTTTTTTTCCTGTAGAATATTAAATCTTGTATGCTTTTGTTTTGTTTTTCAGGCATAGTTAATTTTTCCTGTAAAATATTATATCTTTTTTTTTGTTTGTTTTTTTTAGGCGCACCTCTACGACAGCAGTCATTGACTTCTTGCGTCAGTTGAGCAAAGGAATAATCCATTGAACGGAAGGAATTTGTTCTGGACTTCGTCCGCTGTTTGACCTGTGCAGACATACCACTGGAGAAGGCTTCTGGCTTTCAAGAGTTCTTAAATAAACACACAAAACAAGGTGGTAGTCTCCCAGAACCAGCACAGCTTCGGAGCACGTACCTCCAAGAACTTCGGCCTGATCACGAACAGTCCCTGAAAGAGGCGATGGAGGATCAAGATGTCTTCATTTTTCTGGATGAGACAATAGATGCCTGTGGGAGTAGTGTGTTGGTTATTTTGGCTCAACCATTCCTTAATGTTGGGAAGCAGCCACTCCTAATTGGTGTGGAGTTTTTGCATCATGTGAATAACACCACAGTATCCCAAGCTCTATTAAAAGTGCTAAATACCAATGGGGTGAACTTCAATAAAGTCTTTGCCATTGTCATGGACAGTGCAAGTTATATGCACAAGGCTTTTGAAACTGTGCTGTCCTGTGTCCTACCAAATGCAGTGCATGTCACTTGTATTGCCCACCTCCTCAGTTTGGTCTTGGAAGTCTGGGTGGACACACTGGAAGACTTAAACACTGCTGTTTCACTTGTTAAAAAAATATTTTGCCAGAGCCCAATGCGTAGGCATCAGTACTTTGCCTTCATGGAATCCAAGCAGGGCATTGTACCCAAAATGCCAGTATATGCAGTGGTAACTCAGAGGTGCTCCTGGGTTAACGCTGTTCAGTATTTGGCAGACTATTTGCCTGTGTTAACAGAATTTGTTGAAATGCTACAATCTGATGCAGCAACCTTTAAGCACCTAAAGTGCTTATTGAAAGGCAAAGCAGCAGAGCTGGTAACACAAGCCACTTTTGTGCTGGAACACTCTTCTGAACTTGTTAACCTTATTCTACAATTGTAGTCAAGCAGCCAGCCACAGGGACACTCCATATTTGGTAGGGTGCAAAATGTGCATATGTTTTTGGACTTCTGTGCCACTGCAGGGGAAACTGAATACAGACCAAATACAGTAGAAATGTTGTCCCACTGTTAGTTACATGAAAATCAAAACTGTGTGAACCTTTTTCAGAATGTTATGTTGGACAGCTGTGAGAAACTGGACAACATTTTAAAATCTCATCCCTCAGTCAGCACATTCAAAGCTGCCCGAATCTTTGACCCAAAGCAGCTGCCAACACTGGACAAGGAAAAAGTAAAACACACCCAGGAGCTACCATCTCTGGCTGGTGTTTCAAACTTTGAATGGCATGGGTACAGAACTTTCGCCACCCAGTCAGTACCCAGTGATGATTTTAATATTGCTGAGTGGTGGGAAGCACAAAGGGATACACTTCCACATCTTGCTGCTGTGGCAAAAAGGTATATCTGGCTTCCCGTAAGCACAGCAGATGTTGAACTGACTTTTTCGCTGTGCACAGACCTTTTAAAAGACAATCGGCAAAGTCTGACAGATGACAACACTAGACTACTTCTTATGTTGAAGTATAATAAGAAATGTTAACTATCTTTGTTGGATAACCATTGCTGCTCATTCTATGATGTAAAAATCCTTTCTTGATGATCTGGGGTAGTGGTGGTGGTGGTACTATACTTTTACTGAAGAATACTAATAATGTTTATTGCTTGAATTATTAAAGGGTGGTGGTGGTACTGCTTTGACAATGATGCTACTATTGTAATACATATTGTTTTTTGATCAGTCGTGGGTGTTTTAATAAAAACTTGTACCTTTTGTGTGTGTCTGTGTTTTTTGTTTGTTTTTTTACAAAAACCTATACCTTTTTGATGCCTGACTTTGATATGCATCACAAAGCAATTTAAAATGAAAATCCCATACTTGTATCTCACGAAGGAAAATGTATGCCCAGCAGCCCGCAAAATCACCACAAAATACATGCAAAGTCCCATAAAATCCCCGCAAAATTTGGGAGAAAAAAGTCCAGCAAAATCTGCTAAACAATTCTGCAATTTCCCAGTGGCCCTGCCCATCACTATTTATTTATTTTATTTTATTTATTTGTATTTCGGATGACACCTTTGAGCCAAGGGCTCTTTTACAAAGGTTCCACGTCAAGGCAATAAGGACAATAAGGTACAAAACATAACATGATCATTACAATGGAACTTACAAAAAAAAAAGACAAGTAAGGTTACAATAATAGCAGCAAAAGGTATTGTCAAGAAATTGTGTTGTGAGTTAATTATACAATACAAGTCATAGGCAGCTCAGTGAAGCATTGTTAGGAGTGGGTTAGTGGGAAAAGAGAAAGAAGAGTGGTGGTGAGGGGTGGTATGGGAAAGAGAGAGGGGGAGGAGGGGAGAAATGGGAGGGCGTTGCATTGAGTATGTGGTAGATGGAAAACAGCAATGGAGGAGGAAAGGGGGGGATGAAAAAGAAAAGGAGACAGATTCATCCTATTCCCAGTAATGGGGGGTAGGAGAGGAGGAGGAGGAGCTGAGGCAGTGAGGAGGGATGCTTGAGGGTAGTATGCCTGGAGGGAATTATAAGAAGCAATCACAGAAATCACTAGCCACGAGGTGTTGACACAGTTTTACACTTAAAAGCATCAATCGTGGCAATGTCGGAGATTTCTGTAAGCACCACTGTACTGCATGTGTCACTGAGAAATTGAAGGAGGTTGGTAAGTCCACTAATTTTCTCCCTGTAAAACATTCACAGACTGTATTAGGAGAACACAGTAACATAAAAATTCCCCCAAAACTTGAATTTCAGGTCCTTCAATTTTTTTTAAATAATGAAGATGTTTGCACTAAAACAGGATCTTTGTCTCTTAGACATTGTCTGGTCCTATTACATATTTCTGCTCTTAATTTACAATACACTGCATATGACATCACAACCTGTTACTATGGAAATGATCCTGATGTCACAAGCAGAGGATTATGACTTCAGTGCAGGGAGTACAACAGTAATAGAATGATGTCTGCAGGGCAAAGATGCTAATTTTATACAAGCTTCACTAGTAATAAAGAATGGAATGTCCTGAATTTCAAGCATTTCTGGAATGTTATGAGATCTGAGTTCTTCTTATGTGTACTGTAGTTTTCAGTAAACTGGAAAATCACTTTAATTCGAGAATATATCGAATAATGGATGGGTGACCATCCACAACAAGGCTGTGTTTCCATCTCGGGAGTCGATGGCATCATAGAGACCTCAAGAGTGAAGCTCAAGAGATCTGTATGATGCCATTTACTCCTGAGATGAAAACACAGCTTTAGTTGTGGATGGTCACCCATCCATTATTTTATATAGTATATGGTGACCCAAAATGTGGACAGTGTCATTTTACAAGGTTCATACCTTGTATTCATGGTGCTTCCGCATCAGTCCTTGGTACATTGATTTCACTCCACTGCTATCCATGAAGGATTCAGTCCTCCTTGAGCCCCCAAAGTTACCAGTTCTCCTCACCACAGTCCTGCTCTGCTCTGACCCCTGTAATTGCACAAGTAAAAAAAAAGATACAAAAATGAAGAAACATTGAAAACTGATAGTTTGGACACACGGAATCCATGTCCAAACTGCTAGTAAACTGTTGGCCTGACCCACTTGCTAAGTGCTGCCACCATTTAACCCTGTATTTTTTTGAAGCCCACATCGAATCAGCCAATCAGGTGGCAGAACATGTCTGAAAAGTTGTTGTACTATCGATCTGACATCAGAATGATAGTACAACTTTTTTGACCTTTGAACTGTCCTACAACAAGATTTTGAAAGCTACGGCTTTCTATTCACTATAAGCCCTAACCATGTACTATAGAGTGTCTGCGCACATTCAATTATTTAGTACATTAACCCTCCCAGGGTCTGTTTGAAGACTTCTGGAGCCTGTGAGTTTGCCTTTGTAGTTCCAACCATGTGACATTCTTTACTTCCCAGGATAAGGGGGTACCTGACTGAGGAGAGCTTCAAATCTGCTCTTAAAACATTTTTATTTTCCATTGTCTATTCTGAGTATTAATTTGTGGATTTCTGCTATTTTAATCTGTTTTAATTATTTATTGTTGTGTGTTCTGTAAAAGCACTTTGGTATTATTTGAATCGTGCTTCAAACAAATAAAATGTATTATTTTTATTACTGAACTTTAACATAGTGTATACTGTATATCTGTACATCAAACTCATTGATCTCAGAATTATTCTCTTGATAGTCTCTCAGGCTAGCTAGCTCTGGAACATTAACCAAAATTGTACACCAGTGCCCCATTCGTGATATATTTATTGTTAAAATCCCCTTTTGCAACACCGTTGATCATGTTAAAGTGCAAGTATTTAGTAGCAGGGAATTTCTTCCCTCTTCAAATACAGTGAGTAGAAATCCTATAGAAATATGTTTAGTGATACAGTGCCATTTTGTGGAATTAATCTTGACTTATTTCTACTCAATCATGTTTGGGAGACAGATGGATATTTTTTCTACCTAAAATAAGCATTCTGGTCATACAGACTATTTGAAATACATGGAACCCACAGACATTCATGCCAGCAAATGTCAAAACTTAAAGGGACACTGTCAATCCCCTTAGGTCTCAAAGTGTCCCTAGTAAAAAACGCATTTTATGATTACCAGCATTTCTCTAAAGATTGATGATGTAGCTGATAGTTTGATTCTGATTCTTTTTTTCCTTAGAAAAAGTGAAAAACAGACTGCCCAACATACTGGTGTTACCACACAAACACAGGTTTGTTTACATTCCTTGATCAGCTCCAACTGCATCTTCCCTGGACTTGGGAACACTCACAACACAGTCTAGCCACTTGTGATGCAGTGGAAGTTTAGGAAACTACTGCCTCATGAGTGACTGCACTATTTGGGTGTATTTCTAATGCTCAGGAAGTGTGCAGTAAGAATAGATCCAGGATTGTAAACAAAAACAAAGTTGTTTATAAATATACATTGTCATGCAATTCAATTCTACTAAACAAAGAGGCAGGCAAAACAAACAGCAACATCAATGAATTTTAGAGAAGGTAAGCAATCATAAAATGTGAATTTTAACTAAAAATAATATGATGAAAAACGGGTTGACAGTGTCCCTTGGTTCCATGTTATAAGGACGATTCCTAAACGCTGAACACCCTTATCACAAACCCACAATGCCAAAATTCAATTTAAGCAATGTGGAATCCTGGTGCAATCAAAAGCAGCGCAAATGACTTTTTTTTTTCTTTTATGTGGGGGGCTCTGTCCCCCGCATCCCCCCATTGGGGGCTTCACCCCCACACACCCTAAATTAGGATTATCAACTCCAGGGTGTGCATGTTGGGGGGTTGGGGTGGATACTGGAAAAAAAAAAACATTGTCTCAGGCTGGGAGCAACAAAACGTATCGGGTCTCGGTCATGAACCCTGCATCCCCGCCACCACAGGCCAGCAGCTAGCCCACCAAACCATGACGCCACCTCGCTGGCAATCTGTGGCACCACCCCTCACATATTCTCCCTCCCCACATTTGATGGGCTTGCTCCAACCTCACCGCACATGTATATGCACGTGACATCCTGTTGCTTTTTCATGACCCACACCATCCAGTCACCAACCCCACACCCCCCACATCAGGGCAGTAGCCAAAAGTGGTTCACCATTTCAGCAGGAGCCCACTCTCTATACTCCCCTATCACAGGATACTGTGTCCCTCTAAAGAGCAGCTCTACACTTCAGCATGTACTTTCAGAAACATGATGTTTCAGCTATTAAAACTTACTATCACAATATAATGCGATGTGCTTTATAGGAATAAAGTGAGTATCCTACTTCCTACATAGAGGGAGATCATCTCAAAGTTGATTGTACCATAGAAACATAAAATTTGTCAGCAGAGAGGATCTGCTTGACCCACCCAGTCAGCCCAGATGGTTCCTGCTTAATATGTCTCCACAGACCCTAACTAGTCTCTGGTGACTGTCCCTCCTCCCTGCCTATTTACTGATATTCCCCTATGTGCATCTCATGCATGCTTGTAGTCCCCTACTGTTTTGCCTCATCACTTCTGCTGACAGTCTGTTTCAGGTGTCCACCACTTATTCAGTAAAGTAGTACTTCCTCACATCCCTCTTGAACTCCCTCATGTCCAGCTTCATTGCATTCCCTCTGGTTCTGAGGCTCTTTCTCTTTTGAAATATATTTCCCTCCTGTATCTTGTTAACCTCCTTGAAGTACTTGTAGGTGTCTGCCCTTTTGCATCCCTCTCTTATAGGGTGTAAATGTTGGGATCCTTCAGTCTCTCCTCATAGGGATTTTGATACAACCCCTGCAACATTTTAGTTGCCCACCTCTGACTGCCCCCACAGTGTCTATGTCCTTTCTGAAGTGCAGCCTTCAGAAATCTACACAATACTCCAACTGGGATCTCACTAGTAAGTGATAAAGTGATAACACCACATCTCTTCTCCTGCTGGTGATACCTTTCCCTATGCATCCCAGCATCCTACTGGCCCTTCGCACTGCTTTGTCACACTGCCCTTCCACTTTGAAGTCATTAAATATAATAAACCCAAGTTTTCTTTACTGCTTAGCAACTATCAGTACCCTTCTATCCTATACTCAGTTCCTGAGTGCATGATTTTGCACTTTTTTGCACTGAACCCCAGCTGCAATGCTACTGACCACTCCTTGAGTTTCCTAAGGTCCTTATGTATTTTTCCACCCTCTCCTGAGTATCCACCCTATTATAGACTTTGGTGTCCTCTGCAAGAAAAGCATCCTTTCCCTTCCATTTGTTCTGCAATGTCACTTATAAAGACACTGAAGAAGACTGGTCCCAGTAATGAGCCCTGTGCTACTCAGCTGGTGACTCTGCCCTCATTATAATGAGAACCATTAACCATCGCCCTCTGTCACATGTCCATTAACCAGATTCTTACCCAATTTAATGCATTGGATCCCACCACTAGTAAAACCAGATGGGCCATGTCTGCTGCCCTCCCCGATCTAGTTCCCTAGCCACCCAGTAGAAAATTCCTCCGGCATGACCTCCCTCCTCCCCATGAATCCATGCTGTGTCTGGTCTTGTAGCCTGCTGGATTCAAGATAGTCTACTAACCTTTCCTTAACAGGGTTTCCATTAACTCAATGAGCACAAGTGAACACACACTGGCTGGTCAATCAAAATAACAGAATGTAGAGTGCTACTGTCAGTTTATTTAAAAGTGCAGCATAAGGATAACCCCAGTGCTTTGGGTCTAAAAGAGACCTTTCTTCAGCAAGAGCTAGCACAGCCTGCATTACTGTGCACACAAAGTCAAAATTTCAGTAACACAGTGGCATCAGGAAACATTGCCATTTAGTTTTTTTGGACCCTAGACTAAAAGAATTTCAAACTAATGAGACTAAAATGAGGTACAGGAGGTATAAGAATATCAAGGATTGTGTGGTTCACTCTGTACAACCTGGTCCAGATAGACCCAGGACTTGGCTCACAGATTGGGGGGGGGGGCAATGGGTGTGGGAACTGCAAATATTGTCAGTCTGTTAAACAAGCTAAGTGGTTTAAAAATCAAGCTACAGGGAAGGATGTCAGCGTACATGTTTCCATTACTTGCAGAACTACTGGTGTTATATACAGTACATGGCAGAATGTAAGGGTAACTAGTTCTATATAGGGAAAATAAAGAGATCTTTTAAGAACAAAATTGGGGAACACTCAAGAGCAATTTTAAATGCAGACTTAAATGCTTTGGCACCACATGTCTCTTAAATTCAGGATAAGAATGAGCACATTTTCTAGTTTACTGCAATATAAAAACATATATTAACAAAGAGAAGGGGAGATAATGATAATCTGTTGAAACAGCATGAACAATATTGGATCTTTGCTACAAAAGCAATGTATCCACCAGGTTTGAAATAGAAAATAGAAACAAACCATACTTGAAAAAGAGATAATTCAATGATTTTTTGGCATGAGTTTTTTAAATATGTACAAATATTTGTATTGGTGTTAATATTTATTAATCACTTATTTCTTTCTTTTTCTATCTTGCAGCATTGCACTTTATGACTTATGCCCACCAGGGTAAGTCATACCCAGTCTTTGAGCTGGATACTTTGCGCAATATTCCACTTGGACTAAGTGCAGTCTTTCATTGGTGCCCTACGAGGTATAGATGGAACAGTTTCTCTCTTTAATACTTAGACTATTGTTATGTATAAGTTTCTGCTGGTATTTAGCACTGTTTTTTAGTGCTTGCAAGTGCTGAGAATTGTGCAACTCATTTCACTTATGTAAAATATGCACTGTCACTTTAAATGTTCAGACACAAAAACCGACCCAGTCCTTATATGCCAGCCTCTGAAAATGTAATCAGCGAAACACGTCAGGTGATGTAACAGGAAGAGGCCATCGGTCTTGCTACCAGAAGTACTCCACCAGCCAGTTTGCCCTCCTGGCTTGTTTCTTTTCAATTATTGTTGCTGGACTATGAACATTTTCACAGACAATTTTGTGAACAAGAACATTTGAACTTGGTGCTGAAACACAGGAATTGTAAGTTTGTTTTTATATATTATGTGCACATAAGATTAAAGATATTGGCACTTATTTAAAGTATTCTGTGTTAGCACATTGTTTTGGAAGTGAAGCAACACAATTGTGTTTGAACCTTTTAGTAGGTGCCGGTTCCATTGCAGATTTACTGTAACTACACTTTAACCAGGCACTACTAGTCCTAGATGCAGCTACCCCTACTCCACAAACGTAAGTTATTTACCCTACATATTTTAGATTATGAGCCCCCTTTTACAAAGGGTTGTGGTGCTGCAGGGGACTTGTGGCAGGGTGTTTGATACAGTGGCAACTTGCATCAAACTTTGCAGTAAGCACAATTCTGAAAGGTGCCTGCCACAACAGCCTTGCCGCAGGTCCGGAATGCAGGATGCAAGTAGGTAACTCAGCCTTTATTACAGAAGATTTTGAAAGTACCTGCATGCATTGGCTACCTTGTGAAATAGGCTTGCTGTTATTTGGTGTGAGGTTTCTGTACAGCATAGCTGTCAGTGTCTTCCTCTGACTACTGTTTCAAAAACATGTATGTAGGATGAACAGAGATCCAGTGGAGTGCTTTATCGAAACACTTCAGTATTATACAAATCCAGCTTGATGTTGAAATCTTGCTATTTGAAATGTATTAGAATAGTCCTTGCACCGTGGCACTTCCTAAGACTGATGCAACAGGGAGTTAGATCTGCTTCTCCATGGTCTAATGATATGTCCTTGGGGGACCCCCTTTTACAGGACTTGCACCAAACCATTGGCGTAAGCTTCTGTAAAGGGGGGAAAGTGTCACAAATGTGCCATCCCTTCTGGAATCTGACTGTGTTGCATCTGAGGTGCTGTGGTGCAGCTGTGTACAATTTTACAATGGACGCAGGGCTTGTCGCAAGCCCTGCATCCACCTTGTGTGTGTCCACAGCACTGCGTTTTATCCTACCTGTGTTTTGTCTCCCCTGCAGAGCCTATGGATTGTGACTGATCTGCAGATGCCCACACTTGCTTTAAGATGGATGTTCCACTGTCATGCTGCGACACGTTGGAAATGGTATTCTTTAATAGAGCTGCTGTTAGAAATCACTAAGCCTCTGGCAGCTACACCCCCAATCAAACACCTGATTCACAGGGCTTTCTTAATTTACTGATCCCCAAGATTCATTTTATAAAATAGGGTCCCCTCACCACCTGTTCAGATTTAAAGACAAGCCTCAAAATGCCCCCAATATTACAACTACACATCTCTTCCCTACCTTCTTGCACTGCTGCTTTAAGTATGAAGAAAAAATATAAACATGTAAATATATATCTTTAGATTAAATCTACCTGCTTGCTCGCATCTCTGCAAGCAATTCCTGCACTTCCAGCACAGGATCCTAACTAACCTATCTTCAACTATGGTGACATTGTTTATAGTGCTGCTTCCATTTCCACCCTAGCCAAACTGTCCTCTTCTTTCACTCCTGATGCTTCGTCCTCAGTTGTCTTCCTAGACCCCACCCCTGAACCTAGTATTCCTTCCTCTCCTTTCCTTTACCACCCTCACTGCCAGATGACTCACATACTGTACCACCTTAATCACCAAACTCTGGCTTGGGTCCCTTCCTCCTTACTTTTCCTCCCTCATCAACTCTGCATCCTCCACCCCCTTCTACCTCCTACTCCCTTTGCAGCTCTGGGCCATGCACTCTTGCACTCCCATCAATAAAATATTGTGCTGGTCAAGCTGCCTTCTGTTTCCACTTCACCAAACTATGGGACTTTCTTTGCCCTGCCATTTATGCCGTTCCTTCCTCCCTTCACTCAGATCACTCCTCTGCAAATCAAATCACTCCTCTATAAATTCACCACTCAGTCCTGCAGTTGTCTATGATCTAGTACTGTATTTAGTTGTCTCCAATCCCTACCACCCTCTACTGTCCCTGCCTCCATTTCCCCT
This sequence comes from Neoceratodus forsteri, assembly GCA_016271365.2. NCBI lineage: Eukaryota > Metazoa > Chordata > Ceratodontiformes > Ceratodontidae > Neoceratodus > Neoceratodus forsteri. The sequence goes on from CM028131.1 coordinate 453,209,771, forward strand.
GCTCCCATATCTCTCCTTTGTGAATTCACTACTTACTCTTGTGGTTGTCTCTGATCCTGTGCTATATTTAGCTGGTTTTGAACCCTTACCCCCCTCCACTGCCCCTGTCTGAATACAATTTCCCCTTCTACCAAATCTCTCCACTGTGAATTAATTACTCACTCCAGCAGTTGTTTCTAATCCAATGCTTATTTTAACAGTCTCCAACCCTTACTACCCACCACTGCTGCTGCCCAAATTCACTTCCCCCTGTTCCCCCCAGTTCCCACCACTCTTCCATGCTGAACCCAACAGGGTGCAGGTCACCATTCAGTTTTGCTGCCATCTGCTCAGTCATTCCACTCCTAACAGTGCCTAATTCATACTCCAATTATGTTGCTATTAGCACTTATTTAGCTTGTTTCTCATCAGATGCTCTGTCTAGCCTAACTTGGTTATTTTTATTGGTACTTAATTAAATGATATGTTTGATTTATGTAATCAACTGTAGTAACTCATTGCTGTATTCTCCCCATACCCCCCCCCCCCGCAGATGTATTGGAAAAACGTTATAGAAGTTCAGTATGTCTTTCCTGTTGAATCTTTTGAAATAAATCACAATAAGTGATGGCATAATTTACTGTTAAAGTTAAATCAATAATGCTGGATTAAGCAGTAATGAGTTAAATCAGTAATAATAGATTAAGCAGTGACAATTTATTTTGTAAAACGTTAGAAAAAATGATGTATGTGTTAACAGTACAGTATAAATAATATATACAAATATGTTGCTACATTCAGTAAATGTCACTATGTGAATTACAGTAACAATGCAACTATATATAAAGCAGGTCCAAACTATGTGATAGATGTAAAGAAAAAGAAAATTTAAGCAACATGCCCACTGAAAGCACAGAGAGAAATGAATACTATTTAACAGACTCTCAGAGAAGAGGGTACCAGCAAATATTGTTATTACATTTAACCTTAGACTAAAGAAGTAAATTGAAGAAAAAAAGGAGACAGTATTACCACTATGTTGTTGTTGGTAGGGGTGGGATAATTGAATCAATATACTTCTCTTTCTTAAACACGTATGTATGTGTGTGTACATACAGCGTATAAGTAGATGCACATATGCATGTATATTTATTTTATTTTTTTCTATTGTAAAATTGTTTTCCAGGATAGGTACACTGAATTGAAGTTCATTTGCAGGTGTAACTCAGAAGCACAAAGAGGTTAACTGAGTTACTTACAGTAGGGCCACACAGTATGTAAGTGGTATTTTGGGGATTCAAACCCAAGTCTGTGGAGCATCTAGCACAACAGTTTGGTGCTCTAACCTCTAGGATGTACTGCCTCTCAGGTATGGTGATCACTGATGCAAAAAATTAATAGTGAGATTAAAAAATAATTAAACGTTAACAGATGCCAAACTAACAAATTGACATGGAAATGTACTTCAGTTCATTGTTATGAATTGCACCTGGTAAGCAACATAGTTTGCAAAGCATACAAAAGAGATGTATCCATAATTAAAAAAAATAGAAATAATAATTTACTCCCATGCAAATGGAATATGAACAAATTATTAAACATACTGTATACACAAACATAAGGTATGTATGAAACTTGAAAGCTGATTCAAATATATTGTATTACAGACTGACATCTTCTAAAAACACTGCCAACAGTTTTTAAGTCACATTTTCATTTTCCAAACAACTTCTTACAATTTATCTTCTGGCATTGGTTACTCATATTTGTATTTCATAACTTGTACAAATTCTCAATATTTGACCATGCTAAAGGAACAAAAAACTGCTCCTGCTGTGTCAGCTGGATGAAAAAATGTATAGAAATATTTTCTCTCCTTATGCCAAAAGTGTCTAACTTCCACATTGCTAAAATCAGCTTCAGGACCCCACTCCCTAGCTCATTACACAAGCCACAACACAAACCTCTCACCAGGGAAGCAACGTGGACCGAAGGGGCCTTAAAGGTAATTGCGTGCTTCTTTGAGAGCTCCTTTCAGCATGGTGTTGCACCCGTCAACGCTTGTGTGTTGACTGCCCCACCTTTCACCCAGGGGCTCCCTTAATTTATGGACCACCCCATGTCATGTGACTTCCTGTCTGACTTTTTCTAAGTGCCCAGTTCTCATTTGCAGCCTATACAGATCCACCCCTAGGTAGTAGCATACAATTTTTTCCTCTCTCCTTCCTACTTCCTGTCTTCTCCTCCCTCCTGCTAACTCCACTTCTCCTTTTCTGACATCACCCCCCCACCTTAGACTGCACTTCCAGCAACTGCCTCTAGGAGTTGCTGCTGTTCCCCCTTTTTTTTCACCTCCTCACCCACTCCTTTCTCCTGGAACCCAACCCAACCCCCCATCTCCTGCATCCCTGCAAGGTCTCCCCGCCTCGACTTTGAACCTTGTACCTCCACCCCAGAGTCCACAGCCCTACCTCTGTACCAACTGGACTCCCACATAACCAGACATCCTTTTCTCTCCATTATGGTATATCACTTAAAACCCCCCATTTACTACCCCTCGTTCACTCTCATTACCTTCCTCACAACAATACTTCTACATGTCACCTTGCTGAATGTTCATACCAGTACTACAACTGATCCATCCCTGCCCAATGCCCAACCCCAACCTCACCTCATGGACCCCATCCATCCTGCCCCACCTGGACTACCCCCCACCCCCACACACACCCCACCTGTCCAACCCTGCTCCCACCTACCCCTGGACTCCTGTGGCCTCCACTGTTCCTTGCCATCCCCACCCTCCAGTCCCTTCCCACCCCTGTCTCTCACTCCATGACCCCCATCAAGGGTACTGTCACCAGATGTCATAGTCTTATCATGGCTTTCTCCAGGCTGATTGCACTACTTCTCTTCCTATCCGGTAATGTCCACCCCAACCCGGGCCCACTCACAGACAACCACACCCATCTCCCTACAACCTCAGGACTCAAACTTGCCTCCATTAATGTCTGTAGTCTGCTAAAGAAGTTTGCTGACCTGCAAGTCTGGGTCACTCAGCACCAACCAGATGTGGTGGCACTAGTTCAATCATGTTTATCCAAGATGACTCCTGACTCATTCATTTCTCTCCCGGGTTACTCGCTCTTCAGAGAAGACAGAATTGGGAAATGTGGGGGGGGGTTGTGCTATCTACCTATGGTACTCCCTCCTTGGCCTCCCCCTCTCAAAACCACAGCTAGGGCATGGTGCCCAGGCTATCTCTCGAAAGGTCACCGTGGGCTCCTCAAGAGCACTCCCTCATCATCACTGCTACCTATATTCCCCCGTATCACCAGAACCATGCCTTGCAATCTCTCCTAGACTACATATCCCATCAACCCAGCAAGATGGAACAAATTATATTGGGTGACTTAAATATTAACTGGCTCACCAGCTCTGCGACCAGTGCCAAAGATGCCTTTGCTGCACTCGACCTCACCCAGCTTGTCTCCTCCCCCACCTGCCCTCACCCAACTACTGGTAGTGCCACCCTACTGGATCTGGTACTCTCAGACCCCATAAGATCACTAACTTGGCAGTACTGCCGAATGCCCTTAGTGATCACTGCCCAGTTGTTTTCTCCTGGTCATGTAACCTAGAGAAACCCAAGCCTGTCCTCATCTCCAAGAGGTGCCTGCTCCCTGGTAACCTTGCACTACTCCGGTAACACCTTGCCAAATGGGACTAGTCCCCAATAAAGCTGGCCACCAATATTTTTTATTTATTTATTTAGTTTTTGTTGACCGGATAAGTGCACTAGACAAATCCTGCCTATTTTCAGGCATGACTCAGGGGAAGGGAATACAGATGCATGGCAACTGACCTTGAAACAGATTAAGCTGCTGGTGGTATTTTTAGTGAATGAGGGAAATTTGGCTAGGCCACCGGGGAAATTCCCGTACTCTATAGACAGGTGGCACTGTCTGTCTGTCTGCAGAGATGGAGGACTTCAGTTCGACGGAGGTGGTGGAGGAGGACAGTTGTGTTTCTGGAGCATAGGAGCTCTTGGTGCAGCCTTCTATATCTGAGGGAGAAGGATGGCCCGATAAGAGTGGTGATCACGTACTAATAATGGAAAAGACTGATTTTACTGATGTGGACATGGAGGATGCAACTGCTGAATTACGATTGCAAAGTGAGTTAAAGCTGAAAAAATCACAATTGTTGAATTTAATTACATTGGCAGAAAATGATTTTCAAACCTGCCACCAACACCTGGAAGCTGAGCGTAGTAAGCGGAAGCGTTCTGTGGCGAGTCCTATGCAAGACGTGGGTAAGCGGATACCTTTGGGTGTAACGCCCTCTACTTCTGCGGAAGCACAGATTTTGGCTCAGGAGTCTATCCCTATATCCCATGGAGGGATTGGTGTTGGATGTCCCTTACGTGACTGGTCTCTGGGTGCAGCATTATGGCAAGCGGGATGGCTTTGGATGGATGGTCGCTGGATCCCTGATTCGCAAATTCCTTTACCTGGGTCAGTAAGTACTGATGGTAAGTCTGGTGGTATTCAGGGGAAGGTGGCATTTGTTTCCCCTGATGCTGTTAATTCTGTTGGAGTTCAGCCCTTGCTTCTCCCTGCTGTGCTGTTTAATGTACAAGGAGAAATTGGAGACTATAACTACTGTGCTGGTGTTAGAACACAGAGCTGTAGCACTTTCCATTCCTTCTGGGGGTTCGAAGATTGATTCCCTGACTTCGGGGAATGGGATTTTATTACAAGAGGGTGAGATTTGTATGGCACAGTCGGTGCCAGTTGATGATGAGGGTGTTATTACTGGCTGTGGGGAGGGAGGGGATTCCCCTCCACAGATGGATTCTGGCCCCATAACATATGCTGGCCTCTCTCGTAAGCCAGCAGAGGTGGCAAAATGCCAATTTCTGTTTAAGCTTCAGTACAAAGGCAAGGTCCCAGTGGTCCCAGATAGAGTTTGGGTCGGGAAGACTCTCTTGGTTGACGCTCTGGGCTTTTCGCCGTCAGAGGTATATGCGTTTATCCACCCCCTGGAGATCATTCATATGATGTTAGTTTTGTTACGATTAAATCATTGGACAAGTTTTGGAAGAAATATTATGAGGTGAAAGATACAGAAGTTTGGAGAGACTTTTTGGCCATTCCTATTACTAAACCAACCATAAAGACAGTAACTATTCTTTTTCACAATGAGGGTGTTAATATTGCTAATATTATTTTTTGGTTAGAAAAAAAGGTGTTCTGTGTATCATCAACCTAAGCCCATTATTGATGAAAATGTTTTTTGGACTGGGGGGTGGACAATATGAGTGCAACTAACCCATACAGAGGAAGGCATTCAACACTTTCCAAGTTCTTTTTTTGGGGGCTGAGATGGAGGTATTGTTTTTTATGCAGGCCAGCCCAAGAGTTGTTACAAATGTGAATCCTTACAACATTAGAATACTTCTTGTGATCAGGTGAAGTGTTTTCAGTGTGGGGTATTAGGTCACACTGCTGCCCAATGTGCTGCTTCCCCAGTTTGTCACTTATGTGGGGATGAGGGTCACACATATGCTGATTGCCCATGGGCTACTCATGATTCAGATGCTTCCTCTGATCAGAAATATTTTTTTGTTTCAAGCCAGGAGACCATTTCATTCTAATGGGTCTGAGACAGAAAGTTTTGGGAGGGGTAGGTGATGGGGCAGAGGATGTGGAGGGGGTGTGGGGGATAGGAAAGATACCCCCTTACCTCCCATAGCTCTGCCTCCTGTAGTTGGTGGTGTCTCTCAGCCAGAAAGTATAGATCTTAATCCACCTTTGGAATGTACTGTGGTTGGAGAATGGGAGACCCCTTATGTGACTCCACTGGGTTCCCCTCAAAGGGACTCTAGGAGTTTATTGATTTCTTCCCCACTTGCATCATGTCACCTAGCAGTGCACTCCATCACTTCCACCAGTGGTTTGCTTCAACAGTCTGTATTGCTGGATAAGGAGGGGGCTCAGTTGCATTCGGAGTTAGTGGGCACTGAGGGGTTTGAGAGTCTGTGTCATCCCCTGTCTCCTTTGCCTTTATCTAATAGATTTACTTTGCTTTCTTCTTGGGGAGACCAGGTGGACCATGATAGCCTTTGCTTGATACAAATGCTTGTCAGGATACTGTTACTGTTCCATTGGGTGGTTTGAAATTACTTCCTGGAAAGACCCAGAGTTTAGATGTGAAAAAAAGGATTACTAGATCTAGTGGAAAAATTATTAAACCCCCTCCCTGAGCCATCTTCTTTGCGCATAGCTAGTCTGAATGTCAGTAGTATTAAGTCTTCAGTTAAACGTCTAGTGACTTTTGGTGTGTTATCTCAGTTAGACTATAATTTTTTTTTGTTGCAAGATACTAGGCTACATACTTTAAGTGATGTGGCTCAGGCAACTATGGATTGGCCATGGGGATGGACACATTGGTCTATGGGGGAGAATACTTGTTATGGTATAGGGATATGTTTTTTGTCACAGGATGTTCGTATTTTTTGGTTGGTGGATTTTGAACCGGGGAGACTTCTGTTGCTAGATGTGGTTTTAAATGGCTTACAGTGTAGATTAATTTCTCTTTATAGGCCACAGACAAAGGCAAAAGAATAGCTTTGTTGAAAAAAATAAAACCATACTTATACACTAGTCAACAGATTTTCTTTTGTGGGGATTTTAATATTAACTACCATCAGCAAACAGATCATGGCAAACAATGTTGTGATAAAACAGTTTTGCAGTCTGTTCTTTCCCTAGCAGGTTTAGTACACGCACACTTTAAAGATGGTTTAAAGGTACAGTCAACATTTTCTAAGGGTCTTCTACATTCAAGAATAGATTTTATGTTTGTACACAAATCTTTGGTAATCAACAAAACTATGAATATGCCTGTGGAAACTTCTGATCATTCACTGATAGGGATTGGTATTGAGAACCCCCTCAGACGGATGAAAGGTTCTGGGGTGCGGCGACTTAACACCTCCCTTTTGTTGTTACCAGGTATAGAGAAAGAGTTATGGATTGTCATTCAAGATAAAATTACAATGATTGCTTTTTATGATAATATTGTAAGTTGGTGGGAAGATTTTAAAAACTGTTTAATAGGTTATTTTCAATCTTTGGGTAAATCACGGGCATGGACATAAATGGAGGAATACCTTACGTTCAGATTGTTGTTGGGTGAGTTATTTTCGAGACAGAAAGAGGGGGAGGGATTTTTGACTGAAGAGATTTCACAGGTTAAACGTTCTATGGTTGAATATTCTTCTTTGCATAAAGAACAGTCCTTTGGTACACAAGGGAAAACAGCATATGTTTACCCTTTTTTGGCTTGCAAGGATAGGAGGGAGAAACGAGTTTTTGTAAATGTATTTGCCCATCTGGTGAAAGGGTAAGGGACAATGAAGGTATAATGACAATAGTTGATAACTATGTTGAACAGAAATTTGGGGCACAGGTAGCAAATTCTGATTTTTTTCCAAAGTTATTTGAAGCAGTGAATCTTCCCTGTTTAGCTTTGAGTTGGCAACGTGCATTGCTTGAGGGTTTTACTTTGGTAGAGATGGAAAGGGTTATTTTATCTTTGTGACAAAATGTTTCTCCTGGTTCAGATGGCTTACCAAGTGAGTTATACAAATTTCTTTGGCGGTTGATGCCAACAATTTTGTTATTGTTATATAAATTTTTTTGACAGAGCTGTTTTTGCCAATGCAAATGTATGAAGGTTTAATGGTTTTTCTTTTTAAGTCAGGAGACCAAGCTGATATCAATAATTGGAGACCACTTGCATTGTTGAATGTGGACTTCAAAATATTTTCTAAATTATTGGGGAGTAGACTATCTTTAGTCATGCCATATCTTATTAGTCTGGATCAATACTGTTCTGTTCCTGGAAGACATATTACGGAAGCATTATTGCTGATACGAGAATTATTGGAGTATCAGAGTGGGACAGGTTTGGTGGATCAAAGTTTGGGGTATTTGGTGAGCTTAAGTTAAGTCCTTTGATGAAGTCTCTCATATATATTTGTGGAGTTGTCTTGAAGCCTGTGGTATTCCGACACTGTTTGTGCAATGGTTAAAACTATGTTATGCTTTAGCGTATGTTTTGCCGTATGAGAATGGGAGGCTTGGGTCCATCATCAGATCCTTAAGGGGGTTCATCAAGGGTGCCCGCTTAGTCCTCCTTTATATGTTTTTACATTGGACCCTTTATTACAGTTATTGATTGGATACCCCAGAATTAGGGGGATAGGAGGGGATTTGGGGAAATTTTACAAAGGTTGTGGCATATGCAGATGATTTATGTTTGATTTTGAAAGATGGCGACTCTATTGTTGCAGCTTGTACTTTAATCATGGAGGTTGGTAGAATTTCAAGAGCTAGGATTAATTTTCAAAAATTGCATTGTTTACGCCTTGGTGGATTTCTGACTGCGAGTGAGATGGTGGAAGGTTTTAAAGTTGATGAGCTTCCTTGTCGCATATTGGGGGTTTATTTTGGGGGTACTGATATGGTGGAATACAATTGGCAAAGAGCCTTGGTTAAAGGACAAAAGATGGTAGCAGGTTGGAATCGATGGAAGCTGTCAAGATTGAAAAGAATGTATATGATTAAAACTTTTTTGCTTCCTTGTTTTTGTTTTTGAGTTATATTTTTTTGTTACAGCGACATTTGGAGACTCAGTTGATGGGCTGCTTTTTTAGTTGTTTTGGGGGGAGCCACTTAAATCCATTCTGACAGAATGTTCTATATTTGTCAGTCAAGGCAGGAGGGGTAAATATGGTCCATCCAGTTTTTTTTTTTTTTTATATATATTGTAATATAGTGCCGTAGATTACTAGTTGTCCACATAATTGGAGTTTTTTTGTAAATCGACAGTTGCCGGGGGGGGGGGGGTTCAGAATGGAGATTAAATTATTTTCAACATAAGAATGAAAGACGCCCACGATTGGCCTTGTGGTGGGAAGGTGTTTTTGATAAAATTAAGTTATGGCACATTAGTTGGTCTTCGGTTGGACAATTTGTAAGGAAGGCTCTTTAACTTGATGTTTTGCATAGGTGTTTTTCTGACTCACCATTTTCTGGATTTTCCTCGGTCCACCAACAAGAAATTTTGGATTATATTACGGATGAGCGAATACCAAAACATATTTGGGATACGGTTTGGTTGGGACTTCATAACAGGGTGAATGTTCATAGTAATCAGAAGCACAAGAATCTTCAGGAACATTATTGTCTGAGGGAGTGTTGTCAGTTAAAACTGGAAACTATGTTGCATCTTTATTTCCAGTGCCCTTATGCGATTAATTTTTGGGACGTGGTTAAAAACCATTGGAAACATAAACTTCCTGTTCCACCGACTTTAGAACTATTATTTTATGGTGTTCATGATGGGCTTTTGCCTAAGGATAGTCTTAGTGCCCTAAGAGTGATACATGGCCATTTTTTTATATTGGTTGTGGATCAGTAGATGTAGGTTGTTATTACAAAAACAATTGATTTCCACTGAAGAGTTATTTTTTATGCTACTCTCGGATTTGCATCATTTAAAGTATGCAGAACGCTTGAACTTTAACGTTAATTTTTGGACCTCTTTATGGGAAAAGTATGATTTTATTTAATGTTATTTCTTATGAGGGGTTTTATGTTTTTCTTGGGGAGAGGGGGAAATGTACTGGTTTGATATGTTTTAAGTTTTTCTTTCTTTCCTTTGGGTATATCGTATTATTGATTTATTTGGTTTTATGATATGGAATGAAAAATTCCCCTACTCTTTTAGAAGGAAGGGGGAGGGGGTATGGTCAAAATGATTTTTATGTTGAGGATTACCGTATGAATTAATATTTATTTCTGTTTTTTTGTTTTTTCCCCTCTTTTTTATTAGTTTCTGTATGATGTGATACCGCCCCAGGAAATTACAGACTAATCTCCATCCCCCCCCCCCAAAGCTTTGGAAAAGATTGTTGCTGACCAAATAACAGACTACCAACCAAGCACAACCTCCTCTGCATGAAGCAGCATGGCTTTCACCAAGGTTTCAGCACCACAACTGCCCTCATAGAGTTCTCCACCTTCACTCACTCCGCCCTAGACAAAGGACACCTCACAGGGGCAGTCTTCATTGATTTAATGAAGGCTTTTGACACGGTCTGTCACCCTCTTCTCATTAACACCCTCACACAACTTGGTTTCTCCCCAGGCCTGATAAGCTGGGTCACCAACTACCTCACAGCCCGAACCCAGTGCGTTAAAATCAACACTGTCCCCTCTAGCCCCCATCAGGTCCTCTCCAGTGTTCCCCAAGGCTCTATTCTGGGGCCACTACTCTTTAGTTTGTCCCTAAACACACTGCCCAATGCCCCCATGGAAAACATACTCCTTTACGCAGATGATGCGGCCCCCTTTGCATCCCACCCTGACCCTGCCCAACTCCAGCTTGCTCTGCAATCCTCTTTTGCTCAGACTGAGAAGTGGTTCATTGACCATAGGCTTGTAATTAACCTTAAAAAGACAAAAATCCTGCTGTTCACCCACAATCCGAACAAACTGAAGGGTTCAGCACTGTCTATTCAGTCCCTCTCCCACCACTCTCTTGAACAGATTACCTCATACAAACACCTAGGTATCATCTTTGCCTCTGTCCTCACCCTTCATGACCACATCCACACCCTCTGCTCTGCCATAAATTCATGGATAGGCTTGCTATACCGGCACAGAGCCTGTCTACCCCCAGAAGTGCTAAGACTCGCCATTGACTCATCAGTCCTATCTCTAGTGGACTATGGTCTTCTGATATATGGCGCAGCAGACAACACTGCCCTGGGCAAAATCAAGCTCACACTCAACAAGGCCTGTCAGCTACTCACAGGAGTTGATAGGTTCACCCACACCTGCACATTATATTCCTTGTCAGACCTCCTCTCCCTTAATAAGAGGCTAATCTACCATACCTGTTTGCTCACCAAAAGAATCTGCACCTGCTTAACCGCCCCCGTTCTGTCCAACTTAGTCAGTGCCTCCACACCCACTGTCCTCACATGAAGCTCCACAAAAACCTTGCTATTAGTCCCTAGGGTCAGGACGGCCCTTGCTCAGATGTCTTTCCATCACAGGGCCCCTACCTTGTTTAACACCCTCCCGCCTAGTATCAAATCCCATACAGAATCGGGCTGTTTAAATCTGCCCTCTGTAACCACCTTCTCAACTCCTGTAATTGCAACTGCAAATAATCGCAGCCCCATCTGGTCCTGCCTCAACCAGCTGACCATCTCCACCCCCCTTGTTTATGTATCGGTGGGCTCTACTCCCTGTTGCTTAGCTACAATCAGGTATAGGCCAGTACCTGCAAATTTGAGCTTATCTTCATGCTCCTATTGACTACTTCTTCTTGATGTAATATAATACTGTATGTGTACACAATGGTCGCTCCTTCTTTCTTAGCTACCATCATGTATAGGCCAGTCTCCAGCAAGAAGGGGGTCCTCTCTCATTGCTGTAGCCTACACCATCTGTATTTAATGTATATATTTTATGCTTTGTTTTTTGTTATTCTTGCACTCTTGTCTGTTTTCCACTCACTGTATGTCTCTCCTGCCCCATTCAGTACTGTATACGACAAGTAGCCTTTGTAAATGAGTCTTTGACTTAAAGGATTGCAATTCTGATACATCAATAAATAAATATTGAAAGTCACCATTAATAATTCCATCCAGATGACTGTGTCCTACTCTCAGCATGTCATTGTTAACTGTTCCAACTCAAAATACAGGGTTGGGGGGGATGATACGGGGCTGATACGATTTTGGTAAATCAAAGCAAGGTCACAATGTGGGACCAAGTGGCTAACGTGGAAGGGTCCTGGCTCTCACCGCCGCCCAACGTCGCCGCCTCTAACCGCCTCCCGACTCAAGACTACCGCCGCTGCCTTTCACCCCATGAGGGCTAGCTGGGGACCAAGTGGCTAATGTGGAAGGGTCCTGGCTCTCACTGCGGCCCAACGTCGCCGCCTCTAGCTGCCTCCCGACTCAAGACTACTGGTAAGGACTCTCCTAGCCTGGGGAAGCTGAGATACACAGCGATTGGCCGACGGAGCTCTGTGCTGTGCTCTGATTGGCCGCTGGCTCAGACATCGTTTGGTTGGTCTGGCTGACTTTGGTGCTTAGCTGGGCTGGGAGCCCATTGACTTTCAGTGCTAAGTGCCGAGATTTTACGCTTTTCAATAGTTTCAGCCATCCACAACTGTTTTTTTTTCCACTGTTGACCAGAACTCAGTTACTACCAAACGTTCTTTCTGGATTGTTTAAATCGCTCTGCAGTACATGTGTTTTAATGCTTGTTTAACCAGTGTAATGTAGTGCATGTACTTGAATCTGTTAATCCTGGTTCACGCTTTCCTACATTGAAACTGAACTAAGGGACTCCTGCTTAGCTGATAGCCTGTTATAATTGAACTGACAAATGTTCTTTCCTTCATGTTTTAACTGTTTTTAACTTGTCCCCATGCCTGTTGTTTGAGGTTACCAAAGTTGTACAGCTCAGTTAATGGGTTTGCTAGGGCTTGCTCTGTCTCCCTAACCATCTCACTTTATCTCTCTCACTCATCCCCCTCCTCCCCCGAGCCTCCTGAGGGTGTCATCATGTGAATCCTCTTTGTCTCTTGAGGCGCTCCCATCTCTGCTACCTCTAACACCCCCCCTTTTTAAATCCCTGTGTTCTCCCTTCTGACTCTGCAGCTTTAGCACCTGTCCCCTGCCTCTAATAGTGTCTCAGCAAGCTTATAGTTAAGATACAACTTCAGAAGCCCAAATCTTCAGTAGCCTTTTTTTTCCCTCCTGCTACCACTCTCCCCCCCCCCGTCTTTCCCGCTTGGCACCAGCAATCCGCTTCACAGTAATCATTTCTGGCAATGATCCCCCCATCCTACAGTTGCCTGGTCACGCACACCTCTCTTTCTTTTGTTTTTTCCCTGGATTCCCTCCCCCTTGCCTCACAGCCTATTACCTGATCTCCCCCCTCCCTCTCTCCACCTGTTTTAAGCTGCGTCACAGCCTGCTGCCACCGTTATTTAATTCACACTCACCGTCACCTTTTTCTCTTTTCTAGCCGCTGCCTTTCACCCCATGAGGGCTAGCTGGGGACCAAGTGGCTAACATGGAAGGGTCCTGGCTCTCACCGTGGCCCAACGTCACCGCCTCTAGCCACCTCCCAACTCAAGACTACCGGTAAGGACTCTCCTAGCCTGGGGAAGCTGAGATACACAGCGATTGGCCGACGGAGCTCTGTGCTGTGCTCTGATTGGCCGCTGGCTCTAGACGTTTCGGATTGGTCTGGCTGACTTTGGTGCTTAGCTGGGCTGGGAGCCCATTGACTTTCAGTGCTAGGTGCAGATTTTCGCCCACCCCTCCCCTCCTCCAGCCTTTATTAAATAGTCTGCTTGACACCGCCCCTGCTCTAATACCCGCCCACTGCCTCACATCCTATTCTGAACCAGTAGCTTAACCACTCCCTCTCCTGAGCTCGCTCTGCTGCTGCTACCCCTCAGAGATCTCTGCAAACTGCACCACTCGGTGTCACTCTTCTGTTTTTCTTTTTCTAGCTGTATAGACCTCCTGGTTCCTTCCCCCCTTTCTCTCCTCCTGCTCTCCCTTCTAGCTACTATGCCTCATTCCACTCATGTCTTTCTCTCCCTTCTAGTTCTGTCTGTGCTGCCAACCTTAACCCACCTACCCACCTCCTCCTATCCCTCACTACCCACTAAGCTGGTCCTCCTGGCTAATTACCCAACATCTAGCACATTGGCAATCCCCCACCCTAATCATAAATGGTGCCAGTTAATTATGAACTGTTTAATTATGATCAAGTGTGATGACTACAGGGGTCAACCTGGCACCTATTCCTGATAGATACATTACATTGGGATGCAAGGCGCCTGCGCTGGTCTAAAACCCATAAGATCACTAGGATGCCTACCACCTACTATGAAATACGACAATGGACCCTCAAACTCTTACTCCTCCTCCTCCTAATATCTGGAAGTGTCCACCCTAATCCTGGCCCAATTTCATACAATACAAAAAGCCTGCCAGAACGGATGGGGGACTCACTTTTGTCACCTTAAATATTTGTAGTCTTCTACCTAAACTAGCCTCACTACAAACTTTTGTCAGTCAGCATAACCCTGATATTCTAGCCATTGTTGAAACCTGGCTGACACCGAACACCCCTGACCATGCTATTTGTCTGCAAGGCTACAAGATCTTCCGGCTGGACAGGATGACAAAGAGGGGTGGCAGCTGTGCCATCTACATAAAGGAATACCTCAACTGCCTCGCCATTACCCATACCACCACTAACTCTGCCTTACAGCTCCTCCCTATCAAACTTCTCCTTGGTGCCCATAACAAAGTCCTCACGGTTGCTGCTATCTACATCCCACCTAAAGATCCTGGGTCCGGCCTACAGTCAGTACTAGATTTCGTCAGATCCCAACCTCCTGATGCAGAGCTCTTCTAGGTGACTTCAATATCAACTGGCTTGCCCCAGACACAGGGACGACTAAAGATGTAATCCTAGCAGCAAGCCTAACTCAGCTGGTCAACTCGCCCACTAGGAAAAATTATAAATCTGGGAAAAGTACATTAATAGACTGGATCCTCACCAATCACCCAACCCGAATAAATAACATTGCTGTTCTCCCAGATTCACTTAGCGACCACTCTCCTGTAATATGTACCTGGTCAAACAAATTTAGAAAACCACCCTCTAGAACCATCACTAGCAGAGTACTACCGTTTGGAAACCTTAGTCCACTCAAGGAAAATCTTAGACAAAAAGACTGGTCTCCCATCTACGCTATGCAAGACATCGATGAGGCTCTAAACTACTTTATCTACACCTTCAATGCTGCCTGTGACTTATATGCTCCTATAAAAAAGCGCAAAGTGAAAGCACATTCAACTCCATGGCTTACTGCTAAGCTAATGGCACTACACAAAGGAAGGGACCACCTATGGGCTATAGCAAGAGAGTCTGGCTCTCCAGCCGACATTCTAAAATATAAACAAGCCTGAAACTTCTGCACCAAAGAGACCCGTCGAGTCAAGAGTGACTACTTCAAAACAGCTCTTTCTAATATCTGGGGTAAAGAAAAACCTTTCTGGGACAATCTAAGAAATATCACGGGTAATCAGTCCAAATCCTCTCCTACCACAATGAATGTGGCAGGCACTACCACCCTTGACCCTATGATCATAGCAAACTCCTTAAATGAAACCTTTACCGACCTCAGTGGAGTCATTGCATCTGATTTCTTCTTCGCTGCAGACCCCTATATCTCTACACCCCCCACTACCTCCACAAACACTCCACCATTCCACCTAAAAATAGTGAAAGCACACGAAGTTTACAAATATGTAAAGAAGGCTATATCTAATACAAGGGCAAGCAGTGACTCTCTTGACCTTAAAATTCTATCCCTTACCCTGGATGTAGTACTACTCCCTCACCAGAATATTCAATCTCTCCTCTGTTCTAGCAAATTTGGAATATGGAAGGCTGCCATAATCACCCCAGTGCACAAAAGTGGGGATAAGTCTCTGCCTGGCAACTATAGATCAATTTCAATACTACCCCCATTATCAAAGGCCCTTGAACGTATGGTAGCTGACCAGCTTACAGACTACCTGGAGAAATATAACATTCTCTGTGACCAGCAACATGGATTCAGACAAAGGCATATCACCACCACTGCCCTGCTCGAATTCTCAGAAGTAATCCACAAGGCCTTGGATAAAGGACTCCTAACAGGAACTGTGTTTATAGATCTAACAAAGGCATTTGACACTGTCCACCATGGCCTACTAGTCAATCAACTACATTCGCTTGGGCTCTCCATAGGCTCTGGTGCCTGGATAAAAAGCTAACTTGCACAACGCATTCAGGTGGTAAAAATATCTGGAATCCTCTCAGACCCTAAACCTGTCCTCTCAGGAGTTCCTCAAGGATCAATTCTAGGCCCACTACTTCTCAGCCTTTTTCTAAACTCCCTACCTAAATCCAGCCTGGAAAAAATCATACTCTATGCTGATGATGCTGTGATTCTATCCTCCCACAGAGACCCGAACTGCTTACGCCACAGCCTACAACAGGCATTTACCAGTGTTGAGGAGTGGTTTGTTGGACACAAGCTAGTCCTTAACCAAAAAAAAAACCAAAATCTATGCTCTTCGCTAGTCCTCAGAACAAAAACAAGCAAGCACCACTTACTATCAACACCTCATTGGGAATTGCTCTTGAACAAGTGGTTATCTTTAAATATCTTAGAGTCACATTTGATCAAGGCCTTGTCTTTTCATCACATATTGATGGTGTCTCCAAAACTATTAATCAGCGGCTCGGAATACTCTACCATAACAGACAACTTTTCTCCCATCCAGCGCTGAAGCTAGCTATTCAATCCTCGATCATCTCAGTCATCGACTATGGTTTAGTTATTTATGGGTCCGCCCCCTCAAGTACATTGAAACGGGTCACAACCTCCCTAAACAAGGCATGTCGGCTGCTCACTGGTGCTCATCGACTTACTCATACCTGTGAACTCTATGCTGATACTGGGTGGCTACAGCTATCAAACCGGTTCAAGTTCCTCACCTGCCTAATGGCCAAGAAATCCATCATGGGCCTCACCCCCTCCCTGCATACAAGGCCTGCTATGTCAGAACCCAAGTGTACGATCCACGAGAAGATCAGAAACCCAGCTTCTGTAGGTCCCCCAATGTCGGACCACACATGGTCAACGATCTTTTGCCTATCATGCCCCCAACTGGCTAAATACCCTCAGCACCTCTATTACTGCCTCTTGCTTGTTAGGAGTTTTTAAATCCAGACTATTCTCTCACCTAGCCACCACAAACTCCTGTGACTGTATCTTTTAATCTCATAATCTATTCTCTCTCCTCCTCCTTGCCCTTCTACTTGACAATGGCCTAGTAATGGGTCCTCATCCCCTACTAAGGTCTGCTCCTGTCCTCCTCACCCTCCACCCCTTTTTTTCTCTCTTTTTGTCTTTTCTTCTTTACTCCACTGGTAATTCCTATGCTGCCTATCACCTCCCTCTCATATCTTCCCCCCTCATGTGACCTCGATACTGATGCTAGTGCTTAAGTTATTATCTGCTGTACAGTTATATCAATATTTTTAACTATTTGTGCAACTCTGTACCTTTGTCTGTTCTGTAAATGTTTTGACGCGGAACCTTTGTAAAAGAGCCTTGGCTCAAAGGTATTAATTCCTAGATTTTACAATAAACAATAAACAATGTAAAAAAGGTACCCCTTTTCAAAACATTTCAAACACATCTTATTATTGCTGTTTAAGCCAATAGAAGCACAAGACTATTTAATGCAAATGAAAGTAACATTTTAGATGAATATATCTATTTTTTTTAGAATGTGGCTGATTTAGTTCTACCTATTATACAATGTACAGTGGTTAGCATCATGATTAGCAATGCCTGAAGAATGGAGATCAGACCTGTTTACAAGATTTTGTTGTATTTTATTAAACTGTCTTGCTACCATTTCAGTGCACCATTTGTGCAAAAAGTGGTCTCCATATAATAATAGCACATCATTAACAGCAAACGTCATAATAGTGAAGATGGAATAGTGACGCCAACAATAGTGCATACCAATAATAGCACAGCACATTACAGCTACTAAAGCTCACAACCAGACAGAGGGCATCCTCTCAGCAACAACACTGCTTGCACCAGCAACACTCTGCAGCACTACCTGGGCCTTTGTTTCGACACTCATACAGGCCCTCTCCGGCATGTCATTCACAACCCTACGATCCCCCTCACCATCTTCAGACAAGGATGGGAAGCCAAAACACACAGCAACATTCATGCCAGTCCAGCCAGCTGTTTTAATATGTATTTAATGTGGGAGGTTCCACCCCCTCGTCCCCCACGGGGGGCTGTGCCCCCCAACCCTCCTATCTCTAGGATTCTTACTCCATGCCACTCATTGATGGTGGGGGTATCAGCTAACTCCAATCACTCAAATGTGCAGTCACTAATGTATGGTGTTGCTATATTGTGCCACTAGCTGTTTCTCACAACTTGCTATAATGGCATTCGCTATTGTTGCTTCGCCCATATTGTATCACTATTTTATACTTGCTGTAATGACATGCTACCTAAAAAGTGTGATACGATGAGTTCCATCCCAGGTACAATATAGAGAATAGCGGTTGAGCAACCAGCCTATGCTGCCACTGAGAGGTTCAGATTACAGCAGACCTCAAGAGTGAAGCTTGAGAAGTCCGTTGTAATCTGAACCTCGAGGTGGCAGCACAGGCTAGTTGGGCATGGTTTTGCCCAACTCATATTTTTATTAGTGTATGCAGATCAAAAATAAAGTGTTTTTTTTTTTTGTTAAATGTTTAAACTGTTGTGTCTGGTTCTTGTTCTCAGCTGTTCTCCCATTGTCAATTGCAAGTGACAGTTAATACAGAGAAATAGATATTTAAAAAAAAATTAAGATTAAGTAAATTAACATCAATATAAAAGCATAATTTTATAAAACTCTGTTGCAAACAGAGCAGGCTACCAAAGGTCCACATTGTGGTTCATGTTGCATTATCTGTTGGGAGCACAATGTTTTTTTCAGCTCTGCTTTTATTAGAGCTAGTCACGCGGACATTGTTTTCACCTCTGTAAGATGCTGTTGTATCACAGAAGGGTACAACAGCATTATATGATCTTTGCATTGTGTATAACAACGTTCTGCTTAAAATGAAAATCCATGCAGAACAAGCTTCCTCCATACATTATAAAATGATAAATATGTATGTAATCTGGCTATTTTCCTTTAAATAAACTGAGAGCATAGTCCCCTGAGGTGTGACATTCTCTACAATCCCAAATGGTTGACTTACTAGGTAAAATGTTGCTGTGGGTCTATATTCCGAGTTGTGTTAATTGTCTTAACATTTGCTTTTTTTAAATTAACTGATACTATCAGGAGTTGCAAGTCTCTATACCCATGAAATGAAAAAAATATAAAAGCATGTATTTGCTTTAGACATAACTGTGCAATTTAAAGCATAAAGCAGAACTAACACATTATTATGCTCAGAAATGGGGAAAAAAACATGACTGAACTCAGGTGGCAAAAGAATTCAAAACACAGGTGATGTGAAGAGATATTAATTTCTTTTTACAGCTTCATAAAAGTGCAATATAACACATCAAACAGGATATACTGTATCATTATCCTGAAGCAGACCAAGCAAGAAAGGGAATCTATAGCTAAATTATAAATGATATCACACAGGCACGGGATACATTCTAGCAACACTTTCCACTGCAGTACAACAGTTTCTCAGTTTGGTGTCTATACATCACCTCTTATTCTTGCTACAAAACAGCACAATAATAATGCCAAAAGCATCCAAGTTCCAAGTTACTATTCTATCTTCTAATAAGGAATATGGCATTTTAGTACTATCCCTCAACCTTTCTGTTCATTACATAGGATCCATTTTTTTTATTTAAGTTTTGAAATCAAAAGGTCTTGATTCATTTTTTTATCCTAGAAAATGTCATTTTGAAATGGATAAATTATTTCATGTGAGGACTTTGGGCAAGGTAAATGCACAAAATTGCATTGCTTTCTGTTTTCCTAACTACAGTAGTTTCCAGAATTAAATTATTTGTATGCTGTTGTTCAAATATTTACTTCATTCATTTTCTTGTAAAATGCACTTTTAGCACCTTGAGTTCCCTGTTAGGGAAGAGGTATGTAGCATGAAAGAAATAAACTACAATAAATGGATTGGATTTAAGCAGTGTGGCTATCCACTGTGATTCTCTTCTTGTATTATCCAGTGTGTGTCATCCAGCACCCTAGAGAACTGCAACAGGATCTAGATTTTATGCTTACTCAAACCAATATCAGCCATAACATACAGTATGGATTTCTGATGAGGTATTCTGTTTAAAAATAAAATGGCATGCCATTGTATAAATA
Source organism: Neoceratodus forsteri (assembly GCA_016271365.2). Classification (NCBI taxonomy): domain Eukaryota; kingdom Metazoa; phylum Chordata; order Ceratodontiformes; family Ceratodontidae; genus Neoceratodus; species Neoceratodus forsteri. Next base: position 453,229,803 of record CM028131.1, read on the forward strand.
GAAAAGACCCAATGTGGTTATAATAAATGGTTAGATATTTTAAGCTGTTTTAAGAAGTAGATTAAATTTACAATTGTGTTTGCTTTTTCAAATATGCAAGAGTATGACAACAATTCAGTTATACACATTTTTTTTTGGTTTTTTGTTAGTACTTTTTCTGGAGCTGGCTGTCATCTGGATGGAGCCCCCAGCCCCATTCCCTGGCATCCACTATCCAGCGCTGATCTGTACTCCCAGGGCTTGCCCCCCTGGCGGGGCCGGTGAGGTTCCCCAACCCCCACTGGAGACCGTATTCAGTGGCAAGCACAATGGCTGGCCAGGGCTGGAGCCTGCGAGGTGCTCACCACCTTTGTGCCACAGCATCTTTTTCCTGGTTTCACCCCAGGAGTTGAGGCATGCAATGATGCCCGTGGAAAGGAGTGCACACGCATCAGCATGTGCTCCCTCCAAATGTTTGCCCCAACTCCTCCCTCTTCTGCAGCATGGTGCCCTGTCCCCAGTCTCTGCTAGGGAGCAGGCAAACACTGACCACTGAGGACCCCCCTCTCTGAAGAAGGAGAGCAGTCCATTGGATGCTCGATCCTTCTCCCCTGCTGACCCCCGGCAGCCCGTGATCATTCCCAAACATGGGTCACCAGTGTAGCGCAAGGTAAGACATCCAGCACCTCAGCCCTCAGCACCACTGGGCCTGCTAATTATACAGTACACATTTGTGATATACCTGTGTATAATAACTGGGTTTCATTTTCTCCCATAGGGAAACCCGTGGCATAATTTGCCATTATAAAAGAGGCTGTGGACCACGCTAAAAGCCAACCAGACTGCAGCATCACCAGAACATCACTTATTTTGTATAATTGCTGTGGCAAGAATGTGAAATCCAGCAATTGTATAAAATAAAATATGGGGTGGTGTGTAAACTTGAATTTTACACATACCCTCAGTGTTGGATGCTTAGATAAACCCCTCAAGCTATGCTCTCGGGGTTTATGCGGTATCCAACCCCTCGGGTGTGTGTAAAATTCTCGTTACACACACTACTTCATACTTTATTCTATATATAACTGGATTTTGGGAATGTTAGAAAATGTATGCTTACATTGTTTCCTCCTCCTTCTCCCACATATTTAGTATTAGGTATGCCCCATTATATTCCTCACTGCTGTGACTCCCAGACTGATTTGGTAAATTTGATTTTGTGCCACTTTTTTAACTTAAACAATTATAAAAAAATATTTATGAGGAAAATTTGAATTCATTCTCAATTATGAACTGGATCAAACAATTGGACAAAGCTGATTGGCTGAGAGGCATTTGAAGCTGTGATGATATCAGGCTACATCATCATGGCTTCAAAAAGCCTCTGGTCACCAGCCTCCTCACCCAAACCAAATACATCCGATAGCACTGTTTGCTATGTCCCTTAGTCTGCTTCATAGTCTGCTACACACACACAAGGCCTGCACAAATGGCTGCCGCAGTCTGGAGCAAGTCAGACTGCAAGACGGCCATTGTCCAAAACCAGAAAAAAAGACAAATCCTCAAAAGTATGCCACATTCTTACACAAATGAAACACCTGTTCTCTGCACAAGCCAGCAATGGCAGCTCATGATATCAGGCAAGTCGCCGCTCTAGTCACTCCTCAAAACAAAAACAAAAAAACAAAAAATGAGACTGTAAAGCAGAATATACAGTGCAGATATTTCTTTGTAAAATCAGTTCTACAGGCCTGCCGATGGCTTCACATAGCAACAACCATTCGGGTAAACTTACCAATTGGCAGCATAAAAGCGAAACTGTCTAGTTTGACATTACACTTCTCATAGATCGGGTTGTACAGAAAAATAATAAATAAACGAACACATACATCTTCACTCAGTCCCAGATCACACAGGGGGACCATGTCAAATGCAGACAGACCATAGTTCGTATCCTGGATTAGTGCTATGTGAACAAGAAAGACTTCACAGCTAACCCCCCCCCAACAAACTCCACTAGCAATAGCGCAACCTGCTGTCCAGAGCCTTCAGGAATTATTTTGTCAAAAGATACTCCTCTAACTCCCACAAAAGGCACTTTCAGAAGGTTTTAAATGATGTTTTTTAATTATTTTTTACTGATAAGACTATTCATCCAGTTCATAATAGCAATAAGTCACTCTAGGGTGTGGTATATCATGGGATATCATCACTTCTCAGGTCATTGGATGCATTTGGCCTGCCGCCTCATGCCCAATCACCCAAGGCGTGATGATATCCCATGATATACCACACTCTGGAGTGACTTATTGCTTAATTATACCACAGGTATCTAGTATTAGCTAATCAGAACACATGAAAACTGGCAGTTATTGTCCCACAAACTACCACCTATACACCCATAGTAGGTTATCCACATATTAACCACACCCACAGTAGGTTATTCACCTGTAACCATGCCCACAGTAGATTATTTATCTGTAGCCATGCCCACAGTAGGTTATTCACCAGTAACCATGTCCATAGTAGGTTATCCATATTCCCTTCTCTGCCTGTCTGGTCACACTCACGCTCCCCTGACGTCCTTACATGTAGCCCTACTACAGTGCAGCTAACTTTACTATTTATACGTCGAACTCTATTTAATTTATACTTGAGGCTGACCAAAGTAGATCAACTGGGAAGACTGAGGTCAACCAAGGAGCGAGAGAGGACTTTCTCACTGAACCGAAATGCACATTAGGGGAACATGGGGAGAGAGGGAGAGAGACAGAAACACCTTTATGCATTCTGGATAGAAGGGGTCAGCAACAGTAAGAAATGAGAAAAGTCTTCTTTTTAATCTGTTGCTATCACAGATTGTGTAGCTGAAGCGCAATTACATCATGAAACTGGGCATTGAAAAGTAAAGCCATGACTCTGGTCATGCGGTATTACTGACGGTACTAATGCACATGCCCAGAGTCACAACTTCACTTTTCAAAGCCTGATTTCAACATGTAAAACCATTCGTTTTTCTTTAAGAGTTACATAATAAAAAAAATATATGTAACTCCTAGTGGTATAATAATAATAACATTAATTTAGTTGGAGCATACTCATAATAACCAGCTTCAGCTTCATCTCAGCATTTAATCATCCATGGAAGCTGATTATCGCTTTGTATGCTCCAACTAAATGAATGTAATCACTAAAATATTCTTTATTGGTGGTGAGAACAAGCTATCTGCACTCTAGTGGTTTGTGAGGTTATCATAAATTGCAACCATGTAAAACTGTCTCTCTCTCTACCTGATCCTGCATACAGAATATATTTCATATTGAGGTTTCTCATACTGAATCCCTGTGAGCAATGATTGGGACATAAACAATATGAGGAGAGACTGATGGTGCTCAATATGTATTCCCTGGATGAGAGAAGGGAGAGAGGGGACATAACTGGGACCTTCAAGTACCTAAAGAGCATAAACAGAGTAAATATCAAACATATGTTTAAGTTAAAAGGTGGGAGGGAAACCAGTGGACACAGTCTGAAACTAGAATGAGGAAGATTCAGAAAGGAACTGAAGAGGCACTATCTCATGGAAAGGGTGGTTTCAGGATGGAATGTGCTGCTAGAGGAGGTGGCATCATTGAGGATAGTGAGCAGCTTCAAGGGGGGTGGGACAGGAGCAAATGGAGGGTTCAAACCGAGGGTGGACAGGGTGTATGAAGAATGCAGGAGGTAATACAGGGGGAGGCAAGGGCAGGGGGAAGCAGCTGCAGTCTAAGGCTGAAGTGCTGCGCACTCAGGCAGACAGGATTGACCATAATGACCTGCTGGCATTTTCATATGTTTGTACATAAAAAGTAACAAGACAGATATTGGTAGAGCAGAGACCGTATGTGGTATGCATGCTAATACCACTTACATAGTCACATCACCTTAGAACCACTTGAAAGAGCAATGATTGACCAGGACACTGCATATACTGTAATTCCACACTCTATAAGTTTCACTGGATTGCTAAACTCTGCCTGTGAAGCCACCACAGATGGGAATAAGGGACCTCAGTTTCACATTTCATCAATATGATGGCCCCTTCAGCAGTGCAGCACTCCCTAGTGCAGCACGGCAGTCAGTGTGGGTGTACAATTTAAATACTTTTTGGTGAGACATGAACTCACTACCATCAAATCTTCCTGGCTCAGAGGTGACAGTACTGCCAGCTGGCTCACACTGACAGTTATATTGGACTATCTCAGAAATTTCATACTTAAAATTCTGAAAATAGCATGGTTACCAGTGACATATTGTGTTTAAATAGCAGTGGTGAATTGTCTAGGCACAGAAAATATAGAATTTATTATACTTAAAAGTGAGAACTGTGCTTATCTTTAGGTCAGATACAATGTAGGAAAGTGCAGACTAACTAATTTATTTAATTTATGACCTATGCTGAATTTTGACTGGCTCTCCAGAGGTTAAATATTGATAAGACTTCTCACTCACCCCCTTACTACCAATAAAATTTGATTAAGTAGAAAACCTGAAAGTACCTCCTAACAAAGCAGTTAGTAAACTGTCATGTTCTGCTCTAAAATCCTCCTCATTTTGACATAATATAAGAATTCCTTTTGATATTCCCAGTCTACAGGTCATCCAGTGCCGTGTGTTTAATGTTCTTCATTTTTATAGGGACTCTTTACAAGCGTCAGGATGTATTTGCAAATATTAAATTGCTTCTTTCCAGCTGGAGCTCCACTGATGCAGAGGGGTTACCATGCCACTGGGAAGAATAATATGAAAGCTAGCAAAATTTTTGTTTCAGTGCTGCAAAGGCAACAGTGATTGTGAAAAACTGTACAATGCTTTAAACAACAACAAATATTAGATTGCAACATATTACAATATTGCAATAGTCCAAGTGTATAAATTAACAACGTCACAGGTTTTTCAAATATATTTTGTATCAAACGAGTACTAGTATAAGAAGCTATATATCTGCAAATCATAAGCATCCAACATTGATCTATTTAGAGATAGAGAGAGAGAGAGGACACAAAGCTATATTAATGCTCATTAGGGTTGCTACTATACAGAATGTAAAATTAGTGTTACAAACAATGTCCACAAAATTTGGGAATGTGCTATTAAGGTTCTTATGTCTAATGCTCACCCACTCTACTCTGTCTTCTACCCTCATGACTCAAGGACAATCTACAGGAGCATGACCAACCATACATCAGTAGTATGGTATCTCATACAGGGTCAACATATTAAAACTGGTATATAGCAGTCCTAATCCCCACCACTCCCCCTCATTTATCCTTGTGACTGATGGGCAAAATACATGTCCAGAGTAATGCCACACAGGTTTGGTGTTTCATAGACATTGTAAATCTGTAATAAGAATAATTTTGGGTGCATGCCTGTGAAGGTTTACATCCATTATGACCTGTGGCTTACTTGGCACACAGTATTGTACACCCTCCACAAAGCAGCAGAATGGTTACAAATTTGAAACTACTATATGCATTGTATAGTTAAGAATTAGTAAGTAGTTAAGTAAATCTTTATTTCTATAGTGCCCATTCCCAGAGGCTCTTGGTGCCGTGCAATCCTAAAATGCATCATAGATTTAACATAACAAGAAAAGAACATATGACACAAACTCAGAAAACCACAAAGTTACAATGCTAGATAATAAATAAGCTAAGTAGTAGCAATAAAATCTTTATGAAATAATGTTGATTTATATACACCCAGATTTTCACAGGGTTGGGACAGCTACTTTGAAGACCCTGTCAGCAGAAGGCATCAGCCAAGTACTAGGAACTGCTAGAAGGCCTACCTCAGAGGAAAGGGAGAGCATAGAAGGACTGGTGAGGAGTCAGGAGGTTACACAGGTAGCTAGGGCCCAGTCCATGAAGGGCCTTATAGACCAGCAAGCCAACCTTGAGGAGATTTGCCACCTCACCAGCAGCCAGTGTATGTCATGCGGGTTGTAGGTCATGTGACAGGACCACGGAAGGCCCATCAGCAATGTGGCTGCAGAATGCACTAGCTGTAGGTGACGCAGGATCCCTCTGTTCAGCACAAGGTCTAGAGCGTTGTAGTAATGAGGTCTGGCTGTCACAAAAGCAGGTACCAGTGAGTGCAAATTGTCAGGCATAATAAAAGCTTTGATCTAGGTGATACTCTTAAGATGGTAGAAACCTCTCTGGGCCATGGACAACATCTGAGTCTCTAATGTCAGTTCATTATTCAGAATGATGCCCAGATTCTTCATCTTAGCAGAGGTGGTGAGGGAGGAAGAACCGAACATCAGTCTGGTCCTCTATCTCGCCATTTTGGCTCCCTACCAATGACCAGGGTGAACCACCAGAACCTCTGTCTTGTCTGGGTTATATATTTATTTATTTAAAGATTGGTAATGGGGAGCACACTGAGCCTAGACTCATTTCCAGGTGTGATCCAGGAGAAAAGGGGAGGGGGTTAAAGTACAGTATAGTGACACAAGATGATACAACAAGAAACCAACAGTATAAGTGCTTACAGTCAGTAAGTTTACAGGTTAAGCCTCAGCCAGCTGGAGGACTTTCATTCCTGGACCTCAGCCAGGCAAGAGTTCAGCAAGAGACCACACCCTGTGTCCCAAGTGCAAATGACATATGCAGTTGGGTGTCATCTGCATAGCAGTGAAATCCCACCCTGTAACATCTATTAGTGTCACCCAGGGTAGCATGTACACTGTGAACAACATGGGAGAATTTAGCCCTGGGGAACTCCAAAAGACAAGGGCTTCAGGTTGGAGGAACAGTTCCCAATAACCACCTTATGCATCCTGCCTGAAGGAAGGACTGAAAGCATCTGGTAACAGTACTGTCGGGTCTGCAAAGTTCCTTGAGGTGATCCCAACAGCACACCATGGTCCATGGTATTAGATGCTGAGGAGACATCAAGCTGAATGAGAATTGACCATTCACCTCTATCTCTTATCCTGAGGAGATCGTTTTGCATCCTGACTAGTGCAGTCTTCGTACTATGGCTGAGCCTGAATCCAGACTGGAGAGGCTCATAGATGTTGAAGGGTGGGCGATGAGCCTTGAGCTGTAGGGCCAATACTTTCTTGATAACCTTGCCCAAAAAGGGGAGTTTGGAGACACGGCTATAGTTTGCTAAGCAATCTGGAAGCACAGATGGTTTCTTCAACAGTGGCTTCACAAGTGCCTCTTTCAGTGTGTCAGGGAACACCACTTTCAAGAAGGAACACCAGACTATCTCAGCAAACACTGGACCTATGATCTCTTCACAGCCCACCAAGTGACCTGTTATGCTCAGGTCCAGTTCACAGCTTGTGAACCACAGCTTCAAAATTATTTCACCGAGCTCTTCCACCACCACTGGCCTAAACTCACTCCAGATGTGAAGGTTGCTTCTGATGGCTCCAGACTCATCACTGACCAGCCACAGCAGCCTCCACCCCAGGAGAGATACCCTGATCTGATAGAGGATGCCATATCAATGAAGAACAGAGTGACCTCTTCACTCCTAGCAGTTGACAAAGCCCTGACCGGCTGGAGATAGGCAGGATGAAGCAACCTAACTACACTCTGAAAGAGCTGGGGTAGTCTGTTCTTCCCTGCAGTGATCTCCCTGGACAGGAGCTTTGCCTTTTTACAGGAGATTGCCGTTTGATACTTACTATGCTGAGATCTCAGAGCCAATCTGTTCTCCTCAGATCCAGATCTCCAGTGGCCCTCTAACCTCCAAATGAGAGTATTTGGCCCTTTGGGTTGAAAGCCAGTAGTCTAGAATTGCTTTCTTTAAGACACCTACTGTACTTGCAAAGAGTTAAAGCAAGTTATATGTTTGGGATGTGCATATTATTTTATTCAGGATCTTGTTGCAGCTGATTAAACAACCCCCCAGCATAGCCTTGTAGGATGGTGCTAGACTTGTAACTTAGCCTTGTGTCACCGTCATGGTGAAATAAATCAATTTATGAGCTGGAGGTCAGTTCAGCTAGTAAGTTTCAAAATGTATTAGCCAATTCAGTATTTTTAGTGAACAAGATTATCTAGGACAGGAACTCAGTTGGTTATTAAGTATAAAATGTGGTAGCAAAACCAACAGTTGTTCTGGTCATTAGCCATTTGGCTACCTGTCTTGTCTCACCCTGGTCATGAGGGTAGGGAGAAGGGTAGGAATTAGGATTCTTATATACTGATTTCAATATATTGTCCCTGTGCAACTGATGTATCACCCTTTACCTGTAAACTGTCCTTGGATCATGAGGGTAGGAGACATGGTAGGGTGTGGGAGTTAGACATAAGACTCCTAATAGTATGCTTCCAAACTTCATGGGCATTGTGTTTACAACCCAAATAGTTTATTTCCAACCTTAGTGTAGTGTGAGTCACCTGGCAGAGGTGTGGCCACCCACGTGTCCGCGGCAGCCATGGTGGCACACAGTGATGCCACCTGTGTGCAGTCAACATGGCCATGGCACCCTGCAGACATTGCTGCCCACATACCTAGCTGTCCATGTCCAGGGCTCCATGCTGTGGCACATGCTTGCCCCAGTGGCATGCATGTCTGTGCTGTCTGTGTGGTGTATTGGCCATGGGTTGGAGCACTGGTGTTGTGCTGCGTGGCATGGGCATGATGACTGCAGCCTTGTCTGTTCATTGTGCATGTGTGCCAATGGGGTTCCTCTGATCTATGCCATCCCCCACAGTGCTCCCGTGTGCCCCCTGCACATGCCGGCACTGCAATGACCACACATGCATGAATGTGTGTACACTCCATTGCAGTCCTTGGTTACCTTGCTGTGTCTTGTGACCTGCGCATGTGTGCCTCCTTCCTCCACCTGATTGTGTGACTGCCCACTTTGGTCCTGCACTTTTACTCACCTGTGGTCACTAAAGTGCTCCTCCACGATTGTGTCCATGTACTGCCATGCCCTAGCGGCCAGATGTGGGTCCCTCTGGTCAAGAGTTGCCTGCCCACCCCCTACCAGTGGTTCTTTATCCTGTGAGCTGCTGCCCTCCTGTGCCTAGACAAGTATTCCATGGTCCATGGCCATGTTGTGTAGCATGCAACAGGGCAAGAATATGCCACAGGCATTCTCTGGGCTGTATTGTAAGGTGCCACCTGACCTGTCCAAGCATCTGAATTGCATTTTTAGCATGCTGAACACATGCTCAATGATATTGTGTGTCACTGTGTGTACCTCATTGTACCTTTCCTCTGCCTCTGATGAGGGCCGGCATATGGTGGTGAGCTTCCATGCCCTGAGGAGGTATGCACTGTTACCTGGTGAGGGGAACACAGAGCATTAGTGCCCATCATGCATCCCAAGGGTGTTCCACATTCCCCTGTTCTTGCCTGGCTTTGCTGGCTCCATATGACCTCCTTGTTGGCATTCCCTCCTCCCCACCCATGCACACCCTATCACACCAGTGAGTGCCCTACATGTCTGTTGTATGCTCACTGCTTGCTGGGCATGGTATGGATTTCCTCTATCCTGTCCTGCAGTACAGATGCCCTACCTCTGTGGCCACTCTGCCACTTTCCTGTCCAGCTGTGGTACTCTGCCCTACTGCAACTGTTGTGTTTAACTCAGGCCCTGTGCCGCTGCATGCCTGGCCACCTGTGCATACTGTGTATATCCACTGCCCTGCCCACCCCATGCACTGGCACTCCCCTGCCTGTCTGTGGGTCCCACTCCAGCTGTCTACCATGTTCCATGGCACACCATGCCTGTTGTCTGGTGCAGTTTCCCTGTTACTGTCCCCCACTTCCACTGCTGCCAGCTAAGTTGTGTGCCACTGTGCGCATTGTGTGGGCATGTTGTCCTGCCCCACTCACCCACTAGGTGGCCACTAGGTATCTCCCCACTCTTGAACCGGCAGCACAGGGCTGACCGATGCCAGATGTTGGCATCGTGTGCACTTCCAGGGTGCATGGTACTGACATTGGGAATGTGGCCTGTGGCATTGCACACATCTGGCATTTTACAGAATGGTATCCCTTTCTGTTGACATAGGTGACACTGTCAGGGCTAGGTGGTGTGCGACTTGCCACATGGGTGCAGTCAATCACTGCTAGCATGCCTGGCATGTGTGCCACCCTGTAGATGTGCTGCATGGTTTCTATCCACTCTGCCTGTGTGCTTGGGAATTGGATGAACTGCATAGCATGTGGCAGCAGGGTGGTGAGGAATTGTGTGAGGAGACAGGATGAGGCAGACTGTGTGATGCCAAATGTGTCACCCACTGGTATCTGGAAGGTGCCTGTGGTGAGTAGGCACATTGCTGCTGTCACCTTTTGACTCCACCAACATAGCGTAACTCCTGTGTGTTGGTGGCTGCAGCTCATCATGGAACAGCTCACAGAACTGTCTCAGCAGTGCCCTAATGAGTCTGTACTGGCCCACAATCTTTGTGCCACTGAGGTGTTCATATGTGACATGGGAACTGTACTGTCTCTGTTGGGCATACCACCTACAGACCCTTCCTCAGCCACATTGTTGTTCTTCCCATCTCCTCACACCCTCATGACAGCTGCCATCATAAAGGAAGACCTATGCATGGCTTGCCCAACTTACTATTCAGCTCTGTGCATGGCTTGCACTTAGGCATGCTTCTTTTATGCCTAACTTTGTGTGGAGCATCTTCATGATGTGCCGAAGATGCGCTACTCATTTCAGCTGAATATTGGGATGCAAAGCACATTCATGGGAATGCTTTCTCCACGTGAACAGTATACATTATAGCTGTACTTCGACACATCTGTTGGGATGTGCTAGCGCATTTCCTTAGAAAATGTGGGCCTGTGTACTTTGTAGAAACCCTCCTTCATGCATGCTAAACTGGCACCATTAATGTTTATCTAATTAAAAAGTTATCCAACTTTAACATTTTTGATTGTGTTCAAATTTAACATGAAAAAAGTAGATGCATTGTTCAAAATGCTGCAAAGCATAAAAAGTGTCATGAAATGCAAATACATAGTTGCAAATATTTTTAATGACTACTTTAGTACAGTATTTTCCAAATAACAATTGAGACAAGTAGACATTAGGCCCAATAAGGAAAGTCATATTGAGATAACTACTGAAACAGTATTGAACAAAATATAATCCTTAAAAAAACCCTAATTCAGTGGGACCAGACAATATTTCAAATAGGATGCTTAAGTTACTTTCCCCAAAAATAGCTGTACCATTGACACTGATATTTAAAAAGTCACTCTTAAGTGGTACGGTTCCGGGGGACTGGCTAGAGGCAAATGTGATGCCCATCCATAAGAAGAGCGACAGAGCAGATTATAAGAACTATAGGCTCATTAGCCTGACCTCGGTACCAGGTAAACTGATGGAATCCATAATAAAGGATGTAATTGACACCCACCTTGCAGACACTGATCAAGTGGACAAGAAGCAGCATGGGTTTGTGATAGGGAGGTCATGTGTGACCAATATGCTGTGCTTCTATGAAAAAATATCAGACGTTCTGGGTAGGAGACAGGATGTGGATTGCATCTATCTGGACTTTGCAAAGGCTTTTGATAAAGTTCCCCACTTACAAATCCTGCACTGCCTAACAGATATAAAAATGGACCACAGAGTGGTCTGTTGGATTAGGGACTGGTTGGGTGATAGATCGCAGAGAGTGTGTATAAATGGATATTACTTAGATAGGCTAGGGGTTACTAGTGGAGTTCCCCAGGGATCGGTCCTGGGTCTGGTGCTCTTTAAAATTTTCATATCTAGTATGGGAAAAGGAAGGGAAAGCTGGATTAGCAAATATGCAGATGACACTAAGTTAGCTCGGTTGGTGACGGATGCTGAGGAGGCCAAAGACCTACAGGCAGACCTGGATCGCATCTACTGTATGACTGGGAAACATCCATGGGTATGAGTTTTAACATAGATAAATGTTGCGTAATTCATTTGGGTAAACACAGTCGCAAATGTAACTACTATATGAATGAATCAGCATTGCATAAATCTGAGGAAAAAATAGATCTGGGAATACTGATAGATCATAAACTTACATATCATTCCCATACTAATAAACAAATTATAAAAGCTAAACAAGTGCTGTGGAATATAAAGAAAAACTTTTAAGAGCCACAGTCAGGAGGTGATCATGCCCCTGAATAGGGCATATGTTAGGCCAATACTAGACTACGGAGCCCCGATTTGGGGTCCCATCTCTATAGGAGGTGTAACTAGTGTAGAAAAAGTCCAAAGACAAGCCACGAAAATAATACATAATATAAAAAACATGTCCTATGAAAGACGCTTGTAGGAATTAACGTTTATGTCACTAGAGACTAGGAGGATTAGGGGAGATCTGCTATTATGTTTTGATATAATGAGGGATAATTATATTCTAAACAAACTAAACTTTCTATTTAAAAATGATACCAAGAGAACCAAGGGTCACCCACTTCAGCTGAAACACGTAAAATATAATACAAATAGGAGAAAGGCCTTCTTTACTTAGAGAGTGGTTGCTCCCTGTAACGGGTTAACAAAGGAGATCATCTGTTCAAAAACTAAGACTCGATTCAAAAACAAACTGGATAACTACATACTAGAAATAGGCTATATATCTTATTAAGGGCTAATGGACGGGAGCGGTAATGGGCCACAGATGGCCTTCTTTGATCCCAAATTCTTTGTGTATAGTTCAAACCATCACAAAGCAAGAAAAACTGTTGAGAAACACAGATATTTTAAGAAAAAAATGTGTGACCTCATGAAAACTTTAAATATCATTGCAAATGCTGAAATCCTTTGTGCAGAATGAATATTTTCAATATTCATGCTTCACGTATGTTTTATAGAACAAAATAAAATTTCTGGTGGATTATTTTGATAACATTTTAGTTTTTAATCAAACATAGCTTATTATTGTTAATTAATATTTCTCCAAAAATATATTGGGTAACACGTACTAACACTTCTTCGCACACACTAAACTGTCACCCTACAGTTTTACCAGATGAAAAAATTATCTTAACTGAATGGTTTTATTAGTATCAAGCTTTAAAAGGAATGAAGTCATTGTGTAGTTTTTAGAGCTGTGCTGAATTTTCAAATTCAGCAGAACGAAATTCTGCAAAATTTCATTAAATTCCACGTAGTTTAGGCGGAATTTCGCCATAGGCAGAATGGCAAAATTTCACCTGTGTTTTTAGGAATGGCAAAATTCCATATATTTTGCACAGAATTTTCATGGAAACCTTTTCAGCGGACTATGTTTCTTCAGATTACTATTATTTTCAATGGAAAATTCACGCATTTAATTTGGCATAATTTTCCACAGAAAAATGTTGCAGAATTATTTTCCGTGGATTAATGGTGTTCCGCCATAAATTCCCACCTTGAATTCTACTTTTGCCATTGGTTAATGGAAAAATATATATACATTACAATATTTTATGCCTGATGATGATGATCCACTTGAATGCCAGATGTAACCATTGTTTTTTAAAGTCAGTTTTCAAGCTGTTTATTTTTTCATCATTGAAGCGCATGAAGTTTTGCGGAAAGCAATTCCGTGAAACATCAATACACATAATAATAATTCACAGAAGCAATCAATTGGTGTTACCTAGCTTTTTCTGTCACGTGACAGCAGTCATTTAGTAATGTGACACACTCAGCGCCACACAGATTAGTACTGGCCTCTGATGGAGAAGGATCTACTCTGCTGAGTGCTCTGTGTTGTTATACAGATTACTTCTTGTCCAAATACCCTAAAACTTAATTGTGGCTGTTTAGTTTAAATACATATCAGTAGTAAATATTCTGTTAGGGTGTATTGTATGTGTGAGAAGAGTTTTTTAGATATATTTCCTTAAACTGTCTGCATTTTGGTTTGTGTTGGTGTGTATATGATCAGGACTCAAGAGTCTGTGAATTAATTTAGCAAGTTGCTGTTGGAGTTGCATTTGCTGATGAGACAGATTTGGAGTTTAAGGGAGACAAATAGATATCAAAATAGATATGGAGACAGGCAATGGCACCACAATCCGCACAAGGGTTGTATACAGACCCCCCTCTCAGGGGGAGGAAATGGACAAGGAAATGATAGAAAGTATACTTAGAATGGCAGAAAAAGGGGAGATATTGCTGATGGGTGATCTGAATATGCCAGATGTTAACTGGAGTGCAGTTGCAGTAGCCACTTCTAAGAGTGGGGTTATTCTAGATGCCCTACAGGAGTCATGCCTTAGACAACTAGTATTGGAACCCACTCAAGAGGGAGCAATCTTAGACCTGGTTCTCTCAAATGGAGATGGAGAGAGGATCACAGGTGTAGAAGTGGGTAGCCATCTGGGAACTAGCGACCATCGAACAGTATGGTTCACAATAAACACAGCTGTAGAGTCAAGCCATACAAAGACAAAAGTACTGGACTTCAGGAGGGATGACTTTGCCAAAATGGGTGAATGCCTAAGGAATGCACTAGCAAATGGGCAGGATGGAGGGGTGGAAGAACAATGGGGAATAATCAAAACTGCCATCACAGAGGTAACAAGCCTTTGTGTGAAGCAAATAAACAAAACAAAATGATGTAAGAAACCACTATGGTTCTCAAAGGAGGTGACAGTGAAGGTTCAAGAGAAAAAAGCATTCAGGAAGTACAAGGAATCACAGAAGGAGCAGGACAGAGAATTGTATCAGTTAAAGCAAAGGAAGCTGGTAAGGCAGTCAGAACAGCAAAGGCCCAAACCAAGGAAAAGATAGCCAACTCAGTTAGAAGGAGATAAAACCTTTTATAGGTACATCAGGAGGCGTAAGAAAAGCAAGGGAGGATAGTAGAGGCTTAATAAAGGGAGGGTGGGCAGAGGTTGATGGTGAAAAGGCAGAGATACTAAACAAATATTTTAGCTCAGTATTTACAAATGAAAAGGGGGTGGTACCTAAACCAAACAATAGAAACACTCTGGATGCAGAAGTTGATACCAGCCCATTTACGGAAGAAAGGGTTCTGAAAGAACTCTTAAAACTGAAGGTGGGCAAAGCAATGGGGCCTGTTGGGATTCATCCCAGAATTCTAAAAGAACTAAGGGTAGAACTAGTGACACCACTGACTACCCTCTTTAACAAATCATGGGAGGATGGGATGGTACCTGAGGACTGGAGGAGGGTAGATGTGGTTCCACTTCACAAAAGTGGGAGCAGGGCAGAAGCAGGAAACTACAGACCTGTTAGTTTAACCTCAGTGATAGGGAAAATGATGGAATCACTTCTGAAGGAAAGAATTGTCGAGTACCTAGAGGCCAGAGGGGCACAGGACCCAAGGCAGAATGGATTCACAGCGGGAAGGTCATGCCAGACGAATCTAATAGATTTCTTTGACTGGGTGACCAAAGTAGTAGATCAGTGGCTGTGGACATGGCCTACCTAGACTTTAGCAAGGCATTTGACACAGTCCCACACAAAAGATTAATATACAAGTTAGCCAGCCTGGGAGTGGGTCCCAAGATGATAGCATGGTTAAAGAATTGGCTGGAGAATAGGACACAGAGGTTAATAGTAAATGGAGTCCACTCTGAGGAAAGGGGGGTTACTAGTGGGGCACTGCAGGATTCAGTATTAGGACTGGTCCTCTTCAATGTCTTTATAAGCGACATTGCAGAGGGACAGGAAGGAAAAGTATGTCTCTTTGCAGACGACACAAAGATCTGCAAAAGAGTTGATGCACAAGGTGGAGTGGAAAGGATGAGAAGGGACTTGGCAAGGTTAGAGGAATGGTCAAATGTATGGCAGCTTAGATTCAATGCTAAGAAGTGCAAGGTAATGCACCTGGGAAACAAAAACCCAGGGGAAGAGTACACAATGGGGGGTGAGATACTAACAACAACAAAATGGATAGGGACCTGGAGGTAGTCATATCAGATGACCTAAAGGTGGGCAAGCAATGTGAGAGGGCAGCAAGGAGGGCTGGGGGATACTGGGATCCATAGGGAGAGGCATCACCAGTAGAAAACAGGAAGTTATTATCCCTCTGTACAGACAGCTAGTGAGACCCCATCTGGAGTACTGCATGCCGTTCTGGAGACCCAATCTCCGCAAAGACATAGACAGGATGGAAGTTGTCCAGAGGAGGGCAACTAAAATGGTGCAGG
This sequence comes from Neoceratodus forsteri, assembly GCA_016271365.2. Classification (NCBI taxonomy): domain Eukaryota; kingdom Metazoa; phylum Chordata; order Ceratodontiformes; family Ceratodontidae; genus Neoceratodus; species Neoceratodus forsteri. The sequence goes on from CM028131.1 coordinate 453,245,920, forward strand.
GTCTGCACTGGAAGACATATGAAGAGAGACTTAAGGAGCTGAATATGTATAGCCTCGAGGAAAGGAGGGAGAGGGGGGACATGATAGAAACTTTCAAGTACCTCAAGGGAATCAACAAAGTCCAAGAGGTAGCATCTTTCAAAAAAAGAGGTGTGCAAGAACAAGGGGGCACAATTTGAAGATAGAAGAGGCGGCTCAGAGGTAATTTAAGGAAGTATTTTTTCACAGAGGGTGGTGGATGTATGGAGCGGCCTTCCACAGGAGGTTGTGGAGTCACAAACAGTGGTGGAATTCAAGCATGCATGGGACAGTCATAAGGCAATTCTAGGGGGTGTGGGTAGGAAGAAGTAGGCTGCTGGTTAACTAGGAACTGCAGCTTATCCATCAGGTAGGGAAATGGGCAGACTGGGTGGGCCAAGCGGTCCTTATCTGCCGTCAAATTCTATGTTTCTATGTTTCTATATATAGTTCTGAAAAATTGTAGTTGTATTAATCTCTCTCATTCCCTAACTAAGGAAGATTTTATTTAGAAAATAAGGCATAAAAGAGCAATTTCATTATTTTTTGTCCGAGAGTAATATCGGACTGCACTGCAGCTGTTTCTGTTGTTTGATGTACTTTACTTCTATCCATTAGTATAGTATTCATAATCTCACCTAGTCCCCAAGTAAGAGGGATAGGCTAGTTAGTTAGAGATAGGCAGAAGAGATAGTTTACAAGAAAAATGTTGTTTTATCCAATAATAATTTGATAGAGTAAGAAGAGGTATTTCAGTTTTGTATTCCCCCCCAATAAAATCTTATAGTTGAAACAAAAACTGATGCTATTATAAAACTAATGTTGCTTCTGTGTGTAAGTAAAGATGAAAAAGAGCAGCATTTCTGAATGTGCTAGTGGGAGCAGTGGGAAAGGAGATAAAGGCAAGGGAAGAGTTGCAGGTGGTGGGTGGCCTAAAAGTCTAGCAGTATCATCTGGCCAGCATGCTGCTTTGCAGCAGCCCTCTTTTGCAACCATGCTGGTCAGTTCATTCAGAAAACATAGTTGTAATGTTGTTGCATCTGTAGAAAAAGTACAAAGTTTTGGAGGTGTACATATTTCTGCGCACGAGCTTCCTAAACGGAGCAGCAGGCAGTCCGCTAGTGAGGTAGTGGTCATTACGGTAATGTCACAACAATCTAATGCTATTGAGGAGTCTGAGAGCCAGGCAACATTTGATTCAGATAGTTTTTCTGAGTATATTTTAAATATGGAAAATTCTAAGCATGAGCGTTTTGAAGTGAAAGATGATTAGAGATGCAGCAAATTTTAAATCCACCGGCAAAGTGGACGTGAAGTGACCACTTCGCGTTGGTGGAGCAGAACACGAAGTGGCCACCATAAAGTGCTCACTTTGCCTTCTCATTATGACTTCGCATTGTCATTCTGCCTTAACGTGAAGTAAGGTGAAGTGACAACAAATAGGCAGCCCCCTCACATCACATGGCTTACAGTACTGTAAGTCACATGCTTCAGCCAGGCAGGAAGGAAGTGAGTCAGAAAAGCAGTTACTTTCACTTTCTCTTTTGCAGTTGTAGGGGGAGGAGGCTTTTTTGGTGAGAGAGGGAGCAGTTTATTTCCCAGTGATTTTGTGCAGAAAAAAAACAGCTTTTTTTAAAAGCTACATCTTTATTTAGTTTTTGTATTGTGTTTTTGATTGTTTTTTTGGGAACTGAATTTTTTTTTATAAGTTTTGTTTTGTTTTGTGTGTGTGCATGTCTGAGAGTGTGAGACTGATTGTGGGTGAAGGTTTGGCATCGGGATTCATTGATAGTCGGGGTCTTGTGTATGATGGACCTGGGACAAGGAGAGTCTGTGGCCCATGGGCGAGGGCAGAGGAGAGGATTGTGCACATGTGGGGGTGGTCGGGGGTTACTGAACTGCTCCTGACTCTTGGGTGTTGCTTCCCCCCCCCGTGGAAGCAGCAGCACCAGTGCCATCAGTGGCTGCTGCGCATCCACCTACTCCACCACTACTACCACCACCAGTAGCAGCTGCAGGGTCTCTAGCAGCACCCCCTCCACCACTTCCACAGCCACAGGTGAAGCCCCAGGTAAATGTAGGTGGCCCAAGCAGTGTATCTGGTCCCCCCCCACAGCTCCCCAGTGTGGGAGTTTTTTAACTGAGTGGGAGGAGACAGCACAATCATGGTTTGCCATCTGTTTGGTGTGCTGGTGAGCTGTGGCCCCCAGGGGACTCATTTGGGGACCGGTGGCCAGCGCATGCACATGGCAAACCACCACAAGGTGGAGTGGCAGGCTGCCACCAAAGGAGCTAGGCGTCCACCTTCTGGCCCTTCTGTGGCAGTGGTAGTGGCTGCTGGGGGTGAAGTTGTGCCTCACCGTGTCAGCAGGAGGAGGACAACTGCAGCAGCTGGTCCACCACCACCACCACCACTGCCACCACAGCCACCAGCACCACCCTCTCCACCACCACCAGTACCTGGGTTTCCAGCTGTAGTGGATCCCACCACAGTGCCTGCAACACAGGCCAACATTGTACTGGTGTGGGTGGTCCTCGAGGAGAACAATGAGAGAGTGGGTGCTGTGCAGCAGCAGGTTGATCAAATCCAGCAACAGCATCTACAAATAGTGACAATGCTGCACCTGCTGCTCGAACACCATGGCATCCCCCATTGAGGGATTTTTTTTCTGGACCACTCCCCCAATACTGTGCTGAAAAGAGTAGGGGAATTTTTTTTTGAATAAGAAAACATAACATCAGGTAAGAATCACAAAAACAGAAATTTCATGAAAACAAACAAACAAAAAAAACATACAGGAATTCATCCATACAGTTCCCCCCAAAAAAACAGAAGAACTAAAAAAATAACAAAAGTTTGTAAACAAAGAAAAAAAAATGTCCAAGAAATCAGTCCAACCAGGGCACATGTCTCCGTACATCATGCGCTTAGCCCCTATCAGATACAGCATGTTCTTTCTGCATAAGTTGTTTCAGAGATGTCTCAACACTAACCAATAAGACAGACGGTGGAGTAGTAATATGTTGCACTGAAAATTTGCACCTGGCCTGCCAGAAATGATATTTGAGGCAGGCAAAAATAACATTTAAGGTACTTGGATGATATCTCCTATAAAACCCTGTATATTCCCCCAAAATCAAACATTCATACTGAACATGCTGTACAAGACCCAAATTCCATTTAAAAGCACAAAACTTCCAAAGGTCCTGTGCATACGTACAAAGAATATAAAAGTTTTCCAAAGTTTCCTCCTGCCCTGCACAGTCAGATTTTAAACACTGTCACTCTGTTAAAGGTTTATGCTTCCAGTTACCCTTAACTCCCAGCCTACCATGACAGCTCAACCATTGCACATCCTATATATGCCGTGGGATCCTTTTATCACGTAAATGCTTTAAAGCTGACTCTAGCCTAGTAGGAAGATATCTAGGGAAATCTACTCTAGGGGCATGAGCTTTATTCATGATATTAACATACAGCATTTCCTAGGCCAAATCATGTAGTCAGCTTTACAAAAGCCCCATAACTTGAACTTCCTAATAGCTGCAGATGCAAAACTCGGAATAGAAATAGGCCCACAAATTTTTGGAATCTCTGTAACCCTGTTGTCCAAAAAAAGCTGAAAAATACCCCAGTCCATGAGCCCCACAAAGTGTGGGCACCAGAGGAATGACCAAAAATGGAAAAGGAATGAAAAAACACAACATGATTAATCATACCAAGCCCTCCTTGTTTAACTGGGAGATAGGTAAACTCTCTTTTAACTGGATTCAACCTGCTACCCCAGATCATTTGAAAAAAAAAAATATTATAAAGCCTCATTTCCAGAGTACAAGTAACAGGAAAAATATGGGAAACATATAAAAAAGTGGTAACAAAAACTGTTTAGCAATCTGGACCCTCTTCAATTTTCCAAAGGCCCAAGACTTCAACTGAGACACTTTTTGATCACCCAACCACAGTTTGTCATCCCAATTTAGAAAAGCCAGATCACCTTCCCAAACAAAACTCCTAACATTCTAAAGTGACCTTCCACCACTCCAATACCAGCAATAGTATCTATTCTAACCCCATCACCAACTTGAAGCACTTTACTTTTCCCGTAATTCAACCCAACACCCGAAAATCGTGCAAAAGTATCAAAATGCTATAAAGCCCTAAGACTGGATGAAACATTAGAAACCAAAAGACAAACATCATCCGCATAAGCAGACAATTTCTGCACAGTTATAGCTGTATGAGGGGATTACCCAACAATGTTGACATCACTCAAAATGACCCGCAAAAGTGGGTCAAGACAAAAAACATAGAGTAAGGGGCTAAGTGGACACCCTTGTCTAACCCCTCTCCATAGCAACACAGGATCCTCCAATTAATTTTTGATAGAGGGAAAAGTAAAAGCCCAAAAATATAAAAGGCAAATCCATTTTTGTAAAATAGAAGGTATCCCATACTTAGACAAAACCTCAAACAAAAAATAATGAGAGATGTTGTCAAAGGCCTTAGCCTGATCAAGAGCCAACATAAACCCTCTCAACTTACCTTGTTTACCATACTCAAAAACATCCCGTAATAACCCTAAATTTAGTTTAATTTTTCTCCCAGGGACAGCGCAAGTCTGAACAGGGTATATAAGTTCCACAACTGCCTTCTGCATCTGTTTGCACAAAACATAAGCCAGACTTTTATAATCAGTATTTAAGAGGCTGATTGGCCACCAGTTTGAATGCTGACGTCTATCACCCCACTTAAATATATAAATCATAATGGATTTGTAAAACCCTGAGGGACCTTCCCAGAAAGTAACATATGATTAAATGTATGTACCAAAATCTCACCAAGGTCAGTTTTAAAGACTTTAAAAAACTCATTAGTCAAACCATCCTCACCCGATGAGACCCCATCCTGTAAACTACATATAGCTTCAAGAATTTCTGAAAGCGTAAGTAGCCAATCAATAGCAGAAGAGATATGTGCCAAAAGGTAAGGGGTAGGAAAGGTCACTACCTGATCCCAGGTGAAATCCGAAACAAAATCCAACCCCAAAGAGGCATGCAATTTCCAACAACTCCACTTCTATATGCTGAAAAAGTCCAGTATCATCAAAAAGACATTCCATCACTTTATGTCTTGTTCGAAATTTGCAAGCCTCAAAAGGATCAGAAAATGGTTGAGGAAAGTTCCAAATTTAAACTCAGCAGTTAAAAAAGCCACCCTAGAGTAATGGTAAGCTCTCATTTTCCCATTAATAACATCAATTTGAGACTGAATCCTACAGTCACAAACATTCAGAACAGACAATAGTTTGTACAGTTGGTCTCTATGACCCAAGTACAAAACATATTCCTCATTACAGGTACGCTTCCCCAATTTTAAACAAAAAAGCTTTAAGATCAGCTTTGGTATCCATCCACCAACTACCCCAATCCTCATACATACTAGCAATCTAGTTCCTAAAAAGAAAGTATCTAGCAACTTAAGTTTTAATAGCTGCTTGCAGTAATATGGAGGAATTCAACTTCCATTGTCTGGGGACAGAAGAAAAGCTAGGCGGAACATCCCCCAAACCCAGGGTGCAATATAAAGTATTATGGTCAGTGAATTCATTAGGGGATACTGACACCTGCAATGCATGTAAATGTCTAGAAATAAAAAAAAAAATCTATTCTGGTGGAAAAAGCTCTTTTCCAGTATGTGTCCCCTCCAGTTTTGTATAATACCCTATAAGCATCCAATAACAGAGCCATGTCTAAGATATCTTTCAGAGCATGAGAATCACAGTAAACATTTTTGTACATTATCCTTAACCATTACATCCATACTACAATTCATATCACCCCCCCCCATATAATAGCTCTAGTTGTAAACAAAAAGGGTTTCATCTGATTAAATAAGTCCACTCTAGAGCTTTTGCTCTAAGGAGCATAAGTATTAATGAGGCGAAGAAAAAACCCACAAAGAGTACAATCAAGAAGCATTGCCCTCCCAGGGACCAAATCTATAAAACGATGGACCCGAAGTTCAGATGTGCAAAATAAATTGCCCAAACCATCTGCCATATCAGAACCAAAGGACCAAAAAGAAGGGCCCCAGGGTCATAACTTATTTATAGTACAATATCATGCAGAGAGGTGAACCTGGTCTCTTGTGAAAAAACAATATCAGATGTCAGGGTGGAAAAACAACTAAACCAAGCCCGACACCTTGCAACGTTTTTAATGCTACAAGTGTTACAAGAGACCAAGGATAAGGAAGCCAGGAGAGAAAAAAAGAAAAGTGGAGATCAACCAAGTTCCTTAACCTTTTTCCATTTTTTCCCCTTTTTCTTCTTTAAATCTTCAGGCTCAACCATTTCTTCCTCACAATCCATTTCTGAAACCACTCCCGAAATGGAGGAAGCATCGGAATCTAAACCCCCATCAACATCACATAAAATATCATAAGAATTCATAGTAACCACAGGGGCAGGAGATACAGTAGCCTTACTAGAGGACCTAGTAATGCATTTGGAAGAGACACCAGTACTAGCGGGGGGGAGGCATAATGGGTTCAATACTTCCTATATCAGATGTACTAGGGCCATCTGAAGAAACAGGCATAGAAGGCTCGCAAAAAGCAGCCCCTTTACCCAGGTCTGGGTCATCTCTCCCAGAAGGCTGGGGTGCATGTGATGGAGAAGAAGGGGGTGGTGGGTTGGGGGGTTAGTCCTAGCAGGCCGAAAATGGTCCTGAGCCTCAGACACCAAATCATCCTTATTAAGGCCTCCCTGATTATTTTGACCAGCCCAGAGACACTGGTGATATGCATGGCCATGTTCTTCACACAGGTTACATTTGTACACATTCCTGCAAACATTGCTAGTATGATCATAATCACCACATAAAGCACAGATGACCCTGTCGCATGTGCTGCTTAAATGTCTACTACTCCCACACTTATAACAGGCCTTAGGTTGCCCCGGGTAAAACACAACTTCCCTATTTTTCCCAAGGAAAAAACTATTTGGAATATGCTGAATGCCATCCCCCAGCATCAGTAGTTTAACTTTAAAATGCCAACTACTCGTCCAAATACCTTCTGAATCAATGATCGCAGAAGGTGGGCCTAAATCTCTGCATTTCTTTTCTAACCAAAAGTGGATGTCACCAACATTAACCCCCTCATTTCAAAACACAATGTTGATGGTTTTGAAAAGGGGTTTAGTTAGGGGAATGGCCCAAAAAGGAACCCATAAAGTGAATATTTTAATGTCTTGTATTTCTTCCAAAAAGTATCAAGTCCAGTGAAATTCCAGAAGCTGACATCGAAGGTGTCCTCTCCCCTGATGTTAATTAGAGCATACATAGCTGAAGCAACAAATCCCTTAGAATCCTTTAAAAGTCTCTTAACCACATATTGCCTATCAGGGTGATCTTGTAAACCTCCCCTGTAACAAAGGTGTACAGCATTCCTTCTGTGTGCCTGGTCTACTTTATTGTTTTTAAAAAGATCCGAAAAAGTAGGCCCAGTCCAACTCCTTTCCTGACTAGGGGAAGGTGGAGTGTCCTCAGCCCATGAAGAATTGGGCAGTGGGCTTTCAGAATTCACAGTCTCGGGTTCAGCAGGAATCATAGAAGGGCTAGGCACAGTATGCTCGGTAGATAAATTATCAGAATCAGAAACCAACTGGGCACTAGAAACAGGGTTAGGCCACTTACCTGAGGAAAATGATGTCCAAGCGGGATCAGACACCCATCTCCCGTCAAATGTTTGCATCCAGCCAGAATGTAGCAGAGAGTCCTCCCTCGACCAGCTCTCCGACTCAAATGGAGCATCCACGGTGGGAAGCTGAAAAGATTTTCGCATTCTTTCCACTGTGGTAGTGCTGACATCAGTCTGAAACAGCTGAGGCACTACCTGCAGTTTGACAGCAGCCGAAGCAGAGCGTGACAGTGACTGCTCTTCGGAAACCACACCAGAAGCGAAAATAGCTGCATGCTCCAGATCGGTGCCTCATGCCTGTGCCTCATCATTAGTCTCCAAAACAGGCTCCAGGGTTACAGGGTGGTCAACAGAGGTAGGAAAGTCAGAAAAAATTAAGTCAGCAGCAGAAACGTCCTGGGACTCAAATCCGACATCTCTCACAGCCACCAAAGGCTGCACACAAACAGTCTCCATAGGCACTAGTGGATTGTCAGACATTAGCTCCAGCCCCAATAAACAACCATTCTCCTCAGTCACCAGCTCTAGACTGAAAGCAGCTCACACTCCCAACAGCAAGTCACCCTACAGGAGAGTTGGGGAAGTTTTTATTAGGAAATCATACAAGCCATACAAAAAAAAAACAGAGAGAATTAGAAAAAATAATAACAGAAACAAGCAACAAATCATGCAACATTTAAGTAACAGGTAAATCACTATCAGTGATCCAAGGCAAGTTCCTCCATAATTGTAGTAGTGTAGTGTGATCCAGAGTTTTCAGTTCATGAAAATAAATCTGCTGCAATTCATACAAAATTTTGCCTGAAAAGTGCTGCATAGGAAATATTCTGTTGTTGTAAAGTAAAAAGGCAATGGGTATTCCAGATATACCATTTGATAACAACAAACACAACATTTAAAGTACTTCTATCCCAGTGTGTCCACGTAAGTGGATAATCCCCATAAAGCAACCTGGGATAAGAAACCTGCTGAAAAATAGACATGCCAGTTTGTACAAACAAAAAGTTCCAAAATAAAGAAATATATGAACAAGAAAAAAATAAATGGTCAAGAGTTTCAGGTATTGAAATACACAATAGGTGAGCACAAATCTGCTCTTCTACCTTTTTATGTTTTGGTTAGCCTTCACATTCAAGCATTCACGGCATGTCAACCAGTGAACATCATGCATCTTAAAAGGTATTTTATGTTCAGTAAGGAAATGTTGCAATGCTATATGGGAAGTCTGTGGACATTTGGGAATCGGATCCAATTCATGGAAATGGTTCATAAGAACAAGAGAATATATTTGTTTTTTCCATTTAGATAATATTAAGGCAGGAGTGAGACTCCATAATTTAAGTTTAAGAAAGATCACATGAAAATATGCCAGCGCTGGATTGGAATTCCTGAGTTATCCCTGTTGATGAGACTGCCAATCAACATACCAGGGAGTTAAAGAATGCAACAAACTAGTACACCAATACTTATCAGGGGTAAGTAGCAAGGGTTTCAAATTTGCTTGTAGAAACTGGCAGAAAAAAAAAATAACAGGGTTCAATATATTTTGACCCCCCTCCCATAAAGATAAATAAAGAATATTTTGTCGTAAGGGGTTCAACCTACTACCCCAAAAGGATTGGAATAAAAGACTATAAAGCCGAGCTTCCTTAGATTTGGGCACTGGGAAGATGGCACTGAGAAACAAAAAAATGGGGACAAGACGAGTTTTTATCAAATAAACTTTTTTATGAAAAGACATTTTCTGTCTAGACCAAGTGTTCATTAAATTTGTTCTCAACAACAGTTTCTTATCCCAGTTCAGAACATCCATTTGAACACCCCAAAAAAAATCCCCAAGATACGAAGGACCTGCTGAGTAATCGGAATCCCTGCCACAGTAGGAAAAGAAGTGTCAGGATCCCCCAAAAATATCCCTTGGCTTTTCAAAACATTTAAGCAAGACCCAGAAAAGGACCCAAATTCTGTACAATGACGTACACCTTCAGCCGAGATGACGTCCTTAGTCAGAATAACCAGGTCATCAGCATACGCAAGAGCAACATAAGGAACAACCTGGCCAGGCAAACAAATAGGGGAAACATCAGTAGCAGAATTTAAAAATCATAAAAAAGGGTCAATGCTAAAAACATATAATAAAGGGCTAAGAGGACATCCCTGATGTACACCTTTATGAATAGGGATGTATGGACCCAAATGCCCATTAACACAAGGTTTTACCATCACAGTTATATACAAAATCTTCAGCCAATTAACAAAAGTATCAGGGATTCCATAACATTGCAAAGTAAATCACAAAAAAGAGTGGTCAACATTATCGAAGGCCTGTGTTTGGTCCAGAGAGAGAATTAAACCATCTACCAAAGAGGTATTATGACAATCAAATACCTCTTGGAGGAGAATAAGAGGGTCTGTGATGGAGCCACCTGGGATCATACAGGATTGAGCCAGGGAAATCAAATGGTGTGCCACAGCCAGAAGTCTATTATTGAGAAGTTTTGCAAGTAGTTTGAAATCAGTGTTTAAAAGACTGATCGGTCTCCAATTAGAAATATTCAATTTGTCACCTTTCTTATAAAGAAAGATGAGCACACCAGTAGCAATGTCTAAAGGGACAGAATGGTGCTGCAAAAGGCAGTTAAACATAGCAGTAAGTTCAAAAGAAATCTCTTGTCCCAGAATGGCAAATAATTCCACAGATAAACCATCAGGGCCAGGAGTTTTATGAAGCGCAAGAGATTTGTTAGTAGACAGAACTTCAGAAACAGAAAAAGGAGATGTCAGAGCCGAAAGGGAATCTTGGGGCAAGGAAGGAATCAGCAATTGCCTAAACAAAGAGTCAAAGTCAGTCTGGGTAGAAGTCTGACTGCTAAATAAGGAGGTAGCATGCTCCGACACTATCTGAAGGAGCTAATTCTTGGAAGAACAAACAATCCCCTCTGGGTCCTGCAGAGCCTTAATGACCTTCTGTGCAAGGTAGTCTTGGTCAGTGAGCAGGGGGCAAATATTAAAAAAGGAGCCAACCATACAGTACCCCTGCTTAAAACAAAGTCCAGCCTTCTGAGCAGTATGATACTGCAACATAGATTGCTTTACAAGGGAAATTCAGTACAAGAAATTATGGTTAGTCGACTGAGAAAGGGAATATAAGTGTTGTAATTGCTTACGATTGTTTAAATAGACCACATATTCAGCAGAGCGGATACACTTTCCGGCATTTATGAGTAAGGATAGAAGCTCAGTTTTAGTGTCCAGCCACCAAGCTATCGTAGTCTCGTAAAGATCATAGAGTGATTTCCTACAGATCAAGAAATGAACAATCTGTTGGGAAACAGCCGTGGTCCAAAAGAGTTGAATTCAATTTCCAGTAACCTGGACCAAGAGAAGCCACAGGATCCCCTAACAGAAGAGACAGAGTAAAATGATCAGAATATTCCACAGGCTGAACCGATGTGTGACAAATGCTTAATGACTTAAAAATAAACATAAAATCTATTCTGGTAGATAAGGTTCCCTTATAAAAAGACCTCTCTCTTTTGCCCAAAAAGTTTAAAAACGCATCCTGGAGGCCAGCCAGATGCATAACAGAACCAATGGCAGTCATATATCCAAAAATCTTATTGGTGGATGTAAAAGACCCTCTGTCAAGTCTACTAGTCCCACAATTAAAATCTCCACCCCAGATAATATAATGGGTGACATGTAAATATGGACTGAGAAGGTGAAACATTGATGTGCACTCAGCCTTCGTGTGGGGGGCATAGATAGAGATGACATGAAAAGGGACATTGTGGAGTCAAAAATCTAATAAAAGCACTCTACCAGAATTTAATCCAGGAGTTACCTCACAGTAGGTTGGAGGTGGTGAAAGAGAATGCTAACCCCAGAGCAACACTCAGGACCAATGGACCAGAAAGAGACACCAGAAGTCCATTCTGAGGTAACTTTAGAGACTTCAGGGACTGAATGAATCCTGGTGTCTTGCAAAAGAAAAATACCATGGGGATGAGAACAGAGGAAGTGAAAAACAGATTCCCATTTCCTATCATTTTTGACACTATTGATGTTAGACGTCAAAAAGAACAAAGAGGGAAATAAAGATAGAGTGAGAGAGAAAAGAAGCATTAGCTACATTTCTTCTTCTTAATGCGGCCCTTCCGGGGAGTAGTTTTCTGTCCAGTGTCAAGAATATCAGAAGGGACTACCTCACTGGTAACATCTTGTGTGTGAGAATCAACAGAAGAGGCAAAGGATTCCGCATCGGAGGCCACATCGTCTAATAAAGCAAGAAATCTATTAGAAGGAGGAGGGGTTGGCTTGGGATCATTAGATTTAGGCTGGGAACAAACTTGCTGTTTCCTAGTAACCATCCTCCCCCCAACTGATTCTTCAACACTCAGAAGAGGGGGCATAACAGGTTGCTGATCACTATCCTGTACTAACGGAGGGGCTCCAACACCACAGAAGGCATGGCTACGATGAAGTCTAAAGGCATGGATGGGGGATTTGGGGTGCACATATTAGGTTAGGTGCAACACCATAACTATGTAACGTGGTGAATCTCTGTAAAGCAGCAGTGCAACAATCTGTTGAGGATTCTGACCTATATTTTTTAATGCTATGTTAGAACTTCCTTTACTTACATCCTGACTCGTATGAAACTATAATTTCCAGCATTTGAGTCTGCTGTACTACCTTTTTTCATGTGTGAAATAATGAAAGGAGCATTCATTTTAATATGGTGCTGACCAGGTCTTTGTCAGTATTTTCCACTGCTTTTCTCCATCACATCAGTTAGTTGGTATATATCACTTCTGTTGTAAATTAACAGTTATGCAACAGGCAGTGTTTTATGACCCACAGAACAATATTTATTGAAAAGCAGCTGCAAATAAATACAAACCTGGTCATAACAATATTGAAAGGTGTGTTCATTTATTTTTCATACATGACAAAAAGTAGTCAAGTAAGTAAAGCAGACAGAAATTGTGAAAAGAAGTGTATCATTCAAGTCATGACTCGGAGGTAACTAGTGGCTGGCAATGTAAAATAGCATAAAAAAACTACAGTTCAAAATTGTCACCCCATTCTTGCAATGCTGCTTTAATCAATAATGTCAGTATGACATCATGAGCTCACAATCACACAATGCCCAAAATGCATCTGCCTTGTGTCCAGAAAATTGACAAGTGGTAACAAAGTGAAATGGGAGCGTTTCAGCACATACAAAGTCCCCCAAAATTAATGGTGCACTCAGTCATGCATGCAGTGGTGGCACAGAGTCTCAAGATTTTTTCTGCCTGCCCAAAATGCGTCCACCTTGTGTCCAGAAAATTGACAAGTGGTAACAAAATGAAATGGGACCATTTCAGCACATACAAAGTCTGCCAGAATTAATGGCACACTCAGTCATGTGCGTAGTGGTGGCACAGAGTCCCCAGATTTTTTCTGCATGCCCAAAATGCATTCGCCTTGTGTCCAGAAAATTGACAAGTGGTAGCAAAGTGAAATGGGAGCATTTCAGCACATACGAAGTCCCCCAGAATAAAATGATGACTGTGAGCAAACTGTTGCTGGTCCAATGTGTGCTACGATACGAGCAAATGCAATGTGATCATCTCAACTGGATGGAAGGTGCCTTGGTCTGTACACTAATAGTAGCCTTGGTGAGTTGATATATATATATATATATATATATATATATATATATATATATATATATATATATATTTGTGTATTTTGTAGGTGAGGAGAGTTGACATGGACATGTACTCATGGTATTGTTTTGTATCACAGGTCACAGATACTGTTGGTGTGCACATTCCAGTGCTCGATAAGAACTTTCTGTATAGAAATCTGAAATGGATAACTGTCAAGCACATGAATGTAAGCATTATTTTGGGGGGTGGGGGAAGCATATTTGCAGGTGTGTCTGTAACGGTTTCTTATTTTGCTACTTCTTCACAGATTTAATCTACATCCTTCTCGAGTCTGGTTGTTAATGATGGTCATCTAATGAAATGACTTCTGCATGTTGCATGTGGACCCCAGCCCGGGGGCTGACGTTGAAGAACTTGTTGAAATGAATGACTTCTTACAACTTAATTGTAATTTGTCCCTGGTTCTCAATCTCAAGTCAAGTTACATTTCAAAACCACATCATGTCAAGTAACACAACCGGTGTGCAACTTTTTCAGTACTGTCATGGTCAGGGCTGCACAGCTGCAAGTTCAGAATACAATGCATGAATGACATCTTACAGAAATAGTTTTGGTGACGTACACATCACCTAGTTTATGAATCGTAATCAGTCGCATTTGCTGCAGTCTTTCCAAAACAATGAAATGGATTAAATAAAATCTTCATACTTACCAGAATGGATTTCAAATGGATATTCCATAGGTTCCTCTGTATGGTACAGCTGCACTACCATTCCTACCGAGTTTCAGTGGATAGTTTTTTTGTTAACCTGTAAAAAAAAAAAAAATAAGTGTACCATATGTGTTTGACCATTGCGACTCTGAAAAGCTACAGAAAACAAAACATACAACTAAAGGAAGTTAAATAGCATAACAAACAGTACACATACTCACATTATGGTTTAAATATTAAGAAGCTTTGTGCCTGTGGCTGATGGATGTAGTCTCCTGCTCAATTCCCTCTGTCTTGGCATGGTAAATGTAAATGTAATAGGGAAATATTGTTTGAATGACACTGGTGGTGGCTGCTGGTGGTGATAGCTGCGGCACATGATGATATTCAATGTTATATCTTCCTGCATCTGGTGGTGGTGGTAGTGGCTAACATCAGTCCCAGTGGTGGTGATCCATGCGGTGGACAGACTCATGCTCAGTGATGGCAGTGGCTAACATCAGTCCCGGTGGTGGTGGTGGTCTGGGGGTGGACAGACTCATGCTCAGTGGTGGCAGTGGCTAACATCAGTCCCGATGGTGGTGGTCCAGGGGGAGGACAGACTCATGCTCAGTGGTGGCAGTGGCTAACGTCAGTCCCAGTGGTGGTGGTCTGGGGGGGGCGGATAGACTCATGCTCAGTGGTGGCAGTGGCTAACATCAGTCCCAGTGGTGGTGGTCCGGGGGGCGGACAGACTCATGCTCAATGGTGGCAGTGGCTAACATCAGTCCTGATAGTGGTGGTCCAAGGGCAGGACAGACTCATGCTCAGTGGTGGCAGTGGTTAACATCAGTCCCAGTGGTGGTGGTCTGGGGGGTGGACAGACTCATGTTCAGTGGTGGCAGTGGCTAACATCAGTCCTGGTGGTGGTAGTGATCTGGGGGCAGACAGACTCATGCTCAGTGGTGGCAGTAGCTAACATCAGTCCAGGTGGTGGTCGTGGTCTGGGGGGGCACACCGCCTTTTAACAACTTCAGTTAAAACCTGCCAACATTAACCACATCATCATCCTCATAAAGAAAGCTGCCCTCACAGTCATCTATGTCTGAAGTCTGACCACTGAGAAATTCTTTCTCCATTGTCTCATCATCTACGTCAGTGGTGGGCCGTTTCATGCAGCCACTGCAGTGCCACCGGGATAGTCCATTTCCACATCAACAAAACCACCATGACTAGGCCGGGGTACAAATACCGAGGTTGCAGTCTGTGCTGGTATGTGCCTTTCATTCATTTTAATGAATGTTAGCAAACTAACATTTGCAGGAGACAGGTTTGTCTGACGATCCCTGACTATTGCACCTGCTGAGCTGAATACCCTCTCAACACTTACACTGGAGGGTGGGCATATGAGATACTTCAGTGCAACTGTAGTCAGCTCTAGCCACTCACTTACCTTTCCACTCCAGTATAAAAGAGGATCATCAGTTATTGTCAGATGCCTGTTTTCAGACAAATATGACTCAACCGTTCTCTGTGCCGCACTAAGTTCAGTGGTTGATGCATCATCCTATTCTCCCGAATCATTTATTTCACAAATCCCCACTTGGGACAAAGCCTCCCAAAGCGGGTTGACGCCAGCCACTTTGGATGACAAACCACCTGGAACTGCAGTCCCCTTCCCCTTGCATGATATCCTTGATGGTCCTCCAAGTACACTTTCTGCCGGATTATGCTGCTGAAGTTTGCTGGCCTTGGCACATGACTTCTGTGCACCATGACCCAAGCGCACCAGTTGACCACTAATATTTTTTACCTGTTCAGGCCCTCCCTCCAGTACTAATGCAATTCCATGTTTTTATCGTGGGTCCAGCATTGTTGCTATGGCAAAGTTGTCATTACGCTGAATGCTCACAATGTTTGTTTTTTTTATTGTTTTTTTTTAGTTTTAACCAGGAATAGCACAGTAAGCTGAAAGCTTTTTTACAGGAGTGACCTGGGAGCACAAGGAAGTTAAGTGACTTGCTCAGGGTAACACAGTATGCAAGTGGAAGCTGTGGGATTAAAACCCAGGTCTGGTCTGCTGGATGTCACCAGATTTGCAGCTCACAGCCTTAGACCACTGCGCTATACTGCCTCCTTAATGTGACGATTCTGGTCAAATACTGTCAGCATGTGTTGCAGCAACATATGGCTACCACCGTCTCTGGCAACATCAAGGCCATGCTGTACATCCACCAATGTCTGCCTCAGCACCTGCAGCAGTGGAATTGATTGGCTAATGGAGGCAAACTCGCCAATCACTGCCTGTGTGGCATATTCAGAAGGCCGCAAAATTATTATTACGGAGTCCATGAGGCGCTACTGTTCAGTCGTCATAGACATGGAGGCCCCGGAACTGTCATGGTTAGTATTCATCGCAAGATATTCTGAGATTGCTTTGTATTGTTCATACAACCTCTCTGCCATGTATAATGTGGAGTTCCATCGGGTGACAACTTCCAGCTTCAAGCGGTGCTGAGGCAGGCTGTTTTGTAACTGCAACTGCTGCAGTTGGTCACGGGCCTTTCCAGATTGTGAAAAGTGAGAGCAGATATATCGTGCAACGGTCAGCATTTCCTTTACATCAGGGTGCTGCGGAAACCCCTGCACCACAAGATTTAAACTATGGGCCATGCATGGAACATGAAAAAAACACCATTCGTGATGCATTTCACTACATTTGACCCATTGTCACTTGCTATGAACCCAGCTCTCAGGCACAGGGGGTTTATCCACTTATCAGTTTCAGTCAGTACCATGTCCAACATGTTCCCACCAGTGTGTGAACAGGTCACATTGTGCATAGCAATCATTGCATGCTGTCAAATTCCTGGAAGATTGTTAGCAACAATCCACCTTACTGCACTGATTATTCACACTACCAACATCACAAACAACTCCCAGCACCTGCGCCCAGTGTGCAATTATACACAAATATGAACTCCCCACTGTTTTGCCACTTGCCCACATATCCATACTAAAATCGATGAATGGAGAGAAGGAATGCTGAAGGGCATGTCTTACTGAGTCGGACAAAGTACGGAACAACTCGGGGACAGTACGGGTAGAAAAGTATGTCCTGGATGGGACTTTCCATTTTGGACAGGCACATGCAGCAAACCACCGGAACCCAGAATTCTCCACAAAGTAGAAGGGCAAAAGATCAATTGCCAGCATTTCCGCTACAGCAGCATCACGTTCGTGTGACACTGTATGATTGGGGGGGGTCTTCAGCTTATGCACAAAAACACTCTGTAACGTGGGCTGACTTACACGTTTTACACGTGGTATGTTTGGTCACACGGGGTGTGATCACAAATGGTTGTGCTCTGTGATGAATGGCATTGGCAGGGGGTGGAATGTGGATGTTTGATGAAGATAGTTGCACAGGTGATGATGACAAACCAAGAAATGCAGTCATTTTGCCAGATTTGCCAACCGGTGTTGATGTACCACTTGCACTAGACATGCTGCATTCACCACCACCACCAAAACTGGACAAAATTTCAAAGTCATTATGCTCCTCTACCTCATCATGCCTGTAGTGATCCTCTGCTCTTATTACCTCACTACTGCACATGTTTAATTTACTACTGGACTTAACAGTCATGGAAGGGGATAACATGCTTGTTATGGTTGCTGATGAGGGTGAACACCCCACTATGGTATTAGTTGCTATCTTGTGCTGGGTCCACAGTGCCATGTGCCTATTCTTAAGATGTGTATGCTGTCCTCCTGTGCCCAGATAGCTCCCCTTTTTACCTCGACTCACACACACATGGCAAACCTGGCAGATTGCAACTGACTCATCATTTGCATCTTGAACAAAAAAATCCCAAACAAGGGATTGTGATGCTCTGCTTTTAACATGTCCATGATGCTGCTTATTTAACTCCGTTCTTTTAAGCACTGAAGTGGGGCATGTGATGTTTCCAGCACTGCACACCTGGACTGCAACTGATCACCACGACTACATATCATTATTACTGGGCCATCATCATTGACTGAAACTGGTAAATCACATGTTTTTACAGGGGGGGATTACTGCAAACAGACTCAGACACAGCCGCCTTGAATTTTTATTTCTCCGGTTCCCAGCTGGGGTCAATTACATCATCATCATATTCATCAATGTCACACACATCTGCATCTTCTGCTTGGATGCTGGCATGTGGACTGCATGTTGCAACAACAGCAACATTATCATCATCATCACATTCATTATCATCATCTACACTACCATCATCTGATATTTTTTCACCACACTGTGAATCACTGCATGGAAAATGCGTGACATTAACCGCCACGGTGGACGAAATATCACATTGTATGCTATCATCGACATGATCATCAGAATCCTCAGGTTCAGTTACTGGGATGTTACTGGGAAGTATGACATCATCTACACTGCCACTCACTTGCACTGCTTCACACTCCACTATATTTTTGGATACGGTACACTGGTCAGAATTCAAACTTGAGGCACCAATACTAATACTACAGTACCACCACCACTAACACTAACATCACCTGCTGGGAAAACATCAGCTCCTCCAACTATGAGTGAAGCTACTGATTGGTGTGTAAAAAACATTGCAGGAGAAATATCTTTCCTCACATCAGCAATGCACTTCTGCGTTTGCGTACTACCATGCCCACAGACTATCTTTCTGGCAGCAGTGCCGTGGCGAGAACCAGCTTTGCTTGCATGTCTCTTTGCGGGCATTTTGGGAGATCAACAACAATATTATAAACAAATTTAGATTTTGGTACATTCACTCTAATTGGGGGAATGCTGGATGTGAAGCCAAAAAAAACAACTGTGGCTTTAGCAACAGATAGAGACTGTCATGCAATGAAAACAACTTCAGTAACCAGTGGTGCTGATGAGCTCACAAACAATCCAATCTGGTAAAAAATTCCTTTCGCCGGTGGGGGTGGGGGGAGCACTGAATGCAGATTTTTATGGCAATACAAGCAGCAAAACAAAAAACAGATACCATGATCGCTGTACAAAATTAGGCAGCTGCAGTGGATAATAGGTTTACACTGTCTGTGGCACAATAAAAGTTGTATTTTCTGATGTCACACAACACCGCACACACACTCACACACACACACAGAACAGTTTGTCTACAATGGTGAATGAATAATGCATAGCAAATTGAAAAGTTCGGTAATATGCCACATATTGTAATGTAAACAACTGGAAATTATGAACTGCTGCACTAGATCCGCACAACACACAATCAGCAAGAAAGTGTCAACAATTACTGACAATATTACTGCGTGCACATTAACACAGCCACTTATATAACAAAAATATAACCAAAAAACAAAGAAATCACTATTTCTCCAACTTAAATCTACCTATACCACAGATACGTCCCTCCCCCAAAGCACACTTTCACTGTCTTTCACTACACACACTCAATGTTGTACATTAACAGTCAAAATCCACACAAAAACAAAAATGCTCGATGATATGAGCACAGGAGCATAGGAGTAGATTGTGGGGGGGCAGGTAAGCTGCCCCCCAGAGAAATTAGACCAGGACTTTTTGGAGCCCAGCCACCATTCTCGGTTATCATTTTTTTGTTTTTAATTTTGAATGGGTGAGGGCTGTGCCGGACTGCATGCACCTCTCCGGGGAGGGAGGGAGGGGCAGCATGGCACCATGTCTCTTAAACAAAAACTATCCCCTTTTCCGATTGGCTGCAAGCCTGCAACCATAGTAGCCTGCATGTTACAGCCAATCAGAGAGTGCTGCAAGCTGGCACCATCGCGTGAGCAGTACTCCGTTAGTGGCGTCATTTAGTTGTCTGTGTGCCTTCCATGAAGGACAAGCAGCAGCATCCATATAGTGTAGGGCTGAGGAGAGATAGCTATTCGAGGATGTCGAGCAGCAGTCGTTGGTTGTCTGTCAGGTGTCACCAGTGTCTCAGTCAGTCTAGTGTTCCCACCCTCCTCCTGTCCTGAACAGCCCAGTTTAAATATACCTCACCCGAGTCCTCTGACTACCTACTCTCTGTTTCTCAGTGCAGCCAGCTGTGCTGTGGGCAGTCCAGCTGCCACCTGAGCCTCCCATCCCGAGGCCTAGGAGGCCTACGGCCTGAGGCCTCTACCACAGGACAGACCAGGCAGAGGGCGAGTAGTACAATTACAGTGAGTCTGAGGCACTGCCAGAACATCTGCACCCAGCTCCTGTGTCCAGCAGGCCAGAAAAGATTTACTGTGTTGTCGGTGGGTCCCACACCACGCCCATTGCCCACCAGTTCCACGGTCCACGAGAAGGATTATTCAGGTCAGTGAACAGCCAGGCCCAGAACAGTGAAGAAGCCGGCGGTCATACAGGCTATAGCGACCCATGATCGACCACGTTCATCTGGTGTCAGAAAAATGAGTTACTGTCTCGTCAGGGATTAATCGGAAGAGAGCAGGACTGTTGGAGAGACTCGGCTACCTGACCTGCCTTCTGGCCTTGCTGTGCCCTGCAGCATGCTGCCTATCTGTGCCCTTACTGATTTGGTGAGTAACTGTGCTGCAAGCTGGTTGTTGGAAATTAATACCATTCACATCCCAGAAATGTGTCTTTTGGGGGGTCTTGGCCATGGCCATGTGTCTGGGGGTGGGTGGAAGGTTTGCTGTCAGCTTGTGTTTCTTTGGGTGGGAGGATTTGCTGGCTGTTGAGGCTGTCCATGTTGGTGGGGTGGGGGGGCCTATTTGTTTGGTATGGTGTGGACACTGGTCATGTTGGTGGGGTGGGGACACTCAGTTACTGGGCTACTGGTGTGGTGGAGTTTGTTGGGGAAACTCACTGGACGGTCTGTGTTTGGTGGGGCTGGGGGGATGGTCTGTTTTGTGGTGTTGGGGTCGAGGAGACAGTCTGTGTGTTTTGGGGCTGACTCACTGAGAGGATGGTCAGTGTTTGGTGCTGGGGGAGGGCCTGCTTTTGGTGGGGCTGGGGGACGATCAGTGTTTGGAGCTGGGGTGGTTAGTGTTTGGGACTGGGAGGGAGGTCAGTGTTTGGTGGGGATGGGGGGACAGTCTGTTTTCTATTCTGGGGTCTGGTGGGGTGGAGACACAGGCCATGGTGATGTGGGGACACTGGCTGTGATGGTGGGATGGTGACACTAGCCATTGTTTGGTGGACTTGGCTGGCCATTTGTCTGGGGGACTGTCCATGATGGTGGAAAAGGGGGACTGTCCATGTTTTCCTGCCGGGGTCTTGTGGGAGGGGACTATTTGTTGGTCAGGTGTCTGGGGGATCTTTCCATGTTGGCTTATGGGGAGTGAATGTGGTGATTGCTGATCAGGTGTCTAGGATGGACTATCAATGTTGTTGGGGAGGGAACTCTCCGTGTTTGCTAGCCAGGTGTTTGGGAGATTGTTCATGTTGGTGAGGCAGGGGAAAATTCTGTGTTTGCTAGCTGTGTGTCGGGGGACTATCCTAGGTGGGATATGGGGACAGGGACCGTCCATGTTTGCTGGCTGCCTGGGTGTCTGGTGGGACTGTCCTTGTCGGTTGGGGGCATTCTATGCTTGCTGGCCCGGTGTCTGGTGGGAGGGGGGAATGTTTGGGTGTCTGGGGGACTGTCCTTGTAGGTGGGGTGAAGGGGGGGACTGTCCATGTTTGCTGACTGGGTTTCTGGTGGACTGTCCATGTTGGTTAGGAGGGGGGGGACATTCTGTGCTTGCTGACTGGGTGTTAGCATATAAACATAAGTAAATGTTAAAACGTAATTTCCACCTCATCCTTTACCTGTCAAGGGATGTATCTCACTGACCTGTGCCCGCAGCTAGCATACAAACATTAGTAAATGTTGAAACATTATTTCCCCCTCATCCTTTACCTGGCTGTAAAAGTAATCTTTCACTTTTTTTGATTTCTCTGATCATCCACTGTGGAGGGGTGAAACAGACAGATTCCTTGGCCTTGCTGTCTCTGTCTTCATTGCCTGACAAACACAACCAAAGGGGTAGCTTTTTGTGTTCTCCCCGTACAGTGTTACAAGACTAGCAAATAAAATCTTGCACTAAAACATGCACCCTAAAGAAATTATTATACTACTACCTAGCTATTGTTATAGCGACTACTGACTGGTCATGATTTTTTTGGGGGGGTTGGAACACTGGTCGTGTGTGTGGGTGGGGTTGCGGACACTGCTGGTTGTGTGTGTGTGTGTGTGTGTGTGTGGTTGGGGACACTGCTGGTCGTGTGTGTGTTGGGGGTTGGGGACACTGCTGGTCGTGTGTGTGTGTGGTGTTGCGGACACTGGTCATTTGTGTGGGTGGGGTTGGGGATACAGACATTGTGTGGGTGTGGTGGGGGCACTGTTGTGTGGGTGGGTGGAGGCACTGGCATTGTGTTGGTGGGGCGGGGTTGTAATTGTATACCAGGCAAACTGTGCTGACCGGTAGCTCAACATCTCTCTTTCCAGACAAAGAAAGAACCATAAACAAAATGCAGTATAAAATGTGGTTTTATTTATTTTTGTGTGCCTGTGATGGGGAGGCACAGACCTGGATGCCTGGAGTGGATACCAGATAAATGGAGCTGGAAATGGTGTTGGTTGGGTGGGGTGGGGAGAGTGGCTGTGCTGGTGGGGTGGACACAGAGTGTGGAGAGTGGCTGTGCAAGTCCATCAGGGTGCAGAGAGTAGCTGAGCTAGCCAGTCTGGGTGGAGATAGTGGCCTTGCAGATCTGGGTTGGGGAGAGTGGGCTGTAGCTTTTTGCATGGACATTTAATTCACTGTTGCTTGCCGTGCCTTCTGCTGCCCTGTCAGCTTTGTGCTGCTGTGCTGAACAGGGCGGACTGGTACACATGCTGAAAAAAATGGTTCTGGCCACTGGTGATGGAAGAGGGAAGGGTGGACGGGCATACTGGCACAGAAATATTTTTTTCAACATGTATGCCAGTCTGCTGGGTCCATGCCATGCTTACCTCCCTCGTACAAGGGGCGTCTGAGCACTAAAGGTAAGTTTCTGTGTGAAAATTAGGAACTGTTGGAAAGTATGAAATCCTACAGTATAAAAATTGTGCATGTTTATGTAGTTTCACCTTACTGTGTGTTTCGACAAGATGTTCTGTGGTCTCTCCTCCTCATTTAGCACCCTGACCTGTGACCTAGCCATTCCCTCCCCACGGGCGGGGGGAAGGTCCATTGTTTTGTGGTCTTTTGGTGGTTTGTTGGGCATTGTAAAATGCATTGTTTCATTTACTGTGTTGTACTGCCTGGACCTGCTTTACCCTGCCTCTATCCTGAATGTAAACATGGTATAAAAAAAGTTCATCTTTTGGTGGTGTGTGTGTCTGTCTGTGTCTGTGTGTAGAAGAATAGACACATGCTTGGACAAAAAAAACTGTATTAAACCACATCAAACTGAAGCAACCATTTTTCATTTGTGCCCTTCAAAACTGTCAGATGAGACGATTTTGAAGTAGTCTGTGGGGGGGAAGCATCCACGGCAACCTGGGCTACCACAACGCCCACCACACACTGTGATAGGTGAAGCTAATAAAACCACCAACCAAGTACTTACCTTTCAGGGGTGGGTCCTGCAAGGCTGTGCACAGGTATCTGGAGTCGTTCTTCCAGCAAACTTCCTGTGGCATCTGTTCTCTTAGGTTATGCGATGCGACCACTTTTGTGCCAGGGCAGTCTGTGTTTGCTTGGATGGGGTTGTGTAACCCTGGACATGGACAGAGATGCGTATTCCTTAGGAGCCCATGGGGAGGAGAGTGGTAGGGGTTGTGGTGTGACCACACCATGCCCATGATCATCTTGAACAATTAGGGGATTTACATTGTTCTGTTGCACTGTCCCAGGTACATCAGCATGCTTGTTAGGAGCACCGCCTGAGGAATATCAGCAAGTCCCATGCTTATGTATGCAGTGCTTGCTTGCTTGAGAAGAGCATTATCCTCTTCGCTTACCTTACCTAACCAGATTCAGGCATGTGACATTGAATAATATGGGATGGGAGACCAATGAATTAACTTGGTTATAACAAAGAAAAGTGTTAACACTGGGTGCAAGTAAGCAATAATGCCCGATAGGGCGTGTGTCATGCTGGGATAACGTCACACCTCAGGTAGTTGGGCACGAGTGCATCCAGTACATAAGGCATGATGTTATCCTACCATGACACACACCCTGGAGGGCATTATTGCAATTGTACAATGGCGTGTTGTTATACAGAATTAAAAAAAATTATTTTAAAGATGTTTTATTTGGTGTGGAAAAATATTTTTCAGAGAAGATACAAAAAACCACACTAATGCTAACAGTCATCAAGAGGTTCACGGAGAGGCTGAGACTAGACCTGTGATGAATCGGATGTATTGGGATAACATCATGGGTCTAGCCCAAGACTGACCAATCAGAGGCCAGCATTCATTCTTGTCATTGTATAATCACATTTTTTATGTAATCTTTGTAAATAAGGGCTCATGCTGTGAGGATGCACATGCTGGGATGTTTCCTTACCATCCATGTTTATAGGTATAGTGGTGGCACAGCCATTTGCTGCACTTCCTTGAAACATGCTTTTGCTCTCCTCAAGGGTGGGAGGGCTAGCTCAAGCAGGCATTTCAAGAAGTTCAGGATCCACTATAAGGGCTGGACTTGGAAGGGTTATGTAAGCAGCAAAGGGGGGTGAGAGACTAGTGAGCTATCCACCTGGAGGTTTAGGTGGGGGCAAAATTAGGTCAAGACT
Source organism: Neoceratodus forsteri (assembly GCA_016271365.2). Taxonomy (NCBI): domain Eukaryota; kingdom Metazoa; phylum Chordata; order Ceratodontiformes; family Ceratodontidae; genus Neoceratodus; species Neoceratodus forsteri. The sequence continues at coordinate 453,270,750 of CM028131.1, forward strand.
GGTTTGAATTGAAGCTGAGGGGAGGTCCTGTCCTCTTGAGAAGGAAGTTAAGTTCCTTACATATTTTCAACTTACAAGTAAGTCCTCACTCCCAAGGCAGAAGAACGAAGAACTGAATACAAAACAGATCTCGGTCAGTTTTTCGACTCTGGTCTCAGGAGGAGTTGGGCCGAGAGCAGGCTGCAATAAAACTGGTGGGGTGGGGAAGTGCTCTGACTTGGCCTGGGCTGGTCCCTCCCAGGAGTTATTCAGCTGTGGTCTTAAATGTTTTTTGGGCATTATTTGATGCTGGTTGATTTGTTTGCATTACACAAGCCACCCACCCTCTTCACTGTCGTGATACACGAAAATCAGGACTTTTTTGTTACTTTGCCCCCCCTGTAAAAATAACAAACTACGCCCCTGCACAGGAGAGTTTCCTTCAATCGATGAACTAAAGTTTGAGCCCCAAAAAAATACACAAAAATGCTTTTTTTACAGCTTTTGAAAGGTTTCAATCACAGACAGCTCTCAGAGCACACCGTCTCCTACTGCTTCCTAAACATACTACCTCGAACTGAGGCTGTGCAGATCAATATAGAGCCCGTGTGATCTGAAATCCCATGAATCACTGCAAAATTTGCCTTTGGAGCTCAAAAACAAGGTGAAGTTAGGTGAAGTGCGTTGTTTTCAATGCACTTCGCCTTAAGATTTTGTTGGTGTAGTAGTCTGGGAAGGTGGAGTAACGCAAAGTCATTGTTTTCAATGGATTTTGCGTTACTCATTATAACACAAAGTACTCCACTTCGCGTTGTGGAGCACTCCGCGAATCCACCTTTACTCTGCAAATCACTTCACGGAGCGGATTGAGCCCAAATTGCCTACCACTAATGATGATGTTTTGCTGAATACAGTTGCAGATGTGGCGGATCCAGTCAGTGACCCCCAACAACCTGATCAGAATGACTCAGATTTTGAATCAGAACCACATAATATAGATATTGGCAGCAGTGAATTTTGTTTGGATCTGGATGATCCAGCCCTGGACGTGGACTGGATTCCATAGATTGAGGCCACCAAAATTGTAACTATTAAGAAACCAAATAGTAAGTGTGTGCTTGAGGTTGAGGAGAAGAAGAATTATGATGGTGATAATGCAGGGTAGCTAAAGTTATCTAGTGAGGGACTGTGACAGGTTTAGGGCCGAGATGGTGGTATGGGTTTTGGTGAGAGACTGAGATAACCAGTTGTGGTTAAAATCCCCTGTTACATACAATTCCCCCTTTGAGGTTAGAGAGGAGATTTGTGTGAGTAAGTCGGTAACAGAAGATGCTGGCATGCCAAGCCAGCAGTATACACCGGCTATGTAAATAGGGAGAGATCCAGTTGAACCAATAAAAGGTCATGGTCATTAGGTTCAGACTAGGCTAAAACTATGGAGAAGTGGAGTTCGGCCTTTACATAAATGACCACACCACCGCCTCTGCTAGCCCTGTCCTGGAGGGTCATAGTGTAACCAGGTATTGATACTGAGGGAACAGAGATATTTTTGTTTAGCCAGGTTTCAGACAGGATGAAGATATCAGGGGCATAGTGGGTCGCAAGTACCTGTAGGGAGTCGAGTTTGAGGGCTAGGCCTCTAATGTTTAGGTGCAAGAGGCGCAGGCCACGTGGGAGGGGGCTGCCACTGTTGTATGTGGACGAGTTTGGAGAGGGTCCAGGTGAATTTTACACATGATAGTAGGGTGCATGGTGCAATATCACTGTCAAGTATTGTTGCTGGCATGTACTCCCAGTGTGGACTGTGTGATGCAATGATACTCACACCACTGCTGACTAAAGTGCATTATGTACAGGAACTGTCCTAATAACCCTCATTTTTTCCCTGCAGTGTACTGTGCCTGATGGCATATTGTAGATACATGTTGTGGATCTGGAAGCATCTTGGACGGGGAAAACACAATGTCATATCAGCATGTGCAGTGTACCATATCTGAAGCCAGTTCCCATCACAGACCTACACAGGCTACAAACCAGCATAACACTGTCATGACAGACCTTGATGTAGAGACACACCTGTGAACTGGACATATGCTGAAGTATCTGACATGTGCAGACAAAGCACGTCTTATGTTTATTTGTTGGTGCCCAGCCTGAGTAGTGGGTGATGTGACACAAAGTGGTAATGCATACCATGAAGTTGACTACACAATAGGACACAGGTAGGACTGTCTGGGGTACATGACATTAGGTGTCTGGTACACTGTGCTGTTGTGCTGCCCCGCATCCCAGTGACACACATGGACTAATACTATGGGACACACTGCACACCATGACATCAGTGATGTACTGCACTGGTGAGGTCTGAATATGCTCACAAAGTGTACACCATCATAGCAGTATGTGATGGTGATATACATCATTGATGACAATATTGTGTGTGTTGCTGGGTAAAGGATATATGCAGAATCCAGCAGGTGCCACAGACATCTGCCTAGTGCAGTAATGGAATGCACAAGATGCATGTTTGTCCACAACAGACACCTCTGAAGATATTGGTCAGGATACCATGATGAATGTCCATGTTACTGTCCTATCCCATCCAACACAGACATGCCAGCTAGCATAGTGGCATAGATCAGCAATGGGTAACATGGATCATACATGGAACCTAAAAACAGGCCACAATAAGGCTGACAGTAAAACTCTGCAGCACGGTACCCACAACAACATACTGTCCACATCAGTCCCACCGTGTACTCATCTTCATGGGGAAATGTATATAGTACTTGTGAATGTTCCAGCATCTGTATTCAGATCACATTAGTAATCCCACTCTGCACTAATAGAGTGAGTAGTAAGGCACTGCACTGTGTGTGTGCACTGGATGTTGCATGTTGAACACTCAGCCATAATGTATGAAGCATAACAGTTGGACACCAATAGCCTTTATCATCTGTTAACTACCGTAATGATTTATGTTAATGATGACTGCAATGTAATGCCAGAAACATGGTGGCACCTATGTGCTACCTCACTAATATGTGCATGTGACCATCCTGTGACACAGCTGTGTATAACCACAGTTGTACACATCTGCAATCAGGCTGTCTGAGGGCTGAAAATCTGGGGCCTCGAGTGTGACACGTGTTGAGCTGCTCATTCTGACTACCACAGATGAACTAGACATGCAGACATATCCCAACAACCAGAATGCATGCACAGACCTGATATGAGCATCAATCACATGGATGGGACAGGCAACACAAACAGCATGCCTGCAGTCCCCACAATGTCCACACCACCATGCATAGCATGGCAGGACATGCAAACAGGTACAGTGTTGTACTACATACCAACAAAGTACACAGCATGGCTTGTGTCTGCATTGCCAACACTATATGAAATGTATGTGGTGTCATCGGAGAGAGGGCTGCGTGTCGTACACAGCTGCACACTGCCACACCAGTAGTGTTCCCAGTGTAGCTCAATGTGTGTGCCCATGTATGTGTGGAATAGCATGCACAGTACAGTACAGTACAGTCACTGGATGTACAGTACAGTACAGTCACTGGATGGAAGCACAACACCCTGTCAGTGACATGCACACAAGACTGTCACATAACATTTCGAAGGTGAACGTCATGTGCTGTGGTATTATGTGGTACAACACCTGTACATGTTAATTATTTTGGTTCTTTTATACAATATTTAATTGTGATATGCTTTTGTTAGTTTTTGAATGTATTAGATTTTTAAGGCTGGTACTCCTTGGAAATGAGTTTCTTACTCAATGGAATTTATCCTATTTTTGTTCATACTGTTATGAATAAGAATATCATTTTACTAAACTAAACATCAATATATGGCATTTAGTACTGTGTTCTCTATGGTGTACCCATGCATGGCTTCACCTGTGGCACGTGACACATGCTGATACAGTAATCAGGACATCTGCTAAGCATGCCTAAATGGTACGTGGCACTGTTCATGGCCCATATAATCATGAGGTATACAACTGCGTGATGCAGTGCCATGCTAAGCGGTGTCACCCACACTGCACATACATGGCACTGGCACAAAATGACCTGACTGTGAGATGTCTGGCAATGTACTGATGTTGTGAAGCCATCGGGACACACAAGACCCTCATCCAGTAATGACCACACAATCCTGAAATTGCATGTGACACTGACAGTTACGTGTCTGTAGCCACAACACACCCATTATGGAATATTGTTTCCTTTGTACACATGTAGTGTCAATGATACAATGCAATACAGATTATGTTTTATGCTATGGTTTGGTGTGACAAGCTGTATATCACCCACATAGTGGGAAATGTCATGCAAAAGATGGTAATGAGGTCTATTGCATTGATGTATTCCTTAGCTTCACCCTTGACACGGGTGCCTCTGCTGCTGCAAGCAGCCAGGTGGGCCCCTTCTGTCTGCTGGCTGCCTTCATCGCTGTACTGCCCGTTGATCACCAGACCGAAGCTTCACCCTTGACATGGGGGCCTCTGCTGCTGCAAGCAACCGGGCAGGCCCTTTCTGTCTGCTGGCTGCATTCCTTGCTGTACTGCCCACTGATCACCAGACCAAAGGTACACTGCTGAAACTTGAATTGCCAGAACCATCTGCTCTGCCTGCTGACAGGCTGCTGCAGTTCTTTAATTCTTTGCAACTGTTGTCCCTTCTGGACTTTAAGCTAATGTTACATACTGATTGTGGTACTGGTTAAGTCTCTCCAAATTGTCCTGTGAATACTAATTTAAACGTGAACCTAAGCCTGTTTACAGCAATTTTGCACTCCAAGGGTAGTTTGAAGTGCAAGTTCTTTTAGGCTGCAGGTTTGTTGATTTTAAAGCATTACAGCTCTCTTTGTTTTAAGGTCCAATGGTATTCTACCCTGAATCAGAAACAAAGTTTAAAGTGATACAGTTTTTTCTGTTTAGACCAGATTCCATTTGGGTCACAATTGTAAGCTTTGCCCTGCAAATAATCCAATTTCTCTTTCACTTTCTCCCTTCTGTCTCCTTGCTGCTTGAATTTTTGCCCACCCTCCATCCCGATCTCCAGCCTTTATTAAATACTCTCCCCCCCTCGGCACCGCCCTTAGGCAATCTTCATCCTCCTCTCTCACTAATATTGCAACTCCACTTAAAGATACAGAGTGCAGCTATTAGACCTAACACTTGTCCTCTCCACCCTTTAAAGACATCTTCCTGTTTTTGCCATCTGCTTGTCTATCAGCTTTGTTTAGCACCTGCACTGCTATCTACTTTACAGTTCCATACCTGAACTTCCTCCTTTGCTACCTTCATCATAGCCCCAATAATCTTCAAGTTGCCTTGGTCCCCCCTGCCCTAGCTAAAATGCCTTATTTTAACCTTTGTTTCATATCTTAAACTAGATCAACTGCCCCTGATTGGGCTCCCAGCGAGTGGCCATGGCTAATCCTGCCAGCCATACACACCTCCATCCTCCTGACCACCAGGACACCTTCAAAGCCAATTAAGAGTCCTGGCTGCTCCAGAGTAGCGCTGTGTGGCTCTGATAGGCCACCACCTGCTGGCACCCTCCTCTAATTGGACTGCTGCTCTCAGCTCAGCCACTGATTGGCCCTGCCTTTTCTCTGTTGGATTTTTAGTCTCTAGGCTTTGGCGCCCACTGCTTTGCAATAACTTTTGCCAAAAATTTGCACCCATCCCCACAACCACACCTCCTACCTTTATTAAATAGGCTTTGGCTCTACCCACTTGACCTTGGTATCCACCCTGCTTGAACCTCATTGGGCTCACTTACTTTGGATCCCCCACTGCTCCCTCTCCCTCTCCTTGCTTCACCTCCATGGGCTGGCTCTTGCCCTACTGACCCTCTCGGATATTCTCTACACATCCTCTAAGCACTATGACCCTGTCCCTTCTGCTTCTTCATCTCATTCTCTTTTGCTCCCTGCTACTGCTGTTTTTCCTGCCTGGAGCTAGATGCCCCCTCTTCCTCTAGGCTACAGGATTGACCTTATCTATGCCCACTCTGGTACTCTTCCAACTGAGCTTGTCTATACTCCCCCATTCTTCTCTGGAGATGGCTGGCAACACCCAAAGAACCATGATAGGGTGGTGTATGTTCACCTGTTCCCATTCTCAACACTGGCTCACTGACAGTTCACCTTCAGGGGTGGAGATTGACTTACCCAAGCTGGCAAGCCTTATAGATGTACTAGGACCAGGATTCTTAAACTAACTATAACCGCCTATCAAAGATATTACTTCTGTTACTGTTATGCTCGGGTAACATTGAGCTGAACCCTTGTCCTATCACTACCATTACATCCCCCTTCAGATGTTGCTTGTCTTAAAGGCATGAGTTTCTGGCATGTTAATGTCTGCAGCCTTCTAAAAAAGTTCTTCATGATTCAGGTGTGGGTCAGCCATACTCAGCCAGATGTTCTCGTAATCTCTGAATCTTGGCTTAGGCCAGCCTCTCAGGACAGGGAGATTAGTATTCCTTCCTACTAGTTATTCAGAATGGACAAGCCTACTAGTGGAGGTGGTGTGGTGGTATACATTAAGGAAATGTTTACAACATCCTGCCTGGATTCTACTTCTGTCAAAAATGAATTTGAGTGTTTCACCCTGAAGATGGATTTACCTACTTCCCTTACCCTCAGAGTGATTGGTTGGTATAGACTCCCATCTGCTGGTAAACTCCTTCTTACACATCTTGGCTCTATTATGGAGAAAGAGAACCTTCAAACTGTCATCCTAGGGGACTTTAATTTTGACTGGTTATCGAAGACTGCTTCACCCTTAAACACTTTCTGTGATTCCCGTGGGTTGGTGCAACTAATTCATGAACCCACACATCCAAACAAAAAGAACATGAGCAACAACACACTGCTGGATGGTTTCTTAGTTGATAAGCCACATCTCTTCTCACGTACTGGAACCTTCTTTGCTGATGTCGGTGTCAGGAGGTCTAAACCTCACTCTCAGGTTCTTGGCAATAATGGGCATGCAAGGAATCACAGATACATTGCTTAAGATTAATAAAGCTTGTTTATTACTACCAAAAGGATAATCACAGTTGTCCTAAGCAGTTCTTACCAAAAGGAACTGGGAGCCAGTGCTAACCATTCCCTATACTTCGAGGATTCTCCGTGTCTCTTTGGGTCTCCGAGGTAGAAGACGTAATGTCTTACATTATATAACTATGATAATTACCTTGGTTACTGTAAGATATAAACATTTCTAGTTACAGAGATGAGCCCTATTGGCTAAATTAGAGGTGGCTCCACAGTTCAAGATAATATTATACAATTTTGTAGTAGTCATCACTTTGTAAAGACAAAGAAGTACAGTTGTACATAGCCGTGTAATGATACAAATCATCAGAAGATGGCAATGCTGACTCATATAATAATCATTACAAGGACACAGATGTCCTAACATCTTGTAAGCAAGAAATGCAGTTATATATTAGAAAGTAAAGTGTATAACAATAATATGCATACATATCCTGACACCTACTCTTATACGGTAGATGCCCTTAGTCCTATATGTTAGTATAACATATGCCTAATTACTAGCTGTCTATGGTGTACTTCTGGGGGTACCAATAAGGGTGCAGGGACCTCATGTAACATTCCCCCCCTTGTTGCCTCTGAAGGGGTAACACAGCAAAAAGAAGGAATGGATAGGGAGTAAGGGTCATTTACAGACCTTACACGTGAGCCTTGTAAAGGAACTCCAGCTGCTCACGGTGCTGATGCAGTGTGCGCTGTAAGCAGCAAAGCATAATAATGAGAAAAAATATCAAAAATGCTTGTATAATAACAAAACCTTTAAAGATAATCTCTAACCAAGTGTTAGTAAGTGCACTGTTCATATCAGCATCATTAATAAGTGCAAGCTCAGCTTCATTAGCTTTTGTAATATTTTTGTTGATGTGGATGAAATGGGTGTCTTTCCTCTCTAAAAGTGATTTTAATGTCAGTGTGAGGGGATCAATGTGTACATTAAAGTAAGGTAAATACTCAGAGAGTGTAAGCAGATAATCAGGGTTACTATCAATAATGTCCATGTCCATAAGATGGATGGGAGTAATAACTGTGTGCCCAATAACTGACTTTTGATAGGGCACGAAACAGAAGTTTGGACTATCAATGGAACATGTTTGCATTCCATAAGTATAACTTTTAAAGTTTGTGATAATGCAGTACTTGCCATCTGAATTATATAGTGTTTTAACAGTAGGCAGTCTCCATTTTTGCAACTGTACTGGGCAGGTGTAGGTAGTCTTGGAAATCTGTGTTGACAGGCAGTGAACCTCCTCTCAATAAGACTGGTAGAGCTTCTCTGGAGCCAATGTTGAGTCCTGGTAGTCTGTGTCATTAGTGGTGATGTCATTGTCCATGGAAAAGGACCAATCAATACTGTCTGGGGAATAGCCACATACAGGTTTAATAACATCAAATACATCACAGCGACACAAATAAATATACCCTTTCTTCACACAGCAGTCTGTGTAGGGGGCGGCCCAGGCATCCAGGAGAGAATGGAAGACTAATAGAGGAGGTAAGTCAAGGCATTCTCTGTAGATGTCATTATTGAGATGCCCAATGGAGTGTACAGATGCCAGATTATCAAATAATGCTGTAGTGGGATCAAAATGTGGTAAAGAGACAGTAAAACCTCCCCTTCCCTCACCTCCATCACCTCCCTCACCTCTCCTCACTCCCTCACCTCCCCTCCCTCACTTCCCCTTACCTCCCCTCTCCTAGCAAGGGATCTCCAGCACTTACTAGTTCTTTTATCTCCCATAAACTCGGCCTTTCTTAATCTATTTCCTTCTCCTAGTGCACTCTCACTCCCTCTCCCCACCCTTATTTTCTCTTTTCCCTCTCTCCCTGCTTATTAGCAAAAAGGTACTAGCTTCTAATTAGTGGTGACAGCCTAGGATGGTCAACTTTACACTCCTGTAAACCATGATGGAATGTAGTTGTATGTAACTATGTCAGACCGTATGTATAGGCCTCCTTTGCCTACACCTGTTCATTGTTGCTACATTGTTGGCTACCATATCTGTAACTATGTTTTGTTTCTTTTGCTGTATTATATTGAATTAAAGTTCAGGACCACCTTGAAATTGAGCTTGTTCAATGGTGTTTTATGCCTGGTTAAATAAAGTTGATTGCTTGATTGATTGATTGAAAAGAAACACACATAGTATCCTTGATGGAACATTTCTTAGAAGTAAAACATGGACCAATGTTAGGGTGTCTGTTCACAAACCCAAATTCCTAGCTGTGGAAAGAGGAATACTGAGAGTTTACAGCATACTCATTGCAATACAGCTGGACGATTTACACTGAGGACAATACCATTTAGAGCTACGTCTATCATATAATATCAGGAATTCTTCTGGATTCTAGATCACAGAAAAGATTATTGATGGTAGTAATAATGTAAGAACCATGAGCTGAGCACAATATCTCATAGGCAATATGTTGTTTATCTGCTTCTTTATTGTTCTGTGCAATGAGAGCGTTATTATCTTTAGAATCTGTAAAGGCCTTAGCAATATCATGCATGTTGTGTACAGTGTATCTTTCTTCCTGACTAAGGCCATCCACACCATGCATTACTTATTTTTATTTATTTATTTAGTTTTTGTTGACCGGGTAAATGCACTAGACAAATCCTACCTATTTTCAGGCACGACCCGGGGGAGGGGGAATCTCCAGTTAGGGTGTCTGGTCACAATGGGATTATAATATCATTTACCAAACCAGTTTGGAATTTTTGTGAATGTGATTTGATGGCAGCAGTGTTGGCTTTGTTCCAAATAGACTGGTTGTACCAAAAAGACCTGTAACAGTGCCTGTGGCACCAGTGACATCAGAACTGTCAACTTCATGGGTGTTACGCTTATAACTTCGATCATCAGGAGTAGGTTTTCTTCTGAAATTGCCTCTATGTTCTGTGGTGTGTACCCCGGCAATAGGGTCTTGAGTATGAATTTGAACAGCTGCTAAGCTATCAAGTAACAAAGTACTATAAAACAATGAAGTATTAGTAGTCTGACACATACCAAATTCTTTCATATTACAGTAAGTCAAATTAAACAAAACAGGTATATGCATACATTTTAAGTTGTTAATAAGTGTACCAGGTAAGGCAGTGGCAGTTAAACCACTATGAGGGTCAGAGGTGTGTTTTAGACATTCCAAAAGCTGTTTATTAGTAGGGGGTAACACAGAAAGGTACATGGCAGCAGAGGCCATGTTGTGTACAGCACAACATTTCCTGGCAGAGTCTTTAGACAAGGAATTACAATATGAGGGATCAATTAAGGCAGTAATAGTGTATAAACAAGAATGTCTAAGAGCAGTTTGGAACAAGGACAGAGAACCATTTGGGGATAATTTTGTGTTTGGTCAACAATGGAAAGTTCCCTTGGAGAGCTTGGCCACAGGGATAATTCGTCCTTGTGATATGGTTTGACACTCAATTTGTAGGGTAGATTTATCAGGAGCAACAACCGAGGCAGTGAGGTAGGCATCTGAACCTTCCTGGACAGTAATCAAATTGTCTGGTATATTGATGGAAACTCCCTCTGGGGCAGATGTTGGCAGATCAAGGTGAGGAAGGAGGTGCTTTACCATGCCTTGGATGCAGGGGATAACTCCTGAGATGAGGACAAAATGGAACAAGATAGCCATGTTGTCAATGTATTTGAAAAGGAAAACTAAACATTAGTAAGTTAATACTATTCTGCCCAATGGGGTGGGGAAAAGTACTTATACTCCTTTATACAGTTTTAACTGGTTTGCATGTAACCATTTGTCAGCCAGTTTGTTATTTTGCATGAGTTTAACCTGATAGTCTGCCAGGCTGAGCTTGTTGACAATGGGGTAAGGGCTTTCCCACTTATTGGAGAAGGAGTGTGTGATATGTGCAAATTTGAGAACCATTACCTGATCCCCAACTTGCCAATCCACTTCTTGTGCGTGTTTGTCAAACTGTATTTTGTACTGTTGCTGGGCTTTGCCCATGCAGTTGGTAGCATACTAATGAGTGTATATGAGGTCTTGTCTGAGTTTTTCCACATATTGGTCTACAGACACAAAGTCTGCAGTAGGGGTGTGCAGGTCAAACTACAGGTGCTCAGGTAATCTCATCTGTCTACCAGTCATCACCTCAAAGGGTGCCAACTGAGTGGTGGCTGAGGGTGTACCCCTGATTGCCATAAGGAGTAATGGCAATAGGGAATCCCAAGTTTTGAGATTGTCCTTAATGAATCTGGAAAGCATTTGCTTAATCCATCTGTTGGCTCTCTCTACTTGACCTGAAGATTGTAGGTAGTAAGGTATGTGGAACTTCTGATGAACTCCAAGGAGTTCAAGTGCTTCTTTCACCAACTCACCTGTAAAACTGGTTCCCTTGTCTGAGTCTACCTTGAGAAGTAGGCCCCACCTGGATAAATTCTGTTCCACGAGGATTTTGGCAGTGGTTTTAACAGTGCACATCTTAGTGAGGAATGCTTCAACCCACGTAGAAAAGAAATCAGTGACCACAAGGACATACTTGCTGTTTCTGCTGGTATTGATCAAGGGACCAATAAAATCAATCTGTATGGCATGCCAAGGGCCAGAATGCCCTTGTGGTAGCAGCCTGGCACTTCATTTGGTAGGGAAGGGATTGTTTTGTGCACAAACAAGGCAATTGTCTATGTACTGTTTGAAATCCTTGGTGACAGCAGGCCACCAGGCGATGGTCTTGAGCCTTTGGAGTGTGTTTTTCACTCCCTGGTGTCCACTAGTGGGGGTGTCATGCACTTGGTGCAGAAATTTGGGCCTAAGATGATGAGGAACCACACACAACTTGGTGGGGGTGTCATCTGGTTGATACCAGATGAGCTTGTCATCAGGGAAAGATGCAACTTACCTTCATGTCTTCGGTAGGTGTTATGGGTAGGGAGATTCTTCTCAATACCCTTGTCAAGGAATTTGAACACATCTTTGAGCTCAGAGTCAGGGTGCTGGGCTGCTGACAGGTCCAAGGGGAAAAGGATTTAGGTTTCTTCCTGACTGCTGCAATGTGTACTGCCACTCTGGCCTCTGGATGATCCATCATTTAGGTGTTCCCCCTCGGGCCCCTTCCTTTGCAAGGGTGTCAGCATTGTCATTGAAGGCATGATAGGGATCATGAATGGAATGAGCTTTAACCTTGTGTACATAGAGTGTGTGTGCAAACTTTTGTGCCAGTGAATGAATTTATATTATCAGTTCCTTGTGTTTCATTGGGCTACTATCAGAGGAGAGGAAGGAGTTCTGCCAGAAAGGAAGAAATTCTGTAAGAGAACAACAAACCCAGTTAAAGTCTGTAAAGATGATGGTGTCCTCGGTTCCATGCTGGATGAACTCGAGGGCACAGGTCACTGTTGCCATTTCAGCATACTGTGATGATGCCACACTGCAACACTTAGAAATTTTAACAGTGTTACCATAAGGGTGAATAACCAATATGCCCATCCCTGCAATCTGTTCTCAATGGTAATAGGAAGCTGAGCCATCTGTAAAGACATGACACAATGAGGTGTTCTTGAGTAGTTGTGGTGTAGCAGGGAGGAAAGGACCTGGATCTGGAAGATCAGGGGGCTGCAGTGTACAGTCATGGGGTTCTCCTTGGAAAAGGAGCCATGCACCAGCATGGATGGCATTTTGGTTGGATGGACCTTGTTATCTCTATCCTGGAGAATAAGAGACCAGTGTGTCATTCTGGTGTTGGAGACTAATCCATCCTACACTCTATCTGATAGCAAAAAGGTAGTTGGGTATGGTTTGTGTTGATGATCTGAGGGGAGTACCCTATGATATTCAAAAAGTGCTTGACCACCCAGTAGGTAGCCAGAAGGTTATTTTGACAAAGTCTGTACTTCTGTTCCACTGTGGTCAAGAGTTGTGATGCATATGCAATGGGTCTTAGGGTGCTATGAACCTTCTGGGCCAGCATTGCTGACATAGCAATGTCAGAGGTGGCACACTCCAGATGGAATGGCAAAGCTGGATTGGGGTTGACCAGAGCTGGAGCTGAGGCCAAGGCCTGTTTCAGTGACATCACAGGTTGGGTATGAATAGGGTCCCAATTCCAGGACATGTCCTTTTCAATAATTCATACAGAGGAGCAGCCATCTGAGAAAAATCATAAATAAAATCTCTAGAATAGTTTACCATACCTAGAAACCTCCTATGAGTGGCCATGCTGGTAGGCAGTGGCAAGTCTTGCAATCCTTGTATCTTCTTCCAGGTAGGGCTTTGGCCTTGGTCAGTTATTCTCAAGCCCAGAAAGAGTACCTCTTTCTGACATAGTTGTGCTTTTGCAGGGTTACACTTGAGGCCTGCCCTCTGAATGAGGGTCAGTAGTTCATCCAAGAGATCCAGGTATTGGATCTCTTGTTTCTGTGTGGCTGTTGCCAACAACAGGTCATCCACATGCTGCAAGAGACAATGGGATGTAGAGAAACCCTCAAGGGCATCCATCGTGTGTAAATGGAACAAGGAGGAGCTGTTATGGAATCTCTGTGGTAAGCAAGTCCACATGTACTGCTGCTCTCAAAGATGAAGGCAAACTTATATTGACTCTTTGGGACCAATGGCAATGACCAGAAACCATTGGAGATGTCCAGGGCACTGAACCATTTTTGGTCAGGGGTCAATAGTCACAGCACATCAGGTGCAGATGTCACAGTTGGGGGCACAACTGGGGGTGATCTGGTTCAGTCTCCTGTAGTCAATAGAAAGTCTCCAGGCACTGTGGGTTTCTTCACAGGCCACACTGGGGAATTGGCAGTGGACACACATGTCCTGATTACACCTTGCTTGAGAAGTGATTTAATTTTTTCTCTAAGAGAGGGCAAGGCATCAGGTGGAAAGGGGTATTTCCGTTGCCTCTCATGTGCTGGGCCTGTCACTTCAATGACAGTGTGCATTCTGCCACTGTCATGCTTGTTGGTGGAAAATGCCTCCAGATGCATTTGTAGAATGAGGAGGAGCTTTGGGGAAAGCTTGTGATTCTTGAACAAATCTATGACGTTATACTCTTTGTTGTTCACAGAGATTGTTGCAACCACATGAGGGTCAGGGATCATGATGGTGGGATATCGTCCCTGGATCAATAACATGTTGGCCAAGTCTACCACACAGCCATGTGGTGCTAGGAAGTAAATTCTGATTATGCTTGGGTGATCATGCAATACCATCAACTGAAAGGTATGATAGGCCTTCAGGTGTCCCAGTGTCACAGGTAGTGGCTTGGAATGGTATGCATGCAACCTAGCACTGTCTACACCAGACTTGTTGGTCCTCCATCCAGTAGACCAAGGGGGTATGTCTGGGTGGTCATCATGTAATACAGACACAGCCACACCTGTATCCAATAGTACTGTCAGTAGGTGGCCCCCAACCTCATCCTTTGTGCAGGGGCTTCCATTTGTATCCAAGACCAGCTTGTTTACAATATGGACTGGGACCTGTAATTGTCAGTCTGTACCAGTGGAGGCATGGGGAGTCTTGTGGAAGAGAGTCTGGGCCTGGTTCCTGTGAACCACTTCACCATGCTATACTGATGCTATGTAGGGAGTCGCTTCCGGGTTCAGGCCTGTATGGACCGAAAAACCTGTACTTCTGGTGCCTCCGTGGCCTGTAGAGGCTTGCTCTCCCAGTTGTATGGTGGCAAGGGTCCAAATTGGAACAGTATCCACTACGGAACGCACTTGCCAAGAAGTTCCTGGAACTTCTGGTTCTCATCAGCTATTTCCCTTATGAAGGGCCTGATCTTTGTTGTTTACCCTTATTCTTATTTTTGTGGTAGTTCTGGTTCCCACCCCAGGGTTGTTGTTGTTGTTGGGCCTGCTGGGGGTGTTGGTTGTCTGTGGGGAAGGGCTGTTTTCTTGGGCCTGCTCTTCCACCATGTAGTGCATAGTGGCTTCTGGAGTAGTCTCCACTGCAGCTACTTTCTTGGAACCGGAGCCCAGATCATGGATGGAAAGCTGATAAACTCTCTCAGTTTTCCGAAGAATGTCGACAAACCTCTCCGTGGTGGGATAGGTGGTTGAAACATCGAAACATAGAATTTGATGGCAGATAAGGACCACTTGGCCCACCCAGTCTGCCCATTTCCCTACCTAATGGATAAACTGCAGATCCTAGTTAACCAGCAGCCTACTTCTTCCTACCCCCAACCCCTAGAATTGCCTTATGACTGTCCCATGCATGCTTGAATTCCACCACTGTTTTTGACTCCACAACCTCCTCTGGAAGGCCATTCCATGCATCCGCAACCCTCTCTGTGAAAAAATGCTTCCTTAAATTACCTCTGAGCTGCCATCCCTCTATCTTCAAATTGTGCCCCCTTTTTCTTGCACACCTCTTTTTTTGAAAGATGCTACCCTCTTGGACTTTGTTGATTCCCTTGAGGTACTTGAAAGTTTCTATCATGTCTCCCCTCTCCCTCCTTTCCTCGAGGCTATACATATTAAGCTCTACCTTTTCTCTTACTGCAGGGATCATGTTCCTAAGGAACAGGGTCTTATATTCGATAAGGTCTACATCTGCAGCTTTTTGTGCAAGTTGCTTCCCTGCTCGGTAAGCCATCCAGAGCCTCTCGTGGAAAGTCACTGGACTTTCTTTTGCATTCTGTTTTACATGGTATGTGAGCATCACTCCTGCTATACCTGGGCTGTGTGCAGAAATGAGCTCAGCTGCTACCTAGTCAAAGGTGGCGTGTCCGTCCTGACGGATGGTCAGGGCCGGCCTTAGATAGGTGCAAACTGTGCCCCTGCACCTTGGGGGCCCATACCTTTTTCTTGAGGAAGCAAAAATAATTAAAAACATTTAAAAATGCCAACATTTTGTTACAGATGAAAATGTTTACCAGCAAATCAAAGTGGAAGACAACTGGCTCTGCTACTGTTACAAAAGGTGGGGGCAGCTTTGCTGCAGTGGAAAAGATTAGGTTAATCAAGTACTAATGGTGTTAATGGCCATACTTTACACCTCCCAGGCTGACTGCTTTCACAAACAAAGGGCTATATTGACAAGAGAACTAGTTTGTAACCTGGACATGTAGCTGAAATAATGAATGATATGACAAAATGTGTTTCTAAAGTATGTGAGCACTCAAAATTGGGTTGATTTTAACATTGTTATACTAGCCCAGACACTAGTGCAAATTGTCCAGGGCTAATGCAGCTAACTTACTACTTTTCTTTCTTGACTAGTGCAGGTTTTCATGGCTGTTAATGAAGTTAAAAAAGTCCTCTTTAGCAGACTCTAGTCCTCATGCTAATCTCACTCAATATTCCAGATGGCCTGGTGTGGTTAACAGCTCATTAAAAGCTGCAATTATCTGGCAGGTGGATCCCACAAAAGACTCAATGTGAGTCATTATCACCCCACTGTTAGGACTTTAAGCTAGTGTCCAGGGTGTGATCAAGGGCAGAGTGCTGTTAAGTCACTAGCTTCCAGTTTTCTGAATGTGTCTTTGTCTAAAAATTTGTCCGATATTATTAAGATCAGTGCCCCTCATTTTCCCTACATTTTGAGTGTCTGCATCCAATATTTCAGTGACAAAATGCGAAGAGGTATACAGGGTTGCCTCTGCAGGTGGTGGGTTTTATCCCAACCTCACCATAACTTCCCTCTCCCTTCCAAATCTCTTAACTCTGTTCTTTCCCTGAATGCCACTGCAGACCAGACTCTGAAATGACCATCCACAGATCCATAGCTGCCATTACTGGCAAGTGTGGGGAGTTCCCAGCTCTTCTAAATGGACAATGCCAGCCATCACTATCTATACAATCCCACCCTTATCCCACCCCGCATGTCCTTTCATTCTAAAAACAAAACTTTGGATCATGTATGGTACAAAAATAAACTTTAATAAAATACATAATTTGAAAGCTTAAAATAGGTATTCCTGGGGTACAAAGATCATCTTATATAGCATTAGTTCTCACACTTTCTGATAGTGAGCCTCCCCCATGCCATGAAAAAGATTTTGAGCCTCCCTCAAATTTGGAAAAAAATCATGGGGCTCCCCACAGAAAAAAATAACTCCTACTTTGCACAGTTCACCAGGAATAAAGTGAAATTAATAAAGTTGACTGGGTATATTCTCTTTTTATTCAACATATTGCTCTCCACCCCAACCTGGCACCCCAGGTTATACTTGTCACTCCTTGTTTCTGACTCTTGGGCCCTTGTTACTCTGTTTCCTCTCTATCTGAAACAGCCAAACTTAGTCACTTCATCTCTCCCTCCCTTACCCTGTTGTTAAGCAACTTCCTGTATGCCTACCTCAGGTTACACCTGAAAACATGCATTGGATCTCTGTGCCTTTCCCAGTCACTAATTTATATATGAATACCTACTGTAAAAATGAGCATTGACTCAATGTGCCTTTCCAAGTTACTAATTTGTATATAAATACCTATTGTACAAATCAGCCTTGACTCCGCATGCCTTCCCCAGGCATCAATTTACATATGTACACCTATAAACAAGCTTTGAATCAATGGGGACTTCCTGGTCAAATATTTCTGCATAAGTAAAGAAATTCACCTGCAATTATCCATATTTAATTTGTTTTATCCTTTCACACAAAACAGCCAAAACAAAAATTTTAATACTGTACATTCTCAGACTTGACTGGGCCTCCCCTGGAACAATTTGGGGCCTCCCTTGGGAGGCTGGCCTCACCATTTGAAAGCCACTGCTATATAGAAATAGAGATAGTATAACATTATGCCTGTGTACTGTTTCCCCTGTGCTGATGAAAAGACAATGTTAGAGAAAAAGCTGTTATTGTTGGTGCAGAGAATATTAAAATCAATGCTTTTAAAAATAAAAATATCATCATTTTCTTTTCCCCAAGCCCGTTAGATTTGTGTAGCCCCCAACCCAAAGAAATCTTAGATATACTCCTGGCTCACTTGAGACAGTACACAAACTTCCAGAAGTGCAAGTCTCCAGTTGACTATAGGGTGAGGGCTGAGAGTGTCTTTCTCTGCCTGACTCTGTTCATTGCCTTGTGGGTGGTGGTGACAGTGTGGTGAGGTGCATGATGATGTCAGCTATTGTGTGTGTGCAGAGCTAGGACTGCTTGACTTAAACATTTACTGTTGTGATATCCACTGGTTTGGGGGTGTGTGTGCAGAAAGAGAAGAGGAAGAGAGGAGGCTGTGGTACAAAACAATGGAGGGGGGGCTTACTGTGTGTGATGGCATTGCAGTCTTTTTTCTGCTGGGGGAGCTGGAAGCAATGTGGGAGCAGAATAAATGTGCAATCAGAGTATTTCTTGGCTTGCATTGTTTCCTGTATAAGTGATCAAAATGTAGCATTATAATTGAGGGCTAGTGCAACCATCTGCGGGCTAGTGCAATTTTGAATCAACTTGCCTTGCTGGCTAGTGCAAAAAAAGAAAAAAAATTAAGGTTGACCCCTGCTCTCAATGGCTCAAAACATGACCAGCACAGAGCAAAATCAGATTTCCTGATAGGGACCCTGAAAATCTGATCAACAGGTAAAAAACCTGAAAGGTGGCAACCTTACAGGTGTCCTGTAATTTTATTTATTTTTTTACCAGGAGAGACACACTAAGCTGAAAGCCTGTTTACAGGTGCAATCTGGGAAGCACAAGGAAGTTAAGTGACTTACTCAGGTTCACACAGTATGCAAGTGGGAACTGTGGGATTCAAACCGAGGACTCCAGGTTTGCAGCTCAGAACCTTAAACCACTGCACTATACTGCCTTCTATGATAATCCTCTCTATTCTCTCTCATACCTCCAGAAAAGTTAAATTGTTTAACTTGTTTGCAAATCAGAGTGTCTGAGGTGTGAGTGTCCAGTGATGATGTCCCTGCCCTTACAGAAATGAATACGGCAGTAGTACCAAACTTACTTAAGTTCTGGCTCCAGGCTTCATTTCCAGTGGTGAAGTCAAATAATTCAATGCAGTCAATTGCACTAATTAAAAGATGCTGGTTAAACTAGCAGACCTGCTACTGCTTTATTAATACAGGACATGAGGGTTAGTTATGTGTAAATGTTGGATGTGTGTGGGGGGGCCCACAGGGAATAGAGTGGGGGGCCTCGGCAGAGGGCTGCATGGGGACCTAGAATGATTAAGGCTGGCCCTGTGGATGGTATCGGGGAGTTTTTTGCCCACAGTCCAGGATCAATGGTCTGGCATAGGATCTGGACCTGGTAGTCTGCAGTGAGACTAAGTATTTCACATTTAGCATACACCTTTTCCAAGTGGCAACTGAGGTTGTCAGATGGGCTCATCCGACCAATGCTGTCAGCTATTTGCTGAACAGAATAGGCCATTTGTAGGGGATTATTGTGCCGATCAGACAGAGATAGGTTGCCTCGGGCACCATCCAGGGTTGCCTGGGTCATGGCTGTTGCCACTGACCAAACCATGCCATCCTGTGTCCCATGTCTCATGTAGAAGCTGATTAATTTGGGTCTTGATAACCCATTTATTTCTTTCAGAGATGGGCACAGTGCTCACTGCAATTTCGATCATCATCTCTGTCTCCTGCCTGTCTTCCACATTAATAACTGCTACCATTGGTGCTGTTGGGACTAGGCCTGGGCCTGCTCCCCCCTATCATGGGGGTCACCATGTAGGCATCACCCATGATGTGTGTCATGACATCGATGACGTATGGCATGAGTGGCATGTGACGTGTGTCTGCCATGTTGTGAATGGTGGGATGGGGTTTCTGGGCCATAGTAGGGGTGTGACTGGGCATTGTACTGAGAGATGTTGCCATCTGATACCTCCCCCTCAGATGACATTGTCAAGGCAGGGGCTACGCCTCCCATTGCCTTGACATGTGTAGCCAACACCTCTTGCTGATGGCGCAGTTTTGCCATCTTGGATTCACATTCTGCATGATTCACATTTGTAACATTCACTTCCACCTCATCCTGCATCTGTTTTTGTAACACTCTATACATGGTCTTCAATTCATGATTGTCCCTAGTAGCCACTTCTAAGTCATTACGTACCTGGTTTATCTCTTCCTGTATCTTTCCCAACTCTTCACTCAATTGTTCATTCGTTCTACTTAACAAGTCATTCATTTGCAAAACTTGACCCTTATCCTGTCTCAAATTTTCACACTCCTGCTTCAACATACAATGTTCTTGCTTGCTTACCTATGCAGAATGATGCAAAAGGGAATCCTTTTCATTTTGCAGTGTTTGGAGTTCAGACTCCAAATCCTGCTCATGTCTCATGCATTCAGTTTCCTGCAACCCCACCTCCTGCTTAAGAGATGAGATTTGCAGTTCAAGCATTTGAAACCTCACTTCGGAGGCTTCCAAAGCAGCAGAAAGAGCCGTGACCAACAGCCCTTTAGTTTCTTGCTTTCTGGCTATTTGTCTTGTCACTGTGTACTGGGTTGAAATCCCCAGTATAGGGTTGCAGGATTGACTTGCGTCCTGCATGAAGTCAGCCCATCCTCCATGGGACACAAGGAAGTTTGAAACATTGAGTCCCAGTTCTGCGCAGATATTTGATACAGTGGCCATTGTGTGGGAGGGAACAAAAAGATCAAACCATGAAAAGGTTCTGTGCTGTGTATCGATCCACAGCAGGTGCACTTGTTCACAGTCGGGGTACTGTGCACTTGTAATCTTGCAATTAAAAACTGCCTTGGAGTGGGTTGATTCAGCATCAACCACACCCAGAAAGCAGCCAGACTTTGCAAGTTATTACAAAGTGGTCATAAAATGAGAGGGGTGATGTGGGAATGCACACCTACAGTCCCCATTGGGAAGGGAAAAGTTTTAAGCAACAAGTGAAACTTTGCAAACACCATATATTGCCTGCATGAGGTCGTTAATTGTCAGGAGATCTAAATCTCACTCTGAGGTTGTTAGCAACAATGGGCATGCAAAGAATCACAGACACATTGCATAAGAGTAATAAAGCTCGTTTATTACTACCAAAAGTATAATCACAGTTGCCCTAAGCAGTTCTTACCAAAAGGAACTGGGAGCCAGTGCTAAGCTTTCCCTATATCTTGAGGATTCTCAGTGTCTCTTGGGGTCTCCGAGGTAGAAGACGTAATGTCTTACATTATATAACTATGATAATTACCATGGTTACTGTAAGATATAAACATTTCTAGTTACAGAGATGAGCCCTATTGGCTAAATTAGAGGTGGCTCCACAGTCCAAGATAATATTATGCAATTTTGTAGTAGTCATCACTTTGTAAAGACAAAGAAGTACAGTGGTACATAGCTGTGTAATGATACAGATCATCAGAGGATGGCAATGCTGACTCATATATCATAATCATTACAAGAACACAGCCCTTAGCCCTTAGCTCTATATGTTAGTATAACATATGCCTAATTACTAGCTGTCTATGGTGTACCTCTGGGGGTAACAATAAGGGTGCAGGGACCTCGTGTAACATCAGTGACCATTGCTTCATTGCTGCGGTCAGATCACTGCATCATAGAGGACCTCCAGTTAAATTTCTTATGAAAAGATCCCATCATAACTTTAAAGTGGCTGCCTATGTCTATGAGTTGGAACACTCACCACGTTGACATGACTTCTACTTAGCTAAGACAGTTAACTCGGCATATGATATTTTCCATGATATACTTGCTGGCGCCCTAAATATTATGCCTCTATGGCAAAATCTGTGTAAAAAAACAAAACATGTTATTGGTTCTCTGTTGAGCTGAAAGCTGCATTTCTTGGTAGGGATAAGTTGTGGAAAAATGCTTGCTGGCCTAAGCTTGACTCAAACGGGTGTCAATTCAGAAGGGCACCCAATGTTTGTACAAAAATGGTCATGGATGCTAAGATAGCATTTTATCTTACTGAACTGGATTCTGCAGCAAAGTGCTCCTTCAAATTCTAGAGGACAATCAAGGCCATGTCCGGATATACACCTGGTAATTTCTTGCCACCTAAGATTACAACTGGGAGTACTACTATTAATGATAAACCAGGAATCCTACATGCATTTAACAGTCATTTTAGCTGGTCTAGCTTTCGAAAATTCCCCTGCATCCCTGGCCTGCACCCAATTAAGTGTCCCATGCTCAGACTCTCCTGCCCTGGTACCTGGATTTTTGTTCCACCCGGTCTCTCTGAAAGAGGCTGAAGACCTCTTGTTCCAGTTGGATATTAAGAAAAGTGCTGGTGCTGACTCTTTGGATCCTTATTTCCTTAAAATCATCTATCAAGTCCTAGCTGTTTCTATCACCCACTTATTTAACTTATCATTGTCCCAAGGGCTTATTCCCCAGATTGCAGTGTCAGTGGCTCAGTAGGCAGCACACTCGCCCCTGAGGCCAGGAGATCAGAGGGCTGTGGGTTCAGTTCCCACATCTGGCACTTGGGTTAATATCCCAGTACTGACACTGTAATGCAGCATAAGAGGGGTGCTGCATTTCTGAGGTGCCGTCTTTTCGGATGAGACGTTAAACCGAGGTCCCATCTGCCTGGACTGGTGGTAGTTCAGGTGGATGTTAAAGATCCCATGGCACTTATTGAAAAGAGTAGGGGTGTTTTTATTTGCAAAAAATAAACATAGAATACAACACGTTTTCACAGAAATCAAATAATAGCCAAAAAGACTACAACACTATATCCATTTAACTTCTTAGATCCACTTCTTGAACACCTGCTATCAAACTGTTTTTCACATTTATTCTTGCTTCTTCAGTTTCTTTATTTATACTTAATAAAATGAAAAAACCCTTTCCATAATTTCTTTAGTAATCCTGGGGATACTCTTAACATATCAGAGGCAAAAATGTTCTCCAACTCTTTAACAATTAGCCTACTAATGCAAACATATGACATTTTCTTTTGATATATAACCCATTGTATTCTGGCTTGCCACAGGAAGTATTTGAGACATCCCAAAATAAAGTCAAAGTCCCTTATGCAATCCGAATGAACCCACTGGAGACACTCCTAAAGCTAAGAATTCATATGTCATATTTTTCAGCCATGTCAGGTTCCATACATCTGCTAAAAAACCCACAATCCTGAAGCATAGGAACAATCTAGTAAAATGGACCATGGATTCCTCCTTATTAATGCATTCAAGGTAAGGGCATAACCTTTCCTGTAAGACTTTATATTTCATTCCCCTAACATTCAGTCTTCCATAGAAAATTAACCACTGTACCTCCCATTGATTTTTGGGCAACCTAGGATTATTCAATTGAGCCACTACGATGGGGTTCAAAGTTAATGGGCAGTTTTTAAATTCGGCTCTTGTGGGTATAGTTTTCCATTAGATGGTGATACAAGTCCCTTGTACTATATGTGAGTGCTACTGTCTTCTGTATTTCCATTTATATAATTTTTGTGCCGTTGGCCGAAAGTGCTCTGGAATATGTAGATATTTATTAAGTTTAGGGGCTAAAGAAGTCCAACACTTAAAGTATTTCCCCATAATTATTAAATTCCATGAATTTTCAGATCTGGATTCCGATATCAACCCTTCTTTCAAGGAGTTGGTAATAAAGAAAACATGGGCGTATACCACTGGGTCTATCATTCCTAAACCCCCCTGTTTTATTGTTAGGTAAGTAAAACTTCTTTTAACCGGGTTTAGATGGTTACCCCAAAGCATCTGAAAAAAGATGCTATATAACTTGGTTTCAAATTCTGTTGGTAGTGGAAATATCATTGCCACAAATTGAATAATGGGCAAAAGGAATTGTTTAATTATTTGAACTCTTTTAATTTTAGACAAATGCCATTGCTTCCATCTAGAAACTTTATTTTCAACACTCCTAAGTATCCTCTGCCAATTATCATTAGGAACATTCTGAGGACCAAAGTTAATGCCCAAAATTCGAAGCAGGTCTCTAGAAAAATGAATTTTCTCCAGCCATTGTTCCAAAATCCCACACCCCCCAATAATCAGTCCTTTTGTTTTATTTATGTTTATTTTTGCGTTAGACACTGTAGTAAATTCCTCAAATGCTCTCATAAACCCCGTAACTGATGAACAGTCCTCCAAATATATAACCAAATCATCAGCATAAGCTTGAATATGTAGCTGTGCTAGACTGTTTTCTCTATATTGTATCCCCTTCCATTTCTTTGCCTCCAATGCAGTTCGTAAAAGGGATCAATAGCAAATGTATATAAAAGGGGCTTAAGGGCACCCTTGCGAACCCGTGGTTAAGGGAAATCCAGCAACCGTTCAGCCTCTCACAAAAGGAAAAACCATCCCACTCTGGTACAATTGCTCAATTAAATTTGTCAGCTTAACCTGCACCCATAATGCTTCAAAGTTTTAAAAAGAAATGGCAAATGGACCCTGTCAAATGCTTTATCCAGATCAGCTGCTACTAAACAACCTGTTAATCCCATCTCATTGAAATAGTCAATTACATCTCTTATCTGCATGATGGCAGATTGAATTCTTCTCCCTGGCAAGCCACAATATTGATTCGGCGAAATCACTTCCCCTGCGTGATGTTTAAGCCTTTCATTCAATATTTTGGCAAAGATTTTATAGTCAGTATTTAATAGGGTGATTGGTCTCCAATTCCCCATATCTTGCCTGTCACCTGATTTAAAAATATAAGTTAATAAACCTTCTGAAAAGGAGGGGTAGATGTGATTCTTGTCTAGAAAATCTTGAAATAATAGGCCCAGGCATTGACTTAGTTCATCCGAAAACTGTTTAAACAAGTTATTTGTGAGACCATCTAGACCAGGTGAAATATTTAATTTTAGAGACCTGATAGTTTCCATAATTTCTTTCTGGGAGATAGTATCCCATTCTGCTTCCTTGTTATGCCTTATACATGATACGGAATCTTATTTAAATAATCCTCTATCTCTGTTATAGAAATAGTTTTTTAGGATTAAGGAACCAAAATGTTCCTAATTACCTCTCTTAATTCCTGCTCTGAAGTTACTACACCCCCATCAGATCTTTTTTAGCTCCTCCAAACCCATTGAATCTCTAAGTTCTTTGCACATCTGAAAGGGGTCCCAAGAGGTGATTTCTTTACTCCATTAAGTAATATGGCCTGCATTGTTTTACTTCTGTCATACTGATATTCTTTCATAGCATCTTTTAATAAGGAGATTTGATCTGAGTAATCCCACCTAGATGTGTAAGCTAAGGATAAAATTCTCTGAAGTTGCTGTCTCAAACTTAGATAGCGCAGAAATTTTTCATTTTTAATTTTCCTCCCAGTATTTTTGAACAGGTTACGTAGATCTGCTTTTGTGTCTAACCACCATATACATATATCTGTGTATAAAAAAGCTACTGACCTAGCCTTCAATAGGTTTCTTATCCTAATCTGGATAAAATTTAGTTCTAGCACTGAATTATTAAGCTTCCATCTTATGTGTCTTATTTCTGTCATCTCTGGAAGGAAAAAGGTGCTTACCAAAAATGAATGATCTGAAAATTCACAGGGAAAAATTTGGAATGAGTTTATGTGAATGTTTGAAGAAACAAACATATGGTCGATGAGAGAAAAAGATTTCCCTTTTTGAAAAGAAAACTTATTCTTAAGATTTAAAGAGGTATTACAACTCACTAAACCTGCATCTCTAAGGATTTTACCTAAAGCGTTAGTATCGCAGTAGGTTTTCTTGCCACTTTGTTTACCATGTATAAGATCTGGAACTGTGCAGTTAAAGTCCCTCCCATAAAACTCTGACCGTCGTGAATAAAAAGGCTGCACCAGTGTTAGGCAGTTCACCCTACCTGATTTAGTTTGAGGATTGTAGATATTAATGAAACGAAAACAAAACCCACACCATTTCCCATCCAAAATCAAAACTCTCCCTGGTACCAAGTCTATCAGATTATGCAACTGAAATGAAAAAGAGCTGAATAAAATCCCCACTCCATCCGCAACATCCTCCCCAAAAGACCAATAGGATGGGCCCCACAGCCAATCTTTTTTAAATGCTAACCTTTGGTCAATGGTGGACATCCATGTCTCCTGTAAAAACCAGACTGACAAAGGAAAATCATGTATAAAATTAAACACAGCTAGCCGTTTAGCTTTATTTAATAAGCTATGAGTGTTTAATGAACCCCAGGAGCACACCATAGTCCTTCATGATGGTCAATACCCTTCATTTTTTCCTTTTTTTCTTTTTTTTATCCTTATAGTTGTCTAGTATCTGAGATTTGGTTGAAATAGTGGATTTTGGGAGTCTGATTCGTCCCCTTCTGTCTTACCCCAAGATGTAAACAGAGCCGCATAAGTATTGCTAGTCTCCATCTGGCAATCTGGGGGCTTTAGCATGCAGATTTCTTTGCTGATCTGCGCTTGGAACGCGGTACAAAGTATCCTCTGACTTTTTTACCATTTCTGTTTTCCCTACTTTCTCATCAGAAAAACATACGGGGGGAATGTTTAAGATATTCAGAGGACCCATTCCATCCTTTTTAAGTGTCCTTTTGCTAACATCAGTACCCTGCTTATTTCTTTGATTTTCAGGAAACACTTTTTCCCCTGTTACCACCATTTTTGAAACCAAGCTAGTTTTCCTTTCTGTTGTACCTCTGACCTCAGGGAGTTGTACCACAGAACTAGGAACAGAAATGGAACCCTCCTGCAAGGGGGTGGATAGAACCACAGCTTCTTGTGCTTTCTGTATATAAGACTCAGAACCAGAACTATGTGACAAATTATGTGGCCCAGGGCAGAATTTAAGCACATGACCTTTGCCTCACATAAATCGCAGAAGATGGATTACTACAAAACATAGTTCATGTGTCCTACCTCCCCACAATTATCGCATCTGGGTTGGTCACAAGCGCTAGACAGGTGAGTCTTTGCTCCACATTTATAGCAGGCACGAGGCTGTCCACTGTAAAGCACACTCCTCTGTCCTTTCCTAACAAAAAGAGTTTGGAATGTGCTCAATTCCTGCTTCATTTTGCTTAAGCTTAACTTTATATTTCCACCCTCCGTCAAAATTGTTCTGAGTCTAAAATAGGATCAGGTTCACTTAAAACATCACACCTTTTTTTTAGCCAGAATGTAATATCTTCTACCCAGACCCCTTCATTCCGAAACATTATAGTGACAAATTTAGTCAAGGGCTTTGACAATGGTATCACAATAAAGGGGGTCCATGTTGGGGAAAATTTTACTTGCCCATAGTGTAACCAGAAAAGGTCAAGTGCTTGTTGAGACCTAAAGCTGATATCAAAATTATCTTCACCCGAAATGTGTATAAATGCATAAACATCCTTAGGAGAAAAATGCAAAGAATCTTTCAGTAAAACTTTCCCTACGTAATGTCTGTCGGGTCTGACTTCCAATCCCCCTTTATACCGTAAACGCACTGCATTCCTCCTTGGAGCAGCTTCTCTTCGTGCATTGGAAAAGAGCTCCGACAGCAAAGGCTTTTTATCTGGTTCCTTTTGGGGGTACTAACAATTCCACTGCAGGTTTAGGTAAGGCCTTATGAGACACAGCAGCCTCAGCTGAATCACTCAAGTTATTCAGGTTACCTGCAGTACCTAAAAACATACACTCCTCTACCTTCTTATCTGTACCTGAAACATTTTCCTGCAGTTGCACCTTTGGAGCCCACTCAGAGAATCCTGAGAAAGGATGACTCGGGCTCCAAGTGGGGTCAGGAATCCATCCACCTGATTCCAACAGAGACCAACCTGCCCCACTTAGAGCTTTTTCTGGCGTCCAGTCTTTTTGCCCCTCATTATTTATAATAGACGCTGCTTTATTACCTAAACCTAATGCATTTGGCATGGGAATTACATTTTTCCTTGTGTGCCCCTCAGAAAAAGAAAATTCTGTAACCCCTAATTGCGAACCTACATTAGACTGGTAAACCACATTTTTATTTGCCTCTACTGCATCCCCCTGCTTCATATTATTATTCAACACAAAACCTTTTATTTTATCCATAGGGACAGCAAAGTCAGTAAAATCCATAGGCAAAGTGGTACAGCTCTTTTCAGCATTAGTTGAAATAATGTCCTGTTCCTCCTTCCTTTGTGCAGGCTGAAAAGACAGGCTACAGTTTTTTTTGAGGCTTTCAGGCATCCCAGACTTTTCTTCTTTTAAATCCTCCCGACTATATTGCAGAGCGGCTTCAGAGCTCCGTCATTCATAGCGCTATTTTCTGTCATTAAAAGCGAGATCTGAGCTCCGTTTTACACCCGAAACAGTAGCAGTGTTAATTTTGGAAAGCGAGCTTGGCTGCAAGACGACAGGCAATTCTACCTGTTTGGACAACTTTACAGTCATTTCTGGAGCTAGAACAGGCAAATTCGCGTGTTGGGAAAATAAAAAGTACCTGTTTGAATTTGGCGCCTTTACCGGGGCACAGTTCCATTGGACAGCCGCCAGCTCACAGACTCTCCCAATCTCTTCCTTCTTCTTCTTGCTCCATGACCACCTCTGGTTGCCTTGTTTCCACCATTTTTCATCCATCCTTGTATTGCCATTGCAAATCGCAGGTTCCAGGTTCAAATCCTGCTGCAGCAAATAAGAATTCACAACCCAGTTGTAATCTTGTGCTCAGAGCCACTCTCTTCCTCAAGATCTGCAGATGCCTTTACAGGCAACCTCTGGCTGTAGTTCTTCAGTAAATTCCTTAGTAAGCTCCCCTGAAGATTCTCCTTTCGAGAGCTTAAATTCTGAAATAAATTCAGCCGAAACACCGGCTGCAGCCTCTAACATGAAAATAGTAGAAGACGAGGCTCTCTCTCCTACCAAGCAGACATCCTCCTCCTCCTCCGCCATCTTGGTCCCACCAGAAAATGGGTCCCCCCTGCTCACAGGAAGCAGGAAGTAGGGGAATTTCCCCGGTGTCCTGGCCAAAATTTCCCTCATTCACTAAAAAAAAAATACCACCAACAGCTTAATCTGGTTTAAGGTCAATTGGCATTCATCTGTATCCCCCTCCCCCGGGTCGTGCCTGAAAATAGGCAGGATTTGACTAGTGCACTTACCCGGTCAACAAAAGCTAAATAAATAAATAAAAATAATAAATAAAGATCTGGAAAATTGTTCATGTCATCCCCGTGTTTAAATCAGGGGATTCCAGAGACCTTAACAATTATAGACCAATTTCCCTCCTCCCAACTTTGTCAAAACTTCTGGAAAAGATTGTCAGCAGCCAACTAAGGGACTGCCTCAAAACTAATAACCTACAAAACCCTATGCAATCTGACTTTAGAACTAAACATAACACTATTTCAGCCCTTGCCAAAGTAACAAATGATTGGTACCAATAACTGGACAGCAGAAACATTGTGCTGTATTTCTAGACCTTAGTAAGGATTTTGATACAGTGGATCATAGTCTGCTTCTCTCTTCTCTGAAGAGTATAGGCCTGGACTCAGTTTCTTTGCATTGGCTCACTGAGTACCTTGCAGGATGGCATCAACAAATTAAGGCTGAGGGTGAGCTATCCCCACTCAAACCTCTACTGAGGGGAGCACCACAAGGATCCATACTTGGTCCCTTACTATTCGCTACATATGTTAATAATAATATTGATGAGAATATTAACAAGGCCAACATTCACCTGTTTGCTGATGACTAGTGGTGGGCGAAGTGGACTCAATCCGCTACGCGAAGCAATTCACGGAGCAAAGGCAGATTCGCAGAGTGCTCCACAATGCGAAGCGGAGTACTTTGTGTTATAATGAGGAACACGAAGTCCATTACAAACACTGACTTCACATTACTCCGCCTTCCCAGACCACTACTCTTCCAATTTTAAGGTGAAGTGCATTGATGGCAGTTCACTTCACCTCACTTTGCCTTGTTTTTTGAGCTCCAAAGGTGAATTTTGCAGTGATTCATGGGATTTCAGGTCACATGGGCTTTATATTGATCTGCACAGCCTCAGTTCGGGGTAGTATGAGTAGGAAGGAGTAGGAGACAGTTTGCTCTGATAGCTGTCTGTAATAGAAATCTTGTAAAAGCTTTTCAAAAAGCATTTTTGCTTTTTTTTTGGGATCCAACTTTAGTTCATCGATTGTAGGAAACCTTCCTGTGCTCATATCATCAAGCGTTTTTGTTTGTGTGTGGATTTTGAATGTTAATTTACAACATTGAGTGTGTGTGGAGAAAGACAGTGAAAGTGTGCTGTGGGGGAGGGGTGTACCTGTGGTGTAGGTAGATTTAAGTTGGAAAAATAGTGATTTCTTTGTTTTTTGGTTTTATTTTTGTGATATAACTGACTGTGTTAATGTACACACAGAAATATTATCAGTAATAGTACAAATGTTCTTGCTGTTTGTTGTGTGGATGTGGTGCAGCAGTTCATAAGATCAGGCTGTTTAAATTACAAATTTACATTACGTGACAGTACACTGAACTTTTGCATTTGCATCACATTCCTCATTCAGCATTGTACACAAACTGTTCTGTGTTGTGTGAGTATGGGTGCAGTGTTGCGTGCATCAAATAATGCACCTTTTATTGTGACACAGACTAGTGTAATTGCCACTAAGTGCAGCAGTGTGAACCTGCTATCCACTGCAGCTGCCTGATTTTTTACTGCAATTGTGTTGTCTGTTCTTAGTTTTACTGCTTGTAGTGCCGTAAAAATCAGCACTCTCTGTATTCAGTGCCCCCCCCATGTTTAAAAGATATTTTTTACCAGACTAGATTGTTTTTGTGACCCCATCAGCACCACTGGTTACTGAAGTTGTGTTAATTCTATGATAGTCTCAGAGTAGTCTGTTATCTGTTGTTGAAGCCACAGTTGTTTATTTAGCTTCACATCCAGCCAGTGTCCCTCCAATCAGAAAGTGAACATATCAAAATCTGAATTTGGTAATAATATTTGTGGTTGATCCCCCAAAATGCCTGCAAAGAGACGTGCAAGCAAAGCTGTTTCTCATCATGGCAATGTTGGCAGTAAGATGGTCTGTGGGCGTGGTAGTAGTACACAGACGCAGAAGTGCATTGCTGATGTGAGGAAAGGTATTTATCCTGCAATGTTTTTTACAGCCAAATCATTAGCTTTAGTTTCACTCATAGTTGGAGGAGATGATGTTTTCCTAGCCGGTGGTGTTAGTGTTACTGGTGTTAGTGGTGGCGAAGGTAGTATTAGTAGTGTTGCATCAAGTTCTAATTCCAACCAGTGTACCGTATCCAAACATATTCAGTGTGAAGCAGTGCAAGTGAGTGGCAGCATAGATGATGTCATACTTCCCAGTAACATCCCAGTAAGTGAACCTGAGGATTCTGATGATCATGTCAACTATAGCATACAATGTGATATTCCGTCCACTGTGGCACTTAACGTCACGCACTTTCCATGCAGTGATTCACAGTGTGGTGAAAAAATATCAGGTGATGGTGGTGTAGATGCTGATGATGAATGTGACGATGATGATGATGATGTTGCTGTTGCTGCAACATGCAGTCCACATGCTAGCATCCAAGCAGAAGATGTGGATGTGTGTGATGTTGCTGAATATGATAATGATGTAATTGACCCCAGTTGGGAGGCGGAGAAAAATACATTAAAAGTTGCTGTGTCTGAGTCTGTTTGCAAGAATCCCCCCCGTAAAAACTTGTAATCTACCGCTTTTAGTTGATGATGCTGATGATGATGATGACCCAGTAATCAATATGATAGGTAGTCGTTGTGGTCAGTTACAGTACAGGTGTACAGTGGCAGAAACATCATGTGCCTCCCCACTTCAGTGCTTAAAATAACAGACTTAAATGAGTCACATCATCATGGACATGTTAAGAGCAGAGAATCACACTTTTGTTCAAGATGCAAACGATGATTCCGTTGCAATCTGCCAGGTTTGCCATATGCGTGTGAGTCGAGGTAAAAAGGGGAGCCATCTGGGGACAGGAGGACAGCATACGCATCTTAAGAATAGGCACTTAACTCTGTGGACCCAGCACAAGCTGGCAGCTAATACCACAGGGGGGCGTTCACCCGTGTCACTGGCAACCATAGCCAGCATGTTATCCCCTTCCATGAATGTTAAGCCCAGTAGGAAATTAAACATATGCAGCAGTGCAGTAATAAGAGCAGAGGGTTACTACAGGCATGATTAGGTGGAGGACCATAATGACTTTGAAATGTTGTCCAGTGCTGGTGACAGTAGCAGTTTTTGTTGTGGTGGTGGTGGTGGTGATGGTGAATACAGTATGTCTAGTGCAAGTGGTACATCAACCCCAGTTGGCAAATCTGGCAAAATAACATAATTTCTGGGTTTGTGATCATCACCTGTGCAACCGTCTTCATCAAATGTCCACACTCCACCCCCTGCCAGTGCCATTCATCACAGAGCACAACCATTTGTGACCAAACATACCACGTGTAAAACGTGTAAGTCAGCCCACGTTACAGAGTGTTTTTGCGCATAAGCTTAAGTACCCCCACAATCATACAGTGTCACGTGAACTTAATGCTGCTGTAGCAGAAATGCTGGCAATTGATCTTTTGCCCTTCTCCTTTGTGGAGAATTCTGGGTTCTGGCGGTTTGCTGCACGTGCCTGTCCAAAATGGAAAGTCCCATCCAGGACATACTTTTCTACCCGAGTTGTTCCGCACTGTGTCCAACTCAGTAAGACATGCCTGTCAACATTCCTCCTCTCCATTCATCCATTTAAGTATGGATATGTGGACAAGTGGCAAAACAGTGGGCAGTTCATATCTGTGTATAACTGCACACTGAGCGCACGTGCCGGGGGTTGTTTGTGATGTTGGTAGTGTGAATAATCAGTGCAGTAACGTGGATTGTGGAGGTAGCAATCTTCATAGAATTCGCCAGCATTCAACAATTGCTATGCGCAGTGTGACCTGTTCACACACTGGAGAGAACATGTTGGACATGGTACTGAGTGAAAATGACAGATGGCTAAACTCTCTGTCCCTCAGAGCTGGGTTCATAGGAAGTGACTATGGGTCAAATGTGGTGAAATGCATCACTAATGGTGTTTTTTTTTTCGTGTTCCATGCATGGCTCACTGTTTAAATCTTGTGGTTCAGGAGTTTCTGCAGCACCCTGATATAAAGGAAATGCTGACCATTGCACGATGTATCTGCTATCACTTTTCAAGATCTGGAAAGGCCCGTGACCAACTGCGGCAGTTGCAGATACAAAACAGCCTGCCTCAGCACCACTTGAAGCTGGAAGTTGTCACCCAATGGAACTCCATGTTATACATGGCAGAGAAGTTGTATGAACAATACAAAGTCATCTCAGAATATCTTGTTATGCACACTTGCCATGGCAGTTCCTGGGACTCCATGTCTATGACGACTGAACAGTGGCACCTTATGGACTCTGTAATAACAATTTTGTGACCTTTGGACATGCCACACAGGCAGTGAGTGGCAAGTCTGCCTCTATTAGCCAATCAATTCCACTGCTGCGGGTGCTGAGGCAGACATTGGTGAATCTACAGAATAGCCTTGATGTTGCAGGAGACGGTGGTAGCAGTATGTTGCTGAAACACATGCTGACAGTATTCGACCATAATCGTCATGTTGTGAGCATTCAGCGTAGTGACAACTTTGCCATAGAAACAATGCTGGACCCACAATACAAACATGGAATTGCATCAGTACTGGAGGGAGGGCCTGAACAGGTAAAAAATATCAGTGGACAACTAGTGCGCTTGGTTCATGGGGCACAGAAGTCACGCGCCAAGGTCAGCAAACCTCAGCAGCATAATCCGGCTGAAGGTGTACCTGGAGGACCATCAAGCATATCCTGCAAGGGGAAGGGGACTGTAGTTCCAGGTGGTCTGTCATCCAAAGTGGCTGGCATCAACCCGCTTTGGGAGGCTTTGTCCCAAGTGGGTATTTGTGAAATTAATGATTCGGGAGAACAGGATGAGGCATCAACAATTGGACTTAGTGTGGCACAAAGAATGGTTGAGTCATGCTTGTCTGAAAACAGGCATCTGACAATAAGTGAAGATCCTCTTTTGTACTGGAGTGGAAAGGTCAGTGAATGGCCAGAGTTGACTGCAGTGGCACTGAAACACCTCACATGCCCACCCTCCGATTTAAGTGTTGAGTGGGTATTAAGCTCAGCAGGTGAAATAGTCAGGGAT
Organism: Neoceratodus forsteri; assembly: GCA_016271365.2. Taxonomy (NCBI): domain Eukaryota; kingdom Metazoa; phylum Chordata; order Ceratodontiformes; family Ceratodontidae; genus Neoceratodus; species Neoceratodus forsteri. The sequence goes on from CM028131.1 coordinate 453,304,861, forward strand.
TGTTGGACAAACCTGTCTCCTGCAAATGTTAGTTTGCTAACAATCATTAAAATGAATGAGAGGCACATACCAGCACAGACTGCAACCTCGGTATTCATACCCCGGCCTAGTCATGGTGGTCTTGCTGATGTGGAAATGGAGCATTCTGGTGGCACTGTCAGTGGCTGCCTAAAACAGCACAATGGAGAAAGAATTTCCCAGTGATCTGACTTCAGACATCGATGACTGTGAGGGCAGTTTTCTTTACGAGGATGATGATGTGGTTAATGTTGGCAGGTTTTAACTGCAGTATTTAAAAGGTGGTGTGCTCCCCCGACCACCACCACTGGGACTGATGTTATCCAAATCTGCCACCATGAGTCTGTCTGCCCTCTGGACCACCACCACCACCGGGACTGATGTTATCCAAGTCTGCCACCATGAGTCTGTCTGCCCCTGGACCACCACCACCACCAGGTCTGATGTTATCCAAGTCTGCCACCATGAGTCTGTCTGCCCCCCCTCCATGGACCACCACCACCACCAGCTTCTTAATATTTAAACCATAAAGTGAGTATGTGTACTCATGTTTGTTATGCTGCTTCACTTCTTTTAGTTCTGTGTTTTGTTTTCTGTAGCTTTTCAGAGCCACAATGGTAAAACACATACAGTACACTTCTTTTGTTTCTTTTACAGGGTAACAAAAAAAGGCTCCATCTCTAAAACTCATTGGGAATGATGCTGTAGCTGTACCGTACAGAGAGGAACCGATGTGATATTCATGTGAAATCCATTCTGGAAAGTATGAAGATTTCATTTCATCCATTTCATTGTTTTGTAAAGACTGCAGTAAATATTGCACGCAACAGGTTGTGTTAGTTGACAAGATGTGTCTTTGAAATGTAACTTGACTTTAGGGATTGAGATTTGAGAACCAGGGGGAGGGGCACATAACAATTAAGTTGTAAGAAGTCATTCATTTCTTTTTTTAGGAAACTTCCAGATGCTTTGTTGTTCTGACAAAGTGACCTTATCCAAACAAGTTCTTCAACATCAGCCCCGGACAGGGGTGCACATGCAACATGCAGAAGTCATTTCATTAGATGACCATGGCCATCACACCAGACTTGAAAAGGATGCCGATGAAATCTGTGAAGAAGTAAGAAAATAAGTAACCATTACAGACAAACCTGCAATAATGCTTCCCCCACCCCAAAAAAAAAATACTTACCTTCATGTGCTTGACAGTTATCCATTGCAAATTTCTATGCATAAAGTTCTAATTGAGCACTGGAATGTGCACACCAACAGTATCTGTGACCTGTGATACAGAACAATACCATGAGTACATGTCCATGTCAACCCCCCTCACCTACAAACTACAGAAATATATATCTATATATATATCAACTCACCAAGGCTACTATTAGTGTACAGACAAAGGGCACCCTTCCATCCAGTTGAGACGATCACATTGCATTTGCTCGAATCGCAGCACACATTGGACCAGCAACAGTTCTCTCACAGTCATCATTTTAGGGGCACTGCACGCATGAGTGACTGTGGAATAAATTCTGGGGTACTTTGCACGTGCTGAAACAATCCCATTTCACTTCATTACCACTTGTCAATTTTCTGCACACAAGGAGGATGCATTCTGGGCCTGCAGAAAAAATCTGGGGACTCTGTGCCACTTTTATGTGCATGATTGAGTGTGCCATTAATTCTGGGGGACTTTGTATGTGCTGAAACGTTTCATTTCACTTCATTACCACTTGTCAATTTTCTGCACATAAGCAGGATGCATTCTGGGCCTGCAGAAAAAATCTGGGGACTCTGTGCCACTTTTGTGTATTCTGTGATTGTTGCTGTGAGCTCATGATGTCATACTGACATTTTTACAATTAATGCAGCATTGCAAGAATGTCCTCACATTTCTGAACTGTACTTTTTTATGCTACTTTACATTGCCACAGCCACCACTACTTACCTCCGAGTTATGACTTGAATGATACGATTCTATTCACAATATATAGAAACATCGAAACATAGACTTTGATGGCAGGTAAGGACCACTTGGCCCACCCAGTCTGCCCATTTCCTTACCTACTGGAGAAGCTACAGATTCTAGTTAACCAATAGCCTACTTTCTGAAACCCCCACTATAATTGCCTTATGTCTGTCCCATGCATGTTTGAATTCCCCCACCGTTTTAGACCCAACGATCTCCTCAGGAAGGTGGTTCCATGTATCCACCATTCTGTCCTTGAAAAAAATGTCCTCACATTACCCCTGAGCCGTCCCCCCTCTATCTTTAAATTGTGTCCCCTTGTTCTTACACATCTTTTTTTCTGAAAGATGCTACCCTCCTGGACTTTGTTGATTCCCTTGAGGTACTTGAAAGTTTCTATCATGTCCCCGTCCTCCTTTCATCAGAGTATGCATATTAAGCTCTCTCAGTCTCTCTTCATATGGTTTCTGCTGCAGATCCTGCACCATTTTAGTTGCCCTCCTCTGGACTGCTTCCATCCTGTCTATGTCCTTGCGTAGATGAGGTCTCCAAAACTGCACACAGTACTCCAGATGGGGTCTCACCAACTGTCTGTATAGAGGGATAGCCACTTCCCTTTTTCTACTTGTGATGTCCCTTCCTATGCATCCCAGTAGCCCCCTGGCTCTCCTTACCGACTTTTCACATTGCTTACCCACCTTTAGGTCATCTGATATGACTACCCCAGGTCCCTTTCCATTTTTGTTATTAGTATATCCCCTGCTATTGTGTACTCTTGTCCTGGGTTTTTGTTTCCCAGGTGCATTACTTTGCACTTCTTTGCATTGAATCTAAGTTGCCATTATGTCTGACCATTCCTCCAACCTTGCCAAGTCCCTTCTTATCTTTTCTACTCCCTCTTGTGTATCAACTCTGTTACAGATCTTTGTGTCTTCTGCAAAGAGGCATACCTTTCCCTCCAGACTCTCTGCAATGTCACCTATAAAGATGCTAAAGAGGACTGGACCCAGTACTGAGCCCTGAGGTACTCCACTAGTAACCCCCCTTTCTTCGGAATGTGTTCCATTCACTATTACCTTCTGTGTCCTGTTGTGCTACCAGTTTGCTACCCAGGCTACCACCTTGGGATCCACTCCCAGGCTGGCTGACTCGATTATTAATCTTTTGTGTGGGACTGTGTCAAATGCCTTGCTAAAGTCTAGGTAGGCCATATCCACAGCCCCTCCCTGGTCTATTACTTTGGTCACCCAGACAAAGAAATCGATTAGATTCGTCTGACATGCCCTTCCAGCTGTAAATCCATGCTGCTTTGGGTCCTATGCCCCACTGGTCTGTAGGTACTCAACAATTCTTTCTTTCAGAAGTGATTCCATCATTTTCCCTACCACTGAGGTCAAACTTACAGGTCTGTAGTTTCCTGCTTCTGCCTTGCTCCCACTTTTGTGAAGGGGAATCACATCTTCCCTCCTCCAGTCCTCAGGTACCACCCCATCCTGCCATGATTTGTTAAAATGCATGGTCAGTGGGAGTCACTAGGTCCTCCCTTAGTTCTTTTAGGATTCTGGGGTGAATCCTGTCAGGCCCCATTGCTTTGTCCACCTTGAGTTTTAGGAGTTCTTTCAGGACTCTTTCTTCTGTGAATGGACTGGTGTCTACCCCCCTACCCAGAGTGCTTCTATTGACTGGTTTAGGTAACTCACCATCTTCTTTAGTGAATACTGAGCAAAAGTGTTCATTCAGTAACTCAGCCTTTTCACTGTCTCCAGTCTGCCCACCTCCCCTCTCCTTTATTAATCTTCACTATCCATCCCATAACCTTTCTATGCTCCCTAATGTGCCTATAAAAGGTTTTATCCCGCTTCTTAACTGAATTGGCTATTTTTTCCTCGGTTTGGGCCTTTGCTATTCTGACTGCCTTCCCCACTTCTTTCTGCTTTATTTGATACAGTTCATTGTTGTGCTTCTTCTGTGATTCCTTATACTTTTTGAAAGCAGCCTTTTTCTCCTTAACCTTCCCTGACACCTCTTTTGAGAACCATAGTGGTTTTTTACTCCACTTTGTTTTCTTTATTTGTTTCACGGAAAGGCTTGTTGCCTCTATGATGGCAGTTTTGATTTGTCTCCATTGTTCTTCCACCCCTCCTTTTTGGCCATTTGCTAGTGCATTCTTCAAGTATTCACCCATTTTGCCAAAGTCAGCCCTTCTAAAGTCCAGTATCCTTGTTTTTGTATGGCTTATCTCCATGATTGTGCTCATTGTGAAGTACACTGTGCAGTGGTCGCTTGTTCCCAGATGTCTACTGACTTCTAAATTTGTGATCCTCTCTCCATTTGAGAGTACCAGGTCTAGCATTGCTCCCTCCCCAGTGGGTTCCAATACTAGCTGTCTAAGGTCTACCCCCTGCAGGACATCGAGAATGACCCTGCTCTTGGATGTGGTTACAGTACATGTCATCCAGTTAACATCTGGCATATTCAGGTCCCCCATCAACAGTATCTCCCCTTTTTCAGCCATTTTGAGAATGTCCTCTATCATTTTCTTGTCCATTTCCTCCCCTTGAGACGGGGGTCTTTATACAACCCCTGTGCTGATTGTGGTGCCATATGTCTTCAAGGTGACCCAGAGTGCCTCTTGTCCTCCCCCGTTACTTTTTAGTTCTGTAGCTTTGATCCCTTCCCTTATGTATAGAGCTACTCCACCTCCTCTTTTCCCCTCCCTGTCCCTTATGTAGATTGTGTACCCTGGTATGTTGACATCCCAGTCATGGTTCTCTGTGTACCATGTTTCTGTGACTGCCACAATATCCAATTGCTCATCTTCCATCAGGGCTACTAGCTCTGGAATCTTGTTTCCCAGACTACTGGCATTGGTGCATATTGCCCTCCATTTAATGTTGGCTTTATCCTTTTTTCCCCCATCCCTGCTCTTATTGCCCTTGTCTATTTTTCCATTTACCCCTGTCCTGCCCTGTGGTGAGCTCTGTACCTCACTGTTTACATTACTACCTGCCATGTTTTGTGGGGGGAGGCTTGAAATTTCCTGCCTTTTATCAGCACCTCCCCCCTTGGCTAGTTTAAAAGCTTGCCAAGGAAGCATTTAAACCTGTCACCGAGGAGCTTGGTTCCCTTTGTGGACAGATGCAGACCATCGTGCCAGTATTGACCTTCCTCTCTCCAGGTGGACCCCAGTCCCCAGCAATGAAGCCAAGCCTGTGCTCTGCACCAGTTTTACAACCATTCATTAAACTGCATGGTGTGCAGTACCCTAGCCTCACCCCTGCCATGGACTGGCAGCTCCTCTGAGAAGGTTACCATGCTTGCTGCCCATCTGAGGCCCCTCCCCCAACTCCACAAATTCATTCTGAACTGCACTGATCTCATGCCTAGCTAGGTCATTTGTCCCAAGGTGGACAATGATATCTAGTTCCCCTCTCCTGTGATGCTGCTTCTGCAATCCTGAGGATTCGCTTCCTGTCCCTCCAAGCCATGGCACCAGGCAGGCACCTTACGTCCTTCTCCTCTCCCTTCCCCAGTTTTACCCCCTAACAATTGAGTCCCCTATCAGAAGCTGTTTCCTTCCCCTGTGGTGTCCCTTGCCACCCTTTTGTGGGTCTCCCTTGTGGATGTCCTCAGCATTCTTCTCGGTCTCCACTGAGGGTGCCATCATAGAGGAACCTTGCTCTGCCAGAATGGCACATGATTTGTGTAGAGGTACAACTAGGGGGCTTCACCTCTGGTCCACCACCAGCACCCTCCCAGAACCCACTGTGGTCCAACTGCTCTTCATACTTGGCAACCTATGAGGCAGTGATTGTGGCAGTGGTGCTCTTTGGGTGGGGGGAGGTCTCCTTAGTCCTTGCTAGTTCAGCCTGGGGTGGGCAACCTCCTCCTCCCTCAGAGCTGACAGTTGCCTGCAAATAGAACAGCAACACAGTTTCTAGAATGTCTCCCGGAAAACTGCTGCCTCACAGGCAGTGCATTGCACCACTCCCCACATGTCCCTCTCCCTTATAAAATACGTTATACAATGGGGTGTGAAAATCCTGTAATCTCATTGGTCAAAACACATCACATGACCATGGTATATCCTGTAATAACCCACGGCTGAGAAATAGCATTTATAAAAACATACTTAAACACATTTAAAATTTATTTTACATGGGTCCATTGTATAATCACAATAAGGCACTGCAGGATGTGGGTTATTGAAGTTTACCCACTTCTTATAATGGTTAAGTCACTCGACTGCGCCTTGTGACACACCACACAAGGTGTGGGTAAATCCCCCAATAACCTACACCCTGTCACGCCTTATTGCTTAAATATGTAATATATACAGCATATATTGTTATTATTATTTGTGGTGTGTACCTTCCCTTTATGCAGTGTGCTGGGTTATTAAGAATAAGACAGTTCTGCCCCAAGACCTGTTGAGGAAGTGATGTCAGAACTTTGTCTATAAAGGAAATGCCACACCTGGGGGTGTGGGGTGTGGGGAATTGTGGGTGGGTAGCTCACAGCCACTGGTGACTGTTAGAAACAATCAAATACACAACTGCTCCACCACTCTAGTGAGTACTTCCCTTTATAGTAATTCAACTAACACCACAATTTACTAGATCACTGCTCCTACACAAACCACTCTACTGAGTCTAGGGATAAAAATGAACTCACTCCTCAGCCAGCAGGACACTTTTAAAATGTTGCAAAAATATCCTTCCAAATCCTAGGTCTCAACCCAAGCAATCAAGCAAATTCAGTTGTATCTCACTCCCTCTGGTTATAAAATTACTACACTTTTAATGGAATCCTGCAATTCTCTGCTTAATGCCAATAAGGAAAAAAAGTGAAACTTTTTGTAGAAAGCATAGCTCCCCTTCTTAACAAGTCCCCAACAATATTATGCCTTACCAGGTTTCCAGGTCCTAAACGGAGTTATAGTTTGTTCTTTGCAGTGTAGCAAGGTTCTCAGCTTCCAACAGACAAATCAAAGTCAGTCTGACTTTGTCTGCGTTACTTAGTTGACTACTTTTTTCATGTATGAAAAAAAAATGAGCACGTCTTCCAATATTGTTCAGACCAGCTTTGTATTTATTTGCAGCTGCTTTTCAATAACTATTGTTCTGTTGTGTCATAAAACACTGCCTGATGCATAACTGTTAATTAACAACAGAAATGATATATAACAACTACCTGATGTGATGGAGAAAAGCAGAGGAAAACAATGACAAAGACCTGGTCAGCACCAATTTAAAAGGAATGCTCCTTTCATTATTTCACACATGAAAAAAGGTAGTACAGCAGACTCAACTAATGCAAATTAGCGTATCATTCCAGTCAGTCAGGATGTAAGTGAAGGAAGTTGTAACATAACATTAAAAAATATAGGTCAGAGTTATCAACAGATTGTTGCACTGTTGCTTTACAGACATTCACTGCATTACATAGTTATGGTGATGCCCATAAACTAATATGTGGGATCATTACTACCACTGCAATGTTTCTTGCTCCACAGAGTGCAATATATTTCTGTGAAAACTACCCATAATTTCATTACAGTGAGTCACGTGACGGAGGAATTACCAATCAGAAAAGCCACCCACATTCTGCCACCCTTTCTCAGCAGCGTTAGGATGTGATGCCAGGGAGAGTGCAGGTGCATGCTCCACTATAGTGAATGTACCACAGCTATCCCAACCAATGTTTCCTTATGTTACAAGGTTCACTTTGTGGTGAAATGTGGGATGTTTCCACTAACAAGGCTCTTCTTACTGGAAATGTGGCCACACATTTCACCACAAACTGACCATTATAACATAAAGAAACATTCAGAAACTTGCTGGACAATTGGATATTCACTGTAAGGAGCACTCACATGCACTCTCCCTGCCATCATGTCCTAACGTTGCTGAGAAGGGAGGCAGACTGTGGGCAGATTTTCAGAATGGGAATTCCTCCATCACATGACACACTGTGATGAAATTATGGCTGGTTTTCACAAAAATGTATTGCACTATGTGGTGCAAGAAAGATTCCCCTGGAAGGGAAAATGTGTATGATTAAACAATAACAAACAAAAAACACACAAAAAAAGTACAACACAGTAGTGGGGTGAGGTCAGGGGTTGGTGTGGGTGTGGAGGGTAGCAGAAAAGAATCCCCTAACTTACTATGGCTGTGGGATGCCATGGTGGTCCAGCAGCAGGTGCAGCATTGAAAGTATTTGCTGCTGCTGTGCTTCCACTCTGTTAACCTGCTGCTCCAAAGCACTGAAACACTCATTATTTTCCTCGAGCACTGCCCACACCAGGTCAAGGTCAAACTGGCTTGCAGGGACTGCAGTGGGGTCCACTGCAGAGGGTAATCCAGGTAATGGGGCTGGTGGTGGACAGGGTGGTGCTGGTGGCTGTTGTGACAATGGTGGTGGTGGAGCAGCTGATGTAGTAGCCCTCCTCCTCCTCCTGCTGCAGCAGTGACTGCTGCAAGGCACATCTCCCACCCCAGCAGCACCTTTGGCCACTGCCACAGAAGGGCCAGCAGGTGGATGCCTGGCCCCTTCCATGGCAGCCTGCCACTCTGCCCTGTGGTGGTTCAGCATGTGGGTGCGCTGGCCACTGGTCCCCAAATGTGTCCCAGGGGAACAAGGTGCACCAGCACACCACACACATGGCACTCCACCACTGTGCTGTCTCTCCCCATACAATTAAAAAACTCCCACACTGGGGAGCTGCAGGGGGGACTAGACAGAGTCCTCACATGTTAGGCACGAGTCCCAACACCACCTACAATTGCCTGGGCCACCTCCTGTGGCTGTGGAGGTGGTGGTGGGGTGCTGCTGGAGCCCCAACAGCTGCTGCTAGTGGTGGTGGTGGTAGTGGTGGTAGTGGCGGAGAAGGTGCACACGCAGCAGCCACCAGTGGCACTGGTGATGCTCCTGTTGCTTCACTGGGGTAAGCAACACGGCCAGGAGTCTGGAGTGGTCCAGCATCACACAATTGCCCCTCCCCCCATGTGTCTGCACTCCTCCCCTCCTAATGTGCCACGGGCCAGTGACTTGCCTTCTCCTACATTACCCTCCATCCTCCTGAGTCCATGTGATGACACACACACACACACAGACAGTGGAAATACACACACACACACACACACACAGTCAGTCACACACACAAAACAAAACAAAGCAAAACTTATACAAAAAAATTCACTAACAAAAAACACTAAGACAATACAAAAACTAAATAAAATAGCTTTTAAACAAGCTGTTTGTTTGTTCTGGGTTCTGGCAGTAAAAAGAAACGAAAGCCAAGCAAACTCCTCTCCTCTCACTATTTTGCTTTCTCTCTCTCTACAAATGCAAAGGAGAAAGTGAAACTGCTTCTCTGACTCACTTCCTTCCTGTCTGGCTAAAGCATGTGACTTACAGTACTGCAAGCCATGTGATGTGCCTATTTTCTTCTCACTTCGCCTTACTTCGTGTTAAGGCATAATGAGAATGCGAAGTGGTAACAATAATGCGAAGTGAGCACTTTACAGGGTCCACTTTGCGTTGTGCTCAGCGGAAGCGAAGTGCCCACTTCGCGTCCACTTCACCGGCAGATTAATAATTCGCTGCATCTCTACTGATGACACGGTTGTATATGTAAGTCGTCCGACACCTGAAGCCTCTTGTGCTGACCTCCAGGAGGAATTTACCCAGCTCCAGAACCATCTCCTCTATAAAAAACTTCTTCTAAATGCTAAAAAAACAGAAGCAATGTTGTTCTCGCCCTATAGCCGTGTGACGAATCCAGCCACCTCTGGAGCACTACCTCAGATTACCACAATTCTTGGAGGAGAAACTGGAGTTTGGCTCAAAGTTTAAATACCTATGTGTGTGGTTAGACCACAATCTATCATTCACTGAGGATGTCATGGACCTTGTAAAGATGTTAAAGCAGAGGCTGGGGCTATTCTTTAGAATTAACCAGTTTGTTACCAGAGATGCAAGTGTGCCTTGTCCAAACTACTTTTCTTTCGCTGATTGATTATGCAGATTTCCTTTATAGTCAATGTCCCAAAGCCTCACTTGCAAAGTTGGATACGCTTTACCACAGGACCATCCAGTTTATTACTGGTCTCCCCATCTCTACCCAACATTGTTCTTAGTACAAAGCCATGGGGTGGTTCTCTCTTATGTTTAGGCATAATAGAAACACAGTCCTTTGGACTTATACAGTCTTCTTGAAGCAGCTTCCACAATATATAATACACTGTCTCCCACTAAGTGAAGTCTAGAATGTATGCCCTAAGAAGCGCATCCTACATCACATTATGTATCCCCAAGGGTTCTTCTCGCTATGGCAAAGTGGCCATTAGTTTCCTGTTGCCAACATTGTGGAACAAAGTACAACAATTATTGAAATTGAGCTGCCTCTGCAGTATGAATGCCTTTAAATCTCTATATGCTCAGTATGTGTGTGAGTCATGCAATTCTTACCCCAGCCTCTAATTTTTGTCCGAAACATCAGGCTGCTGCCCGCTGAGCATGGTTGAATTTATGATAGCTTGTAACCTTTGGTGACCTTAACTCTGTGAGCATCTTATGCCTTAAATATTTTCCCCTCCAGAAATCCCTGTAGGGTTATTATCTCTTCATGGCTTCATGGCTGCTACATCTCACACACCCTGCTGCTGTCTTTTTTTTTTTTCAAATTGAATAAGCTTTATTTAGCACACCAAAAGAAGGAACAATATTCCAAAAAAGTTTGTAGAATATGGTTACACTAATGAGCAATAACAGAGACAAGAATAAACCACATGGTGTACGATTTAAATAAAGTCTTATATTCCCTCCCCCCACTACTACCCCCAAATGCCCCCTTCCATCCCTCCACCAGAGGATACCCAGAAGAATAGAACTAGTTGGAATGATCCGAATAGTCAGGGAAGGAGGCACCTGTATTATAATGGGAATATTTAGGATGTCAGTAGATCCTGGAGGGGTTCCCAAATATTTTGGTAATGTGAGAGTCGGCCAGCCAAACTGGCAATAAGGTGCTCAACTTACAGGGCAAATAATATCTCCTTGTGCCACTCAAGATATTGAGGTATCCCTTTATCAAGCCAATGTTGCAGGATAACTTTCTTTGCACATACAGAAATCAAGGTCATATGTGGTTTCTGATTCCCAGCCAAGACGTTAGTATAGTCCCCCCAAAATGCATATTTCAGGGAGGAAAGCATTATTCAGTCCCAAGAGGGGATCTAGACGGGTTTGAATAGAGTTCCAAAAAGGGGCCACTCTTTCACAGGACCATAGAATATGGAGTAAATTGCCAAGCTCTTTACCGCCACCTGGAACAGAGGTCATCTGGGAGTTTACCTATTCTATGCAGATGAACAGGAGTATAGTACAGGTTGTGAATAATACTAAACTGCATAAAGTGGTATTTGTCCCATTTGATAAATTTATAAAGGTGTTTCCAGATAGTGGTCCAGTTTCTGGGAGTATCAGATGGTGGAAGGGAGTGGTCCCAGCAATAAACTCTTGGCCCTTCATTGATAGCCAGGAAATCTTGTAGCGCCCGATAGTAATATGAGGTTTTATGTGAGACAGGAGCCTGACGAATGAGAGGGACAATTAAGGTACTTAATAGACTAAGCCATGGACCACTGCCAAAATGTTGCAGAAGCGTATGTGAAAGTTGGAAATATCTAAAGCACAGGGAGGTGGGCCAGTGATACCCTGCTGTCTTTTACATATTGCTTATTCTGTGGCTCTTATTCCCCTACCCTGTACCATTTAACTGCCCTATTTCATCTTCATATTCCCTTTCCACCTCATTCCACTCTTACTATCTCTTTCCTCTGTCCCCTAACTCACTTCCCTGTTGTAGACTAGCCCTTCAGGGGCTCCCTGCCCCTCAGGTGGGAGAAATGTGGATACCTGGTGGTTGTCGCTTCCATTGCCACCACCTCAGACACCTTGACCGGACTCCTTACTAATGAGGTGCAGCATTGCTGTTACCCAATCGGAACGCGACCGCTTTTCTGTTCCGTTGTCTGATTGGCTCCTGCAGTCTGCTCCTGTTTCTCCCTCAATACTAAGCTAAAGTCGGATTTTCTGTCTAAAACTCGCACAAAAAAGAGCTGTACTTACTTACTGCCTAACAGTTATGACCTCTATTTTTTCCTGTTTAGAGTGTCAAGAGTTGGGACTCTGATTACACTCCTTTCTGAATTTCTGTGGTTGGGCCAGTGATTAGGTGTCAAGGAATACCCAAATATGTTGTCCTGCTGTTTTGGTCCTCCCATTGGCTCAGATGTTCCATTGTCCATGGCCCAGTACTTAACACATACCCCTTCTTCAACCCCCTGCCAAGGATATGCTCTACATGGGCTCCCTGCCCATAGGCATGGGAAACCCGGGCACCGGGCAGTTGGCTCTGCCTTTATCACTGCCTGAGAACCTAAGCTCGGACTCCGCATTAGCAAAGCACGGCATTGGCAGCCATCCAATTGGAATGTATGCATTCTTTGGCATTGGCTTCTGATTGGTTCCTGCAGTTTGCTTCTGTGCACAGTCTAAACCAACCATAAATCTGATTTCCATGCCGAAATTTGCCAAAAAAGAGCTGTAATTACTTTTCTCCTTGACTGTTAAGACCTTATCCTTCTGTTTAGAGTGTTACATTTAATGATGCTGTGTGATTACACTATTTTTGAAATTCTGTGCTTGTGTCAGCTCCCTACACGAGTGGCAGATCACTTCTCCCTACTGAAGTTCCTACTAAGCTTCATCTTATGTCCTCTTAAATATTACAGAAGCACTCTGAATTGATATGACTGATGTAACATTGAGTGCTTACTTGCATTAATTGCATTCATTTTGTTTTACTTGTGTTATTTGGCTGTATTGTAAATATCTCTGTATACATAGAAACATAGAAGTTGATGGCAGATAAGGACCGCAAGGCCCATCCAGTCTGCCCATTTCTTTTTCTACCTTATGAATGTGCCATTGGCCTTTGCTCTGTCAATGGCCTATCTAGTCATACTCATCTGTATTGCTCCCTTATGCCTATCCCATGCCTGTTTGAAGCCCTGCACTGTATTCATATCCACCACTTCCTGAGGTAGGCCGTTCCATGCATCCACCACCCTTTTCTGTGAAAAGAACTTCCTCACATTTCCCTTAATCGGCCTCCCTCTAATCTCATGCTGTGTCCTCTTGTCCTGCTATTTTTCTTATATTGAAACATGTTAGACTCTTTCACATTGTTAATGCCCTTAAGGTGTTTGAATGTTTCAATCATATCACCTCTCTTCCTCCTTTGCTCTAGGGTATACATATTGAGTTCAGTAAATCTGTCCTCATATGTTTTCTGATGCAGTCCCTGCACCATTTTGGTTGCTCTTCTCTGGACTGTCTCAATTTGGTTAATATTCTTGTGAAGGTGTGGCCTCCAGTACTGCACACAGTACTCCAGATAGGGCCTAACCAGTGTCTTGTAAAGAGGGATTATTACCTTCCTCTTCCGACTTGTGATACCCCTACTAATACACCCCAACATCCCTCTAGCCTTACCTACTGCTTTAGTGGTCTGCTTGGATGATTTTAGGTCATCAGTAATGATAACGCTCAAGTCTCTTTCTTCCTTTGTGACTGCCAGCAACTCCTCTCCCAGCCTATAGGTGGCTTCAGGGTTTCTCTTTCCTATGTGCATGATCTTGCAGTTCTTTGCGTTAAACCCCAGTTGCCACTCTTCAGACTATTTTGCTAGTTTATCCAGATCTCTTCTCATTCTTCCCACCCCATATGGATCATCTACTCTGTTGCAGATCTTGATGTCATCTGCAAACAGACAAACCTTACTCTCCAGTCCATCTGCAATGTCACTGATGAAGATATTGAAGAGGGCTGGCCCCAGGACTGATCCCTGAGTTACCCCACTTGTGACTTGCATCTCTTCTGACTGTATACCATTTACCACCACTCTCTGTTTTCTGCCCATCAACCAGTTTGTCACCCAGTTGACCAACGTCTGACCCACCCCGAGCCTACCCAGCTTATTAATCAATCTTCTGCATGGAACAGTATCAAAAGCTTTACTGAAGTCAAGGTAGGTAACATCAACTGCTCCGCCTTGATCCACCACTCTGGTTACCCAGTCAAAGAAATCTATGAGATTAGTTTGACAGGACCTTCCTTTTGTAAACCCACTGTGATGTAAATGTAAATGTAAATACATTGCACCACTTGACCTAGAGCTAACCAGGTATATCTTGTAAATGAGCTTGCTCAATGATGTTCACCTGGATAAATAAAGATTTTGATTGATTGATTGTGTTGTGACTGACGGTGCAGTAAAACTATGCAATGTAACATGTCTTTGTTACACTTCTTCACATAATAACTTTTCTGTGTCCCACAGCTTGCATGTCTGACATAGGAGCACCACACATTGTAGGATGTGTGGGCCACATCTTAGGCCATATGTCACTGCAGCAAGGTTTGTAAGATGGGTGTGCATGACTGCCTAATGCTGTGAGCACACCGTTGTGCATGCTGTGATATGTGCAGCTGCAGCTGCAACTATCATCCCCAACAATCTGCTGGACATAGCCTAGTGACAAGATGACACAACCTGTATGTACAGCATCCATTATCCAGGGATGCACAATGACAGACATCAACAGCACTGTTTGTGAACCCTGCCTGCCAGACAATATACAGTGAGTCGCCCTTGTGCACAATGGAAGCCCCGTGCAGGTGTGTACAGCTGCTGACTGTTGACATGTGACAGCATGACTTACAGCTCTGCAGAACATGTGTAACACCCACCTGTGTCCCATGTGATGTTATCAACTGATACTGTGCCCTGTGTACCTGTAACACAGGAATGGCAGGTTACAGGGTTGTGCTGCCATCCGCTGTGTGTGGGCCCATGTGCATTACATGTCAATGTAGTGCCTCGGATGTGCTGCCAGATCATACAGAACACACATATTGTGCTGTGTACACAAATTCCAACATCTGTCATGTTAGTGTGTGGTGTGACATCGCCCAGTGTGGAAGTGTCAGATCATATAACCAATCCAGGGATAAATAGTGTTATACCTGATACACAATAGTGGTGATAGGTCATGCCATAGTACAACTACCCATAGAATGACTCCCAGTGTACAACTGAACAATGTATCCATAGTGGAATACCCGAACAGCAACTGCTACATGGATATGGCACAAGTACAAGACTCCACAACAGATATGTCACTGTCCACTCAACTACACTGTTACTGACACACATGAACTGGTAGGTGAGACATCTGGGATTACCTGGCACAGTGCACATGCCATGTATCCCTCGTGCATTGCAGCACATGGCCAGGAATATACCTCTCATGTGTACTGCAGAACACTGCCAGGAAGAAGCTGGGCAGCAAGCTAAGGCAGTCACAGCTGAATACATCAGGGGACCCTATGGTATAGACAGTACACATGATGTGCGACTCTGGAATGTGGTACATAGTTGCATTTGTGCAGAGTGACCTGGATAATATCACTTGTGGAGGAGCCCCCCGTGATATGATCCAAGGTCACTGTGCACCATGCAATTACTGACTACATTCCACAGTTGCCAATAATGTGTCCTCTATAGAATGTGCAAACATGCCTCAAAGGTGAACCATGCCTGTGATTTAGGACCACGTGGACACACAGGGTGCCTGAGACCTATGAGTTGGTATTTCACTTTAGGGTGCTGTGGCCCCTGCAGCCCCACTTCACTGAAAGAGGCTCAAATCTGGGGGAGGTGTAAGTGGGGGGGGACTAATACAGTGAATGCAAGCTGCCAGCAGATGAAGATGTGTTGGACCAGAACCCTTCATCCTCCACACCCCAACTGATCACCCTTCCCACCACGCAAGTGGCCCAGCACGGGAGCATACCACCAGACCCCCACCCACATACCATCCCACACCTACCTCCACCCCACACATATACGTGCCTACATCCTGGCACCATATGTCATCCACCCCAGTATCTGGTCACTCCACTACCAGGTAGCCCTGTACACAGGCTCCATAACTCGCCATTGTTGTAGGCACCCAACTGCGGTTGCTGTGTTCATAAGTTACCATATGGGTATACATGCAGAATATCAACTATACTGCATTGTCAATTATGCACAACCAGTGTTTTGTGCTGCAGGGGTGATATACCATCCACTGTCCCACAGTGTAATGAACAACATGCTACTGTACATCTGTAGCACAAGGCATATCTACAGGTTGGCTATGTTTAAACCAGGTAATCAGGGATGATCAACAATGGGTGGTTGCCCATGGCGTCTGCATTGTGGACATGTGTCTGTGTCATAGCAACTGACATGTGCTGTCATCAGTGGTACTGCTATGTGATTGTACCGCACATGGGTACCCACACTGTCCATGAGGTCTGTAATATGGTACAACAGCATGATACTGTTCACAACATCATTGTATAGCACAGACAGCCATACTGGTGACATGTCAGTCATACCACATGACACAGATCATGTAGTGTCGTGCACCATGCTGGGTGTGAATGGCAATCCAACTCCGTAACAATGTTAGCGTGAATGTCAACTACTCACAGTGCTGTCAAGTCACATGAGAACACACCACATAAGAGTGATGTACTGTACAGGACTATGCACACACAGTGTGGTCATACACCTGCTGTTCAGTGACCTGAGTATGCTCCTGAGGTTGTTGTGTAGCTCTGTGGGTATCACAACCACTCTGTGTCACATCACTCTGGGTGTGAATAGTTGCACATGCAACAGTCCCCATGTACGACTGACACAGGACCCTACAGTACAATGCCATATATCACATTACCAATATGTATCCACTGCTGCAGACAACATAGTGTGCATGCATAACCACACATCAACCCACATACTAGATGCCCATGTTTGCCCATTGCAGACAGCATAACCCTGTGAGGTGCACTGTGGAGTGTGGTCTTACAATGGGCAGCAAATTGTGACACATAAGATAATCAACTGCACGTAGGAACCCTAGCAATCCATGTAACAGAAGACTAGCAACCACAGACATGTGAACCACCTATGTGACAGCTTACAGGGTAGCAACTGTGTGTCATCACCCAAATGTGTATTGATGCATTGCTGACACGTGGCACATCACATCATGTACAGTGCTGCATGTATGACTGCAACACAGTGTCACAGCTTACCTGAATGATGTACTGGAGGCACTCACATTGATATGGCATTGTGTGCTGCAGTAACTCCACTGCAGACTTCTGTAGGGTGTGTCAGCATCATGGTGGGCTCAAGTTTAGTTGCCAGTACTGCTGCACAACAGTGTGGTCACAATCATGTACTGATATACACAGCTGGGTATTACAACACACTCACATGAGTCTCCAGCAGAGGCATTTGTAAATGCTTTATTCACACTGCAGACAGTGTCTCACCCTTCAGTGATTGAACATAAATGATATACATAGATACATAGACAGTGTCGGCAGATAAGGGCCTGTGGCCCACCCAGCCTGCCCATTTGAGCTTGTAAGTTCAGTTTATGCTTTCCTAGAAGTCTGTTGCCCCTTACCCCTGACCTCCAGAATTCCTTTATGTCTATCCCATGCATTCTTAAATCCCGTGATTGTTTCAGCCCCCACCACTTCCTCTGGCAGGGTGTTCCACTTGTCCACCACCTGTTCTGTGAAGAAATTCTTCCTCATGTTTCCTTTGAATCGTCCTCCTCAACTTCATCCCATGCCCTCTAGTCCTGGAACATCTTTTCGCTTAAAAATAGTGTATTCCTGCACCCTGTTCCTCCCTGTAAGATACTTGCATGTCTCTATCACATCCCCTCTCTCCCTCCTCTCCTCCAGGGAGTGCATATTCAGTTCCTTCAACCTGTCCTCATAGGAATTGTGATGCAATCCATGTACCATCTTTGTTGCCCTCCTCTGAACCTTCTCTTCCCTGTCTATGGCCTTACGTAGGTAAGATCTCCAGAACTGTACACTGTACTCCAGGTGGGACCTCACTAGTGTCTTGTATAGAGGAATTATGACCTCCCTTTTCCTGCTGGTGATGCCCCTGCCTATGCATCCCAGCATCCTATTTGCTTTACCTGCTGCATTGTCACACTGTTTCCCTACCTTGAGGTCAACAGACATGTTGTTAGCAGTAACATAAATAGCACTGTCTGTAAAGCCTGTCTATGTACATAACATATGTCAATTTGTCTGGACACAGCATATGCTGTGCAAAACTGACCATCTACACATGTCCTGGGAGGTGGTAGTATTGATAATGGTGTGTAGGCAACATCTGTGACTTTGATAATTGCGACCAGAAAACCCACATGTCGTGGCATGTCACATCCACAGCATCCTGTGCAACAGTCATTTGTGACATGCAGTCCCACGGAGGTGTAATAGAGCATGTGAACATGTTGATCTGTCCTGTGCTGTACACCGCCACATGCTCAGACATTGCCCAGTAGCTACAGTCCATACAGTAATGCACTGTCGTCATCTGTGTCTTCACTGCTGTTCCTATTCCCTGAGGTGTGTACTCTGCTAAGGAAACACACGGGAGACACGTTACCATTAATGTACACTTTGGGGTTATCGTCAGACTGTACCTTGTGAAGCAATTACCAATGACTGCAGAACAGAGACAACAGTAAAGCCGACATACTGAACAGGTATTTCTGCTCAGTCTTTACTGAGGAACAGGAGGGTAATGGGCCTGATGGGAGTACATGGTGTGGGAATGGTGCAGACATGGACACAAGTCCCTTTACACGAGACAGGGTCCTGAAGGAACTGGAAGGCATAAGAGTTGATAAAGCAATGGGGCCAGATGAGGTGCACCCCAGGGTTCACAAAGAACAAACAGAGGTGGCTGAACTCTGGCAACCTCAGTGCAGATCCTGAAACAGAGGAGTGCCCAAACACTGGAGGACAGCAGAAGTAGTCCCTCATACAAATGTGGGAACAAATAGGAAGCGGGAACTACAGACTAGTCAACCACACCTTGTTAGTGGGGAGGATCATGGAAGCACTACTGAAGGAGTGATAGGTGGAACATCTGGTTGCCAATGGATTACAGGACCTGAGGCAGCATGGTGACACCAGGGGAAGGTCATGTCAGACCAACCTCACTGATTATGTTGACTGGGTGACTAGGGAAGTGAATCGGGGAGGGCAGTAGATGGGGCCCATCTGGACGTCAGCAAGGCCTTTGTCACTGTGCCACATAGAAGGCTATTACACAACCTGGGGAATATGGGAGAGGGCAAGAGGGCAGGATAGTAGTGCGGTGGGTAGGTAACTGGCTGGGCAGCAGGACAAAGCGGGTGGTGGTACATATCTGTCACTCCACAAAGGGAAGAGTGACCTGTGGGGTACCACAGGGATCAGTGCTGGGACCGGTCCTATTTAACATCCTCATCAGTGACATTGTGCAGGACCTAGAAGGCAGGATTTCCCTGTTCACTTATGACACATAGCCCTGTAACAGAGTGGACACACCAGCAGGTGTAGATAGACTGAGGAGGGACCTGCAGATATTTGAAGAATGGTCAGGGGTTTGGCAGTTGTAATTCAATGCAAAGATGTGCAACTTAATGCATATGGGGTACAAAAACCCTGGAACAACTTTTCAATTGGGGGGTGAGGATATAGCATGTACTAGGAAGGAAGGGGTCTTGGGGTTATCATCTCTGATGACCTCAAGGTAGGGTAACAGTGCGACAAGGCAGCAGGCAAAGCACATTGCATGCTGGGATGCATAGACAGGGGCATCACCAGCAGGAAGAGGGAGGTCATAATTCCACTGTACAATACACTAGTGAGGCCCCACCTGGAGTACAGTGTACAGTTCTGGAGACCTTACCTGGGTACGGACATAGACAGGGTAGAGAAGGTTCAAAGGAGGACAACACAGATGGTACATGGATTACATCACATGTCCTATGAGGACAGGGTGATGGACTTGAATATGTATCCCCTGGAGGAGAGGGGGGAGGAAGGGGATATGATAGATATATACAAGTTTCGTACAGGGAGGGACAGGGTGCAGAACTACACTATAGGTCAGCAAATAGGATGTTCCAGGACTAAAGGGCATGGGATGACAGTGGAGGGAGGGTGATGCAGAGGAAACGTGAGGAAGAATCATTCACAGAATGGGTGGTGGACAAGTGGCACACCCTGCCAGAGGAAGTAGTGGGGGCTGAAACATGCACGGGATGTAAGACTGCATCGGATGGACATAAGGGAATTCTGGATGTCAGGGGTAAGTGGCAACAGACGTCTAGGAAAACATGACGACCACCTGGAAACACAAATGGGCAGGGTGGGTGGGCTGTAGGCCCACATCTGCAGACAGTGTCTATGTATCTACTGTATGTATCTCTGTAAGCAGTGAGAAAAGCTGCTGCACAGTTACCATGTTGATAGGTCAGGGATACTGTCTTACCATACCACCACCCCACTGTAGAGCACCATGTGCTCCCACATGAGCACACCCTCTTCAGGTGTGCAAATACACAGACAACTGATCCATGACCGTGAACATGTGGCCTGCAGGACAGCAGTGACAGTGCAGTCCAAATCATATTTAGCTGTACACTGACAAGAATGTGTCAAGACAGTGCCTATTGATCAGACTTTGGTCATATGCCATTGTCAGGGATGCATGACTGTAGACTGCACAACTGTTGCCTGCCACTGCATACACAGCACCTCAGCAGTCACCCAGCAGATGTGATGCCCATACAGCTGCGCCATGGCATACAACAATGTGAAACAGCATATCTGTTCTACCTAGGAATGCTGCATGAAAGGTGTAATGTGCATGACATTACATGTCCAAGTATAATCTGCTCTACACATGTACCACACATGCGGCCACCACAGCATGTTAGGGCCGTGGCATGCAGCTGTGATATGAACAGTGCCACCCAGTAGAGCATTGCTACAGCACACATTGTCAACATAGGTGAATAGGTGGCACAGCATCTTGTAATCCCATGCTCCCGTATATGTCTATACAGGACTACCTTGAACCCCTTTATTACATTAAAGGCAGTACTACTACGTTACCACTTGTCTATACATGTTATGGCAGTTGCGGACCAGTGATGACATGCACATAGTGCACAGCATACATTATGTGCATTTGTAGCCCACTGTACATGATGCACGTTGACCCTCCCTTCAAATCCTTACCTACTGACATGCAGACACTTGTTGAATTGGCTACGGTGTCTGCTCACCAGGTCCATTTTCACAGTCCTCTGGCATGCAGTAGACGGAGCGGGTGTGACAATGTTGTCAATTTGCATCTTCTGCACCACTGTATAGCTAGGGTGACGACGTCTCAATTGCAGTACCTCTGATATGAGATCCCTCACATATCCTGGAGCAACAAATGACATACATCAGGACCACAGCTGGCAACTGTTCAGTGATGTGACATCTGTCATATTGTGCCTTTACATGTTGTTTACCCCAGTGTCGTTGCCTACTGCCATGACCCCCTCTCCCCCACCTGGGTACAGTCGCCCATCAGTGGCGGCCCTGTGTGAGCATACACACCACCAGCATGGGCCCATCAGCACACACTGCATGGCTGACACAGTGTTTGTTTTGTTCATAGTCTCTGTTAATGCCCCCACTCACTGCTCTGGACCCTCTCCTCGGAGATCCCTAGGCTGTGAACACTCCCGTAGGTCCTCACCAAGTATCCCCTGTGGGACCCGACAGCCCTACCCCATCCTGCCTTGGTATGCACCCCAGGCAGGGCTGAGGGGGATCCCCCATTGCTCCCCTCCAGTCCATGTGTCTGCATTGGGTATGCTGCACAGGCCCCAGTTGGAGCCTGCTAATGGAATGTCTTGGGCAGCTGGGTCCCATTACCAGGTGTCCATTGCAGGGCCTTTCCAGTGTTCTGGTCCCATCCCTCAAGACGTCGTCATGCTAGGGATGCCAAGGGGCAGGGCACATTGCAATGTGTATGCACCCCATCACTCAGCCAATGCCCCCCACCCTGCTGCATGCTGTCCCACTGCACCTCCACACATGATCACCCAGGTGGGGGTAGGGCAGCGGATATGCAACCCCCCCACCCAGAGGAGGATGGCATCCTCTGGGCACGCAATCCTCTTCCCCCCTGCCAGCCCTCCAGCCATCCAGGCCAGTTCCGAACATGGGTCGCTGGTGCAGCAAGTGGTAGCCCTACCACTGTGCCGGGGGCCCAGCCACATAACTGACACAAGTGACGTGTATCCACCACCATCCACCTATTGTTTGGACCACCTTACACCATGAACTGGGGTGCAGACTGTACATGGCAATCTGGGCCCTTGCACTATGTCCAGTGAGGCATGGGTGGTGTACATGACACAGCACTGTAGCAGGTTGTGCATGTAGCATGCAGTGCCTTGGTCTGCTGGTGTGTAACGTGCCTCAGATTATCACTCCCAGATCACCGTCCTTGACACTGGGACAGTATGTACAGCCCATCCCTACCTTGCTCATTGTCTCCTAGCAGACACCTGTAGTCGTCAGTAAAATACACTGGTGTGTCCAGAGGACTCCTATAGAAGTCAGCTACTGACTTCCTCTGTGCCCTTGCAATGTCTGGAGAAGTCCCTTATATATTTTAGTATATAATATAACATAATATATATTTGATTGCATAGCACTGTTGGAAAGGTAATTTTGTGCTGAACAACTTTGCCACTGATATTTTGTGTATATCATGTATACTTTAGGAGTTATTCGCATTTGTTTATGATATGGTTTGTATGGCTTATTTTGCCTATTTTAGTGAAAAAAAAATGTTTTTTGCTGTTTTAACCAGCACAGAAAAACAACAAAATTACATATTATTATTCACATAGCACCGTTGGAAAGATAATTTTGTGCTGAATAAATTTGCCACTCATGCTTTATGTATAGCACTTATGGTTCTTGAGCTATTAGGATTTGTTTGTGGCATGCTGACCATAGCCTGATTTTGCTTAAAAAATCTCAGGATTCACTGTTAACAGATACAGGAGACAAGTGGTGCAACTTCAGAGAGCTCCTGTGGAGGCAATGAGTTAATGACTGTATGTGCCCCTACAACCATGATATCACAGACCCATACACATCTGTCAGCTGCAGAGGATACCACTGGTCCCTGTAGTTGGCCCCTAGATCCTACCCCTCTGTGCACATGCCCTTCCTGCCTGCCCCATCCCCCATCTCCTTGAGCAGTCCTGCATATCTGTCCCATGCCAGCATGACACACATTACTGTTGCAGCTCCCACCACCTCTTCTGGCAGTCTGTTCCAGGGGTCCACAGCCCAATCATTTGGATTATGTGCCCTTATGCTTGACCCTGAACCACCCCATTCTAAGACTGTGACCCCTTGTACCATACACTCAGTCCCATCCGATACAGCTCCCTGTGCTGGCCCTGTGCACGGCTGTCCTGCGGCTGAACAAGGCAATCATGTCCCCCCTCTCCAAACTAGTATCCAGTGTGTACAGCTCCTGATCACTCAGCCTTGCCTCATTGGACAACCACTGCATGGCCAGCACCAACCTCACACGGCATAGTTGTTACCCCCCCCGAAGTCTCTTCAGCCAATCTGTGGCTGTTCACAGGTGTGTCCTCCAGAACTGGACCCCACAGAAAAGTCAGGTCCAAGCCATAGACCTGTGGTCCTGAATGTCATAACCCTCCCTATGCATGCCAGCATTTATGTTGTCTTGCCCACTGCAGTCCTGCACTGGTCCCCCATCCTGAGGTCAATGAGAACGATAATCCCCAGGGCCCTATCCTACCAGGCTGCCCTTGTGACCTCCTCTCCTACTGTGTGTCTGGCCTGTGGATTCTTGAGTCCTATGTGCAGCACTGTAACGTATGTTGCTCAACAGCACAGTTGCCATGTCTGAGACTAACCCAGTACCCTCATAATGTTTCCTCTCTTGGCCTCCACCCCCCCCATGGTATCTAACCTGTTGCACATTTTCAAATAGTATGCATGGAAGCACACCTTCCCCTCCAGTGCCTCTGCTATGTTGCTTATAAGGGTCATAGGACCTACCCCTGTGGCAGGCCACAGGTGACCCTATCCACCCTTGGATGCATCCCATGTACCACCATCCTCTGGCATCTATCCCACATACAACCCTCCACCCACAGGATATATGGCCCCACCCACAAGCTGACCAACACAGGAGACCTCCTGTTAGGGACAGAGTCAAAGGCCTTCCTGACATCAAGGTAGAGCATGTCCACGGCTACTCCCTGTGTGACCACCATTGTTACTCAGTCATATCATTCAATGAGGGTTATCTGGCATGGCCACTTTGTACGCAATGCTACCTACCCTCCTGTGGCCCCAGACCTTTGGGGTACATGACCACCCTTACCTTCACAATGCCTACATGACCTTACCCACCACCAATGTGTGGTGAACCGGATGACAGTACTCTGTCTCCTCCCTGCTGACACTCCTGTGGAACATTACCATGCCCATCCTCTGTCACATGCTTGTCAGGTGCCAGCTGTGGGTCACCATCCATATGAGTGGTTTTGTGTGTCAGTGAGATTAACATGTGGCAACATTGCCTCCCCTGCATGGAACACTCCTTCCTCAGGGGCCTGTGTGCTGAGGTGCCCCGGGAGGCAGTGTTCATCTGTCATGAGGCAGTGGTCTGCAAGGCACGCCTGTTCTTTCACCTTTAGGTCATTGGAACAGGCATGTTATGGTGCCCACAGTGTCATGGTGTGCTGCATTATCTCTACTACTGCACCAGTAGGTAGACCACATTATGTACCATCCATGTTGACAGTTCCAGATGACACATTGGATGGCACCGTGGGCAACTCACACAGTAGCAACTCCACATAGATGTTATCAAGCAGGGTCATGACCTGTTGGGTGACCGCACATGGTATTAACCCTGACATGACCCATGTCACCACAGAATTATTGAAGGCACAGATGGTACATTTGATAGCAGTTACCAGTAATCAGTCTGTACCAGAACAAATACCCATCTTTAACCTTAGCAATAGGATCTTGACAGAGACAGAAATAGAGGTACTTAGCCTGGGTCTGTCTTTTGCTCCAGCAAAGGAACTTAACATATTTGATCTAGAGGTAGACCTAGAAAAATTTTTCTGGACCCTTAGGTTAAAAACAATATTTAATACAGAACAGCAGCAAAAAACATATTAGCAGAAACTTAAATCGGTTGTGAATGTAAAATCTAGGTATAGCCCCCACAGTGGGAAAAGATCATGGCGTAGAAACATATTGTGCAGCAGTACATAAAGATATGCAAACAACAGGCAATAGAGTACAAAAAATCAAACATGATAACCTTACTAGGAGTCAGAGAACAGCAGTTAATAATCTAGCCCAAGAGAAGGATTTAGTCATAAAACCGTCTGATAAAGAGGGTGGAATAGTGGTCATGAATAAACATCATTACAGAAATATGTGCATGAAACTTCTAGACAATCAAATCAATTATGACCTACTACCTAGGGGATCCCGCAGTCTCCCTACAACAATTGATTATGATTACTTTAGAAGAGTTTCAAAATAACGGCTGGCTGGAGTCATGGGAGGCGAACATATTAACTCAAAAAAATCCTAGGATACCTACTTTTTATGCCATTCCCAAAATACATAAAAATGACAAAGATCCCCCAGGAAGACCTAGAGTCTCAGCAATAGAATCTCTTTTTGAACCCATTTCTTAATATATCAATTATCATTTACAGCCATTGATAGAAAAAGCAAAACACATATGTAAAAATACTGGACACATGCTTCAAAAACTAGAAGCAATTTCACAACAGGGAATTGAAGAACATGAAATCTTGGTAACCATGGATGTGGTTGATCATAGAAACATAGAAACATAGAAGTTGACGGCAGATAAGGACCACAAGGCCCATCCCAGTCTGCCCATTTCTTTTTCTACCTTATAAATGTGCCATTGGCCTTTGCTCTGTCAGTGGCCTATCTATTCACAGTCATTTGTATTGCTCCCTTATGCCTATCCCATGCCTCTTTGAAGCCCTGCACTGTATTCATAGCCACCACTTCTTGTGGTAAGCCATTCCATGCATCCACCACCCTTTCTGTGAAAAAGAATTTCCTCACATTCCCCCTTAATCGGCCTCCCTCTAATCGCATGCTGTGTCCTCTTGTCCTGCTATTTTTCTTATATTTAAACATGTTAGACTCTTTCACCTTGTTTATGCCCTTAAGGTGTTTGAATGCCTCGATCATATCACCTCTCTCCCTCCTTTGCTCAAGGGTATACATATTGAGCTCCGTTAATCTGTCCTCTATATGTCTTCTGATGCAGTCCCTGCACCATTTGGTTGCCCTTTTCTGGACTGCCTCAATTTGGTTAATGTCCTTGTGAAGGTGTGGCCTCCAATACTGCGCAGTACTCCAGATGGGGCCTAACCAGTGTCTTATACAGAGGGATTAATACCTCCCTCTTACGACTTGTGATACCCCTACTAATACACCCTAACACCCCCCTAGCCTTACCTACTGCTTTAGAGGTCTGCTTGGATGATTTTAGGTCATCAGTGATGATGATGCTCAAGTCTCTTTCTTCCTTTGTGACTGCTAGCAACTCCCCTCCCAGCCTATAGGTGGCTTCAGGGTTTCTCTTCCCTATGTGCATGATTTTGCACTTCTTTGCATTAAATCCCAGTTGCCACTCTTCTGACCATTCTGCTAGTTTATCCAGATCTCTTCTCATTCTGCCCACCCATCTGGATCATCTACTCTGTTGCAGATCTTGGTGTCATCTGCAAACAGACAAGCCTTACCCTCTAGTCCATCTGCAATGTCACTAATGAAGATGTTGAAGGACTGGCCCAGGACTGATCCTGAGGTACCCCACTTGTGACTTGCATCTCTTCTGACTGTATACCATTTACCACCACTCTGTTTTCTGCCCACAACCAGTTTGCCACCCAGTTGACCAACTTCTGACCCACCCCGAGCCTACCCAGCTTATTTATCAATCATCTATGTGGAACAGTGTCAAAAGCTTTGCTGAAGTCAAGGTAGGCGCATCAACTGCTCCCCTTGGTCCACCACTCTGGTTACCCAGTCAAAGAAATCTATGAGATTAGTTTGACAGGACCTTCCTTTGTAAACCCATGCTGTCTTGGATCCTGTGCCCTATGGATTCCAGGTGTTGTACTATCCTTTCCTTAAGGAGTGCCTCCATAATCTTGCCACTACTGAGGTAAGACTGACCGTGTCTGTAGTTCCCGCCTCCTCCCTGCTACCACTCTTGTGGAGCGGGATCACATGAGCCCTTCTCCAGTCTTCTGGGACTTCTTCTGTGCTCAGAGACTCACTAAACAATTCTGCTAATGGCTCTGCTAGTTCCTCCTTTAGCTCCTTAAGTACCCTGGGATGTATGCCATCAGGTCCCATTGCCTTATCCACCCTGAGCTTAGCAAGCTCTTGTAGGACCCTTTCTTTTGTGAAGGGAGTAGTGCTCACCTCCCTCCCCCCTGTGTCCATGATGCTGAGCTGTGGGCCCTGCCCTACCTTCTCTTCAGTAAATACTGAGCAAAAGTATCTATTTAGTAAAAGTATCTATATGATCTATATACTTCCATACCCCATGACCAGGGTATATATACAATGAGCAAGATTTATTTATTTATTTAAGAGTTTTACCAGGAAGGCATGCTGTGTGGTGACCACTCAATTCCAGATGTGTCCTGGGGGAGGGGAAGCAGGAATATAGACAGTACATAAACAAGCAGGAAATACAATACAGTAAACAAATAGACAAGGCAGCTTGATACCAGGCCAAGAAATGTAAAATCTAAAACAGTAGTATTGCAAGAACTCGCAGGTATTATATTAAAAAACAACTATTTTGGGGCATGGTCTAGCCACCAAGAAGATGGAAGCATAACTCCCTAGCTCCATCTAGACCTCAGCCCATCCGCGCTTGGATGCCGTGATCCCATGGAGCCTCCACTAAAAATCGAATGCTTAATGCATGGGTAATACTCCTCTTGTTGAGTGGCACATTCTTTTCAGTGGATTCCTAAGCATTTCTTATTTTTCGGTGGCACTGTGACCTGAAGCTAAGCGGGTCTGCCCAGGCCATATAGGTCTCACGCTCATCTCAATTTAAGCTGTCTACTTGGCGCTTCACTCCGTAGCTTGCTCTGCACCTTCTCCGCATACTACTATGAAACTTGGGTGGCTGCTACTACCTCACCGATCATGCTTCAGAATCCCCCCCCCACTTCTTGTCATCCTTGCTGCCAACTGCCTTGTAACTAAAAGAAAATGGATCAACCAGCAGCCGTGGGGGAATCTCTGCAGCATATTACCAAACTTCTGGAAACCTTAATCACCAGAGTTGATGACATAAGTATCTCCCTGTCTGGTACCACAAAGGATGTTCAACAGTTACAGGACAGAATGAATGTCGTGGAGCAGAGGGCTGAGGCATGTGAAGCACAGCAGGTACTAGTTTGGCAATGTTTGCAGCAACATGAGGAGTGGCTGGCAGCACTTTGGGAGAGGGCCAAAGATCATGAAAATCGGAGTTGCCGCAACAATTTTTGGATTATTGGGCTCCCAGAGGGAGCAGAAGGTCAGTCAATGGAGCACTTTCTAAATGAGAATCTTCCCCACATATTAGGGGATAGGTGGAGGGGACCAATCGAGGTTGAAAGGGCTCATAGAGTCTCAACTCACTCAAACAAGAATACCAATACACCCAGACAAATTGTGGCATACCTGTTAAGATAAACCACTAAGGAAAGGAATCTAGTGTTTGTTTAGTGTATTTATAATTTGTTTTGTAGCCACAGAATGTGTTGGATGCCAACCCCCACAGTTGTGTGCTACACATCTTCTACCATTCATGCCTTTCACTCTTTCTATACCCCCCTCTCCAGTCTGTGACCTACCAGTGCTGTAGAACGCTGGGCATTATGCGTAGGAGAGGGAGGAGGGATGGGGTCACGAACAGTGAAGGATGTATGAGGGGGTCACCGAACTGGGGTGGTAGGATCCAGAAGGTGCCGTGGGGTAAAATGGAATCCAGATCATGGTCTGCCATGTCTGGTGCCCATACCCAAGGGCACTACTGAATGTGGTAGGCAGATGGCCCGGGTGGCCCACAAAGTTCGTCCAACTCGGGCGGTTTTGTGCAATGCCAGGTCCATTAAGAATAAGACTGCAATTATCGCAGATCTTGTTGATACGGTGGACCTGGCATGCATCACCGAGACCTGACTGGATGAAAATTCTGGCCCCATTGTGGAAGCTATGACTCCAGCTGGGTACTTGGTGATACACTGCCTGAGATTGGATGCGGGGGGTTGCAGTCTGTTTCAAGATCGAACTAAGCCTCATGAGGGTATTAGTTGAGGGGGTTGAGTCCTTCGAGTGTACAGTAGTAGCAGGTGTAGGTTATCAAATTGCTCTCATCTACCGTCCACCCGGTGATGAGAAGCAATTCCTTCAGGAGGTAGCGGACTTCGTTGTCGACATGGCGTTTGAGTCGCCCAGATTGTTGGTTCTGGGCGACTTCAATGTCTGAGTCGACGATGACCTCTCCCAATTTGGTCAACACTTCCTCCAGTTAATGACATCTCTGGGCCTTACACAGGTGGTTTCCACTGCTACTCATAAACATGGACACTCTTTGGACTTAATTTTCCTCCTAGGGATCGAAACATCTGACGTGGGGTGGAAACAGTTGGGTGGTCTGATCACTGCACCGTGGGGTTTAGTTTTAGCACCCCCCATTAGAAGGTCTACCCCTGTTGAGATGGTTAGGTACTGCCCTTTATGGGATATAAATTCCCAAGGCCTTGCAGCGGTCCTTGACCTCTCATCCCCCGCATTGGCAAGCAATGATCCAGAGACCCTCATGTCAGCTTATAACACAGCCGTTATGGTGGCACTGGATTCTATTGTTCTAGCCCGTGTTCACCCTTTCTCCCTTCACCCCAAGGCCCCTTGGTTTGATGGGACTTTGAGGAAGATGCGGAGACAGGGGCAAAGGTTAGAGCATTGCTGGCAAAAGTCCGCCCTTGATGCCGACCACCTTAGATTGATGGACCATTATTTAGTCTATCAATCTGCAATCACCCGTAAAAAGGCAGAATTCCTGTCTGGGGAGATTGCGGATGCTCAGAATCGACCAGCTCAGCTATTTCAAACTGTGGACAGACTGTGCAGCCCAACCTGCCTGCATGTTCAGAAAGCTTTTTCACAATTAAAGTGCAATGAGCTTGCTCGATTCTTTGCAAATAAGGTGGCAGACATCAGGGCAGTACTGCAGCCAGCACACTCGGGGGGGGGTTGTTGATCAGTATGGGGTCACTGTACCTCAGTTTTCCTGGAGTACCTTCAGTCGACTGGAGTTCATGGATGTCATGAGGATTATCCAGAGTGTGCACCCTAAGTGCTGTAGTTGGGACCCTGAACAGACCTTCCTAATTTTGGGTTTTAGTGACATCATCGGTCCAGTCCTTGTGCACATAGTCTGGTGCTCCTTTGAATCGGAAGAGTTTCCAAGCTCCCTGAAAGAGGCAGTGGTGACACCACTATTGAAGAAAGCTACCTTGGACCCAGACTGTTTTGCGAACTGCAGACCTATCTCTAACCTTCCCTTTGTTGGGAAGGTGATTGAGAAAGTAGTGGCATCACAACTGGTTGACCATTTGACCATCCATGACATCTATGAACCCCTCCAGTCCAGTTTTTGTAAGAGACATAGTACCGAGACGGTGCTGGTTCGGGTGCTCAATGATCTCCTGATGGTGAGAGATCGGAA
Organism: Neoceratodus forsteri; assembly: GCA_016271365.2. Lineage (NCBI taxonomy): Eukaryota > Metazoa > Chordata > Ceratodontiformes > Ceratodontidae > Neoceratodus > Neoceratodus forsteri. The sequence continues at coordinate 453,335,727 of CM028131.1, forward strand.
GAGCCATTCCATCTTGGTTCTTCTGGATCTTTCTTCCGCTTTTGACACTGTGGACCACATGGTGTTGATAGGACACCTGAGGCATATCTGTGGAATGTCGGAAACTGTTCTCAGATGGTTTACATTGTTTCTCACGGGGAGAACACAAAGAGTTGTGTCTGGGGTTTTTTCTTCAGGTCCAACTGGTTTGTCTTGTTGGGTGCCTCAGTGTTCTTTGCTGTCACCCATGTTGTTTGCTGTGTATATGCTACCCCTTGGAGACATTGTAAGAAGGTATGGGCTGAGGTTTCATTGTTACGCAGATGATACTCAGCTCTACCTCTCTTTTGCACCCGACCAGGATGGAGCTCTCTCGGTCTTTAACAACTGTCTGAAAGAAATCCAGGAGTGGATGGACTCTAGCTGGCTGAAGTTGAACTCAGAAAAGACTGAAGTATTGGTTGTGGACCCGGGTTGCCCGATAGGGGGGTCGGTGGTTGGTGCACCCTCCGGAATTATTCTTGGTGGCGTCTCTCTCCAGACCTCTGAATGGGTGCTTAACCTGGGGGTAGTTTTTGATGATGGGCAGACCCTGCATTCGCAGGTGTCGGCTGTCATCAAGACTTCCTTCTAACATCTTAGGAATATCACCAGGGTTAAGCATCTGGTTCCGTCTGATGACCTTCCAACCTTGTTCCGCACCTTTGTGTTCTCACGCTTGGATTACTGCAACTCCCTTTATCCAGGGCTTTTGGGGGTTGAAATCAGTCACCTGCAGCTGGTGCAGAATGCAGCAACCCGGCTTTTGATGGGTTCTAGTCGATCCTGCCATATTACCCTGGTGCTGCGCTAACTGTACTGGCTGCCAATAAGGTGGCGGATCACCTTTAAAGTCAGTTTATTGACTTTTAAAGCCCTACATGGACAGGGCCTGGACCATCTGAAAGAGCTTCTGGTTCCTTACTGCCCTGGTCGATCACTCCACTCGACCGATGAGGGGTTGTTAGAGATTCCAAGGGTGAATTTGAAATCACCTGGTTCAAGAGCTTTTGCAGCTCCTACCCTTTGGAATTCTCTTACCCCGTCGGTTACGGGAGTGCATATCTGTGGAGGAATTTAATAAGGGCTTAAAAACCTTTCTGTGGCAAGAAGCTTTTTTGAATAATTGAAGTATTTATCTGATTGTTTATGATTCTTAGTTGTATTGTTTTGTTATTGGAGTTTTATTAATTGTTCTTAAATTGTTAGGCACCTTGGAATTGGAAAGGCGCCTTATAAATACAATTATTATTATTACTGCGTGCTGCAAGGGACCTAGGGGAACTTTCTTGGTAAGGCACTACGATTGCTATCTATAGAGATTTTACCCAATAAACGGCTGCAAAACGGAGAACTTTCAGACCCATTAAAAGATTTCTCTATCAGCATGACTTCAGATTCAAATTTAAAAATCTTACTAGACTGTGTGTCTTCAAGGAGGGACATGAACTCACAGCTGATCACCCTGGAGATATTGAACGCTGGATTAACAGACTTTGGCCCAGCTTACAGTGTCCTACTGCAAATCCCAGAAGGCTCTGGGAGCCCTCACCTGCAGCACCTCCCAGTAGGAACCTTTTATCTAGCTATGGTTCCCCTACAGCTCTGATACCAGCAGGACAGGTCCCACACCAAACCAGTCCCCCACTGAATGGTCGCACCCAAGTTGCTCAATCTGCTCACACTGCTGCCCAAGGACTGATCCCTGCCTCACAAATCTCCTCCATGCAATTCTCTCTCCCTCAGCAGATGCTAAACCCACTGCTAAAGTCTAGACAGAGACCTAGAAGTGGGCCACAACACTCGCCTTCTAAATTCTCAGCAGCACCACCTGCAAAGATCTCTAGGGAGGACCTCTCTCCAATGCCTGACCAATCCATCAGCGATTCCCCAGACATGGACACAGGTCAATCAACTGACTGGGCTGACCTGTCAGAGACGTCACTGGCGGAACTAGTAGACACCCTCTCTCCTGTGTGACCTGGCCTCATCAGTTATGCAGAAACGGTAGTGAAGATGCCTATGGATCCTGGATGTACCTCTCAGGGCTCCTCCGAGCCAGTCAAAGGCCAAGCCACTGGACTCTGACCTGTTTTTCTTTTTCTTTTTAATATTTGATGGGTGGCGGAGTTATGCTTATGATCACCCCATCTGCTATACCCTAAGGAATTACCTTAGCTACAGGCTCTGTAGTGTGGAACAAACTGATGACTGTAAGGATGGTTTGTTGGTCTTCCCTCCAGGAAGGACTATGGATATATGCTCATTATAGCATGCACTAAGCTGGTCACCTTGTGGGGGCTTGCTCCCCCTCTTCAATGTGAGGCCAATCCCATACAGATATGCTGTAGTAAATATCAAGCTACAGTCAGGCTTTTAGCCACGAAGAGGGACCGGCTTTACCTGATGATTATACAGGTGTGAATAGGTCCCCCTCCCAATCTTTGATGTATAATGGCTTCTGAGTCAGTGATTAAGCCTTTGAGCTCTGTCTTTTAGGCCTGGTTCTGGGCATGTGCCCCCCCTCATATCTTCAGGGGTGGTTCATTTCTATAGTCTGATAATGAGTAGATGGATGTGCCCACATTTCCTCCTCCTCCTCCTCCCACTCACTCCTCCCCTTCCCCCTTTTTTCCTTCCCACTTCCCCCCTTGACAGGTCGGTTTGACTGACCTGCGGTTAGGGCAGGTCTAGGATGAGCTGGTTTGATAGCTCATTCATATAATACCCCCCACCAACTTGAGTGTTGAAGTTAGTGCAGCTGTAGGAGATATACACGTCTATACCACCCTCATGTGCTTTGACCTTCAGACTCACATTGTTGTGGCTGCAGTGTCTCTTTTTGACATTTTTCTATTTGACTTCGGGCTGGTTGCCCATTTGTTATTGTCTCTGTATATATAACTTGTTTGTTTGTCTCTATTCTTTCAGAACTACTGCTACAGCCTTCCTGATAGCCGAAGACTAGTAGTCCGACTATAACAAGCGATGCTTACATCTTCCTCTAATTTAGGGCAGACACTGATAGCCCTCTTCCTCCTAAGGTACCTAGTGGCCCTAGCACCTAACATCTCCTTCCCTGATTATTCAACTGGAAAATATGTAAGTATCTCCTCTTGTCTATTGTGTGAGAATATGCCTGCTACCCCTCCCCAGTGCCCCATGGATATCCTTGGATCATTGGATATCCTGGAATGTAAAAGGACTCAATCACCTGGTCAAGCACGCAAAAGTCCTTCAGCACCTGAAATCGTTACGCGTGGATATTGCCCTTCTCCAAGAAACCCACCTGATGTCTAAATGTACTAACTGGTTAAAGAAAATGTGGGTGGGAGAGGTCCTGGCTAGCTCTCCTGTTACTGAATCAAAAGGGGTGGCCATTATCATCAGCTGAGCCTCTGCTTGGGTGGTGAAACATGTCAAAAAAGATGCTCAAGGCCAGTGGCTTGTAGTGAAATTATACTCCACTACAAGTACTATTTTATTGGGGAATGTGTATGCTCCCAATACTGAGCATGTTGATTTCTTTCCTGCTCTAAGCCAGGTGCTGTCGGATCTACAGTCGGATGGGCCAATGCTTCCTGTCACATTAGGTGGAGATTTTAATATGGTAGGGGACATATTTTTGGTAAAGTCTCAGCCTACTCTGCATGCTAACCCTAGAGCCAGACAATCCCTGCAAGTCATGATAGAGGAATGGGCTGTCACCGATATTTGGCATAGGGATCATCCTACTGGCAGACTTCTCTTTCTACTCAGCCCCACATTACTCTCATAGTCGCATATACTTCTGGCTAGCTAATGAACCTGCAGCTCGATGCCTGTCTGACTCCAAGATTGCCTCGATTCTAATATCAGACCATGCCAATGTTTCACTTAAGTTTATCCCTCAGGATCCCCACCCACCTGGCACCCGCTAGCGCTGTAACCCCCCCATTCCAAGATCTGGATTTTTGGCCCCATTTAGTACAAGTGGCCAGGGATTACTTCTCTCTGAATACCGACTGTGGAGAAGCCCCTGGTATGGTGTGGGAGGCATTTAAGCCGGTGCTAAGGGGACACATCATTGCCTTTTCAGCAGCTAGGGACCAGAAATGTAAGGCAACCCTCAACCATCCCCAGGTGGAACTGGCTGCCCTGGAGCACCACTTAAAATCTGCCCCCGAGCTGCCCTGGTTGGTCCTCTACGCTGACAAATAGTCGGGTTAAATATCAAATAAATGTCTTAATGCATCAAAAAGCAGAGTGGCATCTCTTGAGACTGAAACAAGCCTTTTGGGCAGGAGGGGAACACACAGGGAAACTTCTCGCCTATCATCTTCGCAAGCAGCAGGCTGCCTCACGGATACATGCTCTCCGTGCCTTGTCAGGTTCTATAGCAATTAGTCCCATGCTAATTAATACTACCATGCAGCTATTCTACCATACTCTGTATCAGTCCCATTCTTCAAATACAGCCCAGGAGCTACAGGCTCTCTTTGCTAAATTCCGTCAGCAAACCCCTTTACCAACTTTCACCCCAGAGCAAGTAACACTTTTGGAGTCCCCAATTTCCTCTGAAGAACTCCAACTGGCACTCTCCCAAAAGGCTCAGGGGAAGCCCCCAGCCCAGATGGCATGTCCTTGGAGCTTTACTAGGCCCTGGGCCCTGATATTGTCCAGCCTTTGCAGTGTACCCTCCAATCTGCCCATGCTGCAGGAACTTCCCCCCACTATGAAAGAGGCAATAATCTCTCTCACCCAAACAATCATCCAGCCCTTTAGATTGTGCCAACTTCCGACCAATATCTCTACTGTCAGTGGATACAAAAATACTAGCCAAAGCGCAAATCACCAGATTAGTGTCCATTCTTCCTTCAATTATACACCTCTCCCAAACAGTCTTTATGCGGGGCAAATCAGGGATGGATAACACCAGGCTTTTTCTCAACCTTAAGTGGTTTGCCTCCAGATCTTCCCTTCCCTTAGTGGCCTTGGCGATTGACTTTTCAAAGGCCTTTGACTCCATTGATTGGGGATACCTTTATGAAGTCCTCTCTAAGAATGGATTTGGCACCCATTTTATGCAATGGATATGTACCCTTTATTGTTCACTCACAGCAAGCATTCTTACTGACAGAGAGATATCCCCTCCTTTTGTATTACAACGTGGCACCAGGCAAGGCTGCCCACTATCCCCCTTACTATTTTTGGTGGCTCTGGATCCTTTGATCAGGGCCCTTGTCACTTCTCCACAAATCCAAGGTATACTAGTTGCTGATCGCCCATATTTGGTTGCGGCCTATGCAGACAACCTTCTTTTAACTTTGACAAATCCCCAACAAACTCTTCTAGTGGTACTCCAAATCCTAGATGATTTTGGGGTACTTTCTGGATTATGTATTAATCAGAAAAAAAACACCCTGGCTCCTCTAAATTGCCACTGCACCATGACCTGCATTCAAGGTACCAATTTGACCTGGGCGAATATTGGGTTTAGTTACTTTGGTATCTGTATACCAGCGACATGGTCTACGCTTGAATCTGCCAACTTTTCTCTGCTATTGGAGCAATTAAAAGTAAAAATAGAGAGGTGGTACAAGCTGCAACTCTCTCTACCAGGCAGAGTGGCAGCCATCCACAAGCTGTTGCTCACCTGAGTGATGTACTACCTAAATAACCTCCCTATTACTCTATCGCCCAAGCTCTTCACCTCCTTAGAGATGTTAATGGCTAACTTTCTTTGGGACTCTAACCTGCCTAGGTGGAGCAAGCACAAGATGAGGGCACATTGGTCACAAGGTGGCCTCAATGTACCCTGGTTCGATGGCTATCACTTATCCTGAATAGCTGCTCAGGCAACTAAATGGTTTATGCCTGCTGCAGTGGATCCCCCATTTTGGCTCCATTTAGAAGCCAGTTTGGTGGGGGATATACCCCTATACATGCTTCTTACCCCCACATGACTGTTTGCCACATTTCTTCCCGCCAATGGTGTCTCATACAGCCCACTCTTGGAAACGTCTTATGACTAAATCTCACTCTGACTATACAGAATGCTCCTCTATGGCACAATAGTCTTATTAAAATTGATGGGGCACCTATATATTTGCCCTCTTGGCACAAATCAGGAATCCAGAGAGTTCAAGATCTTTCCCCTTAGGTACGTACCCTTTGCTCCCTTTTGACCAACTACAAAGGCAATTCTCATTACCACATAAAGACTTCTGGAGGTATCTACAAATTAGAAGTGCCCTGCAGCCTCTTCTCCCTAAATGCCAAGACAATACACAATGGTCCTGGCTGGCTAGTTTGCATCATGTCCCTACTACCTGAGGTGTGATGGGTTGATTCTACACCTCATGGAGAGACTCACAACCCAATGCAACTTTGTCTTGCAAAAGAAATGGGAATCCTACATTGGCACCCCCATCTCTGTGGACCAATGGAATTCTTATCTTAAAAGTATACATCATACTTATAGTGACACCAGCAACTACTTCTTGCAGCTAAAAATGTTGCTGCTATGGCATCATACCCCGTCAGCCCTCTTTACACATGGCTTGCTTAGTCATAGTAAATGCTGGCACTGCTCTCAAGCAGAGGCACACATCCTCTGTATCCTATGGTTCTACTCCAACTTTGCCCCATATTGGAGAATGGTAGCCTCAGATATTTCCTCAGTATTAAAACACCCTATAGCTCTTTCTGACCAAGACTGTGTATGGGAGACACTACCCCCTTGGGTCAGTTAGCCAAACCACTCAGACTCGTTAGACATTGGCCCCAGTCAGTTATCCCTACCCGCTCTAGTTGGCATGCAGCCCTGGCCAAACTTTCCATTTTTGAAAGACTCCCTCACCTTCAGAAGGACAACATGCATCTTTACTACCGGATATGGGAACCATATCTTAAGTCTTCCTTTTGCAAACTCCCAGCACCACCTTCTAATCCCCCCACTTGAAAGGGCTATCTTAAAATTCTTTTATTTCAACTTTAGACTAATACATCCCCTCGTCCTGGTATTGGATTTTAGATGTAAGCATCGACTTCCACTTTCACTAATTCTACTTGTCTACCTAGGTTGTCTTTCCTGGTAATCACTAATATCCTAGATTAGCTGCATTATGACTGTTGTGAAGTGATTAATCATTATGAGACATTATGTACAATGGATGGTATTCCCTATTGTTGTTGTACTACTGAAATATGTAATGGTGCTGATAATTGGTTGGCTGTACTGCTTACTATCTGCTGTATAAAAATATTCAAAACTACTCAATAAAATATTATATGATAAAAAAACTATTTTGAATTTGATGCACAATTTTTTATATAAAAGAGGGGAACGGCTATAGGTAGTACCATGGCACCAGTCTATGCCAATACATTCATGCATGATTTTGAAACACAAAATGTGCTTAATATTAATAACAATCCATTTTTTCAAAATATCAGGGCCTAGAGCCACTTTATTGATGACATCTTTTTCATCTGGGGTGGGGGAGAGACTGAACTCAGTCACTTCTTACAGTACATCAATAATATTAATCATACCATTCAATTTACCATGACACATGATAAAACAAACATAACATATTTAGACCTAAGAATTATAAAAGATCAAGAAAGGTTAATAACCACGTTTCAAAAAAACAACAGATAGAAATACCATTCTACACGGTACATGTTTCATGACCCCAATCTAATCAAGAGCATACCATATTCATAACTGGTTAGAGTAAAGCATAACTGTACTTGACAAGAAGAGTTTGAAAAACAAAAAAATAAAATGCTATGGAGGTTTCAAATTAGAGGATACACTAAAGCAAATCTAAAAGAAGCAGATAGAAGAATAACAAGCACTAATAGGGGTGAACAACACAGGTAGGCACAACAATGTGAAGAAAAAAACACTACCAGATTAGTGTTTTCTACCAAATACAATCAAAATTTCCCTGAAATGAAAAAAAAATATTAATAAACACTGGCATTTACTCACAGTGACAGCAGGGCCAGATTAAGGCATAGGCAACCCTTTGGGCTCTGGGTGCCAAGGGGGCCTACAGCAATCTCCAACCTATATTTACTATATTTTCTTCTACCTGAGATTAAATTCCTGTAAAGGATTCAACTTCTAGGTATCCTGGCAAGGTAGGGGCTGAACTGTGACACGATTCTCACCCAACTAATTAGGTGCTAAGCGCAGTCGATCACTTTGGGGGCCCATGGCTAGCCTGATCTGTAAGGTGTGAATGTGTCCATTTTCTTTGCTTTGTCTTTCCCTCCCACTTAGAAGGGGTGTGGCCACAGTGAATGGACACTGGTGCAGTGAGTGGGGCCTCAGATTTCTCCTGGGCATAGGGCCCCAGGTTGCCTTAATTTGGCCCTGAGTGACAGGCAATCAGCCAAAATGTTTTCAGGAAAAAAACATTATTGCAGCCAAAAAAGTTTCTACACTTAAGGACAAACTAGTGAAATCACAATTTAAGAGTCCAGAGGCACATGTTGCACAATTATTATTAGGCCCGCTTAGACCAGGAATGGTGGCTTGTGGTAACTGTTCTTGCTGTGGACATATGAGTAAAAAAGATACATTCAAACACCCTTTTACAGGGCAACAGTTTGAAATCAGGCAAAGTATCAACTGTACAACGGAGTGGGTAGTGTATGTACTTCAATGCCCCTGTGACAAAGTTTACGTAGGCCAAACAACAAGACCACTAAAAAGTCATATACAGGAACATAAAAGTGATATAAGAAGAAGTGTAGAGCCCTCACAAATGGCCCTGCACTTCACATCAGCACAACACACAGGAGTTTCGATCAGACTTTGGGGCTTACAAAGCATAATGGAAATGGCTAGAGGTGGGAATAGACAAACAATTTTAGACAGAACAGAGATGCAGTGGATATTTAAGCTCAAAACCCTAGATTCAAGAATAGGCATGAACACAGATACCAACTGGCAGGCCTGTGGATAGCATTTTAAAAGCCATTATTCAATAGACAGTAACATTGAGATAAAAGATGGAGTGAAGGGTATTTGCCACAAACCCTGTCAGAGTGAAGATGCCAAAAATATACTTCTTTATTCTGCATCCCCCCATTCCCACCCCTTTTGCCTTCCCTTCCCTTTTCCCCTTTCACCCTCCCCTCTTTTCCTTCCCTTCTGCCCCCCACATTTCATACTTCTGTAGAAAAATAATGTTTTCTAGGAAAACTGTCATATGGTAACAGATAATAAATCTGAGGAAAGTTTAAAATTAGAAATTTTGAGTGTGGAAACTTCCTCTCCCCTCACTCACACTATATATTAAACAATTCTCTTTTAGTATAGAATATGGTCTGTACATGGTTAATAATTTCAACAACTCATTTTAATCTAGTGCAGAAGCACATAGTGCATGGTATAGTCAGACTGCATGTAGCATATTGATAGACATAGTGTAGGGAGGGAGGTGAGGTGCCTACCAGGTGCCACGGCATGGAGGGATGGAAGGAAGATCCTGGGGATTGCTGGGAAGTCAAGACGGGAGGGTGAGCTGGATGTCATTATCCACCTAGGTACTAATGACCTGGCAAATGGGGAACCAAAGGAAGTTCAGGAAGAGTTTAGGAAATTGGGGAGGGATCTCAAGCAAGTAGCTACTCTGTCACCTTCTCAGAAGTACTACCTGCGAGAGGCATGGGAGAGCATAGGGGTGCATGCACCAGGAACTTTAACTCATGCTTGAAGAACTGGTGCTGTGAGGAAGGGTTTGGATTCATTGGTGATTGAGGACCCACCTGGAGGGATGGAGGTTTGTTCAAGCCTGATGGCCTGCATCCATCCTGGAGGGGAATCCAAGCACTCAATGATAAGTTTAAATGCTACATTGACAAGCTAGCCAAGGGGGGTGGCAGGCCAGCAAGGAGGGTACCAACTTGCTCACCACCCACAGCTAGCAGTGGAACCAGTGAACTGGAGGAGTGGATATCTCAACAAAGCAGTGTGCAAAAGATGGAGATTAGCACCCAAGAGGTGGATAGGCAGAAAAGGGGCAAAAATCAGAAGAAGGGCAGACAGCAAGGAGAATTAGGGATAAAGGACAACCAGGGAAGGGGCTGAAGTAGAACAGCTAAACAGTCTAGGGAAGTCAAATCATGGAAAGCCATGTGTGCCAGTGCCAGGAGCCTTAGCAACAAGATGGAAGATCTGGAGGCTGTCATGGTGCTCAGACCTGGACATTGTGGCCATCACAGAAACCTGGTGTAATGATAACCATGACTGGGAGATGGCCATTCCTGGCTACAACATATTCAGAAGAGACCGGGCAGGTAGGAAGGGAGGAGGAGGAGGAAGGGTGGCACTGTATGTGAAAAATGACATAAGGGCCACAGAGATCCAGGAGGAACAAAATGCGGGAGAGATACTGTGAGTTAAGCTGGAAAGGAAAATGAGGCCAGCCATCCACACAGGTGTGGTCTATAGACCACCAGCCCAGGAGGAAGAAGCAGATAGGGAGCTGATGCTAACCATCCAAAGGATGGCAGACAAGGGTGAGGTAGTACTGGTTGGAGACTTCAATATTCCAGATGTGGACTGGAGCATCCCAGCAGCAGCAGCAGCAGCAGCTAGGAGCAGACTTTGGGAAAATGGGGAGATACTTGAAAGAGGCATTAAGGGGAATGGGGCAGGAATCAGGGGTTGAGGAACAGTGGGCAGTATTTAAAACAGGGATTACAAGAGCAACATAATTATGCATTAAGCAGGTTAGCAAGAGGAAAAGGAAAAGGAAGAGGAGGCCATTATGGTTTTCCAAAGAGGTAGCAAAGAAAGTGAAAGCCAAAAAGATTGCATTCAGGCAATACAAAAAGACACAGGCAGAAGGGGATAGGGAGAAGTTCCAGGAGAAGCAAAGGGAGGCAGGGAGGTCAGTAAGGGAAGCCAAAGCTCAGACAGAAGAGCACATTGCAAAATCAGTGGGTAGAGGGGACAAAACCTTTTACAGGTACATAAGTGAAAAAAGAAAGGCAAAGGGAGGGAGGGATAGTGAGACTGAAGGGGGAGGATGGGGGCCGTGTGGACAGCAGTAAAGCTGACATACTGAACAGGTATTTCTGCCCAGTCTTTAATGAGTAAGAGGAGGGTAATGGGTCTGAATGGAGTACAAGGGGTGAGAATGGTGCAGAAATGGACACAAGTCCCTTTACACGAGAAAGGGTCATGAAGGAACTGGAAGTAATAAGAGTTGATAAAGCAATGGGGCCAGATGTGGTGCACCCCAGTGTCCTTAAAGAACTCAGAGAGGAGGTGGCTGAACCTCTGGCTATCCTGTTTAGCCAATCACTGGAAACAGGGGAGGTACCCAAAGACTGGAGGATAGCAGATGTAGTCCCCTTATTCAAAAGTGGGAACAAAGAGGAAGCGGGAAACTACAGACTAGTCAGCCTCACCTCGGTAGTGGGGAAGATCATGGAAGCACTACTGAAGGAGAGATTGGTGGAACATCTGGTTGTCAATGGACTGCTGGATCCAAGGCAGCATGGTTTCACCAAGGGGAGGTCATGTCAGACCAACCTCATTGAATTTTTTGACTGGGTGACTAGGGAGGTGGATCGGGGAGGGCAGTGGACATGGCCTATCTGGACTTCAACAAGGCCTTTGACACTGTGCCACATAGAAGACTATTACGCAAACTAGGGAATATGGGTGTGGACAGGACAGTAGTGTGGTGGGTAGGTAACTGGCTGGGCAGCAGGACACAGAGGGTGGTGGTAAATGGCTGTCACTCCACAGAGGGAAGATTGACCAGTGGGGTACCACAGGGATCAGTGGTGGGACCGGTCCTATTCAACATCTTCATCAGTGACATTGCACAGGACCTAGAAGGCAGAATTTCACTGTTCACTGATGAAACAAAGCTCTGAAACAGAGCAGACACACAGATGGTGTAGACAGAATGAGTAGGGACCTGCAGAAACTTGAAGAATGGTCAGGGGTTTGGCAGTTGAAATTCAATGCAAAGAAGTGCAAGACAATGCATATAGGGCACAAAAACCCTGGCACAATATATCAGTTGGGGGATGAGGATATAGCATGCACCAAGCAGGAAAGGAATCTTGGGGTTATCATCTCTGATGACCTCAAGGTAGGAAAACAGTGTGACAAGGCAGCAGGTAAAGCAAATAGGATGCTGGGATGCATAGGCAGGGGCATCACCAGCAGGAAAAGGGAGGTCATGATTCCACTATACAAGACACTAGTGAGGCCCCACCTGAAGTACAGTGTAAAATTCTGGCGACCTTACCTACATAAGGACATAGACAGGGTAGAGAAAGTTCAGAGGAGGGCAACAAAGATGGTACATGGATTGCATCACAAGTCCTATGAGGACAGGTTGAAGGAATTGAATATGTATTCCCTGAAGGAGAGGAGGGAGAGAGGGGACATTATAGAGAGATACAGTGCAAGAATCTTACAGGGAGGAACAGTGCAAGAATACACTATTTTTAAGTGAAAAAGATGTTCCAGGACTAGAGGGCATGGGATGAAGTTGGAGGGAGGATGATTCAGAGGAAATGTGAGGAAGAATTTCTTCACAGAACGGGTGGTGGACAAGTGGAACACCCTGCCTGAGGAAGTGGTGGAGGCTGAAACAATCATGGGATTTAAGAATGCATGGGATAGACATAAAGGAATTCTGAAGGTCAGGGGTAAAGGGCAACAGAGTTCTAGGAAAACATAACCTGAAGTTACAAACTCAAATGGGTAGACTAGGTGGGCAATAGGCCCTTATCCGCCAGCACTGTCTATGTATCTATGTGTATTAAATGAACTTAGCAAAATATAATATTGAGTTTAAGTCAATAAAAACACAATAGGTACACAATACAGAAGCTCAGTGCTAAGCCCTTTAGAGCCTGGCCACCTAGGCTGTGCATTTAGACAGCACAGCGTACTGTTGCTTAACAACAACACCTCATACTCTTGCGAGGTGATGTCACATACAGTGTCTTCAGAAAGTATTCGCCCCCCCCTTGGATTTTGTCACATTTTGTTGTGTTACAACAAGAATTTTTAATGCATTGACATGATTTGTTTCCCCCTTGATTCACACAGCATACTCAACAATATAAAGGGGCCAAAATATATTTATTGTGTAACAAAAATTTATGAAACATTAAAAACTGAAATATCTTATTTACTTAAGGATTCATCCCCCTGAGTCAATACTTTGTAGAAGCGCCTTTGGCAGCAATTACAGCTTTGAGTCTACTTGGGTATGTCTGTATCAGCTTTGCACATCTGGATTTGGGGATTTTCGCCCATTCTTCCTTGCAGATTTGCTCAAGCTCTGTCAAGTTGGATGGGGGGCATTGGTGAACAGCAATCTTTAAGTCTTTCCACAGATTCTCAATGGGATTCAAGTCTGGGCTTTGGCTGGGCCACTCAAGGACGTTCATCTTCTTGTTCTGAAGCCACTCCAGTGTTGCTTTGGCTGTATGCTTAGGGTCGTTGTCCTGTTGGAACGTAAATCTTTGCCCCAGTCCAAGGTCTATTGCAGACTGATGCAGGTTCTCCTCAAGGATGTGCCTGTATTTGGCTCCATTCATTGTTCCCTCTATTCTGACAAGTGCCCCAGTCCCTGCCTCTGAAAAGCATCCCCATAACATGATGCTGCTACCACCATGCTTCATGGTAGGGATGGTGTTACACAGGTGATGAGCTGTGTTTGGTTTGCACCAGGCATAGCTCTTTGCATTCAGGCCAAAGAGTTCAATTTTTGTTTCATCAGACCACAGAATCTTTTGCCACATGGTCTCAGAGTCTGCCACGTGCCTTCTTGCAAACTCCAGGCATGCTATTATGTGGCCTTTTCTCAGAAGTGGCTTCCGTCTAGCCACTCTCCCATAGAGGCTACATCTGTGAAGTGCTGCAGAGATTTTTGTCCTCTGGACAGGTTCTCCCATCTCAGCCATGGAACTCTGTAGTTCTGTCAGGGTGGTCACTGGGTTCTTGGTCACTTCCCTGACCAAGGTCCTTCTTGCCTGGTTGCTCAGTTTTGGAGGACAGCCTGCTCTAGGAAGAGTCTGGGTGGTTCCGTAATCTTTTCATTTCCTAATGATGGACTTGACTGTGCTCCTGGGAACTTTCAACACCCTAGAAATGTTTTTATACCCCTCCCCAGATCTATGCCTCCTCACAGTTCTATCATGGAGTTCTACGGACAGCTCCTTGGTCTTCATGGTAGAGTTTCTGCTCTGACATGCACTGTCAACAGTGGGACCTTATATAAACAGGTGTATTTCCTCTGAAATCATGTCAATCATTTGAACTGACCACAGGTGGACTCCATTCAAGTGTTAGAGTGATCTCACAAGGAAATTGGAGGCATCTGAACTCCATTTGGAGTGTCATAGCAAAGGGGGTGAATACTTATCAAATCAAGACATTTCAGGTTTTTATTTTAAATTACATGTACAAAAAATTCCAGAAGTTTCATTCCACTTTGACATTATAGAGTAATTGTGTAGATACTTGACAAAAAAATCCCATATAAATGTATTTTAATTTGAGTTTGCAACATCACAAAAGGTGACAAAATCCAAGGGGGGTGAATACTTTCTGAAGGCACTGTATTAACACCATGTGACTAGGCGGTCAGGCTCAAGAGGAAATGCTGACAACCTCACAAACACTTGCTCTGTGTGCACCACAAAGTGAGGAACTCAGCAGTTTTTTACCGCAGCAGGTAAACACTTTAAAACCCTTTTCAATAGAGTAAAACCAGAATAAATTTAAAAGGGTAGTAAATGCTGACTGCTTTCATATGGTACAGGTAAAAAGAACGCTGAATACAGGCATTAAGAATAGGTCAGCACCTTACAGAAACAAGATGTTTTTTTGACAGCAGCAGGTAAAATCTTTAAAATCCTCTAAAACAGACAGAAACCTGAGTGAGTTTAAAAGGGTAGTAAATGTTGAATGCTTTCACATTTTACAGGTGAAAGCAAAGCTGAATACAGTTATTGAGAAAGGTCAGCACTTAACAGAAACAAAATGGGTGCCTTCAGTGCAAAACAGATATTTATTATTTAAAAGAGTTAACTAAACACTCAATGGCACTGCAGATATTGAGAGGCTGAACATCTAAAAATAAAAATAAAATAAGTAAAAGGGTGCATGCTGTGTAAATATTTTGCAGGTACTAATGAAACTTAGCAGAGGTGGTAGCACAGAGTAATAGAAACATAAATGGAGTGAATACATCAGTTACCAAAGGTAGAAAATGTTTAACAGAAGTAATTCAATTAAGGAATAAGCCACAAGGGGTATGGGTTATTAGGGGATTTACCATGGATGGTGTGGTTTTCCCACAAGGCGTAGCCAAGTGGGTAAATCCTCACCAGCCATGGTAAATCCCCCGATAACCCACATCCCCCTAGTGGCTTACTGTGATTATACAATGGGTAGAAATTTTTAAATAATTACTTACAGGCCCAGATATTCAAAAGATTTGCTCCATGCACATCAGGGTTGCACATGCGCAAGTCCTACATTGCACCATTCTGCGATATTCAGCAGGAGGCAGTTGCGCCACTGACAACAGGTTGCGCAAAAGAGCAATGCAAATGAATGCATGCTCAACAGGAGGGGGAGGAACCATGCATAAACTGCACAACCCGATATTCAGTCAGGTTGTGCAGAGTTGTGCAGGCGCAACCCCCAACCTGCGCCTGCACAACTTTGAGCCCCAAAAAAAGGATCAAGTTGAGGTCCACCCAAGGTGAGTTGCTGTATTGCAGGCGCAACACAGCAGCTGCCACCTGGCTGCCCCCAACTCAGTCCTGTGCCCCCACCAGCCCGATCGCGGGCAATACAGTAACATGAACCCCACCCGCCCCACATCTCCACAGCCCGATCACGGGCAAGAATATATATCAACCCCCAGTGCCCGATCGCGGGCAGAATATAACCCCCCAGCGAATATCTCCCTGGTGGTCAGTGGACCGTAAAGCCCGATCGCGGGCAGAATGTCAAGTTACAACCCCCAAACATCTCCCTGGTGTCTAGTGTCCCACCACCCACAAGCCCCTCCACCCCGCTCCCCCGCGCGCGGCGGGTGGCAGCATCCACCGCCTGCCGCCCCACCGCCCGCCCGACTGGCTGTCGGTGAGGGCTGCCGCCCGGTGGTGCAAGACTGCCAATGGGCGTGCAGCCCATACCGTCATGACAGTCCAGATTTGTGAATGAACATCATTCACAATCACGAACTGTCATGTATGGTATAAGGCTGCATGCCCAGTGGCTGAGCTCTGCGCAATAGCGCCTATACGGATGATCGGCTCGATGATGAAGCTGGCGGCGGTGAAATACTACGCCCGCCAGCTAGCGGTAGTGGATTCGTTGGTGGGTGGAAAGGCGCACGCCGAACATGGTTGAAAGGTAACGACATTCTGCCCTGTCGACATCACTGGACCGCAAAGATAATCGGAGATGGTAACTCTGCCGCGATGAGCACTGAAGGAATGACCACCGTTCTGCCCGTGATCGGCGTGAAAAAATATGGGCGAAAAGTTCATGTAACTGTATTGCCCGTGATCGGGCTTCGAAGATGTGTGTGTGGGGAAATGTTGACTTCCAGAGATACTGCCTGCCGCGATCGGGCTGCAGGGTGCGCGGTCCCGACGGCTGCTGCCTGGCAGGGCGCCAGCCGCAAGTCCTCGGGGATCGTGCACCTACATGTCAATGGCATGCAAATGGGCCATAAATAAATGCAAATTGCCCCTGCACTCATAGCATAAATTATGGCTCCATTTGCATGTCACCTTTGAATATCGGAAATTTGAGCATGGCGCAATGGTACTTGCGCCACCGCAAGTTTAATGCTCAACTCTGGCAACTTGCGGTGGTGCAAGTTCCACTGCGCCATGTGCAAGTGCTGTGGCTAGGGGGTGATATTCAAAGGAGTTGCTCAATAGCGCAACTCCTTTGAATATCACCCCGGCCACACCCCTGAGCAACTATTTTGAGCAGTGCAGGGGCTTGCTCCTCAGAATGGCGCAGTTTGAATATCTGGGCCACAAGGTTTTATTTGAGAAGAAGTTGTTTTTTAATGTTTTTTTCCTGTAATGTCCATCCTCTGTGTGTTAAATAGTTCCCTGTTTCTAAGTAGAGTGTTGTCAGAGATGGTAGCTCTCTTTACTTAGTATACTGCTTTTGCATTATCATTTAAAAAAAACTAGAACAGAGTTGCAGGCAAGATAAATGGCTGTGAGAGAAGTGAGAAACTGACAGGACAGGCATTAATTGAACGAGCTACAGTATTGCTGCAGGTTAATGAGAAGCTGTATTTTTTATTTAATGTTTAAAGTGTTACAGGAAGCCACGATGTTTCAGGAAGACACACTGACTTGTGATAGAAAGTGAATCGGCTATGATGTTTGTGTGGATAGATCTGGAGCTCAGATTTTTTGTTTAAAACTAACTTTTATTAAGCTCAAGTACAGAGCTCATGGAGGTAATGGCAGTCTCGTCTCCTGGACATATGGAGTGCTGAAGTTCAGGGTGTTATTTCAGGGTCTGTGTGGCATCCATGCCGCTTTTACATTTAAATGGTTCCATTGTGAAGGAGTTGTAATGGCAGACTCAGGTGAGCAGCACATTGTGGCATTTCATCTGGTGCTGTGGTTTTATTGGGATTGAGAGCACTGGCGTGTGGGGGGGTTGCTTGGATCGCGTATGGAGTGGGGAAAGAGCCATGGTCTCAGTGCAGCCTGCATTGTGGAGCGATAGTACAGAGGAGTCAGTTCACAGTGGCAATTAGTGAGCGGGGAAGAAGTGATTACCGGAGAAACACTTTGCAAAAATTTTGGGTTTGATGTGGGATTTGCATGTGTTTATATTTTTTTATTATTATTAATGGTGTGCTAATGGTTCTCGCTTAAATAAGGGAAACAAGATGGTGGCTTGACGGTGTTCATTTTCAGAGTCGGATTCATTTATTTGAAATGCATCTGACTGGCACCTTTGCCGTGTGTATATCGTAGGATTTACAATGGCAACAAGGTGTCACCCAGCCAATCGCAGAACAGGAATTTGCATTAATTTTTATGTCCATGGTATAATAGATTATAAGGGAAATGAAAATGCAGTGATAGCACAATAATGAAAGATTTAAAAAAAAATTGTCTATTGTCCTATTTTAGCTAACTGGGAAAGAAACAAAGTAGAACTCCAGGAAGGGGCACTGATGAATTTGAGCAACTCATATAAAATGTAGGAAATACAAAATCACACATGCCCACACAATGCAAAGCATCGTGGGCTGCATATGCAAATCACCACAGAATGGTTTGCTGGTCCAACTTTAAGCAGAATTGTATGGTGCCGAAAGGCCTCTCACACAGTTTGCAAAGGGTGCTAACAGATGACATAGACACATGTTTCGTCCTACCAGGACTCATCGGTATGCCTCGTCTGTTTGACACCCCAGTGGAATGGACCAGCTACCCTAAGACAGTGTGTCTTGGATGTGTGATTTTGTATTTTCTTGAAACTTGGCTTCCCAGCCAAATGCCCTTTGGGGTAACCCTTGCCTCAGTGTTTGAGCACAGAGGTTCTTTGTCCTTTAAAATGTAGGAAACTGTTTAAGTAAATAACATGTTACTGAATATATAAGTAACAACTGAGCTGAAACTAATGCAATGTATAAGGCATGCCAGATAGTTAAAAAAAGTGGTTTTAAGCCCTGGAGAGTAACAGGGCTAATTACAAGTAAGCAAGGCATAGAGCGATGTGTAAATACCCTGAAAAGTGAACTAGAAATAATATCAGTGGACATAAAAGTATGGTTTTAAATACAATGAGTCATTCAATGGTGCAAGTGTCCATGGCAACTTTTTCTTAGTAAAAAAATGGAACTTTATTTTGATTGCTGTTAAAGCAGTACTTTAAATGCGATATATTTTTGTGAAACTAATAAATGTATTTATAATTTATTTAACAGGCCCTTTGAAAAAGCACCTGTAGTGTGAAATATCAGGACACATGAAATTAACAAATATAAAATAAAAAATAAGTTTTTGAATAAAGATTTGGATTCTTTCAGTTTTTTGTCTGAGGACCTCCATTAACCAGTTTTTTGACCCAATCAAGAAGGAATAGTAACTTAATAAGAAGATTGACACCATTACCCCTGGTAACAAGCATTGCTCCATGGTGTAAAAAATGACCCATGTAACCACAGAACTATTGAAGACACAGATGGTACATTTGATGACAGTACACAATGCACATACCATGTGTTGGGGCCATCATGATTGGTTTCACAATCGCATCTCCCTGTCTTGCTTTTGGGAATGAGACTGCCCACTGTCATTCCCCATTGTGTAATTTGCTGAGCCCTGCAGGCATTCTCATTGAAATGTAGTGCTGTAACTAATAACCTGGGTGGAGCAGATAAAAGAGGTGTCAATAGTACATGACAGGTGTTAGAATTGGTGATGGGGTCATACACATTTGATAGCCACTACTTGACCCTTGTCATGGCATGGCCATCCACATGGTTGATGTGTTGATGGTCACACATGGAGGGGTATCTTGCCCTACTAATCTGTGCACAGGACCATGCCAGTCTGTTGCACACAGTATGTTGACATTCCTATGTGTGTGGCCCTAGCCCACCCTACTGCCTGGTACATGGGGCACCATTATGTACCATATGCATACAATGTCCAGTGCCATAACCTTGTCAGGTGTGCATTATTTTGTTGCATGCATGACCACATGTGGCCACGTCACATGACAAGGTGTCCACAATGACACGCTGTGCATTGTTCTGTGTGTTCTACACCCCACACCAATGGCCTTGTGCCTGTCCAGCACTGGAGTACTGCATTCATAGCTGCCATGTACATACATCCTGGACTGTGTTTTGATGGCTGTAACCATGGTATCCAATGTTTTACAACCACTGTGACTTCATAGGACAGTTATCAGATGACTTGGCCGGTGCCTGCATCACCAACCTATACATGTTTCAGGCTGTGATCATACAGCTTGCATGTGTCAGAACCGCCATGTGACTATGCTATGTCATGCTGTTACACAACTCTGCACTGTTGATAGGGGCATGCAGCATGGCAGTGTGACCAGTGACAAACCTTGTCTCCATGCTGTTGTAGAAGTAATGCAAGCTCTTTGGTGCAAAGAATGTTACTATCCAATGAAAGGACTCCAGGCTAGATGCTTGCTCAGCAGGTGAAGGCTTGGGTATATCCTTGCATAGCAATTTGTTGAAACAAATCCCTTCCAACTCCTTGTATGCCTTGCTGAATGTAACAATGGATGATGGTGAGGCATTGTGATGAGTCCAGATAACATTGTCAGATGTGTAACAGGCAGCCTAGCACATGTATCATGACCATTGGAATGCTCAACCTGCACAATGGTATCATGTCATGCCACCCAGTTTACTGTGACTGCACCGGTACAACTGCCTGCACTGACAGGCTGCAGATCTGCAGTACAGCACTGTTTGCATGACTGTCTGTATACATAACAGTATTGATGGCAGTCTGATGATTCCCAGCACTATCAACACCACTTTACATGAGACTGGTCGGAGTGCTAATTCCTCCCACTATCAACAGCACTATACATGACACTGGTCACCCATCTACACTGACATTATAGTCTTCCATGTACAGATCCGTATGTTACTGCAGGAACAGGGTTCATGATGACTTTTCCTAATCTAGTAGCAATCTTCCAGTGCTCCATGGTAACAGAAGGCATAAATACCACCATGACCATCATGTACATTGGTGATGTGGTTTTCAACTGACATCCACTTCACAAGTACCATGTCACTATTGTCGCCACTGGAGGAGTCAGACCAGTACAAGTGGTTGATGGATTTCACCTACTCCTTCAGTGCAACACAGTCTCTCCTCTTCCCTTTGGCCTCCAGTTTCTTCCTGATACCTTGTTAATGGATAGAAAAGAAATGGCAATGAAGACGCATTCCACTGTGGTGTACATTGTGTTGACAGTGCATGTGACTGAGAGGCATAATGGACCCTGTGCATGGTCGTGTTGATGGTATTCAGTTGGTATACATGAGAAGCCCCTGTGTGCGCAATGGTCACTGTTCACATTTGCCAGACACCTGGCAGCGGGCAAACCCCATCCCCACTGGGCATCAGCCAGCACAGCATTGTGGCAACTTGTTTGTGCAGGGTACACTGTGCTCTGCAAACATGACTCCTATGCTATGGCCAGCCATGGCCATGGTGGGGACACATTGTCTGCACATACCACGGGCACCTGGGTTGCATGTAGCAACATGGAATGGATGGACTGCAGACTGCAACCAGTATGTACGGCCACACACTGGGATGCATGACTCACCACACCACAGCACAGGTGTGATGTGCACCTGACTATGTTGGGCATATTCCTGAGGTAGTCTGGCACCCTGTGTTGTTGTAAACTATGCATGTGGATTGTTACTCTACACGATGACTGTGAATGGAGCTGAGCCACAGATATACTGCACATAGTCAACAGCAGCCGAGAACACTGATGACAACCGTTTTCAAGTCATATTGAAATGAGCACCCATTTTATTATTTCCAAAGTGACAAAAAGTACAAAAATGAACTCAAATTATGGAAAGAATGTATCATACACATCTTGGTACGTGGATAATGGACACTCTAAAATAGTATCAGTCAGCTGGCCCAGTCGCACGGAGGGCTGAGGCAACATAGCTTTACCTCCTACCACACCGGCGATCTATGTTCATCGAGTGAGCAGAGCGTCGGGGCTGGTCAGGGTGGGAGTGGATCGAGCATCTGGAGGATAGCTTTTGTCTCCCAGGGAGGGAAGGGAATAGAGGCCGGTGATAGCCTGACACCTAGCGGAGGCTAGGTGTTGGTATGAATAGCCATGTACAATGGGAGCATGGGGCAGAGGAGCTGATGGGTGTGCTGCATGTGGATGCATGCATGGCATGCCCACCATCAGGACTGCATGCTCAGCCTTGGAGGAAGAATGGAAATGGAGACACCTGTTGAGCGGCTTCATGGTTCAAGGTTCAATTTTATTAACTGTGTATTACCAAAGCATCACACATAAATATTTATGAACAAACATTAAAAATGATCACATATTTAAAAATCTATATACAGCAATACAAAAGTTGGCAATACAATATAATAAAGTTACATTGTTTGTATTAAGAAAAAAAATAGTTTTTCTTGACTGGGTAATTCATTAACTTTGTACAAATATCTACGAAGCTCAAGCTCCCTTATATCCTCAACTAGAGCACATTCAAATAAAATATGCATTGTATTCCAGATCCCTAAGCATCCTTCTTTACACCCTAATCCTAATTTAAATAATTGCCATTTCATGAAGCAGGTCGAAAATCCAAAGTTTACATCAAACCTTAAATTTTAAATAACTTTATAATGCATCTTACTCTCACAGGCCTCAAAATAGCTTTCTCTACCATGCACTTTTTTAACCCTTTAAACATTAAAACATTTTTGTTACATTTAATCTTTGCAAATCATTCTGTTTTGCTATATTGTTTGTTCTCTCAATAAATTTTGCCTTTAACAACCCCAGGTTGTAACAGTTAACTATACTCATAATTGTTAATAATCCCATTTTTCTAACCCCAATATCTAATTCTTTTAACCATGTCCATGTTTTAATACTTATTTTTCCATTTAATTTTTAATCTAAAGACTCATTCCAGCATTGGTTTGCAAGATAATTATTTACTCTTAGCTCAAAAATTCTAAATACATATCTGATCTGTCCAATCACTGCCAAAGTACCTAGAGATAATTCACCCATCTCTGCCCTCATTAGGCCTGCAGGAATAAATTGTGGTAAGCTCAAAGACAGCCTAAGATAGAAATGTTTTATTGGTTCCAATAAATCCATATTCCCTTTATACCTCCAGATCTCAGACCCATATAACAACGTTGAATCCACTTCCATTTTATAAATTGTTAATAGTGATGTAAAACTGTTATTACTAAGTTGCTTAGAGAATTTATTTGTAGCCAAGATTAATTGTCTTCCTTTCTTTTTATTATCCTGTATATGTAAATTCCAGATCCTTTTATTATATAGAGTCAATCCCAGATAAGTATACTGATTCACCTCCTCTACCACCTTTCTTAAAATCTTCCACTTATAATTTAATGTTTTAGGTTTGTCAATAACCAGGAAATTGGTGTTTATTCATATTAATCAATAATTGCAATTTTTCAAGGGAACCTATAATACAATATAAAGCTCTCTGTAGACCAGTCGTTGTATTGGATAGTATAACAATATCATCTGCATACAAAATAACATTTTGGTTCATGCTTCCTAATTTTGGGGTATCCATCCCAGCTTTATCTAAATCAGATATTAACTTGTTAATGTAAATATTAAACAAAAGTGGGGACATTAAACAACCTTGTTTGACTCCACAATTTGAAGTTATAGGTTCAGTTAACCTCCCATCCTTAGAATATCTAACACAAATTGATGTATCTGTATACATACACTTGATCAGATTAAGTAGCTTCTCATCTATACCCTTTTCAGAAAGCAATTTCTACAAAGTATCCCTATTTACCTTATCAAAAGTTGAATAAAAATCCGAAAAAGCAAAAAAGAGTGGTCTTTTATTAAATCTAGCTTTTCTAGTCTGATGGTCTATAAGGTAAATACAGTCTAAAGTTGAATGGTTAGCTTTAAAGCCAAATTGTTTATCAGATAACATTAGGTTTTCCAAAATCCAAATATCCAGTTCCTGCAATAAAATACGTGTAAATATTTTAGCAGATATATTCTGAAGTGTAACAGGTCTATAATTTTCTGGGAGTCCTCTATCACCTTTTTTAAAAATTGGTACCACTTCTGTAATTTTTCCAAGAATTCGGAATCTCTTCTGTGTTGCTTACATGTAGAAAAAGGCAGTAGAGGATATCACATCACCATGTAATACTGTATTGACATAGTTCCGCTGTTATTCCATCTATTCCAGGTGCCTTATTCCTCCTCTGAGCAAGAATTGCTTTCTGAATTTAATTTTTGGATACCTGAACTATTTTATCCCTTATACGCAAGGTATTATTTAAATACATTTTTTCCTCTGCTTCAATATCTACAGTATACAATTTTTAAAAATGTACAACCCAATCTTCTGCCAAAATTGTACCCTCTATATTGAAATTATACGTGTTCTCAGCAATCTTAATTAGTTTACAGAATTTCTGTTATTTTTCCTCCCTGTCTACGTCCTGTAATCTTGACCATAATAATCTTTCATATGCAGATTTTTTTCTTTCTAATAAGAGCCCTATAATCATTTTTTATAACCCCAAAGTTTTATTAAAATTCAGATCAAGGTTTCTTCTTTGTAACTGTGCAATTTTATTTAGAAGTTTTTATAAACTTACATTGAGCATCATACCAGGGAGCTGTACCCATAATATTTTTATCTGTTTTTCTATTATTATTCCCTTGTAACCCTTTTTTAACAGAATGTATCAATTCTTCATAATAGTCTAGAACATCATTCTTCTCAGCAGTTAAAAACTGGGATCTCCTACATAAAACCTCAGGATCATTCAATATAATATCCACTTGTCCTTCTATAAGAGTATTCCATTTTACCTTCCATGGGTGTATACCCATATGATTATCAGAAATAAACTCTTCTGCTTTATTTCTCTGGATTTTCACATCCTCTATTAAGTTAACCATGAGTGAAATAGGAAAATGATCAGAGGTACTATCTGTCAGCACCTGTAAAGCAAAAACTTGGCTATATAGATTTATGTCTACCAAGGCAATATCTAAGACCGAACCACCTGTTTTTGTTGGAAATGTTAAATTACCATCACAATCCCCCTTTACCCTACCATTTAAGATGCAGAAATTCTGTTCTATTATAAATCTCATAAAAATGAATCCCGTCTTATCCCATTTCCTTTCTTTAGACTTTCTCAGTGGAAGATCTTGATATAACAAGTGACTGGACAAATCAAATATCTGATCTTTCTCATTAAGGGACCCTACATGTACATTCCAATCACCAATTATTATCACATGTTTTATTATATCTTTACATAATAGATCGTCAAGCAATAGTGACAACATATGCAGTTTAGATGCAAATTCTTCTATTTTTAAACTTGGTGGAAAATAAACATTTATCACTAGGAAAGATTTCTTTCATGAAATAAATAATTCCCAAACCACCCAATATTGGTCAAAACTATGAATATCTATTTTGGACCACTTATTTCTAGAATCAGTTAAAATCATCAAGCCACCTTTTTTTTTTTTTGTCCTTTAGCATTCCCACTGTTTCCCCCAGGGCATGTAAATTGACAATACCCTGGTATCACTATATTACCATTATTACCCAACCATGGGCCAGATATTCAAAGCATTGAGCCTGGCGCAAAGCTGTAGTGCCAGAATAGTGCTGGATTTGCACCAGGCTGCAATATTCAGAAGCCCTAATAGTGCCGGTGCTGTGTAATAGTGCTGACACTAAAAGTAAATGTATGCAGGGGTGGGAGTTAGGGGAGTGGCCAGTAATGCTGGCTGTGTGGCATATTCAAAAGTATAGCTCCATGCTACAGGTATTAGCATGACCAGTAGCGCGGCGCTAAACACCATGACAAAAAGCTGGTGGTAATGTGGCGGTGCCCCCCCAGCATGATCCCCAACCCCTGGTAGCCCTGATAAGCACAGTAATCCCTGGTGTGCTAGTGGTTCCCCCACCCCCCCAGCATGATCCCTGACCCCCATAGCCACAGTATTCAAATTCTGTCCTTGGTAGTCTAGTGGTCCCCCACCCCCAAGCATGATCCCCCAACCCCCATAGCTGTGGTATTTAAATATTGTTCCTGATAGTCTTGTGGTCCCCACTCCCCAGCATGATCCCTGACCTCGGTAGCCCCAAAGGACAGAAATACCTGGTGGTCTAGTGGTCCCCTTACCTGGAAGTATGGCTCCTGTTATCCCGTACATAGAATATGTACGGCACCGGTGACCAGCTCAGCTCTCCTCCTCTCACCACCATGGCTGGCCACCGACTGTGGCATGCATGAGCGCTACTGTATTTCAGTAGCACTCATGTATGCTGCAGTAGGCAGCCGGCCGTGGTGGTGAGAGGAGGGCTGAGTCGGTCGCTGGCACTGTCCATATTCTGTGTACAGGATAACGGCAGCACACTGCCAGGTGGGTGGACCACTAGACCACCAGGTATTTCTGTCCTTTTGGGGCTACTGGGGCTCAGGGATCGTGCTGTGGGGGGCCACTAGACTACCAGGGAAAATACTTAAATACTGTGGCTACGGGGTCAGGGATCATGCTGGGGGGTGGGGGGACTACTAGACTACCAGGGATGATATTTAAATACAGCGGCTATGGGGGTCAGGGATCATGCTGGAGTGGAGGACCACTAGACTACCAGGGACAATATTTAAATACTGCGGCTACGGGGTTGGGGATCGTGCTTGGGGGGACCACTAGACTGCCAGGGAAAACTTCTGAATCTATTTGGTTGCCTGCCTGGGTGTTAGGAGTCCTCAGTTAGTGAATGTGTGCATCTTTTTACTTCTTTTTTCTCTCACAATCACCCCCTTTTTAATTATATGCCAAAAGAATGCATTATTAGGTTCCTGATGTTGATCCTGTGTGCTCAACCAACTCACTACTCAGACTGTCATCATCAGTCTCCCAGCTGGCCTAACTTTCCCACCTCCTCCCTTCTCCATTTCAGTCTCCACTTTTTTCCACACAGCACAGTGTGGCTATGGGGGTCAGGGATTGTGCTGGGGGGGACACTAGCCTACCTGGGTAGGGTGTGTAACAGGCACACATGGGAACAGGGACCATGATGGCAGAGAAGGACTGCACGGCCTAGCCATTCTGCCCTGTTCCCTATCTAAAGGATATGCTGCATATCCTAGTGAACCTACAGCCTATTGCCCCCACCAGGTTTGCCTTATGCCTGTCCCGTGCATTGAGTCCCCCCACTGTGTTTCACCCAGTACTGCAGTGGGGTACCTATGTTGTTGGGGGTGTCCTCCAGGGTATGTATGGCCACAGGCAGTGTGACTGTATTTAGCTATTGATCTGCATATATATTAGAGGCAAAAAAAGTGAGGAAATTCAGGGTTAGGGTTGAAAGCCCACCTTGGACCCCCAGCACCCCTACCAACTGGCATCAGGGTGCGCATTGGGGTCATCGGTCCTAACTCTCACCCCATCACATGTGTAAAGAAGCAGAGGCATAGGAGAATGGGGTGAGAGTTAGGAACGACAACCCCAATGCGCATCCTGATGCCGGTTGGTAGTGGTGGGCTGGGGAGTCCAAGGGGGGCTTTCAACCCTAACCCCAAATTTTCTTACTTTTTGTGCTGTAGAACAACCCTAACTGATGCATTAAACGGAGTCTTTTGCCTCTAATTTCCCTTCTTTTTGAGAATGAGGATGATAAATAGTGAATGGAATGCAGTGGGCCCTGTGCGGCTGCCACTTGATGTCTTGTTACATAGTAACAGGAACTGCAAAGCAAACGCAAGTGGCAACGGTAGGCAAATTGTTACGATAACAGCAACAATAAAGCCAACAGAAACACAAGCGCACATGGAAATGCAAACTGTTACACGCAAGCGCATGGTACCCCAATTATAAAAGTAAATGCTAACAGTAACAGCAACAATAAAACCAACAGAAACAGAAATGCAAGTGCATACGAAAACACAAACCGTAACACGCACAGGCACGGTACTGCAATTGCAAATGCAAATGGTAATGGTAACAGCAACAATAACATGAAATAAAACAGAAACGCAAGTGAATACGTAAACGCAAACCGTTACGCACACAGTGGCATAGATGGGAACTGTGATTTGAACTGTAACAGAAGCGCAACTGGAAAAGCTAACTGACACAGTAACAAAAGGCACACCCTTCTTTTCCCCAAAAACTGCATTGAAAAAACAAATTGAAAACAAAGAATGTATGCATTATAATTGACTTCGGAGCAGAAAAGAACGTCTTGGAATACTAAATTGCTTATATCTCAGGAACCGTAAGCCATAGGAAAAAATTAAAATTTTGCATGAATTATTACTTTCCTGGCTAGTTTCATGCTTAGCCCCCATTTGGGGGGGGCTAAGCATTTTTTTGACAAAAAGTCCGTATCTCACACCGTTTCCGAGGTACGGGCCCTGAAAGACGCAACAGACGCCATAATGTTATCCTATGGCAAAAAGCGTCAACTTCGGAGTGCTGTCACTTTGCCAACCTGTAATATTATTTCATGAAACCACCAAAAGGCACATCTGTGGTATGCTGGCTTTCTTCCCTCCAAATTTCAGCCCAAACAACCACAGCGTTATTTTGCAGCAGTGCGGCAAAGAATTCTTCTAATGCGTCAAACACCGTAATGTTATCCTATGGCAAAAAATGCCAGCTTCATAGTGCTGTAACTTTTGCCACCCTGTACTATTTCTTGACCAAACCACCAAAAGACACATCTGTGGGATATTTCCTTTCCTTCCTCCAAATTTCAAGTCAAAAGACCAAACCGTTCCCAAGATATTCAATATCAACATTTACTAAACTTTCCCTATCTATTCCATTATAAAAAATCTGGCCATCTTGTCCCTCTCTTGCGATCAAAGATGATGATCAAAGAATCTCACGATAAAAGAATTTGCAGGCTCACAATCAAAGAATTTGCAGACTCACGAACAAAAATTTAAAAACCTTATAAATCAAGGAACTGCAGTAAACCACCACCATGGTTTGAGAGAACGAAGCCCCCTGAGTAAAACCCACCCTCATTTGACTTCCTAGGACACCCATGGGCTGAGAAAATTTATTTTTTAATTGAGCCATCTCGTCCCTCACTCACAATGCATGATCGCAATCAAAGAATCTCACTATCAAAGAATTTGCAGGCACATGATCAAAGAATTTGCAGGCTCATGAACAAAGAATTAAAAATGGTGAAACGTGAATGTTTCACCAATTTGAACCGAACCAGTGGCATGCCTTGGTAGAACGGGCCCTCCTGAGCAAATCCTACCCTCATTTGTGTTCCTAGCCCACCCCTGAGCTGAGATATTAGTGTTTTTAGGCTGTGATGCAAGATCGCAATCAAAGAATCTCACGATCAAAGAATTTGTAGGCTCGCGATCAAAGATCGTTAGCAAGCCGTGAATTAAGATTTTAAAAGCTTATAACTCTATTTTTTGACCAATTTGGATGGAACCAAAGCCATGGCTCGATAGATCAGGGTACCCTGAGTAAAACTCATCGAAGTTTTACTTCAGAAGTGACCCCTGAGCCGAGATATTTGTGTTTCTGCGATCGGGAAACTGAAAACAAGATGTCGGACCTCGCGATTAAAGAATTTTTGAATTCCTCTGGAACAAAGATTCTTGAACCATGAGGCTGCAAATTCTTTGACTGCCAGGTGGGCCAAGATGGCCGGAACCCCCATTCTTTGATCGCAAGATATACATATACATTTTCCCATTGACTTATAATGGGAACTTAAAACTGCCATAATTTTTGAATGCCTTAATATTTTTTCACCAAACAAAAAGTGGCATATTCAGCCACCAAAGCTCTTTCAAAAAAAACATCTCACAGAGTGGAACACCACATGATGGCCGTACAGGACCACATTTAGAATTCCAAAAGGTGCCTCCACAAATGGATAATTTTGCATTTTTCAGTGCTTTCGTACACGAAGACTGGAACTCTGACAGAAACGCAATTTGGCAAATCAAGTGATCTAGTGTGCCCCAATACATGTACCAAATTTCAGGCAAATCCATTGAATGGGTCCAAAGTTATTAAAGTCCAAACTTTTGACTTTAGTATGTAACTGGACACTCAACCCTAAATATAGTAGCGCGACTGCACCACTATAATATATATATATATATATATATATATATATATATATACACACAGGTCCTGCTTGCACTGATGCATGGGTGCATTGTATGCACTGCCTGTGCCTGCCAGCACACAGTTCCTGCTGCCTCCAGCCTATACTTCCATTCTGACCAGCAGAGGATGCTGTGGGAATGCCTTGGCCTGCAGCGTCTTGCCTGTACTGCCATTCTGACCAAAAAGTGGAGCTATGTGCACCATGCGGTAGCACTGGGCAAACTGCATGGTAATGTATGCTTAACAACACATAATGAGATACAAATGTGCATGTTTGCCCACAGATTACCTAAGTAGGCTCATTTGCATGGGAACTTTGAATATAGCTCCCATTTGCTCCGGGCTAACCAGTTTACATTGGACTAGTGTGTTAGCACTGTGCAGTCAGGTTAACCCCAGGCAAACCTCACTTCAGCATAGCATAGTTCTGCAGAGTGTGGCTTACATTGCTGTTTGCAGTAGATGTGAGGCATCTATGTGCAATCACACACAATGTTCTCCACCTGCAACACTGGCTTGCTCCAGAGTCTAATGAGCTGCAGTTGCAGTGTGCAGTTCCCTGTTGCTATATTCAGTGCCATCTTATTCCCGGGCAATTTTTGCCCTGCACTCCTGACCCTGTTTGCCCAGCTTCCTTTGCTTGCTATATTCAACTGGTTTTGCACCGGGCTATTCCTTTTGAATATAGCTTGCTTTTTGGTCTAGGCTAAGTTTACCCTCTCGGCAGTGCTAATTTAGCCCCAGGGTAAACTTTTGAATATCTGGCCCTATGTCTCTTGCAGCAAAATCAAATCATAAGATGCAGGGTATTCAACCATACCTTATCATCCAGTTTATTTAATATCCCCGCTATATTCCAAAAAAGAATATTAATACAAACTTCATCTCTCATACATGGCCTGATGCTTTTAGCCTCATCTCAATCAGGTAACACAAGGATAGATTTGTTTCTACTAGATATTTATGAAGAATGTAACAAAACCTCATAACCATTCTTTGTTTCAATATTCCACATAAAAGAATGCTCTGATATAACAGAACCTTCTTCATCACTAACAGGGATACTTCCAGAACTATCTAGTACAACATCCCCATTAATTCTTTTTCCATGTTGTTTTCTTCCTCTTATATACTTATGCATATCTGGAGACCCAGCCAGTTTATACTCAGTAACTGTTGGTTTCTGTAGATAGTTAGTAATAATTTGTTGATTGTTCTCTTTTATGATGTTTTCCTTATGTAATCCCCCCCTATAAATGGGGATTCCTAAAAGTTTCCGGGAGCTTGTTTCCATGCTCCATGCATGCTTGGTGATCGGCATAAAGCCGTTTAAATGGGTAGCCAGTGAGCGCTTTTAAAGCCTCCATATGCTGTCTCTTTAAGGGCTGCCTGTTGCAGTCGTAATTAACTGAAATGGGGGGGGCTGTGTGGTTGTATGCCCAAGTTCCACCCGGGACACTGAAAAATAGCTCTTTTCTGCCATCGCTAGTGGAGCTCTGCTGGAGGATGTGATTGTTTGCTGGAAATAACGTAAAATAATAATGATAATGTAGTTGTTCTGACCTGCCTTCCTTTGCAGTAAAGACTGTTTCGATTGTCTCCTCCATTTTGGTCCAGAACTGCTGAATTGGACCAATCGGTGCCTCGGGACTCTGGAGAGCTGTCTGACCAGTGGAGGAACTGCTTGTAAGTTAGAAAAGGCATTATGGGCTATGGCGCTTTTTCACACCACTGAGGGGCAAAAATCGATTGACTGACAGGTACACTGGCCAATAGAATTGGGTAGCGCCCGAATTGTAAGGAGAGCCCCATGCTGAGAAGGGGCAGATGCATTGAGACTGAGAAGGAGGAAGGAGTTCTGAGCTCCTGCGCCATTGAGTGTTCGCGCGGGAAGTGCGTGAAAGGCCTGAGGCGGCCGTTTTTGCCGTTTAGTGATTCGGACTAAATCTGCCGGTGTGCAGTTGGAGGAGGCTGGTGCCAGCCCAGCTACCTACCAGGCTGAACCTGAGAGGATGGGAGAATCTGCTGAATCACGCTCAGTCCACCCGTGAGGTTGAAGTTGCCGTTTATTGCCCGAGTCTACTGCAAGTTCGTGTGGGGTCCTAGAAGCAGCTGCCTGGTATGGTACCCCTCTGTTATTTGCCATATAAATCTGTGAGGAGGCTGGTGAAATTCAGGCTCAACCCTGCCAGAGGTGAAGAAATCATTGCTTACTGGAGTCATGAGTACTGAACCAGGGTAGCTCTTTGCTAAGTGTGCAATCAGTGGCCTCCAGTTGCTTCAGCATACTGCTGTCTACTTGAGTTTTGCTTCTCATTCTGACTCATTCAGTATTGCAAAGGCTATCTGTGTCAGGGCCCCAACCAGCTGCCACGGTGGACTAGCCATTAGGGCTTGGGTACCCAGGGACAGTAAATATTAGGTTCAGGCCTGTGCACAGAGCCCTAGGTAGATAGGTATAGTGATAAGCCAATCAACTTGATTTCCCCCCTGTCCTGGTTACTTCTCCTTGAATAAATCAGATTGTTTGTTCTGCAACTACACCCTGGCTAATGTGTGCATTGCTGGTGAACTGCTGCATAGTGACTGTGATAATACTGTACCTTATTTTACAGGGGGTCCCCAGAGTGAGCTAAGAGATACTAGCCGGGGGGTTAAATGAACTGGGGAAAAGTATTGTGGGTACACCGTGTGAGCCACTAGCGGTACGAAAGGGGGGTTGCAGTAACCCAGAGAGCTATGACCGAGGCAATCTCGACAGTACTAACCCTGACCTCTGGGTGGAGGCACCCTTCAACGGATCTGGGCCCCTCATCCTGTCTCAGAGGAGGCAGGCAGGGGTAGTAACCCTAAGGATAGTGCCCCCTTGGGGTTACACTTACTTTTAACACCAACATACATTTCTTCAATAAGTTTCCCTGTTGATTCATCTAACTGTATACCTACTTTTTACAATCCTCACATATACTCAAAATATTCTTTCTTATTGCACTATTTCTAACTACCAAACACACAAGCCCTTTATATGGTTTCACTCTATATCTATATGATGATGTAATATCTTCCCAACAAATCTTAGACTTCAATTTTCTTTTTAAGATGTTATGAACTGAAATTTTTAACAGAAATGATGATATGCTTCTTGCCTTTGGTATTCCTTTAAAATATACTGTATGAAGTATAACCTCAGCAGTATTATTCCCCGTCTGTTTCCCTAACTTAGCTTGTCCCTTTTCATCATCTTGTTTTTTTCCTATAGTTTGTGTAATCTTGTTACTACATATAACATTTTCCCTTCTTTTTATCATCTATTTCTAGTCTTTTATTTTCTTTCCCTCTTTTTTCTTTCTGTAGCTTTACACCAATTTTTTCGTTTCCCAATA
Organism: Neoceratodus forsteri; assembly: GCA_016271365.2. Classification (NCBI taxonomy): domain Eukaryota; kingdom Metazoa; phylum Chordata; order Ceratodontiformes; family Ceratodontidae; genus Neoceratodus; species Neoceratodus forsteri. The sequence goes on from CM028131.1 coordinate 453,369,105, forward strand.
TTCTTTCTCCGCTGTATCTTGTGTCGCTTGTTTGATTTCTTTACTTTTCCTCATATTGTCTCCTTTTTCCTTATCACCAATTACAACCCTCTTTTCAGTATTCTCCACTTGTTCTTTTAATAACTCTAATTCTTTCATAATGGATCCGAAAGAAAGGTTAGTACAAACTAAAACAGTTTTAATTTCCCCAAATTGTTTACTCAAGTATTCATATGAGTGCTTTACCAAAAATGCATCTTTCTCTGATGTACTAGTAAATGCATTCTTTTTTATTTTTTCAACAGGGGACCATTCAGAGTATACTTCTACTTCAGTGATGCTCCTAAACCGCTCCTCATTTACAATTTTAGCTCTCTCCGTAAAGAGTATAAGAAATTCATCAAAATCTTTGAGAAAATCTCCTTGTAAGTGCTGATCCCCACTTTGCAGATCCCCACTCTGTGCAATCCTCTGCAATGATCCCTGTTTACCAGTTTCTCCTTTAAGTCTTATTAATGAGTCATTCACATTACCCAACTGAGTCTCTAAAGCTTTGATTCTCTCCAACAAAAAATTTCCATCTGAATATTCTAAACTATTCTAATCTTCAGTAACCTTAGTAGCCTTAGGAGAAGAAGTTCTTGGGAAGGAGGTTTCTACTTCTTTTATTCTTATAAAATCAGTAATCTTTTTAATTTTCCTCTCCATCTTAGGTTTTCTTTTTAAAGGCCCAAGTAAATTATCATTTGTCAACTTCATTACTTCACCCATTGTGCAAAATGATTTATACATGAGATTTTATACTGCTCTAATAGTCCAGGTAAAAGTATAAAGTGCAACAGTACAGACCACGCAAAAAAAATTTGCAATAATAAAGTTATTGCCTAATAAAATAGGAAGGTTCCTTTAAATGCTTTCAAGGTGCTTCCATTAAACCCTGTTCTCTGAAATTCCTATGCTTGATTGCTCAGAAGGAAACTCCAGCCGATATGTATTGCCAGATATACTTTTTTCTATTTTTCCACTTCATACAATTCCTCGTACTCCACTTAAAAAGAATATAGAGAAAAAACAAATAAAACAGTTTTAATCACAGTATAATAATAACAACAGGAAAAGAGGAATTAACCAACTATAACAAATTATAACTCACTCACATACACTCCGTTTATGCAGAAAAGTCACTCATTAATAAATCCTTTCTGGCTACCAAAAACTTGCCAACTTTGCCAGCTATCCAGCTTGTAAACCTCACTGGACTGTAACCAAAATTGCAGAGAAAGTGACTAAACGACTGCAAAATCCAAGCGTGAGCTGAGAAAAAAATTGACAACCGAGGGTAATAGCGCTAACAAACCAAAAAATTGCTAAGACTCACAGCGATGGGCTAGAAATTGTGGTAAGAAATATAATAATCTAACGCAAAACATCTCTTGAAAAACAAAAAACTTATAGAGCGGCGATAACATCACTTCTAGGAAGGAGCGCCAGATAAAAATACCTTATCGCAATGAAAGGCAAGCCATGAAGCATCTACCTTGGCCGGTTACTCTGTGGAAATGCTGCTCTCAAACACTAAGCAGCTCACTAAATACACCGGGGCACGAATTTAAACAGCTCAAGCCTGGATACAAATCTCAAAAAGGAAAAAAGCAATACTAAAACACAAAAAACTGTACTTAATTAAGCATATAAAAACTATGAACCATGAACACACCAATATACAATAGATTGTCTAAAATAGTCTAAATATTTCTTCATTTATCTAACGGGGGAGTTCATGCAATTAAAATGCAATTAAAATCCTTTTTCTCCTATTTCCTTTATTTTCAAACTCAATCATATTTATTCTCTGTCTTTATCTTCTCCGTTCACTCCAATCTCTCCAAATTTCAACACTCCGGCACTCTCCACTGAACAATTCTTCAGCATGTTTCATCTCATTTTTTATTCCCACCTTCTGCTGTTTTCACTGTTTACTACTCAACAGTTTTAAAACTCAATAATGAAAAACATAGGCACATCATAGGAAGAAAACAGTCAGGATAAAAGAGATACTAAAACTACAGCTTTCAATTCTCTTTAGTTCAGGTTCAGTTCGGTTCAGGTTGTAAAATTCAGCCCAGTGCTCTCCTTTTCCCTGCTCCACCATCCGAATGGCATTTCCTCGAAGCTCTAATCTGGCTAGTGACCCACCTCTCACCTGGCATTCCCCCGGAGCTATAGAGAGAAGCAGAAAAACAAAAACCTGAACTGCAGAAGAGCAGCAACAATAAGCTTTTCTGGTAAGGCTCAACAGAAAATTCAGGCAGTGGGTGGCATACCTGTTAAAAATAAGACAGCCTTATTTAGCCCTGCAACTTTGTATCTCCTCCACAGACACAAACGCGTGTAGTCACAGCTTCTGTCTTCATAATCATCTGCCCTTCTTGCCATGCAGTGCACAACTCTTCAAACAGTCTCCTGCATATGCGTATCCATATGTGTCACTCCTCATGCGGCTTCATGGACGTCTGTCAAGAGCGCACCACCTCTGAGGGCATCACCGAAATCTGGATCCGGTCCTGGTGGGGAGTTGGTGACTCCCTGCCATCCCACCATGGGGGGGTCAATAGTTATTGCCTAATGTGGAGGATGGGTGCGGGACGTACGGTGGCCAGAGGTAGGGGATGCCTTGATAAGAAGAGCCAATCAGAGGCAGGGAGGGAGAAAAATGAAAGCAAAAAAAAAAGAAGTGTAGATCAGAACATTAAAAATATTGTTGCACTGCTGCTGTAATCTTGTGGATATTCCATAATTTTAAAATGCAACTCTTTCTCTGCAGAAAAACTGCATCAATCATTACACAGCAGTACTGTCATCCATGTAAAAAGTATAGAGAGAGAATAGAGATATAACTGCAGATGTTGAGATGTAAAAAAATAAGTCACTCTTTCAAACATTAACATTAATTTAATATAACAAACAAAACAACAACAACAAGAAAACCAACAGGTCAAGAACACAATAACATTTGAATAATAATGACCAGAACAACAGTAACTGTTCTAATATAACTGCAATTACAGCCAAGGGGAGGAACAGCCCACCGGCAACACTTATTCATTCTTCCTGTTCTCTCTTGGTCAGTGGTGGGAGTTGTTGGTGTGCTGTTGCACCTGCAGGTGGAGCACTTCCTTGCATAAGATTCAAAATTAAGTCAATTTTTCTCTCCATCCCTGCTTGAGTTTTAATGAGTTCACTCCTGTTTTTTATAACTTCTCCTACCTCCTTCTCCATGTTTTTTTTATTTCTCCCACCTCCTTCTCCAGATACCCCAATCTTTTTGAAATAGATCACAGCTGATCTTTCTTCAGATTGCTTTCTGCTGGTCCCACCACCGGCTGCTGCCTCAGCCTATATGCGGTCTTCTGTGTCCACCCATTTTTTAAATGCTGCCTCTATAGCTTTCAGATGCTTTGCTGCACACTGACTTAAACTTTTGCCTGTTGGAGCTGTAAAATAATAATTCATACAATAACTGTATACTCTGAAGCTGACCCTCCATCCTCATCCTCTCCCTCCCTTTATTCTCCATCTTGCCTTGTCCCAGACTCTTTTGAAGAAGACCACTGTTTTATGGGCTACCATCTCTGCTGGTAACACATTCCACTGTGCCACCACCCTCTCTGTAAAAAGTATCTCCTCATTTCCCTCCGAAACCTTCCACCCTCCGATCTCATGTCATGACCTTGAGTGTCCCTTCCCACCCTTGCCCTAATAGTCCCTCTGTAACAGTCTTGTTTAGCACTTTCATGTACTTGAATGTCTTGATCATATCACCTCTGTCCCTCCTCTCCTTGCACGTGTACATGTTCAACTTCATTAACCTGTTCTCGTACGTTAAGTCTGCCAGTCCCTGGATCATCTTATTTGCTTGGTGCTGCACCCCTTCCAGTAATTTAACTCCCTTTCCAGGTACCCTGGGATGAATGCCATCTAGCCCATGTGCCTTGTCCACCCTCAGTGCTATCAAGCCCTCCCGCTCTGTACCTTTCATGATCACTCCATCTCTTACTTCATCCCCAGCCTATACTGCCTCCCAACCCCCATTTGTAGCAATCACTGTCTACCTTTCATAAATACTGGGTAGATGTAGTCACTGAGTGTTTCTGATGATTTTTTCACCATTCTCTACCCAACCTCAGTCCTTCTTAATCCTTACTATCTGTTCTTTAATGCTCATTCTCTCCATGATGTACCTGAAGAATTATTATTCCCCTTTTTAATGCCTTGCACCAGGCCTTAGGTCTTCGGTGGTTTTTGCTGTTCTTAATGGCTTTATCACCTCCCTTGCCTCCTGCATGTTCTCCTCCCAATCTTCCACCCTCCCTGATTTCCTGTATCTCCTAAAGGCCACCCTATTTCTCCTCATCTTTGCCGTTAACCATCCTGCTCATAAAGCTTGGCCTTTTGCTCTGGCCTTTTTACTCCGAGTCCAGATACAGGAATTGGTAAACTCTAGTATCACATTCTTTATGAATTATTAAGTAATCATCCACTGCATAATAATGTTGTTCTCCATAGCAAGTCAGGCCCTTAAAAAGAAACAAAATACTAGCATATGATGTGTATTGAATCAATAATTTCATACCAGGCAGTCCCTCATGAACAGCTGAGGATGACAGTTCACCAGCACCACCATCACTGACTGCCTCCCCCTGTTCATGGTGTTCTTTAGTCTCTGCTGTTGAAAAAATAAAGATGTTTGCTACTGTATCACTCATCCATCCCGCATCACCTAAAAAACCAAAAACTGGTAACGATAGTAGTAGCCCTTGCCCATGGACCATTGAGCCATTCCATAGAAACATAGACTTTGATGGCAGATAAGGACTGCTTGGCCCACCTAGTCTGCCCATGTCCATACCAATTGAATAAGCTGCAGATCTTAGTTAACCAGCAGCTTACTTCTTCCTACCCTCCACCAGAATTGCCTTATGTCTGTCCAGTGCATTCTTGAATTCCCCCACTGTTTATGACCCCATGACCTCCTCAGGAAGGCTGTTCCATGCGTCCACCACCCTTTCTGTGAAAAAAAACTTCCTCACATTGCCCCTGAGCCATCCCCCCCATCTTCAAATTGTGTCCCCTTGTTCTTGCACATCTCTTTTTCTGAAAGATGCTACCCTCTTGGATTCCCTTGAGGTACTTGAAAGTTTCCTTCATGTCCCCCCTCTACCTTCTTTCCTCAAGGGTATGCATATTATGCTCATTTAGTCTCTCTCTCTTCATACTGCTTCCGTTGCAGACCTTGCATCATTTTAGTTGCCCTCTTCTGGACTGCCTCCAACCTGTCTATGTTCTTGCAGAGATAGGGTTTCCAGAGATGTATGCAGTACTCCAGATGGGGTCTTACCAACTGTCTGTATAGAGGGATAATGACTTCCTGTTTTCTACTGGTGAGGCCTCTCCCTATACATCCCTGTATCCTCCCAGCCATCCTTACTGCCTTCTCACATTGCTTGCTTACCTTTATGTCATATAATAAGACTACCCCCAGGTCTCTTTCCATTTCTGTTGTTGTGAATACCTCCCCCCTCCCATTGTGTACTCTTCCCATTGGTTTTTGTTTCCCAGGTGCATTACTTTGCACTTCTTTGCATTGAATCTAAGCTGCCATACTTTTGATCATTCCTCCAACCTTGCCAAGTCCCTTCTCATCCTTTCAACCATCCCTTGTGTATCAACCCTTTTGCAGATCTTTGTGTCATCTGTAAAGAGGCATACTTTCCATTCTAGTCCCTCTGCAGTGTCACTTAGAAAGACATTAAAAAGGACCAGACCCAGTACTGAACCCTCCATGGTACCCCACTAGTAACCCACCTATCTTCAGAGTGGACTCCATATATTATTACCCTCTGTGTCCTGTTGTCCAGCCAATTTTTCACCCAGGCTACCACCCTGGGACCCACTCACAGGCTGCTAATTTGTTTATTAATCTTTTGGGTGGGACTGAGTCAAATGCCTTGCTAAAGTTTTGGTAGGCCATGTCCGCAGCCCCTCTCTGGTCTACTTCTTTGGTTACCCAATCAAATAAATCTATTAAATTAATCTAACATGACCTTTCCACTGTGAATCCATGCTGCCTTGGGTCCTGTGCCTTGCTGGCCTTTAGGTATTCAACAATTCTTTCTTTCAGAAATGATTCCATCATTTTCCCCTACCACTGAGGTCAAGCTAACAGGTCTGTAGTTTCCTGCCTCTGTTTTGCTCCCAATTTTGTGAAGGGGAATCATATCCACCCTCCTCCAGTCCTTAGGTACCACACCATCCTCGCATGATTTGTTAAAAAGGGTACTCAGTGGTGTCACTAGTTCTCCCCTTAGTTCTTTTAGAATTCTGGGGTGAATCAGTCTGGCCCCATTGCTTTGTCCACCTTCAGTTTTAGGAGTTCTTTCAGAACCCTTTCTTCTGTTAAAGGACTGGTATCAACCCCCCTATCCAGAATGCTTCTATTGATTGGATTATAAAAACACAGAAACATAGAATTTGATGGCAGATAAGGACCGCTTGGCCCACCTAGTCTGCCCATTTCCCTACCTAATGGATAAGCTGCAGATCCTAGTTAAGCAACAGCCTACCCCTTATGTACCTCCCACCCCTCTTCTTCTTTTTTGAAAACTGAGCAGAAGTATTCTTTCAGTATCCCTTCTTTTTCACTGTCCCTCTCTGCCCACCAACCCTCCCCTTTATTAAGCCTCACAATCACTCTCTTGATCTTTCTTTGCTCCCCAATGTACCCATAAAAGTTTTTTTATCCCTCTTCTTAATAGAGTTGGCTATAATTTCCTCTGTTTGGGCTTTTGCTATTCTGATTACCTTCTCCACTTCCTTCTGCTCTAACTGGTACAGTTCTCTGTCCTGCTCCTTCTGTGTTTCCTTATACTTTCTGAATGCTATCTTTTTCTCCCTAACCTCCCCCACCACCTCTTTTGAGAACCATAGTGATTTTTTTTCATTTTGATTTGTTTATTTGCTTCACATAATGGCGTGTTGCCTCTGTGATGGCAGTTTTGATGTTTCCCCATTGTTCCTCCACCCCTTCTTCTTGCCTAGTTGCTAGTGCTTTTCTGAGGTACTCTCCCATTTTGACAAAGTCAGCCCTCCTAAAGTCCAATACCCTCACTTAGGTATGGCTTGACTCTGTAGCTGCATTTATCGTGAATCACACTGTTTGATGGTCACTTGTTCCCAGATGGCTGCCCACTTCTAGATCTGAGATCCTCTCTCCATCCCCATTTGTGAGTACCAGGTCTAATATTGCTCCCTCCTGAGTGGGTTCCAACACTAGCTGTCTGAGGCATGCCCCCTGTAGGGCATCAAGAATGACCCTGCTCTTGGATGTGGCTACAGCAAAGGTGCTCCAGTTAACATCTGGCATATTCAGGTCCCCCATCAACAGTATCTCCCCTTTTTCTGCCATCCAAAGGATGCCTTCTATCATTTCCTTGTTCATTAACTCCCCCAGAGACTGGGGTCTGACTCTGTATACAACCACCGTGTGGATTGTGGTGCCATTTCCACTCTCAAGGGTTACCCACGGTGCCTCCTCTCCTCCCTGTTTACCCTTTACTTCCATTGCTTTGATCCCTTCCCTTATGTAGAGAGCTACTCCTTCTCTTCATCTGCACTTCCTGTCCCTCCTCTAGATTATGTACCCTAGTATCTTGACATCTCAGTAATGGTTCTCTGTGTACCATGTTTCTGTGACTGCCACTATATCCAGGTGTCCCTTTTCCATCAATGCCACAAGTTCAGGGAGCTTGTTACTTAGACTAGGGGCATTGGTACTCATTACCCTCCATTTTTTGCTATACGGCTTACCTCTTTTTGTCCCATCCCTGTCCTTACTGCCTTTGCCTTTTTTTCTCCATTTACCCCTGCCCTTCTCCCTATCAACTTCTCTGTCTTGGTGTTTACCTGATGAACTACCCAGATTTTCTTTTTGGGGGTGGCACGGATTTCCCTGCTCCTTTTCAGTACCTCCCCCCTTGGCTAGTTTAAATGCTTGCCAATGAAGCATTTACACCTATCTCCTAGGATCCTGGTTCCCCTCCTGGACAGATACAGATCATCATGCCATTATAGGCCTGCATCCCTCCAGGTAGATCCCCAGTCTCCAATGAAGCCCAAACCCTGAGCTCTGCACCAGTTTTTCAACCATTGATTGAATCCCATGGTGCAGAGCATCCTAGCCTCACACATGCCATACACAGACAGCACCTCCAAGAAGGTTACCATGCATGCTACTTATCTAAGGCCCCTCCCCAACTCCACAAACTCCTCCTGCACTGTTCTGATCCCTTTCCCAGCCTGGTCATTTGTCTCTTGGTGGACAATGACATCCAATTCACTTGCCCATGCAGCTGCTCCCACGATCCTGAAGATTCTCTCCCTGTCCCTCCAAGCCATGGTGCCAGGCAGGCACATTACCTCCCTTCCCCAATCTCCCAGTTCTACCCTCCTAACAATGGAGTCCCACACCAGGAGTTGTTTCCTTCCCCTGTGGGGTCCCATGCCACCCTCCTGTGGGTCTCCTTTGTGGAGGTTCCCAGCATCCTCCTTGGTCTCCACTACAGGTGCCTCCATAGAGGAACCACACTCTGCCAGAATGGCATAGATGTACAACTGGAGGGATGTGCCTCTGTTCCACCACCTTCATCCTCCCTGAGCCCAATGTGGTCCAACCATATGTAAGTATTGCTACCTTGTCAATGTGAAGGTAGGCTTATGCTGATATATCACTACTGTCTTGACTGTCTCTAAAACACCCTCCTGGGTCTGTGTGGGTGGTTGTTTGTGTTCGTCTGTGCCTGTAGTCTAGTTTTTGGGGATTTACAAGATTTTCTGCTTAGAGTAACTACACCTTTCTTGCTCACTACATCTGTGAAGGTCTCCTGGACTGGATTTCTGCAAAACATCACCACCAGGTATTTGCATTTTCAGTTTAAAATCAACTTTTTGGAAGCTATCCCAAGCAAAATTGAAGTCAAGCAACAAAGTCTGACAAACTCAGTGACTCTGGGTCCTGCTTGAATCCACATTGTTGTCTGGCTTGCTCCTAAGGGATCTATTTGTAGGCTTTTAAACAACCTCTTTAATAAAGGAAGCATAAGGACAAAAGGATTTCACATCCTGCACTTGTACTTTAGTAAGTGTGCCCCCAAGCTTTCAATGTAATGGGGCTGGGGAGTGTATGCCTGCAAGGTCTTGCATAGCCAAAGCCTCTTGTCAAATCCCTGCCTAGCTGTGACCCTGGGTGACCCCTGTCATAAGTTGTACTAATAGCCCAGATGGCACAGAAAGAAATTGGACTGCACATTTCTATGTTTGCTGTTCTATCCTCTCCCTTAATTAAATCTCATTTGAGACTATGTTCATGCCTAACATTGTGCCCTGCACCACATTCTTATCTTATTTTTCTTGATCAGTCACTCTGAAAACACTGTACCTAACTGGACTCAACCCTGGATCCTTGTGGCTGGAATTAGCCTCCACTACACTATAGGCTGGACTTCTGGGGATTATTTTTCCATCACAAATGGACCCTGGTCTCCCCTATTTTTCCATCCTCAACGTGATTGTTGGGTTTCTACTTACCCACCTACCTGCATCATAACCACCTCAGGACCTATTGTCTTCCACTTCCTGGGTGTGAAAGTGAATGCGAAATCATTGCATTGCTCCAGAATGGCTACTAAACAAGCATCCAAACAGATTACAGAGTACCTCCTAAGGCTCACCCTCCTGCTACTTCTGGTATCAGGTAACATCCACCCCAACCCTGGACCAGTGCACCTTATTACAAAGGATAATCACCAGAAACAGGGAACTCTTCACCTGTCCTCTATTAACATTTGTAGCCTCCTGTGCAAAATCAACCTCCTTAAAACCTTGGTCTTGCTAAACAACCCCGACATACTGTCTGTCATTGGAACTTGGCTATCTCCCAAAATACCAGATGCAGCAGTTACCATACCTGGCTACACTACCTTCAGATTGGACAGACCAACTAAGAGTGGTGGTGGTGGTTGTGCTATCTATCTAAAAGACACTCTAAAAGGACTGGTCTTGCCTGTTGCTGACCTTGGGTGCTCCACCCAGGTACTAGCGATTAAAGTGCTACTGGGGCCCACTACAAGACTGTCACAATCCTATCAGTTTACATACCTCCCACCAACCCTACCACTTGTCTTCATAAAGTCCTGGACTACTTGAGAGCCCAACATCACATCGCTGAGACAATATTACTTGGCAACTTCTACATAAACTGGCTGTCTGCCTCCAGTGGCCCCATAAAGGATGCACTGGCAGCTCTGCACCTTACTCAGCTGGTCAGCTCTCCCACTAGAATTAACTATAAAATTGGGACAAGCACCTTTCTTGACTGGATAATCTCTAATCACCCTGACCGTGTCGCCAATGTAAGTGTGCACCTTGACTCACTCAATGACCACTCCCTTGTTACTTGCAATTGGACCAACAAATTCCATGCCCCACCACCTCTTACTATCTACAACAGAGTGCTAAGACATGGCCACCTGGAACTTCTAAAACAACATTTGTGCTGTCAGGACTGGTCGCTACTTGACTTCTCTACAGACATTGATGTATCACTCCAACATTTTATCACTATGTTCAATGCTGCCTGTAATGCTCATGTACCCCTCAAGAAAATGAAGGTGTGCGGTACTGTTCATCCCTGGATTACTCCTGGGCTGATAGACAGCATGAAATGGAGGGGCTACCTCTGGTACTATACTAAATCTTCTGGCAAGCTACAGGACTGGCAAGCCTATAAAGCTGCCAGAAACTCTTGCACTTGGAAAATCCGTAAAGCAAGAAGCAATTACCACAAGGAGCAACTTACCAATACCTGGGGTGACAGCAGGAAATTATGGGCAAATATCAATGATGTTCTGGGGAAAGAACCAAGAAAGGCTCCCGCGATGTTAAACCTTGATGGTACCCCCATACTTGACCCACTCACAATAGCGAATACCTTTAATGATGCCTTCACTGACCTAAGTAATGTGCTATCACAAGACATCTTTGATGATACCACCTTAATGGCAGCACATCATCCTGAGACCAAGACAAATCATTACCCCCCTTTCTACTTTAAATGTGTCTCAGTGGCCCAGGTCAGGAAACTACTAAGCAATGTGCTGGGCAAGTCCAGGCACAGTGGTGACTCTTTAGACTTCAAACTAATTGCACTCACCACAGAGGAAGTACTTCCACCTATTACTAAATTACTTAGCCTCTCTCTCTAACCCTCTCACAATTCCCACAGATATGGAAAACAGCCATTGTTAGCCCAGTTCACAAATCTGGAGACCGTGCACTACATAGCAACTATAGGCCTATATCAATCCTCCCACCCCTCTCTAAAATACTCAAACATATTGTTGCCAACCAACTTGTGGACTGCCTCAGTAGATACTCCCTACCATGTGAACAACAGCATGGCTTTCGGAAAGGGCATAGCACCACCACCACACTCTAGAATTCACCAGCTGCGTCCCGCAATCTATTGACCAAGGCAGTCTTGTGGGTGCAGTCTTTATAGACTTAACCAAGGCCTTCGACATGGTTAATCACTGACTCCTCCTTAAACAACTCTCACAAACTGGTCTCTCCCCTGATACACTGCCCTGGTTTAGAAGCTATCTTGGGGACAGATCTCAGTGCATGAAGATTTCCAATACTATCTCTGACCAGAAGCCTGTTCAGTCCGGGGTACCCCAGGGCTCAATTCTGGGTCCACTCCTTTTCAGCATCTTCCTTAACAATCTATCGACCGCCTGCCACCAGCGAACACTGCTCTACGCAAACGATGCTGTCATTTTTGCAAGCCACCCTGACCCTTACCTCCTTGAAAGTAACCTTCAAAACTGCTTCATGGAAGTTGAGCACTGGTTCCACAACCATAAACTAGTTCTAAACTACAAGAAGACAAAAGTCCTGTTGTTCTCTTCAGCCCACAGTCGACATAAAGAGCATGCTCTTACCATCCAAAATTACCAAGGTGACCCCCTTGAACAAATAAAGCACTTCAAGTACCTAGGGGTTACCCTTGATAGACACTCACCTATTCACTGCACATCGAAAATGTTGCCAGAGCCATCAATACCAAGATTGGGCTCCTCTATCAACTGAGAAAGTCTCTAACACCTGAAGCCCTAAATCTTGCTGTCCACAGCTCTCCTTAATCAACTATGACCTTGTCATTTACGGAACTGCTTCCACCACTGCACTCAAAAGGCTCACTGTGGCACTAAGTAAGGCCTGTAGACTCCTAATTGGTGCACCATGCCTCACCCACACCTGCGAAGTCTATATGCAAGCTGGGTGGCTCAACTTGCATGGAAGAATTAAATACCACACCTACTTACTTGCCAGAAAGATTCTCCATGAACTCATGCCTTCAGGATTAGGATGCTTACTTCACAAATCCCCCAAGACCCAACATACATGCACCTCATCTTCCACACTCCTACTAGTTCCGATGTGACGGCTGCCCATTACCAATGCTCCTTTTGTATCAAAGCATCATACTGGTTAAATGGCCTCCACAATGGTTTGGCTAACCTTACTAGTCTCGGTGAATTCAAACTCAAACTTCGTCAGCACATCCTAACTGAAAACTCCTGTGATTGCACTACTTAACATCCTTATCCCTCTTCCCTGGACCTCACCCCCCAATCGTTCTTTCACTGTTTTCTCAACTTGTCTTGCCCTCTCACTCTCCTCTCCTCTCCCTTCCTGCCCTCCTATCGCCTCCTCTTTTTCTGCCCCCCACCATCTTCCTTGCTTTCCATCCCTTACTATCCTAGTTGCTACTTGACAATGCCACCTGGTTGCTCTCCCCTTACTTGATCTGGCTCCACTCCTAATTCCCTCCTCTTCTCACTCTCCGCCTTGAATCACATGCTAAACTAATGTGTATTTATTTACTGTTCTCTTATTCTGTATTTTGTAATACAAATTGCTTAATTGTTTGTGAAACCAGTCTGTTTTCCATTATGGATCTGTAACCCCCCTCCCCCCCCATTGACATGGAACCTTTGTAAATGAGCTGCTTGGCACTCAAAGGTACTTGTAATCCTAGATTGAATAAATAAAAAAAAAATAAATCATAAAATACAAACATACAAAACTGATGGTAGAAAAAGTTCTATTGTATCTTGCAGTCCACATGCTGTGCTGCATCACCCAGTACTGCATATCTGTTTATTGTCTCCAACTTTCTCCTCCTGACCTCACCTGATATCACTTCCTGCATATGCTTACCCTGGTCCTCTTTCATACTTCATCTCTGTCTACCCATGTTCCATACCATCTGCCAACACCACCTTTTTGCACTCCCAGAAACATGTGGACTTGTCTCCCATCTCCGAGCACCCACTTGCAGCCTGTGTCAGCCTGAACTATGCTGTGATGGAGCCATCCAGGCCCCTCTTCACCATCTCCAAATCGTCACTTCATACTTGTCCCCTTCCCCAACTTCACATCTCAAACTCTGTAATTCCTCTAGCTCCAGCATAATTTTTAGGCCCATTCTGCACACTGGACTCCCACCCCCTCTCACCTTCCACCATTTTCCCATCAACAGTGCTGCCCTCATTGCAGCTCACAAAACTCCCAGCCTCTATATGCAACCAGCCCCATTCATCCATACTTCTATACTGTTACCACACATTTACTACAGGTTCATAGCAATTATAGAAATGTGACTGCAATTGTAAAGAGCTGTGGCATATTTAGACCTGCATGACCTGTTTGAGACCTACACAAATAAAACCTCAGCTAACAAGCACATCTATTTTACTTTACATTTGCTATGTAACTATCAAGCATTAGAATTCTGAGACTGGTGGTCACTACGCTGTTGCTGACCTATTATATTTAAAGCCTTCCAGTAGATGACTTTTTAATTTTTTTACACAATACACTGGTACAGTATAAAAATAGCTACAGTATAATGCACTATCACAAGTTATGTTACTCACATAAACTCAGGCTGCATGCACACGCCTGCATTGCAAGCACAGAAATATAAACCAGAAAGAAAAGAAGATATTAGTGGTATGCTAACACTCACCACGCTTACTGCTTTTGTGTTGCCTTTTCCTAGGCACTTCTGCAATGGACACCATTCCACCAAGGTTTTCAATAATGTGCCAGTCCCTCCATTGTAAATTGTCCCAGTGGTGCTTCAGCTGTTTGTTCGAGTGGGGCATTCTGTGTCCCCACTCACCATCTGTCAGATCTCCTCCCATATGGCATCTCTTTTTGCAAAGAAAACTCTATTTTTACCAAAGAGGTGAGTTGCCCTCTTGTTGGCCTCCATGACGAGTATGGAGGTCTCTTCAGGAAAGAGTGGTGTGGCACATGGCCTATTTTTTTACCACTCTTCTCCGGTTCTTCACCGCCTGATGAAGTGGATGGATTGGCTTGTTCTGCACTTCCTGTAGTAGCCATCACTAACAAAAAAAAATCCTTTGCTGACTATGAACAGCAATACAGCAAAACACTGTAAAGTTCAAGTGTGAACTTCAGTTCAAAAACTTGCCAGAAAGTAAACGTTTTTCAAATTATGCTTCTTAAGCCAGGCCAGGCATTGTTCCTCAGAAAATAACTTCACTGAAACAAATTCTCAGATGCAACAGGCTACTGCAACTGCAATGAACACCTGCGGGAATAAGATTCCTCCATTCTTGCTAGTTTTTCATGCGTCATCACAGTGCATATTCCCTGGATTTTAGAATAAGAGGAAAATGGTTCAGTGCAATACAATTCCACTGGACATGTGTGTGTACCTCATTTTGAATTTATTAAAAAATCACATTATATACCACCACCGGACATACAAGCAAATGTGTGTTCACATTACAGATACTTGCAAGCATGTCTGATGATTACTGTTGAAAATAACATCTTACATTGTGAGAAAATTGCACGTAATGACTGTGGAACAATATTACGAGGAAAAAATATTTCTTCCGAGGAATATTATTCTGCCTATGGTACTTCAATTGGTGGTTCTCATTTACAATGAGGTTCTGTGAAGGAGGAAGTAACAAATAATAATAATACTAATTCAATTATAAGGCATGACCAGGAGTTATGTTAATGGTCTGTTAATCACCCTCTATGGCTGTAATGTTGAATGAGGCATAGCTGAATGCCACATGCGCTTAGAGCGTGATTTACTGACAATTAACATAACAAAAGGGAGTGCCCTTAATGATATTATAATGTAAACAAATTTAACCTGTGCTAAACATTGTTCAGTATATGATTAGGCTGTACAGCGCAACAGCACAGCTGAAAGTTATATGTTTAAAAAATGCATAACAATTACTAAAATGAACCAATTCCTTATTCACAATAAGGCAATCAATGTGGTGCTTTATGTTGGGGTAACTGCCCTTCTCTTGTTGTGGAAGCACACTCAGCTATGCCTCATGCTTCAACACACTTGAGGTAGACAATTTACACACCATAAGGTCACTCACCCTCGTCATTCATTATTTCTTAAATAAAGAATTGTTTATCTCTCATACATATTGGAGAATCAATGTATGACTTATTTACACAGCCATTCCAAAATTAGTGTTTCACCATTTTTCCCCTCATAGGTCTTAGTCTCATTGGCTCTCATCACACACTAATTGCTTGAACATTTATTGTGGTTGTATCTTCTTCGCACATACTTCTGCAGTAAAGTAAGTATTTGCTAAATATATATTTTTATGTAATAATAAATAATACTGCTTTTTCCATCTCTTCCAATTAATAAAATAAACTGCAAATCTTGCTATAGCAATGTGATATACAATTAATATTTTCTTTCTTTTCTTCACAGTTTTTAGTCTCCATGGTATTACTTAGAACCTGACATCAGCTGACTGAACTGATAATGATCCTGATGCTGCTGTTGCTGCTGCTGCTTTAGGCCCATCCTCATGTGCTTCTACAACTCCTGCCATCTCATATGTCTGGTGATGAGCCTTAACTGACTGAACTGATAGTGTCTATGATGCTATGCTGCTGTTTCTTTAGGCCCATCCTCATGTGCTTCTACTACTCCCACTGTCTCATATGTCTTGTGATGAACCTTAACTGACAGAACTGATAGTGGCCATGATGCTATGCTGCTGCTGCTTTAGGCCTGTCCTCATGTGCTTCTACCCCTCCTGCCAGCTCATATTTCTGGTGATGAATCTCATCTGACTGAACTCCATCATATAAGTCACATTTTTTACACAATTTAAGCATCCTGGTTTAGCTCTTTCCATATAACACCACTCCCTGACCTCTCTCATGGTGAGCCAAATACAGCACCGAATAAGAAAGACTGCAGAAATAATTGTTGTTTTTAAACCTTAGAATGTTTACTGATAAACCAAAACAACAACAAAGAACAGCATGAAGAAGAATAACATATAACAATTAAAAATTAAAACACAAACAAGAACAGCAACAAGAATAGTAGAAGAACTACACAAAAGTTAAACTGTGTACAAGTTCAATTGTGAAGGGGGTGGAATGCTGACAGGAAGAATCCTCCATGTACCATAGTGATCAGGCTGTGCTGTTGTACATGACGGTATAACATAGATTAATGTAAGGCTGTTGCAGTCCTAAAAGCCAATCACATTGCAGCATTTCTGAGACCATTTTTATAACAACAATTATAGAAAGGTTCTCAGAAATGTTGCAATCTGATTGGCTGTTAGGATTCCAACAGCCTTATATTAATCCATGTTACACTGTCATGTACAGCCTGATCACAATGGCACATGGATTCTCCCTGTCAGCATTCCATCCTCTAGCACTGCTAAATGACTGGAATAATGCGTTATGATTTTGAACCAGCATTCTTAAAATGTTGGTGGAATAACTATTTTATTATAAATCTCCATCTAAATGAGGAAAACATTCAAAAAGTATTCCTTTAACACTCTTTTTTTGAAACACTTTTTTATAATAGCAATAAGGCATTCCCAGGAGTTAGATTTGCAGTCAGTTAATCACACCCTATGGGTAATATGGCACTCGGCTGTACCTCGAGCCACATTACACCCCTAGGAGGTGATTAACAGATTGTTAATCTAATCCCTGGTCATGCCTTGTTGCTTATGAAATCCATACCAGGTGCAGGTTGCCCCGCCTCGACAGATGTCACCTCCTGTGCATTGTCATCCACAACAACCTCACTAGTCTCTGGTGTACTGGCAGGCTTGGCAGCAGCAAATTCACTTTCCATGGCCTTGGTAGTCTCTGTAGAACCGGAAGTATGATCTTCATGAGCAGCTGTTGGTAAAAAACATTACACTTTCATCAGTCTGTTGAATCATGATTTCATTAAATATATTTTGCAATAATCTTAAAGAAAGACTAAAATAAACCAAATGAGAAGACATAACAGAAGCACTACAGAGACATGACTACAACTTTGTTAACCTCAGCCTTCAATTTATAATTGCTTTGCTTCCAAGCCAGCCCAGTGGTGCTGAGGGTTGAGGCACTGGATGCCACACCAGTGACCTGGGTTCAGGAACAGACTTGGGCCACAGGGGGTTGGCAAGGGAGAGAGAGGATTGAGCATCCCACAATTACTCTCCTTTCTCTGGGGTGGGTGGGGGAACTGCATCACTCTGCAGTAGCAGCTGGCAGAGGCCAGAAGCACTACAGTTTGAGTGCACAATCAAGGGGTGGAGCATGGCGGGTGACTGCATGGCTGTGTACTGAGACCATTGCACATCTAGCTCCTAGGGGAGATAGCGGCATAAAATTGTGGGGTGATTGTGGTGGCTGATGGCCGTGCCCTTCACCCCCAGACATGAGAGGTGTGCCCCCCTGGGTGTCTGAGCTCCAGGTCCCATAGGGGGAAGGGATCCTGTCTACTTGATGGCTTGTGGGGGTGGGAGTGTGTTGCTGGCCAGACCTGGTCCGGGGGTGTGGGTGCTGGCAGCTGGATGACTTGCCATTACTGCTTCACAGTGGAGGAGGAAAAAGCATTCTATGATAAAAAAATAATTACTTTGCTCCCACTTAAAGGTAAACTCATTAAACTGTTGATGGAAAAACTTTTTTTAAGCAATGAGGCACTCCCAGGAGTTATGTTACCTAATGGTTGGTTAATAACCATGTATGGGTGTAATGTGGCATGCACGAGGAATAGCACAGTGCAACATGCCCCTAGAGGGTGATCAACTGACCATGACCATTAAGTAGCATTATTAGCATAACAGCTGGGAGTGCCTTATTGGTACTTCCATGACTGACAATAACAGTCTGATTACAAATGGGCAGGTATGGCTTAGATTAATTTATAGCATTGATAGGCACAGGGCCATTATGTCTCATGGCAGAATGCCATGTGGCAGAATCGCGTTGCATGATTTCTTGTGATTTTTTGTTCTGTGGGGGGCTCCATCCCCACACCCCCTGTTACAGGGGGCTGTGCCCCCCGGCCTCCCCACTAAAGAGTCCAATTCCATGGGGGTCCAACTCGGAGAGCGCACAGGACCGGGTTTCACCATAATGCCGTATGCTATTAAGCGTACAACATTATGGCCTGGTATGGCATTGATAACATTAAAAAAGCACAAGAAATGGTGAAACATTCAACATTTACCTACACAGAATACAAATGCAATTCCCTGATTTCTTAAGCCACTAAGTTCAATTAATAATTTCACACACAAACATGGTGGCAGCCTTGACTTGTATTTAAAATCCAACAGTAGGACATAACAATAACACTGATATTCAGGTTATACTTGGTGTCTGTGTGTGACCTTGTCACTGGAACGTGGAAGAATTTTGCAATCATGGTATCATTTTTTAACATTCCATGTGCATCTTATTGGGGGGAAGGGGGATGAATTGAACGACTGGAGTAATGCTGATTTTTAAATTGATTAATAAGGTATGGACAGTACACAGGGGTTATATTAACAACACTATGTTATTTTTTTATTTTATTTATTTATTTAGTTTTTGTTGACCGGGTAAGTGCACTAGACAAATCCTGCCTATTTTCAGGCATGACCCGGGGGAGGGGGATACAGATGAATGCCAGATGACCTTGAACCAGATGAAGCTGTTGGTGGTATTTTCAGTGAATGAGGGAAATTTGGCCAGGACACCGGGGAAATTCCCCTACTTTTTACGATAAGTGCCATGGGATCTTTAATATCCACCTCAACTACCACCAATTTAGGCAGATGGAACCTCGGTTTAATGTCTCATCCGAAAGACACCTATGGATGGGAAGTGGCACTAAGTACAGCAGAGTGCCATATTGGCCTAATGGCATTTATTAAATAAACAAGAATACATGGTTTGGTATTGTTTTGGTACTTGGTAGTAATAAGATACCCTAATCACACACCCAGAGGCTGAATGCACTCAGTCTGTGGCATCATGCATAACATCATGTCACGGTACCTCAATAATACTAACACCCAGCCATATATTGATACTTATTGGATAAATGACATGGTGGCAATATACCACTGTACTGTGCCTTGTGACACTTTACACCCCTAGGGGTAGGGGTGATTAACATACTATTAATGTAAACAATGGTCATGCCTTTGAATATTGCAATTGATTTTAGGCAGGCCACCATCTTTGTACAAACCGACAACAGCATAATTATGAAGTAATGTAATCATGTTAAGAAACACTTACCTTCAACACTGGTTTTACATGCTCTTTTTTTGGTGGCCTTTCCTTCATGGTTACAATGCCCCTCTGGTTCTCTATAATGTGGGGGTCACGCCTCTGAAGATCATCCCACTGGTGCTTAAGTGGTTTTATGGTCCTTGGTGGTTGCTCCCCATCACCGCTCACTAATCGGCAAATCTCACCCCAGATTTGCTCTCTCTTGATGAATTCAAGTCTTTTGGGTCCAGACAGGTCGCTAGCTTTTTTGGACACCTCCAGCACTAAAACTGATGTCTCCTCAGAAGAGAATGGAGCTGCTGAGGGACCCTTGTGGTGCTGCTTTCTCCATTTGTAGAAGCCATTGGGGATGAGCTTTGGAGTAACTTACTTTTAACAGTAATTAAAGAAAAAGGCAATAGAAATCAGTCATATAACAGTATTTCAGCAAAGTACAAGATACTCCAGAACTTTCAAACTCAGTAAACGAGTTTTAAAGATTCCCTGAATTCTTTTCCTTGGAAACAATAGCTGCTATGTGGAGCTGAGCTGCTGTTGTAATATCCACAGAATAGTATTCCACAGGCGAGGCTTACAGTGCATACATCATTAAAAATGCATGGCTGAATATTATTACACAGCACAGGAAGTGGGAATAGGCAGAATTAAATTCCGCAGACCTGTATGCAGAAACGCTTTGATTACATTTACAAAAAATAACTGTTCTGGGCATCCTACCACCATACAGGCAGATGTGTGGTCATGTTAACACTGCTTGCAAACATGTGTGATGATTACTATTGAAAAACACTTCTTACATTCATGAATGATTGCATGTAATGACTGCGGAATTCTGTTCCACAGCAAAATGTGTGTTCCGTAGAATGGTATTCCGCAGATGGTGCTTCAATGGTCGTGGCTCTCATACCAGATGAAAGAAAATCATCTCTCTCACTTATATTACATTATACTATAATAATTACAAGAAAATAATCAAGAAGATCAAGTGTGGTCCGAGGGATTTCATGGTCGGCAGGGCGGAATGGACAGACAAGATAAGCCCTGCAGCATTGTTGTAGTGCCTGCCATTCATTTTTTTTTAACTTTCTCTGTTGCAATGCTGCTTAGCCACAAAAATGATGGGCCTGTTTTTTCTGTTCATCCCCCCCTGCTTACCAAGAAAGACCCAGAACACCCTTGATCATCTTACATTCTTTTAAGTAAGATAACAGTTATGTGTCTCCCTGGTATCACTTTGATGCTGAACTCAGCTGAATGAACTAATAGTGGCCCGCATGTGGCTGCTGCTTTAGGCACATCCTCCTGTGACTCTCCCACTCCTGCCATCTCATATGTCTGGTGATGAAACATAGCTTGCTGAACTGATAGTGGCCCTGATGTGCCTGCTGCTGCTTTAGGCCAGTCCTCGTGTGCTTCTTCCACTCCTGCCATTTCATATGTGTGGTGATGAACCATACTCTGACTGAACTCATATTGGCCCTAATGCTGCTGCTGCTGCTTTAGGGCCTCTCCGTATATGCTTCTCCCATTCTTAAATCTAATATGCCTGGTGATGAACCTTAGCTGGCTGAACTGAGAGTGGCACTGATATGCTGCTGCTGCTGCTTTAGGCCCATCCTCATGAACCCCAGCTGACTGAACTGATAGTGGCTCTAATTGCTGATGCTGCTATCTAGTGATGATGAACCTCAGCTGACTGAATTGATAGTGGTCCTGATAATATGCTGCTGTTTTAGGCTTATCCTCATGTGCTTCTACCACTCCTGCCATCACATATGTCTAGTGATGAACCTTAGATGACTGTAATGAGAGTGGTCCTGATGATGCTGCTGCTTTAAGTCAAGTCAAGTCAATCTTTATTTATAAAAAAGTGCCTTTCCAGAACCAAGGTGCTTGTACAACAATAAATAATTAAAACACAGTAAATAAAACAATAAATTAAAATCAATCAGTAATGGCGGCATTTAAAAATACTGTAAGGGTAGACTATGTTAAATAAATAAGTTTTCAAGGCAATTTTGAAACTTTAGGCACATCCTCATATGCTTCTCCCACTCCCGCCATCTCATATGTCTGGTGATGAACCTTGGCTCACTGTACTGAAAATGGCCCTAATATACTGCTGCTGCTTTAGGCCCATCCGCATGTGCTTTTCCCACTACTGCCATCTCATATGTCTGGTGATGAACCTTAGATGACTGTAATGAGAGTGGCCTAACTCTCACCCCGTTCTCCTATTCCTCAGCTTCTTTACACATGTGATGGGGTGAGAGTTATGATCAACGATGACATCATGCACCGCAATGTCAGTTGGGGTGGTGGGTTAGAGTGGTCCAAGGGGGGCTTTCTTCCCTAACACCATAGGGCCTGTGCTCCCACTAGTGGGTGCATACATCTTATGATGTTGTGAGACTACAGGATACAAATGGCCTGTGCTGTCAGCAGTGAAATAATGTGTTGGGAGTTCAGGGCCTGAAGGGATGTGATTCCACCTCTGTATCCATTCTGAAAAACATGTGGTGTGAATGCAGGGCCAAGGGGCCCACACTCTCTGCAGTCCATTGATACAGCATATCATGTGCTGGGAGGACAGGGACTGAAGGGACTGCACTACCAGTGTTGCTACCCTTTTGTTCTTTATTGCTTAAGTATCTTTGGATACATACATATAAGGACTGTTATTTCATTACATTGCACCTTGATGGTTAAGTAAAGACTCAAGACAGGTGTATACATGTTTAAAAAATACTTTATTGCCAATTGGTAAGATTTAGAAAGGGCCAAATTAGGAGTATAAATATTTCACACAATCAGTCTCACAATACAATCGAATTGTGTGTTGCCATTGGTTGTTAAACATTTCACACTGTATCACAGGTGGTCAAAACATGGTGTGCCATGGAATAAGTAACTGCTTACAAACAATAATGAAATGGGTAGAAACAAGGCTGGGTCTCGACTGGCCAAGGACAGCTTTTTAACTGGGCTGTTTTGTCAGCACAAAGTGTCAGATAAAAGTACAAATTTGACAGTAAGGCATTGAGATGCCTAAAAAATGCCCCATATTTTATTGCTGGAAGGCGCTTCAGTGGGTGTGTTATGTTGGGCTAATATCTCTTCTTGAGTGGTATCAAAACTTGAATATGCCTTATGCTTAAATTCAGCCTGAGGTGGGCCATTATCACACCATAGTACACTTCCTACAGTATCATATTGTTAACTATGAGCTGGCCCAGTGGCACTGAGGGTTGAGGTGCTGGACACCACACGTCATACCATGCTGGTGACCTGGGTTCGGGGATGGACTCGGGCCACCAGGGACTGGCAGGGGGAAGGAAGTATTGAGCATCCTGAGATAGCTCTCTTTCCTTTGAGATAGGTGAGGGATATGCGCCGTGCTGCAGTGACACCAAGTGGAGGCTGGGTGTTCAGCAGGGTGTGGGCATCTATATGGGGAGGAGCCAGCGGACATCTGCACATCAGTGCACTGATGTCAGTGGACATCTGGCTCCTCAGTGGGCAAAATAAAGAAAAAAATGCAGAGCTGCCAACCGCCTCCATGATGCCAGCCCATGGCTCCTATCTGCCTTCAGGGTGGCCTGCCTTGTCCTATTCCATTGACCACAGAGCCATTTGAGAGGGGTCAGTTCTGTGGCCCACCCTGGGGTGAAAGCCAAGGGGTCCCAAGGTACGGGTGCACCCAATCTGTAGGTGGGAGCAGGGGTCCGTGACCGGGTGGATCTCTGGAGGCTGGTGGGCACAAAAAAAAAATATTGTTAACTATGGCAGCACCTTGTAAACATTGATTATATCCATTGAAGGCTGATAATTTTATTGTTGTTGTGTGACTGATAATGTGTATGTTCCTGGGGTGGACAAAAAAATAGATAAGTGTTACAGCAACAGCTACAGTAAGAAAGTATGTTCTCAGTGATATTAAATAACTGTTGTGAACCGTTAAATATAGTTACAGATGTCACTGAGTAAGCGCATTTGGAAAATTCCCACCCAACCCCTCAATAGAGGTGATCAAAAACATTGTCAGGAACAGGTAAGAACTCAGTTGTTATCAGCAAAAGTGACAGATATACAATTGCAAGTATTATAACTAAACAACACATTTTACTTGCATGAGATGTACATGAAATAAAATATCAATACAAATACAATGAACATATCTTCACATCATAAAGTTACTTAATACTTCAACTCAAAATCTAATACAAAAATAATATATGTTACATGGCATGTTTTTTATTCAATCTAGGGTAAGTAGATTTTAGTTCCATTGTGGTCTACTTCACTAAATAAAGCCAAAAAATGTAACTTAACTATTATGGCTATTGTTCTAGCACTAGTATTTAGCTACTGATGAGCAATGGTGTCAGCAAATATAAATGAATATATCATTTATCTGTTACTGTGTTGCTGTTTAACAGACACTGATTTGTCATTTGAATACTTTAACATGTATTGCAATGCTACTTGCCAATACTTTTGCAGAGCTAATTCTTACATTTGCATGGTGATATACATTTCCTTAGCTTGAACAATGTAACAGTATCAAGAATTGGTTAACCATGTATTTACAGTTATATATAGATATGTACAATTTAGCACTGCAGTTTGAGAATTAACAGTACTAGTAGTACACTCCTGCATGACAGCGAAATTGTGATGGGTCAAAATGTGCACAAGTAGCATACAGAGACATACTGATGATAGTATGCATGTGACAGAGTGCTCAGCATGGTCATGACAGATGTGTTGCACATTTTGATAAGTCTAAAACATTGAACTGCTGAACATTTCTACTGGTAAGAGTTCTTGAACTGTATGAAAATTACATAGTTACAAGAGAAGAAATGTTAACAAATAGTGAGCCAGAAACTAGTGTGTTTAGAGATGTCACAATCTTTCTTAGACATGTAAGCATGGTTTCTTTAGTGACTGTGAAGACAGTTGGCGCTCATTGAAGACCACTACAACAGTTTTCATGATGTCACTGATACACACAAAAAAATCTTATATGTCATACTACATAGGATATGGTTTGCCACCATGTCATACTTTAGGTAGGTAATCATCTATGGAAAGTTGTAGGAAAGAAAGAATTCTAGTGTCCTACGAGTTACCCTGTCACAAGGTGTACAGCAAAGAATGTCACATGTTGTATGACTATTCCTCTGAGACATGAAGATCATCATAATTCTTCAAAATCAGGAGGCATGCATTTTTTAAGTGTCATGGTAATCTCTGTTTGAAAGATGTTGTGGAGTCATCACAGTCTACCCAGCCAGTTCTATAACTTAACAAACAGGTGTAATGCCCTGAATGCATAGATTGACCATGGTGGTAGACAACACTGTGAGTGTCAAACAGTGCTTGGTTAAAAGCTATTCTGCCAGCTGTGTAATCTGTGATAGGTGTGTCAACTCTGAGCCCATTAGAGTCAAACCTGTGCAACATAAGCAACAGATATTGAGATGAAGTCCTGAGATGTATGGACTGAGTGCATGTGCCCCCACACCTTGTACATAAGTGACTACATTCAGCATTGGTGAATAGCAGGTGGAATTTGATACTTTTGGCCTGAGGAACAGTGAGAGTAACCCATAGCATGTCTTGTGTGGTTTCACATTTTGAATGATTACATGATATGCAGGTATATTTGGCGACATATGAGACAGTGAAAATCTGTTGCATTGGAATCCCCTCTTCATCCAAACTGTTAATCACTGCCATCAGGAACTCAGAGGCATCCTGTTGCATGTCTGCAGCAAATGTACTGCATCCATCATATGTCCCTAGCACCTGCCATAGAAGTGTGAGTGAGTGGACATTGTTTGACTGCTCAGAAACAATGTTGATTACCTGCTTCAATGCCTTTGAGAGTGGAGTCTCTTGTGAAGCAGATATTGCCTGTGTGAAGTATGGCATGTGGAGTAAAACTTGCATAGCAGAATTAGTGTAACAGTTAACTCTAGTGCTGTTGTCAAATGCTGGGACAGCAGCCACACCTATTGCTTTCTGACCCGCAAGTGGTTCTGCACCTGTTCTTTCGACTTGGACCTTTGTAGGCTTCTTCACAGTTCAGTCACTTGTGGAAACTCATGTCTGTTTGTTGTCAGGTATAGATATGACTGTACGATGTGAGACAGCGAGAGATGTAGGCAGTGCTAACAAAGGCATGTGTGGCTGATAGATAGTACGTAACCTGATGTACTCAACAATACATCGATTGCCAGCGCATATATTTTGAGGTGCAAGAGTAATGATGTGCAACCCAGATAGACTACGTACATGTGAAAGTGTTACGTAGCTCATGCCATCTTTGAAAATGTCTTTGCCTATGTCCACCATTGCTGAATCCAAACTCAATCCCTGAGATCTATGAATTGAAACAGCATATGCAACACATAGTGGGAACTGTTTCCTGTTTACATAGATGTTCTTGCATACCTGAAATTTAACACAGGTACTTTGTATCTCTACAGGCTGTTCCATGTTGTCAAAGTGGATTACAAGTATCTCGATAAATGTCTTCTGGACATTGTAAAGAAAGTCTATGATGTTTCCCATTGCACTGTTAACCATGCCATGTTCAACGTCAAGGTTACGTCACAGCATAATACGTGCATTCTTACAAACTGTCAAAACAGCTTCAAGTCCAGCTGTGCATGAAACATCTGACTTCAGCTCAGTAAGCCGTTCAGTCATCTTTGCTACCAGTTTCTTACTGAGAATGACACCATCAACTGTGTCAACAGCATGCAGGGTGACAATTTCTTGTTTTTCTCTCTGCAACATGACACTATTGAACTCAACACATTTCTTCAGTCATGGCATAAGACACACAATGTGTGTGCTTGTGGAGTACACTTCACTGAAAACATCACATGCTGTTTCAGTGGACGTAGTATGTGTTCTGATTTTCCACTCAATTTAACATAGACACATGTTCTGTTGATAGAGAACCAGTACGAGCTTCATCCAAAAGTGATTTGTAAGTCAAATCACCACTTTGCTGCATGTTTTAAGACAGCTGGATGTACGTGAATAGCTCTCAAAGGTTAACACCTCCAATGCAGCCTAGTGTACTCTTGGCCTGCTTGACAGTCAGAGTTGCAAAGACATGTTCTGCATTAACTAGTGTAAGCTGTAAACGGTCTCCCAGTATGAGATTACTTTTGCCACGAAATGCTTCTGTACAGTCAGTACCCAAGATCTCCTGTAGACACAGGTGTATACAGGTTAGCATCACATTGGTCACCATACTAATTTCATCAATGATGAATAACTTCATCTTTGTGAACATGGGTCGAAGTTGAGATGCAACTTCAAATGACAGTTTACAATAGTCTCCTGTCTTGCCATGCTCAACTGGCAACATAAAGAGATGATGTAAAGTTACTCCACCAATGTTGTATGCAGCTAGCCCTGTAGGAGCAGCGACAGCAAAAGACATTGATGATCCTGTCAGATTACGTAATTCAGCAGTGATGGCTTCAATGAGGAAACTCTTTCCTGTACCAGCTGAGTCACTAACAAACAACAACAGTGGCTTATGGTCAGAACAGTCACATTGTTTGGCTTCATGAAGTAGGTGATGTTGAACTACATCAGTGACCTGTGAGTGAACTATGCGCTGCTGTTGATTGAGTCTTTCTCTCAGGTCAGCTAGGTTGACACCACAGTGTGTCCCATGTTCCATCATAGTCTCAACTTCTGATATTAACACTTCTGGAGCATTTAAAGGCAGAGGCTCACCTATAACACCTTGTCCTTCTGCATCAAGGTTGTCTTGTAAGCTGACAGAATTATCCTCCTGAAGTTGTTCCTCGGCCTTCTCAAGCTTCTCTTTCTCAGACTCCAGTCTCTGTATGTATATCTCTGAGTATTGAGTTTTGAAACTCTGGTAACTGAAATTGAATTTTTCCTTGAATGTATCGCAGTTACCTTTCAATTCAGACTTATTCCTCCATGGTCTAAAGAAGAATAAGAGAGCAAAGTAGTAGTGCTCTCTGCTGTCTGATGTGCCTAGATGTAATTTGCAGTGATATATGAGCCAAGGCTTGTGTCTTTTAGCAAGGCAGCCATCAACTCCTTTAACCTTGTAAATGTGGCATGTTGAATCAGATGACACATCTGTCTTGTAGTCAGACCACTTTGCCACCTGAAACAGGCACATAACATCCATGTCATCGTGCCTATTGGGGTAGTATGTGTCAATAAGGTTATTTTTCAAAATATTTTTTGAAGAATGTCTATTGACAGCTAGTTTCTCAATCTCAGCATAAGGAATAAGTACCCATTTGTGCTTCTCTTTGTAGTTCATGCTGAAAAAGCGCACAGCATCTGATTTCCCATTGAAATGTGTACCCATTAAATGACCACTGGCCTCATAAGTTCCACATTCTCTGTGTGAGAGGGTTTTCAATCCCAGTGACCACAGCTGAGATGTCAGGCTCTTGTGTGAATTGGCAATATCTTACCAAAGATCTTGCAAGCTAGTCTGTTCATGCTTAGTTATGTATGAGGTTACATACTGTACTAGGGCTAATGAATTGTCAGCTACAAACTGAACATCTATGTTTGCTTGCCGCATTAGGAGAAGAGTTGGGTTGTAGTCATTGATATACACCTCTTTCTCATCTCTGGGTAATTCATATACCTTCTTGGTTGATTTTGCTTTCAAGTGGTGTTGCATTGCTGAAAAAAGTTCATTCATGGCACCATCCTGACAAACCCACCTAGCAAATCCAAAACGACATCTTGAGTACCAATCAGATTTTTTTTCACTACCCAGTGGCAGTATTTTTCACAAATATGTCGCTGGAACTTCTGAACCAACTTCCATAGTGTAGGACTGCCATACTTGTCAGGAATGCGACAAGTGATGTATCATTTGATGAATGCTAGTATTTCTACAGCTTCATGCTCACCTATGTGTGGTGCATTCTTGATCCACAATAACATGCGAATATGAGGGGCACCTCGTGCTTGATACTCCATCCTCCAAAAGTAATGCTCTACAGTACCAAGAGGTGGATTGTCCTTTGATAAAATGAAAGTCAGTATGTCATGGAACCACTTGTGGAAATGCCTTGTGACAGACATAGGGTCAAGTGAGCACATTTCTCTGACAGTCATTGATGAAATGCCATCAACATCAGAGTTTGCCCATTTCAACAGTTCTATGACTTCATCCCAGGCATATTCAGCACAGCTGAGTGTGACAAACCATGTGGCTGCACCATACTCTCTCAGCATTGTCATCCCCTCAGAATGTCTATGGTACCAATATTCTTTCATGCTATGTAGACGTGACAGAATGGAAGACAAATTCACTTGCACATTTTCATCTTTCTGCTTCATGTTCTCAAGGAATTATGCAGCTGTAATTCCATCTAGTGGAGTAGTGAGACGAATTATATGTGCAATTGATGCAGACAGTATGCTAAGCTCACTCTCGCAGTGGAGATGAAATAGATACTGTATGTTAAGTCTGAATTTTCCATCTTTACTAACATAGAAACATAGAAACATAGGCTTTGATGGCAGATAAGGACCACTTGGCCCATCTAGTCTGCCCATTTCCCTACCTACAGGATAGGCCGCAGATCCTAGTTAACCAACAGCCTATTTCTTCCTACCCCCCACAAGAATTGCCTTATGTCTGTCCCATGCATTCTTGAATTCTCCCACAGTTTTAGACCCCACAACCTCCTCAGGAAGGCTGTTCCATGCATCCACTACCTCTCTGTGAAATAATACTTCCTCATTGCCCTGAACCGCCCTCCTTCTATCTTTAAATTGTGTCCCCTTGTTCTTGCAAGTCTTTTTCTGAAAGATGCTACCCTCTTGGACTTTGTTGATTCCAGTAAGGTACTTAAAAGTTTCTATCATGTCCCCCCCCTCTCCCTTCTTTCCTCAAGGGTATACATATTAAGCTCCTTTAGTCTCTCCTCATACGGCTTCTCTTGCAGACCCTGCACCATTTTAGTTGCCCTCCTCTGGACTATCTCTATCCTGTCTATGTCCTTGCGGAGATGGGGTCTCCAGAACTGGACACAGTACTCCAGATGGGGTCTCACCAAGTTTCTGTACAGAGGGATAACAACTTCCTGTTTTCTGCTGCTGATGCCTCTCCCTATACATCCCAGTATACCCAGAGCCCTCCCTACTGCCTTCTCACATTGCTTGCTAACCTTAAGGTCATCTGATATGATTACCCCCAGGTCCCTTTAATTTTTTGTTGTTGTTACTACCTCCCCACCCATTGTGTATTCTTCCCCTGGGTTCTTGTTTCCCAGGTACATTATTTTGCACTTCTTTGCATTGAATCCTAGCTGCCATACTTCTGACCATTCCTCCAACCTTGCCAAGAAAGCTAAGGATGCAGCTGCTGTGGTACTCAGCACCCTGTATACATACTTCCCTCTCATCTAGGAGTCCAACTAGCCCTTTTGGGAATAAGTCTGGGAAACAGCATGCTTCCAGTGTTGCCTCCAATATGCTGATAGGCTCACCTTCCACCTGTTTCATTTGATAGAGATCAATGTTGTCACCCACTGGATCTCTGCCATGCAGTGGGTGGATTGTCTACTGTTCATACACTTTGTCATTTGTCTGCACATTGACCTTTTCAATCATTGGCTTAGTGCTTACCAACTCATTGCATTCTATTGATATAGAACTCATAGTATCTATTTCAATGTCTGTGTAAAAGGGATTGTTACTCTTCAAATAAGTAAGAGCAAGCTTCACCTTCTGTAGATTGACAATATCTTGCCAGATGACCTTGGCCTTAGTTGGTACACTGTTCACAAGAATCACCAAACTATTTTCACAGGAGATTGCCTCCACATTTTCCTGCAGAGGAAAGGGGAGATACATAACGGAACCCTTCAGAGATCTAATGAGTTCTTTTTGTGGAATGTTCCGTGTTTTTGTGTTCAGACACAGAATGGTTTGAAAAGGTTTCATAGTCTGAATAAGAATACGTTCAAACACATTCAATGTAGCAATCTCACTTGGTGTAGCTTCTGCTTCCATATTATTCAACAGTGACCTTGGTGGCAGAATGTTACACTTCAGTTTGGAGAAACAGTGCTTGCACAGCACAAAGATGGACTGGAAATCAAAGTCAGATTTCAGAAGTAGAAATGCTGAGAGTCAGAACCACATGTCATAAGATGACAAGGTTTCAAGGTTCACAGTGACTATTTGCTTGTCGTAACAAAGACAATCACGTAAGACACATACAGAGTCAAACTTCTGTGCCTTTTCCAATTCAAATTTTTCTATTTCTTTGCTGAACTGTTTCAGGATGTTTGTTTCTAACACAGAAACAGCACCTTCATCAAAAGTTGCAGACTGACACATTACTGTGTCTGTCACAGAACTTCTATGTCATAGCTCTTTGAGAAATGTAATGGCACCATGCATGTCACCGGACTCCAATAGGTTATTTAAAGTAGTGTACTGATTGACAACTCATCAAACTTCATACACCCTGTATACAAAGCTTTGCATGCCTGTATGATGTACTCCTAGCATCCGCATGTGGTGGAAGACACTGTCACAAACATCACTATCTAGGCATGCTGGTGAGTGACCCATTTGTCCAGTATGTGGATGTATGTCACAAAGGTCAATGTTGGTAAAATGTTTATACCTCTCTTTGTGGTCTGTAATGACAAATAGGTTGATAAACTGTTCCAGTTTGTCAAACAATGATTGCCTGCGGTTACATGTTGTATCACATACCCACGAAAGACAATGAAGCTTCTGAGGCTGTGTAGTTGAGTCAGTGTCATTGTCTGACTCCATAGTTCTATCATCAGAGACACTGAGTACATTAACCAGTTTACCGGACTCATCTATGCTGAAGTTACTGTCTCTTTTCTGTAGATAGTAAGATTCTTCCCAGAAATATGCTTCTGAGTGCTGTGTGTGGAGCCATTGACCTGTGAAAACATCACAGAAATTGTGCACAGACAATCCAGAATATCATTGTAGCCTTAGTTTAATATCATATACAACTTTTCTGAATAGCTCAAGCACATGAGACATCTTGCGCCATAAGCGTTGAAGAGCAAATACTGCTCTACTCACCAATGTGCGTACTTTAAGATGCAATTTCATGTGACTTAGATTACTCTTTTTTTACATTCCTGTCTCATCACAGCACCAATAAGCCTCTCAATCTTAGCTTTAGATGCTAGTGATTGGAAATATTTCTGATTTCTCAGACTAGTATCACCATGTCTCACATTACGATGCTGTTTAGTGTGTAAAGTAATGCTTACTTTAGCAATCATTGTGTTTCGTCTCAGGGATCTACACAACTGTTGCTTAGGTTCACACTTTTTTCTTGCCTTTAAGCAAGTGCGTGCTGGCACTGTGGTGTGGGACAACATAGGCTGCACTATTTCAGGAGCTGTGTGAATTGTCTCATGAGTTGAACTCACATCACTGGCTTCCATGCTGCCTTTCAGCTAACGTGTACCACTATGATGCCTGTTTTGTCTTTCCTTGGATTGTCATCTCTGTTTTGTGGGCATGTTTGCTATCTGGAATGTCACAGCAGTAATAAGCAATCTTATAGAGGTATCAGACACCTGTATGATGGAGACAGAGAAAACATAATACTAGTATCTGTTTATTTAGTTCTCTTCTAATATTCAATCATAAGACTGCTTATTTGTCCTTGATGTATATGTAATGTACACAGTTGCTTGTGAAGAAGTGGGCAGTATATCTGTCTAGTCACAGTGCAGTGTGTCCCTCAATAAACATTGGTTGAGATACAATTTGAGAAAGAAATGACTAACATTAATAAAATGGTCTGTCACATACTTTTACAATTTCAATTTGCACATTATGAAGCTGGCACAGCAGTTTTTCACTGCAGAAATCTATTATTTTACAAAAAAACATTGAATCATGTAGTGCATTAGAAAATATCACAAAAAACACTGTTGTGTGTTCAAAAGTGTCGAAAAAAATGCTGTCGAAACTTCGAAAGTACTTGATCATGGTGTCGAACATGTATTGTCAAATGTTCAAAAGTTTTGCAAAAATACTGTCATGCTTTGAAAGAATCGCAAAAGTACTGTCGTTTGTTCGAAAGTCTCGCAAACATATTGCCATGCGTTCTAAAGTTTTGCAAAAATAGTGCCATGCATTCGAAAGTTTTGCAAAATAAGATTTGGGGTAAGGGACAATGGACTTTAGTCAATAATAGCTTGATGTATATTTGAGTGACAGCCACTTAAACCAATATTGTGAGACATTTATCAGGCCATGTAATACAACCAATCAGAGATGCTGAATACTGAAGAAGAAGAAGAAGCACATAGCAGCCATCTTGAGAGAAAGAGGAGAAAAACTGCTTAGCTTACTGTAAGTACTTAAAATTTTCTGTAACATTTTTCTAGCATGAAACAAGGTGTTACCAATATGTAAATAGTATTTATCAAAATGTTTTTTACTGCTTTACTAGCCTATGTATGCAAGAATAAGCAACTCAACTGCATTACATAGTTATTATCATTTAAAGTCAGTTTGTAAATTAGTACTTACTAGCACAGATACAGCTGCAAAATGGAGGAAGAAACTAAAGTGCACGTGTAGTTTAGCGCAAGAGGGCACCAATCAGATATGCTTCTGTACTTATAATTGTTTGACTCTACCTATGAGAAGGATGCATTTTGCCATCTTAAAATCTTGCTATATTTTTTGCTAAAGCAGAAGTGCACTGATAGTCAGTGCACACACTGCATTGGCTATGCAAGGAAGAATTTTAGCCAATGGTTTACTTTATTTGTGTTTCTTGGTTCAGCTCAGTGAAAGACTGTTGAATTAGAGAGGGAACTTGTAGTTTTACTTTCACTACTGCCTAGCTAGTGCAGGGGAAACACTGACTTTTTTGGTAGCTCTCTGTCCACTTCTCAGTTTCAAATCTCAGAATGGCAGAAAACAGCAGAAGGACTTTGTGGATTGTAGGCAGCAGTATTGTAAGACGAGCATCAGAGTATGCTCAGAACAGTGATTTTGGGAGAAACCTGCAGCTCCCAAATTGCTGTGTAAAGTGGTTTGGAGGGGTAGAATGAGGTGGGAGCACCTCATGCCAACCATGCACAGACTTCTGAGTACTCAGGCTCATCCAGACATATTCCTGATACATCTCAGAGGCAATGTTTTGGGAACCAAACGCTGGGTAGATTTAGTAACAGAAGCAAAATTGGACCTCGCTTCTATTATGAGTATGTTGCCTGCCTGTAAAATCATTTTTTCAGATATTACAGAGCATAGGGTCTGGCAAGCAGAACACCATATGTACCTGATTGACAGAGCTCGAAGAAAGGTCAACATACAAATATATGCATTTCTACACATGTCTGGAATGTACACCATACATCATCCTGAAATTAAGTATTGTTATGATTGGCTATACCTACCAGATGGTGTACACTTCTTGCATGCTGGCAATTGACATTTCTTGGGAGACCTTCAAGATGTAATCCTCAAAGTTCTTTAAAAATGTCAGACTGTTTAAACAGATATCAGACTAAAAAAAGGTTCTTTTCAGAACCAAAAACAGTTGTCAAAAAATAGAACAGTTCTCATATCATGCACACAGGTGTAAGAGATGGGGAGATAGTGGGCTGGAAGGTATGACTGGAAAGGTGTAGAGCATGGCACTGCCACACAATCTCTGTGCTGTTCCCACTGTATTAAGTGCAGTTGTGATGGGTGTAGATGTGCACCAGCAGGGAGGATACTTCTTTGATAGTGCATCTAATTGTGGTGGGTAGAAGGCTCCAGTATTAAAAGAGTGATTTATCTGCTTTAACAGTGCCTGTCATCAGGTGTTTAGGTATGTTGCAGAGAAAGAACAGTGGGTTGTACTTAACATTGGTTGTAGCCTGGTACAGCATCACATAGTTGTTGATGTATGGCACCAGAGCTGCATATGTATGTAACCATTATGGAATGATAATTGACCATTTCATGGCCTACATACCGGATGGAATGATTTTTTCTACCCACTACTGAATATTGTGTTTCGTTTTAATTTCATAAGTACACTTTTGGTGACGCATCCTCCTCTTGTTCTTGTACTGCTTATCCTGTGACAGTCCCACTGTAGCATACATAATGCAGGTGGCAATGGCACTATTTTAAATACTGTTGAGCCATGCCACAGGAAAGTTTTGTGATGATTGCACTGTGCTGTGGCTTACACAACCACGCTGCAGACATGGTAGCTGAAACAGTTAAACAGTTTGGGACACTGTGAATATGCAGGAGTATATGTAACTTTCATTGTGGAGAAAGATGTGCACATTTATGTAAATGCTAAAGACAAAGTAAACAGCATGCACTTTAAATATTTTTATGTGACATATTGATATGCAATAAAATATACTAAGATTGTTAGAAAGACAGATAGGTTTTGATTGCCAAACTATGGCTTAGAACTGGTCATTTATTGTTGCAGAAAGAAGTTCAGCAAAAAAAAAATACTTAACAATCCAACAAAAAGTAGTATTAAATTAACAATTTACATTTACATTCTGACCTACAGACTGTTTTTTTTTATCTATATATTGCAGAACAAAACACAGGAAAATGAGACAGTGGACTCTGAGAGAGGTGTGTGCGCTGCTTGAGGCAGTCCAGGTGGGAGGTAGTGCTCGCATATTAATGTGCAGCACTAACTGGAAGTTGGACACAATGTGGAGGTGCATAAACAGCTTCCTACATATGATTCTCAGTGTTAAGAACAAGATGGTAGACCAGCTCAAGAAGAAGTGGAAGCTGTTGCGCCAGTGCTCCTATGTATTGAAGCGCAGAGAGGAGATACCAGAGAATGATGAGGGCTGGTACTACCTCACTTATGAGCTCTGGGAGGCAGCAGGCAAGCCAGCTGCAGGGAGGCCCTTACTCAACGTAAGTTATTTTAACAAATTATCAGTGATACAATTATATAATAATACTGCTGCACAAATGGAAAAATAAGTATTTCTGGAATTGATAACTTTGTTGCTCTAGCATCATATCAATATGTGTTAATTGATAATATAATGACAATTATGTTATTAATGGTGTCTTGATAGACAACATTTTGTAAGTTAACATTTTGCTGTGTGTGTTCATTTGGTGGAGGTAATGGGCGTCAAATGGACTGATATTGAAACTGTACTCTTGAATGTCATAATCAGTGTGTCTAAGCTAGATTTAATGTGTTATGATGTATTTAAAATATCAATATGTATAACTGTTATCACATAGTAGTGCGGAGTTACTATGCAGTATGTGTTGCATTCAAAAACAATGATATTTCATAGCTGTTACTGTAGCAGTACTAAGTATTGAGGTGATGTGTAAATGTGTAATCTACAGCTGATCAAATATTAATTAGTACAAATGTGTTTTGTCATATGTGTGTGCAATGACTGTGCAATAGTTAAATAAGGAGAATGTCAAATACCAGAATCATGTCAATTGCTTAGATAACATGCTGTACAATAACTAACCAGAGAAACAAAACAGTCAGTAAATATAACTATTATATTCCATTAACAGATCATCGTAGGCAACCCGCTTGCCCTGCAGAGGTAGTATCAGCACAGTCTGAAGCTGTGGAGGCTGAACACTCTGATTCTGACAGCATCATCATCGTTGAGTCAGATGGTATGATGATAATAGAAAAATAACATTGGATACTTGGGTTGGCATATTCAGTGTTTTTTTTTTGCATGGTGATAATACTGTTCTGGCATGTAAGACACACTGATGTGCACATGTACAATATACTAAAGAGATCATTGTACTTTTAAATTATGATACAATAGGGTAAACACTAGTAATACATGCAACTCAGGTGGAGGGGGTAACCCATGCATGTCTGTCAGATCATGATATTTAGTCTACTATGTGCTGAACATATGTAGCAACAATCTCAACATCAACTGTACACTACTGAAACTTCATAAAACAAACAAAATGACCCAGTGGTGCTGAGGGTTGAGGTGCTGGACACCACACCTCAAGCTATGCCGGTGACCCATGTTTGGGAATGGAATCAGGGTCATCTAGGGGTCAGAGGGGAGGAGGAGGATTTAGCATCTCAATGAATGCTCTCCTCCTCCTGGCATGGGTTCCTGGGGTGCTTTCAGTACCTGATGCATCAGTGCCAGCGGAAGCACGGGTACTGGGGTAGCAGGTGATGCTTCAGAGTTGTGGTGGTGAGGACATTGTGGGCATTTGACTATGATGTGCATCAGCATGTCGTGTGTCTTGATGTCAGTCCTCTGCGTTGATGTACTCAGGGGAGGTGGGACCAAGGGAAGAAATGTGGAAAAACACCCGCTCAGCCAATGATGATGACCAATCCTAGCCCTGATCACCTACCCATGGGCATACCCCACTGTGCAGGCTCTCCAGAGGAAAGAGGAGCAAAGGTAGGGAGACAATAGAACAAGCCTGGCAGTCTATGGCCAGATGCTGTGGGAGGGATTACAGGGGATTGATCGGTACGAAGGAGTGGACCAAGCATGCAGTAAGGAGTGGACTTTGTACTGTATAGTCATTATACAGATACTTGGCATTATAAGTCTGAGGAGTGTGAAACTGTCATGCATTCTTTGTTGTTATGTTAATGTCTAAAGTTCTAAACACTGCCATCACAAAGATGGTTAAGTGCTGATTATGCAAGTCAACTAAATATTTTTCTACTGTAACAGCTATGTGTCCAATGTTCATCTGTTCACACTGTATTTAGTTACTATAGTTGCAAAATGGACAAGAACATCAAGACACAGAAAACTAGGCTTGCCTAAAGTACATGATAAGTCACCCTCTTTAAGTATCCTATTGGCAAGACACCTCTGCAAGTCAAGATGGACACATTATTTAGGAGCAATACAGCATAGGCATGTTATTATTGTTCTATGTTGGTCTTCCATCTCTGTGCTATGTAAATTGAATTTTAAAATAGGAAAATCTATTGTCGTATGTGCTTACTTATGTGAACATAATAATATGTTTATAATGTTAGATGCCTTCATTGTAGTCAAAGATTTACTATGTTAACAATTTTCATGATGTTTGTTTACACATCTTCTAGGGATCAACATGCAAAAACTGTGGCACATGGTTGAATACCACCATCAGTCAATATGAAATATGTGTAACACAATAAAAGCATTGTAATAGCTTTACAAACAGAAGTGAGTGGTATTATATTTTGTACTTATTTTGTTTTTTACGGTGGCCAGGGAGGCAGTGGCAGAACCATCTGCGCAGGTGAAGCAGGAGCCTGGCACCAGTGCTGTCCATAAATGTGTTTATATTAAATATTCAGGTAAGATATACTGCTAAGTAGATTATCAGAAGAAACAATCTGAAAGTGTATAATAAGTAAATCTGTATACCTAAAAAAATTGGAATGCATGGTTCACGTAGACACCATAGTATCCCATCTGTGTTGAGTAGCACAAATACTTAGATGAGTATTTAAAGTGTGCTTTCACAAAGAGTTTGTGTAATAACAAGCTTTCACTTTAACAGACAATTCATTTACTATTTTTTGTGGCTACAGCTGTACAGTATAGAAATATAGAAATGTAAACTGTTGCATTGTTCACGAATATAAAGAAATACAGTGTGGAACATGTGATATGCAGACATTTCCTAGCTTGGTGTATAAGCTGTTTAGGCTATAGCTGAACTGTGCTGTGGGATAGTGTGAACAATATTGAACAGTTCTGAATCATGAACCAGCACGATTTAATATCATGAAGGTGCCTCTTGAACTGCTCACATTGCACTGTCACTGTACAATGTATAGTGACACTGATTGTCCAAAAGTTGTTATTGATTACCAGAGGGATACAACACTGCCAGCAGAACTGTTGGTGTACTTAGTGCATGTAGCATGATGTTCACAACTGGATATGGAAGTTGCTCACACTGTATCAAAGGTGAACATGGGGATATCATCATGTGATGATGTGTCACTTGCATGCAGGTGTACTGATACTCGACAACATGCAACTGCTGAACTGGCAGGTAGTAGGCATTGGTGTCTGATTCCTCATGCTCTTCAGTAGCAATGCACCACAGTGTATGACCATGATAATTTTAATGTTAAACGTTACCTGTTAATCCACTGTACCATTACAACATTACCTGATTGCAAGTATAATGAAGTTATTACAGTACATGATGCTCCACACTACCTGTTCCCAATTACAATATTGGGTTTTGTGAATGATACAATCCCTGCTGCTATAGTAGTACTATATTACCCATTGTAACAGTAATAGTCATGATGACAACCCACTCACTTCACACTCACTCCTTCAGTGGTAAACAGGATGTTGTGACCTCTAAGCTGGCCACACAACTGTTCATTGATACTTTACATTACAGATGTGTGGCTATTTGTGTTACACATGGGTTAATGTTCATTCATACAGTACTGTACTACACAGTCTCAATAAATGGATGAACCATTCACATATTGGGATTCTGTTGCAGATTATCTTATACATGTTCAGTGTCCATATTTTGCATATATAAACATACAACTGTACTGTATGTGTCAGTCCATGACTGGTTTAGGAAGTGTCTTGTTGTAGAATGTCACCTGCTACTGATGAGGTTAGGTGAGGATTCTGGTGTTGGGTATCAGTGTATGGCTGGTAAATGTGGTGCTGCTGTACAAAAAGAAAGGTAAACTATCATTTACAAAGACCATTATCAGCCATAGGGACAGGTCTAGTGGGTCAACATTGACTGACTCTAGTTAATTATCCCAATTGCTGTGCAAAGAGGTAGACTGCAGTGGACTGCTGCACCATACATCTACTTATTATGACCATTATCTGATGAGGAGGTAGAGTATAATGCACCAAGAAATCTATCAGTATATATAAAGCTTGGCATCATAAATATGTTAGGGTCCAGTGCACTACCATGACTACTCAACATATTGAAAGTGAGTTTTTACTTTAACAGGAAGAGCCCACTCT
Source organism: Neoceratodus forsteri (assembly GCA_016271365.2). NCBI lineage: Eukaryota > Metazoa > Chordata > Ceratodontiformes > Ceratodontidae > Neoceratodus > Neoceratodus forsteri. The sequence goes on from CM028131.1 coordinate 453,408,884, forward strand.
GCCACCTGAGCTACTTTACATATAGTATGACTGTGAGCTATTGTCGTGGGTGGTACGCTGGTTATGAAACATGCTCTAGCTGAGACCCACAAATGAGAGGTGTAATCTTATACTCTGCAATATGTCGATTGTGTGTAACTTGCTAGATCTTTTTCCTGTTTACTTATGCTGGATCTTCACCCCACCCCAGGTATAGATTAGTGTGCACCTGCATATAGGCTACAGATGCCAAATAAAATAATAAGTCATGGATACGCATGTTCATGTGGCTTTTTTTCCCCCAATACATAACAGCTGTGGCTCACTCTGTTGTGAATAATGCACTATGAAATGTTGGTTGCAGTATTGTGTTGAGAAGCATCACTGCATTTTGCATGATGCAAGATTGTTTGTTACATTCAAGTGATTTGTATACTGTACTGTGAGTGCTCCAAATGGAAAACAATTGCTGCTGGATTGGTTATAGTGAGGTGGAATTCAACAGTTTAACAATGCTTAGTCCATACATTTATTTTGACATACTTTGAGTATGAGTAAGCAATCATGATAAGTAAGGGTTATGTCAATGGTCTTTTAATCACCCTCTAGGGCTCTAATGTGCATGAGGTATAGTCAAGTGCTACATGACCCTAGGAGGTAATTAATTTACTATTAAACATAACTCTTGCGAGTGCATTGCTTTTATAATAATAATAATATTTAAAAAATAGCATTAAAGACTTTTAATCATATGAGTTAGCTGTACATGTATCAATAAAAAATACACCACAGTTGTAAAAGATTACAGCATTAGTTACAATAAAGAACATTTCATTAGTATTGCATTATTATATACTGTTGACAGTAGGCAATTACATGTATTTAAAATATTCCTACAAAAAACTATGTTGAAAGTCAAGACAGGGAGAGAATCACCATTTTGATATCACATTTAAATAGATGTTTTTCCTATCTTTACTGAACTCCATCACAAGGTATAGTGCACTGGCCACTGCCACTGTCACCGCAGGCTGGAGTGCAAGGTTGACGGGTTGATAAAGGACAACTTTGTGCTGCAGGACAGGCAGGAGAAATTGCTGTCTCTCCTGACAGCACAAGCAACTGTCAACCTTGTGCCTGAGCCTGTGGGGACAGGGCAACTGTGAGTTCCCACAGCACCACTGCCTCATCTGCACCAGTAACATCGAGCCTCCCTGACCCACAGTGAACAGCCTCCATAGCTCCTCTTGTTTCTCCTCTCTGAGGTGCAACAACTTCCAGTTCATCTGTGCCTGCACATTGTGTCCAACTTCTGGGCTGGGCTACCTCAAGCAGCACACACACCTCTCCTATGAAGGTGTAAATATTGTATATATGAAGAAATAGTTTTTTTGTGAATTCTTTTCTTAAATGTTTTTATATATTAGAATTTATTTTCATACCAAAAATATATTTTTTTATATAATAAGCGTTTTTCTAAATCAAAGGTTGCATTTTATTTTATATGGTTTCTATTCTTCTATTTTTTTTTTCCTGTTTTGAAAAAAACTATATTTTTGTATAAAAAAGACAATTTTATATCTTCCGATTTATTTATGACCTTTTTTTTTATTGTACAAAATAGTAAATAGTAGTATGAATAAATATTTTTGGTTACAAAAACTTTGTGTTGTACAATTCTTAGCTTGTGGGGGTATTACTTACTTATAGATATTGTTATACACAACACTCATCTTTAGTTATTCTGCTTAACAAGGGTAATGTGCAAGTAGTTTCAGGTTTGACAGGATAACAGTACACCATTGTAAATGTGTTACAGTGTTTGCATTGTTATTACTGTGCTCACAAAGGGAAACTTATTTGTATGGATTCATCTTCACATGGTGTGTCTAGTGAAGTCAGAGAAGAGAATCTTACAGATATGTAGATATTTGACAGTGGTGGTGAGGTACAGAATGACATATTTTATGAACTAGAACAGTAGTAGCACTGAATGCTAAATAATAGTGTGTGAAAGACCACAACAATGTAATTTAGAATGTGGCATGCCACTGTTAACTACAAGAAAACAAAAAATAGTAAGAGTTTTGTACATGTCAACACAATCCTAGATGCACATCATTAATGCCACATTATACTCTTCTTCACATTGGATTCATGTTGATCATGTGCTGTCAAAAGATGATTCCAAGATTATGGTACAACTAATAACTAGAACACAATGCAACTCACAACTCATATTAGCAGTTATTGACAGCTTGAATGAATATCATGAGATGGTGGGCATCTCAGTCCTTAGAACAGACAATACTATTCCATTACTTACTGTGTTCTTGCATGTGTGTGTATTGGACAATGTGTGTCTGGTGGTACCACAACATCATTACATGTACTGTTTGTACTTCTCATTCTCAAAAACAAAGGAAATTCATGGCTAAAAACTCTGTTTAATGCAGTAGTTAGGGTTGTTCCACAGTGACAAAAGTGAGGAAATTCGGTGTTCGGGTTGAAAACCTAACTCCGCATTCACCCCCCCACCACCACACATACACACACAGACACACACACACATGCAAGTAGGGGAAAGGACCAAGGCAACACGACCAATCACAGACAACCAACAGCAGGTGAAAGAAATAAAATACAACTGTCTAAATGCAGTACAAGACATCCCCACCCACCTGACCAGGTACTGCATGCTCAGTGGAGATCCACAGCAAAACTGAGGCCATGTACACCAAAAGTAGACATCCCTGATTGCGGGTGAACAGATTGTACACATCCCTGATTGTGGGTGCACACAATGTATCACACTTATGAGTTGCATGGACTTACTTGGCAAAGCACCACGCCCCAACAGACATGATAGTGCATCCTCACTGGATAGCAACAGTGCAAATCTCTGTTTGGACCTGTGTACAGGTTTTTACACTTAGGAGTAGACAGAAACAAATACAACTATGTAAATGTAGTATAAGACACATCCAGTATCAATATACAATCAATGTTGCATTTATCTTTCTCATCTGCATTGTACTAGGTTTTACGTCTGTCCACACAACATACATTACTTGATCTAGAGGTACAGTGGAGCTATTGCTTGTACAAGGTTGTGCAAGTCCCAATGGTGGTAAGACATATTCAGTTTCAGTGATGTAGGTGTTCTGTTCCTGGACTTACTTTAAACTGTGTTCTTATATTCAGAATGCAGTAAGTGGTCTCTCTGTGAGGGTGTGTAAGTACCTGGCTAAGCTCACACAACTTATTAACATCTAACATGACTGTACCTACAATGATGAAGGTGTACCACAGATGTCAATAGACTCACTTTTGCTATAGTTTTGTACAGTAGATGCAGTACATGGTGAAGAGAATAGAATTGGCTGTCTGACACCACACAAATCAAAATAGTGCTAAGTTGAGTATCCTTGCAACGAGTGAGGTGCACCATTTATCTACATACCATCTGTTTTTTTTGCTGTCGGTGTCCACTCAGGATGTAGTATATGGTGTTTGGGTGTGGCAAGCCATTATGTATGTGGTGCCATAATACTGATAACTGTGCTAACTGGAGAACACCAGCAAACAGGGAGGTGAAATGTGGATGTTAATAGAGTTTCTTTACCTGTAGCTTGCAGTCATGATGGACCAAGCACACTAGGATATGGGGGGGGTCACTCTCTATCTCAGACTCTGCAAGTCGTAACTGTGCAAACCTTTGCAAAGCTGCAATCATGGAGTAACAGTGTTGATCTTCATGGGTTAATTTTGACTGGGGTTGTTCAATAAGCATGCAGTAGTTGATCTCAGTGGGTGGGGAACGGTTTCACTAAGGCCTCCATTGGCTAAAAGTGTGAAGTTGTGTATACCTGAAATCAACCACACATACTATACATGTACAACTCCTTATTTTTTTCTGCGCTTCTATACTTGGGGAACAGTTCCAGGTGTGGTGTGGTGCATCGCTAGGTAAGGCCATGCAACTCGTAAGTGTGGTACGTTGTGTGCACCCGCAATCTGGGATGTGTACTTTTGGTGTACATGGCCTCAATTTTACTGCAGATCTCCACTGAGCATGCAGTACCTGGTCAGGTGGGTGGGTATGTCTTGTACTGCATTTAGACAGTTGTATTTTATTTCTGTCACCTGCTGTTGGTTGTCTGTGATTGGTCGTATTGCCTTGGTCCTCCCCCTACTTGCATGTGTGTGTGTGTGTGTCTGTGTGTGTGTGTGTGGTGCTGGGGGGGGTGAATGCGGAGTTAGGGTTTTCAACCCTAACACCGAATTTCCTCACTGTTGTCACTGTGGAACAACCCTAATTAATGCATTAAATGGAGTTTTTTGCCATGAATATATATATATATATATATATATATATATATGTATATAGTTAGGGTTGCGTGGCCACTCCTATGCTAAACTCAACATTTTGAACTTTAATAGCTTTGCAACTGTTTGTCTGATTTGCCTGAAACTTGGCAAACACATTGTTGTACCATAGATCTCTGGATCTGAAAATTCTCGTTCCATTCAGATTTGCAGTTGCAGAGCTGCAGAGCATCGATAAGTGTGAAAAATACTCAACTTTTGTGAACTCTTTGCTCATCTCTACAGCTCGTATGGTTTGTCTGTCTAGTCTGAAATTTTCAGGCTATATGAGGAATGGGTCAGGAAAGTGCTTTTTGATGGTTTGTTGAAAAAATATTAATCCATTCAAAAGTTATTAAAGTTTAAAGTTTCTCATTATATCCTAAGGGAAAAAAATTTATGTTCTACATGAAAGCAAGTTGTACTGTGGCAAAAGCACCTTTTTCTGCTGCAAATGCCCACAGTAGTGTCATGCCACTGCCATATTATTTTCAGTTAGCAGTGGAGAAAAAAGTTACAATTTGAAAACTCCTACCCCTAGGTAAACACCAACTGTTGTGTTTACCTAAACAGGGTCCTAGGAACAGCATCCATGCATCAGAATGTTAAAATAATATCCAGAAATATGTTTTTCTTAATTGAGCCATTTATACTGTCACAAATACAAGCACAACACTTTCGCAAATTTGCAAAAGAGTTGCAAAGTACTTTCGCAATTTGGAAACTTTCTCAATTTGCAACAGTACTTTCCCCAAAATTATGGTTTCTTTGTCACCTCACTGCTACTACACAGGTTGGGCTTTTGGGCTGAATTTGCACAGTGGCAAGTCCGTGCACAACAGATGTGCCTTTTGGTGGTTTGGTGGAAAAATGTGCATCGGTTCCATAGTTACAGTACTCTGAAGTTGTGAATGTTTCCCCTAGGTGAACACTGTGGCATCTGCCAAAAGCGTGGTCTCTTTGCCACCTCACTGCCACTACAGGGTTTAGAGTTTTGGGCTAACATTTGCAGGATGGCAAGCCCTTGCACCACAGATGTGTCTTTTGCTGATTTGGTGAAAACAAATGTCACTGGTTACAGAGATACAGCATTCTGAATTTGCAAATGTTCCCATAGGATTACACTGTGGAGACCACAGTGCCTTTCAGATCCTATATCTCAAAAAGGGTTCTAGATACAGATTTTTGCTAAGCGCAGCTAAGCATGTGTGGAGGTGGCTAAGTCATGAATACAACTGAGAAATAATTTTTTCTGCAGTTGCTACAGTTACTGAGATATTGCCAAATAAGTGTTATGTGGGTTGCTTGGAATGCCTCTAGGCTTGTTTTATGTTTCTGTACTTACTTAATGTGTATGTGGGAGCACAGTGTCCAAAGGCCCATTCTCCCACCTATGCATACTATTTATGTTAATCTGGGAGTACTGGGCCCTCCTATACAAAGCCTTTACACTCATTGGTGGGTTGGGGGCCCTGTGCTCCCACCTATGGATACAATTATACAAAACTAAAAACACAGGGCCACCCATCGCTATGTCTCTATACTTATAGGTACAGATGTGTCAAGCCAGGATGACATACAGAAATGCTGCAGAATGTCACAGAATACTGCAATTTACTGCAGGGGCCATTGTATGTCAGTGACAATTAAATCCTTTTGTCATGCAAGATTGTGTGACTTGTCATTACTGCAAGTTACTGCACTTCATTGTGACTTACACGTCTGTAGGTGGGAGTGTAGGGCCCAGAGTAACCACACTCCCACCCACTGATACCATCTTGCAATGCTGGGAGCACAGGGCCCTTAGGCACTTTGTCTCTACACTTATGGTGGGTTGAAGTGCAGGGCCCAGAGGGCCCATGCTCCCAAATATGCATCCCATTATGCAAAACTGGGAACACAGGGAACTCCTGTGCTATGCCTAAACACAGATGGGTGGGTGGGAGCACAGGGCCCAGAGGGCTTGTGCTCCCATCCATGGATACCATTTTGTAAACCTGAGGACATAGTTATGGGTGGGTGAGAGTGCAGGGCCCAGAAGGCCCAGGCTCCAACCAATGGATTCCATTTTTCAAACCTAGGGAGACAGTTATGGATGGGTGGAAGCGCAGGGCCCAGAGGGCCTGCACTCCCACCTATGCATTCCATATAAGTAAGATTTCACTTTCTCAACAAGAAGGAAAATTCATTGCAAAAAGCTCCATTAATGAATCAGTTATGGTTGATTCCACACAGGCAAAATTGTGGAAATTTGACATTAGGATTACTCACCCTACCACTCCCCACACCCTTCCACTCTACACACACTAACAGGCATTGGGGTGCATGTTGGGGTCATCGGACCTAGCTTTCACCCCATTCTCCTTTACTGTACCACCTCAGCTTGTTTACACATTGAATGGGGTGAGAGTTAGGCCAATGACACCAAAGCATACCCTGATGCCTGTTGGTGTGTGGAGGGTGGGGGTGGTGCTTGGTGTGGTAGGGTTGGTAAACCTAACATTGAATTTCCACACTTTTGTCAGTGTGAAATCAACCCTAACTGATGCATTAATGGAGTTTTTTGCAATGGATTGATAGATAGCTTGATAGATAGACAGATAGATATACAGACAGACAGACAGACAGACAGACAGATAGATAGATAGATAGATACATACATACATACATACATACATACATACACTGAAAAAAATAAGGAAGGGTGGGCAACCTTGAGGTGAGGGGGTAGAAAGAAGTGGTACCTGGGGTGGGCACCCCAGTCTGCTTAACAGATACATAGACAGATAGATTTACAGACAGATAGATAGATAGATAGATAGATAGATAGATAGATAGATAGATAGATAGATAGATAAGATAGATAGATAGATAGCCAGGAGACAGACGGACACAGAAATAGAGACAGGCAGACAGAACAAGTGATCAGTGACACACTGGTTTCACTGCAGCCTGCAGTTCAGCTTCCATCTGTGGCTGCATAACTCAAGAAAGTTCCACTGTTCTTATTCAGAGAATGTGGGTAAACAGCTCCTTTCACTACACAGATTTTGGGGTGCCCAGAAAAGGTATTTTTGGAAAGTTTAAAAAAAAAACAGCAGAATCTTATGAAAAATGTTTTCTGTTTAGGCAGGTTCAGGTATTTGATTTTTAAAAAGAGATTATTTTCATGCATTTTCAATGTTTTTGAGTTTGAAATACGAAAACAAAGGTGGCTAACATGATTGGTATTTTTGTCAGCTGAAGAGCTAAATCATGAAAATAAGCAGTCACAATCATTTTGTTTCTACCATTCATGAGGTAAATCATGAAAATAAGCAATTGTGATCTTTTTTTTATGAAACCTTCCAAAGGCACACCCTTAGCATTGATCCCTTCAGCTCTGAAAATTTCATGAAAAACATCTACACTGCCTATGCTGTAGTTGACAGCAAAAAATGCCCGATGTTAAGTGTAGGGAAACCAAAGGTGTTTTTTTTTCCTTCATTTTTTGGTGCTCTGTATCTCAGAAACTGAACAAGATGTCATTCACAAAACTTTTCACTTCATGAGATTCTGCCAGCCTGACTATACATGCCAAATTTTGGGCTATTTCATTGAAAGATGCCAAAGCTTTAAGGCTCAAAAATTGGGCTTAACATTACATAGCTTACTCAACCCTAACTACAGGTGCACTACTGTACCCCTTATAATATCCTATTTCATTTTGGTTTGTTTAACTGATATAAGATCTTGTGAATTAATCATGTCTCTCCATAGATTGACTCCAGTTTTATTATGGTTAGTTATTATTGGTACAGAAGTGTATTTTGTTGGTTTTGCTAGATTAAGTCCTATTGGAAGGATAGAGTAAATGGAATTTAGTTTGTGCAGCTTAATTTTAAAAGATTGTTGACCATGCAGTCAATGATAGGGAGACTGACTTTAAGAAAAAACTGGGAACTAAATATAACGCTTGTATGGGTAAACCAATTTTATATTTTTGTAAAAATGGGTTCTAAAGAATCATAAATTAGAAGACTTTATTTTTGAAGTCCATTTCCCAAATTCTTGATTGTATTTTTATGTCCCCTTTTATGTTATATTTCATAAGATATAATGTATGCCCTTATTGTGGCTTTAAAAAAAAGATCACAAATATCCATTATCTTTTTAGACTTATTATAACTGAAATGCCAAATTCTACCACATAGCATTAATATGCTCTACAAAATCTTCATATCTCAGAAGAACATTGTCAGACCTCCATTGTGGTGTTTTTGATTGATCCTATGTTGGAATAAAGGAGGTATGGACCATAGCATGGTCTGAGATACGAATATGTTTAATATCTCAAAGTTTATATATACAGGGTTTGAACAAAAATATAGTCCAATCTCAAAGATTTTTTCAGAGCAGGAAAAAAAGTACACTGTCGTTATTAGGCTGAAGACGGCACATAATATCTATTAATAGATGGATATGTAAACTATTTTTAAAGAGTTTGGAAACATTTTTATCATTTTCAGTTCTTCTAGAGGTATTATGCATTTCTGGCTCCAAATATACATTTATATCTCGCCCACAAATCAATGCTCTGTCCCCCAGCTCTATTAAGGTCAAAGCAATTTAATCAAAAAATGTCTGATGTGCTGTAAATGAGCATATGATAATACAAGAATGTACTCACTTCTCAAAATCAAACTTTTAACCATAAATATCCAACCATACTTCTAAAGAGGGAAAAGTGAAATGCAAATAATTGTGCTGCACCTTGCGCGGGTGCCCAAAACTGCTATATTCAGTGGAATAGTGCATCACACTAAATTTTCTACATTCAAACAGACCCATGCAAATGAGCCCATTGTGCATGCAAGACACTAAATGGCCATTTGCATGCCTATTATGGCCTCATTTGCATGGATAGCCAGATAAATCAGTGCAGCATCCCCTCCCACTATCCCAGTCCAAGAAATCTATCTCTGGTGCTAGTGGTCACCCCCACTGATCTCCATCCCGATATAAAGAGTAGCTCACTCTGAGCTGTCAGTCAATGAGCGTGTACTGTGTACAGCATGCCTCAGTGACAGCTCAGTCAACTGCCAGCCATGGTGAAGAGTGGAGGCCTGTGCAGGTTGCTGACTCAACATGGGATGGGTGGGAATAGAGTGGTGAGACACCACCTACCAGGGTGGAGGGTGGGGGTCCACTAGACACTAGGGAAAAATATATTGTATAGTATATGGGTAAATTGGGGATAGGTAGGGGGGATTGCTAGACCACCAGAAAAACTCTATACTGTATATTAGGCCAACAATCAGCAAGGGGAGGAAGCACTAGACCACCAAAGAAACTTTACATTGCATATTGGGCCAATGATCAACAAGGGGAGGGACCACTAGACCACAAGGGAATATTTATAGTGTATGATGGGTTGGTAATCAGCGAGGGGGGAAAATGACAGACCACCAGGGTACATCTATACTTTATACTGGCCTGCAATCAGTGGAGGGGGAACCACTAGATGCCAGGGACCACTGTGTTGGCAGTTGGGGGAACCCCGCACTTCCTCCTCCAACTGTTGGGTTGCATGGGAGTAAGTTGGTGTTTGGATCAGCGGTATGTACATCACGCAAGGGGACCATGCAAAATGTCCTTGCATAGTGCACATACTCTGAATATTGGACTGTGCAAATATTCAGGCACCCACTCCTTCATTTACATTGCACCGCCCTCTGACTATTACCCGGGTGCAAGCTCATTTTGCCTCGCTAACCAGGCTTTTCAATATTACCCATCCACACTAATCCCAGTTTGCATGGGAAAACTCAATTCTGCGTCTGGGCAAAGTTTTGAATATTGGGCCCCTGATCAGTACACTGTGCAATAAATTTGAAGTTTAACACCTTACCTGCCTCCTGTCTCTTCATGGCCAACCCCTGGATGGCACACCCCTATATTGTCAGTGCCCTAAACTGCCACTTCACCGACCATCACATTCCATGTCAGCCCCCTCTAACCACCAAGCCATAGTTCCTGACCTGAGCAGAACTGCTCTAGGTGCTTCTCTGACTGGACCCCATAAGAGTTCAGAGCCAGACAACCTGGAACTGAAACTATATATACTTGCTGCCTCATCCATTGCTGCACAGAATTCTACACCTGCCTTCATTCTTGCCAAATGGAAATAATAGTAGGGGGAATCTGTTCCAGTGTGCCACACTGAATAGCCTGCACCTAAGTGGATGAATGTCAACACTAACAAAAATTCATGTTCAGATGTATTTTTTATTGTAAAAGGCAAACAGCCCTGCACAGATCCTCAGAAGGTCTTCAGAAAGACACACTGAACTGTAATGCTGAATAATTAAAGAAACGAGAGGAATAACTAAATGACATTAACCATACCCAACTTGTTAGACCCTAGGAAACTGAATTGCTGTGCAAAGAAAGGGATCAAACAAGATTTTGACCCTGTCCACCCTGAAACAGCAATACAGTATGCAGAAAAATACTGGTAGAAGACAGGCAGTTTAGTTTTTTGGTTGGTCTTTTAAATAATTTATATTTGAACACAAGCTTTGTTAAGTGAGGATATTCTTATGATTATGTACAGATCACCTATTGCTGCACTCATCACTACCCATGTACACCGTCTGTACACATCTCTTTTCCACAGAGAACCTACCTGTGACCTGTAAGAGCATGATGTCACACTCCTGCATAAAGCTGCTTAAAGCCTGAAAGAGACAAAATGTCAACAGAAACAAACAACAGTTCAAACTATAGAACATAATTATAATACATTACAAGAGGCAAGATGAACAGATGAAACTTAAGTGATTACCTGAAGGAGGCACTGTGATAATGGAATTGCAAAGTAAATAGATCTATACTTGTTAATTTTAACCTTGACCCAGGATCTCAGCAATGAACTAGGCTAGCACGTTCTCAACCAGTTACAGACAGTGAAGCAGAATTCCAGATAACCCTAAGTAAGGAGAGCTACATTAATCCAGTCTGGATGTAAAAAGGGCATGTACTGTACTATTATTGTCAGGTCTTCTGGTGCAAGATATGACTTGATCTGGATTATGTCTCAAATAAGAAAAAAAATGCTGTTGACTACCAATGACATCTGATGTTCCAATGGCAGATTATAGTCCATAGAGACTCCTAGAAGTGTCACCCTGTCTACAGTTCTGAGTGAAACACCATTTAAATATGATAGAGTATTGTTGCATTATCACCATTCCTGCTGAGCCATGAGGACCTGACTTAATCAGCAACACATATGTCTTACCATGTTTGAGATTAAGCCAGATGGAAGTAATCCAGTCATTTATTTCCCACAGTGATGGCTCAAAACAGAGATGACATCACCCATGTTCAGTGCACAAGACAAGTACAGCTGTGCATCAATAGCATAGCAATGAAACCACAAACTGTACTGTAGCATCACGTGTACAGGAAACAGTGTCAAGGCATGGATTGAGCCCTGTTGCACTCCACAGCCAAGCACAACCACCTTAAAGAAGAAATTTCTCATAGCCACCTATTGTGCTGTGCCAGTGAGGTAGGACTCAACCACGACAGCACCATACATGGTAGTCCTACATAGTGCCTCAGTTGATAAAGCACATAGAAACACAGAAACAGAGAATTTGTCAGCAAAAATGGACCGTTTGCCCCCCCCAGTCTATCCAAATGTTCCCTGCATAATCATCACCATATTGCCGTCTAGTCTACAATGACCCTCCTGTCTCCCTGCTCTTTTCATATATACCTCTACTTCTATCCCAGGCATGCTTGAAGACCCCCACTCTTTTTTAGACTCCATTGCTTCTGCTGGCAGTCTGTTCCAGGCATTTACCACCCTTTCAGTAAATAAATATCCCCCTTGAACTTCCCCTTCCTGCTTCATTCCATGCTTTCTGATCTTGGTGCTCTTTCATATTGGAAAGAGAGTCTCTTCCTATGCCCTGTTCAACCTTAAGAGGTACCTGTAGGTCTCTATCATGTCACCTCTATCTCTCACCTTGCTTCCAGGGTGTACATGTTGAGATCTCGCAGTGTCTCCATGTAGGGCTTCTCATGCAACCACTACACCATTTTAGTCACCCTCCTCTAGACTGCCTTTACACTGCCTATGTCCCTTCAAAAGTGTGGTCTACAAAATTGAACACAGTACTCCAGGTGGGGGTTCACCAGTAAGTGATACAGTGGCAACACAACCTTATTCTTCCTGCTGGAGATACCCCTCCCTCTGCACTCCAGCATTCCACTAGCCCTACCCACTGATTTTTCACAGTGTCTTGCCACTTTAAGTTCCTCAGCTATGCTAACTGCAAGGTCCCTTTCCTGTTTGGCGACTGTCAGTTCCTCCCCCCATCTTAGACTCAGCTCCTGTGTTCTTTTGCCTAGATCCATGATTTTGCACTTTTTATTATTGAACCCTAACTGTCAGGGGTTTGACCACTCCTTAAGTTTCCCAAGATCCTTGTTCATTCTCTCCACCCAGTCCTGAGTGTCCACCCTGTTGCAGATTTTGGTATCATCTGTAAAAAGACATACCATCCCTTCCAGTTCTCCTCCAATGTCACCTAAGAAGATATTGAAGAGCACTGGTCCCAGAACTGAGCCATGTGGTATAACACTGGTCACTCTCCCATCATTAGAGTGAGTGCCCCATTGTCCACTGTATCAAACACCAACAAAAGATTGATAAGAACCACGATGGGCAATTGTCAAGGCCCCTAAAATTCTGTGGCTGCAGAATTTTGTGCAGAACTTGCAACCTACCACAGACCTTCTACAGTGCCACAGAATTCACTGTTCTTGGTGATTCTTTATTAATATTTACATCTATCCAAAGAACCTGCTTCTCTTCCCCTCTTTTTATATCACAAACCCCTCTATGCTCAGAATGTAATGCTATCATTGCTATAACATCATACATTAGCTAATGAAATGGCTGCATTCTGCCACAGAAATGAGTAGTCACTTATCTACCACAGCTCCCACTGCCAGAGGCGGTGGCACAGCACATCAGGTACAGCGATATTTGCTCAACCTGCACTACAGCCTACTACAATTTTCAGTCTTATGTTATTACACTAGGGCCAACTTAAACAAAACCTTGACAATAGCATAGACCTGTTAAGTCCATACCTTACTTTGGATGAACTTATTTGTGCTTTTAAGGTACAGCGATGCCTTCTGAAATGATTAACTGGTAAAATGAATTAACCTGTGATTTTTAAGAAAAATAAAGTAATTATGCCCAGAAAAGTGGAATATAATAATGTGTAGACCTGTTGAAAGAATGGACCTGTTAAACAGATATTTGCGCTGTACACATTTTTGCCAGGGTTATTGATTACATGTTGTCATTGGTTGATAGAATCACCTAAAGATTATGGAGAAATGTTGTGCATAGGGCCAGCTGTTAGGCCAGAGGGTAGCATGTTGTGTTCCCATGCCAGCAACTCAGGTTCAGAGATGAGCTCTGGGAGCTGGCCAGGCAGCACAAGGATTGTGGGAGTGCACCACTGCTCTTAGCCTGAGAAGGTATGGCTCAGTGTTCTGTCATACAGGGTACACATTGTGATGGGCTGGAGAGCTTTATCTCACAATGGGTTAACATGCATGTCATGTCCTGATGGTGTTACGTAGTGTGTCAGGGGAAGCAGGTTGGCATGAAAATGAGTTTTGCAATATCTCCTTTATTCTGTTTATTCCATTTCCAAAGGGACCTGTATGAATGAGGATACAAGTTCATGGAAATAAAAAAAAAATACATATATATATATATATATATATAGTATCTCTCTCACTATATATATATATATATATATATATATATATATATATTTATGTATATAACACACACACATTTGTATGTATGTTACAGATTGCACATAAATATATAAGTGATACATACAGTGGGGACCTCATGAGTGGTATAGACAGCATGAGTATAGAAATACCTTATTTATCATATAAGGTCCCCTCTGCATATTTCATTTATGCAATAAGCTAGGACCTTAAGGGACAGATTTTTTTTTTTTTGCTTTTTTAGACATAAAATTATTTCTATAAGTCTGTTATTTTTTGAACTAGTGTTACTGTGCTTTCCCCCATCCTGATTGCTATAACCATTGGCATGGATGTGATGTCAGGATGACAAGCTAACACTGTGATGTGGTAGTTCCTTAGTGCAGCAGAACTTCTGCAGAAATTAAAAAACAACGCCACAAAAGTTCTGTGGCAAATCGTAATCTTGCAGCAGAACTTGGTCCCAATGTGCCGCAGAAAAGTAGGGGCCTTGACAATTGTTCTTGTGTCTTGCCATGAGGAGATCATGAAGCACCATAACAAGTGCAGTCTCTGTACTTCAGCCTAAATCTTGATTGGAAAGGCTCATAGATGTCATATTTCTGAATGATTAATCCATTCACAAATTTCAGACAGTCTGCTCTGCAACTAACTTCTAATTTTGTCCAGTCAGACCTCCATTCCAAACATTCCACCACTACAGTTCTCCTAAAGGTGAAATGCAATATCCACAAGGCTGCAGTGAAACTTCGGTTCAACAGATCAAATTACATTGACCTGAAAAGGGCTTTCATTTAGTGGTTTACATGTTTGTCTTCCAAAGACTAAGAGAGAGGTTGAGAGAGCTGGGAATGTCCTGTCTTAATGATATCATATCATTGTAATTCCTTAATGGGGCACTCACATAAGTTTTTTTTCCTGACCTGTTCCTTTCAGATCTTTGGTCCCTACTGCAGGATATGCCTCAAGGTTCTTTCCAATCCACATACTTTCCCCAGTCTAAATAACCTACCCTTCCACTGTATCCAAAGTAATGTATACATGTTTGCTGGTGACATAGTTCTCTATTACTATTGTCCCACACTGGCCTGTTTGTGGAGTCAACTCCAGACTTACTAAGTGGAAATGGAATGCTGACCAAATGATAACTATTTCATAATGCTAACAAAAAGCTAAATAATGGTCTTCAGAACCCAAACACCAAAATTGGATAACTCCCTCTCCATCCTCACAATGAGTAACCTTGTCCTTATGCAGCTATTTTCTTTCAAATACCAAGAGGATGGCTGGACTCTAAACTCAGCTACCCGAAGCATGCAGACCACATTATTGCTTAAGTGGGTCCCAGGATAGGGGCACTTAACAGGGTCAAAACTGTCTCAACTTTCTTAAGAAAATGCAGGTAATGAGACAATCCTTTGTTCCTCTAGTAGGCTATAGATATATTGTGTACTGCTCAGTTCCAAAAGCCAAATTGTACATTTTAGAGCAACACAACAACCTACTACTGCCTATTGCATTGCCAGCTAAGCAGGCTGATTCCTCTTCCCATGGGTAGTACCACTGGTACATAGGTCTCCATATGTACTGTATGTCCTCTCCCCAGAACCATATACAGTACCATGCATCACACTCCATCCCTGTTTTTACCCAATATTCTCTCAAACTGACCAAGGCAGATACCTGGACAGTATCCACATTACAGAAAGACTTCAGCAGATGTGTCTTCTCCTTACCACGGACAAAAGAATGGAACAGCTTACCAGCCATGCTTTAATAAACTCCTAATCATTTTACTTTCTACAGGCTGCTGTTTGAGCAAGTCAGCAGTCCTTGTAGATGCCCTTTCACATAACCCCCTTCCCATCAACCTCCCAATATTGGCTGATATATTTGAATACTAACATGATCTGCACTAAATATACATTTTATATACCTTGAGGTACTAAAGACTATCACAAAAGATACAATATAGTATCTCTGGAGCCATCAAAAGACATGTATGATGCAAAATTTAACAAAATAATAAAAATGTAATAAAAAGTAAATAATTAAAGACCCATAAAAAGTACATATACAATGAAACTAAGAGTAGTGAGGAGATTAATAGCGTATAGGAGACCATATTAAAGACCTAGTTAAGATATATATAATAACACATCTGTTCATTCTGAAGTACATACTGGAGAAAGAATGGGCAGAAAAGGTGATTAGCCCATGTTAGCTCCCGTCATTCACCCATAGTACTGCAGAGGGTCACCATTTAGGATATATTTGTCTAGTTTTGTCTTAAATTCTTTTGTATTCTTACTAATTATTATTTTTTTTGGTAGGTATCTTCTTCCAAAGGTTAATAATGCACTGGGTATATGAGATGAGGCTTCTCCTCACCCCTGTATTAGCAGCAGCCCTTTTAAGAATTAGCAAACTCATAGAATAAGCCACTTTGGAATTCCAGAATATGAGCTATGTGTCAGTAATTTTGTAGATGTACAATCTACTATGCAAAAGTTACTTAACATGTGGATATGTAACTTATTTAAAATAAATACACATTCCAGAAACTATCTGTTTATAGAAATACCAGTTGTCTGTGTGATGTGCCGCATTCTCCCTGCTCCCCTTCCTTTCTTTTCACTTTCTATTTTTATTTTTCAATTCTAGCTTTATAGTTGGAACTCTGTTTGCTGCTGGTCATTACTGCAGGGCAGAATGCTTTTTTGTTCTTTCTGGGTTTTCTTTTGTTTGTTTGTTTTTAGCCACAGTACCTTTTTCCCCTCAGTGCACTCTCCATTGGAGCTGTAGCTGCATGCTGAATTCTTTTCAGCCTTTGCCTGAACTGAACAGCCATATGCAGAAAGTGTGGCCTGTATTCTTTCTGACTGCTCCAAAAATGGTGCAAGGTGGGGCAGTTGTAAAGACATACTGAAACTTGTGTGAGATTGCAGATTAGAGCTGGCAAGTTAAATGACTGCCTGCCTAAGTGTTTTTGTTTTCTTTCCCCATCTCTGTGAACATGCCTGCGGAGCTTCCTCTCTGCAAAGAGAGATAGAGAGTAAATTAAAGCATGTTGTGTAGCCTCAGTTGTTTTCATGTAAAGTATATCTTGCTAAACTTTGAAGCAGCATATGTCCTCCCTTATTTATAAACCTTTATCTTACCATTTCCCAGACTATGCCAAACCACTGTAAGGAGTGGTTTGAAGTTAGCTGACAGCTAGACTTCTCAGCTCAGCTGTTTAGAGGGAGAGAGTGGGAATAAAGTGTGTGAGCCATTCTGTACCCCAATGCTTCTCTTTGCACTATTACATTTCATTTTTTTCTTTGCTCCCTATTTTCAGACATTAGCTGTACATATGTAAATATTTTAGTAGTTGTAAATACCTTACCTGGAACACCAGGGTGCTGGTATACATGTTTGAATTCCCCTAACATCTTTCTGAGGACAGTTCCTTACTACCATTCTCCATGTCACCTTTAGGGAAATGTTGGCCAATTCACCCTGTCATTTGACTAGTTAGTTAGGGTGATTCTCAGGACTAGAGGTGGGCAATGTCCATAAACTTCGCTACACATAGCATTTCATGTATAACCTGAATTTCATGAAATACTCTGCAAAACAAAGCAAATAACTTCACATTTCGAAGTAACGCAAAGTTAACATTGACCTCTATGGACTTCACAGTCATGTCACCTTTTGGGGGCTCTTTAAGGTGAATTTTGCACCAATTCATGGGATGTAAGGTCACATAGGCTCTATATTATCTTGCACAGCCTCAGTTCAGCACAGTGTGTGTAGTGAAAAGCTGGAGACAGTTTGCTCTCAGAGCTCTGAGAATCAAACCATCGAAAAACCTTTAAAAAAGCATTTTTGTGAAAAAATTTGTCAAAACTTAGTACATAAATTGTAGTAAACTCTTATGTGTTTATATCATCGAGCATTTACTGATTCTGTGTAAATATTGAATGTTAATTTAGTACATTCAGTCTCTGTACTGACAGACACTTAAGAAGTATGCTTTGAATGAGGGGTGGATCTGTGGGGTAGAAGGGAGATTCACAGTGAGAAAGGCAGTCTTTCCAACTGTTGTTGGCTACTGTTTTAGTATTTGTGTGTTCAGGTACACATAGTAATACTTCTAGTATATTTTTATCAGTTTTTGACATTTGTTGTGCTGCTGTGCATTTTTTCAGTCTGTTTGAAGGACTGTGTTGTAATTTACTGGACTGTTATAGTTTCTGCAAATTACCGTTAGTATGTGTGCGTGCCGTCAAGTCAGACATATTTTATTGCGCCATCATAATAGCAGTACTCTTAATTTCTTAGCCTGTCTGCAGTATTTTTTCCTGCTTCTATCTAGCTACTGCTGTAAATTCCCCCTTCCCACTGCAAAATAAGGTATTGTTGTTCCACTTTTGGATTTCTGAAGACTGGTTAAGGTCTTGCTGTGCCTGTGTGGCTACATCTCTTTAGTGCTCAATTTCCATCTGGAAGTCACTGTTGTTTTTTGGCTTCCCATCCATCAAAAACTGAATAAATATAACAGTGCTGTTAGTTGTCTGTGTTCAGTCTGTTGAAATTGTCACTGTACCACTATTGTGTGTTTCCCCATAGTACCGTGAATACTGTCTCTCATTGCATATTATAGTATTTAACTGAAAGAAAAATACATAATAAAGAAACATACCTACTGCAGTATTTTTAGCATTGTACTGCCTTGTGAATTCTCTTGAATTTGTTAGCAAACCACAAAATCAGAAAAATCACTTTTTGCAATAAATGTGTTTCTTTTCTTGGTGACTCTGTGTAATGCAAAAAAATGCTCACAAGGACACAGCCAGGCAAAGGTGTTTCTGACTGTGGCGTATGAGTCACATAAAGCAGTGAGGTATAAGCTTTGACTCTGTGGGCAGGGCATTCCATCACATCACGTAGAATAAATAAAAAAAGAAAAAATCCTTTAAGTACTGTGTCAGAGAGGGTTAGGCCAGGCAAGGTCCCTGAATCTGTAAGGGTAGCAGCAGTGCCTGCAGCATCACCCTTAGTGTGGGTGGTGTGTGAAATAGGTAAACATTGTGAATTAACACCAGAGGTTTATTACAGGTATGAGGAGGATGACTTTGAGTGTTCCTGAAGTGGTCAGAGTACCAGAGGTGGTGCTCTGAGAAGCACTGCCAGTGCCAAGTTCATGACTCACATCACACTCACGTCGTGGTGAATCACGTTCTTCATGGTCATCAAAATCATGAATCACACCACTTCAACTCTGTACTTTTTTTGGTCCAACCCTGCTTTTTTTAATCTTCAGGTTCATCACGAATCAGGAGGACACCCAGTTATCATGTCACATCACTCAAGATCCTTGGTCCAGTACAATGCTTCTGTTAGTGCTCACATTCTGTAGGATGCCCTACTAGCAGATGGACTCAAATCTTTGTCCTCGCAACAAGCCAGCTCTGTTTAATCCAGTAGCTATAATCTCAGTGTGAACATTGTACAGTTCATGGAAGTGCAGCTATAAGTATTTCAAATTTTCAATGACAACTGTTTGTGGAAGCTCAATTCCATCCAGTTTCTGGTGCTATGAGAAGTGCTTCTAGTGCCAAATTCATGACTCATGTCACGAGTCATGAGACAAATCACATTCTTCATGGTCATCATCACAATCATGAATCACACCACTTCAACTTTCTTTGTTGCAACCCTGTTTTTTTATTTTTTAATCTTTGGTTTCCACCAGTGTACTACGGATTAAACTGGTTTAAAACTCTGGAATCTTGAAAAAAAAGGATGAAAAGCAGAAAACTGTTCATTTTACTAGTTTTGAGTAGCACACTAAGCTACACAGCTGCTGCTCTAGCACAGCGAAAGTCAAAATGAAACCAATTCACTGACTTCCTGCCTAATTCCCTTCATGCCTGCCCATTATGTGACCTGAAGCATAGACCGTTGTAACAGCAATGCTGTTAGAACAATGAACACACCACAGTGACACAACTGATTCAACAGAAAAAAACAGGCATCTGACAATATTGGACGATCCCCTTGTGTACTGGAGTGGCAAGGTGAATGAATGGCATGCCTGACTTCAGTAGCACTGAAATACCTGACCTGCCTACCCTCCAGTGTAAGTGTGGAGAGGGTATTTAGCTTAGCAGTGGCCATAGTGTGTGTGACTGTTCATGACCATCATACTAACCTATCACCTACAAATGTCAGCATGCTGGCGTTTATCAAAATGAATCAAGGTCACATACCAAGTAGGACAATCACATCTATGTTTGTATCCAGTCACGATGATGGTGGTGCTGAATAATGCGGGTGAAGCAGATCATCCTGGTGGCAGCATCGAATGGTATACCATTGAGGTTGCTGATGCAGTCATGGAAAAAGAATTTGCAAGTGGGTACAACTCCGGCATTGAGGATTGCGAGGGCTGCTTTCCTTTTTTTTTTGTTTCCCTTGTTTTCTGCAGGTGTAAAGTATTTAACAGCAGTGACATACAGGCCAGATGATGGATATAACAAAAGACAGGAACAGCTCCACTGGGTACTGATACTAAATGGGGTACTGCAATGAACTCAGAATGATTTCTTCTATATCTGTTTGCAGGTAGCATCGAGGTACTGTGGACTGGCGGTATATTCCAATCTGAAGACTGACAATAGTTTGGATACACTGAAGACCTGGAAAGAAGACAAAAATGTTAATGAGAATTGTTTTCCAATGATACATACAACCCCCCCAAATAAAAACATACTTGCCTTTCATGGCTTGACATTGTTCGTACAGCAGAAGTCAACAATCAGACATGTGGACACGTGTGGCGGCAACATGGTTTCATCACTACAGTTGTGAATCTGTGTGCTGTGACCTGAGAATGTAAAATAAAAGAACTGTAATGAGAAATGCTTATAATTCACTCATTCACAGCAGTATTGCCACCCAGAAAAAATTTAAATTTTACCATATTAGATGTCGGAACATATGAAGGGGAAACATTCAATATGTATGATGATGATTCCCTGCAAAGGGACAACATGACAGACTGCTTACAACAAAAAACAAGATTCAATACAAATTAAATGGCAGTGTCTCTGAAAAAGCATGACAGTGACACGTACAATAACTTACCATTGTTGGTATGAATACACACACACATGCATGTTTCAGTCAGCACAGCAGAAGAATTTTCCAGACCAACAAATTATAGTTCAACCCATGGTCATTTGTGGCTATCATCATCTAGCAACACACTGTACATCAGCAGCAGCAGAAAACAGCAGGACAACAGCAGCAGCTGCAGGTGCCAGCAAGCCATTTTCTCACTTGGGGCACTTATGCAGAGTTCTGGTTCTAGGTGCACACTTTAAGCAGTGCATTAGGAAATACTTGTGACTTTTCTGAACAGTTTATCATGTGATTATTCTTCATTGAGACTTTTCATGACATTTAAACAGTAGCAGCAGCAGGCACCAGCAAGCCATTTTCTCACTTGGAACACTTATGCAGAGTCCTGGCTCTAGGTGCACACTTTAAGCAGTGCATCAAGAAACACTTGTGACTTTTCTGTACAGTTTCTCATTTGATTATTCTTCATTGGGACTTTTCATGACATTTAAACAGCAGCAGCAGGTGCCAGCAAGCCATTTTCTCACTTAGGACACTTATGCAGAGTTCTGATGCTAGGTGCATGCTTTAAACAGTGCATCACAAAATACTTGTGACTTTTTTTAACAGTTTCTCTTGTGATTATTCTTCATCAGGACTAGAGATGCAGTGAGGTTTAAATCCCTTAGTGAAGTGCAAATGAAGTGTCCAATCTGTGTTCGTGAATGGCTATGCAAAGTCCTCATCATAATGAGCGACTTTGCATTGCCAACTTCGAGTTGACTTTGCCTTATTTTTACACAAAAATGAAGGGAGTGATAATGAAACAGCCCACAGATCACATGAGTCACAGACTCACAGTCTGCAAGGCACATGCTGCAGGAAGTGAGTTAATCAGCCAGACAGTAAAATAGTTTCACTTTTGCCTTGCCTACACTTGGTGAAGGAGCTTTTGTCTGTAGCAGAGAGAGAGAGAAAGAGACAGTCATAGCTTGAATATTTCCTCAAATTTAAAGCTTTTTTGGTAGTTTAGTTACCTATTTGTTGCTTTTAGTTGTGCCACTTTTGATTATGATTCCTTATTCCATGTCCTGAAACTCCTAATTCCTTAGTTTATGTTTTTTTTTATTTTTGCATCAGTAGTTGATCTTAACAGTGATTTTTTGTTTGTGTGTGTGTGTGTAAAATGGAGAGAGGTGGTTTTGTTTCTTCTGGGGTATGCAGGAGACAACGTGTGGGGCCACATATGTGCGGTGACATCCCACTTATCAATCACAGCACTGTATTTTGGGCTGCTAGTGGTGCTCCCCTCCCTGAAAGAGGAGGCACTAGTGAGAAGCAAGCACCCCCATCGGTAGCAACTACCACTGCCCCCACCACCACCTGCCATTGCCACTGTGGATCAGCAGCAGCAGGAGCCAGAAGTCATGCAGAAGCCACAGCAGCAGCAGGTGTTCCCCCCCAATCATGCACCAGCAGTGGGCCATAATCGTAACATCTGGCCCCCCGACCTGTGCCCGGTCCTCCCTGCAGCTCTGTTGTGTGGGAGTTCTTCACTTCACTGGCTGATGATCCCAGTGTTGTGAAGTGTAAGATATGCAATGTGCTTGTGCATAAAGAATTGGCTGGAGAATAGGACACAGAGAGTAATAGTAAATGGAGTCCACTCTGAAGAAAGGGGGGGTTACTAGTGGGGTACCACAGGGTTCAGTATTAGGACCGGTCCTCTTCAATGTCTTTATAAGTGACATTGCAGAGGGACTGGAAGGAAAAGTATATCTCTTTGCAGATGACACAAAGATCTGCAGCAGAGCTGATGCACAAGGTGGGGTGGAAAGGATGAGAAGGGACTTGGCAAGGTTAGAGGAATGGTCAAATGTATGGCAGCTTAGATTCAATGCTAAGAAGTGCAAGGTAATGCACCTGGGAAACAAAAACCCAGGGGAAGAGTACACAATGGAGGGTGAGATACTAACAACAACAAAAATGGAAAGGGACCTGGGGGTAGTCATATCAGATGACCTAAAGGTGGGCAAGCAATGTGAGAGGGCAGCAAGGAGGGCTGGGGGGATACTGGGATGCATAGCAAGAGGCATCACCAGTAGAAAACAGGAAGTTATTATGCCTCTGTACAGACAGCTGGTGAGACCCCATCTGGAGTACTGTGTGCAGTTCTGGAGACCCAATCTCCACAAGGACATAGACAGGATGGAAGCTGTCCAGAGGAGGGCAACCAAAATGGTGCTGGGTCTGCACTGGAAGACATATGAAGAGAGACTTAAAGAGCTTAATATGTATAGCCTCGAGGAAAGGAGGGAGAGGGGGGACATGATAGAAACTTTCAAATACCTCAAGGGAATCAACAAAATCAAAGAGGGTAGCATCTTTCAAAACAAGAGGTGTGCAAGAACAAGCGGGCACAATTTGAAGATAGACGGGGGTGGCTCAGAGGTAACTTAAGGAAGTATTTTTTCACAGAGAGGGTTGTTGATGCATGGAAAGGCCTTCTGGAGGAGGTTGTGGAGTCAAAAACAGTGGTGGAATTCAAGCATGCATGGGACAGTCATAAGGCAATTCTAGGGCGTGGGGGTAGGAAGAAGTAGGCTGCTGGTTAACTAGGATCTGCAGCTTATCCATTAGGTAGAGAAATGGGCAGACTGGGTGGGCCAAGCGGTCCTTATCTGCCATCAAATTCTATGTTTCTATGTTTCTATTGTGGGCCCAGGGGTAGTCATCTGGGGACAGGTGGGCAGTGCATGCACCTCGCTGACCACCACTGTGTGGAGTGGGAGGCCAAGGTGGCAGAATGTGGAGGGAATGCACCTGCTGGGCAACAGGTGGCAGCACAGCCTCCACCTGCACAGGGTGTGAAGCACAGAAGGACCAGGAAGCAAGTGGCTGCTCCACAACCTGCACCTGTGCTTGATGATTCTGGAGGAAACCCTGCAACAATGCCTGCCACCCAGGCTGATTTGGGTGTTATGTGGAGTGTGGTAGACCACCTTACTAACAGGGTAGAGAATCTTGAGGAGTGGTTGGAGTGTATGGAGGGTCAGCAATTGCAGATTATGTCCATGCTCAAACTGCTCCTGTCTCACCACAACCTAGAATCTTAGAGTTCTGTTTGCTGTATAATTTTCATTTTGTGTTCTGTCTTTCTTCCTCAGTCCTAACCTTGTTTCTCACCAAAAAATTGTATAAACACCCCCTGAAACCAGTTTAAAGAAAGTAATATATAAAATGCTGTCCTTCCCTTCCTTTTATTCCTAATCCTAGTTAATAATCTCTGTTTACAAACAGGAATTTTTTTTTCAGTATTAGTGTTTTCTTCCACTCATGTTGTTTGTGTTAAAGCAGCAGTGCAATAATCTGTCAAAGAGCAGGTGCGCACTCTCAGGTACCCATCCCCCTGCAAACACATATGATAGATTACTTTAACCACTGTTGATGGTATTAATAATATACCATGCGGTCCCATCTATTGAAGTATGAACAGTCAGTAAAACTCTCAGTCCCCTATCCACAGTTTAATAATCCACAGCAATTGTAGTAGAATACATTTCCCAAAGGTTTATTTTACCAGCACACAGATCAAGGTTCCCCATCCCACATAGCAATCTAAACCTTGTTGTGCGGTACCTGTGCTGTGTCAAGACTGAGGTGATAAATAAGGTCATGTGGAATTTATCCTACTGCAATGATTGTGGGTCATTAAGCTGTGGACAGTGACTGAGAGCCATACTGACTGGTCTTCCTCTTCCGGTCAAACAGTTCTAGCACCCCGAATGTGTACCCACAGAAAATCAGAGGCATTTCCAGAACCTGCTGACATGCCATCATGCAGGCATTCACCTCCATGTTAATTTTTTGACGTTAGAAAATGAATGGTGAATGTGTGCTCACCTAACCTGTATGGGGGCAATCTTTCTTTAGCTGTTACTGCTATTTTTAGCTGCAATTTAGAAAACTGAAAGTGACTGCTGTAGTAAGAGTCTCTGTTACTCCACTCCTGCGATTGTTTTTATTTCTGTAAATTGCAATACTAAGTAGTACGAGACACTCTAGAAAAATCATGCCCTTACATGTCAGTGGAGTGCATACTCTCAAAGTCTCATTTCATTTATTGAAGTCCTCCAAATGAACATTGGTGTGTCTGCCTGGGGGTTGTGTCAGCTGGTTTTGGATACTGCTGTGTTTTTCTGTGGGTACACATTCGGGGTGCTCTAACTTTGTTACTGGAACGGAACAGGACTGCATGGTATTAATACCACTCAACACTGGACAGAAAAATTGGAAATTTCTGGCTACACCCCTGACAGTCACAACTTTGCATAAGTGTACCAACTAAAATTGCTGCTGTTAAATTGTCATGAAAAGGCCCAACCCCAGATGAAGAATAATCACATGAGAAAATGTACTGAAAAGTTACACTTATTTCAGGACTTACTGATTAGAGTGTTCACTCACAGACAGAACTCTAGTGCCTGCTGCTGCTTGTGTCGTACTTCTGTTTCCTGCAGCTGCTGACTGAGCTGATGCACAGTGTGCTGCTAAATGATGATAGCTCAAGATGACCATTGGGTGAACTAGAACACCACCCCCTCCCCAGTGGAGAAAGGAGGTCACGAGGGCCAGTCTCGAAGCCCTCCCTGCCCAGAAGCCCAGCCGACCCAGAACACCACCCCTCCCCGTGGAGAAAGGAGGTCGCGAGGGCCAGTCTTGAAGCCCTCCCTGCCCAGAAGCCCAGCCGACCCAGAACACCACCCCCCCCGTGGAGAAAGGAGGTCACGAGGGCCAGTCTTGAAGCCCTCCCTGCCCAGAAGCCCAGCCGACCCAGGTAATTGAACAGCCCACCTGTCTTTTGGTGCCTTTTCCAATGGCTGCCTGGTCACAGCCCTGCCGCTCGTCTCCTCGGCCAAACGCAGCCTCTGCTGGGAAAACTCCAAAGCAGATTTCTGCAGTTTATTGTGTGACTTTGGTGTGAACAGCTGCTTTAGGGAACTGAAAAATGGAGCTCAGCAGATTCTGATAAGCCTGTCTTGCTAACACAGACGTAAAAAGCTGCATATTCTCTAATCAGTGTTTGTTAATTAATGTAGAGGGAAAAAGCTGCTTTTTTGTTTCCTACGGGACTTGAATTAATTTAAAGTAAGGTGCAACACTGTACGCAAAGCAGGGGGATTGTGTGGGACTGCAACAGGACCCGGTTGCAATTGAGTGACTCAGGGAAACGCAATACGGGCTCTGGGGGACTGTTTGCTTGCTAACCATACGGGACCTGGGCAGTTAAGTGCACTAGGGACTCGCAGTGGAAAATTGGGCAGGTACTTGCTGTGCAGAGCCTCTGAGTTCTCGAGGCCAGGCGCTCGCAGACCCCTGATCCCTGCAGCATTATCCAGCTCCAATTACATGTTGCACCAGCCAATCTCAGCCTAATCCCCTCCCTTTCTGCCTACTTAAAATGAATTGTCTCCCTCTTTCTCTCCCCAGAACACCACCCCCCTTCCCCGTGGAGAAAGGAGGTCGCGAGGGCCAGTCTTGAAGCCCTCCCTGCCCAGAAGCCCAGCCGACCCAGGTAATTGAACAGCCCACCTGTCTTTTGGCGCCTTTTCCAACGGCTGCCTGGTCACAGCCCTGCCGCTCGTCTCCTCGGCCAAACGCAGCCTCTGCTGGGAAAACTCCAAAGCGGATTTCTGCAGTTTATTGTGTGACTTTGGTGTGAACAGCTGCTTTAGGGAACTGAAAGAGCAGGCTCAGCAGCTGGGCCCCATGAATGCTGGAGCCAATCCCCTCCCCCACCACCACCACCCTTGCTCGGCTCTTGAATATATACCCTGTAGTAGGTTAGGTGACAGGCAAAATAAACCTATCAGCCCACTTCTCCAGCTGCAGGTTATAGAAATCCAGCCCTAGAGGCCGCTGTCTCGCTTGGTTAGACCCACTATGTATTTCACCCTGTTTACAATGCTAATGACCAGCAGGCTCACTCTCCTTGCTCATCAACCCCCCCCCAGTGGCTCCTCCGCCCCATGACTCCACCATGAACCCTGTTCCCTTAGCTTTCTTTGACAATTGCCGGCACAACCACCCCCAACGCTGCAAGCCAATGCCCACTAGTACTAACTTACCTTTTTGCCTATACCCTTGTTCACACCTCACTTCAACTGGGTAAACACTGTACCACAGTTTTCCCCAACTTATAACCCAGCCCCCTTCCAGCTACAATAACATTTTGCTACTTCTCCCCATCGCTCCCTCCCTTCTTCCCGGTGACAACTCTAGCTTACCAGTCCCCACCCACAACAAAAAAATAAAACATTCTCCATTGCGCTCACAGCATGAGTCTCTTAAACTCTCCAAGCTCTCCCTGCTGTGATGTGTATTCCTTCTACTCCTCCTTTCTGGAAACATTCACCCCAACCCTGGTCCCCCCTCAACAAAAACCTCCCCAAACAAACCACAGGGAAGACTACTGCTGGCATCACTTAATATTTGTAGCCTTCCCAAAAAACACACCCTACTGCAGGGTTGGATTGCCCAACATGCCGCAGACATCCTAACCCTCTCTGAAACCTGGCTATCAAATAAAATCCCCAATGATGCTGTTTCCCTAAGCAACTATAACCTCGTTAGGATGGATAGATCCAGTAAGCGAGGTGGAGGCCGTGCAATATTCATTAAATCAACACTCTGTGCCACCATCATTGATCCCCCCCCAAACATGGGGCCCAGACTCTCGCAGTCAAAATTAGATTGGGCTCTAAAACAATCATCATCATCTCAGCCTATATCCTCCCGAGAAATCAGAAACCCGCATTTGAATCCATCCTTCATGCTGTCTCACACCTCCCAAATACTAATGAAACCATATTAATGGGTGACTTCAACATCGACTGGGCATCCCCATCCTCCTCTGTCTTCAGAGATGCTGCCCAGGCTATGGGTCTCACCCAAATTATCACATCCCCAACTAGGCGCGACACAAGAACCGGGACATCCTCACTACTAGATCTCATTTTTACCAACAGGCCAAAAAATATTACCCAGGCCTCAGTGCTCTCTGACTCTATCAGTGACCACTTCCCGGTTATCTGCTGGTGGTCGAGCAAACTGCCCACTGCACCACCCAAAACCACATGGCACCGAAAACTCAAAAAAGGAGGCATTAATAACCTCAAAGAATACCTAGCCAATAGTTACTGGCTTCCCTTATATAACGCACAATCAGTTGATGCCGATCTCGCCCACTTTATAGCTACCTTTAACAAAGCCTGCGATATATATGCCCTCACTAGGCAGGTCATGAAACCAGGTCTACACCATGGATAACACCCTTCCTCCTAAAACTCATGCAACACAGGGACAACCTCTGGCACAGGGCCATAGACTCCCAATGCACCCAGGACAGACAACTCTATAGGGAGGCTCGAAATAAATGCACCTGGGCCACACGGCAGGCCAAGGCTGATTACTATCAGCACACCCTCTCCTCCTCCTGGGGAGATGGGAGAAAGTTCTGGAGTAACATACAAGAAATTAGTGGCAAATCACGTTCCCCCACCCCTACCCAACTAAGTCTGAACGGGGACGTTACCCAAGATCCTGCTAAAATCACTGAAGCCCTCAATGAAACTTTCTCAGACCTCTCACATATCCTCCCGCCTAACTTCTTCCACCCCCAAATCCCCTCTACTCCACTTATGGCAGTACAGTCCTCCTTCCCCTTTCCGGTTCCATGCATCCCTGCTCCTTAGCCAGCGCTACATCTCCAAAGCAATCGCTAACACTCGCTTCAGCAATGACTCCCTGGACCTAAAACTCATGAGGCTTACCCTTGATATCACCATAACCCATCTCACACAAATCCTAAACCTCTCGCTTTGCCTCAGCCAATTCCCCACTACCTGGAAAAAAGCCGTGACCACCCCTATCTTAAAGAGCGGTGATCCCACCCTCCCCGGGAATTATAGACCAATCTCTATACTCCCTCCTCTCTCCAAAGCCCTGGAAAAAATAGTCTCAGACCAGCTTACTGAGCATCTAACAAAACACAACCTGCTCACCAAGGAACAACATGGGTTCAGAGCTGGCCACAACACCAACACGGCTCTCGCTGAGCTCACAACGTTCATCCATGAGGCGCTCGACCAAGGGTCACTAGCAGGGGCTATCTTTATAGACTTAACTAAGGCCTTCGACACGGTCAGCCACGAATTACTCCTTCAAGTCCTGCCGCAACTAAATGTAGTCTCCGAGGCCGCTGCCTGGCTAAAGGACTACCTCACAGAACGCTCGCAGCAAGTAAGAATCAACTCCACCATCTCCACTCCCAAGCCTGTTCCGAAGGGGTCAATCTTAGGCCCTCTGCTTTTCACTCTCTTCCTTAATTCTCTCCCCAAAGCCTGCAGCGGTCATCTCTTACTCTATGCCGATGATGCGGTTCTCTACTGGAAACACCCCCAACCGTACGCACTCCAGCACACCCTCCAGGAATACTTCAAGGAGCTGGAAAATTGGTTCGCTGACCACCGGCTGATCATTAATTATTCCAAAGCCAAGGCCATGACCTTTGCTCACCACCAAAGCCCGCACAGCCAGATGGCTCTTCACATTTCCAATGTGGATGGTTCCCTGCTGGAGCACGTCAATCACTTCAAATACCTGGGGGTCACCCTGGATACCTCCTTCTCCTACCACAGACATGTACGCCTCCTCTCAGCAGCAATCAACTCGAGAGTGGGTACCCTCTACAGAATCAAAAACAGTCTGCCCGCACATGCCATGCAGATAGCTGTCACATCCTCCATCCTCTCCCTAATTGATTACGGGATTGTAATCTACGGCACTGCTGATAACTCCACCCTAAGCTGCATAACCACTGTGCTAAACAAAGCATGTCACCTTGTCTCGGGTTGTGACAGACTCACCCACACCTGCGACCTATACAAACTGACTGGCTGGCTTAATTTCCATCAAAGGCTCAAGTACCACACCTGCATTCTAGCAAAAAAGATCCACCTCCAGCTAGCACCAACCGCCCTTCACCCCATCTTCAAACCGGCCCCTCTCAGGCATATTACCAGACTCATGGCTACCACATCCTTTGTGGTTCCCCCATGTTGAACGTCCCTTGCACAGAGATCCCTCCACTACCGTGCCCCCAATTGGCTAAACACTCTTCCGCCCTCCCTCTCCCAATCCCGCAGCATCCATCTCTTCAAAGTAGGCCTAAAAACCTTCCAATTGGGTAGCTCAAAATGTGAATACTACGTTTTCCTACCTGTCTCCTCTCCCCTTCCCCACACACCCACACAGGGGCCCCTCAGGCCTATCTAAACCCCCCCATGCTCAACCCAGGGGTCGCAGGTATGTCTTCTACCTGCCCAAACCAGAGAAAAGAAAAAGTCTCTCTGCCATCATACCGACAATTAATTCAGTAATACCACTTGTTTATTATGTATTGAAAGTTGCCTTCCATTGCCTTTACTGTCATATGTCTCTCCACCTTCTGTAACCACCGGAGAGCTAATGTTACTAAAATGTGATTGTACATAAATCTGTAAATAATTTGTGCTTGTATATAATTTGCCTGTTCCGTCTGTCTTCCCCCAACTCGTGTTCCCCCCTCCACCCTCTGTAACCGACGTGGAGCCTTTGCAAAAGAGTCTTTGACTCAAAGGTTTGTAATTCTGAATTTACAGTAAATAAATAAAAAAATAAATATACTGAAATGTTCTGGAGGACCATTAATCTGCTGAGCTGACTGAAACATACTGCTCTATGTCATGGATTCATACCACCATCGGTAAGTTAATTTACATTTCATGTTTATGTTTTTTCAGAGACCCAGACATTAACGTTATCTATCTATCTATCTATCTATCTATCTGTCTGTCTGTCTGTCTGTCTGTCTGTCTCTCTCTGTCTCTCTCTGTCTCTCTCTCTCTCTCTCTATATATATATATATATATATATTCATAGCAAAAAACTCTGTATAATGCATCAGTTAGTGCTGTTCCACAGTGATAAAAGTGACAAAAGTGAGGAAATTTGGTGTTAGGGTTGAAAACCCTAACTGCGCATTCCCCACCACACACACACACACACACACACACACACACACACACACACACACACACATATACATGCAAGTAGGGGAAGGACCAAGGCAACATAACCAATCATGCACAACCAGCAGAAGGTGTATACCTGTGTTACTGTAGCAAGTATGTAAGAAATCCAACTTCAGGTATCATACAGTATTTCCAAACTTGTTCCATGAGGTTAGTTCTCGTAAAGGTGAAAGAAGGTGGCAGTACTGAAAACTGTGTACCTCGCTGTGTTTTCAACATATGGGTGGCAAAAGGTGTCATGGGTGCAAAAATGTTAGTCTATGGGAAATTGCTAAATTTCAGAACAGTGTTACTTTGTGATCCTTAAGTATTTGAGCACAAAAGCAGGAAAAGGCACATCTGTGGGGCCAGAGCTTTGCACCCTGCAAATTGCAGCCCAATGGACCCAACCATTTGCTTGCAGGATGATGGCAAAGATGTGCAAAGTTCAGGAGCATACTTTAGCAAAACAGTGTCACAAACATGAAAGTGTCATAAACAGAACACACGACAGTGTTGCAGTTTCAAAAGCATGCAAAATAGTGTTGCAAAATACTGTCGCAATCACAAAAGTGTCACAAATGCATACCATGACAGTGTAGCATTTGTGAAAGTGATTTTTGAAAGTATTTCAGTGAATGTGCAAATCCTGTTTTGGGTCTTGTACACCCCAAAATATCATATGTGTAGTCTGTTATGTGTTGCTGGCAGTGTGTGGCCCAAGATGCCCAGTTGTCCATAGTGATATGTGTTTTGCGGTGCATGAAATGTCTGGATTCAGAGTTAGCAGTGACGACCCCATGCCACAGCCCAATGGGAGCATGGGTGTGTGGTTTCATGGTTTAGATAGTTGTATGTTATTTCTGTTACCTGCTGCTGGTTGTGTGTGATTGGTTATGTTGCCTTGGTCCTTCCCCTACTTGCATGTATGTGTGTGTGTGGTGGGGGGGGGATGCGCAGTTAGGGTTTTCAACCCTAACACCAAATTTCCTCGCTTTTGTTGCTGCGGAACAACCCTAACTGATGCATTATTCCCCCCAAGTGTGACATTATCCCAGCACAACACACACCATGTCATGCATTATTCCTTTATTATTTAAATGGCTACAAAAACTGGACAGTTGTGTTAATGATGCTGCTGACTGTGTTTGCTAATGAGAGCAGTGCACATTCTGTTCACTGTACTTTGAAAATATACCAATGGGAAGGTAAAATACAATGATGGATCATTTTATTTGCATATCTGTCATATGGAGTAAGAGTCAAGGACACTGTTTTTCTTTTATAAATGATAAAAGGTAACATTGCAGAAATGTGACAGCTTTTAAACCTGTTACACAGTGCCAGCACCATCATCCTCATCCTTCTGATTAAAGAGGAAGCTGCCCTCACAGTCGTCAAGGTCAGAATTGTGCCCACTCAGGAATTCTTTGTCCATGACTGAATCATCAACCTCAATGGTAGGTCTTATGACGCTGCCATCAGGATGGTCTCCTTCACCCACATCATCATCACAACCATCATCGTGATGGGGTACAAACACAGATGTAGTAGTTAGACTTGACATGTGACCATGATTCATTTTTATTAATGTCAGCATGCTGACATTTATGGGTGAGAGGTTAGTACTATGGTCATACACTATTGCCCCTGCAGAACTGAATACCCTCTTCACACTTACACTGGAGGTTGGGCTGGTGAGGTACTTCAGTGCTACTGAAGTCATCTTGGGCCATTCATTTACCTTACCACTCCACTACAGCAGAGGATCATTGAGTACTGTCAAATTCATGTTTTCTGCCATGTAGGCATCAACCATTCTCTGTGCTACATGCAGTCCTGATGATGAGTCATCCACCAGTTCACAGGCTTCATTGAGGTCACAGAGTCAGACTTGAGACAAGCACCCCAAAGTGGGTTAATGGCAACCTGTTTTGCTGACATCCCCCCCACCTTGTCCCATAGCCATCTTACTGGATGAGCTTAATCCACAGTGACCTTCAGTCTTTTTTGATGTGGTTTGCCAAAATTTGCACGTAACTTCTGTGCCCCATGAACCAATCACACCAGCTATCTAGTAAGGTTTTGAACCTGATCAGGCCCTCCATCCAGTAAGGATGCAATGTCACGTTGGTACTGTGGGTCCAGCATTGTTGCAATTTCAAATTCTGTACTTTGCTGAATAGTGACAATATGGCAATTACGGTTGAATATTGTTAGCATGTGTTAAAGTAATGCACTACCTGACCTATCTCTGGGCACATCAAGGCTAGGCTGCAGATTCAACACAATCTATCTCAACACCTGCAGTAGTGGAATGGCTTGACTAATGGATGCAGCATCACCACTCATCATCTGTGTTGCATGTTCAAACAGCATCAAAATTGATATCATTGAGTCCACGAGGTGCAAGTGTTCAGTTGTCATAGACATTGATGAACTGTCATGACTAGTGTGCATTACTAGGTATTCTGAGATGGCTTTGTACTGTTCATACAACCACTCTGCCATGTAAAGTGTTGAGTTCCAGCATGTGATAACTTCCAGCTTGAGGCAGTGCTGAGAGAGGCTGTTTTGAATCTGCAGCTGCCTACGTTGGTCATGGGCCTTTCCAGAGCTTGCAAAGTGTGCATAGATGGGATGTGCAACTATCAGCATTTGCTTGATGTTAGGGTGCTGCAGAAACTCTTGTACCACAATATTTAAACAGTGACCCATGCATGGAACCCTCACAAAGCCACTATTGCTGATACATTTAAGGATGTTTGATCCATTGTCACTAGCTATGAAGCCAACTTTGAGGGACGGGGGTTCAGCCACTCATCAATTTCTGTCAGTTGCAAGTCTAGCATGATGTCACCTGTGTGGGACCCTGCAACACTGTGCATTGCAAGCATTGCATGCTGTCTAATTCCCTGATGGTTGCTACCATGACAGTCTGCTGCCTTATTACACTGTTTTCCAATACTACCAGCACAGACAACCAGGGGCATCTGCACCCAATGTACAGTAATACACAAATAGGAACTATCCACAGTTTGGTCCCTTGTCCACATATCCATACTTAAGTGAATGTATGGTGAGAAGGAATGTTGAAAGACATGTCTTTCAGACTCTGTCACAGTCTGGTATAACTCAGGGACAGCATGGGTTGGAAAAGTAATTCCTGGATGGGACTTTCCATTTGGGACAGGCACGTACCGCAAAATGCCGACATCTGGAATTCTCCACAAAGGAGAAGGGAAAAAGGTCAATTGCCAGAATTTGCATGATAGCAGCATTCAGTTCATGTGACACCACATGATATGGTGGATATTTCATGTTCTGGGCAAAAAGACTGTGCAATGTGGGCTGCGTTGTTATCTGTCTTGCACATGGCATGCAAAATGGCTCTGCTCTGTGAACTGCCATGGGTGTAGTGCTTTTGCTGTGTGATGCTGAGTGGTGCACAGGGGACAAGTCAGCAAATGATGTTATTTTCCCCCCATTTAAAGCACAGGGGTTGATTTTGGATGAGAAATACTGCATGGACCACTGCCACTGCTACTCTGACCACTACTTGACAATTCAAAATCATCCCCCTCCTTATGCCTGTAGTAATCCTCAGGAGTAATTTCCCCACTACTACAGGCATGGCTATTTGGGCTACATCCACTCAAGGAAGGGGAGACCATGCTCAATAAGGTGGATGAGGATGAACACCCCACTATGGTATTAGCTCCCCTCTGGTGCCGAGTCTACAGTGCAATGTTCCTACTCTTCAGATGTGTATGCTGACCCCCACTGCCCAGGTGGCTACCCTTTTTGGCGAGACTTACATGCACGTGGCAAAACTGGCAGATTGCCACTGTTTCATTGCTTGTATCTTGTACAAAAAAATCCCAAACTAGGGATTATGTAGCCCTACTTTTACATGTTCATGATGCTGCATATTGGACTCCAGTTTTTTAGACACTGAAAGGGGGGTGTACTGCATGAATTCTGTTGTTGAGCAGACTTGGACTCTACCTGACCATCATAATCTATGTCTATTATGGGGTCATCATCATCAACAGGTACAGCTACATCACAACTTTGAGGAGGGGTTGATTTACTTACAGACTGTTTGCGCACAGCCATCTTTACTTTCTTTTTTTCCGGTTCCTAATTGGGGTCACTGAAATCGTCATAATCATCATCCACCTCCACAATTTCAGTTTGGATGCTGTCCTGTGGAGAACATGTTCCAACCACTGCCTCATTATGACCATCCACTATTTTTTCTTCAACATTTGAATAGTTGGATGGCCCAGGAATAACCTCAACAGCAACGGAAACATTACATTATGATTGTGAGTTGTCAGGATTAGAATCAGGTTCTACTACTGTGGGGAGAGGTACGGGGCATGTGACATCAACTGCAGTCTGACTCATGTCTTTTGAGTCCAAAATATTTTAGTAACCTGTTAACTTATCACAGGTTGCACTTGGGCCAATAATCATGCCATCAGCAATTTCACTACCACCAGCAGCGGAGATGTATACAACAGCATCTTCAACCATTATTGAAGCAACTGATTGCACTGAGATAAACATACTGGGAGAAATCCTTTTATTGCCATTAACTGTGCTCTTATGCTGCGTACTACCACACACATGACCTCGACCACTCTTGCCACTGGCAGCAGTGCCATGGCCAGAAACATCTTTGCATGCATGTCTCTTTGCAGTCATTTTTTGGGATTACACACAAAATTAACAACAAACTTAGATTTCTTTGTGCAGGATGGGAAGCCAAAAAAGAACAACTGTGGCTTATAGATGGAGATTGGGCCCTAAACATATGCAGACACACAGACATATGGCGATTGCACAATCAAGAGATGCAGCTGCACAGGCACAACAACACCTTAACCAGTGTGGTCACACAAATAAAAAAATGGAAAAATAATACCTTTTGGGGGTGCGGTACCATTCCACTAAGTGGATAGAACAAAGCATTAAAAAATACAGCAGATGGATAAGAGACTCAGAGTGCTGTGATTACAGTGTGGCACAATAAATTGCATCTAAATTGATGGAATGCACACACACACGCACTACAAGTAATGTGCAGAAAATTAAAAAGTTCAGAACACTATCACCAAAACTTTTAAGCCAAGTGAAAAAATCCACTGCACAACAGCAAACAGCAAAAAATTATCAAAAATGTCTACAAGTAGTACATGAACACACAAATACTAACACACTAGCTACCCAACAAGTTAGAAAGACTGTCTTTCTCACTGGGAATCTCCATTCACCACAGATACACCCTTCCCTCGAAGCACACTTCTACAGTGTCTGTCAGTACAGAGACTGAATGGGCTAAATTAACATTCAATATGCACACAAAATCAATAAAAAGTCGATGATATCAACACACAAGGGTTTCCTGCAATTGATGTACCAAATTTTGACACAAAAGTTTGTGACAAAAAGGCATTTTTAAAGGTTTTAGAGTATTCGAATCTCAGAACTCTGACAGCAAACTGTCTCCAGCTTTCCACTACACACACTAAGCTAAACTGAGGCTGTGCAAGACAATATGCGGCCATGTGACCTACCATCCCATGAATCAATTAAAAATTCACCTTAGAGAGCATTAGCAAGGCAAAGTTAATGAAAAGCCATTCAAATCAATGGCACTTTGCTTTAACAATAAGGGAGAAGTCATACAAAAAGTGAAATTATCGTGAAGTCTATTGCTACCAACGGGAATTTGAATCCAATAAGTAAGGTAAAGTAATATGCTTTGCAATGTGGAGTACTACGCAAATTCTGTGTTCATATGCAAAATACTCCATGTAGCGAAGTTTGGAGACTTCGTCCACCAATAATCGGGACACTAATACTGCATGCTGAATGATATAGCAAGATAGCAGTAAAAGCATGGTAATTCACATAACATAGGAATTTGTTTTGGGGGGGTTGTAATTGTATGTGATATTAGAGTATTTTGATTGTAGTTGTGGGTATGCTATGAAAACTTAACACAGTCAACAGCAACAATAAAGTACTATACCATGACAAGTACAGCAGCAATGCAATAATCAGGTGACAATTTTTACCTATACTTTTGTATTCTATTTTTGATTTGTACTTATCTGCTGACTTGTCTATATGATACCCTTCTTTCCACAATTTACAGCTGCTGTACTCCATTTTTCACATCTGGAATAATAAACAGAATGCTCCTTTTAATCTGGCTTGTAGCCGGTTTTCATCAGTATTCCTACCTGTTTTTGTACATCTATTATTTGAAATAATTTCTGTGGTGACTAAAATGAACTAGCATGCAGTTCAGCAGGCAGTGGTCCACCATCATGACCTTATGGAGCAGTAGGTGTTTAAAAACAACTGGGTATACTGATGAAAACCAGCTCTGAACATTATTAAAAGGAGCACTACTTTTATTATTTCATATCTAAAACTAGGAAGTAAGTATGCCATAACTGATGACAGACCATGAGTGTACCAAGTGTGCTGTGAGGCACGAGGGCTTGCCCAAGTGGCTTCAACAAGCCGGGAAGTGCATTAATACCCTGATACACACATGGGCTAGAGTAGGTTATTGCGCTTATAAAACGGGCTAGCTAACTGTGAAATGCAAAATGACAAAAGCTTTGTACAATCAGCATGCCAACTGTTGGTCTACCGAGGCATTAATGAATGGTCAGGTGACACTTTCTGCCCAATAGCAAGTCGTCATTTGACCTTTCATTGATTCCTATTTTATAATGAAGAATCAAATTAATTTTGGAAGGAAGGGTATCACATAAGTCAGTAGATACGGGACAATTGAAAATTGAATAAAACAGTTTAGAACAAAATTGTTACCTTATTATTCCACTGCTGCTTTAACACAATACAACAGGAAGAAAACATTAATGTGAAAAAAGTACATACTTTTTCTGTATGTAAAAAGATTATTAAGTAGGAAAAGTAGGAAAGCACAGGACAGGATTTTTTTTTGTTTTTCCTTTTATAATTTTTTTGGGGTGTGTTTTTACTATTTTGGGGGGGTTAGGAAAAATAAAGGTAGAACACACAATACATGCTAAGAAAGAAAACAAAAAGACTACTGGGCCTGGTTCTGACCAATAAGAATTTGGAGTATAACAATGTTTTGTATTTGCTGACCCTCCATAAGGTCCAACTGCTGCTGTATTGTGTCGACAACATTACCTAGGTGGTTGCCCTCATTCCACAGAATGGCAAGCTCTCCCTGTGTGGCTGGAATTTCAGAAAGGTCATGCTCACATGCAGCTGCTTGAGCCACTACTTGTTCAACACTTTCTCTTCTGCTGCACTTTGGATGCCATGCAGGTGGCTGCAGTGCTGCCACTTCTTGCACTTCACCCTCCACTGCAGGAGCAGTTGCTGCTAGTTCAGCCACTTTGGCTTCCCACTGTGCATGGTGGTGCACAGTCAGGTGTGTTCTCTACCCACCTGTTCCCAAATGGGTATCCTTGCATCCATGATGCACCATCATGCCACAGATCTTGCATCTTACCACAGTCGGGTCACCTGGCAGTGTGGTGAAAAAATGCTACACTGCCGAGCTACTATACATGCAGGACCAGGCACAGGCAGTGGGGGGTCTCAGATATACTAGGCTGCTCTACAGTTGCAGGGGGGGGGGACAAATTGCTGCTGCTGTTGTTGTGCCTGCTGCTGCTGCTGTTGTTACTCCTTAGCCTGCTGTGGGGGGTCAGTACGAGCCACCATTGCTGCTTTGCTGGCATCACTAACATACAAAGCAGCAATTGCTGCTGCTGACTCTTCTGGAACTTCACTTCCACTGCTAGTGGAAACAGCATTTTCAGGGATGGGAGCAGTGGATGGGAACAAGCTCCCATGGTTGAGGTGAAAAGTTTGCCTCACACCACCATGCGTCCTTGGGCCATGGCTTCCAGCAGGAACCCCACCTCTCTCCATTTGGAAACAAAAATTAATAGAAGTATTAAGGTGTAAACAATAAAGAAAAACAGAGTAACAGAATTAGATACAAAAATCAAAAAGGGCATTAGGATGAAATAGGTTTAAAATAAAGTCAGGATGATGACAAAAAAGGATCAAAAGCACTAAACATCTTTCAAAACTACTGCTCCTCCACACACAGACACGCTAGACAGTCAGCTCCACATTGTTCCTCATCTAGCAAACAGAAGATCAAAGTTAAGCTTGATTCACGTCCTCCCTGCATCATGTGACCCGCAGACAGTCAGTCGTGTGATCTGTGGGCTGTTTCTCACAAACTTTGCCTTCTCAAAATGTAACCTGAAGTTAATGCAAAGTTCATAATGTGAAGTCCATTACAGGCAAATTTCGACCTTTTAATGGAAAGTTTGCATAATTATATGCGGATTCGAAGTTATGCACTTTGCGTTAACTTTGAGGGCGTAGCAAAACTTTGCTGCATCTCTACTCAGGACTAGCATAGGTGCAATCGTAATTTAGCTAATGTTTTATTTTCTCATTATGTTTATTGTGTGAATAAAACATTTCTGTGAATGTGTAGAAAATAAGCACTGTATTTTATTTAAACCTTTTGTAAATTTGGCAATGCCATATGAAGAACAGTGATATGAGCCATTCAAGGAATCACTTGGAATGGAGGAAGACTAGAAAAACCCTCAGATTTTGAATCTAAACTAGTCTAGGTCAGGGCTCCAGATAGTGCAGAGCTTTGTTTTCCAGCTCAGCTTAAGGTGGACCATACTAATTTGCTGCTAGACTCAAGTCTGCATATCCTCCATTGGCTCCGTCCACCTCCAGAAGTTGTGTTTGAAGCATTTTGGGGAAGTATTTTCTTGCAAAGAATACTAAGCAGACTTGATACTTTATTTGCACTTTATTTCAAGATTAGACATTCCCTTTTTAAAGCTGATAAGCATTACAGTATACTTTCCTTTATTTTTGTTAAATTGAATTGTTGTGGTTGTAACTGTAATGGATGCACCTGCATACCCACATTGTCATTTTTAAATATGAATTTCAGCTCATTTATTAAGTATGGGTCATTTATAATGTCAAAGCTCTCTAACAAGTCATTCCTGCTCCTTCTTGTTCTTTTTAGAGACATTAAAGCAAGTTGTTGAAGATGATTTCCATAAGTATTCTGCCACATGTATATTATTTTGGTGGTCCATTACTGTATTTTCTCAATGTTGTCTCTTTTCTTGTTAGGTGACACCATACTTGACTCCGGTATGGGTCTCACATAAGCCCTGCATGATGGCAGCAGGACCTACACCTTTCTACTTGTGACATTCCTTGTTATAGTTCATAGGACCTTATTCAACTTTGAAATGGTTGAAGTACATTGATCTTTTTGGTTGAACTTGTTGATAATGATACCAAGATCACATTCATTTTCAACAGTTTTGATGACTGAATTCCCTCATGTGTATTAGTGGTGCATGGTCTGTATCCCCAGTTACAGAATACAGTTGTTGGTGTTAAACTGCATTCCCCATAAATGAGTCCACCTACATATTTTGTCTAGACCACTTTGAATTGACTCAGTTTCTTTTATAGAGCTGACCTTACCAGCAAGCTTGGTATCATCAGGGTGTTTACTAGTCCAATTAAGAACTTCACTGCACATGTTGGATACATACTGTATATTTGAAAGAGTTCTGGACTCAGTACAGAGCCCTGTGGCACACCATCAGTGACATTACCAATATCTCAGAGGTAACTGTTTATATATACTTTTCTGAGTTCTTTGTCATAGCCAGTTAGTGGTCCAGTTAATAATGTAATGGTTAATTTCTTGAGTAATCATTTTCTGTATTACAGCCCAGTGTGGTAGAGTCAAATGTCTTTGAAAAATCCAAATAAATGCAACTTACAGGCATGCTTTGATCCAGGGCTTCATCTACTTTATCGTAGAAGCAAAGTAGATTTGAATATACCATAATTCCTACTGGTCATAAACCCATGCTGATCCATGTCAGTTGTTTCTTGTGCTTTTTGATGCTCTGATGTTTTATATCTTAGTA
Organism: Neoceratodus forsteri; assembly: GCA_016271365.2. Lineage (NCBI taxonomy): Eukaryota > Metazoa > Chordata > Ceratodontiformes > Ceratodontidae > Neoceratodus > Neoceratodus forsteri. The sequence goes on from CM028131.1 coordinate 453,450,297, forward strand.
TAGATTCTAGTACCTTTCCAGAAATTGAAGTAAGACTCATTGGCCAAACATTTTTGTTGTAATTTTTGTTATCCTTTTTATAGACCAGTATCACATTTCAAGTCTTCCTGCTTCTAGGAACCTCCCCACTTGTTAAAGACACTTGGAATAATATTTTTAACAGATATGCAATACTACTAGCTAATACGTTTAATATTTGTGGTGAGATGCCATCAAGTCTAAAGGAGGGGGAATTGTATTATACATGTCAGACTCCTTGAATACCTGGGAATTATCTGATATAAATAACCATGGTACAGATATAGCCCTCTTATATGTTAAGGTTCAACTCAGTAATAGTCATTATATTACAATAGGACTTGGGTATAGACCACCACATTTCAACAGTCATGAAAATGATTTGTTTGTGGATACTCTGGAACATACAGAAATTGAAGAAGACTGTATTATTATGGGGGATTTTAATGTACCACAGATTAATTGGGTTACCTACAAAGGTTATTTCACTATTGAAAAAAGGCTTTTGGACTGGTCAGTAATCACCAATATGGAGCAAATGGTTATAAAACCATCTAGGGACCATAACATGTTGGACTTAGTTTTTTTCTAATCTAGGTGAGGGTATTGGAGAGTTGTTAACTTTACAACTGTTATCAAATAGTGACCACAACACGGTTCTAATAAAAAACAACATTAAACATAAAACAAGAAATTAAGGCTGTACTCAAATGAAAGATTATTGTAAGGTTGATTATACAGCTATTAGGAAATTTTTAAATAACTGGGATTGAGATACAGAATAAAACAACTGTGATGTTCATACCACATGGGAAAAAATACAGGATAAACTTATTTTTTGTATGGCACAATGGGTACCAAACAGAAAAAAAATACAACAATAAAAGGCTACCCTTATGGTGGAATAATAACATCAAATGTCACTTAAATAAAAAAACAGAGACTGTATGAAAAATATAAAAACAAACCGTCAGCTAATAAATGGATAACCTCCAAAAAAGCCGAAAATAAAATCAAAAACTTAATAAGAAAAGCAAAAAAAAAAAAAAAAGACAGCAATAAACTTAACAGCAAATATAAAAGTTAACAAAATGAAATTTTTCAACTATATAGGTTCCATGAAGAAAAGCAACCCAACTATTGGTCCATTCTGTCCTCCAGATGGATTAATAATAGCAGAAGAAGACATAGTAACTGCTTTAAATTCATACTTTACAAAGTGTTTTTAGGGTAAGGGACATCATATCACCCATCACTATTCTTTCAAATATCTCATTCATTACTATAGATTCCAATGATATAATTGAAGCCATTTTCAAAATCAAATCTGATGGCTCAGCTGGTCCAGATGGATCCCCCCTTAGTTCATAAAAATTATAGCTAAACAGATTGTGGGCCCACTTACTTTACTATTCAACAAGTCATTAAATTTAGGAATAACTGTACCTATCTGGAACCATGCAATTGTCATTCCAAATTATAAAAATGGATCCAGGAATCAATCTCAAAATTATAGACCCATCAGTCTCACTGAGGTCTTATGTAAAATACTTGAATGAATATTAAAAAAAAACATTATTATTAAACATATAACAGAGCAAGGATACACTGACATCTTTCAACATGGGTTTGTTATGGGCAGATCTTGTTAAACCAACCTACTGAATTTTCTAGAACCAGTAAGTGAGGCACTGGATAAAAATGTAACTGTTGACATTATGTTTTTGGATTTTGCTAAGAAATTTGATTCTGTGTCACATAAAATCCTATTTGAACAAATGCTGACTCCAGAATTTAATCCTGTTATTGTACATTGGATAAAAGCATGGTTAACTAGTAGAATGCAACAAGTGTCAAATAAAGGTCACCTATCTGCCTGTGGCACTGTTATCAGTGGAGAACTTCAGTGATCTGTTCTGGGACCTGTCTTATTTAACATTCTTATATCGACAATGCTCCCTATCTCAGTTAATTGCTGGAGAGGGAAGTATGCAGATGACTGCAAATTAGGCAGTATAACAACAGATTATAATAACTCGTTATAGTTTTTTCCCATAGGGAAACTGGGTTATAATTCCAGCATTATAACCAGCTAGTTATAATGTCATTCATGCACCCGGTTTCCCTACTTCTGCACATGCACCTACCGCAAACTTTCCCTTTTCTATGCTGTCGGTCGCCATGCCTCAGTGCTACAGTGTTCCACCACAGAAGCCGTCAGTGGTAAGTTTTTTCTTTTAAAGAAAAGAACATATCTCGGCACAGCAAACCTTCATCATGGCAGTTAAAAATAAAAAAAATCAACATTGCTTTCCATTTAGGGCCAGCTACCTACCGCGCTGAAATATGGGCTTTCCAACAATCCTTGTTAAACCATTCCAGTTTAGTAGCATAGCTGTTGCATTTTTTTACATGTTTATCACATAAAGATGATATAATGGATTTTATCCCAAGCCACAGGCTCTCCACTGTTCTGTTTAAGACAGTAGTATCCCGGTTTATTTTGTTTATATCTTGCAAAATACTATCAGTGTTAGTGGTTTTGTAAAGATATATTTCCCTACAACTGCTCAATGGGATGCAGTTATGATCACTCTTCCCTAATGGCATTGCGACTGAACCGTTAGTTCTGGTTATATTTTCAGAGCTCAGAACAATGTCTAGAATGTTATCACAACTAGTGGGTGTCATAACATGTTGTGTTAAAGTTAGTTGTTTGCATAAGGTTATAAATTCCTTTCTCTAACTTGATGTTGCTGAGTTAGATGACCAGCAGATGCCCCCATGATTTAGATCACCCCAAAAATAAAATGTCTCCAAGGTTACAAGCATTTTATATTTCTGTATTTATTGTTTCATTCATTTGTTTAGAGGCATTTGGTGACCAGTAACATAGGCTAATGATTTTATTTTTTATAGATTTTTAACAGGTTTTAGCCATATAATTTCTGTTTTTTTATTATGTTTTTTCATTTTGCTTGAAATGTTTATAACAAGAGATTTTGTCTGAGACATATAACGCTATTCCCCCACTCTTTTTTTGATTGTGATCAAGCCTATAAAACTGATATCCCCTTAACTCTTTTTCCCCAGGAGTCTTCTTGTGACCACCAAGTTTCAGTGATGAAAGCAACATATTTTTTTCTATTGCTAATCTAGCCTCAAATTCCTCCATTTTGTTGTTTAAGCTTCTTGCATTGTACACAATGCAGTGTATATTAGTCATGTAGTTGTTTGAATGATTGTATTGGTGGATGCTTGGACTATGTATGTCCGTGTCCCCCATCCAAGTCTGTTTAAAAGATACTTTGGTCATTTTTCACAGAATACCTTCACAAGTACATTAGCTCCTGTATGATTTAAATAGAGCCCATCTCTGGTATATAGTTGATTTTTGCCAGAAAAAGAATCCCATGTCTTTGGAAACCCAAACCATTCATCTTGCACCTATTTTGCATTGTAATATTAATGCACTCAATAGTTTTATTTTTTTGAGGGTTCACGCTAAGAACAGAGAGTATTTCAGATATCAGTGGTATACCTCCACTCCGAAGATTACCCCTGGCAATGTCCATTATTTCTTATCATATGACTTTTCATGATCATGGCCTATGTTATTTATACTGACATGGACTGCTACTAATGGGTTGACACTGCTATTAGTAATTTTGGTAGATGGGTTTGAATGTCACTAGTCTTTGCACCAGGTAAGCAGGTCACCATTCTATTCATTGTATTATTCCTACATATAATTGTATTACACTGTCTAATTATAGAGTCACCAACCACAATAACATTGCATTTCATGTGATACAGTATTTTCACTGAGCATGTCATTTGGAGGTAGGGATTCATCATGCAAGGCTGCAAATCTATTTATGAGTGGGATTTCATCACTTTCCATCAGGACTTATCTGTACTTTCTGTTTTTCTTCTTGTAACTTGATACTGTACCATTCATTCTGACCTGTGTCATCCAGATCCTGTTCATTTTGTCTCTATTTTCTACATGATTTTCAGTGTCAGATTTACTCCCTTCTTTTCTACTTCTTTTTTTTTTCTTCTCAGGGTATTGTTTATTGTCTCTATTAATATTTTATTTTCATTTACTAAGGTATTAAAACGCTCCATTGTGTTTATTGCAGTGGTATTGGCAAGTGCTTGTTTGGTAGTATTCATTTAACCTGTTAATTCCTGATTGTCTATATACTTGTTCTATAGGTACAGTTAGAGGTCCACATGTGAGATTTTTTCCAGTATACATTAGACAGGACACACAACATATAATAGACCCTTCTCTGTATAGTAATCTGAGAATAACACCAGTGGGATCCATATTAGTGTTTGGGTATGTAGTTAAGAATGTTACCTGGGGATGATGCAGGGTTTGGCCTCCTTCCCAACTTTCCAACTGTGCTTGTGGATGCTCACTGGTTGTCTGTTGCTGAGCTGGTGAGAGCAGAATTGACATTGGCAGTGACTTCTGGTTTTATGGATGCACAGAATTCTTATTTTCTGAGTTTCAGCAGTCAAATAAACTTCCTGAGGGTGTTTTGCTAATATGTTGATAGAGCAGGGGTTTGTACCACATATTTGCTCTTTTGGTAGATTTTGCTCTAGATAACACTTGAGTCAAATAGGAATAGGCTGGTCCTCCTGTTTCCCACAGTGCAACGTGCCCAACATCTTTGTGAGTGAGATAAATAAAGAGAGACAGAAGAGATTGTTTTTGGTATTTTCTTCTTATCAATACACACACTAAACACAGCAGATTAAAATTGTCTCAATAAAAACTATTTTCCTCACACAATTGTACAGATTGGCTTCTGCACTCACAGTCACCCTTGCTGTACCTCAAATGCTTACTAGGTATCTGTTTGTAAAGCCAGTAAGAGTGGAAGTGATGTGATTAGTGACTTCTCATTCAAATTTGCATAAAATACATATTTCCTGAGTCTCAGCAGTCAAATAAACTCTCTAAGTGTGTTTTCCTAATATGCTGGTAGATCAGGGCTTTTTACCACCTATGTTTGTCTTTTTTAGTACAGTTTGCCTGAGATACTACGTGAGTCAATGGGGGAGGCCAGACCTCCTCTTTCCTCAATGCAAAGTGCCCAACATCTTAGAGGGAGTGAGGAAAAGAGGCAGAGGAGAGATTCTTGTTTGTATGTCCTTGTCATTGCTAAGACACAAACTACACACAGCAGGGTAAAATTGGCTCAGTAAAAAAACAAATACCTATTTCCCACACACAACTCAGCAGATTGAGAGTATGCATTCACAGTCACCTCTCCTGGCACCTCAGACACTTGCTGGGCAATTGTTTTTAAAGCTGGTAAGACTGGAAGTAATGAAAGCTGTGACTTTAGTTTTGCATTTGTTTCTGAGTTTCAGCAGTCAGAAAGCTCCCTGAGTTGTTTTGCTAATATGCTGGTAGAATAGAATTTTTTACCACCTATTTGTGGCTCTATTGGTACACTTTCCCTGAGATAGTCCTCTTGCTTCCTGCAATGCAGTCTGCCCACAATCTTAGAGAGAGTGAAGTAGAGAGAGAGAGAGAGAGAGAGAGAGAGAGAGAGAGAGATAGATTGTTTTTGTATTTTATTCGTGTTGTTATTACACACCTACACAGAGCAGGTGAAGTTTGGCTCAGTAAAAAACTATTCCCACATGCAGCTTTGCATATTAAGAGTCTGCACTCACTGTTACCCTTCCTAGCAGTCCTGCTGCTTTCTTCATAATGGATCTGTTCCTTCCACTCTGAGAATCAACAAGTGAGACAGGATACCTAGGGTTATCAAAATAGGTTCTATTACAGGAGTACAGTAGCAAGTCAGTGGTCTTGTATGGCTTTGGACAAAGCACGGAGAGGCTGCTCAGTGTAAAACTTTAATGCTCACAATGTGACAGTAATAGTATGGAGAAAGAGGAGCTGGGCACAGATATTACCTGAGGAAACAGATCAACATCAGTCACAATGATAAAATAAAAAAAATATATTGTATTTGGTACAAAACATTAAATGTGCAGCAAATGAGCAGTACCACACCAATCCACCTGTATGGCATTGCCTACAAGGTTAGCTTAGTCAAAATCATGTGGGAGTAATAATGTTCTAGTCTGTGGTACTGGCTCTCCATGGTGCCATCTAATTTTGGTGCTGATTTGCCTCACAATCAGATAAAATGCTGTGTAGAACATGGGTTCTATGGGACTCTAGTGCTGACCATCCTCACAGGCATATGGAATGTGGAGTAGAGCTGTTGCATAGTTTTAATTCATTGGTGAAGTTCCAGCAAAGTGGTGAAATTCACATTCTCAAATCACTTTGCAAAGTTCCCACGGTACCCAAACATCCAGATTTCAAAGCATTTTACTGTCAAAGTGGTATTTTTTCTAATGTAGTCATTGTGAAATGGTTATTTTACTTGCAAACTGCATAGCTTTGCTTAGAAAAGTGCCATTATGTCTGCTGAAAACAGTGATGTCAGATCTTCACAGTTTGCAAAGAGGCAAGCTTCACAGATTAATAAAAAAAGTTTCTAATTTTGGCTGATTTTGGTACATACTGGCTTCATGGTCTACTCTGGAATATCCACAACCATACACTTAAGTTCCCCCACAATATCCATCAGCTATTCAAGCTGTTGCAGGCAGTGAGGGTAATGTGTAATGACTGAAGTATTCATGTTCTCCTTCCATCTTGGCTAATGTGGATAAATGGAAGAGCCACAGTGTGGCTCATAGAACCTCTGTTGCCTCTTATTTGCTTGATCTCCCATGGACTTCACAGGAAAGCTGATATGTGGCCCAATTAATCACAACTGGTTATCTTATCTCTCCTATATCCTGCCCACACTAGATGGGACAGAAAAGCAACAGTAAAGAAAAACAAAAGGAGTATTTGTTCTTTTTTGTTTACTATCCCTGTTCTGGCTCACCCCCCTCTCACTGACCACCCATCACCATCATCTGGCTTCTACTGGACAGCCCTTTTTAATACTTAGATGGCTTTCCTCCCATGGTAGGGTGGCAGGGAGTCCTTCTAGACCTACAAGATGCAGATCTAGTTCAGGCAGTGCCTGGACTGGTGGTGCAGGGCCTGCGAGGGGTCAGTGGTTGTCCAGCCAACTCCAATGTTTCATCGTTCCGTCCCTGCCCCAAGGAGTGGCATGTAATGACATTATAGTCAATGTCCTGATTGTTTCCCCATGCAGTGCACTTGATGTCTGCCTCTCCTCCACCCCAACTGTGGCTTTTATTTTCTAACCCTAGCTACTGCTGGAGTCAGGCATAGGCTGAGTGCCATGTCACCCCAACCACAGAATAGAAGAGCATGCTTGTACTTACTCTCCCCCTGGACAACCCTCTGATGTTCCTAGTTCACTTCTGAGCTTGAGTCATTTGCTGTATAAATTTTGGAATAAAACCTATTTGAATTCAGAAAATGTCTCTGTCAAGTTGATGAATGCTGAGCATTACTAAACATGTCTATAAAAAAATAGCCTGGTACAAGTAAGTTTATTGATTGACTTTGCAAGTCATTACAACATAATTAAAAATGATGAAAAGGAGAAGTGCTCACCATAAACAATAATTATCAGAAGTACATTCAAGGCAAGACAAGGCAAATTTTATTTTTCAGGCACCCAATCCCAGAGGCTATGGGTGCCATATAATCAACATCAGAACAATTAAAACGCAATAAATAAGATATCAACATCCTAATAGGTATTTAAAATCAAAACAGTAAAATAAGGTTCTAAATTGTCAGCAGAAATTTTTTTAAAGTGACATGCAATTATCTGAGATATTATCTAAAAGATGGTGTCTGGGAATGCCTGGCTGAATAAAAAAGTCTTGAGGTGGGCTTCGAATACCTCAACTGAAGTAGCCTCCCTTATTGATAGAGGAATTGAATTCAATGGGAAAAGGACCAGTGAAACTGAAAGCTCTGTTGCCAGCAGTTTTTAACTTCATCCTGGGAATCGCAAGGAGGCCCCTAGAGGAGGAGTGGAGGGAGCTAATCGGGGCAGCAGGTGTTAGAAGGTACAACAGGTAGCCAGGGCCTAGTCCATGTAGGGCCTTTAAAGTGAGCAAACCCACCTTAAAGAGAACCCTCCATTGAACAGGCAGCCAGTGCAATTCTCGCAGCACTGGGCTGACGTGACAGAATTTAGACTGTCCCATCAACAGCCTAGCAGCTGCATTCTGCACTAGCTGTAATCGATGGATGGTACCTCCAGAGACCTCGAGGTAAAACACATTACAGTAGTCAAGCCTAGATGTCACAAATGCATTTACCAAGGTGTGGAGGTCCAGGAGCAGAACCAGATGTTAGATCCTAGTGATATTCCTTGGATGGAAAAAGCTGGACCAGGCACCCGGATGACACCTGAGACTCAAATGTCAATCTGCTGTCAAGAAAAAAACCAAGGTCGTGCACCGTGGATGAGGCCTTCAATGGCACAGATCCCAGAAACAATCCAATCTCTGCACCAGAGGCCATCCTATCACGCCTTCTGTTTGACTCCACCACCAGTACCTCTGTCTTATTGGGGTTCAGTGGTAACCAGCTGGAGGCCATCCAGTCATTAATCTCAGCCAGGTAGTTGTTAAGTGTGTCCACCACATCGGATGTCCCAGGGGGCAAAGTATTGATACAGTTGGGTGTCATCAGCATAATAATGAAACTCCAGACTCTACTTCCTAATGATCCTGACCAGGAGCATATATACATGGCAAACAAGATTGACGACAAGACCAAACCCTGAGGTATTCTACAAGACAGAAGGCTAGGGGAGGAGAAGAAATTCCCCATCACAACCCTTTGCCTCCTGTTTGTGAGATAGGACTCAAACCAGTGAATGACAGTGCTGGAGAGTCCACAAAATTCCCTCAGGTGGTTGAGTAACACACAATGGTCCACCATGTTGAAAGCTGAGGAGATATCGAGGAGAATGAGAATTGTCCCTTCACCTCAATGTCTTGCCCTGAGGAGATCATTGTGCACCCTAACTAATGCAGTTTCTGTACAGTGTCTGGCATGAAACCCAGACTGGAGCAGCTCAATATCAAAGGTCATGAGGTGTTCTCCCAGCTGCTGCACCACAATCTTCTCTACAACCTTTCCCAAAAATGAAAGGTTGGAGACAGGACGGTAATTCGCCTTGACGTCAAGGTCTAAGGATGATTTTTTTCAGAAGGGGTCTCACCAGTGCCTCCTTCAAGGAATCTGGGAAGACCTCCTCCAACAAAGAACACCAGACAAACAAGGCAAACACCGGGCCTACAGTGTCAACACATCCCATTAAGAAGCGAGTTGACACTGGGTCCAGTTCGCAATATGTGTGCTTCTGCCTCGAGAAAACTTCAATGACCTCAGCCCCCTTCACTGGTTTAAACTCCCCCCAACCAGGTGGAGTACTCCTTGGACAATCCAAGCAATGACTATCAGCCACACTGTGGCTCACTGGCAGAATTCCCTGCCTGATGGCGGACACTCTGTTTGAGAAGAACCAAGCAAACTCATTGCATAAAGCATCAGAAATTGCCTTTTTTGGCTGTAGACAAGCTGGATGTAATAACCTATCCACAGTCTGAAAAAGCATAGCTGGTCGGCTCTTCCTGGCAGCAATCTCCCTGAACAGAAACACTGCCTTCTTATGGTTGATTTCCCCCAGTACACAACATAGTGTGCAAACAGGGCCAGTCTGTCCACCTCCAGTCCAGACCTTCACCAGCAGTGCTCCAACCTCCAACCCTTGATCTTCATCACCTTGAGCTCCCCATCAAACCACGGGGACCTCAAGTGAGAAGATCTGGGTCATACACGGACCAGTTCAAGGAAGTTGAGTGCCCCAGCCATCACCTCATTATAGGTGGTGATTGCTTCACCCCCAGCCCCTATGCATGCACTGATTACACTAGATAGGTCAACTGCTGCCAGAAAACCCTCCAGGGTCAGCCCCCTTAAAAGGCAGTAGCTTACCATCTCTGCAAGGGGAGATCTCGGGGAGGGGTTGCCCTGAGCAAGAACTCCACCGTGCAATGATCAGACCAAATAACCCGATCAATATTAAGATCATCAACCTCTAGCCCCAGCGAGAAGACCAAGTCCAACATGTGACAACCCTGGTGTGTCATGGTTGAAACCTCTTGTGACAGGCCCAGAGATACCATCATCTGGAGGAAGTGATAACCCAGTCTAGATGATTCATCATCAGTCTAGACATTGAAGTCCCCAGTACTAAACATCTGGGGGCCTCCAGTGTTTCACCGACGATGAAATTGGCTACTTCCTGCAGGAATTCTCCTGCCACTTGGGGGCAGAAAATCAGGAGAATCCTGCAACCTGTGTCCAGACCACCACAGATGGCCACACATTCAAATTAACTTGGTGTTCTCACTGAGTGCACGGTGAAGCCCAGCTCAAATCTAAAACAGATGGAGACACCCCCATCCCTGCATTCCACTCTGGGGCAGTGCACAAAAGAGGGGGGACAGCATCCTCTAAAACTGGGCCAGCATCATCCTCTATCCAGGTCTCTGTAATGCACACCATATTGACTGACGAAACCAGATCTGCAATAATTGCAGTATTGTTTCTGATCAACCTGGTATTGCACAGCACTGACCTCAGGGGATTGGTGGAGAGTGCAGCACCTCTGGTTGCCAGACCACTTGGTCTCATGGGAACTCTGGGGATGGGAACCAAAATGTCTGGCCTCTCTTTAGGTCCTATCATCATCCAAGGTGCCTTCTGCACCTCACCACCTCTATCCTACCCCTTTCCGATGTGCACAAGGCACCCCACCAGCTCTGACCAGTGCGGCCCTTCCTAATCCCTACCTTCTGACGGTGACAACCTGTGTTGTTTGAGACTGGAAGATTGATGAAGGGCCACAAGTCATGGAGTTGGGATGCCCCATGCACAATTCTTGCCTGCTCCCACTCCCCGGACACCCCCAGACACATGCCAGCCAACTTAGGCCCTCAACCAACATAAAACTTATTAAATACATAAATAACCCACACACATATCACTCATACACTAATACAGTTGAACCCAAAACACACACACTGTATACAAACCATTAAACAACCCCCCCACCTGATCAACCTCACCAATAAAGAAATTACAATAAAGTACAATAAAATTATGACATGTGGAAATCACAGGTGATAAGTGTGCTGCAGCAGTTCAGATAACTGGGACAAGGATACAAAATATCCAGAAACAGAGGGAAGCTGACTGCCCAGTCTGAAGATAAAAAATAACAGGCTCATAGCAACTTCTATGCAAAAAGGGGGAGCAAGGCACTCTGACCACCAAAGTTCCCAGGTCTTCAAATAAATTGCACAACAAATAGTAAAGAATGCTGTTACACTGGGCCCTCTCAAAAACTAAAGCTCACTCTCTTCTCACCACAGCAGCTTCAATTGTCAACTGTTGCAAAAGTCACTCACCCCACAAGTAGGAAAGTCACTACTGGGCGAATGAAAACAGAACACTCTCCACGATCCTCTCTCCTGACTGGGCTCTTCACTTTTCCCAACTCATCCCACAAAGCAAGCCATCCAAAAGCAGAACAAACAGTTCACAGTTTGCCAGAAACAATCCCTCACTTGAAATCCCCAACCAAGAAGAAACACTGTGGGGGGGCATCTCACTCAGGGCCCAGGATCCGCAACACCAGCTCCTTATAAGCAGCAGAAAACAGATGGGGTTCTCCCAGGAGGCAGTGGAGCTCTCACCTCCTGCCTCACCAGTTACCTCCACCATCAACCACTGCCCAACACAGCAGATCCCCTAAGCCTATGAGGCATCGACCGGCAGCAGTAAGCAGTTCCACTGATTGCAGGGAATGTCCACTAAGAATCCTGCATGCCAGTCCACAGCAATCCACCATTGCTGATGCTCCAGCCTCCAAACAGCATCTGATAACACTGACTCCTCTTCTCCTGCCGTACAGTGAGTAACCAGGACTTCTATTCACTCCACAGGGGCAGCACAGCTGCCAACTGTAACATGGGACTGCAGCACACTTTCCACTCGCACTTCCCCTAACTAAAAATTAAAACCTCAACACCTAGTCTACCTCACTGTATGTGCTCTGCCTAACGCTAATTACCCCACTCTAAATTTTAACTAGAATCCCCAGTGAGGCCAAATACAACGCCTCTACCCCAAGTTAGCTATTATCAGCTAAAAACACAATTTCAAATGCTACCAAACATCATTTTCCTTCCAATTTTCAACTTGGGCATTTAGAGCCCAAGCAGATGGCAGCCCAGCGTGGCCACCATCTTTGGATAGACCACAGACATAAGTATACATTAAATAAATTAACAATAATAGTACATTATCTCATGCTGGTACAAACATACTGTGCAACCATTATGTGGAAGAAGTTTGGAAGTACCTTATTTTACAAGCTTTCTGTTTCATATTAAATAGATACTACATGGAATATTTTTACCTTTTGCTACCATGGGCTTATGTCTGAATGGGATTTTTGGGTATAGACCTCAGGATATGCCAGTTATATTCCTTAACCAGGATAGAAACTTGACAATCCAGGGTTCAGGCCTGGCTACCTACAGATGTGACAGCCAGGATGTAATGCAGAAATGCCTGCAGAATATCACAGAATGCTGCAGTTTACTGCAGAGACCATTGTAAGTTCATGACAATCAAGCCCTTTTGTCATTTTGTGACATATCATTACTATAAGTTATCGCGCTTCATCGTGGCTGACTCCACTGTACATCTCCTGTTACTGTATTCAGCCAGTGATCTTGTATCTAGGGCATCAGAAAATGATGACTTTAAAGAGTGTATTCCTGATATTTACCCTTACAGCTTGACTCCCAACTGTCTATCTATGATAAAAACAACCTTGATTAGGAATTCTTTTGTTCCTTAGTAGTTTCAGAATTACTGCCCCTTTTTTGTTTATTTTTTTAAGGTCTTTTGCTTACTTATTTTTCTTATATTCAATCCCTTTCAAGAATGCAGTCAAATCTAGAGCTAAAAACTCCAAGGTAAAGTTCATTGAATCCTCTTCATTATTTCTGTCAGTGCCTCTTCTACTAGTCGATTCAAAGTACTAAAATATGAGACTAGCCATTCTGTCCTGCTGTCTTGACATTTTGGGCAACATGAAACACAATTTATAAACTCTTCTTTTCCTCCTTGATTACAATCACATTCAGTGTCCACATCCTGCTTATGCCTTAACCTTTGATCATATATTGCCTGTAATATTTTGAACCAGAAAAAATTTAACCTGTATTTTGTAAAAATCCTTCTGTCTTTCTTATCCAGTAACAATAACAAGTAAAGTTCCAGTCTGCGTTCACTCTTCTTTTTAACATACATAGTAACGGTACATATATTTAAAGTTTTTATTCTCTCCGTGTCTTTTTGTTTTGACAATTCCCATAACTTCACTTTCAGTAATTTAATGCAGACTTCATCAGTTACTGCTTTCTTTAACCAATCATCCCAGAGGTTTTCAGTCCTAGTTCCTTTAGCATCTCTTTTTTTTGGTTGCTAACCAGTTTGACTCTGAATCTGCACAAAGCAAGAGAGTGTTGTATTCATTTAAGAATTGTTTGTCCAGCCTTTCCTCATCATGATACATGGCTTTTATTCAATAAGATAATGTTGTAAATTGGCAATCATATCTAGTCTTATTCTACCTAGTTCTACCCTTACTGTCTCTGTGAGGATGGTCTTTAGTGGTTGCAAAGGCACAGTGTACAATATTGTAAATGGTTGTTCTATAGCCATGTTTACAGGCCACTTTTACTGCTGCTGCTGTGCTGCATGTAGTGTTGTGCGAAACTGGAAAATTTCACCAGCTGAAATATTTTGTGGAATTTGTGCATTTCGCAAAATATTTTACCAGGCGAAATGTGAAATTTTGCCCATTGGGTGGGCGTAATTTTCTCCCAAGAACCAACAAAATTTCCTATTTGCCACATTTCTTCATTTCCCATGGGCAAGATTTCTTAATTTCTTAATGTTGCCACTGGTCCCCAATCTTCCAATTAAAAACAATCCCCTCCAATGTCCCTGGTGTCTAGTGGTCCCCCCCAGTCAATCACCGGCTGAATTCAAATCAAGATAGAACTCTCCTGCTCCCCAGTCACCCTTAGCCCGAGCCCCAATCTTTGTAAAAGAAAAACAACAATCCCTTCCATGTCCCTGGTGTCTAGTGGCCCCCCTGGCTGATCACCGGCTGAATTCAAATCAAGATAGAACCTTCCCTCCTCACCCAGTCAACCTGAGCTCCAGCCCCATATCTTTGTAAAAAAAAATTCCCTCCCCAGTCCCAGGTGTCTAGCGGACTCCCCCCACCCCCAACCTGTCTTAAATCAGAGCCCAACCCACTCCCCCATGCCCCGATTGGGCCACTGGCACAGCCCTTCACTCACCTCCACAGCTGGCAGCCCATCTGAGTGCTTAATGAATGAGTGTGTGCTTGTACAAGCATGTGCACATTCACCGACAGATTCTGACAGCCAGCACTCTCACTACTACTGGTAGTGTAATGAGAGCACTGGCTGTACGAATCTGTCAATTAATGAGCACATGGTTGTACAAGCACACACTCATTCACTGAGTGCTTAGATGGGCTGACAGCCATAGAGATGAGTGGAGGGATGTGCTGGTGGCCTGATTGGGGTACAGGGGGGAGTGGGGTGGGCTCTCCTCTGACTTAAGACAGGGTTGGGGGGGTCTAGACACCAGGGTCAGTGGATTTTTTTTGTATCAAAGATATGGGGCGTAGACTCAGGGTGACTGGGGGAGAAGGGATGGTTCTACCTTGATTTGAATTCAGCCGGTGATCGGCCGGGGGGCTACTAGATATGAGCGACATGGGATGTTTTTTTTTTTTTACAAAGATTGGGAGCCAGGGCTCAGGGTGACTTGGGGAGGGTTCTTGATTTGAATTCAGCCTGTGATCAGCCAGGGGATCAACCACTAGACACCAGAGACTCGGAGAGGCACAGAATGCTGGCATATGCAGATGCAGGTGAAATTTCACAATTTTGTGAAATATTTTGCATGGTGAAATTTCCAATTTTGCAGCAATTTTGCTGGCAAAATAAAATTTTGCAACATCTCTAGGTGCATGGTAGTGTTACACTGACCTCCAGAGGTTACATGGCCCCTCTCTGCACCAATGTAAGACATGCTGAAGAGATCTCATGAGTTGGGGGTCCAGTTGGCCACCCAATGATGTCTTCCCATTGCCATGCCTTCCCTTCTAAACAAGAAGTGCTGATGATGAGCTTTGTTTGCAGTCACACAATGCTTCTGTTTAGCTGAGAGCAGCACAAGAGCAATATGATCAATAGCCCAACCTCCAATGGGTTTCCAAACTTTTTTTAAGTCATGATCACTTTCTCTACCATGCTAGCACTCCATGCTGCCACCTCCTTACAACAGATAATGGAATTGTGGAATGCAGGGGAAGATACTGGGAGCATCCTTCCTACACCTGAGTGAGCAGTGCAGGCCTGTCTACCTGGCTGCTTACACTGCTCATTCTGGAATGCTTCCTCAAACTTTTAGTGGCTCCAGAAGAGATTCACCGAATGACTTACTACAATCAGATAAGTGTCCATATGACCATTTTTGCACTGCAGCAACCAGAACAATTATGTTGCCGTGGTGCAAATGTGATTATGTAAATGAGTCCTGTATTTCTGCTACATCCTTCTCTTCAGATTTCCAACATATATAGAGCAACACTATTTAATTTTGCTTTGGCAGCTTTTAATGCTGATAGAAAACACTGGCCTCTATACTGTATTTGCTGCTAAACCTTATAGGGTCTGAGTCAGTCTTGCAATAGTATTTGTTTTTTCTTGGATTCACCACTTGCAGTTAGCACTAAAGCGACACACTAAGTAACAGAATGTTTTGAGTTCTTCAAGGTTATTACTATCTTGTGACTAGCTGCTCTTATATTTCTTCTTTCATAGAAATGTATCCTGCATTTACTCTTAATGATTTTCAAGGCTGATTCTTTACAGTAGTTTTTTTTTAAAAGTCTTAATTTCCTTTGCAGGCCAATAGTGGTTATTGAAATTATAATGAGATCATCAGTGTATCTTAATGCTGGGTCTCACAACCCTCCAGTATTTGGGGACTGACCCATTTTATTCTCTTGATTAAGTGGGAGGTTATCAATGTAAACATCCTTGTTTGACACCAACATTAGTATGAAAGGGATCTCTGTCATTATGTTTTAAGTAAAATCTGACCACTGACCATGTGGATGAGTAAAGATTCTGTATTATTTGCAGTCATGTTTAATCCATATTAAGCATTTTTATCTTTTCTATAATTAAATTAAATTAAAAGCTCCCTTGAAATCTATGGAAGCAAGATAAAGACTAATTTTGCTTCTTATATAATATTTTTCTGTAAAGTGGCAAAGAGAAAAACACTGGTCGACAATTGAGTTGACTTTCATCAAACCTGCCTGGTAGTGGTTAATTATTTGTTTTTCTTGTACCCATACATATAGTTTATTCAGTAGTACCTTGTAAAGATTTTAGCAATACAGTCAATCAGACTGATTAGACTTAATTTATGGCAAGTGGGATGACCTTCTTTCAAAATTTGTACTGTTACATCTCCCACCCAGGATACTGGGATCCTGTTACAAGTAATACATTTAAATAACTAATAGGTTGCTCCAGTACATTTTTCATATCTATATAAGTATAGGGACACTTTTTCTAGGCCTGGAGCTATATTTTCCTTCATATTCTTAAAAGCCACTGCCACCTCTTCTAGTGCGATAGAAGAGGACATTTCCTTGCCAAGTTGCCCATCCTACAGTATATGGCAATGACTGTCTCCTGTTCTTCTTTACTATATTAAAGAACTTTGTAATACTTATTCAACTATGAGGAGCAATATGTGCCTTAAAATTATCAAAAAAAAATATGTACCCTTGGAGACCAATAACCAAAATTGTTTTGTTTTGCCCTCATGAATAAAATCTTTTATATTTCTACCCAGAGTTTAATCTGGTTTTGTCTCCTATCCTTCTCTAAAACACAGATGTATAACTTCCTTGCCTTTTTGAGAAATGTAATGTTAATTTTTGCTGAATGTATTTTAGTGTGACTCACAAGTGCTACTATATCCACCTTGTATATATATATTTTTTTTGCATAACTTATTTAACCATCTGCTATTGAATCTTACAGTAGTATTTTTATACAGAAATGGAAGAAAAATCTCAAAACCTTTCTGGAACTGTTCATATACTGTAGCTCACCCACTTCATTAATATGCATAATACTCAGTACCCTATTTTGGGTCTTTTCCTCATAAATTGCCTTCCCTAGTGTTTCATAGATCTTTTTCTTGAAATACATTTTTTTCATTTCTAATCTGTACAGTAGGGTACCTGCACTCAGTGTTATCTGGTTGCTTGATATCCTAATTCATAAACTTTCTTAAATAAAAAAGTACAGTGGCATCCCTCAGAACGAAACCCACTTTTAAAGCACTCTGCAGTATGCTGCAGCAAACCTACTGAATAAAGCAATGTAATTTCAATGGCAATTAGTCCCTTTTGTCATGTAGGAAACTGGCATTCACTTCATCCTGCAGTGTCACATTTTCCTGAATGACAAAAAGGTCTAATTGCCATTGAAATTATCTTGCTTTATTCAGTAGGTGTGCTGCAACATTCTGCAGCATGATGCAAAATGCTGCAGAATTGGGTTTCATCCTGGGGGATGCCACTGTAAATGGTCGATTTCTGATCCTCCAGTGCTCTCAATGCTTGAAAATTAAAAATGTGCTATTGAAAGCAAATGAAATAATCTATAGTACTCAGTCTGCTACTGGAGATAAAGATATACAAGACAGGAATGCCTCTTTTTCATGCACCATTTAGCACACACAGACTTGTCTTTTTTAACAGTTTCATACGTTTTCATCCATTTGTGTTTACAATTTTATTGACAATTTTTTTTGTTTAGGTAACATTACATTTAAAGGGCCTATAAAATTATCACACCACCCATGTGGGCATTAAAGTGGTCCATTAAGAGAATGCCAGAGTCTGACAAGGCAGTAATTGCTGATCAAATTTTATCATTAATAGCATCAAAAATGGCACCATGGTAGTAATATGTATTGGTGGGGGGAAGCAGTTACCTAACAACATTATATTTCTATCCCAGTCAGACTGAAGAAAATAAGATTTTCTGAGACTGCCATTTTTTTTTTGGGTTATGAGATTTTTTAGAAATTCTAATAAGGGTCACCAGCCCACTAGTTGGTCTCCCCTGTCTATGAATTTTGATTGTCTTGCTTGATATACATTCATACCCTTCCAGGCATATATCACTAGTTAATCATGTTTCTTGTAACAAGATTATCATATGTTTTGTACTCCTCATAGCCACAGAGTTTATTGAAGCCAGCTATATTTTAGGAGAGGACAATACCTTCAACAGACTCTTTACTATACAATCCAGTTTCCTCCTTTATAGCAATGCCTGTATTTTTTTTTCTTCTCCCTTGTGTCATCATTATTGTCAGTTACCACATAAACCTGACAAGAGCTTTTACTTATTTCTCAACTGTATGCCCTCCCCAGTTCTTGCCAGAGTTTCTGTTATAGATTATAATGACTTTGTTTTATGGGATGTAAATCTTGGATTATTTATATCAAAAACAACTTCTGAGAGGCATGGCTTGGATGCCGATGAAGATGGCTGCTTAGACCGATGACTCTATCTCCAGCTTGTTGAATCCATGCTAATGTACGGGCATCCAGGGATTTCTACCCCCCCAATGGTGATCGAATGGAATCGTAGACTCCCCTCTCAGTGCGACATGGGTTTTATTGCACCTTTCTGTCCGATAAATTGTATTACCATGCCAGCTAATGCACAACCTGCCCCTATCTCGAACAGGCCCTGTAGCACCGATCTCGCATAGCGGGCACAACACTCCCCTTTGCATCAGACTTATAGATGCATCTGGTACTGTGAATGACCGCCTGTAGCCAAGGGTCATCCTGGAGAGCAAACCTTAACCCCAATACCACACAAGAACTTCAAGAAGTCCAGCAACTCAAGAATGGCCTCGCATAATCAGGCAGCACAAAGTCCAGGGACACCTACTAAAGAAGTCAGTCCCCTGGACCTCAGCACCTCACTACAGCACATTACTTCAATGCTATAAACTTTATTAGTGAGGGTTGACTCTATCTCAGAAATGTTATCTGGGACCGTAGCTGAGGTACGAGTGCTCAGCGATAAGCTAAATGTTGCAGAGCAACGTACAGACAATTTAGAAGCTGGCCATGCAAAAATTCTTTGACAGATACAGGAGCACAAGGAAAAACTAGCAGTGCTCTGGAAAAGAGCAGAAGACCAAGAAAATAGGGGGAAGTGCAACAATATCAGGATCCTTGGTATTCTTGAGGGTGCCAAAGGCAAAAACCCCGAATGATTCCTGAATGAAGAGATCCCCAAAATACTAGGGGATAGGTGGCATGGACTTATTGAAGTGGAGAGAGCTCATCGTGTTCCCAGCAGTCCTTATCCTCAGCAGTCCACACCCAGGCCCATTATAGCATACCTTCTACGCTACTCTACCAAAGAGAGAATCCTGAGAGTGGCTCATGACATAGGAGACTTGACATGGCGGGGGTCTAGAATCTCATTGTTCAGAGATTTTACTGCCAAGACAGCTGCTCGATGAAAAGCCTTTTTGCCCATTAAGAAAATGCTGGCAGAATGTGATTTCAGATATGGGTTTAGGAACCTAATCTACCTCTATGTATCTAAAGCAGGCCATGACATAGTAGCAGAGAGCCCTCAAGAGATCATAGAATGGGTCTTCAGGCATTGGCCGCACTTGTTGTTGTACACTACAACTCCCAGGAAGCTTTGGGCCCCAGGACCACAAATAAGGGAAAGAAGGAACCTCTTTCTCAGAGAGGGCTGCAGGGAGGCACTTAATTTCAGCAGGATGGCGCAGCATCCTAATACTCCCCCCAGGTCTCTATCATATGCAGTACGGGCTGGAGCAGATAATAATGTGGCAAGTGGGCAGCCAGTAATGCATCCTCCCCCTCCACTACTGAGGCACGGAGTACTTCAGATGTCCCGAATATGCCAGCGCTCGGTAAGTGAGCAGGGATCTCCAACCAAGAGCCCAGGAAAAGCCCCACCGGTGAAGCAGACCAAAGATGAGTTTTCAGAGACTTGCTAACAAGCAGAACAGGACATTCCTGATGAGCTACTTATGGAGGTAGTGGAGACTGCAACCTGGGTGTATTCTGTAAGTGACATAGCAGATGGTCAGGACCTTTCTCAACTCCCAGTGAAACCTGGACTGTTAACTTTCACAGTGGCTTTATCCCAAGACATTTCTGGTGTACTGAAATTGCTTGGGACTGAAGGGCAAACACTGAAGGACTTATTATAATAAGTCTGTTTGCTGTCTTATTTTTTTATATTGATATGGGTACTAAGGGCAGCAGGGAACGATTCCTGGTAGAGGAAGCCTTGGAACCCCCCCCATGGTGTCAGATGGGCTTGGGATTGTAAAAGTTGAGACCCTAAGGCCTCCCCGCTGGGCAGTTAATCCCCCATTTTATAGCCTGATCCTCCCTCAACTTTTTGGTGTGCCTAGATCTTAGCCGGCACTATGGGTTGGATGTGGGCATCATAGGAATGCAGTTTTCTGCCCTGCCCCTATGCTAACAGATGACTTCTAGATTATATCGGCACAATTGGCAATAGCCATAGCCTGAGGTGTTATGATATTAGAATCTCTTCCCTCTCCCCTTAAACCCCACTATTTTTCCCAGGAGATCTATATTAGGTTGTATAGCTGGGGATGGAGTAGCATGTTGTGTGTTAGGCTCATCTCCATTTTTCCCCGTGCCGGTGAAGAGTCAACGTGGCTGAGTGCACCTCCTCAATTGTGCGGGGGATCGCACCTCGAGCATACATGAACTCACCTTTAGATTAAAACTTGTGTACTTAATTATAGTCTGTTTACTACCACTGTTTAAAGATTGTAATAAAACGTATACCCTTAGGGGTGCAGAAACTGTTTTTTGATTATTGTGCTTTAACCTGTTTGTTCTATTTCTACACCAGGCTAGCACAGTTATACCCAGTTCTTGGACAACCTCTTTTCTCTCCCCACACAACTGCTTTTCTCTCTCCTGAACCTGATAAATTACCTTCTCCTGATTTTCTGTCTTTTTTGGATACTGGTGGTGAGTACTTATTCTTTCTGTACAATTTGGGAACAACTATGCAAAAAATCAGCGTAGGTCTAAAACTGATCTCCTGGAATGTGCAGGGATTAAACCACCCGGTTAAGTGTGCTGTGGTTCTCAAGCATCTATGCTCCTTGCAGGTGAATATTGCATTAATCCAGGAGACTCATCTCACTGCAAGAACCATTAGCATGGCTTAAATGGACCTGGGGGGGGCAATGTGATAGCTAGCTCGGCATCAACCAAGTCTAGGGGAGAAACCATTTTGGTTAAGGAAAATTCGCCCTTGGTGCAAGAGCAGACACTCTCTGACACACAGGGCTGATGGATAGCAGTCTACTTCTCACATCCGCTGGTGGTGTTGGGGAATATGTATGGGCCAAACATTGATGATTCTGAAACCGTCTTGGACCTAAATAAGGCAGTGGACACTCTAGCTGATGGGCACCCACAAATCCCAATTATACTTGGTGGTGAATTTAACTGTACCTTCGACATTTTCTTAGACAAGTCTAAGCCAACTCCTCAAACACACCCAAAAGTAGTATCGGCACTACAAGGGGTCATTGCAGAGTGGGGAATGACCGATGTGTGGTCTTGAGACCACCCAACAGGGCGTGACTTCTCCTTTTTCTCCTTAGTGCATGCTACATATAGTAGGATTGACTACTGGCTTGCCAACGCCTCTGCAACCTGTGACATTACTAGTACTAGAATTCATGATATTCTGCCTGTACACCCCTCAGGGCTGCAACAGTGCAGGGACAAGATGGCACTGTAATCCCATATTGCTCTGAGAACCACAGTTTCAAACTATGGTATGGGGAAACAGCTAGGGACTAGTTCTCACTGAAACAGGCTGCAGACACCTCAGCAGCTATGGTGTGGGAGGCTTCCAAAGCCATATTGAGAGGCCGAATTATTGCCTACTCAGCACATAAGAACAAGCTCAGAAAAGCGGAGCTAAATGATTTGTAGGCCAAACTATCCTCCTTGGAAACCAGCTTCAGAATTTCTACTGCCCAGTCACCTGACCCGGTACTCCTCCGAGAGATTGTTGGATTGAAGTACCATATAAACAATATATTGCACCATAAGGCTGAGTGAGCCCTGATCAGATCCAAGCACTCGCACTGGGAAGGGGGAGACAAAAGGGGCAAGCTTCTGGCCTTTCAGCTAAGGAAGCAATAAGTGGCCTCCCACATCCATGCCCTAAGAAACATGGATGGATCGGTGGTCGCAAACCCCAAAAAAGTCAATGAATGTATGCAGCACTTGTACCAATCTCATATCTCTGTAGATCCAAACCAACTAAAAGGTCGGCTTGCCAACTTCTGTGCTTTAGCTAAATCTCCTCAAATTCCCAATGATGTTAAATGCCTATTGGATAAGCCTTTCACTGAAGCAGAACTTCAGATAGCGCTCCACCAACTGGCTAAAGGTAAATCACCTGGCCCAGATGGCATGACCAAAGAGCTATATCAGGTTATGAGTACGGAGATCAGTTCCCCTCTCCTCTCAGTGATACAAGAGGCTCATGCAATAGGCTCCCTTCCCCCTACCATGCTGGAAGCACTGATCACTCTCTTACCAAAAAAATCAGATGATCCTCTCAGCTGTGCCAACTACCGTCCAATTTCCTTGGTCTTGGTCGACAATAAAATTGCTGCCAAGATGCTGGCCACCCGGCTGATGGAGGCTATCCCACATATTGTTCACCCCTCACAAGTCGGCTTTACCAAGGGAAGGGAGGTGGTGGACAACATCAGGCTGATCATGGATCCGAAATGGCTGGCTCTACAATCTAACAGCCCAATGGCAGCGATGTCAGTAGACTTTTCTAAAGTCTTTGATTCTGTAGAGTGGCCATACCTTCATGAAATACTCCGGCTTTATGGGTTCGGTCTGTACTTCAGGCAATGAGTCAGTGTGTTATATAACACCCCTGTTGCTAGGATCCTAACCACCCAAGACATTTTCACACCCTTTCCACTGCAACGGGGTATGAGGCAGGGTTGCCCGTTATCCCCTTTGCTCTTCCTTGCGGCTCGGGACCCACTAACCTGAAAACTACAAGCCACCGAAGGCGTTACAGGCATTCAGGTTGCCAGCAAGTATACCTAACAGCCTTGTATGCAGATGATCTGCTTTTAACCCTGGACCACCCAAAAGAATCCCTCCCTGCTGTCTTAGACACTCTGGGAGAATTTGCACAACTGTCAGGGTTACATATTAACCAGAAGAAGACCAGTGCTGCCCCCCTCAACAAAGCTTGTATGAACTCCTGCATACAAGGCCTGGATCTGACCTGGGCCCCACATAGTTTCACATACCTGGGGGTGACCATTCCATTCTCTTGGAAAGCCCTGGAAAGTGAAAACTTCGGTCCCCTGTTATCCTCATTAACGACTGCGGTAAGCCACTGGTGTCACCTCAATCTCTCCCTATTAGATAAAGTGGCTGCGATTAGAATGATGTTACTCCCCAGAGTTGCATATCTCCTTAATAATCTTCCCATTGCCTTGTCAAGTAAGGTGTTCCACCCCTTGGACAAACTGATATCTTTCTTCCTCTGGGAAGGTAAGACACCCAGTGGAGCCGCAGTAAAATGCGGGCCCACTGGACTAAAGGTGGTCTGGGACTTCTGTGGTTGCAGGGTTACCACTGGTCTTATATCATGTCACAAGCCACTAAATGGTTCATCCCCTCCTCACTCCTTCCAGCTCCATGGGTCCAATTAGAATCTCAGTTATTGCAGCATGCCCCACTGTGTACTCTGCTATCTAACACCTCCACCAGTATAAGAGGCCTCACGCCGAGCTAGATTGAGACTAGAAAAGCATGGCATAGGCATATGGCCGCATCAAGCACTCTGAAAGTGACGTGCTCTGTGCCTTATCAGTACATGGCACTATGGAGGAACTAATTCCTCACCATAGACAATGAACTGCTGAATTGGCCGACATGGGAAAGTATGGGGATGCACTTTGTCCAAGACCTGTACATGCCCAACTCATCTACATTGATGTCTTTTGAGCAGCTTCAGGCCCGGTACTCCTTACAACACAAGGATTTTTGGGGGTACCTGCAGCTCTGCAGTGTGGTGCTGTCTGTCTGTGGGACTCACCTAGCAGACCCCAAATGGCACTGGATCTCTAAGTTACATTGGCCACTTCCTCTCGAGGGCTAACGGGATGCTTCTACAACACATGGCATGAGGCGCAGCTGGACCACACAGCATCGAGTAGACACATGGAGTAAAGATCTCCAAACCTACGTCTCTCCCAAAACATGGTCCCTTTGTCTGCACCTAGCTCACTCCACCTACAAGGATGCTCGAAGTCAACTAATACAACTCAAAATCCTTCTCAAATGGTATTGCATGCCAGCAGTCCTCCATGGGTGGGGCATTCTCCCTCATGCAATGTGCTGGAGATGCCAACATGACCCAGGAAATCTTCTCCACATATTATGGGTCTGTCCAGCCCTTATTCCCTTCTGGTCCGCCATTGCAATGGATTGCTCTGGGATATTAGGCCTATCTGTGGACATTTCTGATCCTCTTATTCTGTTGGGTGATTCTGCCCCTCTGGCCCACCTGCCAAAACCACTTCAGAAATGGCTATTAGTAGCTCTTCTGGAAGCAAAGAGGCTCGTGCTACTATCTTGGAAACAGGTGTCTCCCACACCTATCTCCCTCTGGCATTCGGCCTTGGCTAGGTTGGCAACCTATGAGAGACTCACGTATGTCAGCAAAGGAAAACTTACCAAATACCATCAGAAATGGAGTGCATACCTCAACTCTTCATTATGCAAGATCCCCGAACAATCCTCCGGAGTAAGGTGGCTGCTTGGTTCTAGGGTTGGATGGATAATGGTCAGCCTCAGAATATTATGGGTTGATGGCTGAACAACTATCATATCTTTGATTCTCACGCACCTTGTCTCACCTCTTAGGTCCTCTCTCTCCTTCTTATAGCTCACTACCATTCTCTGGTGCCTTTAACACTGTTTAATAATGGCTATCATGTACACTTGGATTACAGGAGTGGGGTATTTTGGACTGCAGAAAGGTTGGTTGCCTTAGGGTTCTCCTCCCCCCTTCCTTCCTACCTACAAGCTTTAGATGTAGTTAACTGAGGTAGTGTCCGAATTCTCTTTCCTGTTGTTTTTTTGGATGAGAACTGTTATCTAAATCTGTTAGAGAAATGTTAACCTGGTTTACTCAAGATTTGCCACTATGTAATGTAAACATATGTACGACTGTTGAGATGTGACTATACTGAATAAATAAAAAGTATTCTATGATAAAAAAAAACAAACAAAAAAAAAAACAACATCTGATATAGGTTCAATGTAATGAGGAACTGAGAATTGACAGATTAAAAAAAATTAAAAAGTATAAGAAAAGGGTTTTAAAAAAAGTTTCAAAATAGAGCAAAACTAAGTAGGAAAAGCAAATATGGTGGCAGTTTCAGTGTTGAACATTGATTCATATGTAATGAATGAATATGTTGTATGCAGTATGCAGAGTAAGCATAACCTTTACCGATAGGACATTGCAGGATTTACTCATGGGTAAAGACCAGGCAGACCAATAAGACCACAGAATTTTTCCTACCCATTTTTTCATCTCACATTTGTATTACAGAGAAAAACTCTCAACAACACTTAAAAGGAAAATAAAATATCAGAATCAGTGTCTTATTTGGCAAATAAAATGCCCTTAGAGTTAACTTAACAATAAGACCAAAGAGGTTGGTGAGGCTGGTCTGCCAACTGAGCACACAGCAAGGCAAACATAAAAAACAAACAAAAAAAACAGTTTGACAGTATAGTTAACAATATATTTAATGTGAAATAAATGCTTTGTATCAACAACTTATGCAGTAAAAACATTTGACTCATGGGTCATTCAATTATGAATCCATATATACATTGCAAGTGAAATTTAAAAGTATGAAAGATGAGAAGACCACCACTGGAAATCAAAAATTGTATTCAAAGTCAGCACTTTCCTCTTCCTTGCATTTTTACAGCAGTTGGATGGCATGCAAAATGGAAAATATGGAGATCAAATTCAGGAGCAGAAACTTAAGCCTGGTTTGCATACCTATAACAGGAGGAAAAGGGAATCAAATGTTTAGAACATTGTCAGTAGTGGGTTTTGGCTACTTACTAGACAATCCCACCTCCTAGTGGTATAAGCATTGAGGTCCACAGTCACATAAAGTAGAGGTACAAAAGGGGAGCAGTTTGTCATGTTGTTCCTTAACCCTTTGCAAACATACACTGACCTTGTTCTTAGTCAAGGGTGGGTGGTCCCGTCAATGATTTACTTGAAATGCAAATGATTTACCAGATGTTATTTGGTGCAAATGGAGTGTGCATCTGCAAAAATGATGGTGTGTGACAGCCACAGAGTAGCAACATGACATAGCTTTAGTCACAATGTGCAATATCTTGCAGTAAACAAATAGTGGCCAATGTTGCCAGAGGATGTTTCCACTCCACCTGTAAGCCTCCTTCTTGTCCAATGACTTCAGAAATTATAAGGAGTTCCTTTGAGGATTCCTGGTGGTCTAGTGGCCCTCATGTTTGCCCTGTCACTAAATCTATTTCAAGTGTCCACTGGAACTTCTTCTCCCTAGCCAAATTACCCTGCACCATTAATATCAAAGACTTGTCCTAAGATGTTCTCCATCCCCACTGGTTCCACTCAGTGCTTCCACAGAATAGTGGCATCCTTACCACCTACCCTTTACAGTTTTAAGGGTAGGGTGTGTCACAAAATTATGAGGCAGTTTTTGCAAGGATCTCCATCCTTTGTGTATGCTCATGTGGGGCATTTTTATGGTGACCCTTGACCTTTTTTATTCGTGGACACAGTGGACTTTGTAACTGTACAGAAGCCTTGTGACTCTATTAATTTATTTTATTTTATTTATTTCTCGGATTGCAATGCCTTTGAGCCAGAGACTCTTTTACAAAGGTTCCATGTCAGAAGAGAACAGTTAAAGGGACAACACAGACAAATGAACAGCACAGTTCCAGACTAGACTGAAGGCATTACAAACATTTGAGCTAATAAAAATCAGATAAGGTTAAAGCTGGTACAACAACAGGTAACTAGCAACAACATATTTGACATCAGTAGGATGGACTTTGTCCCTAAAAGTGTAGTAGGAGGCTACATAGGTGATTGAATTCATAGCATCACTTGATATAAAACAGAGGGGTACAATGGGTGTAAGATAGTTACCATGAATTGAATGTAGTATGTAAAAGCAGTCAGCATAATGACTTTGCTCCTCCTTGGCATTCTTTGGCTTCAGGCATAGGAAAGGCAATGCTATCTCCAGATGCCTATAAAAGGTGATGGCAAGTTTAGGAAGGAAGAAGGGAACTGTTCTGGGAACCACTTTGTTCTTTGGAAACATCAGATAATGCTCATTAAGCAAAAGTACCTGTATCTTGCTAATCATCTGAGTGAATAAAATAGGCACTAGAAAAAGAACCTTAAGGGAAAATATCCTATAAGACATCATGTGGAGGGGCTTGAAGGGGGGATCTATCATTGCATCAAGCACCACATTTAGTTTCCAGGGTAGAGGTACATGCAGGTTTCAGGAACAGAGTTTGGGATGGGTTTTAAAGAAGTGAACATCTCAATGGGATCCCAAGGAATGCAATCCACATAACCCCTGCATACCAAAAGGACTGCCATCTGCACAATTTGAGATGAGAACCCTTTGTATAGACCCTGTTGAATAAATGATGAGACAGTTGACAGAGAGGCAGCTGAGGGTCTTATTCCCTGAAGAGCCCACCAGTGGTCAGATTTTCAAAGAGACTAACATGGCTCAGAGACTAAGTCCCTATGTACAGCTGACCATTGCATAGAAAAATATTCTTGTACTGGCAGAAGTGATATTTTGAGCATTCCATGCACATGGCAGCACAGTGTGTCCAGGTGTGGAGGAGTGCTATGCCTGGTAATACCAGGCAGTGCAGTTTGGTGCAGCTATGCATGGAATCTGTGTAAAAGCTGCCATAAAACTTTGAAGTGGTCACAAAACAACTTCCTCTATGAAAATAGCACACATGTGGAAAATCGTTTAATTGCAGAAAGAAAACCCACCTTTGAAAATCCAACCTCAGCAGCAGAACATATTACAGACTCTTCTATAGGTCTTTATTGTAGAGCCATTTCTGGATTGCATCAAAGTGAGGATAACAACTGTGGATTATTTATTTATTTATTAATAATGTTTCACCAGGAAAGGCACACTGAACAAAAAGATGCTTGTCTCATGGTGCGACCTGGGGGAAGGGTTACAAGTGGAGGCAGATCAACATACACACATTGAATATTGAGTAGCTCAATACAGATAATGTACATAGTTGGGTGGGATTACATTAGCACATTTTTACAATAGGTGAAACAGTACAGGAATCAAACATCAAGGACAGGGTATACATATCATGGAACACTTCAAGGTTAATACATGATTAAGTAAGTGCCAATAACAATACTTGAGTGCCAGTAACAGGACTTGAGCTGAAGCGAGATGCACCAAGTTGACAGTAGGAGTTGGAGGAGAAGATGGGGATGATAAGGGTGGGGTGGGGGAGGAGGGGAGCAGTAGCAGAGCGTGAGGTTGAAAAGCATGGGTTACTGGGTTGAGATTAGGAGGGAATTAGAGAGTGGGAGTGAGTGAAGTGCATAGGGCAGTGTATAAGCCAGGCAATTAGGCGAAGGCCGAGCTGCTGGTCAGGCACTAAGGGGGGATGGTGGAAGAGAGCTATCGGGGGAGCCAGGGGCAATTGCAATTTGGTGCAAGGAAGTTAGTGAGGGCAAAGGATAGGGAGTGTTTGGATGATGAATGGCGGATCTGAGCCAGCAGGCAGTTCCAGAGTTTAGGGAAGAAGTAAGAGAAGGCTGATTGGCCGGCGGTGGTCCTATGGTGAGGATGACCAATAGCCTAGCATCAGAAGACCTGAGGGAGTGGGTGGGGTGGGAGGAAGATAGGGAGGATGTGAGGTAGGGAGGAGGAGGAGCTGAGCCAGAAATTGGAAGCAAATTTGGCACTATGAATTAGGCGCCGGTTGCTCAGGGATGGCAGGGCCAGTGAGCGGTTGAGCTCGCAATGATGTGAGTGGGGGGGAGCATTGAGGGCGAAGTGGCAGAAAGCATTAAAGAGGGGGTCAAGTCTGGTTAGGGTGGTCTTGGCAGCAGAGCTGTAAACGACATCACAGTAGTCGAAGGAGGGTAGAATCATTTTCTGGACTAATTCCCTTCTGACCGGTAGCGGGAGACTAGAGCAGTTTCGATAGAGGACACCAAGTTTTGGGTGCAGTTTTGAAATGATGGCATCCACGTGTGTGGAAAAGGAGACGTATCAATTGAGCCAAACCCCTAGATACCTGAAGGAGGGCACTTCATCGAGGATGGAGTTATTTAGGGTATGGAAGATCAGGAGGCAGGTGAGTTTGGACAGATGCTGTCTAGTGCTGAAAGTCAGAGAGACAGTTTTTTTGGCGTTTAGGGAGAGCTGGTTGGTATTGAACCAGCGCTGGATTTTGTTGAAGTCGGTTTGAAGTTTGGAGGAGACTTCTTCATGGGTCCGGCCGAAGGTAAAGAGGACCGTGTCGTCTGCATACATGTGGATTGTGGTAGAGGAGCAAGAATTAGGCAGATCATTTAGAAGGATGGAGAAAAGGATGGGGCCCAGAACTGAGCCTTGGGGGATGCCAGTGGTAATGGGGGGGTATGGTCAGCTATTTTAGTGATTGGGTTCTATTTAGAAGGTAGGCACTGAACCAGTTAGTGGCAGACTCTGCTAACCCAGCCCCAGATAGGTAGGATAGGAAGAGAGGATGGGATACCGTGTCGAAAGCTTTTGCTAGGTCAATGAAGACAGCGGCAGTGATTAGACATTTATCCATCCCAGTGAGGATGGACTCCGTGAGTCTTAGTAGGAAGGAGGTGGTAGAGTGGTGTTTTCGGAAACCAGACTGAAAAGGGGTGAAGAAGTTAGTTTCAGAGAGAAAGTCGGAGAGTTGGGAAAGCACTAGGTGTTCCGGGAGTTTGGCGAGGGCGGGGAGGAGGGAGATGGGATGGTAGTTTGTTGTGGAGGTAGGATCACCACCTTTAGGGAGGGGTATGACAGTGACTTGCTTCCATTCAGAGGGGAGTGACTCAGTGGAGAAGGAGAGATTTAGTAGGGCCTCGAGGGGAGTAGCAATGGCGGGAGCAGATAGGAAGAGGAGTTTGTTATCTAGGCCATCAGGGGATTTGCCTTTGGAGGGGTTCAGGGAGTGAAGGGCATCTAGGGTTTCGTCAGGGGAGATATGTCTGAAGGAAAAAGGGCTCCTACCAGTCGGAAGGTGGATAGATGTCTGGGGAGTGGGTGTGGTTGCTGGAGGAAGGGAATCTAGGAGGGCCTGGGTGCAGGTAGTAAAATAGGAATTAAACTCGGAGGCTACCTTCAGGGGGTCAGAGAGGAGAGTCCCTTGGAAGAGGAGGAGAGGAGAGGGACTTGTTGTTTGGGGAGTGAAGAGGGAGTTAATGACTTTCCAGAATTTAGAAGGACTCCCAAGGTTTGCATTTAGGGTGTTGTTGAAGTAATCTGCCTTAGCTAAGCAGATGGCCTTTGTGCACCTGTTGCGGAGCATGCGGTAGGTGAGGTAGTTGCCTGGGAGGAGCGTGGATTTGTAGTTTCGCCAGGCCTTGTCACGGGCTTGTTGGCAAGCTATCAGCACAGGGGAGATCCAGGGTAGGTGAGACTCCCAGACTCTAGCCCAGCACAGGGGGGCGTGACTGTTCCAGGTGGCGAGGAAGGTGTTCCGAAAGTGTGAGAGGGCTGCATCCATGTTAGAGCAGGTAGAGCTCGGGACCCAATTAGACTGGGCTAAATCATCCAGGAGGGGGGAGAGGTTAGGGGATTTGTATGACTGTTGGAATATGAATTTGGGAGGGGATTTAATTCTGTGGATCTTGTGGACCAAGTAGATTAGATGGTGGTCACTGATGGAATCAGAGAGGAGGCCTGAACTGACAACATGGTGTGGGTGGGATGTAAGCGCCCAGTCAAGGAGGGAGTGATTACCGGACTTATGGTTAGAGCGTGTGAGTGTGTGGGTTCTGAAATGGTTTGACTAAGGTTGAGAGCAGTTATTTCAGTTTGGGTTTTGTTAAAAGTGGGTGCTAGCCAGTTGTGGTTAAAGTCACCCATGACATATAGTTCACCTGACTGTGTGAGAGATGAGAGCTGGCCTAGAAGGTCGGTGACTATTGTGGTTGATGTGCCTGGGCAGCAATAGATTCCAGCCACAAAGATAGGTAATGAGGAGGGAAGGGACAGTTTTGCCATGAGAAGCTCGAAAGCTTTGAGTTCAGCTTTAGTGAGGGAGACAGTGACGTGTAGGGCTGATTTGATGTACATAGCCACACCTCCGCCTCTGGAGGGCCGGTCTTGCCGTGTGATGGTGTACCCTGGGATAGTGATGGTATTATCTGGAAGGCTGGGGTTTAGCCAGGTCTCAGATAGGATGATTATGTCGGGGGCATGGTGGGTGGCTAGGACCTGGAGCTGATCGAGCTTAGGGGCTAGGCTACAAATATTTAGATGGAGAAGGCGTAGGCCACGGGGAAGGTAGTCAGAAAGAGTGTCAGTGGTGGCCTTGTCTGAGGGGTTTGGTATGGGGTGATTGGGGCCTGAGGTTAGGGTTGGGCCAGGGTTAGGGGGTATATCCCCTGCTGCCAGAAGAAGTAGGGCAATGGTTAGGTGGCAGCGTAGAGCATGGAGAGACCGGGGTTTTGTCATGTGCAGGTTGGCAGAAGCACTAGGGTGGGCTGAGTGGAGGGAGAGGGAGCTGGAGAGGGAGCTGGAGAGGGAGAGAGAGAGGCCAGAAGGTAGCTAAAGGAATAGACCAAAGAGTAGGGGGGCGTGGGGAAATGGGACCAGAAGATAGCTGGAAGGGATGCAGAGGACTTATAGGGGGCATTTGTAGGATGAGTCAGAATAGCAGGTGAGGGGGAGGGTGCTGGGTAGCCACTTGGGGGGAGTTAAAGTGGGAAGGGACAGTAAGAAGGAGGAGAACAGTAGTACAAATGTTGTTGATGGGGACAATTTACCAAATTTGGGGAAAAGGTGCCCAAACATGGTGCCAGGATAAGCGGGGTGGTGATTTACAAATAGCTTGATTGCCCCTCAGAGAGCGTAGATACCACTTTGGAGTAGTGATACTGTCACGGACTCTGGTGGATAGGGTACAAGGTTCAAACCCCTGGCTGGGTAGTTGGGATAAGACCAGGCTGAGAGCGAGGAATCCAGGTTCAAGGTGACTTATAGTGGCTGGGTTTGGGCTAGAAAACAGGGTGGAGATAGTGACTCCTAGTGGTCGCTGGGGTTAGTTATCTTGCCCTCATGAATCTTCTGTGCTCAAAAGACAGGCATAGAGTTAAAACTTTGGAGGCTCTGGATGCAGAATTTGTTTGATAAAGAAGGAGCTGCTTATTGGAAGGGATTAGATCATACAGTGGTAGGTGCATCAGCTGTGAGTGCAGCTGCAGCAAAAGCCATGGTCAGATATTTCCAGATTTTCCCCAATATTTCTAAAGAGATTCTCTCTGGTGGCCCTTTAGTGGTACTGCAGCCAGGCAGTGAATTTCTCTAGAGATACCACAGAAATTTCAGAAAATATAAGACCATGTATTTGGCTGCAACTGTACCATGCTTTCCGAGGCCATGGGGCAAAAAGAAAATCCATGTTGATAGTTCCTTTTGCAGCTTTCTTAGGACCTTAGGTATCATTGACCATGGAGGGAATGCAGACAGAAGGGCATCTGAACATGATAGGGAGAGGCATTAAATCCACAATGACTGGTTGTCTCTACATCTACTAACTACCTGAGGGTTTTGTGTTGTACCTGGTGAGTATGAGATCCATGAATGGCATTTCTCAAGGCCTTCAAATTGAGTTCAGATATTCCTGGTTGAGTTCCTGCTCCCCTGGATGGAGTGGCTGCCCACTTTGCTAGTCAGCTTGACAGCTGAGGGTATTTGCCAGGAGAATCACTGTCGGAGGGAGCAGGTTGTTCTCTACCCAGTGAAGTAACTTGTATTCATTCACTATCATTGCTTTTTTTTTGTGCTACCTTGGCATCAGATGTATACTATAGTCATTGCATTGTCTAACCATATTAGAATATGCTGGTTTGGCTGTCTTCCCCACAATGTAAGCAGTGCCCTGAATACCTCTCTCATTTTGAGAACATTTGTGTAGAGCTTTTGTTCCTCTAGAATCTATGTCCATTGAGCTGATGTCATGCAGATCATCACTTTCCAGCCCAACAAGCTGGCATGTCATTAGTGTGAACGATTGCACATCCCATATAGATATTCCTCTAGTCAGGTTCCTCTGCTATGACAATCACTTGTGGGATGACCTCACTGATTGGTCAGAGTGATCTTGATCAACAGGAGCATCATCTACAGGTTCCACAGAAGCAGATAGTGCTGAAGGTGGAGTAGAAGGTGACAAGAGTGAATTCTGGCCCTGTGCACCAAGTTCATGCTTACCATCATGAGACCCAGCATATGCAAGATTTGCCTTGCATTCACTACAGGCTTGTGCTTGAGCCCTTCACAAGCTTTAGGGGTGATCTGCACTCTGTCCCCTTTGAGAAACACTGTGTCTATGGCAGTATCAAACAATAGCCCCAATGCACTGTGATGGTTGCAGCAAGCTCCTACTATAGTTTATTATCCAACCGTTGTGATGCAGTGTTCTGATGAATTTAAATACTGCTTATTGAGCTGCTGCCAGTGACTGGTCCCAGATAAACCAATCACCTAGCTAGGGATAAACATATAAGACCTTCTCCCCACAGAGTGCATGCAGTACCAGGAAGAGTTTTGCAAACTGGGCACAGTCTGATGTAATAATGCAGGTAGGGAGAAATGGACAGATTGGATAGGCCAAGCGGTCCTTATCTGTCATCAAATTCTATATTTCTATGTAAACAACCTCTGTGTATTCAATTATCTCAATGGTAGTGCCGTGTTTTCAAAATTGTGAACACAGTGAATAGTGGCCTCCGTGTGGTGAATGATCTGAATTGTAGTGTCGTGTATTCAAAACTGTGAACACAGAGCATGGTGGACATGATTAAGTAACAGGCATATGTCAAAATGCTTTCTGAAGTCATAAGACAGCAGGGAAACCCCTCCCATATGCAATGCTGCTAATGTGAGTGTATCATTTCCATTGGAAAAGGTGATTACTTGATTCTTGTAATGAGGTGTTCAAGATCCCAGATGACTCTGATGCCTCTGTCATTACTTGAAATCAGTGAAGGAGACAGAGTATAGACCTGAGCCCAATTTCTGTGGAGAGACCTGGTGGATTGCTTTGATGTGTTTGGAATGGGCAATTAGGCATGAAATCACTATAACAATGCCTGACAACTCCTCTGTATGACATAATTTCCTTCGTGCTGTATACAAAGTGCAGTTTTCTTGCTTCTGAATGATTTCCATGGCTGGGGAATGGGTGGAAGCACTATATTTCATTAACAGTAACTCTGCTGACATCCAATACAGTGATGGCACAATGCCAACACTTGGTTTTGTACCATCAGTAACTGATGTGTATTTTGTGGGGGGGCTGCACCTGCCATACCCCTGGCATTTAAATATAATAAACTCCAGGTCAGAGTTGTTTGGAGCACGGGGCACAACACTGGAAGAAGTCATGCCAGGGAAGCAAAGTCCATTGCAGAGACTTTCACTATAATGACCTTTTTTTGGATTTCAGGATTTTTGTGTCACTGTACTGTGGGCCACTGGGAATGGGCCAACCTCAGTATGGCTTGCGGTTCTCACAATCTCTGTTGTCCTTGTGGATTACTGTGCTTTACCTTTGTTTGATATACTATAGGGAATTGATCCATTAATAGATGAGCTTTGCATTTTGTCTTGAGAGACATGGAAGCTCATCAGACAGTGATACTTGCATGCATCAGGTAAGACTTTTTTATGGCATCTGATGTCTATTCATGAACTCTAGGTCTTGGACCACACAATGTAGTGTCCTTTTGACCCATTTTTGAGATTTTGGCATTTTTCAGAGCATCAGTTTATCTGAGCATGCCCTTGCAGGGCTCTTTATGGCTGCAACCCTTTGAGCTCAACAAAGCCCAAGGTGAGATGTGATAGAAGCCTTGAGCTTTTTGAAGATTTAGGAGCTGCACCATGAGAGGAACAGTAGGAGTTAGCCACTGAAAACCTAAGCTTAGACTGGCACATTTTGCAGTTTTGAGAATTAGATCTGGCTACTTAGTTCTGGTACATGATGGAATGCATTCCTGTGTTTTCTTTTCTTCTGTGAGTAGTAAGTGTCCACATCCTAAGTGGGTGTATCCCCTGCCTTGATCAGCATCACAGCCATTGGGTACCTCTCATGAGACTCCTTATATCAATGGAGATTTGGTGTCACTTTATGAATCACATTGGTGCTGCCCTGAAGAAGAAAGGAGGGATCAGTGGCTGAAAAGCCTAGGATCCTCTGAGGAGTTTTTCTGTCCAGTGAAGCCTGCACTTGAGTCTACTAATCATTGTACATATTCTGCTTTAGAGTTGAGGAGGATGATTTATCATTAGATGGTAGCAGGAGTCATCAACAGGGGACCAGAGCCTAGTCTAGCATGCTTTACAGTTTGGAGACTTTGATATTGCCCTCCTTTGTCCTACTGCTAGCTATTTGCAGACAGGAATCTTGCTTTCAGAGCAAGGAGCAGCTGCCTAAAAAGCTAGAAATTGTCATACTAATAGAACATTTCAATCTCATCAGGAGTCAGTGCCTATTGGGGTTAAGCAAACATATACTTTATTAGAAGTGGGGGTCTCATTTAGAGTAAAAGGAAAGAAAGTCAGTGTGTTTTCCTGTGTTAGGGGAAAGGGGACTGTATCAACATCTTAGTTTGCTAAATCAGGAGGTGAAGAGAGAAGTTAATTGGGGATGTGTCTTTGGCAGTAGAAAGCCAGGTGTCTCCAATTACAGTTTCCTGCTGCTAGCTTTTGGCAGACAGGAATCTTGCTTTCAGAGCAAGGAGCAGCTAACTAAAAGCTAGACATTTTCTTACTAATAGAGCACTTCTATCTCAGCAGGAGTCAGTGCCTATTGGGATTAAGCAGAAAGATACTTTATTAGAAGTGAGGGGTCTCATTTAGGGTAAAAAAAGGAAAGTGTGTTTTTCTGTGTTGGGGAAAGGGGACTATATCTACATCTTAGTTTGATAAATCAGAAGGGGAGGAGAGAAGTTAATTGGGGGTGTGGCTTAGGCAGTAGAAAACCAGGTGTCTCCAATTATGGTTTTCTGCTGCTAGCTTTTAGCTGACAAGAATCTTGCTTTCAGAGCAAGGAGCAGCTGGCTAAAAAGCTAGAACTTTTCTTACTAATAGAACACTTCTATCTCAGCAGGAATCGGTACCTATTGGGATTAAGCAAACATACACTTTATTAGAAGTGTGGGGGGATTCTCATTTGGGGACTGTATCAACTTCTTAGTTTGCTAGATCAGGAGGGTAGGAGAGAAGTTACTTGGGGGTGTGGCTTAGGCAGTAGAAAACCAGATGTCTCCATTTACAGTTTACTGCTGCTAGCTCTTGGCAAACATAAATCTTGCTTTCAGAGCAAAGAACAGCTGACTAAAAAGCTAGAACTTTTCTTACTAATTGCCCTCCTTCCCTTCCTCCCTTCCATCCTCCCACCTTTAGCCAGTTCTACTTTTATTGCACTGGATTTGACTGGAAACAGGAACTTCCTGTTTGGCAGTAGGAAGGGAATGATCACTGAAACACATTAGTTTTGTCATCCTTAAAGGAAAGGAGTAGCTCTCCCTCCCCCCTTAGGTGCTGGAGGTCTGACTCTGTGCAAGGAAGAAGGAGACTACCAAAGAATACAGAAAGTTCCTGTCCTGGAAGAGGAAGAATGAAAGCTGTAAGGGCACATAGGTCATAGGAAAGTAGGTGAAAAAAAATAGAGGGAGGAGAGAGTAAGCATACAAAGCAACAGGAGAGGGGCCACAAAATAAGATATGATGGGAGTGGTGCAGTGCAATGGCTGTGGGTTGACAGTCTACTGGGAGACATTCTGGAGGATGCAATGCTGCACTATTTGCCGGCACCTCTCTGGAGGGAAGAGGCTGCCTGTCTCCAGGCTGACCTGGCTAGGATTTGTGAAACCTCCTCCCCCACCCAGGGACTACCAAGGCCACCACCGCTACCTCAGAGGTTGCCAAGAAAGAGGAGTGGTTGGACCAAGGTGGGCTCTGGGAGGGAGAGGGTGGTGGAACAGAGGCACATCACTCTAGCTGTACATCTCCACAATTCATACGCTGTCCTGGCAGAGAGTGGTTCCACTATGGAGGCACCTGCAGTTGCTGGGAACCTCCACAAAGGAGACCCACAGGAGGGTGGCACAGGACCCAAAAAGGGAAGGAAACAACTCCTAGTGGGGGACATGATCATTACAGGGATAGAACTGGGGGAGGAAGGGGAGAGGGAGATAAGGTGCCTGCCTGGTGCTATGGCTTGGAGGGACAGTAAACGAATCCTCAAGATCATGGGGGCAGTTGCATGAGGGATGGAGCTGGATATCATTGTCCACCTTGGGACAAATTACCTGGCTGTGGATGGGATCAGAGCAGTGTAAGAGGAGTTTGTAGGATTGGGGAGGGGCCTTACACAAGTAGCACATACGGTAACCTTCTCAGAGGTGCTGCCTGTCTATGGCAAGGGTGATGCTTGGGTGCTCCACACCATGGGATTCAATGAATGGTTGAAAAACTGGAGTGGAGCTCAGGGTTGTGGCTTAATTGGGGACTGGGGATTCACCTTAAGGAATACAGGCTTATACTGACTTGATGGTCTGCATCTGTCAGGGATGGGAGCCAGGATACTAGTTGATAGGTTTAAATGCTTCATTGGCAAGCATTTAACCTTTAGGCTGCCAACAGAATTTGAACATATAGGAATTTTGGATGGATATATCAGTCCACAGCACAGCAAGGGTTAAACTAGCCAAGGGGCAAGGCACTGAAAAGGAGCAGGTAAATCCCAGACTCCCCCCACAAAACATGGTAGTTAGTGAAATAAACACCAAGGTAGAGAAGTCAGAAGGGAGCAGGACAGTGGTAAATGCAGAAAAAGGCAAAGGCAGTAAAGACAGGGATGGGGCTAAAAGGGGTAAGACCATCAAAAATTGGAGGGTGATGAGTACCAATGCCTGTAGTCTGTGTAACAAGCTCTCTGAACTAGTGGCCTTGAGGGAAGAGGGATTTCTGAATATTGTGGCAGTCACAGAAACATGATACACAGAGAACTATGACTGGGATGTCAACATACCAAGGTACACAATCTATAGGAGGGACAGGGATGGTAAAAGTGGAGGAGGAGTAACTCTCTATGTAAGGGAAGAAATCAAAGCAACAGAACAAAATAGTAAACAGGGAGTATGTGAGGCACTGTGGGTCACCCTGGAGACAGAAAATGGCACCACAGTCCTCACAGGGGTTGTATACAGACCCCTATCTCAGGAGGAGACAATGGACAAGGAAATGATAGAAGGCATCCTTAGAATGGCAGAAAAAGGGGAGATATTGTTGATGGGGGACCTGAATATGCCAGATGTTAACTGGAACAACTTTGCTTCTGCCACATCCAAGAGTAGGGTCATTCTAGATGCCCTGCAGGGGGCATGCCTCAGACAGCTAGTGTTGGAACCCACTCAGCAGGGAGCAATCTTAGACCTGGTACTCTCAAATGGGGACAGAGAAAAAATCTCAGATTTAGAAGTGGGTAGCCATCTGGGAACAAGCGACCACCAAACAGAGTGGTTCACGATAAACACAGCCATAGAATCAAGCTATACAAAAGCAAGAGTACTAGAGTTTAGGAAGGCTGACTTTGGGAAAATTAGAGAGTGCCTCAGAAAAGCACTAGCAAATGGGTAAGAAGGAGGGGTGGAGGAACAATGGGGGGAAATCAAAACAACCATCTTAGAGGAACAAGCCTTTGTGTGAAGCAAATCAACAAAACAAAACAAAGGAAGAAAACACTATGGTTCTCAAAAGAGGTGGTAGGGAAGGTTAAGGAGAAAAAGGTAGCATTCAGGAAGCATAAGGAAAAAACAGAAGGAGCAGGACCAAGAACTGTACCAGTTAAAGCAGAAGGAAGCAGGGAAGGCAGTCAGAATAGCAAAGGCCCAAAGTGAGGAAAAGATAGCCAACTCAGATAAGAAGAGGGATAACACCTTGCATAGGTACATTAGGGAGCAAAGAAAGTCTAAGGAAGGGATAGTGAGGCTTAATAAATTGAAGGGAGGGTGGGCAGAGGGTGACAGTGAAAAAGCAGAGATACTGAATGAATACTTCTGCTCAGTATTCACAAAAGTAGAGGATGGGGAGGTACCTAAACCAAAGAATAGAAGCACTCTGGATAGAGGGGTTGATACCAGTCCATTCATAGAAGAAAGGGTCATGAAAGAACTCCTAAAACTGAAGGTGGACAAAGCAATGGGGACTGACAGGATTAACCCTAGAATTGTAAAAGAACTAAGGGCAGAACTAGTGACACCTCTGACTACCCTTTTTAATAAATCATGGGATAAGAAGTGCTTCCAAAATCATGGGTTGAACAAGTGGGGTGGATGCAACTGTAGTGCTTGGTGTTAAATGTAACTGAGGCAGTGTACTGTAGCACTGACGCTACCTACACATGGTGTCATGGTTTTTCTCCTTTCTGAAGTAACCAAAAGTAACAGTAACTGGGTTACTACTTTTTTTTATTAATAGGGGTGCTGGTGGTTACCTGTTTATGTGTAATGCTGCTGCTGCTGCTACTGATATTACTAGTGGTGCTTGTGCCACTGAGGTTTTTCTTCATCAAAAGCATGGAGTCATCATACTCTGTTTCATCAACATCTATCTCCCATGACCCACAAATGAGATCTGTCTCCTGAACCTCATATTTGCCTCACGGTCATGCTTCTGCCACATAATTAGATGTTTTGATTTCATGTGGCTGCACTGCCCTGTAGTCCCAAGACTTCTGCCAGGTTTGCCATGGCTAACCCGAGCTTTGCATACCTGGGAAATTACAATGTGTGAATTTTTGGGATCTGAGATGAAAAAATCCCATACTAGAGGTGTGCTGCTGCTTTGGCTATGTGCCTGTCTCTTTGGCTGCACAAAAGGTGTACTTTCCACATTATGATTTCTACTGACTGGTACTCTGCCTATGTCACCAACACCAAACTTTAGTACATCGCTACCTAGTGTTGCACTGTCCCCGTGTGTTGGTTTTGCAGCTTTGGAACTAGATAACTTCACCAACCCTGCATTATCATCATCATAATCCTTCCCCTCCACAACTTCAAGCACACTCTTATTATTTGGTTTCTTATTAGTTACGATTTTGGTGGTATCAATCTGTGGAATCCAGTCTACATCCAGGACTGGATCATCCAGATCCAACAGGTTCTTGGGGGTCACTGACTATGGGATCTGCTGCATCCGCAACTGGCTTCGTAAAACATCATCATTCGCTTCAAAAAGCTCACGCTGAGAATTTTAAATATTTAAAATATTCTCAGAAAAGCTATCTGAATCAAATGTTGCCTGGCTCTCAGACTCCTTAATGACATGAGATTGTTGTGACATTACCACAATGGCCGCTACCTCGCTAGCGGACTGTCTGCTGCTCCATTTAGGAAGCTCATGCGCAGACATGTACACCTCCAACACAATGTACTTTTTCTACAGATGCAACAAAATCACAACTATGCTTTCTGGATGAAATGACAAGCATGGATGCAACAGAGGGCTACTGCAAAGCAGCATGCTTGCCTCATGATACTGTTGTGCTTTTAGGCCGCCCAGCACCCGCAACTCTTCCCTTGCCTTTATCCCCCTTCCCACTGCTCCCACTAGCACATTCAGAAATGCTGCTTTTTTTCATCTTTACTTACACACAGAAGCAACATTAGTTTTATAATAGCACCAGTTTTTGTTTCAACTGTAAGATTTTATGGGGGAAGGGGCACGAAACTGAAAAACCTCTTACACTGTCAGATTATTATCAGACAAAAAAAAGGTTTTCTTCCAAACTATCTCTTCTGCCTATCTCTAACTAACTATCCCTCTTACTTGGGGACTAGGTGAGATTATGGATACTACACTAATGGATAGAAGTAAAGTATATCAAACAACAAAAATAGCCACAGTCAAATATTACTCTCTGACAAAAATAATGAAATCGTTCTCTTTTGCCTTATTTTCTAAATAAAATCTCCCTTAGTTATGGAATGAGAGAGATTAACACAACTACAAGTTTTCAGAACTATATATGCCAAAAAGCAAAAATTGGGTCAGAACAATCTGATGTAAATTCAAACAATCTGACAAAAAAAATATATTATTTCTTTCTCTTCACACTGACCGTTTTCCTAAATCTCACTCTCTCTTACTTTGAGACTGATATTATATACTGATTGAACTAGGTAGTTATATACAAAAAAAGGATTTCTGTCAGATCAGTCTGTGAGACTGTCTGACAAAAAAAAGTAATTTACACTGCTGCCTCACTTTATATCTATTGTATGTGTCTCCCTCAAACTCCAAATCTCTCTCTCTCACTCAGCAAATGCACCTCCAACAGCAACTAGCTAAATGAATTCACAGAGACTTTTGAGTCCTGATCATACACACACTAACACATTTTATTTATTTTATTTTTATTTATTTATTTATTCTAGGATTACAAGTAACTTTGAGCCAAGGCTCTTTTACAAAGGTTCCACGTCAGAAATAAAAAACAACAAGAAATAACAGTAAACAATTCATGTACAACAGTGTTATTGAAAGGGGTCAATTATAGGAAGAGTAAGGAGTAGAAGAGGAGGAGAAGTGTAGGTAGTTAACAGAGACACTTTAGTAAGATGGTGAACACAGCTAGGATGCATATGCCCACAAGGAATGGGTAGGGTCAGGTGCCCGGGGGTGGCAGAGAAACAGGGATGAGAGGAGAGGGGGAGGATGAAGATGCAGCTGGAGGCATTTGTCGAAAATAAAAGGGAAGGAGTGATAGAAAAGATAAAGGGGTCAGAGTGGTGGGGATAAGTGCTGTAATGGGGCAAAGAGAGACTAATGAGGTGGTATGAAGACCTGAGATTTGAAATGGTGCCTCAGGAGCTGGGGGGAGGGGGACTGGGGGGCTTGGGGTTAAGCAGTATATAAGTTAGGATTAAAGCTGTGTAGGTCATCAGCTAGGAGAGGCAGTCACAGGAGCTAGAGGCAATGAGATAGGCCCGGAGCCTGGTTTTGAACAGACCTAGTGCTGAGGCAGAGGAGATGGTGTGACTGAGACCATTCATCCATAGAAGAGCCCTATAGGCGAAGGAGCATTGGCCCTGCGTAGTTCAACAGCGAAGACCTTGTAGAATCTGGGTCGTTGAGCTCCTAGTGTTCTGTCGGTTGGTGTTTTGATGTAACAAGGCAGTAACACCGGGGGGGGTGTGAGGCCAAGGTTGATTTTTCCCACCATAGCACATGTGAGATACTTTATACGGTTGGAGAGTTGGAGCCATCTGGATTGTTCATAAAGGGCACAGGTGTGGGTGAGGTGGTGGGCACCAGTTGTGAGTCGGCATGCTTTGTTAAGAGCAGTTGTTATACGTTGGAGAGCAGATGTTGTGGCGGAGCCATAGATAATGAGGCCATAATCAATAATTGACATCACAGAGCTCTGAACGGCAATCTTCAGGGCCTCTGGGATGAGATGCTGCCTGTGCTTTTAGACTAATCCAAGGCGTGTGCTGGCAGCTTCAGCCACGCTGTCAATGTGAGCTGTATAGGAGAGACTGAGGTTAAGCAGAATCCCTAGGTATTTGAAAGAGTAAAGTTGTTCTAGGACAGTCCCCTGCTTGGTGGAGATGGCAAGGAGGTGTTGCTTGTAACAGTTATGTGAACTGCAGAATAGCAATAACTTGGTTTTCTTGTGATTGAGGACTAGGTTATGATTGGAGAACCATGTTTCAATGGCACTGAATCCGAGTTGGAGACTGTGTTGTAGTGGTGAAAGGTCCTTGTGCGTAGAAAAGACAACAGCATCATCTGCATACAGAATGATTTGTTCTGAGCAGAATTGTGGTAGGGAGTTTAAAAAGAGGCTGAAAAGGAGAGGGCCCAGTATGGACCCCTGAGGTACTCCGGAGCGGACAGGCAAGGTGTCCAAGATAGCATTGGCAATTTTTATTCTTTGAGAGCGGTTGTCAAGGTAGCTTCTGAACCAGCGGGCAGAGTCCAGTGCAAGGCCAGCAATGAGTAGTTGGTCATACAGCAGCCGATGATGGACCGTGTCAAATGCCTTTGAGAGGTTGATGAAAACAGCCCCTGTAAGAAGTCCTTTATCAAGGGAACTATGCACTGCACTGGTAAATTCAAACAGGGTAGTGGTGGTACTATGCCCTTTTCTAAAATCATGCTGTTGTGTGCACAGAAAATTCTATTTGTCCAAATAATCAGTGAGCTAATCCACAACAATATGTTCTAGGGCCTTGGATAGTGGTGGCAATATGGAGATCGGGCGGTAGTTAGAGTGACAGGTCTTATCGCCAGTTTTGTGGATCAGGGTCACAGTGGCAGTTTTCCATATTTCAGAGAATGTACAGGTGTGAAGAGAGAGGTTAAGAATTTTAGTTAGGGGACTGAGGACCTCATCAAGTGTAAGTGATAGCAGCTTAAGGTCCAGGGTGTCACTGCTGATTCTGGAAGTGGAGATGGCTGAGGCGATGCGGCAGTGAGCTTCATTCATCTTAATCTTTCTGAAGTAGAAATGAGGGTGGTTTGACAGAGTGCAGGGTGTGTTAGAGGGGATGTGACTGACTGTGAAGAAATCAGGTGGTAGAACAGTACTGAGGCCAGTAAAAGCTGTGTTAAAGATATTTGTAATGACCATGGGATCAAGGGTAGTGGACCCTTCAACAATTAACATGGCTGGAGGGGACTTTGATTGTTTCCCAGTAATGTCCTTGATATTGTCCCAGAAAGTATGGCCATTTCCCCAGGTGTTGGTGAGGACGTCCTTATAATATGAGCTTTTCGTGAGATGAATGGATTTTATGCAGGCATTACGGGCGTGTTTGTATTTTTGGATGTCAGATTGTTTGCCTGTGGCTTTAGCCACTGCCCACAGGTGGTCCCTAGATTTCAGCTGGGAAAGGAGCTTCACAGTTATCCAAGGGTTACAGAGGGCTTTTGTTTTCCATTTTTTTGAAGGAGTGAAAAGGTCACAGGCCTTATTGAAGGTGGTGATGAA
This sequence comes from Neoceratodus forsteri, assembly GCA_016271365.2. Lineage (NCBI taxonomy): Eukaryota > Metazoa > Chordata > Ceratodontiformes > Ceratodontidae > Neoceratodus > Neoceratodus forsteri. The sequence goes on from CM028131.1 coordinate 453,494,992, forward strand.
GTAGCCAAGGGCAAGGTTAACATCCATCGCCTTGTAGATGGGCAGCCAGCCTTTCAAGGATAGGTACTGTTTGAGATGGGTAAGTTGACCACGGTGGAGGACTCTGCTGGTAATGATTATAGGGGGTGACTTTAGAAATTTATTAGACCATTCACATATAACCCGGGAGTGGTCACTGAGAGAGTCTGGGAGAATGGAGGTATGAGAGATCCTGGTAGGGTGATTGGTGAGAACTCAGTAAAAGCAGGGTACTGGTGCCAGTTTTGTAATTTATCTGAGTAGGTGTGGTGACCAATTATGAGAGGCTGGCAGCTGCAAGGGCATCCTTATGAGTGTAGACATCAGATGCGAGCCAGTTTATATTGAAATCACCAAGCAGAATATGTTCAGAGCCAGGAGGTTGGGAGTTGACGAGGTTAAGAACTTCTTTGATGGCAAGATCTTGATCTCGAGGAGGAATATATACAGAGATGATGGTGAGGGCTTTTTGATTGGGACCTAGAAGAATTTTAATGAGTAGAAGCTGGGCTGAGGAGGCAGGGACGGGGGTTGGAACAAGGTGCCCCAGGAGATTATCCTTAATGGAGATGGCACAGGCCCCTCCCCTTTTAGAGACACGATCCAGTCTGAAAACACTGTAGCCCTGTAAGATAATTGCCAGATCAGGAACTTTTGGTGTCAGCCATGTTTCAACTAGAGCAAGGATGTCAGGATTATGTTGGCTGATAAAGGCTTGGAGTGCATCAAGCTTTGGTAACAGGCTGCAGATGTTAATGGTTGCGATGGTGAGGGCTCCTGCCTTTTTCAGAAGGCTTGAACAGCCCGGGCCAGGGTTCGGAAGGACGTTGCCCGAGATCAGTAGGAGAAGTAGGAAGAGCTTCATTGAACAGAGGCGCAGGTCCAATAGTAAGTAAGTAAGTAAGTAAAATTTTATTTATATTAAGCGCCCTTCCCAAGCTCAGGGTGCTTTTACAATAAATCAAGTAAAATCAAATTTCAAACAATAAATCAAACAACCATACAATACACTTACTCATTATGTTCCAACAAATGCTAAGGCAAAAAGGAAAGCTTTTAATTGTTTTTTAAAACTTTCAACAGTTTGGCATTCTCGTATCTGACGAGGTAGAGAATTCCACAGGGTTGGTGCCATATAGGCAAAAGATCTACCTCCTGTCATCTTTAGATGTTCCCTGGGAATCTCTAGCAATCCCTCATCAGAGAAGTGAAGAGAGCGGGTAGGACAGTAAGGCACCAAGAGCTCTTTCAGGTAGTGGGGTCCCAAATCATGTAGGGCCTTAAAGGTCAATAATGCGACCTTGAAGGTGATCCGCCACTGTACTGGCAGCCAGTGCAAATCACGCAGCACAGGTGTTATATGGCTAGATCGTGAAACTCCCATCAACAACCTGGCTGTCGCGTTCTGCACCAGCTGCAAGCGGCGGATATCCACCCCCGGCAGCCCTAGATAGAGCGCATTGCAGTAATCAAAACGGCTGGTAACAAAGGCGTGGACCAAAATTGGAAGATCTTCCGTGGAACCAAGTGTTTCACCCGCAATATTTCTCAGATGATAAAGGCAGATTTGACTACGGCCGACACTTGCATCTTCATAGTCAGGCTCGTCAAAAATTACTCCCAGGTTACGTACTTGGCCAGAGGCCAGAAGCTGGGCCCCCCCAAGATATAAACCCGAGGGTTTCCCCGTCCAAGCCCCTGTTGTCCTCCCTCCAGGGTCCACAACCAACACCTCAGTTTTCCCTGGATTCAACCTAAGCCAACTAGCACTCATCCAATCCTGAATCTCCAGAAGGCAGTTGTGAAAAATAGTGATGGAATCCGACTCCTGATCAGGCATAAAAGACAGGTAGAGTTGAGAATCATCAGCATAACAATGAAAACTCAACCCATACCATCTTATAATGTCCCCCAGTGGAAGCATATACACCGTGAATAACATAGAGGACAGCACCAACCCCTGCGGTACCCCACAGGGCAGATAGTGAGGGGCCGAGGTGTTAACTCCCGATACCACTCTCTGAGATCTGCCCTCCAAAAAAGATCAAAACCAACTGTGGACTGCTCCCCTCAGACCACAGAAAAACCACAGGCGGTCGAGCAATACCCCATGATCCACGGTGTCAAATGCTGCTGAGAGATCTAAGAGAACCAAGATGGAACGGGTCCTCTGATCTCTTGCCTTCAGGAGGTCATTCAATATCCGAACAAGAGCCGTCTCTGTACTGTGCCGCTTCCTGAAGCCGGATTGGAAAGGGTCATAGATATTGTGGATAGACAAATGATCCTCCAGTTGCAGAGCGACCACCTTCTCAATAACCTTCCCTACAAAAGGGAGGTTAGAGATTGGTCTATAATTTGCTGGGCAGTAGGGGTCAAGAGAGGGCTTTTTCCAAAGGGGGTGTATTACCGCCTCCTTTAAGGGATCCGTAAAGATCCCTCTCTCTAATGACACCACCACTATCCCAGCCAGGACTGGGCCGAAAACATCTACACACCCCACCACCAGGTGAGTAGGGCCCGGGTCCAACTTACAATAGGTAGGTCGCAGAGTCTGGATAATCCTCACAATATCTATTACTGCTGGTAGTCTAAAGGTAGACCAGTACAACTGGACATTAGTACCACCCGATTGATCAGTACAATGCTCAATAGAAAGACACTGGCTGATCTCATCCCTGATGGTGGATACCTTGTCAGCAAAGAATTTCGCAAACTCCTCACATTGTACCTGTGACAATGCTCTACCAGTCTGGAGACAGACTGGATTGCACAGTCTGTCCACAGTCCGGAAGAGCTGGGATGGTCTATTCCTAGCTGCAGCAATTTCCCTGGACTGGAACTGTGCCTTCTTATGGGAAATTGCTGATTGGTAGAATTTATAATGTTCTAACAATTCAAGTCTATCCACCTCCTTGAGTTTTCTGCCAACGTCTTTCTAATCTTCGTCTCTTCCTCTTCCACTCATGGACCTCCCCATCAAACCAGGGAGCCCCTAGGTGACGAGTACGGGCACGAACATGAATTGGAGCTATGGCATCCAGGGCCACAGTCACAACCTTATTATAGGCCAAGACCAGCGGCTCTGGATCCACACTATCCCTTGGAAAATCCGAGAAGTCCAGCTCCGTCATTAGGCCGTCTGAGGTAATCCCTCTTAAAGGACAGAACTGTACTAACTCCCTGGGGGCAGGCCTATTTTGGGGGGCCACAAATCTGAACCTCAGGGAGTGATGGTCAGACCATCTGACTGGCTCCACCTCCACATCAGATATCTCCATCCCCAGATGGAAAACCAAGTCCAATGTATGCCCCCCCTCATGGGTTGCAGAAGTAATTACTCATGACAGGTCCGATGAATCCATTAATTGGAGGAGATTTTGACCAAATGGCGAGAATTCATCGTCGACCCAGGCATTAAAATCCCCCAGAATTATCCATCTGGGACATTCCAATACCATGTCGGCGATGAAGTCCGCAACCTCCTTCAGGAACTCCCTCTCATCCCCTGGTGGACGGTAGATAAGAAGGATCCTGTAGCCTGCACCTGCACCCACTATGCATTCAAAGGTGTTGGTATCACCAACTGGCACTTCCCTGAGATCCAGATCTTGTCTAAAACAGACAGCAACCCCCCTGCCCCTCCGGTCCACTCTCGGGCGGAAAATCACCGAGAACCCAGCCGGAACCGCGGAGTCCAACACAGGGCCAGCATTTCCATCTAGCCAGGTCTCGGTGATGCAAGCCAGGTCAACTGAGGAAACAAGATCAGCAATCACTGCAGTCTTGTTCCTAATCGACCTGGCATTGCTTAACACCGCCCGAAAGGGATGGAAATCCAAGGGTGATCCCACTTCCTGCCTGACACACTCCAAGTCAGTGCCCTTGGGTATGGGAACTAGGCAAGGAGGACCTCGCTCCAGTACCCATTTCACCCCAGGGTGTCTCCTAGCCCTCACTGCCCGTATCCGTGCTCTTCCCTCCCATTCCCCCCAAGAGTTCCAAGATCCCCGTATCCTTCTACTTTTTGATCTTAAAATGCCAAGATTTCGGCATCTAGCATAAACCTCCACTGTAAGTGGGGGTAATTTAAAGGGACGGAGATCCCAAAGTCTTGAGGGGGAGTACTGCCAAACCATTTTACTTAAACCCCAACACATATTTTAAACCAATTTATTTACTCTCATACAAGCAACAATCCTCCCACCCCGACTTAAATAATAATAGCCAAAGAAAGAAAAAATCAATAAAATAAAATAAAATACCCCTTAAAATATTAAAACAATTTTAAGCACATCTAAGAGAATCCAACTGATCTAGGCCCAAAATTCCAATCAGATAGTTATCAAACTAAACAATAATTAACAAAATAAATCCCCCCAGGCAACCAGGAACTTTCACTAACTGGTGCCACTAAATAAAGAAAAACTTAATAAACCAAAAGAAAAAAGAATAATGAACCCCCCAAGCTACACCATACTCTCACTATGGTAGCCAGGAGGAATAAAATGGTACTCTCACTACCATATATAGTTAATAAATTATATTAGTAATGAAACCACTAAAAATCAGGGAATCCCAGTCCTGAGCACTCTCACTGCAAGATCTTCCAAAAGGCACAACGATTCTTGATTCAAAGGGTCAAGAAACAATCTGTCCACTGAAGAAAACGCTAAAAATATCTTCAGGACTAGCTATATTCCCCTTACTAAAACCCAAAAGGTTATACCCAGCCCATCACCAGGCTACAGTGGGTACTACGAGACCCCAGTGGAGCTCAACCAAATGGGCTCCCAGGGGTTCCCTAGAAGAAAGGACTACTGCCCACTGACTCCACAGTGATGGATGCCCCACCTCTGCACCACTACAGTCGGAAGAGTTAGGATTCACCAGATAGGGCAATAAAAGCAGGAAATAAATGCAAAGTCCCCAAATCCAGACAACACCACGAAGTGGTCCAAACCAGCATTGAGGAACTGACTCAAAAGAGTTCCACCTTCCTTAGAAACAAAGCCTTCCCAGGATAGCAGAAAATTCAAAAGAAGTCAATCCATTTTATCTTCCCAAGCAGTCGATAAGACAAAGCAAACAATCAAAACTGCAGCGTGATCTTCTGGGAGCTGCGCTCTAAAGGCGGTCCTTCCTCCAACGATATGGGGCGAGTTACGACAACGGAGGCGGGGGGGACAATAAAAATACAGCTGATGTAGTCACTTTTATGTCGTCTCCTCACTTATTTGATAAAAAGTTCCCAGAATCAATCCGGGATCACCGTTCTAGTTGTAGGTTCGGCAGCAGAGAGGTGAGGGTGTAAGCAGTCCCAGACTGGGGCCAACCGCAGCAGCTGTCTCTCCGACACACAGTTTCTCTGCTGTCTCCTCGCGTGCCACCAGTACCACCTCGGATGCCCGACCCTGGGGGTCCGCCCCCACAGCACAGAGCCGCAGGCTGGCTGCCAGCCTACACAGGGATGCACGCTGTCCGTCGCCGCGTGATCATTTGTGTTTCCTTTTAGCATATGGGCAGTAGGTAGAGTCCATATGACAGTCCCGATGATATGCAATGTGGTACAGTAGGGAAAGGCTGGCTTTAAGACCAATCTTAGTGGTGTTAGGAAGCAGCCAGGTATTTCCAAGTGGAGGCCCATGGGGAGGACTGGTCGAGAAGTGGAGTGTTCCCAAGGTACTGCTGGTATTAATTAAGTAGATAGTGGGTACGTGGTGGGGGTGGCAGGGGCCTGGGAGAGAGAACAAGGGAGGAAGGACAAGGAAGGAGAGAAGGGGAAGAATTAGGTGGGGGAAGGAACTCATAGCTGGTGTAGGGCAAAAGAAAAGAAAAAAAAGAAACAAGCAGGGAGAGGTAGGGAAAAGAGAACATTTCTGCAAAATAGGATTTCATAGGGAGGCAGTACAAGGAAGGTATATAGCAAGTAAAGCAATTTTGACTTTAAGAGGGTAGACTTTTTTTTTAAATGAAAGAACAAGATCCCTCTAGTGGCAGATCTGTATAACCTGCTAATGGAAAACTAGCCACTTAAAAAAAAAAAAACTTCAATTAGACACTTGAATTTTGCTTAGTTGCAGCTAAAATGTGCCAGGTGGCAAAAGCAGGAGAAAAGTCCTTGCCAGTCGGAGCAGGTTTGCTGGAAGCGCCCATGTTCTGACTGGCTGCGCTGTCACCGTACCTTCCAAGAAACTGCAGACAGGTGTCCTGGTCTCGGTCGGTGGCTGGCTGGGTGCCGACTGACCATGGGGGAGCTGAAGCAGCCCTGTTCAAGGGCAGGCAGCTGGAGAGAAGAAAAATAGCATGGTTTAAATAGCATAGACGCAGGACAGGTTTAGATTGAGCAATTTAGCAAGACAAAGGAGAGTTAGACTTTTCGGCGCCAAGGCAGATTGCTTGGATGGGGTGGTGGTGGTGCAGGAGCAAGGAAACAACAGAAGAGCTGTAAGCACTTTAAAACAGTAGTAGAAATTACAATCCAGCTAATACAGTTGAAATCCTTCGATTAGACACTTGAATTTTGCTTAGTTGTAGATAAATCTATTTGTAAAAAGCACCAGGTGGCAAAAGCAGGGGAAAAGTCCTGGCCAATTGGAGCAGGTTTGCTGGAAGTGCCCGTGTTCCGATTGGCTGCACTGTCACTGTACTTTCCAAGGAGCTGCAGGCAGGTGTCCTGGTCTCGGTTGGTGGCTGGCTGGGTGCCGACTGACCATGGGGAAGCTGAAGCAGCCCTGTTCAATGGCAGACAGCTTCCAAGGGGCTGCAGGCAGGCGTCCTGGTCTCGGTCAGTGGCTGGCTGGGTGCCAACCGACCGTAGGGGAGCTGAGGCAGCCCTGATCAAGGGCAGGCAGCTTCCAAGGAGCTGCAGGTGGGCATCCTGGTCTTAGTCGGTGGCTGGCTGGGTGCCGACCGACCGTGGGGGAGCTGAAGCAGCCCTGTTCAAGGGCAGGCAGCTTCCAAGGAGCTGCAGGCGGGCGTCCTGGTCTCGGTCGGTGGCTGGCTGGGTGCCGTCCGACTGTGGGGGAGCTGAAGCAGCCCTGTTCACATAAAACCATTGTGTTTCCTCTAACTACAGCCTGCTCCAAAATGGATATCTTAACTTTGGGTGTTAAATGGGAGTCCCAGGCCCTGCCATATTTAGGCATTAAGCTGTCTCCCAACATGCAGACTTTAACATTTTTATTTGGCCCCTATCTTTCAGCAGATGGAGCCAGACCTGCAGAGATGGCAACAGTTACCAATGTCAGTATGGGGTCAAACAAGCATTATTAAAATGGTCATTCTGCCCACTTATTGAACCCATTAAATATAGATTCATAGGATATACAAGTCTGAGGGACAGGCCCTTAATTAGACTCACCATTATTTATTAATGATGGTAGACAAATGTGTTCTCACCCATATATAAGTCAAGTTCTTGTTTAAAAAGATTCAGAGATTGACTTGATACCACATTTGCTGGGAGAGAGTTCCACAAATGTGGAACTCTTTGTGATACAAAGTTTTTCCTCTGTACTGTTTTATATAATTCAGCATATAATCTGAGATTATGTGATCTGGTACTCTCTAAGGGTGATTGTCTAGTTAAACAGTTGGATTCCAGAAACAATTCATCCTCAAATGCTTTATAGGCCCAACACATATCACCTCTAAGAAACCTATATTTTTGAGAAAAAAGTCCTACGTTTTTAAGTCTATCACCATATTCCAAGTGTGCCACTTTAGAGACTGACTTAGTCATTTTACATTGGACCGATTCATACATTTTCACATCATTAATGGCAGTAGGTGAACAAAAAGGGGTACAATATTCCATATGTGTTCTAACCATAGTCATTTATAATGGAATCAGAACCTCGACTTCTCAACTTTTTATATGTTTTAAAATACATCTGAGTATACCATGACATTTTTTAGCAGTGATATTGATATGGAGGTTCCATTTTAGGTTATTAGAGATTGTCACACCCAAATCTCATTCAGAAGTAGTTTCTTCAAGCTTAATATTATTTATATGGTAATTGGCCATGCAGTTATTACCTCCCAGATGCATGACTTTACATTTTCCAATATTAAAAACTAATCCATGATCATTTGCCGAAGAATGAAGGTTATTTAGGTTATCCTGGAGCAATTTGACAGATGCTTTATTATTAACAATTCCTCCAAGTTTACTGTCGTCAGCATATTTATGCAACCATATACCGCTATTTGCTTGCATATCAGAAATCATGATATTAAATAGCATTGAACCGAGCACAGACCCATGAGGTACTCCACTACTAACAGTACACCAATCTGACCTACATCCACGCAGAACTACCCTCTGTTTCCTATCCTCCAACCAAGAAGAGATCCATTCGATAATATTAGGATGTAAGTGTAATTTATATAGCTGATGTAAAAGATGCCTATGTGATAACGTTTGAAATGCTTTTTTGTAGTCCAGAAAGAGAACATCAACAGGCAATCCTTCATCCAAGGCTTTGCTCACTGGCTCAAAAAAGCTAATTAGATTAGACATACATGATTTTTCCTTTGTAAAACCGTGCTGTGTTATATCAATATTTCCTGATTTATATAGGTGTTCAGTAATTTTGTACTGTAATAACCTTTTCATAAGCTTACCAGTACTTGAGGTTAGGCTTATGGGCCTATAACTACCAACATTTTTGTATCCTTATTTGTAAATAGGGGTAATATTTGCTAGTTTCCAAACATCCAGTGCCTTACTTTCTTTTAAGGATGTATTAAACAGTAAAGTAAGTATATATGTTAAATATAATGCTTCCTAAGGCCCGGTTCCTTAAGATCTAATCGATATGTCATAATTTTATTTTGCTGGTGAAGACCCCTTTGCAGAGCTATACTCAAACTATGTAGACCTAGAGAAGTAGGTGGGCTTCAACTCCCACGTGTACAAAATTATTATTTTGCTTTGCATGGTTCCAATTATTTTCAGTGGAGTCAGTCTATAAAAGACCACCTTTATATCACAGACTGGTCAAGAATTGAGTATACTTTAACTGAACAATGTTGCTTATCACTGCATTCCTTATTTATTCACTTCCTTTGCTAAACTCCTAGCTAGGCTTAAGTCCACCCCAATAGGATGGTCTGTAAGTGTTCATTTGCAGATATGTCATTCTCTACATATGGTACCTGAGGACTGGAGGAGGGCAGATGTGATCCCCTTTCACAAAAGTGGGAGCAAGGCAGAGGCAGGAAACTACGGACCTGTTAGTTTGACCTCAGTGGTAGGGAAAACAATGGAATCACTTCTGAAGCAAAGAACTGTTGAGTTCTTAGAGGCCAGTGGGGCACAGGACCCAAGGCAGCATGGATTCACAGCGGGAAGATCATGTCAGATGAATCTAATTGATTTCTTTGACTGGGTGACTAAAGTAGTAGACCAGGGAGGGACTGTGGGCATGGCATACCTAGATTTTAGCAAGGCATTTGACACAGTCCCACACCAAAGATTAATAAACAAGCTAGCCAGCCTTGGAGTGGGTCCCAGGGTTGTAGCCTGGGCAAAACACTGGCTAGACAACAGGATGCAGAGGATAATAGTAAATGGAATCCATGCCAAAGAAAGCGGGGTCACTAGTAGGGTATTGCAGGGCTCAGTATTGGGACCAGTCCTCTTTAATGTCTTTATAGGAGACATTGGAGTGGGACTAGAAGGGAAAGTGTGCCTCTTTGCAGATTACACAAAGATCTGCAACAGTGTTGATACACAAGAGGGGGTGGAAAGGATGAGAAGGGACTTGGAAAGGTTGGAGGAATGGTCAAAAGTATGGCAGTTTAGATTCAATGCAAAGAAGTGCAAAGTAATGCACCTGGGAAACAAATGTGGGAGGAGGTACTGACAACAACAAAAATGGAAAGGGACCTGGGGGTAGCCATATCAGATGTTTTAAAGGTAGGCAAGCAATTTGAGAAGGCAGTAAGGAGGGCTGGGGGGATACCAGGATGCATAGGGAGAGGCATCACAAGTAGAAAACAGGAAGTTGTTATCCTTCTTGACAGACAGTTGGTGAGACCCCATCTTGAATACTGAGTGCCATTCTAGAGACCTCATCTCCTCAAGGATATAGACAGTATGGAGGCAGTCCAGAGGAGGGCAACAAAAATGGTGCAGGGTCTGCCCCAGAAGCCATATGAAGAGAGACTAAAAGAGCGTAATATGTATACCCTTGTGGAAAGGGGGGGGAGACATGATAAAAACATATAAGAACCTCAAGGGAATCAGTAAAGTCCAAGAGGGTAGCATCTTTCATAAAAAGAGATGTGAAAGAACAAGGGGGCACAATTTGAAGATAGAGGTGAAATGGCTAATGGGCAATGTACGGAAGTATTTTTTCACAGAGAGGGTAGTGGATGCATAGAACAGCCTTCCTGAGGAGGTTGTGGGGTCAAAAACAGTGGGGAAATTCAAGAATGCATGGGACAGACACAAAGCAATTCTTGTGGGGGGTAGGAGGAAGTAGGCTGTTGGTTAACAAGGGTCTGCAGCTTATCCAATAGGTAGGAATATGGGAAGATTGAGTGGGCCAAGCGGTCCTTATTTTTCAACAAAGACTATGTTTCTATGTTTGTGGTACTTCCAAAAGAAGCTATGTTCCCTAGAAAACAAAGCCTAAGAACTGGTTCATATGCATATCTCAACATTGTTTCCCCATTATCAGTGTGTGAGGCAGTGGACTTTATTCTCAGTTAAATTAATCAGCCTAATTGCATGGGGACCATAGGAACTGGTCACATATGACCTGACTCTAGGAGGACATTCTAGAACAGTTTGAGTCCCGATACCTTGTTTCCTTGAATTCAACATGTGACAATTCCATATTGAGATGAAGAGGTCCTGAAGTTGCTGTTTGACTTAGCTTAGATCTGCATTTGTCTAATGCACATCCAGGGAGAAGGGCAGGGGTAAATGGAGCAAAAGACAAAGGCAGTAGGGACAGAGATGGGGCAAAAAGAAATAAAGCCATAAATAAATGGAGGGTAATGAGTACCAATGCCCGTAGTCTAGGTAAAAAGCTCCCTGAAATGGTGGCCTTGATGGAAGAGGGATGCCTGGATATTGTGGCAGTCACAGAAACATGGTAAGCAGAGAACCATGACTGGGATGTCAACATACCAAGGTACACAATCTACAGGAGGGACAGGGAGGGAAGAAGAGGAGGAAGAGGAGTAGCTCTCTATGTAAGGGAAGGGATCAAAGCAACAGAACTAAGGGGTAAGCAGGGAGGAGAGGAGACACTGTGGGTCACCCTGGAGACTGGAAATGGTTCCACAATCCGCACAGGGGTTGTATACAGACCCCCGTCGCAGGAGGGACAAGGAAATGATAGAAGGCATCCTTGGGATGGCAGAGAAAGAGGAGATATTGCTGATGGGGGACCTGAATATGCCAGATGTTGACAGGAGCACCTTTGCTGCAGCCACATCCAAGAGCAGGGCCATTCTCGATACCCTACAGGGGGTATGCCTCAGACAGCTAGTTTTGGAACCCACTCGGGAGAGAGCAATCTTAGACCTGGTACTCTCAAATAGGGATGGAGAGAAGATCTCTGATCTTGAAGTGGGTAGCCATCTGGGAATAAGCGACCACCAAACAGTGTGGTTCACGATAAACTTAGCTATAGAGTCAAGCCACACAAAAGTGAAGGTACTGGTCTTCAGGAGGGCTGATTTTGTCAAAATGGGAGACTGCCTCAGAAAAGCACTAGCAAACATCGAGGAGGTCCTCCGAGTGATCGGCTCCTTGCACCCCACCAACTGTATACTGGATCCTGGACAGATGTGGCTAATAACTAGTTGTGCTGAGTTTCTAGGTCCAGTTTTTGTGGAGATTGTCAATGCTTCCTTGATCTGCTGGGTCTTTCCCTCTGCTTTGAAAGATGCCATGATGAGACCCTTGCTGAAAATGCCATCCTTGGACCCTGATGATATTGCAAACTACAGACCTAGCTCTAATCTTCCATTTTGAGGGGATGGTTATTGAGAGGGTGGTGATGGAGCAGTTGCTTGATCGCTTAGAGAGTTTTTCCATCCTTGATCCTCTCCTGCCCAGTTTATGGTCCCATTATAGTACCAAGATGGCATTGGCTAGGGTGACCCATGATTTCCTCATGGCAAGAGACCAAAGGCACCATTCCATCTTAGTGCTCTTGGACCACTCCTTGGTGTTTGACACAGCGGTTCATGGAGTGCTGGTTGATCACCAGAGGAATTATGTGGGCATTAATGGGTCAGTATTGGCCTGGTTTCATTCCTACATAACTGGGAGGATGCAGTGTATGACTTTAGGGAAATTTCTGTCTGAGCTGCAGCCACTTCCTTGTGTTCTTCAAGGTACGATCCTGGCCACCATTTTATTCACCATGTATATGCTGCCTCTTTTGAGAGATCAAAAGATGATACAGCTTGTGTTTTCTTTTCTAAGTGTATGATACCCAGTTGAATCTGTCTTGTCCCCACAGCAATTGCCTGGCATCATCTCAACTTGATGGTTGTTTGGCCGAGATCAGTGACTGGATGATAGCTAACTGGCTATGTCTAAACCCTGAGAAGACTGAGGTTATAGTCATCATGCTGTGACACCAGGGCTGTCCTGTGCTGGGCAAATTAGACCTACCTATTTTAGGTATTCAGTGCCTCATGGCAGTGAAAATGATCAGGAATCTTGCAGTCATGCTGGATGATGGTTTGACCTTCGAAGATCAGGTGTCACCCATTGCTCAGTCTGGCTTCTTTCATCTGTGCAACATTGCGAGGATCTGATCATTTTTAGCCCAGGATGACATGGCTATGGTGATCCATGACTTTGTTATCACAAGACTCGATTACTGTAATGCCCTATACCTAGGGCTATCTGCGGGTCAGATGCAAAGATTGCAGCTGGTGCAGAATACAGCGGCCCGGATGCTGGTTGAATCTCCTAGACAGGAGCACATCACTCCGGTGCTGCATGTTCTGCACTGTCTGCCTATACATTTTTGCATCAGCTTCAAGATTTGCTTGCTAACATACAAGGCCCTACATGGTCTGGGACCTGACTATCTGAAAGAGCTCCTGATTCCTTACCACCTGATCTATCCTCTCCATACCACTGATGCAGAGTTGCTAGTGGTGCCTAACTCCAGACTCAAGTCTTCTGAAGATAGAGTCTTTGGAGTTGTGGCACCAACCATTTGGAACACGATTCCCTGTTACATTCATTCTGCTACATCAGTGGAAGCCTTTAAAGCCTCTTTTAAGTCATATTTGTTTAGTCTGGCTTTTAATGAGTCATGAGTTTTAAAGTATATCATTCTATTTTTTTTCTCCAAGTATTTTAATCTTTGTACAGCACTCAGAGCCCATGTTGTAATGAGTGCTTTATAAATAAATGTTGCCTTGCCTTGCCTGCCACATTTACATGGTCAAGCAAAGGGCAAGATCCTCTTGAGAATTATGTCACATCCAACTGGGAAAGAAAAGTAGGATTCATTCTCATGAGGGGCACCAAGCTAGAAGCATAATTTTTGGGGGCTGATGTCAACATAGGTTGAGAGGTGGAGGTGACTCTCAAACCACACACTGAGCTACATAAAGCTGGAGACAACTTCAAGGATGGCACCATAAATAGTTTTGAAAATAGGAGGCAGCATATGCCTACTGAGCCCCTGGCTTGTGCCAAATAACATTGTGACAATTTTCTTGTCATTTAATGTGAGTTGGTTGGAGCAGAACTAGGGCTGTACATTGTCAAAATCATGCTGCAGGGACAGTTTCAATAAGATATAAAGGCTCTAGAGAAATAAAGTATTGTACCATCAGGGTACATCTGAATGTTCACTGAGTCACAAACCGAGGGGAGGTAATTAAGAAACACTGAAAAAAGGTCTGGCCCTAAAACAGATATTTGAGGTACACCAGAGATTATAGGGAGAGGGAAGGGTACTGATTCACCAACCTGGATTGACCAGTTACATCTGGCGAGTCAGGAAGTGAATCTAGTCAAGAGAAGAGACTTAAAGCCCAGCATACCTCAGCTTATCTAAAAATAAGGGGTAGGCAACTGAGTCAAATGCCTTAGTCAGAACAATACAAATAGTAGCCAAAACATGTCTCTGATTTGTTCTGTTCAGAAAGGAATCAGTGTCTCAAAGGAGAGAGGTAATCATAGAATGAGCTTTACTTAAACTAGACTGGAAGGAAGAAAGAGGAAGTGTAAGAGTCAAGGAAGTTCAGTTAGTCAAAGGAAATAGTAAGATTTATTATGATTTGGTGTGGAGGGAGGTATCAGAGAGTTTTGGTGAATGGGATCAGATCAGTGGAAAGAAAAGTCCCAAGTGAAGTACCACAGAGATATGTTCTGGACTCAGTCCTCTTTATCAGCAACATAGTAGAGGGAAACCAAGGCAGGCTGAGGCTATTCACAGATGACACTAAACTCTGTGGTAGAGTTGACAATGTAGCGGGGATAAGGGAAAAGTATAGAGACCTGAAAAGGTCGGAAAATTGGTCCAAAGCATGGCAACTGAAAAGCAATGCTAAAAAATGAAGCATTTTGCACTTAGGAAACAAAAACTGCAGCACAGAGTATTGGATGGGAGGGGTTCAGCTGGACATAACATCTGAGGAAACGAACTTAGAAGTCATCATTATCGACTCCCTTAAACAAACCAGCCAATGTTACAAAGCCTTCAGCAAAGCTAACAGGATGCTTGGGTGCACTGGAAGAGGGGTTTACGTTAGGACTAGGAGGTACCGTTAACTCTATAGGTTACTGGTGATTCCAAACATGGAATACTGTGACCAGTTCTGGATTCCCTACCTGAAAAAGGACAGGGACAGGCTAAAGAAAATGCAACACAGAGTGACCAACATGATTCAGGGCCAGTAGGGCAGATCCTATGGGGATCTGCTAAAAGTGCTGAACATGTATGTACATAAAAACCAGATGAGTGAGTGGGGGGAGTTGTTTGTGACCTTCGAGTTCTTGAAATGGATAAACAAGGTGAACTATAAAGAGCTATTTACCAGGAATTGGGATGGTAGGACACAATGTCATGAGTGGAGTTTAAAGGGGGAAGGTTTAAAAGGATGTTAGGAAGTATTATTTTATAAAAAAGAGTGGTTGAGCCATGGAATGGTCTACCAGCAGAGATAGTGGGTGTCAAAAACATAAACACATCAAAAGCAGCTGGGACAGAGTAAAGGGTATAGTAGCTGATTAAAGAGTCAAGGGAGGTGGAAACATGGAAAACAGTAGGGATATTTAGGTAAGTTCCTGTGCTCTCATAGGATAACATTGGTTGACTAGACTGACTGTCAGTCTTTTTCTGCATAATTGCCTGTGTTTCTGTGCTTCTAAGCTAGAAAGCTTGGAGAATACAAGCTGCTTCTGCAGTACAGCCAGGGTAAAAATAAAAGAAATAACATGGTAATCACAGGGGATACAGGTGCCATTACCTTTATGGAGGGGATGAACACTTGTCTGCTTCAAATAATTTGGGACAGAATCAAGCTGAAAGGAAAGCTTAAGGGGTATAGAGAGAGGGGCAATAGTGATGGGCCTGAAAGGTGGAGGAGTTTAAGATTTCTTTCTTTCTTTCTTGTTTTACATTTCAATATTAATGTGCTCAGTAGTTTTATTTTTTTTCAGTGTTCACTGTAAGAGCAGGGAGTATTTCAGATATCAGTGTTATACCTCCGCTGCTAAGCTTACCCCTGCCAATGTCCATTATTTCTTCACATATGAATTTTCGTGATCATGGTCTATGATATTTATACTGACATGGACTGCTGCTAATGGATTGATACCACTGCTAGTTAATAATTTTAGTAAATGGGCTTGAATGTCACTGGTCTTTGCACCAGGTAAGCAGGTCACCATTCTATTCATTGTATCATACCCACATATAATTTTATCACACTGTCTAATTAAAGAGTCACCACCCACAATTACCTTGCATTTCATGTGATGCAATATTTTCACCCAGCATGTCATTTGGAGGTAGGGCTTTATCATGCAAGGTTGCAAACCTATTTACGAGTGGGATTTCATCACTTTTCATCATGACTCTTCTCTACTTTCTGTTTTGCTTGTTGTGACTTGATACCATTCATTCTGATCTGTGTGATCCAGATCCTTCCTGTTCATTTTGTTTCTATTTTCTGCATGAATTTCAGTGTCAGATTCACCCCCTTCATCTCTACTTCATTTTTTTTCTCTTCTTGGAGGATTGTTTGTTGTCTCTTTTAATATTGTATTTTCATTTACTAAGGTATTAACAAAACTCTCAATTTTGTTTATTTCAGTGGAATTGTAAAGTTCTTGTTTGATAGTATTCGGTTCACATGTTAATTCCTGATAGTCTATACACTTGTTATATAGATACAGTTATGGGCCCACATTTGAGCTTTTTTTCCGGTATTCATTAGACAGGACACACAACATATAATAGACCCTTCTCTATGTAGTAATCTGAGAACAACATCAGTGAGATCCATATTAGTGTATGGGCATGCAGTTAAGAATGTTACCTGGGGATGCTGTACGGGCTGGCCTCCTTCCCAACATTCTGAATGTGCTCGTAGATGATCACTAGGTGTCTATTTTTAAAGCAGTGAGAGTAGAATTGACATAGGCAGTGACCTCTGGTTTTATGTTTGTACGAAATTCATATTTTCTGAGTTTCTGCAGTCAAATAAACTTCCTGAGGTTGTTTTGCTAATATGCTGATAGAGCAGGGGTTTGTACTACATATTGATTTGCTCTTTTGGTAGATTTTACTTTAGATAGCACTTGATCCAATAGGGGGAAGCTGGTCCTCCTGTTTCCCACAGTGCAACATGCCCAAAATCTTAGTGAGTGAGGTTAAGAAAGAGAGAGTCAGAGAGATTTTTTCTTTTGTATTTCTTCTTGTTGTTGTTAAAACACGCACTAAACACAGCAGGTTAAAATTGTCTCAATAAAAACAATTTCCCACACACAATTGTACAGACTGAGATTCTGCACTCACTGTCACCCTTATTGTACTGCAGATGCTCACTAGACTACTGTTTTTAAAGCCAGCGAGAGTGGAAGTGATGGAGGCAGTGACTTCTCATTTCTCATTTGTACAAAATACATATTTTCTGAGTTTCAGCAGTCAAATAAGTTTCTATGGGTGATTTACTAATATGCTGGTAGATCAGAGGTTTTTACCACCTATTTTTATCTCCTTTGGTACTGTTTGCCTGTGATTCTATGTGAGTCAATAGGGGAGGCTGGTCCTCCTCTTTTCCACAATGTAATGTGCTCAAAATCTTAGAGGGAGTCAGGAAAAGAGACAGAGGAGCAATTTTTTGTAAGTTCTTGTTGTTGCTAAGACACACACTACATACAGCAGGGTAAAATTGGTTCTGTAACAAACAATTTCCTACACACAGCTGTGCAGATTGAGAGTTTGCATTCACAGTCACCCCTCCTGGCACCTCAGACACTCACTGGGCAACTGTTTTTAAAGCTGGTAAGACTGGAAGTGATGTATGCAGTGACTTCAGATTTGCATTTGTACAAAATACAGAGTTACCGAGCTTCAGCAGTCAAAAAGCTCCCTGTGGTGTTTTGCTAATATGCTGGTAGAGCAGGCATTGTTACCACATATGTTTGGTTCTATTTGCACAGTTTCTCCAAGATAATACTTTAGTCAAAGAGGGAAGGTTGGTCCTCCTGCCTCCTGCAATGCAATGTGTCCACTCTCTTAGAGAGAGAGTGAAGTAAAGATATATATATATATATATATATATATATTTACATATGTAAGCAGAAATTTGCTACTGGAGAGACGTATTGTGACTCTCAGGGCAAAAAATAAAGTCTGTTTGTTTCTCATGACTATGCCTCTGTTAAGATATATATATATGCTACTGTTGGTATGCAAAATATAAAGATAGTTCATGAAGTCTATGTTATGGAAAAATAGATTCAGAGTTAGAATATGAAAAATCTAACATGAGTAACATGGTGTCTTACTTGTTTAATTTCTAGTTATGTGAATAAAAGCATATTTTTATAATATGAATGACTTCTGCTTCTATTTAGGGGCTGTAGTATGGATCTTTATTGTTTGTTTCCTATTCATTTGGGGGGAGGTTTAAACAACAATTCATCTTAGGACACCATTGTATGTTAAACTTTGGAATATAGCAGTTTTGTTGTAACTTGGATCTTTCTAATATTCCCAAACAACCATGCTGTGCAGCCTTCAGCACCTTTGTTTCTAAGACAGACAACTCTGCATCTCCTAGTTAAAAAAGGAAATGTTATTTTTTAGAACTTGTTTTGAACAGTTAACGAATGCTACAGGGACACCACATTATCACAGTAATACTGTCTCACCATTCAAACTAAAGCTAACTACTACTTCTTCATAAAACAATGCCATATTGACAAAAACACAACTAAGCTACTTACAAAGAACTATATACACTGAAGGCAGTATAGCGCAGTGGTTTAAGGCTCTGACCTGTAAATCTGGTGACATCCAGCAAATCAGACCTGGGTTTGAATCCCAGAACTTCCACTTGCATACTGTGTGACCCTGTGCTTCCAGGTCTTTCCTGTAAAAAAGCTTAGAGTGCTACTTCTGGTTAAATAAATAAAAAAAAAATTATACTATGTACAAGGTATATAATTTTGCCTGATATGTCTCAGCCATCCTCATACCAGCTGGTCCCAAACCTAGAAAAGAGTGCTGGAATCCAATGTAGTACATTAATAAACAATAACCATCAAAATATTGCATTGATAAAATGACTGTTGGGTTTGAGGCAAAAGGCACAGCTAAGGGTTTTGTAGTGGATATGGTGTTCCTAGACTTTACTAATGCATTTGATATCATGATGCAAAGAACATTTCTGCAAAAAATGAGAACCCTGGGGGTGGCTCCAGAGATGAAGTGATGGATGAAGAATTTGCTGGAGGGAAGGAGGTAAAGAGTGATCATTAATGGAGTTCCAACAGGGCAGAGAAGGGTGATTAGTGTGGTACCACATGGTCGGCACTGGGTCCGATTCTGTTCAATATTTTCATTGGGGACATTGTGGAGGGGCTTAAGGGGAAGGTCTTTATATTTACAGACAGAACAAATCTCTGCAACAAAGTAAGCACTGTTAATGGGGTAGAAAAATGAAAAGGAATTTGCGCAAACTAGAGGAGTGGCCAAAGTGTGGCAGTTGAGCTTAAAGGCCAAAAAGTGCAAAGTTATGCCCAAAGAGAATAGCAATATAAAAGCAGAGTACTGGAAGTGATAGCGCAGGAGAGAGAACTTGGTATAATCATATATAATGATCTCAAGGTTGCTAAGCAATACAAGAGAGCAGAAGCGAGGGCCACTAGAATGCTGGGATGCATAGGCATGAGTATTATGAGCAGATGGGGGGAGGTGGCAATGCCACTGCAAACGGCTGGTGAGATCAGACCTTGAATTTGGTGTCCAGTTCTGGAGAGTGTACCTCAGGAGGAATGTGGAGAGAGTGAGAGGATCCAGAAGAGGTCAATGAAAATGGAGCAAGGGCTTAGCCATTTGACATATGAGGAGAGGCTGAAAGACCTCAGCATGTATACCTTGGAGCAAAGGATGGAAAGGGTGGACATGCTAGAGACTGTTAAGTACCAGAAGAATTATAAACAAGGTCCCAGATAGCAGTATATTCCAGAATAAGAGGCTCTTAAGGACAAGGGGTTATGACATGAAGACAGATGGAAACATAGAAACATAGAATTTGACAGCAGATAAGGACCACTTGGCCCACCCAGTCTGCACAGTTCCCTACCTGATGGATAAGCTGCAGATTCTAGTTAATCAATAGCTTACTTCCTCCTACCCCCCCACTAGAATTGCCTTATGCTTGTCCCATGCATTCTTGAATTCTCCCACTGTTCCTGACTCCACAACTGCTCAGGGAGGCTGTTCCATGCATCCACAACCCTCTATGTGAAAACATACTTTCTAACATTACCTTTGAGCCGTCCCCCCTCTATCTTCAAGTTGTGCCCCCTTGTTCTTGCACATCTCTTCTTCGGAAAGATACTACCCTCTTGTACTTTGTTAATTCCCTTGAGATACTTGAAAATTTCTATCATGTCCCCCCTCTCCCTCCTTTCCTCAAGGGTATACATATTAAGCTGCTTTAGTCTCTCCTTATATGTCTTCTGGTGCAGACCTTGCACCATTTGGTTGCCCTCCTCTGAACAGGCAAGTCAAGACAAGGGCAGGGCAAGGCAAATTTTATTTAAGAAGACGCCCATCCCAGAGGCTGTGGGTGCCATACATCAATCAAATAAAAACAACACAGCACAATAACAATCAATAAAATATACTGCCCCAAACAAGTTAAAACATAATTTGCTACACAATTTGTTTCATTCTCAAAAAATAAAATAAACCTTAAAAAAAAAAAATTAAACAATATAAACTATAAAACATAGTCCAGGAATGCTTGATCGTACAAAAATGCCTTGAGTCGGGCCTTAAAAACCTCAACAGATGGGGCCTCCCTAACAACTAAAGGAAGCGAATTCCACAGGACCGGGGCGGCGACACTAAATGCTCTGCCACCAGCGGTTCTTAGCCTCATCCTGGGAATCGCAAGGAGGCCCCTAGAAGAGGAGCATAGGGAACGGACCGAGACAGCAGGTGTAAGAAGGTCACTAAGGTAGCCAGGGCCCAGGCCATGTAGGGCCTTAAAGGTGAGCAAACCCACCTTAAAGAGGACCCTCCACCTAACTGGCAGCCAGTGCAGATGACGCAGCACCAGAGTAATATGACAGTATTTAGAGTGTCCTGTCAACAACCTCGCTGCCGCATTCTGCACCAGCTGTAGTCGGCGCAGGGTACCCCCAGAGACACCGAGATAGAGTGCATTACAGTAGTCAAGCCTGGACGTCACAAAGGCATGCACCAAAGTGGGGAGGTCCAGAGGTGGAACTAAGGGTTTGATCCTGGCGATATTCCTCAGATGATAAAAGCTAGTACCGACAACGGAGGCCACCTGAAATTCAAGTGTCAAACTGCTGTCAAGAATAACACCCAGATTACGCACCCTAGAGGAGGCCTTCAATGGTACAGAGCCAAGACAAGGTCCTGTCTGCACCAGAGGTCAACCTATCATGTCCCCTGTTCGACTCGACCACCAGTACCTCCATCTTACTGGGGTTGAGTCACAACCAGCTGGAGGCCATCCAGTCATTGATTTCAGCAAGGCAGCTGTTGAGCACTTCTACTGCACAGGATGTTCCAGGGGCAAAGGAAAAGTACAGCTGGGTATCATCAGCATAGCAGTGAAAGCCCAAGCTGTACTTCCTAATGAGCTCTCCCAGGGGTAGCATGTACACGGCAAACAACATCGGTGACAAGACCAAACCCTGGGAAACTTCACACAACAGGTGGTCAGGGGAGGAGGAGAAATTCCCCATCACTACCCTCTGCCTCCTGTTGGATAAAAAAGACTCAAACCAGTGGATGACAGAGCCGGCGAGTCCACAGAATTCCCTTAGGCGGTCAAGTAACACTCGATGGTCCACCGTGTCAAATGCTGAAGAGAGATCGAGGAGAACAAGAATTGTCCCCTCCCCTAAATCTCTAGCCCTAAGGAGGTCATTGTGCACCTGAACATGTGCAGTTTCTGTGCTATGCTTTGCACGAAACCCAGACTGGAGTGGTTCATAAAGATTATGGGCCACGAGATGCCTCCACTCTGTCTATGTCTTTGCTGAGATGGGGTCTTCAGAATTGCACGCAGTACTCCAGATGGGGTCTCACTGTCTATACAGAGGGATAACAACTTCCTGTTTTCTACTGTTGATGCCTCTCCCTATGTATCCTAGTATCCCCTCAGCCATCCTTAATCCCAGTATCCCCCCAGCCCTCCTTATTGCCTTCTCACATTGCTTGCCCACCTTTAGGTCATCTGATATAATTACTCTTAGGTCTATTTAGATTTTTGTTGTTGTTATTAACTCACCCCCCATTGTGTACTCTTCCCCTGGGTTTTTGTTTCCCAGATGCATTACCTTGCACTTCTTTGCATTAAATCTGAGCTGCCACATATCTGACCATTCCTCCAACCTTGCCAAGTCCCTTTTCATTCTTTCCACCCCACCTTGTGTATCAACCCTGTTGCAGATCTTTGTGTCATCTGTAAAGAGACATACCTTTCCTTTCAGGTGCTCTCCAATGTCACTTATAAAGATATTAAAGAAGACCGGTCCCAGTACCGAACCCTGCGTTAACCCACTAGTTACCCTCCTTTCTTCACTGTGGACTCTGTTTACTATTACCCTTTGCGTCCTGTTGTCCAGACAGTTTTTTTATCCAGGCTACCACCTTGGGACCCACTCCAAGGCTAGCTAACTTGTATATTGATGTTTTGTGTGA
The DNA here is from genome assembly GCA_016271365.2 of Neoceratodus forsteri. NCBI lineage: Eukaryota > Metazoa > Chordata > Ceratodontiformes > Ceratodontidae > Neoceratodus > Neoceratodus forsteri. The sequence goes on from CM028131.1 coordinate 453,517,434, forward strand.
AACTGTGTCAAATGCCTTGCTAAAATCTAGGTAGGCCATATCCACAGCCCCTTCCTGGTCTACTACTTTGGTCACCCAGTCAAATAAATCTATTAGGTTTGTCTGACATGACCTTCCTGCTGTGAAACCATGCTGTCTTGGGTCCTGTGCCCACTGGCCTCTAGGTACTCAACAATTCTTTCCTTCAGAAGTGATTCCATCATTTTCCCTACCACTGAAGTCAAACTAACTGATGTATAGTTTGCTGCCTCTGCCCTGCTCCCACTTTTGTGACGTGGAATCACATTTGCCCTCCTCCAGTCCTCAGGTACCACTCCATCCTCCCATGATTTGTTAAAGAGTATAGTCAGTGGTGTTACTAGCTCTACCCTTAGTTCTTTTAATATTCTTGGGTGAATCCCATCAGGGCCCATTGCTTTGTCCATTCTCAGTTTCAAGAGTTCTTTCAAAACCCTTTCTTCTGTGAATGGACTAGTATCAACACCCCTATACAGAGTTTCTTCCTTGTTTGGTTTAGGTACCTCCCCCTCCTCATCCGTTGTGAATACTAAGCAGAAATATTCGTTCAGTATCCCTGCTTTTTCACTGTCACCCCATGCCCACATTCCCTTCCCTTTATTAAGTCTCTGTATCCCTCCCTTGGTCTTTCTTCACTCCATAATGTACCTATAAAAGGTTTTATCCCCCTTAACAGAGTTGGCTATCTTTTCCTAAGTTTGTGCCTTTGCTATTCTGACTGCCTTCTCTACCTCCTTCTGCTTTAACTGATAAAGTTCTCTGTCCTGCTCCTTCTGTGTTTCCTTATATTCCCTGAATGATATCCTTTTCTCCTTAACCCTCCTGGCCACCTCTTTTGAGAACCATAATGGTTTTTTCCTTCGTTTTGTTTTATTGATTTGCTTTACACAAAGGCTTGTTGCCTCTACGATGGCTGTTTTGATTATTCTCCATTGTTCTTCTACCCCTCCTTCTTGCCCATTTGCTAGTGCTTTTCTGAGGCACTATCTCTCATTTTCCCAAAGTCAGCCCCCCTAAAGTCCAATACTCTTGTTTTTCTATGGCTTGACTCTATGGCTACGTTTATTGTGAACCACACTGTTTGGTAGTTACTTGTTCCCAGATGGCTACCCACTTCTAAATCTGAGATCCTTTCTCCTTCCCCATTTGAGAGTACCAGGTCTAAGATTGCTCCCTCCTAGTGGGTTCCAACACTGACTGTCTGAGGCATTCCCCCTGTAGGGCATCAAGAATTACCCTGCTCTTGGATGTGCCTGCAGCAAAGGTACTCCAGTTAACATCTGACATATTCAGGTCCCCCATCAACAATATCTCCCCTTTTTCTGCCATTTTAAGGATGCCTTCTATCATTTCCTTGTTCATTTCCTCCCCCTGAGATGGGGGTCTGTACAAAACCCCCCATGCAGATTGTGGTGCCATTTCCTCTCTCCAGGGTGATCCATAGTGACTCATCAACTTCCTGTTTACTCTTTAGTTCTGTTGCTTTAATCCCTTCCCTTATATACAGAGCTACTCCTCCTCCTCCTCTTTTACCCACCCTGTCCCTCCTGTAGATTGTGTATCCTGGTATGTTGACATCCCACTCATGGTTCTCTGTGTACCATGTTTCAGTGACTGCCACGATATCCATGCATCCCTCTTCCATCAAGGCCACTAGTTCAGGGAGCATGTTGCACAGACAATGGGCATTGGTACTCATCACATTCAATTTATTTTTTATGGCCTTACCCCTTTTAGCCCCATCCCTGTCCTTAACACCTTTTTCTGCATTTATCCCTGTCCTGCTCCCTACTGACTTCTCCACCTTGGTGTTTACCTCTCTAACTAATGAGTTTTGTGGGGGGAGGCTGGGATTTCCCTCCTCCTTTTCAGTGCCTCCTCCTTGGCTAGTTTGAATACTTGCCAATGAAGCATTTAAACATGTCATTTAGGATCCTGGTTCCACCCCTGGACAGATGCAGGCCATCACACCAGTATAGGTCTGCATCCCTCCAGGTGGCTCCCCAGTCCCCAATGAAGCCAAAACCCTGAGCTCCACACCAGTTTTTGAGCCATTCTTTGAATCCCATGGTGTGGAATACCCTAGCATCATCCTTGTCATAGACAGGCAGCACCTCCGAGAAGGTTACCGTACATGCTACTTGTCTAAGGCCCCTCCTCAACTCCACAAACTCCTCTGCACCACTCTGATCCCATTCACAGCCAGATAATTTGTCCCTAGGTGGACAATGACATTGAGTTCCCTCCCTCATGCAGCTGCTCCTGCGATCCTGAGGATTCACTTCCTGTCCCTCTGAGCTATGGTGCCAGGCAGGCACCTTACCTCCCAATCCCCTTCCTCCCCCACTTCTACCCCCTAATGATTAAGTCCCCCACCAGGAGTTGTTTCCCTCCTCTGTGGGGTCTTGTGCCACCCCACTGTGGGTCTCCTTTGTGGAGGTTCCCATCATCCTCCATGGTCTCCACTGCAGGTGCCTCCATAGAGAAACCACTCTTTGCCAGAACAGCATATGAACTGTGGAGAGGTACAACTGGAGGGACACATCTCTATTCCACCACCCTCTCCCTCCCTGAGCCCACCTTGGTCCAACCGCGCCTCTTTCTTGGCAACCTCTGAGGTAACAGTGGTGGCCCCGGTGGTCCCTGGGTGGGGGAAGAGGTTTCATGAATCCTAGCCAGGTTAGCCTGGAGACGGGCAATCTTCTTTCTTAGACTAGAGAGGTGCCTGCAAACAGGGCAGCATTGCAGCCTTTGGAATGTCTCCCAGAACACTGCTGCCCCACAGCCATTGCACTGCACCACTCCCATCTTGACTTATTTTGTGTACCCTCTCCTATTGCTTTGTATGCTTACTGTCTCCTCCCTCTATGTATTTTTGCCCTTACTTTCCTACTGTCTATGTGCCCTTACAACTTTTGCCCTTCCTGTTCTGGGACAGAAACTTCCTGTAGTCTTCAGTAGTCTCCTTCTCCCATACTTAGAATCAGACCTCCAGCAGCCGGGGGGGGGGGGATAGAGTTATTTTTTTTTTTAGGTTCCTTCAAGGTTGCTGAAACTAATGTGTCTCAGTGATCCTTCCCTTCCTACCGCCAAACAGGAAGTTCCTGTTGTCAGTCAAATTCAGTGGCTTTAAAACTAGAACTGGCTTTGGGTGGGAAGGAGGGCAATTAGAAAAAAAAGCTGCAAAGTTCTAGACTGCTGTTATTTGCTGTGAAAGCAAGGCTCTCTGTCAAAAACAGAAGGACGCTGTAACTGGAGACAGCTGCCTTTGTACTGCTAAACAGCTAAACCACACCCCCAAATAGATTCACCCTCTGCTCTGACTATGTAAATTAAGCTGATCCAGCTCTGTTCCTCAGAGAAACACAAGTGAGTTTCTTCTTTCTTTCTTTTTACTTAAATGAGACCCCCTTCTTCTAATAGAGTATCTGTTTGCTTAATCCAAACAGGTGCAAACTTCTGCTGAGATAGAATTGATTTATCAGTAAAAAAGTTGTGAAGTTCTACACTGCTGTTATTTGCTGTGAAAACAAAGCTCTCTGTCAAAAACAGCAGACGGCGGATGATTCTAGGGAAACATCAGGAAACACCACTTCAAAGAAAGGGTTGTAGAAGGGTGGAATCCACTCCCTGAGGAAGTGGTGGGGGCCAAACCAGTGATGGGATTCAAGGTTGCATTGGATAGGTACAAGACAATTCTGGAGATGGGGGGGATTACCTAGATCACCTAGGATCCTTGAGTTACATGGAGATAGAACACTTGGGGCAGATTTGGTGGACCTGGAGGTCCTTATCTGCTGACAGTTTTTGTTTCCATGTTAACTAACTGCATCAGCAGACAGTCATGGAAGGTATCCAGCAATGTCTAACTCCTGGTGATTTTGGCCACCAGAATCTCCCAATTAATGTTTGGCAGATTCAGTTATCTGACCACTATGACTTCCTCCATTGAGAAGCAGTAAAGCATAGTCATTGGGGCACTGAGCTGCACACTATGACCTGGAAATGATAGACCTATTAGCCTGACCTCAGTGGTGGATACAATAATATAATCTCTGCTAAAGAAAAGGATAGCAGAAAACTTTGAATCAGGTAAAGCCAAAGATTCAGGGCAACACAGATTCAGAGCAGGAAAGTCATGTCAAACTAATCTGATTGATTTATTTGAATGGGTCACTAGGGAGGTGGATTGTGGGGGAGCAGTTGGTGTGGCCTACCTTGACTTCAGCAAGGCATTTAACATTGTTCCACATAGGAGACTTGTGAATAAGCATGGCAGATTATGACTGGGGCATAAGGTGGTGAATTGGGTTTGAACTTGGCTGAAAGGCAGGAAATAGGGTGGTGATAAATGAGATAAAATCCAAAATAGGGAAGGTGATCATTAGGTTGCCACAGGGTTCAGTTCTTGGACCAGTGCTGTTTAATATCTACATCAGTGTCATTGCAAAGAGGTTGGAGGGAAAGATGTGCCTCTTTGCAGATGAAACAAAGATCTGCAATAGGGTGGACAGTCAAGGAGGGGTGGAGAGAATGAAGAGGGGCCTAGCTAAAATGGAAGAGTGGTCCAAAATGTGGCAACTAGGATTCAATGTGAAGAAGTGTAAAATCATGCACTTGGGGAACAAGAATCCAGGGGAGGACTACATGATGAAGGGGGAGATATTAGCAGTCACAAAACAGAAAAGGGATCTGGGAGTCATCATATCTGACAACTTAATAGTTGCCAAAAAATGGGTGTGGAGAGCCAGTGGTATGCTCAGGTGCAATGGAAGAAGTATCACTAACAGAAAAAAAGGAAATCATAATGCCACTGTGTAGGTCATTGGTGAGACCTCATTTAGAGTATTGCATCTCTCGTCTCAGGAAGGACATAGGCAGGCTTGAGACCATTCAAGGAAGGGCAAGAAAAATGATACAGGGTCCGTACCACATTTCATATGAGGAGAGACTACAGGAACTCAATATATACACCATGGAGGAAAGGAAGGAGAGGGGAAACATGATAGACATCTTCAAGTACCTCAAGGGAATTAATAAGGTATAGGATGGAAGACTCTTTCAGAACAGAAGCTGCCCTAAAACAGCAAAAGGGCATAACATGAAACTACAATGGAGTAGACAGAGGGACAATGTAAAGAAGTACTTTTTCATGGAAAGGGTTGTGGATGCTTGGAATGACCTGCCCCAGGAAGTGGTTGGGGCAAACACAGCTGGGGGTTTAAACAGGCATGGGATAGACATGAGGAAATCCAAGAGAGGGATAGAGAGGCAGCAGCAGTGGACTAGTATGGTCAGTAGCCGCTAATTAAAGGTAGGCTATACAGGCAGATTGAATGGGCCTAGTGGTCCTTATCTGCCATCAATTTCTATGTTTCTAAATGTATAGACATGTGTTTGAATTCCCTCAGCCCCTGCTTGTGTAATGTTTGACCCTGATGGCTAGTAGCTCAACACCACCTTTATTTGCTTACATCCATGATTGTTGACATGGCAAAAGAGTATCATCTTTTAATACTTGAAAAACCCTTTTTCTTACCTTGGGAATGAAAAAAAGCAAAAAGAAAGTCATATATATTGAGGTTTTGGTTTGCCTAACTGCTCACCAAGTTATTTAAATTATTAACTGTTACTGCTGCTTTAAGAATTTTAATCTGTGTTGGCTGGACTATCAGAAAAAATGTTTGTTACTCTGAGACTGAAACAATATGAGAAAAGGTGTGAGTTGTCCCATTTTCCTAATGGAACATTCACTGCAAAGCTTGCTTTTTAATAGCACATTACATTTCTGTCAAGGCATGCTTTCAGTCTGAATGGGGCTGGCAGTATAGTATAAGAGTTAGAGTAACAAGTTGTGAATGAGCTTGGTACATCCAGCAGACTTGTGTTTTATTCCCACAACCTCCACTTGCATACTGTGTGACTCTGAACAAGTCACTTAACCTCTTCAGTGTTCCTAGGTCACCCCTGCAAACAGGCATGTGTGCCTAGTGGGCCTTATCTGATTAATAAAGAATAAAATAAATGGAATTTGATTCAATTGTTTGATGAGTTTGAATGGCTCTTCAAGTTATACATGTGAATGTGCTTTTAGGGGTGTTGGTAACAGTAATCCATTGCTTGGTGGTCTGGCACACATGGACACATTCAAAGACAGTCTTTTCCCAGGTTCCAAACAATTATTTTAACATCTCTATTCTCAAGAGAAAGCTATGGAGGGCCTTACGTGCAGCACATGGTACACCAAAACATTACTGAAAAGCAACAGCCTTTACTTTGAAATTAAGAAAAAAACTCAAACTTTCAAAAAGAAAAGTGTCCTTATATATAGTATGTTAGCACTCTGCAGTCATCTTGGAGAAAAAGATGTAAATTACACATTTAAAGCTGTGTTCAGTACAAAGGAAACAGCCACTTTAGTTTTCCCTGTACTGAACATCGACTGGAGCAACTAAACAGCCCAAATGTTTCAAAAAAGCAAAAAAAAGTAAAAAAGCACTAGCACTGAAGGTAACTATGGGCTAGTTATGGGCCAGAGATGGCTCCTGTTACAGAACTTTATTTTACATCTCTTTTCACCAGAAATGGCCATGCATGGCCTTACATGCAGCACATGGTACACCAAACAATTACTCAAAAGCACCAGAATATGCTCTGAAGTACATTAAAAAATCTAACTTTCAAATACAAAGATGCTTACAGAATAATTTATTAAACCTCTGCATGCATCTGGGGAAAAGAGATTTAAATTGAGCATTTAGAGCTGTGAGATTGGCCCAAGCTTATGTTCAGTACAAAGGAACCAGTCTTTTTAGTTTCCCCTCTACTGTACATCGACTGAAACAATCAAACTACTCAAATGTTACAAAAAAGAAAAAAAAATGAAAATACACTAGCATTGAAAGTAACTATGGACAGTTACAGGTCAGAGCTGAACCAGGTTACAAAACTTTGTTTTACATCTCCTTTCACAGGAAAAGGCCATGCAGGGCCTTACATGCAGCACACGGTACACCAAACAATTATTCAAAGGCACCAGAACTTGCTCTGAAATGCAGTAAAAAAATCCAACTTTAAAATACAAAGGTGCTTATATATGAACTTGTAAAAACTCTGCAGGCATCTGAGGAAAAGAAGTTTAAATTAAGCATTTAAAGATGTGAGATTGGTCCAAGCTTATGTTCAGTGCAAAGGAACCAGCCTTTTTAGTTTCCTCTGTAATGAATATCAACTAAAACAACCAAACAACACAAATGCTACAAAAAGTAAAAAAAAATGTGAAGATACACTAGCTTCAAAGGTAACTATGGGCCTGTTACAGGCCAGAGCCAGACCAGGTTGCAAAACTTTATTTTACATCTCTTTTCACCAGAAAAGGCCATGCAGGGCCTTACACACATTGCATGGCACACCAAAAACTTACTCTAAAGCACTTGAACATGCCTGGAATTGCATTAAAAAATGAAACTTTCAAATACAAAGGTGCTTACATATAAACTTGTAAGAACTCTACAGGCATCTGAGGAAAAAAAGATGTAAATTCAGCATTTAAAGCTGTGAGATGGCCCAAGCTTATGTTCAGTACAAAGGAAACAGCCCTTTTAGTTTCCCCTGTACTGAACATAGATTGAAACAACTAAACAGACTAAATGTTCAAAAAAAACCCTCAAAATGCAAAAAAAGAACTAGCATTGAAGGCAACTAAGGGCGAGTCATTGGTCAGTCTTTGCCCAGGTTACAAAAAATATTTTACATCTCTTTTCCCCAAAACACCCATGCAGGGCGTTAAGTGAAGCATACCATACACCAACTAGTTATGTCTAGAATTATTGCAGGTGAAACAAGCAATGCAGAAAAGTACAGTGAAAAGGCTAGAAGGGATGACCAGAAAGCTGATGTGCAGTTGAAGATAATGCTGGCTGACTGAGTAGCATATGTTCATTACAAAGGAACACTGTGAGGACAACAGAACGTCCACCGGCCAAAAGTTTGACTGAAAGAAAACGAGAACTGTGAGTCAAGCCTGTTTAAATGCCTGGTGGATGACAAAACCAGGTGCTGATGTATACTTTCAATTCTCATTTGTCTGGACTGTGACTAGGACAGTACCTTACATGGGTAAATATGGGACACTAAGGAGGGATCACCACAAACTGTAAAAATGAGCAAAAAAGTAAAACTTATACAAAGAATTAAATTTTAAAATATGAAAGGGAACATGAAAATTCATCATTGCAGACAGCTGCACTGAAATTGCACAGCTCTATAATATAGATGGATAACACCAGTCCAGCAAGGCATATAAAGGACACCACATGTTGTGAATGAAAGAGGGCAATCCAAAGTGGAAAAAATTGCAAAAATACATTTATTTAACCAAAGCCTCTAAGTAGGGGTATACAACATGTTATCTGGCAATAAATGGAATCAAAGTTTGTTAAGTAGAGCACTGAGTGCATGCAAATAATTACAGCATAATTTGTGATAGGCAGTAATGTCACAAAATGGATGTCAATTTAAGACAGTGAGAAGGCAGTTAAAGGGCCATAGTAAACAAAATCAAATTTGACAACAGGTCATGTTATGCCCTGTCTTATGATAGATCACTACAAAACAGAGATGGAATAAAAGCAATATAATACTTGTTATAAAAAATGACAGGGAAAATTGTGCATAAGGTATGAATCTCTCCAGTACTGTACACAGAGTCATATATATATATATATATATATATATATATATATATATATATATATATTTGTATTTTATTTTTTTTGTTAATACACAGAGCAGGTTCAGTTTGGCTCAATTGAAAACAACTCCCACACATAGCTATGCAGATTGAGAGTATGCACTCACAGTAATCCTTCCTAGCAGCCCTGCTGCTTTCTTTATAATGAATCTGTTCATTCTACCTGAGAATCAGCATGCAAGAGAGGATACCAGGCTTATCAAAATAGGTCCTATTACAGCAGTAAAGTAGCAAGTCAGTGGTCTTGAATGGCCTTGGATAAAGCACACAGAGGCTGCTCAGTGAAAAACTATAATGCTCACAGTGTGACAGTAATGGTGTGGACAAAGAGGTGCTAGGCACATATACTACCATAGGAGATAGACCAGCATCAGTCACAATGATAAACAGTCACAATGATAAAATAAAAAAAAAGACTTTATCTGGTACAAAACATTAAATGTGCTGCAAACCAGCAGTACCACACTAACCCACCTGTATGGCCTTGACTACGTGGTTGACTTATGAACATGGCATGTGTGTGAGCACACACTTACACACACTAACAAACCTAAACAGGAAGGGAGAGAGACATATGGGGAGTGGTGCAATGCACTGGCTGTGAGGCGAAGGTCTTTCGGGAGACCTTCTGGAGGCTTTGATGTTCCCCTTTTTGCAGGCACATCTGTGGTCTGAGGGAGGAAGTTGCTTATCTCCAGATCAACCTAGCAAGGATTCGGGAAGCCTACTCCCTGACCCAGGGACCACCAGGGCCACTGCCGCTGCTTCAGAAGTTGCCACGGAAGAGGACCAGTTGAACTATGGTGGGCACAGGGAGGGTGTGTGATGGATCAGAGGCAAATCCCTCCAGTTGTACCTATCCACAATTCATACATCTTTCTGGCAGAGAGTGGTTCCTCTATGGAGGCACCTGCAGTGGAGACCAAGAAGTATGTTGGAAACCTCCACAAAGGAGACCCACAGGAGGGTGGCATAAGATGGCACAAGGAAGGAAACAACTCCTAGTGGGGGACACAGTTATTAGAAGGGTAGAACTGGGTTGGGAGAAGGAAGGTAAGATGCTTGCCTGGCATCATGACTGGGAGGGACAGATGCGAATTCTCAGGATCGTGGGAGCAGCAGCACAGGAGAGGGTGCTGGATGTCATTGTCCACCTAGGGACAAATGACCTCACTGGGAATGGTATCAGAGCAGTGTAGGAGTTTGTATAGTTGGGGATGAGCCTTAGACAAGTAGCATGCACGGTAACCTTCTTGGTGGTACTGCCTGTCTATTGCATGAGTGAAGCTAAGGTACTCTGCACCATGGGATTCAATGAATGGATGAAAAAGTGGTGCAGAGCTCAGGGGTTTTGGCTTCACTGGGGACTTGGGGTCCACCTAGAGGGATGCAGGCCTATACTGGCACAATGGTTTGCATCTGTTCGGGAGGGGAACCAGGATCCTAGGTGATAGGTTTAAATTCTTCATTGGCAAGCATTTAAACTAGCCAAGGGGGGAGACACTGAAAAGAATCATGGAAATCCCAGCCCCACCCCCCAAAACAGGGTAGTTTATAAGGTAAACACTGTGGTAGAGATGTCAATTGGGAGCAGGACAGGGGTCAATGAAGAAAAATACAAAGACAGTAAGGACAGGGATGGGGCTAAAAGGGGTAAGGCTATCAAAAAATGGAGGATGATGAGTACCAATGCACTTAGTCTGGATAACAAGCTCCCTGGGCTAGTCACCTGGATATTGTGTCAGTAACAGAAACATGGTACGCTGAGAACCATGACTGGGATGTCAACATACCAGGGTACACAATCTATAGGTGGGGCAGGGAGGGTAAAAGAGGAGGAGGAGCAGCTCTCTACATAAGGGAAAGGATCAAAGCAATGGAACTAAACAGTAAACAAGGAAGAAAGGAGGTACTGTTTGTCACTCTGGAGACAGGAAATGGCACCACAATCTGTACAGGGGTTGCATACAGACCCCCATCTCAGGGGAAGGGAATGGACAAGAACATGATAGAAGGCATCCTTAAAATGGCAGAAAAGGGGGAGATACAGTTGATGGGGGACCTGAATATGCCAGACGTTAACTGGAGAATGTTTGCTGCAGCCATATCTAAGAGTAGGATCATTCTTGATGCCCTACAGGGGATATGACTCAGACAGCTAGTATTGGAACCCACTCAGGAGGGAGCAATCTTAGACCTAGTGCTCTCAAATGGGGACAGAGAAAGGATCTCAGCTTTAGAAGTGGGTAGCCACCTGGGAACTAGCGACCACCAAACAGTGTGGTTCACGATAAACACAGCCATAGAGTCAAGTCATACAAAAGTGAAGGTATTGCACTTTAGGAGGGCTGACTTTGGCAAAATGTGGGAGTGTCTCAGAGAAGCACTAGCAAATGGGCAAGAAGGTGGGATGGAGGAACAATGGGGAAAATCAAAGCTGCCATCACAGAGACAACAAGCCTTTGTGTGATGCAAATCAACAAAACAAAACAAAGGAAAAAAACACTATGGTTCTCAAAAGAGGTGGCAGGGAAGGTTAAGGAGAAAAAGACAGCATTCAGGAAGTAAAAGGAAACAGCAGGACAGAGAACTGCACCAGTTAAAGCAGAAGGAAGCGGGAAAGGCAGTCAGAATAGCAAAGGCCCAGACTGAGGAAAAGATAGCCAACTCAGTTAAGAAGGGGCATAAAACCTTTTATAGATACATTACAGAGTGAAGAAAAACCAGGGGAGGGATAGTGAGGCTTAATAAAGGGGAGGGTGGTGGTCAGAGGGTGACAGTGTCTAAGCAGAGATACTGAATGACTACTTCTGCTCAGTATTTACAAAAGAAGAGGAGGGGGAGGTACCGAAACCAAATTATAGAAGCACACTGCATGGGGCGGTCGATACCAGTCCAGTCACAGAAGAAAGAGTCCTGAAAGAACTTTTAAAACTCAGGGTGGACAAAGCAATGGTGCCTGACAAGATGCACCCCAGAATTCTAAATGAACTAAGGGGAGAACTAGTGACACCACTGACTACCCTTTTTAACAAATCAAGGGAGGAATGTGTGGTACCTGAGGACTAGAGGGCAGATGTGATTCCCCTTCACAGAAGTGGGAGCAAGGCAGAGGCAGGAAACTACAGACCTGTTAGTTTGACCTCAGTGGTGTATAAACAGATGGAATCACTTCTGAAAGAAAGAATTGTTGAGTACCTAGTGGCCAGTGAAGCACAGGACCCAAGGCAGCATGGATTCACAGTGGGAAGGTCATGTCAGATGAATCTAACAGACTTCTTTGACTGGGTGACCAAAGTAGTAGACCAGAGAGGGGCTGTGGAGGTGGCCTACCTAGACTTTAGCAAGGCATTTGACACAGTCCCACACGAAAGACTAATGAACAAGTTAGCCAGCCTGGGAGTGGGTCTCAGAGTGGTAACCTGGATAAAAAATTGGCTGGACAACCGGACACAGATGGTATTAGTAAACGAAGTCTGCTGCAAAGAATTGGGGGTTACTAGTGGGTACCACAGGGTTCAGTACTTTAAGGTCTTTATAGGTGACATTGCAGAGAGACTGGAAGAAAAAGTATGCCTCTTTGCAGATGACACAAAAATCTGCAATAGGGTTGATACACAAGGGGTGGTGGAAGGGATGAGAAGGGACTTGGCAGGGTTGGAGGAATGGTCAAAAGTATGGCAGCTTAGATTCAATGTAAAGAAGTGCAAAGTAATGCAGCTGGGAAACAAAAACCCAAGGGAAGAGTACACAGTGTGTGTGGGGGGGGGAGGTATTAACAACAACAAAAATAGAAAGGGACCTGGGGGTAGTCAAATCAGATGATCTAAAGGTATGCAAGCAATGTGAGAAGGCAGTAAGGAAGGCTGGAGAATACTGGGATGCATAGGGAGAGGCATCACCAATGGAAAACAGGAAGTTGCTATCCCTCTGTACAGACAGTTGGTGAGACCCCTGCATGCAATTCTGGAGAACCCATCTCCACAAGGACATAGACAGAATGGAGGCAGTCCAGAGGAGGGCAATTAAAATAGTACAGGGTGTGCACCAGAAGTCATTTGAAGAGAGACTAAAAGAGCTTAATATGTATACCCATGAGGAAAGGAGGGAGAAGGGGGACATGATAGAAATTTTCAAGTGCCTCAAGGGAATCAACAAAGTCCAAGAGGGTAGCATATTTCAGAAAAAGATATGTGCAAAAACAAGGGAGCACAATTTGAAGATAGAGGGGGGGAATGACTCAGGGGCAATGTGAGGAAGTATTTTTTCATGGACAAGGTAGTGGATGCATGGAATGGCCTTCCTGAAGAGGTAATTGGGTCAAAAACCATGGGGGAATTTTAGAATGCATGGGACAGACATAAGGAAATTCTAGTGGGAGGTAGGTGGAAGTAGGATGTTGGTAAAACTAGGATCTGCAGCTTTTCCAATAGGTAGGGAAATGGACAGACTGGGTGGGCTAAGCTGTCCTTGTCTGCCATCAAAGTCAATGTTTCTAGAGACATTGCATAATTTTAATTCACTGGTAAAGGTCCAGTAAAGTAGTGAAATTCACCTTCTTTAAACACTGTGCAAAGTTCCCATTTTACCCAAACATCCTACTTTGCAAAGAGTTTTCCCATCATAGTGGCACTTTTTCTAGTATAGTCATTGTGAAGTGGTTACTTTGCTGGCAAATTTCATAGCTTTGTTTGGAAAGTGCCACTATGTCTGCTAAAATATAGTGATGTCAGGTCTTCACAGTTTGCGAAGTGGCAAGCTTCACAAAAATTAATAAAAAAGCTTCTAATTTGGGTTGATTTTTGTGCCTTCTGGCGTCATGGTCTACTCTGGAATATCCACAGTCATACCCTTGGGTTTCCCCACAACTTCCATCACCTATTCAAGCTGTCTCAGATGGTAAAGGTAATGTGCAATGATTTACATGTTACATAGATGCATAGATGTTATTAGTAGATAAGGGCCTTGTGACTCATCCAGTCTGCCCTATTCTTCTTCTAATGCTTGAGGTACCCTAGATGCTATAAGCCTAGCTTGATAATTCCCATGTGCCTATCCCACTCATTCTTCAATCCCTGAACTGTGCCCTCACCACCACTTCCTGGGGGAGTCTGTTCCATCTCTCCACCACCCTTTCAGTGAAGTAGAATTTCCTCAAGTTCCCTCCAAGTTTTCCCCCTTTTAGTATCATGCTGTGCCCCCTTATTCTGCTATTTTCCTTCATTTTTTCTTGAAATTCAATATACTTTATTTATTTTTATATATATTACAGAAAACATGTTACATAAGGTCATATAGTGAGATAGGTAGTGTAACAGATTACAGCTGGCCTTCAGGCTACATCGGCTCAACATAAAGAAGGGAAAAGGAAATTTACTTACCTACTGTATGTTAACAAAATATTCTAACATATTAACTACCTACTTTCATCCCCCCACCCTCACGCCCTCAGTTTATTATGTCTACATTTATATACACCATAGGAGTCTAAATGTCTAGTTTTCCTTAAAATAATAAATTTCTCATGTGGTTACCATTGTTAACATTTGAAGTTTGCTCCATTTCTTAGTAAAACTGTTAGGGCAATGTCTAAGGCATGCAATCATTTGTTCGAGTCTCAAGTTAAATAATAGTTCATTAAGCCATTCTGAATAAGGAATACATTGGGAATCCTTCCAGTGTTTTAGTACCAATTTTTTAACTGGGTAAGAAATTAAAGATATGGCATATCTTCTCTCAGGTACTAGTATTTGGGAGTAATCTCCTAGGATACAAATTTCAGGCTCAAAACATTGGTCCAGACCCAAGAGGGGGTCAAGTTTAGCTTTAATCTTTAGCCATAAAGGTTTAATTGAGGGACAGTCCCATAGAATATGAAGGAGAGATTCTACCCCTATTCCACATCTGTTGCACACAGGTTCCTGCAATTTACCTATTGCAGTTAACTTTTCTGGAGTAAAGTATATATTGTTTAATATGTAGAACTGAATGAGCTTTAGTTTATCATTTCAGGTATACGTGTATACTGCTTGCAGAGTTTATTCCAATTGAATTGTTTGCCTGGGAATTGGTTAGCCCAATAAGTAGATTTTCCTTGAATTTCTGGAAACATTACTGGATATCGTTCAGCTGTGACTTTGGAAACTGCATGGGGACTCCATGCCAACATACATAGTGTGTTGATATACTGTACTCAGATTTATCAGTATCCCAAGTATTATGCCCCAATTTGGTGATTAGAAGGTGCCTTATTTGGATGCATTGGAAAAGTTGATCAGGAGGAAGATGTAGGGAAGTAAGTAACTTTGAGATGGGTTTAATTTTGCCATTACCCAACATATCTGAAATTCTAACTTCTATCTCAGTCATTATATCTTTGGCTTTTAATTAGTGTCCATCTATTGTAAAATTTGGGTTTAAAAATAGTGGCTGGGATATATCTTCTGTGTTCTTGTATTTAAGGACTCTACACAGTTGAGAATGAACTTTTAATGACATATATATCAGATCGTTAGGTACAATTGATCAACTTAGCTTGGGAGTAATGTATAGTAGGCTTATTGGGGAAATACCACTTAGTTGTATTAAGTGGCGTTCAATTTGTAGCCATATTGGCACATATTGTAGGTCTTCTGTTGCAGTAGGAGTAGAAAACCATCGTAAATATTTAACTATGCAGCTGCCCAAGTAATAATGAAATAAATTAGGTAGTTTGAGGCCCCCATGTTGTTTAACTGCACATAGTTTGATATAAGATCTTCTAGGTGGCTTTGCTTTCCAGAGAAATGCAGCAATTTATGGAACCAGGATTGTGGCAGACAAAAGTTGAGCATATTTAAAGGATAAAAA
Organism: Neoceratodus forsteri; assembly: GCA_016271365.2. NCBI lineage: Eukaryota > Metazoa > Chordata > Ceratodontiformes > Ceratodontidae > Neoceratodus > Neoceratodus forsteri. The sequence continues at coordinate 453,533,053 of CM028131.1, forward strand.
ATTCTGGGAAGAATATTCATTTTAATTACCTTGATTCTCCCCTGTAGGGAAAGATACATAGGGGCCTATCTCTCTAGATCTTGCTTTATCACAGTCAGCTGGGAATCTAAAATTAACCTTTTTACCTTGGATAGGTTTGGCAATATTGTGAGACCTAGGTATTTAATTTGAGTTACCCACTTTAAGGGAAGGTCCACTAGTTGTGACCGGTAAGTATGGGAATTTAATGGCATTACTGTGGACTTCTCTATATTCAATTTATAATTAGATAGAGTTCTGAATGAACCCACTATTCCCAGTATTGCTGGAATGGAAGTCTCTGGATTTGTAACATGTAGCAGAATATCATCTGCATATATAGGCTCAAGTCCCAATCCCCTATTTGTATGCCTTTTACTAATGTTGATTATTGTAATTGGTATAGAAGAGACTCTAAATACAAATTAAAAAGCAGAGGTGAAAGGGGACATCCTTGACGCATACCAGAATACAAGGGGAATGTTTCTGAAAATACACCATTACAATAAACTTTTGCCATTGGACAAGAATAGAGAATTTGGATCCATTGGCTAAATAAAGATGGGAGGCCAAATTGTTTTAAAACTTCAAACAGAAAAATCCAGCTCACTCTGTCAAATGCCTTCTCTGCTTGTAAAGATATCAAAACCATTGGATGGTACGCTGATCTGGATGCAGAGAAGATATGGAACAGCTTCCTGATATGGTCAGCCGAAGACCAGTCTGTTATGAATCCTACTTGTTCTGGACTAAGTACCGGAATCCAAACCTTAATCAGTCTATTAGCTAGTATTTTAGCAAAGATTTTAACGTCATAATTCATTAGGGAAACTGGACGATAGTTAGTAACTGACAGTGGAGATTTATTTTGGTTGAGAAGTACTATTATAAGGGCTTCTAATAGGGAGGGGTCTGAAATTCCAGAGTTACCTATATAATTAAATAAGTCAAGTAGGATAGGTGAAAGTTGTTCTTTAAATACTTTATAAAAGCAGGACGGGAAACCATCTGGACCAGGAGCTTTACCGTCTGGTAATAAATCTATGGTGTCCAATACCTCTTGAAAAGTTATACTATTATTGAGAACATCCACTTGTGGTTGTGATAGATAGGGAAGTGGACGTTTTTTAAGATAGTCTTGGATTTTTGTCAGGTGAGGGAGATGGTTTTGAGGGGAATATAAGGATTTATAATAGTTCATAAACTCTTGAACTTTTGAATTTGGGGTAGTGAGAAGGGAGGGAGTTATCCTTTAGAGAGTTCAGTGCTACCACCATTGTGATTGGTTGGGCATCCATGGCACTCCAGACATTACCTCATGGGTTTTAGCCCATCTGATAGGCTAGTGATGCACATGACCCCAGGAACAAATTTCTAGTATATCCAGGTCCCAGAAACCCCCTGCTCTCCAGTTTTGAATCGTGCATCTGATCAGGCAACAAGCACACGAGGGATCCCTGTATGCTCCACACAAAGGTAGGCCTTTGAGCTTATAATGATATATGGCATATTCTAAAGTTAATCTGTAAAGAAAGCAAATGATGTGTTAACCTTCCTACCCAGTTTGGGACTATATTGCTAAATAGGTAAAAGAACAGGTATAAGAGCACTTGGATCCAGGCTGCAGCCCCTTTTTGTCTATGTCCTGCAAGACCTAGAGGAAAAATAATTTTTGTCCTAGAATGTCTTAGTCAGCTTTATATAGCCAGCTCACTAACTTTCGTTTGCCTGTGCTCCTGTTAGAGTTCGTTTTTTGTAATTAAGAGATGTCGCAAACACGCGATAGTTGTGTTGCTTAAAGAAATGCTATGATTCATGTGGTGCGTTTTTAAAAAGTCCATTACCGCTTGGGGATTGTTGTTTTCGGTTATGGTTGCTAGCTTCATTGTTTTGCCTCGCTAGCGCATTCAGGAGAGAGACCTGCAGTCTGGCCGTTGGGCCTACGGGAGCCGTAAGTGACCACCGCCGCCCATATGGACTCCCTGCCCCTCCCAGTCCTCCTTCCTCCACATCTCACCAGCCCGGCATCTTTACTCCCTTAAACCTTCCCGGAGGCTCTGCCTGACAATGCCTCTTTCCCCCTGGGCTGTGCGGACCTATGAACTCGGCCCCGAGTGCGGCCCAACCTCCTCTCCCATGTGCCTGGAGCATGCGCTGCACCTTGTAGGCATCTCAGCCTACCGCCCTCACGTGCTTCCCCGTCCCCCCTCCGAGTTTTCACAGAAGGTACCAGGCCTCTCCTTCCCCGAGGCCACCTCGTCTTCCGCTGGGTCTGGGTAGGCGCTTCTTCTTCCCTCGCATTTTTCAAGGCCTCACCCAGGGGAGGGGGGGTGAAAAATGGCCACGCCATGGAGGGCACAGGAGTTTTCTTTCCGGGAGTGTTTCTAGGGGGTCTATCTGCCTGCATGAGACAGCTGCTTCCTTGGGCAGTTTCTATACCATGTTCCCCTCCACCCGTCAGCGACTTCAGGATCGGGGGAGAGTGGAGCTATAAGCAGTCGCTCTGCCAGGCCCTTTAATCTTAAGAGGGGCTCCTTGTTCAAAGGTTGGCCTGTAACGTCCCAAGGCCCCTCAGAGGGCAGCACCACAGAATTCTTCTCCTCCCATGGGTCCGCGGTGGGGCATGGCCCCCCTCTCCCCCACCCTCCCAGGCCTCACAACTCCTCTGCTGGGGCATTGTCCATTTCCATCTGTGACCCTGGGACAGAGACAATCAGGGCTCAGCCCCCGCCACCCATAGGGTCTCTCTCACAGCGACTCTTCTGGGTTGGGGCACCAACAGAAAAACAGGCCTTTGTCTCCTCTTGCCCTCGGGTCCCTCCCACAGTGACCTGAGAGTTAAGATATTGCTCTCCCTGGACCACCGACGCAGCTGCACCATGGATCCCTCCCCATAGCGAGCCATGCGCACCTGGTCCCTCTGGTTACCAGCCCGATAGAGACCCGCCATATCCCACGTTTGCGGTGTCCCTCCCACAGCGCCCCCGCAACCTGGATATAAAAATGGGATATGAATCAGGCAACTGTTGAACTGTTGCCTTCCTTTCTGAATTAATAGGGGGGCCAAAAGGTTGCCCACAGAGCATTGAGCACCAGCTCCAATCTAAGGCCCACTTTCTTCTCTCCTGCAGATGGTAAAGGCAAAGAAGTGTTCCACTTGCAACGCCACCCTCCTACCCCAAACCCCGGGGCCCCTCTGCCCCGCCTGTCTACTCGATGATGATGACTCATCCATGGAGCAAACTCCCCCCATGGGACCCAGCAATCCGGGGCCCAGCAGCTCCACTTGGATGGACCCTGGCACTCTCCTGATTCAAAATCAGTAGGCTGCGGTCACTATGATGGAAAGCCAGCAGAACTTCATACTGAAAATAATGGAAAAGCTGGAATCCCTCACTCAGCACAGAGTCAAACCAACGAGTCCGGAACCTGACAAGGCAGGGGGGCAACCAGAGGAGCACCCGAATCATGAGGACACCCTACCAGAGATTCCCCGCGAGGATGCTGATGAGGATAAGGACACTCCAGAGGAAGAGGATGGGGTAGAATCGGGCGAAGAGGATATGGAGCTTCTGCCGACACCGTCTCTCACTTCGAAGTTGTGCTCATTTGACACGGTCCCAGGGCTTATGAAGATTATCAAGGCCACCATGGGTTTCGACATCGAGGAGAGTAAGCCCGAGTCGAAACTCGACCCCATGATACAACTGAAAGTGTCAAACCCGGAGACCTTCCCAGTATGCCCAGCTATTGAGAATGTCTTCAATAAAGAGTGGCAATCCGAGGAACCAGGCAGAATGCCAAACAGGAAGAACCTGAACAGAATGTACCCGGTTCAAGAGGAGAAATCTGATACCTGGTGCAAGGCCCCCACCATTGACCCTCAGGTGGCGGCTCTCAGCAAGAAAACAGTGTTACCATGCAGAACAATTGCCCTCAAAGATCCTACAGACAAAAAAGTAGAGGACATGCTCAAAAAGGCGTTCGAGATCGAGGGCACTGCAGCAAAAGCAGCCACTACTGCCAACTACACAGTCCGAGCACAAATCCGTTGGCTCGAAGAACTTCAGGAACAAGTAAACCCAAAGACCAGGGAGGTATAACTTTTAGAATGTACTTTAGACATGGCAAAATACCTTGCCGACATGGCAGTAGACACCCTGTGCCTACACGCCAGGGCCACGGCTATCACCAATCGTGCCTGGAGAGCATTGTGACTGAAATTGTGGGACGCCGACAATGAATCTAAGACTCTGTTGCAAAATCTACCACAAAGGGGGAAGTATGTGTTTGGGGAGGGGCTACAGGATTATCTAAAACAAAAGGAGGAGGGTAGAGACCTCCTTAACAGTAAAACCAGGTACAACTACCTCCCCTCATCAAGGCGGAGATTTTGGGGTGGGAACAGGCTATACCAACCCCACAGGGACACAGCACAACAAAATAGCTCCTTTTGAGTCAGAGGTACATCACACAGTTTCCATAGCCCATACCCACAGGTCTATCAATCGTCCTCCTTCAGAGCCCATGGCCAAAGATCCGGGGGACGAGGTAGAACCTACAGGGGAAAGCAGCAGTGACTAGGCCCCCATGACCGTTCAAAGTCAGGGCCCCTATCCTCCGGTGGGACAAAGGCTGTCCTTATTCACACACCACTGGTTCAGCACAACCTCGGACAGGTGGGTCCGAGAGATGGTAGCAAGGGGGTACTCCATAGAGCTGTCTCAACCCCATATTCCCCACAGATTCGTATCCTACCCCATAGCTAAAAGGAAGACGTCCCCTCATCAAGTCCAGTGCATCTTGTTGGAACTAATTCAGAACAGGGCCATCCAACCTGTCCCCGTACATGAACAGAACCTAGGGGTCTACTCTATATTCTTCCTCGTGCCCAAGAAGTCAGGAGAACTCCGCCCCATCCTAGACTTAAAGCACCTCAACCATCATGTGGTGTGCCACAGATTCAAAATGGAGACCATACGATCAACTCTATGCAGTCTCTGGGTAGGCGACTACCTGACGTCCATAGATTTAAAGGACACATATCTTCACATCACTATCATTCAAAGACACAGGCAATTCCTCTGATTTCACATCTTGGGCCACCATTTCCAGTACCAGGCCTTACCATTCAGCCTCACTTCTGCCCCGAGAGTGTTCACCAAGGTCCCCATAGTCCTGGTGGCCAGACTCAGGGAGCAGGGACTGGACATCATACCTTACTTGGAAGACTGGCTCATCTGAGCACGCTCCAAGGATCAGGCACTACAGGACACAGCAACCGCCTTGCAGGCGCTCGAAGAGCACGGTTGGGTGGTCAATCAGGAAAAGAGTCATCTTGTTCCCACACAGCAGATCGAGCATCTGGGAGCGCTCATCAACTCGGCCATGGATGGGCAAAACCATCCCCCTCGGTCAACAACTTGATAACCCTGGCCTGTCAAATGAAAGCCCGCTCCCAGACAACCATGGGAAGGATAGCCCAGTTGTTGGGATGCATGGCATCATGCATAGACCTCATACGCTGGACCAGGTGGCACATGCGACCGCTTCAAACATATGTCCTGACTCAGGGAGCACCAAACGAACACAACCTGCAGGTCACTGTCCCGCTACCACCATCAGTGAGACTCTCATTAGCATGGTGGACGGTGGAATTGAACCTTACCAAGCGAGTTCCCCTAGAGGCCTCATACACGGCCACAATAGAGATGGACGCGAGCCTGTCTGGTTGGGGAGCATGCCTGGGAGATGCAACAGCCCAGGGCCTATGGTCTTCAGTGGAGTCAAAACTCTCCATCAATGTCCTGGAGATGAGGGCGGTATTCCATGCGCTCAAAGCGTTCAAGCACCTGGTACACGGCCAGTCGGTCCTGATCCGCTCCGACAATCGGGTAACAGTGGCCTACATTGCCAAACAGGGCGGGACCAGGAGCAGAGCCATGTTGAGGGAGGCTACGTCAGTCCTCAATTGGGCTCAATCCAACCTTAACCATCTAGGCGCAGTTCACCTGGTGGGAAAACTCAACGTACGCATGGATTGGCTCAGCAGACAACAGGTGCACCCAGGAGAATGGCGGTTGCACCCCGATCTGTTCCAAATGATACAAAGAACATGGGGACCCGTAACCATAGATCTCATGGCAACACGGGAGAACGCACAGGTCAGGGATTATTACTCACGTTTCAGGGAGGGTCACTCCCAGGGAACCGATGGCCTATTCCAACCATGGTGTCAGAAGCATGTATACGTGTTTCCACCTCTCCCCCTAATTCCACAGGTACTAGCCAAGATACGGGCATCGCGTTGCACCGTCATCCTGGTGGCCCCCTACTGGCCACGCAGGACATGGTTTGCCACAGTTCGCGAGATGTCTCTAGCCAGCTTCAAGCTGCCCCACCGAGCAGACATGCTCTTGCAGGGCCCAGTAGTCCACCCGGCCCCGCGGACACTGAAGCTTATGGCCTTGCTCCTGAAAGGAGGAGACTAATGGAGGTAGGCTACCATGACACTGTCATTAGCACCATACTACAGTCCAGGTGGACTTCCACCACCTCCACCTATGGTAGACAATGGTCTATATTCTCAAAGTGGTGTCAAGAAAGGGGTAAGGTACCCGAGCAAACTGGCATGGCTACCATCCTGCTATTCCTCCAACAGGGAGTGGACAAAGGCCTAGCCCACTCTTCTCTCAGAGTACAACTGTCCGCTATAGGGGTGGCCACCGGGCCCATCGGGGGGTACAACCCGGGAGCTCACCCCAACGCCCAACATTTCTTAAAAGTGGTAGAGATCCTCCGACCAAAAATACAACCAACCATCGCACCTTGGGATCTCCCGCTAGTCCTCAATTCCCTCAGCTCTGCACCCTATGAGCCGCTTCATGAGGCAGACCTGTTCTGGGTCAGCCTCAAGACATGCTTTCTGGTGGCCATCTGCTCGGCCAGATGGATCGGAGAACTAGGGGCTCTATCATGCGCAGAACCCTACACCGTTTTCACCCCTCAAGGGGTCCACCTGCGAACTGTTTCAGCTTTCCAGCCCAAAGTGCCCACTGTCTTCCACAGGGAGCAGCCCATCGAGCTGCCCACCCTCCCGGCAGAGGTACAGCAGGACACTTGGTCGGTGCCGCATCACCTGGATGTCGGATCCACCCTCTCCGTCTACATAGCCAGAACGCGGCCTATCCGTAAAACAGAAAGACTGTTTGTCGTCGCTAAGGGACAAAGGCAGGGCAGGGCCGCCTCCAAGTCCATGATTGCCAGTTGGCTAAGGAGAACCGTCCAGAATGCCTACATAGCAAAACAAATGACACCCCCTCAGGGTATCAAAGCTCATTCCACCAGGGCAGTCGCCACTTCCTGGGTGGAAATGGCCAATGTGTCCTCAGAGGACATATGCAGGGCGGCCACATGGAGCTCCCTGCACACATTCGCCAGACACTACAGGCTCAAACATTTGCATGCTGTAAAGCCCACATTCGCCACACAGATCCTCCTAGCGGCATCTTCATCCTCTCACTCATAGACCACTCTGTTCCCTCCCTCGGGTACCACACTGCTTCTTATCTACCCATGAGGTAATGTCTGGAGTGCCATGGATGCCCAACCAATCACAATGGGTGTTTACTCACCTGGTAAAGTTGATTGTGTTGGTTGGCATCCATGGCACTCCAAGGCCCTCCCTTCAGAGTGGTCAGAGTGACTGGGACTGAAAGCCTGTTTATTCATCAGCGGGCTTATGAGGGGATTAACTACAGTGAGGGTTCACAGTCAGTCCTTCCAGGATCGGGAGTAGCTTGTAAATATTAGGGATAATAAAACTCAGCCTACGGGCCACTGAGACTACATCGTAGCCAGCATCATTTTTTTCATACCATCACTGTTTGGTCTTCCTTGCATTGTCTTTCTTTCTTCTCATACTTTACTAACCTTGATTTCAGCTATGGAAGATTTGAACTGGAGAGCAGGGGTTTCTGGGACCTGGATATACTAGAAATTTGATCCTGGGGTCATGTGCATCACTAGCCTATCAGGTGGGCTAAAACCCATGAGGTAATGTCTGGAGTGCCATGGATGCCAACCAACACAATCACCTTTACCAGGTGAGCAAACATCATTCTAGATTCCTCTTGTTCCTTTAATCGAAGGGCAAGTAAATGACTTGCTCTGTCTCCTTGATCTACATATTTGGCATGAGTTTTGAAAAGTGCATATTGGGCTTGATCTTTTAATAAATCTGAGTTTTGATTCCTTAATTTTGTTATTTCAACTAGAAGGTCATTTGATGACCTAGAAATCTGTTGGCTTTCTAGCCTCTCTATTTGAGCCAGGAGGGAGGCAGAATATGCCTCTCACTTTTTTTTCCAGATAGTAGATAACCTGATACATTCTCTTCTGATGACACATTTTAGAGCACACCATAGTTTGTCAGTATCAGGTATAGTACCCTGATTACTGGAGAGGAATTGTTCAGTTGAGTCCTTAAAGGATAGTACTGTATGGTTTTCTTGTAGTAACTGTGTGTTCAGTTTCCAGTCAGTGTTTCTTGTATAATGTGTTGAGATACTGGCTTCCAGCCAGACAGAGGAGTGATCGGATAAGGTTCTTGGAATCATGCCACTGCCCACTAGGCCTTTTAGAATTTTATTATTGACTAAGAAATAATCAATGCGGGATAATGTGCTATGTACCGGGGAATAGAAAGTATAACCTCTTACATTAGGATTTAATAGTCTTCATGGATCATTTAGGTTATACGACACCACGAGTTACCTTGCCGCTTTCTGTGCTGGTGAAAGGTTAGAGTTCATGTGGGAAGATTTATCTAGTTCTGGGGAATAAACCACATTCCAGTCTCCTGCTAATGTTATAGGGAGTTGAGGGAGACAGCTCAGAGTCTTTGAAAGAGTTCTGGTGAGTCTATGTTAGGTCCATATATGGAGCCTATTATCACCTGAGTGTGATTTAAAACCCCCATTAAAAATATAAACCTTCCTTGCTTGTCAGTATGGCATTGTTGCATTTTAAACTGAGTATTCCTAGTTATAAGAATAGAGACCCCTCTCTGCACAGTGGCATTGCCTGCAGCGAAGACTTGACCTATTTGCTTCCTCCTAAAGAGATTCCCTTCCTGCTTCAAAAGATGTGTTTCTTGCAATAGAGCAATATTACAGTGCAGTGACCTGAGGTGCTTAAGAATTTGGTGCCTTTTATCCCTATTACTAGCACCTTTGACATTCCAAGTAATAAATCTTATTCCCATTTATAACTATTCTACTACCAGAAATAAAGGACAGCTACCATATGCCGGAAGAAAGGTCTATACATTGTGGAGTATAGAAATAGTACCCACTTCCTGTGTCTTTCGGTGTCTATTTTAGTTACCGACTGACCTTGATACTTTGAATAATACAAAACATGCACAACAAGACTCCTTAATATACAGTATTTCACATTCAATAAACTGGTAATAAAACCCCAACATAAAACATTAATAAACCAACAGAATATCCTATACCCCCCAGTCCTATTGACTGCCCTCCCTATCTTTGTTCAGTTGTAATCTTTAAAGCCACCAGTGCTTTGTCTGCACTCCCCCCCAACCCTCACTATAGAGATGCCCCAACTTGCAACATTAAATCTAATTACCACTTCAGCAATCCGATTAAGAAAATAATAAAGGAACTTTTAAGAATTCCTAAGTAATGAGAACATAAACCTGGTTCAGAGCAATTAGATCTGGATAAACACCAAAACATCAAAACAAGACAGTTACATATAACATATTAAACCAGGAATTAAATCAGAGGAAAGTATATGCAGTCTTACTATCGTGGAGTGTCTCCAATGGCAATCTTTGGCATTCAAAGTAGTCTATAATAAGATGAAAGGAACTTTACAGTCCATAATGCGACATGTTAACCTCCCTTAGAGAACTAAATTACTGACCCCTTAGTGCTGCACCGTTATTCTCATGATGTTGTTTAAATCATTTAAAAAGTTCCAGGTATGATTTTTTCAATTCAGCAGATGTCTTACTTACAGAGTCGAAGGGGATACACTGGCCATCCTTATTAACTTGCAGGGTTGAAGGATACCGTATTCGAAAACATATTCCTGCTGCTATAAGCTTTGTAACTATCAGGTGCATTTCTGTGCGTTTCTGCCTTACTGATAGTGGTAGATCTTGCACAATTCAGATTCTTTTTCCATCCCAGAGTACTTCTTTGGATTCCTTTATTTTATCCAAAATGACTTGCTTGTCTAGATAGTTCAACATCTTGAAAATTAGGGGTTGAGGAGGAGAGCTTGTTGGTGATGTGGGTCGTAAGGCCATGTGCGCCCTTTCTATTGTGTAAGTTGGGCCATTGGGAGAAGGTCCAGCCACTTTGGTGCATAATTTCTGGACAAAGGCAATAGCATTGCTGCCCTCTTTCCCTTCTGGTAAACCCAAAATTACAAGATTATTTTGGAGTGACCTGCCTTCGAGGTCTTCTAACTTGTCTTCAGTCTTTCTAAGACGCTGTCTCAGTAATGAAATTTCAGGGTCCAGCTGGGCTCTCCAGTCATCTAAGGAAGAAATTCGGGCTTCATTATCTCCTGTCCATATTGAAAGTTGAGCCATAGAACTTTTTAATGCACTTAGCTCCCCCACTACTCTTTGGAGAGACTCTTGTATTGGTGCCAAGCCCTCAAAAAATGTTGCCTCCATTAGTAGCCATGAATTCTGCATTTCTCCAGAGCCAACCGCTTTGGATCATTTTGCCTGCATTTCTTTCTCTGGTGATTGTGGGGGCATGTGTTTCGACCGTTGGGTGTTCATTTCTTCTTTTTTAGCTTTACTCAGTGCTATTTTCGGGTTCTAAAGTCATATTGTTAACAAATGTTCATTCCAATTGCATGGTCAGCAAGTTTCTCCCCTATTTGGAAAACTTAAACAAAAAAAAAGAGAGGTTTTGTAATGAGGGGCTGGTAGAGCAGTAAGAGGCACATCTAGCTGGTAGCCATTACAACCCGGAAGTCCTGCTATTTTCCTTCATGTGAAAGATGCTCCTCTCTGGTACCTTGTTGATCCCCTTTAGATATTTGAAGGTCTCTATCATGTTCCCCCATCTCTCCTTTCCTCCAGGGAGTATATCTTGAGAGCTCTGAGTCTCTCCTTATACGACTTATGCTGCATCCCTGACACCATTTTTGTGACCCTCCTCTCTACCGTCTTCATTCTGTCTATGCCTTTTTGGAGATGGGGCCTCCAGAACTGAATACAGTACTCCAGATGAGGCCTTACGAGGGAGTTGTGCAACTATACCACCACTTCCCTCCTTCTACTTGTTCTACCCCTCCCTATGCACCCTAGCATTCTGTTAGCCTTTCCAGCTGCTTTGTTACATTGTTTAGTCACTTTGAGGTTGTCTTCTATGATTTATGTTCTCCTCATTCTATGTTCATGTTCTCCTTCCATCCTAGCCAATGTGGATAAACAGAAGAGCCAGTGTGGCTTACACAATCTCTGTTGCCTCTTATTTTCTTGATCTGCCCTGTACTGCACAGAAAAACTGCCATGTGGCCCAATTAGTCACCCCTGGTTATCCTATCTCTCCTATCTCATGCCCACCATAGATGGCATAGATAAGCAAGGTAAAGAAAAACGAAAGGAGCATTTTGTTCTATTTTGTTTACTCTCTCTGTCCTGGCTCACCCCCTCTCACTGTCCTCCCCACAATGTCACCTAGCTTCTACCAGACTTCTCTTCCTAATACTCAAATAGTTTTCATCCCATGGCATAGTGCCAGGGAGTCTGTTTTGAACTATAAGATGGAGATCTAGTTTGGGCATTTCCTGGGTTGGTGGTGCAGGACCTGTGATGGGTCAGTGGTGGTCATCCTGGCAACCTCAATGTTTCACCATTCCCTCCTTGCCTTAAGGAGTGGCATGTAATGATATTAAAGTCAATGCCATGAATGTTTCCTCATGCAGTGTACCTGTTTGCCTCTCTCCTCCACCCCAACTATGGCTTTCATTTTCTGACCCCCAGCTACCATTGGAGCCAGACATAGGTTGAGTGCCATGTCATCCCCCACCACAGAATAGAAGAGCATGCTTGTACTCCTCCACCCCCCCCCGGACAACCCTCTGTTATTCCTAGTTCACCTCTAAGCTTGAGTCATGGACGCCACAAGTGGTAGTGATAGAGCTACCAATGTGACTGTGGGCTGGCCCAAAGGATCTTTTTAAATTTATATTCCACAGTGGTTGGGATCTTGGCTATGCTCAGAGCTCTGGATTAAGAACCCTCTATAATTAGTTCTCTTGGAGCAAGTACTGAACACCATTCTATTGACTTCAGTGATTAAAAAAATAGCCTGCTACAAGTAAGTTTATTGATTGACTTTGCAAGTCATTACAACATCATTAAAAATGAAAAAAGAGAGTGCTCACCATTAACAATAAATATCAAAAGTACATTCACAGACATAAGTACAAATAAATTAGCAACAGTAGTACAATATCCCATGCTGGTACAAAGATGCTGTGCAAACCATGCTGTGGAAGAAGTTTGGGTGTACCTTATTTTACAAGCTTTCTGTTTCATATCAAATAGATACTACGTAACATATTTTTACCTTTTGCTACCAAGAGCTTATGTTTAAAGGGGATTTACAATTACAGATTTTAGTATATTCCAGTTATGTTCCTTAAACGGGATAGAAACTGGACACTCCAGGATTCAGGCCTGTTTATCTACATCTCCTGTTACTGTATTCAGCCGGTGATCTCTTATATCTGCAGCAACAGAAAATGATGACCTTAAAAAGTGTATACCTCATATTTACCATTACAGCTTGACTCCCAACTATCTATCTATGATAACAACAACCTTGATTTGGAATTCCTTTGTTCTTTAGTAATTTCAGAACTACTGTCCTTTTTGTATATCTTTTTAAGGCACTTTGCTTCCTTATTTTTCTTATATTCAATCCCTTTCAAGAATGCAGTCTCATCTAAAGCTAAAAACTCCAAGGTAAAGTTTATTAAATTCTCTTCATTATTTCTCTCAATGCCTCTTCTACCAGTGGATTCAAAGTACTAAAACATGAGGCTAGCCATTCTGTCCTGCTATCTTGATATTTTGGGCAACATGAACCACGATGTATAAACTCTTCTTTCCCTCTTTGATTACAGTCGCATTCAGTGTCCACATCCAGCTTATCCCTTAACCTTTGATCATATATTGCCTGTAACATTTTGGACCAGAAAAATTCTAACATATATTTTGTAAAAATCCTTCTGTCTTTCCTATCCAAAAACAGTAATAAGTAGGGTTCTAGTCTGCATCCACTCTTCTTTTTAACATACCAAGTACATACTGTATATTTAAAGTTTAATTCTTTCCGTGTCTTTCTGTTTTGACAATTCCCATAATTTAATATATGGATACTGAATTTAATGCCACAGTAAAGCATACAAAAAATTTTCAGTAATACTATCACTCCCGAAGTGATAATACCACACTTCAAGAGTGATAATACTATTGTTCACACCTGGTAATAGTATCATTCGGGACCTGAACGATAGTATTACCAGACAAGCTGAAGAGCTCAAGCCCACAACTCCCAACATTAGTAAGCATCCCACAGGTCAATCATCTATTCATGTTCACAACGTGTGTAATGATTGGCCACTCTTTGCCAGTGGGTGGCTGAAACGGTTTTGAAAAGATGGCGGTCATGTCTCTCTTAGCGAGAGTGCAGTGTCCACGACAGTTTCAATTTCTCTTTTTTTTTTTAAATGGGACTGATCTGGCTGATCCTGTGACCCCCCCCCCAAGAAGAAGCGATAGGACCACAAAAATGTATTTGTAACTGTGCCATACATGTGAGTGGGTGGGCAAGAAACACAGAGCTAGGCAGTGCAGCAAAGTGCGGTGGTCAGCCAGGAGTGACAGAATTCAACATGACGGCAGTCGACCGCCACTACAAAAATAGCAAAAAAACATAAAGGTTGGATCCATATATTAAAAAAAATACTGAATAGTTTACAGTGTATTACCGGTCAGAATACCATCTCAAGGTTCAAGGCATGTAGGAAACATAGAAACATAGACCTTGATGGCAGATAAGGACCACTTGGCTCACCTAGTCTGCCCATTTCCTTACCTATTGGATAAGCTGCAGATTCTAGTTAACCAACCGCCTACTTCCTGCAACCCCCCACTATAATTGCCTTATGTCTGTCCCAGGCATGCTTGAATTCCCCCCCCACTGTTTTAGACCCCAAAACCACTCCAGGAAGACGGTTCCATGTGTCCACCACTCTCTCCGTGAAAAAATATTTCCTCACATTACCCCTGAGCCGTCCTCCCTCTATCTTTAAATTGTGCCCCCTTGTTCTTACACATCTCTTTTTCTGAAAGATGCTACCCTCCTGGACTTTGTTGATTCCCTTGAGGTACTTAAAAGTTTCTATCATGTCCCCTCCCGTCCCTCCTTTCATCAAGGGTGTACATATTAAGCTCTCTCAGCCTCTCTTCATATGGTTTCTGATGTAGACCCTGCACCATTTTAGTTGCCCTCCTCTGGACTGCTTCCATCCTGTCTATGTCATTGCATAGATGAGGTCTCCAAAACTGCACACAGTACTCCAGATGGGGTCCCACCAACTGTCTGTACAGAGGGGATAACCACTTCACTTTTTCTGCTTGTGGTGCCCCTCCCTATGCATCCCAGTATCCCCCTGGCTCTCCTTACTGACTTCTCACATTGCTTACCCACCTTTAGGTCATCTGATATGACTACCCCAGGTTCTTTTCCATTATTGTTGTTGTTAGTACCTCCCCCCTGTATTGTGTACTCTTCTCCTGGATTTTTATTTCCCTGGTGCATTATTTTGCACTTCTTTGCATTGAATCTAAGTTGCCATATGTCTGACCATTCCTCCAACCTTGACAAGTCCCTTCTCATCCTTTAACCCCCTCCCCCCGTGTATCAACTCTGTTAAAGATCTTTGCGTCATCTGCAAGGAGGCATACCTTTCCTTCCAGACCCTCTGCAATGTCACCTGTAAAGACGTTAAAGAGGACTGGACCAGTACTGAGCCCTGAGGTATTCCATTAGTAACTCCCCTTTCTTCAGAATGTGTTCCATTCACTATTACTTTCTGTGTCCTGTTGTACAGCCATTTTGCTACCCAGGCTACCACCCTGGGACCCACTCCCAGGCTGGCTAACTTCATTATTAATCTTTTGTGCGGGACTGTGTCAAATGCCTTGCTAAAGTCTAGGTAGGCCTTATCCACAGCCCCTCCCTGGTCTATTACTTTGGTCAACCAGTCAAAGAAATCAATTAGATTCATCTGACATGACCTTCCTGCTGTGAATCCATGCTGCTTTGGGTCCTGTGCCCCGCTGACCTCTAGGTACTCAACAATTCTTTCTTTCAGAAGTGATTCCATCATTTTCCCCACCACTGAGTTCAAACTAACAGATCTGTAGTTTCCTGCTTCTGCTTTGCTCCCACTTTGGTGAAGGGGAATCACATCTGCCCTCCTCCAGTCCTCAAGTACCACCCCATCCTCCCATGATTTGTTAAAAAGTGTGGTCAGTGTTGTCACTAGGTCCTCCCTTAGTTCTTTTAGGATTCTAGGGTGAATCCCATCAGGCCCCTTTGCTTTGTCCACCTTGAGTTTTAGGAGTTCTTTCAGGACTCTTTCTTCTGTAAATGGACTGGCATCAACACCACTACCCAGAGTGCTTCTATTGTTTGGTTTAGGCAACTTCTCCTCCTCTTCTTCTTTTGTGAATACTGAGCAAAAGTATTCATTCAGTATCTCTGCCTTTTCACTGTCTCCCCTCTCCTTTATTAATCTTTACTATCCCTCCCTTAACCTTTCTGTGCTCCCTAATGTACCTATAAAAGGTTTTATCCCCCTTCTTAACTGAGTTAGCTATCTTTTCCTCAGTTTGGGCCTTTGCTTTTCTGACTGCCTTCCCCACTTCTTTCTGCTTTAAGTGATGCAATTCCCTGTCATGCTCCTTCTGTGTTTCCTTATACTTTTTGAATGCAGCCTTTCTCTCCTTAACCTTCCCTGACACCTCTTTTTCAGAACCATAGTGGTTTTTTATTCCACTTTGTTTTCTTTATTTGTTTCACACAAAGGTTTGTTGCCTTCGTGATGGCAGTTTTGATTTTTCTCCATTGTTCTTCCACCCTTCCTTTCTGGCTATTTGCTAATGCATTCCTCAGGTATTCACCCATAGTGCCAAAGTCAGCCCTTCTAAAGTCCAGTATCCTTGTCTTTGTATGGCTTGTCTCCATGGTTGTGTTTATTGTGAAGCACACTGTGCAGTGGTTACTTGTTCCCAGATGTCTACTGACTTCTAAATTTGTGATCCTCTCTCCATTTGAGAGTACCAGGTCTAATATTGCTCCCTCACGAGTGGGTTCCACCACTAGCTGTCTAAGGCATGCCCTCTGTAGGGCATCTAGAATGACCCTACTCTTGGATGTGTCTGCAGTCCATGTCGTCCAGTTAACATCTGGCATATTTAGGTCCCCCATCAACAGTATCTCCCCTTTTTCAGCCATTTTGAGAATGTCCTCTATCATTTTCTTGTCCATTTCCTCCACTTGAGACAGGGGTCTGTATACAACCCCTGTGTGGATTGTGATGCCATTCCCTGTCTCCAAGGTGACCCAGGGTGCCTCTTGTCCTCCCCTTTACTTTTTAGTTCTCTAGCCTTGATCCCTTCCCTTATGTAGAGAGCTACTCCACCTCCTCTTTTACCCTTCCTGTCCCTTCTGTAGATTGTGTACCCTGGTATGTTGACATCCCAGTCATGGTTCTCCATGTACCATGTTTCTGTGACTGCCACAATATCCAAGTGTTCCTCTTCCATAAGGGCTACTATCTCAGGAAGCTTGTTTTCCAGACTACGGGCATTGGTACTCATTGCCCTCCATTTAATGTTGGCTTTATCCTTTTTTACCCTATCCCTGCTCTTATTGCCCTTGTCTATTTTTCCATTTACCCCTGTCCTGCCCTCTGTCAAGCTCTGTACCTCAGTGTTTACCCTACTACCTGCCATGTTTTGTGGGGGGAGGTTTGAACTTTCCTGCTTCCTATCAGCACCTCCCCCTTTGGCTAGTTTAAAAGCTTGCCAATGAAGCATTTAAACCTGTCACCTAGAGCTTGTTTCCCTTCCTGGACAGATGCAGACCATCATGCCAGTATAGACCTTCATCTCTCCAGGTGGACCTCTCGAGGTTCTTACATGTCCTGAACCTCTCGATGGTATTACTGACTGGTAATATACTGTAAACTATCCATTATTCTCTATTTATTTTTCAGTAATTTAATATAGACTTCATCAGTTACCACTTGCTTTAACCAATCATCCCAGAGGTGTTCAGTCCTAGTTCCTTTAGCATCTCTTTTCTTTTTGTTGCAAACCAGGTTAACTGTGAATTTGCACAAAGCCAGAGAGCTTTGTTTTCATTTAAGCATTGTTTGCCCAGCCTTTCCTCAACATGATGCATAGTTTTAAGTCAGTAAGATAATGTTGTAAATTGGCATTCATTTCCAGTCTTATGTTGCCTAGTTCTACAGTTACTGTCTCTGTGGGGTGGTCTTTAGTAGCTGCAAAGGCAGCATGTACAATATTGCAAATGGTTGTTCTATAGCCATGTTTGTGGGCCAGTTTTGCTGCTGCTGCAGTGCATGCTAGTGCTACACTGACCTCCAGAGGTGATAGCCTTGATCATTCACATGACCCCTCTCTGCACCAATGTAAGACATGCTGAAGAGAGGCCATGCAACTAGGGGGGTGGTTGGCTGCCCGGTGATGTCCTCCCATTGCTATGCCTTCCTTTCTAAACCAGAAGTGCTGATGATGGGGTTTGTGTGCAGTCACACAAAGTTTCTGTTTAACTGACAGCAGCACAAGCGCATTGCAATCAATAACCCAACCTCCAATGGGATTCCAAACTTTTTTTAAGTATTGATCACTTTAACTACCATGTCAGCACTTCTTGCTACCACTTCTCTGTTATGGATAATGGACTTATGGAATGCAGGGGAGGATGCTGGGAGTGTCCTTCCTGCATCTGAATGAGTGGTACAGGCTTTTCTACATGACTGCTTACACTACTTGTTCTTGAATGCTTCCTCAAAATTCCAATGGCTCCAGAAGAGATTCAGCAAATGACTTACTGCAATCGAGTAAGGGCAGGATTCACAAAGAAAGCCAAAAATCCCGCAGCTGTGGGAAAAAGGCCTGTAGCACTGCGGAAATGCAGTTGCGTGATATTCACAAAGAAAAATTGAGCAGGTGCAGAATTTTGTAAAATCCCCACAGGTGCAGAATTTCAGCAGCTGTGGAAATTGTGCATGTGCTGAAAATCTGCAACTGCCGATCCGCAGCTCCAGAAATAGCTTAGGAGGCATAGCAACAGGTGAACTTAATTAGCTGAAACAGCAGACTGTAACAGGGCTGCCATAGAATGACACTGAAAGCACCCACAAAGAGACCAGCAACCAGTCCCTCAACTGGGACCACTGCAGCACCACAGGTACCAGTAATAGCAATGCACCACAGTGGCCAACTGTTACTGCTGGTCTCCCCTCCCTGGGGTGTTCCTGTTGCCTGCAGGGGTAGCACTCACTGTAGGCTGGCCAGGCTCTACTGCCTGTTGTGCTCCATCATGGGCTGCACTGTGTCTGGTGGTTGTTGTTTGTTGCCATATCATGGCAATGTGTGCTTTTGTTACTGTTACAGCAGCTGCTTTTATACTATCTGTGATGCTATTACCTGTGCCTCACCTGCACCTTAATTAATTCCAATTGCTGGGACACTACTGCAGTTTTCTGAGGGACAGTCACACCTCATTCCACTGTGTGTAACATTTTTTCCACAGCTGAGGAAAAAATCTGGTTGTGAATAGTCTTTCAGGGGCTGTGCCTTACTTATCTCACACCTTTTTTTCCTCAGGGACTTCCGCAGCTCACTTTTTTCCACAGTACTTAGTGTTGTTTTCTGCAGCTGCAGAGGGTTTTGTGAATAGCACTCAATGCACGTTCCTCTTAGTTTCCATAGCTATGGCAGTTTTGGGGACTTAGGGAAGGTTTTGCACTTTCAGAAAGCTTTGTGAATCCAGCCCTAAGTGTCCACATGGCAATTTTTGAACTGCAGCAACCTAAACACTTATGTTGCTTCAGTGCAAATGTGGTCATGCAAATCAGCTCTGTATTCCTGCTATAGCCTTTTCTCCAGATTTCCAACATATACTGTATATAGCAACAGTTTTTAATTTTGCTTTGGCAGCCGTTAATGCTGCTAGAAAACAAGGCTTCTATACTGTATTTGCTGTTAAACCTTATAGTATATCTTAATGTTGGGTCTCACAACCCTCCAATATTTGGGGACTGACCTTTAATTCTCTTGGTTAAGTGGGAGGTTAACAGTGTAAACATCCTTGTTTGACACCAACATTAATAGGAAAGGGATCTTTAACATTATGATTTAAGTCAAATCTGACCACTGACCATGTGGATAAGTAAAGATTCTGTATTATTTGCAGTAATGTTAACTCCATATTAAGCATTTGTAACCTTTCTCATAATTTAATGAAATCAAATGCTCCCTTGAAATCTATGAAAGCAAGATAAATAGCAATTTTTTTTCTTATGTACTATTTTTCTATATGGTGGCAAAGAGAAAAACTCTGGTCGGCTATTGAGTAGACTTTCCTCAAACCTGCCTGGTAGGGGTTAATTATTTGTTTTTCTTCTTCCCATACGTATAGTTTATTCAGGATTACTTTTGCAAAGATTTTAGCAATACAGTCAATCAAACTGATTGGTCTTTAACTTATGGTAAGTTGGATGACTGTTTTTTCAAAATTGGTACTGTTACATTTCCCATCCAGGATTCTGGGAATCTTTTACAAATTATACATTCGTGATATAAATGACTAATAGGTTGGTCCACCACAGTTTTTCATATCTACTGTATATACATGTGGCGGCACTTTATCTGGGCCTGGAGCTTTATTTCCCTTCTTATTCTCAAAAGCCACTGCTATCTCTTTTGGTTCGATAGAACAGGAAATCTAATGGGAAGGTTCCTCATCCTATATGGCAATAACCCCCTCCTATTCTTCGTTACTAAATGAAATAAATTTGTAATACTTACTCAACTACGAGGGGCAATATGTGCCTTCAAATTATTCAAAAAATTATATGTACCCATAGCGACCAATAACCAAAATTGTTTTGTTTTGCCCTCTTGAATAAAATCTTATATTTCTGCCCAGAGTTTAATCTGGTATTCTCTCCTATCCTTCTCTAAAATGCAGTTGTAGAACTTCCTTGCCTTTTTGAGAAATGTAATGTTAATTTTTGCTGGACATTTTTTGCTGTGACTGACAAGTGCTACTATATCCACTTTGTATTTTTTTTTGTTTTTTTGCATCACCCATTTAACCATCTGCTATTGAATCATACACTAGTATTTTTATACAGAAATGGAAGACGAATCTCAAAACATTTCAGGAATTGTTCATTTAGCTCATCCACTCCATTAATATTCATAATACTCAATACTATGTTTTGGATCTTTTCCTCATAAATTACCTTCACTAATGTTTCACAAATCTTTTTGTTGAAATACATTTTTTCCATTTCTAATCTATAAAGTAGGGTACCTGTACTCAGTGTTATCTGGTTGACTGAGTTTCTTATGCATTACCTTTCTTAAATGAAGAGGTACAGTAGATGGTCAATTTCTGATCCTCCAGTGCCTTCAACTCTTGAAAATTAAAATTGTGCTATTGAAAGGAAATGAAATTATCTACAGTACTCAGTCTGCTACTGGAGGTAAAGATATCCAAGGTAAGAATGTTTCTTTTTTGTGCACCATGTGTGTTTTTTAGCAGTTCCATACCTTTTCTTCCATTTGTGTTTACAATTTTATTGATAGTTCCTTTGTTTAGGCAAGATTACATTTAAAGGACCTATAAATTTATCAACACTACCCGTCAGGGCATTAAAGTCATCCGTTTAAAGAATGGCAGAGTCTGACAAGACAGTAAGTGCTGATCAAACCTGATCAATAATAATGTCAAGAATGATGTCATGGTAGCAATCTGTATTCAGGGATGGTGGTTGGTGGGATGCAGCAGTTACATAACAACATTAGATTTCTATCCCAGTCAGACTGAAGCAAATAAGATTTTCAGAGACTGTTCTTTTCTTTTTTTTTTTTTTGGTCATGAGATTTTTAGAAGTTCTAATAAGGGTCACCAGCCCACCAGTTGGTCTCCCTTGTCTTTGCCTTTTGATTGCCTTGATTAATACACATTCATCCCCCTCCAGCCATATATCACTAATCAACCATGTTTCTTGTAACAAGATTATCATATGCTTCTGTACTCCTGTTAGCCAGGGCCACTGGAAAATTGCACTCACAATTTTTTTGTGGAATCCACTATTTTCACCATTCTTTGCAAAAACTGACGTTCTGCAATTTCTTGCAATGTTTGAGTTTTTATATTGAACTGTGTAAAAAATATTAACATTTTTAATAAAAAACTCTCAAACATATTGACAATTTTGCATGCAGACTTGGGTTTGGCTGAAACAGTGCAGCGCACAGTAGAGCAAGGGTTTTATGTGACACTGATTTCTATTGAATCCTTGTCTTGTTTGGTTTCAAAATCCACTGGCCAAGCATAAGTAAACTTAAACACTTAACATTTGCTTAGTGTTGAAGCACTCTATCAAAAGACCTTTTGTTGCCACACAGACTGAAACAAAAGATGGGAGAAAAGGTGCAAATTATCCCATTCACTTAAATGGGGTGTTAACTATGAATCCTTTTGTAAGTGGCTGGGCAAGTTTTTCCTTGTGAGCATACTTTCATTCAGACTAGTTTTGATTCAAACAGCTGAGGATTTTTGGATGGCCCTACTGATTTTAAACTTGAATAAGCTAGTTGCTAACAGTGATCACACTCTTAGCAATCTACCCACTAGATGCTCACAAGCAAAGACTACAATAAAAACCTGACTAAAATCTAAAAATAAGCTTATAAAACACAAAATGTATCTGAGCCTTTATCTTTAAACAAACAAAATTGTTGCAACTAGAGTAAAACAAAGGTAAATTACAGGGTACCCTGACTACTGTATGATGTAGTAAAAATATATTAGTATTCTTTTACATTTTTTGGTAACCACGTAAGGCCCACTAGGCACAAGTGCCTGTTTTCAGGGGCAACCTAGGAGCAATGAAGAGGTTAAGTGACTTGCTCAGAGTCACACAGTATGCAACTGGAGGTTTTGGGAATCAAATCCAGGTCTGCTAGATGTCCTCAGCTCATTCACAGTTTGCTGCTCTAACCTCTAGATTATACTGCCAGACCCAATAGCCCCCAGATTTAATGTTTAAATATGTGATTTCAAAAATAGTGTACAGCACCTACAGTGCAAATTATGAACAGTAAAAACTTTAACAACATTTTACTAAAACTCAATTATTCACCACTCTATCTGCTTATTTTTTTCTTGTACCAAAGTTGGTGAATAGCTGGCAGATTACTGTAAACAGCTGTTAATTAGGCTTCATTATTCTACATCCAGAAACAAGCAAAAATAGTTATTCTGGATATATCTAATATTGATTTACAGTGGGTCACATTATAGAATCTATTTAGCACTGTCTAAGGCCGATGTTTTTAAATTCTGGAAGATAGGCAAAGCTTGCAATAGCTTATAAGTTTAGTATTCATTTTAGGAAAATAAACTTTTCTTTATGTCTTAAACATATTCAAGTGTCAGTGTATTCATTTAGCAGTTTATACCTAGTTATACCTGCTGCAAAAAACATAAAAAGATTTATTGTGAAGCACTCAAAATCTATAGTAGAATCCCCTCAATTTCCAGCAATTTTTGCAAAACACTCAGCAATTTTGGGTAACTTTGTCAGCAATTTTCCACTGGCCCTGCTCATAGCCAAAGAGTTTATTGAACCCAGATATATTTTGGGTGAGAACATGACCCTCCTCAAACTCTTTATTATATAATCCAGTTTTCACCTTTATAGCAATGCCTGTATTTTGTTCTTCTCCCTCATCTTGTCATGATTGTCAGTTATTACATAAACCTGACAAGGGCTTATACTTTTTCCTCAACTGTAGGCCCTCTCCAGTTCTTGGTTGAATTTCTATTACAGATAGTAATGACTTTTTTATGGGATGTAAATCTTGGATTATTTATATCAAACACAACCTCTGATATGTGTTTAATGTTTTTATCCTAAATATATTACTTATTTTCCTCACTACCTCTAAGATTTTTTCCTTGTAGAAGGATGAAGCTGACCTTTCCCACAGGCCCCACACCTGGCTACTCAGGCCCTACCTCACAGAACCGGATCTGTGTGTGGCCAAAGTATGGGCAGCCCTCACCACCCCCACCAGAGGGGGAATGCTCTGCGGTAACATGGAATGGTAGGTAAGTGTTGGGGATGCTAGGGTGACAGGGCTGGGGGTGAGGCAGAACAAGATCAGGGTCAGCTGGTGAAGGGAGAAAAAAAAGGAATCTCACTGGCAAAAGGACCATCCCTATGGAACATGCTACTTGCTCATTTCCTGTAAAACCATTGTCACACCAATTCCACTGTACCTCTCCTTTCCCTAGTCTAATTCGTATCTTCTTTCCTAATAGGTGACAAACAGAATGCATAAGAGTCTTAGGATTTTCAAGGCCATGTATTTTTAGAAAAACAGGGTCCTGCTCATTTCCAATATACTGTATTTCAATTCCCATGGGGTGTTTTGCAGATGTTTATCCAAGTTGTAAGTAAGCATGAAGTTATGCATAAAATGGGCCCTTTCCTGCCATTGGGTAAGCCCATTGATACTTGGGATCCCATTTATATTCCCAGTTGGTGGCTCTCACATTTTGTTCCCATACCCATTTACTGATTTCTATTGAAGTGAACACTATATATACATAGGTATTGCTATCTGAGTGATTCTTGGTTACAGGGATCACATTATTCCATCCGATTTGGCATCTTAAGCTCTATATAGCAAATTCTTAACCAAGGAAATTAGCACTGTTTTATCCTCATTGAATTTTCTATGAAGTTCTTTATCTTAACAACTGCTTCATTACCTCAAGTCATTATTTTCAAGAATGTTATAGTTCGGTGCAGTTTCATTTATACCATTATTGCTTTTTCCAGCTAGTTCACCTATTTCTAATAGCTATTTATCTAACTAATTATCACCCATTAATCTGGATTTTAACTCCCCCTGTCTCTTGTTCTAGTTAATACCTTTGTTTGGAGTGAGACTTCAATTTTGTTTAGCTTTTTCTTCAGTTCTTCTCCTTTTCATGTTTTTCTGAATCTGGCCTTGTTTCCATTTGCCTCCAACTGTACCTTTTTGGTATCTTAGGAACCATAAAATAGGGTTCATCACTCATGGTTTCTTACCTTTAACATGCTCCTCCTTCAGTTCAGTATAGCTGTCATCAGTTAAGGTCGCATCCTTCTTGCTATACCTCTGAAATGTTTTTTCTTATCTCTGTTTTTTAGTAAATCCTAATTTTACTTGCCCTTTTTCCATATTTTTATTTTTTATTTTTTTAACATCTTTTATTAAGGAGCCCCATTAAGGTACCTGAGGGTCATGCTATAAAGAATTACAGAAGTTATCTTAATCTCTCATTTACTAGTTTGGTTTAATGGGTTTGGTAATACTGAATTATTTTCAGATCCCAGTTCTGCTTTACCTATTCACTGAAGGTGTCCTAATTAAAGATTCCTGGTGAGCTAGTGTTGATACCTAAGGCATTTGTCATTTGTTAATCAGTGAGAACTTTGATCAATTTAAGAGTAAATGGTACCAGATAATCCTTTATCAGTTCTGAGTAAGAAACTTCTCCTTGCACCTTTAAATGTTCTTCAACCTCCTGATCATCTTACTGTCCCTCTTCTACCTTTTTATCAAGGACTGGAGATTTTTCAAATGAATTGGAAAGGTTTCCTAGTATAGTGATAAATTTTGGGAAAGGTCCCCACTGATATTCTGTTTGTAATGGAATAGTGTATCTTACATTCTCTTGTTCATGAATATTTCTTTATTTTATGTCCCTTCTTTGTCTCCATACAGTTCATTTTACAATTGCAGCCAAAAATATTTGCTGAAGTTTTCGTGAACTCTCTATAGAACATCCCTGCCTGCCTACAGTACCACTAAAGGTTGAAAAACACAAGACCTCGCACAAGACTGTGGTGCACTGGCAAATCAAAACATAGAAACAAAGGAACTAGGCAACTCACCAGCACATATTTTACTGACACCGCATGAAGTATTGGTTAAAAATTTTTATTACACATCATGATTCACCTGACGCGTTTCTGGTCCCACTGGATCCTTTCTCAAAGTACCACTAAAGACAATCAGAGAGAATCTCTTTAGAAATAATTGGAATATTGGACCAAGTCTTTGGCTACAGCTGTACTCAGAGCGGATACACCTAGCACTGTGTGATCCACTCCCTACTGGTCAGGCCACTCCTTTTGCAATGGGCCAGTTCTGCATGCAGTACCACTGTGGGACACTAGAGAGAATTTATGAAATATCTGAAAATATCTGAAGGTATCTACAGCTGTAATAGTGTGTCAATAATTAAACAGTCTAGCAATGTCATCTGATCCATTGTAATGTTCTCCCTTCCTGGCTGCGAAAAGGAAAAATTACTCCCATATTTCATTAGTCCTAATTTTTGGGAGACTCCTTTGCTTTGATGTATTTTTTTAATGATCGGGTAGATATTTTTAAAAATGTATCAGTCAAACCTTGATTCTTTCTAGCTACCCCCTCCCTGTGACTGACTGCATGCACTGCTATTAATGATTCCTCTTTTAGTACCATGATTTTTTGTTACCCTTCTCCTTCTTTTCCTTTGGCACCTCTTTGATTACTTTTTTGCTATTCTCAATTTGTTTCTATGCACCTGTAGTTGTCAATCCCTCAATGTCTATAAATTTATGACTCCCAGTTACCAACATTCTAAAAAGTAAAACTTCATCATTCTGTACTTTGATATAAAACACAAATACATAAGTACAGCAATATACTGTATTAATAAAATGTTCCAGATTCAAAACATCCAATCCACCAAGCACTTATACAATTTGATTTGTCTCTGCTTCTCATGAACTTCTAATATTTCAAAAAAGGTTTTTACTTTGGCCCCAAATATGCATCTCATTTCCTTTTCATCCAGTGCTTTTGAAGGTTCAGTTTGTTTAAATGAATTAAGGTCCATTTTCTCACAAGCATTCACCTAAAAATAAAATAGTAAACAAGGTCCTTATTGCAGACTGAATTATATTAAGTAATCACATAAAAGCAATAGTAAGTAACAGGATAAGAGACAGCAAAAATGTAAAAGTGCATGAACATATCTAAACATATATGAATGCACTGCATTTCAATGGTTATGCCTGTAGCTCCAATAATGATGTCACCTCATTCACAGGTCCACTGTTATGCTACAATGTTTAGTCTCTTAAAACAGTAACCTCTTTACAGCAGAATTAAAAAATAGAAAATAATACTACATTTCTTATTCAACCCTAAAAACCAGCCCTAACAATAACATATTGGTCATGTGGTATGCAAGAAACTAGAAACATTTTATCTTGCCATGTAATAACCATAAATCAGTTTGATAAATTACTGTAGCTCTGTTATTAAAACTTTAAATCTGATGTGAACTTAGCTGTTTCTATGGATATCCAATATCAGAAATTACTTTTGCTACTAGTATTTGCCAAGACCACTCACTCTACCAAGTGTTTGTGCATTGATTTCTTGTTATTTACTACAGCCATTTGAATCTGACATAACTTTTAGTGTGCTAGGCACCAGTGATCACAAAATCCCTCAAGGCTTAAAAAAAGAATAATTATAATAGATATAATGGAATATGGTTAAAAAAGTCACCCAAAAGGATCTTCTAAAATAAAACATAGCCCTATGTTGCTGCTTAATTGCTTTTAAGTATACCCCATGTTGATTGTTACGTGATAGTGCAGCATGATTTTTAAAAGTTATTAAAAGTTTCACAAATACTTTTGTCCAAGCCTGCAATGCAGCTCTGAATCATTCTATCATTGGACTCCAGCTCTCCACATCCAGGCATGCTCCCTTTCTCTGCCAGCCTTCAGTGCCGATGCTCCTCATCTCCTTTCCTCTAACTATCTGCCTATCAATCCACTTTTCCACTCTTGTGCTTCACTGAACACTGGTTACTGCCATAGACTGAAGCCCACCTACTGCCCCTCAACACTGTCCACCTTCTGCAGGTCTTCAGGAGCTCTATTAATGCCTCCCTTGCCGTGGTCTCCTCCATTCACTGTCCCAATTTCCCCACTGCAAGAATAAACACTCTGATTTAAGGAAATAAATACAGAGTTCATTTAAAGTGAATGTAAACTGTGTAAATACTAAGCAATACTAACATATCTGTTATAATTATTTTTTAAGAATCTAAAAACTAGCAGCATTCACAGCAGCAGTCACAGCAGTCTGCTCTCTACCAGAATGGAGCACACAAGACAACAAATAACAAGAAAAAAAATAATAGTCTGCTCACTTGATACTGGCAACTCTAGTGGCTTATGCAGCTCAGCTCTGGGAGCACCCCAGCAAATGCCCGAACTGGCCTTCACACTTCTGGGTTGGTGTCTGTGTGACATGGAAAATGTTCCTCATGTTTTTGCTCCTTACCTCTTGAGTACCCAAGACAACACAGGAGAACCACCAATGTGACTGATTTAACCACCCTACTGTGCTTCACTCCTTCACTTCTACTCACTAATGGCTGCACTTTAATGTCACCAATGTAACCGATGTACATAGAAGCATAGAAAGTTGTCAGCAGAAGGAGACCAATGGGCCCTCTAGTCTGCCCATGGTAAAACCCTAGAACCCTTATGAGGATCCAGAGCCTAACTAGTTGTTATCTGATATGTCCCTCTGAGTCCTGCACTGCTTTTCGGGATGGTATGCTCTATCCCAACCAGTTTGAAGGCCTTGGCCATTTTTGCTTCAACCACTGTATGTGATAATCTATTCCACGGTTTGATCACTTTCTCGGTAAAGAAGTTTTTTCTTAGCTCTTGTTTAAAATTGCTGCCCTTGAACTTCCAAGCATGCCTTCTCATACAGGTGCTACTAGACCTGGTGAAGAGTTCCATGAATGGGACCTTGTTCATATTGTTTAGGTATCTGAATGCCTCTATCATTTCCCCTCTCTTCATTCTGTCTTCCAAGGAGTACATATTGAGCTTTGCTAAACACTCTTCTTATAACAACATGTTCATCCTGCAGATCATTTTTGTAGCTCTTCTATGTACCATTTCAAGCCTGTTTATATCTTTTTAGAGGTAAGGGCTCCAAACTGCACTCCATATTCTAGATGCGGCCTCACCAAGGACCTATACAGTGGCAGGATGACTTCCTTATTTCTTCTATCAAAGCTTCTGTCGATGCACCCCAACATTTTACTTGCCTCGCTGTTTGCCATTTTACTTTGCCTGGATGACTTGAGGTTATCTGTGATTTGTACACCTAAGTCCCTTTCCTCAGTTGAGGCATTTAGTTTGATGTTATTAAGCTAATACTCTGTTTTTGGGTTATTTCTACCTATGTGGATAACCCCACACTTTTTGGCATTGAATTTTAATTGCCAATCCTGTGCCCAATTTTCCAACCTTGCCAGATCCTCTTTTAGGTTGCTAATGTTGTTATCACTGTCCATCCTACCTCCCAGCTTTGTGTTATCAGCGAAAAGCAGTATTTTACCATTTATACCTACTGTAATGTTGCTAATGAAAAGGTTGAACAGTAGGGAGCCAAGCGCTGAGCCCTCAGAGACCCCCACTTGTGACCTCCCAAGTTCTGACCCTATTCCATTTGCAACCACCCTCTGTTTTCTGCCTTTCAGTCAGGCAGCCACCTATCTGATGATGTTAGCTGCAACTCCTATGTTTCTTAACTTGTTAAGTATGCATAGATGGGGGGCCAAATTGGAGGCCTTACTGAAGTCAAAATACAATAGGTCAACTGGATGTCCCCTATCTACTTTCTTAGTAGCCCAGTCGAAGAATGAGATTAGAATGGTCTGGCGTGTTCTGCCCACCACAGAGCCATGAAGATTGGTGTCCTGAAGTCCAAATTGATTAAGTATTCCACTACATCCTGCTTTATCAAGGACTCCATCATTTTGCTCACCACCAACATGAGACTAACTGTTCTATAGTTGCCGGCATCCTCTTTGTCACCACCCTTGAGCAGAGGTATGATGTCCACAATCTTCCAGTCTTCTGGCACATCACCTGTAATGTGTGAATGGTTAAAGAGGGTGGTAAGCAGCTCTGCTAATTCTTTCAAGATTCTAGGGTGTATGCCATTGGGTCCTGGTGATTTGTTTTGTTTAAGATTCACAAGTGACTCACGGATCTTGCTAAAAGAAAATGAAGGTGTGCCAATAACTAGTATACCCTTATATGAGGTTATTATGCCACTCATGGGTAGAGGGCTATCACACTCCTTAGTGAAAACTGAACAGAAGAACTTGTGGAAGACAGAAGTCTTTTGCTGGTCCTTTTTAACTGTTTTGATGCTGTTTCTAAGCCTGACTATTCTTTCAGCTTTCTTTCATTTCTCTTTGATGTAGAAAAAGAACTGCTTATTCCCTGTTGTGACATAGAAACAGAATTTGATGGCAGATAAGGACCGCTTGGCCCACCCAGTCTGCCCATTTCCCTACCTGATGGATAAACTGCAGATTCTAGTTAATCAACAGCTTACTTCCTCCTACCCCGCACTAGAATTGCCTCATTTCTGTCCCATGCATTCTTGAATTCTCCCACTGTTCCTGACTCCACAACCTCCTCAGGAAGGCTATTCCATGCATCCACAACCCTCTCTGTGAAAAAATACTTTCTAATATTACCTCTGAGCCATCCCCCCTCTATCTTCAAATTGTGCCCCCTTGTTCTTGCACATTTCTTTTTCTGAAAGACACTACCCTCTTGGACTTTGTTAATTACCTTGAGATACTTCAAAGTTTCTATCATGTCCCCCCTCTCTCTCTCCATTGGTAACTATGCAAAGCTCTGTACCCACTTTTGCTTCTCTAATCATTTTTTTGGTTTCCTTGCTTCTAGTCGGGTATACTTCCCATAATCTATTGTATGGATTTTTTTTTAAAGTCAAGGAAGCCTTTACATTTTGATTTAATGGCTGCTTTGATATCATTAGTGAGCCACAATGGTACCTTCTGTTTGTATTTCTTGGTAACAGATTTTGTACCGATTTTTGTGGTCTCTACGATCGCTTTCCTAATATCAGTTCAAAGTTCATTTCCTCTGACCGGTAGTCAATTGAACCCAGTTTTTTCTTGATGTGCTGCTTCATGAAGTCAAAATTGTCTCCCTTGAAACAGAGCACTGTAGTCTTCGAACATGAAAGAGATGCTCCTAGA
Organism: Neoceratodus forsteri; assembly: GCA_016271365.2. Classification (NCBI taxonomy): domain Eukaryota; kingdom Metazoa; phylum Chordata; order Ceratodontiformes; family Ceratodontidae; genus Neoceratodus; species Neoceratodus forsteri. Next base: position 453,563,637 of record CM028131.1, read on the forward strand.
GTGATTCAGAACCATATAATATTGTGGTCGCTGTTGGCCATTGGTTCCTGGACCAGCGTGTTGTCTACCATGTCTGAGTTAGTAAGTACTAGATCCAATATTGCATTAAGTCTAGTAGGTTCTATTACCAACTGCCTCAGGTGACAATCCTGAATAGCATCTACTATGAACTGATTCCTGTCCAATTTGGCTAAGGGAATAGACCAGTCCACATCTGGCATGCTAGGGTACCCTAGGATGATTGTATCTCCCTTAGCTGAGATAGATTTAATTTCATGAATAAGGGATTTGTCTGCAATGGTTGACTGTGCTGGGGGCCAATAGATTATGCCAATATACTACTTTCTTCCCAGAAGGTGTGCATAACTGAATTCAGAAGGACTCAACCTCTTGATTTTTTGTATGCTAACTGTAGTTGCAGAAATACCCTCCTTTACATATAGTGCCACTCCTCAACCCCTTGATCCTGTCCTGTTGAATCTGTGGAGTGAGAATCCTGAAATTGCCATGTCCCACTTATTATAGTTTGTAGCCCAGGTTTCAGTTTTGTCTACTATATCCAACTTGGACTCAGCCATTAGAGCCTAGATCTCAGTGATCTTATTTCCCAGGCTTCTGGCATTGCGAATGAGCACTTTCAATGCTACTGAGGACCGCCCTTTTGATTTAGAACATCTGATGTCCTGATATGAGACCCTGATAACCCTTGCTTGGGGTTATATGAACACTTGGATGTGTTAGAGTGCCATGGGTGGGTCTCGAGGGACCGTTGTTGTGAAGAATGGCTAGGTGAATGGTCCTTACTATTTGGGGGAGCTACGACTAAAGTACCACCTAAAGTAAGCCCCAAAATGGGTTCCTTTGTCACATGCTCCCCTGTTGCTAGTTTAAAGAACATAAGTGCACACCAAATTTCTGGCCCAAGTGCATTAACCCCTTGCCTGTTCAGGTGTAATCCGTTTGCCCTGAATAGACTTCTTTCCCAGAAGTCATCTCATAGCCCAATGTAACTAAAACCATTCTCCTTGCACCATAAGTGGAGCCATGGGTTGAACTCTGAGATTTCTTGAGTCCTTACCCTGCTATTGGCATCTCCTTTGCCCCACACTGGGAGGACTTTGGAAAAGGTGACTGTGGCGGGGAACTCCTTTAGCTGGTCCCCTAGTTTACTGAAGTTAGCTTTCACATCAGCCAATGACTGGCTCACCAAGTTGTTTGTCACCATGTGGAAAATTAGTTGTGAATGTCTGTGTACTTGCTGATGATTTTTATTTATCTGCCCAGAGACTATCTCGGCTGAGGCACCAGGGAGACATCTAATGGAAGTGGATTGTTCTGAGACTTTGTCCAATCTATTGTGGGAATTGACCCCCCTAATTATTGAATCATCCTACGTTCGGCCTACTCTCCTTTACTCCTACAGTACACTCTGCAGCAGGAAGCTTCAGTGAGTGCAGTTTCAGGTAGACTGCACTGGTTGCAGCAAACAGAAAGACAGACCATCAGAGAAAGGCGCAGGTTAGGGAGGCATAGAAGGGTTTTGTATGGAGCCTGGTAATTGACTAACAATAGCGAGAGACTGAGAATTGACAGATTAAAATTTAATTAAAACAGGATAAGAAAAGGGTTTTAAAAGAAGTTTAAAAATAGTTCAAAAGGAAGTAGGAAAAGCAAATATGGTGTCAGTTTCAGTGCTGAACATTGATCTGTATGTGATGAATGACTATGTTATGTGTAGGATTCAGAGGTAAGCAAAACCTTTACTGTTATGATATTGCGAGATTTACTTATGGGTAAGGACCAGGCAGACCAATGTGACCACAGAATTTTCCCTACCCATTTTTATGTTTGCTTGTGTGTACGTGCAAGAAACATTATGCGACAGCTTAAGAGAGAAGCGGGTTGTGGAGGTACTGCGTTGTGGCAGCCAAGGGAGGCACTGCATTTGGGGGCTTGGCACTGGTGGACCAGTGGAGGCACAGTGTGCCAATGACACTGTCTCCAAAAGTGCCACCAAGTACAAACATTTTCGCTGCAGCAATCAGGGACTGCCTCGTCATTGCAGCATCAGTCATTCCACTGCAATGAGGGAGCGACCCGTCATTGCAGGGCAGAACATTAACTAGCGTAATACTGTTTGTGAACATGGCGGGCGGCTTGCCACCGCATTCACAAACAGCATTATGCATCCCCCAGTGCCGAGGGAGTGCCCAATCCCCCTCAGCAGCATGTGCCCACCGAAACAGTCTTTGTTTGCCAACTGGGACCCCAATCCCAGTTGGCTTCAGTCCCCGTATGAGTTTCATTTGTCAACGGGGGAGCCCACTCCCTGTTGGCATAATCTCCCCCTCCACAATTAATTTACGATGGGGAGCCTGCTCCCTGATTAGCATAATACCCCACACAAAGTAGGTGTGCGCGAGGTGCCCAATCCCGTCGGCTACAGCCACCCCCAAACTAACGCCAGTTGGCACACTGGGAGCCCACCCCAGCATGCCAAAATGCCCTGTAAAAATGTCTCGAGTCTGCCTGCCCTCCCACAACCCGCACCCACCCACTGTGCACCCTGCCTCCCCACACCCCTCTCACCCCATACTTACCTCCGGATTCTAGTGCGACTTTGGTGGACCAGGAACACGTCTGCACTCTTTAAAGCTGACCACAAACAGAAGAAATGCCAGTAAGCTGTATAATGGCATAAATAGGGTTTTTTCAACTTTGATGCATATCTCATGCATTTTTGGGAATTCTGACACCAAATTTTCAACATAGGATTTTTTGGGACCCCTCCTCATGAATTAAGCCACTGTAATGGCGTTATTCAGTTGTGAAAGGTGATTTTGCGGTCATTGCGTGGAATCACCTTTTGCGATGGATTAACGAAATGACAGTGCCGGTATTCATGAGGTGGGCTCTCCAAAAGTCTATGTTGCAAATTTGGTGGGAAAAAATCAAAAAAATGACTGTCTTTAGAGCGTGCATTGTGCAGTTGCTATGCATGCTCATAACTTTGAGAATTTGCAATATTTTCACTCCAGATTTTCAACATTGTGATGTTTCCATATATCCTTATGAAGTCACTTGTCACATCCTGGCCTAAATGTGTTTTCGCACTTTCTGGTGCAGAATAGCATGGTCGCTGTGGGAAATCTGTGTTCAGGACACATTACGAAAATTACAGTGACACTGTTCATGAGCAGAGGTCCTAAAATGCCTATGTTGAAAATTTGGTGGTGAAAGTCTATAAAATGACTGTGTTACTCGCATGCATTGCACAGTTTCCACGTATGCTCAGAAGTGCAAGAATTTTTAATATACCCACTACAGATTTTCAACATTGCCATCTGTTCACACCTCCCCTATGGATGGCACAGCTGTCGTTCTTCACATCCTGCCCAATCTGTGTTTTTGTACATGTGGCACAGAATGGCACTGTCGCTGTTGGAACTGAATGTTTGGAACAATTGACAAAATCACACTGCCACTCTTCATGAGAAGAGGTCCCAAATGCTTCCATGAGTTGGGGTCACAAAAAGGCCATGTTGAATATTTGTACTGTAAATACCAACAAACGCCCTAGGCATTAGGGTTTCTAACCATAATGTCCTACCCTGTACAGATTGGCAGGCATCGGGGTGTGCCTTTGGATTGCCGACTGTACTGCTCATGCCATCTCACCCCCACCCCCCAGCCACTGACAGGCATCGAGGTGTACCTTGGACTCTTCGTCCCCAGACTTCACCCCAGTCTCCTGTGCTGCACCCATTTCATTGTATGTCATTATGGAATGGGGTGACTGTAAAGCCAAACACCCTAAGGCACACCTCAACACGTGTCGGTGTCTGCAGAATAGGGTGAGGTGACATGGCATGACCGTCATGGGCAATGACCCAAAAACTTACCCCAATGCCTGTCCATTGCTACAGGATGGAGGTGGGGTTTGTGTGAAGTTCAATACTTCACTGCCATTCCTATTCTGCATCTGTCTAACTCCTGCATTTGCAATGCTAATACCAGCAAGCAAACATTCAGCATTGACAAATGCTTGTTTCATATTACCTTTGTATTATGGAGAAAACCTCTCAAAAACATTCAAAAGGAATATAAAGTATCAGAAGCAGTGTCTTCTTTGACAAATCAAATGCCCTTGTTCCCGGACCTGCTCTCAATAGCACACAAAAATCTGTTGTGTGGGTGCTCAGTTGGCAATTATTTTTTTCAGATCATTCCTATATTTACATTCTAAACATCATTGATTGTTCACATCATATCATAACATAACATAATCATACTGTTTCAATTTCTTTATTATATACAACATTCACATTTCATCTTCTCCCCCCAGATGTACATATGGGGGCCATTATCTTTCTTATCTTCTCTCTTGTTTGATACGTGTGTAAACCAGTACCCTTCTTCTGTTCTGTGTTGCTCTGAGGCCCTCAGGGTGTACACCCAGAGCAGCCTGTCTCCCTCACCCTTCTCCCCCTCCTTTTACTTTTTCTTCAAAAATGTTTGCCATATCTTGCCATCCACCTTCGGCATAACTTTGGGTACATATCCCCCTATATTCTTTTCCTATGCAGATCTGCTCTCCACCTTCAGCATTCTATCTCTTTGTTATTTCTTCATCTCTTTTTCTTTATTTGCAAATCGACTGGGTGAGTGGGAAATTTACCACAAAGCAAAACTGTGAAGGACTCTGCCTCTAGCAACTCCTTTTAAACCCTTGTCCCTGTCCCCACCTCTATCTCTCTCTCTTTCTTTCATCCAATTACTTTCTTTATCTCCCATCTCAAGCAACATCCCTTTTGTGAGGTCATACAAACCTCTTCTTTCAGCACTCTCCCTTTGATTGGCAGCCCTGCTTCCCTTTCCCCTCATCCCCCTCCCTATGCTCAGCCAGTGAGGCACCTTTTCAGCCAGGGGCCTGCCTGCAAACAGGCAAACCTCCGTGTTCCCGGATCCCCTCCCAATAACACACAGAAATCTGTTGTGTGGATGCTCAGTTGGCAATGAATTTATTCAAATCATTCCTATAGTTACATTCTAAACATCATTGATTGCTCTCATCATATCATAATGTAATCATACTGTTTACATTTCTTTATTATATACAACATTCACATTTAATTTTCTCCCCCCAGATGTACACCTGGGGGCCATTATCTTTCTTACCTTCTCTCTTGTTGGGAACGTGTGTATAGCAGTACCCTTCTTCTGTTCTGTTTTGCTCTGAGACCCTCTGGGTGTGCACTCAGAGCTGTCTCCACACTTGTTCCCCCTGCTCCCCCTTTACTTTTTCTTCACTAGCCCACCTTTAGTTTGCACAGGAAGGTGGGCTTCTACCCCCTAATCCGCCCCCCTTTTTTTAACTGGAGACCCTTTCTTTCAGCCACCTTTCTACCAAGTCTGTGATCTCCAAGTTGAAAAGATCTGTTCCTAAGCCTGACAAGTGAACCCCGTCAGCTCTGTAAAACTCATCAGCCTTTTCCTGTATCCCACGCCTTATGATCCATCCCCCTGTTGCAATAAATAATGCCCCAACCTTCTGGTTCATACACTTCCTAGCTTTATCTATTGCCCTATGGTTACATGCATGGCACCATACCCTCCTCGGAACCACCTCAGACCAGACCAGGAAGACCTGTGGCCACCATTCTTTTATTTTTTTAATGTTCTTCTTTATTTGATAAAAAAATGTCCAACCAGGGCCTGGTCCCTAGGTCATTACCTCCCAAGTGTATTACTAAAATATGTGGTTCCACTTCTGTTGCCCTCATGTCATGTAGGGTTGGCAGCAGTTGGGTCCATCACATCCCCCAAATGCCCTTCCATCGCAACTTTATCTGGCTCAAGTCTTGATATAGCTGTCAACCCCTGGCCCTCATTAAAGCTCTCCATTCTGCCAAAAAAATTAATGAGTGCCCACAAATCCACACCTCTAATCTCTTTTTGTCTCTTGTGAGTGAAAACAAAGAGGTGTGAGGATAGGGTTAACAGGTGTTTTGTACCCCCTCACATCATCTGCACCCTTTTTTTTATACCTGCCACGCACTCAGTCCAGGCCCGGTGTGTTTCCTGTAAATAAAACAGAAACATGGTTAATGGATCAGTTGTTTATTTGATTAACATAACTTTTAAAACAATTTGAGGCCCAACAGCCCTCTCTTTTCACTTCTTTGTTCCTCCCTGCGCTGCCACCTCAGATGCTGTGCCTATTCTAAATGAATGAGATTAGTAGCTCCCTGGATCTTCTCCCAGGAATGCTAGGTCTTTTTTAAAACTGCAACTAACTGCATGCTTGTTACCTGTGTGCCATCCCTATGGATGAATAGTAGTTCCACTATGGCTGGCCATACTCCAGCATACGTTGGCAGTGCGTGAACTGGGCATATACTGTAGAAATTTTCTTATGTCTTTTTAATGTAATGTTAATCCCTCTTCCTATCTGGTCTGTCTTAGGTTTCCTAAGTCTCATGTTGATCTTATCTCCCTGCCATATTGTCTCCCCCCACCTAAGGCCCCCCGGTCCACCCCTTTTCCGTGTCCTGTTACTTCTCTAATCTGAAATGCCCCATAGTACATAATGGTATATACTGCCTTGAATAGGCATGCCTTATTACATGAGCAGCATATCTTTGGCAGGGCTCCCAAGACATATTTGAGCATTACCTCTGAAACTGGATCTCTGCCATCTGGTACTTTTCCTTTTGCCTGTAACCAGCCCTGAATCATTCTCCTCACCAGATTACTCTTACTTGAGTCCCCCAGCCCCTTAGGTTACAGATGAGGCCTAGAGCTGAAAGATGTACCCCCATGGTGGTATGTGCAGTCCCTTTTTTTCCCATTCTGCGTGACAGATCTAGCTATCTGATCCATGGTAACAGCCCCACTTACCTCCATGCCATGGCTCTCTCTGAAGGCCTAGAATACTTGCCAAGACCCTTTGTATGTCTTTAAGGTCCTGAGTGACCAAGAGCTGCAGAACAACAACTCAACACCCTCCAGCCAATCTTCCATATGTATGCTGGTACTGGTGTCATTTTGTTTTCTGCCCCTGGAACAATGACCCAGAACCTGTCCAACTGCAGACAGGACATGCTGTCAGCTAATATATTATTCATCACCTCTGTATGTGTAGCCCTAAAGGACATGTTCAATTTTAGTCCCTGCAGCACTAGTTATCTCAACACCCTCAGCACCATGTCTGACTTAGCTCCCCTTTTGTTCATTACATCCACCACTCCTCTATTGTCTCACCAGAAGGTCACCTTCTGATTTCATAACTCCTCCTCCCATACCATGGTGGCCACTCATATGGGGAAAATCTCCAGGAAGGTGATGTCCTTCATCACACCCCTACATGTCCATTCCTTTAGCCATGCCTCTGAGCACCACCTTCCTTTGAAATATGCCCCCATCCCTAAACCTCCAGCTGTGTCCATATATAAATCCAGGTCTGTATTGAAACCCCAGTCATCCTGCCAAAAAGTCATGCCATTGTAATCTTCGAGGAATGCTTCCCAAATCTCTAGATCCTCTCCTACCCTTCACAAAATATCCACCCAGTGGTCTGGCCTGGAGGCATCTCTTGTTGCCCTGGCTAGACGACTTATAAACCTGCACCTTTGGGTGATTGCCCTGCATGCAAAATTAAGGTGTCCCATGAGTTGTTGAAGCTGTTGCAGCTATACCCATCTGTGTTTTTTAACCATGTCTACTAGTTCACTTAGTTTTTCTACCTTTGTTTTGAGCAACCTAAATAACTCCCCCACTGTGTCTATTTCTATACCGAAGAATTCAATTTGCTGACTTGGGCTCTCTGTCTTTTCTGGTGCTAAAGGTACACCTAATTCCTTGGACATGCCCCCAAACTGTCTCAGCATATGCTCTGTTTCCTCTCTACTTTCCACAAGTAGTAGGAAATCATCCAGATAATGGATAACTGCCCTGCACCCATACCTGTTCTGGAATACCCACTGCAAGCATGTGCTAAACATTTCAAATGTGGTGCATACAATGGAGCAACCCATAGGCATTGCTTTGTGAAAATATTATTGTTCCCCTACCCAAAAACCTAGCAGATCACAGTCTTCTGGCCTTACTGAGAGCAGTTGATAAGCAGCCTCAATGTCGTCTTGGCTAACCAAGCCCCCCAGGTGGCCTGTATTAGCCATACTGCCCCTTCCAACATAACACATGTAACCCTGCTATCTTCTTCATCTATGTAGTCATTTACTGACTTCCCTTCTGGGTGTGATAGGTGATGTATCACCCGAAACTCCCCTGGCTGCTTATTAGGTACTAGACCCAAAGGCCAGACCCTCAGGTTGAGGAAAGGGGGAAGGGCAAATGGTCCCTTTACCACTTTCGCCACTAGTTCTTTCTGTTTCTTTCTTGCTAGCAGGTCCTCTTTACCCTTTACTGACCATAGATTGTTTGCCCTACCCCCTACCCATTGCCCCTGGAAGTGTAAAGTGAAACCTTGTTGGAAACCATCCTTTATAGCCCTTAATGCCACCTGATCCAGGTAGTTTTTGAAGCACTGTTCTAAAATCTACAATTTTATAGGTGTTTTTGCCATCCAATATATGGCTCTTCTGTGAGTTACTCCTCCTCCTTTATCCTCCCTTTCATTGTGTGTAACCCCTCCTCCCTCCCCAAAACCTTTCTCTGCCCCTCCCCAGGTTTCTCCTCAATATCCTGAGTGACCTGCCTGAAAGGATTGGTTGCTGTAAGAATTCCCATTGCATTTATCGAAAAATGTCCTGCACTTTGATACTGGGTGTGTCCCCCCGCATTTTGCACAGGCATGTCTGAAATGGCAGTGAGGCCAAGAGCAGTGTGTTCTGTTGTACCCCCAACAGCACTTTTGCACTACCCCTGTCCTATTGTTCCATTCTCCTTCACTGCCCCCGGCTACAGTTGAGGGCTCTAGCCACATGTCTGAGTGTCTGATGTCCCATCTAAGGTCACCGAAGTTTGCCATCCTTTGCTGGAACATTTCATCATATTGCAACAGTTATTCCCTCCCCTCAATTTATAAGCCTTTCTTACTGCCAAGGAGTATGCCTAAAGTGGGGTAGCCAACTCAGGCTTTTTTTCTATTGAAATGGCTGTGTAGTAGGTAAAACCTACTGACCATACATCCCATGTTTTTCCCGTGTTGCCTTGTCCTCATCCTTCTTTCCTAGCAGCACCAATGCTGCTGTCATATATGTTTTCTCAAAACTCTCTGTCTTGTCACATTTCTTTACTGCCTCTTTATTAAACAAGGCAAATACATCGACATACTCCCCCTTCCGAAATTTCTTCTTTGCTGCTTAGAGGACATTGTCCCTCATTCTCACCCCAGGTGTACCTACTTCTACCTCCCAATACCTAGAGCCCCTGCTGCCTTCTTCTCTGCTGCTGGCACCTCCTCTTTGCCTTTTTTAATCTCCCCCAATACTTTCTCAAACTGGTCAATCCTGGTATCCCTCATGGACTCTTTCATTTGTTCCACATATTCCTTAATACTACTTTCAAGTGTGAGGCCAATGTTACCTGGTTTAGCTGGCTAGGTAGGTGCTGGTGTAGTTGGCCCTTGTGGCAAGTTGTGTCAGGTGGGCTGCAGTTAATTGGAGGAGCTGGTGATACAGGCACTCCTATGGGGGCCTGTGGTTGCAGTGGCGCTGGCTGGGGCTCTGGTGTGAGCTCCGGTAGAGGCTGCAGTAAAGTTGTAGGCCGAGGAACTGGAGATACAGGCACTGATTGTTAAGGAAGGACTGGGGCTGCCAGCTCTGTGACCCGTGGGGTCCTTGGAGGTTTTTTGTTGCCTCCCCCCTTCCCTTGTCTGCCTTGTGCTTCTCCCCATGTCCTGATTGGTCATCATCTGTGGTCTCCAAAAATTTTATTCGCCTTTCTACCAGCTCCATCACTGTCTTGTAGGCATCTTCTTTAGTAGTCTTGGTCTTCCTGGGTGCCATTGCTTAAGCTGTATATCAGGACAGCTGTAACAATAAGCAAGAGATTTAGTAACTTTTTTTTCCATTGCCCTTCTTGGCTTCTTTGTTTGTTTTTTTTGGTTTTTATTTTATTATCCTTGCTTATCTTTATTTATCTAGACTTTATTTTTCAGATCTCCATTTTTTTATTTATTATTATTTTACAATTATTATTTACCATATATTACTTTTTGATACCAAAAAAAACTTTCTCTTCCACTACCGGCTCTCTTTCAAAATGATCCTCTTTTCTTTTGTTTTTTTGACTCTATTTATCTCCCTACTTACCGGACTCTCCCTGGTGTGGACACTTGGTGCAGCTTCTGTCATCTGCCTGAAGCCTCCAGCTCCCTGACATTCCCTTTCTCTGCTCCTCCTCCTCTCCTGGCAGCACAACCCCCCAGCTCTGAGCCCCCCAGGGTGGAATTGCCAAAACTCCTCCTGGTGCTCTATCTATAATCTAGTAGAGTGACCAGGGATTCAGAGGAAGAACCAGGTGCAGGTGCTTGGAAGCCCAGCATTGGACATGGGGCTGACCACTGGTCCACCGTCACCTACCGGTAGGCAGGATTTTTTCTTAATTACACCCCCAGAGGCACGGCTGTGCAATGACGACAGTGCATGGAGGATGTGCTCCTGCCCCTTCTTGCAGTTGCCAGCTGATGCCATCCCCAATGGCTGCCCTGCTGTGCTGTGAAGCACCCCCCAGCCATCACTGGGAGCCACCATACATGAAGAATCCCTTAGAACCCACCCCAGGAGAGGAGACAAGTCCTCTGGACGTTTAATCCTCTCCTTCCCCTGATGACCTCCAGCAACTCGAGTCTGCTCCCGAACCCGGGTCACTGATGTGGTGCGAGGTGTGGTGTCAAGCAACTCAACTCTCAGCACCACTGGGCTGGCCAGAACCATCCTCTTAGCTATCATTGTCCTTATTAGCCATTTATCCAGGCCTGCTTTACCCCACAGGCTGCCGAAATTGCTGTCGTTGAAACAGAAACCTCTTTCCTGTGTTTGTTTTTAATTTTTTTTAATAGAAGATGGCTAGTGCCATGCGATGCCTACCCGCTTCTAAAATGATGGCCACTAGCTGTTTTAAAATGGCAGCCACCATGTGGCTTTTAGGCTTCCAAAATGGCAGCCATAATGTGGCTGAACACCTATCCCAAAATGGCGACTGCCACATGGCCAGATGTCTCTCCCAACATGGCAGCCGCCACGTGGTCCGCCCATCTAAACAAAACACCAAACTCTATTTTTCTTTAAATGTATGCCCCCAATTGTTCCTAGAGTAGCCAATCTCACATTGTTATTCCATTGTAGCAACAAATTCTTAGAAGACCGTGATATCCCCCATTCTTGAAATTGTTAGGTGCTTCTATCCCAGGAAGTTTGTGCCAAGACACTTTGCTTTGGATCTCCTTCATGGTCCCATCATGTCTTCGTACATTGATCCCTTCACTTTAAAGTGCAGAACTTATCCCCTAACTCTGTCCATGTGCTCCACCACCCTTGCTTTTAAGTTCCCCCCTTAGCAAGTTCAGACATTCTTTACATTAAACCCATCACTATTTTTTTTTAAACACAACAGTGCGTGGTCACTGACCTGCTCATCCTCACCAATGATACTCAGACAGATGGGAACAAGTCTTTTGAATTTTCCCTGACTGGCTGCTACATGGTGCATGGCTTCTGCCCCTGTTTGTCTTCACTTCATTCAGACTTGAAATGGGAGCAGACCTCTATGCACCAACTAACCACTGAGCTAGGCAGTGTGTGGTTGCCGCCTCACTCAGTTCTACACTTTGAACACCGGACTGTCCTGTGTGCATCTTCCATGTGCCTGATAAAGTTTAGAATAGGCAGAATAGGCAGCTGAGGTGCATGACTGTTGCCTTGTTCCTATCGAGTTTCTTAAAGTGAAAATTCCCTCCAAGAACACGGTTCCTTAACATCCATGTTATCTACCATTAATACATTAGCAGCACAAACAGGTGGTCCTTTTCATGTGTAAGTAAATACATTTTTGTTTAAAACCCTTGACTACTGCTCAAAGCAGTTTAAACCTCAACCCCCTTCACTTTCCATTCAGTTTTAAAACATATTCTGAATTGCTATTAACATTTCAATTGCTAAAACCTGCTCCACCTTTTTTTTCATTAAATTTCTACTTACCACTTGAGGAATCAGATATCTCACCAGAAACTGGAAAATACTGAAAATAGCTGGAACAAAATGTAGATCAACTAGATACCAAACAGGAACAAATTAATTTAAATTGCCAACTGATGTGCTAACTAGCAAATTTACCAGTAAGCAAATATGTGAGGAACTCTGCTTCTAGCAGTCCCTTTTAAACCCCTGTCACCACCTCTCTCTGTATCTTTCATTTGTCCAATTACTTTATTTTTCTTCAATTTCAAGCTCTGCCACTTTTTTGAGGTCATACAAACCTCTTGTTATGCCACTCTCCCTTTGATTGGCAGCCTTGCTTCCTCTCCCCCATCACCCTCCCTATGCTCAGCCAGTGAGTCACCTTTCTGGTCAGGGGCCTGGAACAAATGGGCCTGCCTGGCAAACAGGCACACCTCCTTAGAGTTAACATACCAATAAGACTAGTGGGGTTGCTTGGGGTTGGTCTACCAACTGAGCACACAGCAAGGAAAAACTGTGAAACAAATGCTTTGTATCAACAACTTATGCTGTGAAGAAATTTGAGTCACAGTTGATTCCATTATGAATCCATAGCCACAATGGAGGTGAAAGTTAAAAGTATGAAAGATGAGATGACCACCACTTGGGAATCAAAAATTGAATTCACAGTCAGCACTTTTCTCTTCCTTGCATTTTTTACAGCAATATGATGACATGCAAAACTGAAAATATGGAGATCATATTCAGGAGCAGAAACTTAAGCCTGGTTTGCACACTTATTATAAGAGAAAAAGAGGGACTCAAATGTGCAGAATATTGTCAATAGTGGGTTTTGGCTACATACTAGACAATCCCACCTTCTAGTGATATAAGCATTGAGGTCCAAACTTACAGTCACATAAAGTGGAGGTACAAAAGGAGGTGCAATTTGTCATGTTGTTCCTCAACCTTTTGCAGACATACACAGACCTTGTTCTTAGTCACAGGGTGGGGGGGGGGCTCAGTGACTTACTTGAATTGCAAATGATTTACCAGATGTTATTTTGTGCAAATAGAGTGTGCATCTGCAAAAAATGATGGTATGTGACAGCCACAGAGTAGCAACACGACATAGCTTTAGTCACAAGGTGCAATTTCTTGCAGTAAACAAATGGTGGCCAATGTTGCCAGAAGATGTTTCCATCCCACCTGTAAGCCTCCTTTTTGGACAGTGATTTTAGAAATTATAAGTAGTTCATTTGTGGATTCCTGGTGGTCTAGTCACCCTGATGTTTGCCCTATCACTAAATCCATTCCAAGTATCTACTGGAACTTCTCCGTAGCCCAATTACCCTGAACCATTAATTTTAAAGACTTGTCCTAAGATGTTCTCCATCTGTACTGGTTCCACTCAGTGCTACCACAGGGTAGTGACACCCTTACCACCTGCCCATTATAGCTTTAAGCGTAGGATGTATCACAAAATGCTGAGGCAGTTTTTGCAAGCATCTCCATCCGTTGTGCACAGTCATGTGGGACATTTTTATGGCATAATATATGAGGGATGAGGATTAGAAAAGTACTGTTATTAATAACAAACATGCTATAGGGGCTGGCAATAAACAGGGAGGGTGCCTATACTTTTGATTAACTTAACCATCAAACAGATAAGGACATTATATTTAAAATTATCTGTTCAAAATTTGCCATGAGTTTCAGAAATAAATTCTGCATATATCTGGATATATATTCAGTTACAAAAGCCCAGAAATTTTGCCTTTTTACTACAACCCCAACATTTCAGAGAGCTGGATAGCATTCCTTCCATTCTCTGCCACTGTAAAGCTTTACAGATGCCAAATGTATCATCCTTGAAGAGAAGCAACTCAAATCCATTATTAAGGACCATAAAAAAACAGAGAGAGAGACAGAAAGAGAGAGAGAGAGATACAGATAGACAGAGACAGTCAGTTTGTTTGCTGGGAGAGAAAGGAGCACTATTGTGCATTTTCTCACACAGGTAATTATGATTGAATGTAGTCTGCTTTCTTGGGCAGTCAGGTGGCATGGATTGTCTTCCCCTGCTAGCTTGGACAGATTGTAACAGTCTTAGATACATCTTAGGTTAAACCCCTTCCCAAACTTCTTTCCAAATCTGTGAAAACATGGTTAAGAAACAGGAAAACCAACAGTACACATTAGCAAACAACATATCTTAACCCCTTGGCTTTGGGGACTACAGTTGCATTAATTGACATGGCTAGATGACTTCAGATATTTACCGGTATTTTGAAAGAAAATCTGTCTGGTGACTCTATAGTGGTACTGCAGGAAGGCATGTACTTCCTCTGTAAATACCATGGAAAATCTAGGGAGAAATCTGACCTTGTCAATTGCTGCAACTGTATGTGCAATATTGGCTAGAAGACAACACAGAGACTCTATAGCACAGCCAACTGGAAACTGGGAGGGCCTTATTGCCTATGGGTGGAGCCTACAAACAACTGAAATAACTAGTGAGGAAATATAATTCCACTTTGTGTGTTAGTTTCTATAGGCAGTCAGGTGTAAGCTTTAATAAGGAGTCCCTAAACCTGAAGGGTCAGTGGTGTGTGTCTGAGCTCAGCACTCACCTGCCAATGCAGCTTTAGCAGAGCTGAAAACATTTAGCCAGTAACACCTGAAGAACATGTGAATGGGGGCCCATGTAATGGCACTTTAGAAATCTGCCAGGGAAGCTGAGACATGCTCAGCACAGGAGGCTTTCATAGCTCATTACCTGGAGGAGGCAGATCCTGGGAAGAGTATGCTATCCTGAGAGTAGCACATAGCTTTTGGACTAGGGTATGTTTTGCCAAAGAAAATCTTTTCTTCAGCAATCTGATGAGAATGAAAAGTCTGTCAGTAATCAGAAAAGGTCTGCTGCACCGTAGGTAAACTCTGTGGTCTATCCTAACATCCAGAGAATGTTGATGCTCCTCCTTGGCATTCTTTGGTTTCAGAAAAAGGGAAGTCAATGTTATCTCCTGATGCCTATAAAAGGTGAAGTCAAGTTTAAGATGGAAGAAGGGAACTGTTCTGTGAACCACTTTGTTCTTTGGAAACATCAGATAATGCTCCTTGAACAAAGGTAGCTGTACCTAGCTAATCCTCTGAGTGGATAAAATAGCCACTGGGAAAAGAACCTTAAGGGAAAATATCCTATGAGACTTCTTGTGGAGGGGCTTGAAGGGGGGATCTGTCATACAAGTACCACATTTAATTTCCAGGGTAGAGGAACATGCAGGTTTCTGGGACAGAGTTTGTGATGTGTTTTAAGGAACTGAACAACATCTCGATGAGATCCCAAGAAATGCAATCCACATAATCCCTGCCCACCAAAAGGACTGCCATCTGCACACTTTGAGAGCTGAGAATCCTTTGTATAGACCTTGTTGAATAAATTACAATATATTTGGCAGAGAGGCAGCTGAGGACTCCTTAGGGAATCAGGCCCTCAGCTGTGGTCTGATTTTCAAAGGGACTAACGTGGTTCAGAGACTAGGTCCCTACATACAGCTGACTGTTGCATAGAAAAAAATCTGGCAGAAATGCTATTTTGAGCATTCCATGTACAAGAGCAGCACAGTGAGTACATGTGTGGAGGAATGATATGCCTAGTAATACCAGGCAAAGTGGTTTGGTAAAGTTATGCATGGAATCTGTGCAAAAGCTCGCAGTAAAACGTTGAAATGGTCACAAAACAACTCCATGTATGAAAATAGAACACGTGGAGAACTGTTTGTTTGCAGAAAGAAAACCCACCTTTGAAAATCCAGCCCTAGCAGTATAATATATTACAGACTCTTCTATAGGCCTTATTTGTAGAGTCATTTCTGGATTGTATCAAAGTGAGGATAACAACTGCAGATTATCTTGCCCTGATGAATCTTCTGTACTCAAAAGACAGGCAGAGAGTTGAAACTTCAGAGGCTCTAGATGCAGAATTGGCTTCCAATGAAGAAGGTGCTGCTTATTGGAAGGGATTAGATCATACAGTATCAGAATCTGCCAGAATTTTAAATATTAAAAAGGGCTGCATATTAAAATATTTCAAGTGAATTATGCAGATTGGTTACATGCTTGCCTTGACCCTAGTTGGGAATGGGCTGTTTAAGGTGTTTGTAGGAGATTTAAAATGGAGTCTGAAATTCATGTCAATTCAGCTAAGTAAAATATGTGACTTTATTAGTTTTATTAGCTAAGTTCAAATATGCTGCTGTGGCAAAACCTTTTACTGTAAACAAATTTAATTTGTTAGAATTATGAATATTTGACCAAGCATAAGACCGTTTACTGTAAGAACACTTCACTTCTCAGAACTGCAAATGTCTCAGAATTACTAATGATTCATTGTTAGGCACAATGCAAAATTTCCAGTGTCTGACTACTGTTCGACTAATTACAAGGCAACAAGTTTCACACTTGTAAATGTCTGAATGTCTGCACCTGCAGAAGAAAGGAACAAAGAGGTCTGAAAGCTCTTTTTCAAAGGTCAAATTTTTCCTTTTTCTGAAGCTTGCTTTTGCTAGTTGAAAGCCTCGGTACTTTCTAAAGTCTTAAGAAGGTTTATTTATTTATTTATTTTTTATTTACTTGTTCTAGGATTACAAATACCTTTGAGCCAAGGCTCTTTTACAAAGGTTTCACATCATTGGTACAATTGAGACAAACATAAGCAAAGGTAACAGTTTATAAAATAAAAAAACACACAGTCTTGTAGAGGAAAAAAGAACAATATGGTGAAACTTTGGGGAGGGGAAAGGGAAAGGAGGTGAAATCAGGGAGACTTAGTGGATGGGAGAAAAGGGGAGGTAGATGGGCAGAACAGAGAGAGGAGAGGTGGAAGGTGGGTAAGAATAGAGGTAGTGCAGCCGGGTGGCATTTGTCATGGGCCAGCAGGGAAGGTGAAGATACGAGGGGGGTGCTGGCAAAGAGCAGGAGTAGATGTGGATCCAAAAGGGCATCTTCAGCTATGGAACCAAAAGACATGTTTAGCCACAACAGTCACAGAGGTTGGAGGCAGTGAGTGTTAGGCGGAGCCGAGTCTTAAAAGTGCTGAGAGATAGTGAGGATGAGATGTCGCTGGGAAGACTGTTGTACCAACTAGCGGCCCGATAAGCAAAGGATCTTTTGCCTTATGTTGTGCGGCAATGCGGGATTTGCAGAAGCTGAGGTTTTGATCCCCTGGTATAAGGTTAAGTAACATAAAGTTCATTGCTTCATTTTCTAATTCATATCCAGCATAACAGCTATCTTTCATTTCTTACTAAAAATTGTGTTTGAAATTGAGTCTCTCCTAGTAGAATTGTTAGGCTGCAGATAAAGCTCAGTGAAACTGCAAGTAGGGAGCCTGTGGTGGATCACAATCCTGTGAAATGTAACTCCACAAGGAAACAAGTACTATATGTAAAACTGCTGTTTTAAGATGGATTATAGCCAGTCTGTTTCCTTTTTAAGTAGCTAGGGTCATGCTTAATGCTATGTTGTAAAAGCTTTTTTAAGTCAGAAATACTCATACTTCATGAAATAACATGTTCCAATGTTATAAGTGACTTTTTGATATTGTGCTTACAATCATACTGCTTGAAGTTCTGCTAATTAAATCATGCTAAGAGCTGGATAGTTAAGATATGAGGATTGAAAAAAAAGTCTGCAGCAAAAGGGAACCTGTGGTTAGTTATGTTTCCTTTTGCAGCACCACAAGAGAATAAGTGATTATAAGCTTCTGTGACAGACAATGTTATATTTCTCAAGTAGTGGTTAAATCAAATAAGCAAGTGGCTAAGTGCTTACAATGATAAAGAATAATTACTGATACTTGAAATTGTACTATGCTCTGCCATAAGACGTACTGGCTTGTGTAGGCTTATTTTGAAACAAATCTCTTCAGAATACCAATGCAAGTACAGACAATGTTACGTTTTACATGCTGTTTAAAGAAAATCTACTGATTTTAAATATGCTATTTGCAACTGTCTGATGAAAAACATTTCATCTGTATTTTAAATGTCAGAGAGCTGTATGTCAGGTTTACATGCTATTGCTTCCATCAATTGGTTGATTGTGCACAATGCAAAGTAATTCTTCTGAAAATTACCTTTCATGAATGACTGATAATGTTGGGCATAACTGGCCAATCAGAAATTTATATAGGTAACTTCCTTGCTCCAAATTTTGTAAAATACTTAATTGGCTGTACTGATTGGCCATAACATAACATAGCATAGCGTAGCATAGCATAGCATAGCACAGCATAGCATAGCATAGCATAGCATAACATAACATAACATCCTCTCAGGATGTGAGGCAAATTCAACTCTATTTACGAAGGCTTTTTGCAGAGCCTCAGTGAAGAACCAAACCAAGACATACAAGAGACAAGACTGATTGCAGCCTTTCAAATGTCTGCCCGGTCCTTTATGAATGAAAGGTAAATGACAATTTACTTTAATTCATTTTAAACTGTTGCATTAACTCAATGTGCTCGTATAGTTATTTAAATAAATACCTAATGCTTTGGAATAAGTGAATAGTTCTAGTTCATTTCTTCTAATAATATAAGAATACCCAACATTATTGGTATAAGACAAAAAACAGTCATAAAACTATCTTACAGATTTTGGCACCCCAGATGGGACTGGAAATAATCTCAAATTATTCCCAAAATTTGGTAATTTCCATACAAGTGAGATCACAACCTGTTTGTGTCAGCCTCAGTGGGAGGTACTGATTATTGCAATCAGTGCTAGAAGGTTGGCTTTATACCTCCCAGATTAATAAAGGGTAGATAGACTTGACTGTTCCTGGAAAAATGGAACAGTTTATTGTAGACTTTATATTGGCCCATAATGGCCAGAATTTTTGTAAAGATGCCAAACACAAGTCAGATGTTTGGACTTATGTTAAACAAGAATTTTAGAAAGTGCCGAGCAGTAAGATTAAAGATAAATAGAAAAAAGGATACTGCATGCAAGGCTTACATGCTGCTGTTTTAGCCCAGGAAGAAAATTAAAATGTATTTGGAACCAGGCGTGTTAATTAAAAGACACTAATTTAAATTTGCAAAAAGAATTAAAAAATTTAAAAATCAGGAATTTCAGTCAACATTAGTACAATGTAATCTTACCACGCAGTTAGATGATATAAAGAATATTGCTAACACCTTGCATCAGGAAGTGGACAAGTTAAGGGCAGAAAAGGAAGTTAACTAATCAAAATCTTGAATTAAAAGCTGAAATTAAGCATCAGATGCATATGTTGGCAGAGGCAAGGAGATGCATGGAAGTGGACCATGTCCACTGTCAAAACAGATAAAACAGTTACAACATCAGATACAAGTGCAAAAGGGAATAGTGGCAGCTATAGTTCCAAACATAGCCCCACACATGATGGCACCGACTCCTATGGAACAAAAGTCCAAGAAGGGAATTGTGTCACCCCCACCATATGAAGAGGTGTGTGCACCATTTTATCCAGTGTTACCATCTGGTGGTAAACAGCCTCCAGAGGAGTATCATAATCCCTCTCTGATGGCCCCATTCATTTTAAAAACAGACACCCGAGGTCCTCTGTTACCACCAGACCAACAACCACAATCAAATCAACAATAGGTAATACAGATCTAGGAAGTCATGGAGGTTATTCCCATTCTCACGGAAAAGGTAGCAAAAAGAGTAGGAGAGTGTACACCTGGAAAGGACTGTCCCTTACAACACCTGTTCAAAATACAGACCACTGGGTACATGTACAGGTTCACTGAGGTGGACAAGGTCAATGTATTAATGACTACCTTTCCTCCCCAACAGTGGAGATCAGTACCTTGCAACATAATTTACAAATAGCTCCCTGGCAGGACTGATTCTTGAACCTCAATTGTTGGCATTATAAAGACCAGTTTGAAGTGTTTGCAAATTGCAAATAAGGGTGGGGAGAACATCCTCAAGCATTTGAAAACAGGTTAGTGGATGCCTATCTCTATTTTGTCCCCAATTCCCATCCTGATGACATCGCCCTCAAAAATACAGTCATTAATAATTCATTGCTTCAAATCAAGGCAGCCATAAGAATGCATGTAAATTCTGCTAATAATAATTTTGATGAAATATTGGAGAAAATGGAAATGGCTTGGCAATCCCTGGGAAGTCCAGAAGGTAAATCATCCAAGAAGGTGGCCGCAGTCACCCAACCTTCTGAACCGGGGGGACCACAGTTTACTAATGCCCAACCATCACAAGAAGTAATATTCACCAGTGAGGGCCCCAAATAAAACCAGCAACAACAACAGCAGCAGCAAAATAATAATTGGAAGCAAAACAATAAATGGAAAAGGAAAGGCAGGGGACAAGGACAGAACAAAAATAATTTTTAGAGAGAGCTAAACAACACAAACTGAATGGATGTAGATGAGCAACAACTACAGGAAATCAAAAACATTTTGCAAAACAAGTCAGGTAGTGACCAGGCAGACCCACCCAGGTCCACCTAGGAAACAAGGGCCTCTGTTACTTTTGTTGCTCCTGTGGAGATGGACACTTGGGGGTGCCTGGTTGTCAATGCTTTAGTCAGAGGCTGCTAGAGCACTGTTTTAACTGAAACCATAGCATCTGTTTTTCCTAGTAGCACACAAGCAACCCTAGCCAGTCAGAATTTTCATCAGGAGTAACATTTTCTTTGCAATCCTTTGCAGGAGGTCAGGCAGGAGCAATGTAATCAGTACCCATACTTGTGCAAATTGGACATGTTATTGTAAAAATGGTAATGACTATCATGTCACTACTCCAGCAGCAGCATATGCTGGGTGCTGATTTTCTGAACTTGTACAAGTGTACAGTGGATTTGGCTAACCACATTTTGTGGAGAGTGGAAGATGAACCCAAAGGGATAGATTTTGAAATTTCTGATGCGCATGCTGTGTTTGCAGTTAAAACTCCACACGCCTAGGATGTCATAGAAGTGTTGTTAAATCAGGGCATAGACGGAGAGTCAGAGGTTTTTGCTATTGTAAATTAGTATTTGAATGCATTTGCTAAATCTAAGCATGATTGTGGGAAAATGCAAGCAACTGTAAAAATTAATGGAAATGACCCCACATTTCAAAAACAGTATGCCATCCCAAAGGAGGCACAGCCTTTCATACAGCAACCCACTGAGTCTTTGTTGCAACAGGGGGTGCTACAAAAATGTGCCTTGGGGAACAATTCCTACATATTGCCAGTTAAAAAGCCAGATAACTCCAGGTGGCTCACTATTGATTATCGCAGGCTAAACCAGGCTACATTGGCCTGCACATCCATGGTGGCATTTGCCCTGGACATTTTAGCTCAGTTAACCCCTACAGCTAAATGGTTCTCTGTGCTAGACATCTCAGATGGTTTTTAGATCATCCCTTTACATTCTGATTACCAGTGCAAGTTTGCCTTCACCTTTAGGAGCAACAGTTCACTTGCACAAGCCTGCTCCATGGATTCCACTGTTCACTTCAATTTTCCACCTGCATATGAGGGAGGTGGTCAAGAGTTTCAGTAGACCTGAGTGCCTGCTACAATATGTAGATGATTTGTTGTTTGCCACCATCACTGAGTCAGAATATCTTGAACTATTAAGAGAATTGTGTTTGCTGAAAACTGCAGGTTTAAAGGTAAATACCAAAAAGGTGCAGATAATGAAACAGGAGGTAATATTTTGGGGTCTCACTATAGGCAAGGAGGGCTTTGCCAACCTCAGAACCAGCACTTCGAAAGCTTCTGGGCATACTGGGGTATTCCAGGGATTTTATTCCCCATTTTGCAGGTATTGCCAGACTACCACCTTCTGAATAAGGGAGCATAGTGGAAATGGACACCAGCACACACCGAGGCAGTGCAGATATTAAAAATGGCCCTCGTGCAGGCACCAGCCTTGGCCTATCCAGACCCAACTTACCCTTCCATTTGGAGGCAGCATCTACAGAGGATGCCATCTCTGCTGTCCTTGCCCAGGAAAGTCATGGTAAGCTATTACCAATCACCTATGCTTCCCATTTGCTCACAGGTGTAGAGAAAACGTATAGACAGTGTGAAAATAATTTGTTGGCCACCCATTAGGCCATTCACCATTTTACCTACATTGTGGTTTTATACCCAATCATTTTACACACTTGTCACACCCCTACAGAGTACTTGCTGTCAGGCAGAGTAAAGGATGGGGCTGTTTCTAATGCTAGGCTGAGACATTGGGCATTGCTGTTACAAGACAAGGGCATCAGCATCAAACACTGAGGAACCCCATCTTTATTAGCTCATTCATTCTTGTATAAGGGAGAATCTCATGAATGTCCCACTGTAAACTACAGACCGTATGTTCAATCGGTGCTTAAGGTACGGCCTGATAGTCACCCCATTGGGAGTGAGCTGTCAGGTATTCACTGATTGTTCCAGTTTCTACTCAGATGGAAAGGCACACACGGGTTTTGGAATTTTCTTAAAGTAAAATGATAACACCCAAGAGTTCTGTTTCAAGTGTCTCCCCCATTCATCTCAAAGTGCAGAGTTGTCAGCAATTACATTGGTAGTGTTGTGCGAAATTGGAATAATTCGCCCAGCGAAATATTTCGTGTAATTAACGCATTACGCAAAATATTTTGTTTGGTGAAATGCAAAATTTCACCTGCGGTTGTGTGCAAAATTTCACCCCCAAGCTGGTGTAATTTTGCTGGCAGGCAAATTCTGCAGCCAAGGGTGAAATTTCACCACCCACGGTGAAATTCACCACCTCTAAATAATTCACTCCTGCTCCTTGGCAAGTGTGTTTCAAGCTTCTCCCTGGAGTCTAGTAGTCTCCTCAGCGGTCACTGGCCATAAACATTAATATGCACTACCCCAAAGTTAGCCCTGCCACCTCCATTGTTTGTTTTTCATAAAACAAATATACCCTTCACTCACAGTCCCTGGTGTCTCAGTTCTCTCATCACTGGCCTTAAATATAATAAGCATCTCTCACTAAGTTATTCTGCGCTTCATTGTTTATAAAAAATTTATATCCTTCATTAGTGTTTCCAGGATTACCCTTCAGTATATACACCACTAGACTATAGCCATCTCACTGGCCATAATAAGCTCTTTCCACTACCTTCAGAAGTTTGACTGAGCACTACTGAGTGCTTGAATGAATGAACACATACCGTGCTCATTCATTCAAGTGCTCAGTGGTGCTCAGTCAGGCTGCTGGCTGTGGAGGTGAGTGGAGGGTCAGTGCCAGTGGCCCAATTGGGATGGGTATGGGGGGAGCTGGGTGGGTGCTGCTATATACTGATGGGCTGGGGGATCCACTAGACACCAGGGAGTGAAGGGTAAACATTTTATTTTTACAAACAACGGAGGTGGCCGGATAACTTGGGGGGTGCTTATTAATGTTTATGGCCAGTGACGGCTGGGGGGAGAACCACTAGACACCAGGAACTAGGAGTGAAAGGTATATATTTTTTTTAATTAAAAAATAAACAACAGAGGCAGCAGGCTAACTTTTGGGTGCTTATTAATGTTTACAGCCAGTGATGGCTGGGGACCACTACTAGACACCAGACACCAAGGAGTGGAGGAGGTGGGTGAATTTTTTTTAAATAAAACAAATGGGGGGGTTGCAGGGCAACTTCTGTGTGTGTGGAGGGGTTCAATTTATGTTGTGGCTGGCAGCGGTGGGTGAAACTGTGGGCAAAATTGCGAATTTTGCCACAATTCCACAAAATGTTTCACATGGCGAAATTGCTAATTTTGCGGCAGTTTTGCAGGCAAAATTTTATTTCACTGTATTTCTATGCATGGGTCATGCAGCAGTACATGAGTGTGCCAGAAGACTTGATCTTGTTTTGTGATTCAACTTACCTTTGTAATGCTTTAACTTTCTTCCAGGATGGGAGCAAACAGATTTCCGGTCATTAAATGATAAGTTGCTGTCACATCCCAAGCTTTGAAAATACACTGCCTTAAAAGCCAAACAACATGTTGGTCCTCTGTTTGTTAAAAAGGTAAAAGCACATTCCTCAATGGCACCCTATGTTGCCAAAAATGATAGGGGAGACACTCTGGCTAAATGGGGTGCTGTAACAGGAGACTTCTGGAGTCTGCCAGCAGGTGAGGTACCAGTCACAGTAGTCTCTGCTAAAGTGCCCAAAGAGGCCCCCATTGAATTACAGGCCCTGAGCAACAAGACCTGGAGTTAAAAATGGTAATTTCTGAGTTAAAAGAGGGAAGGGATTTGTCCCTCACTGGGTATGCAAAACATTGCACTGAACTCCAGTTTTCCCCAGAAAACACTGTACTTCTGTACACAGGCTTTGAGCAGCTAATGTGGGTGGTGCCACATCACCTCAGGTCTGAATTCATCTACATGGTGCATGATATTGCCACCTGGGAACACCAAAGTTCCAACAACACTTTGGTCTGACTGGAAATTGTGGTGTGCCGGCAACCATGAAACAGGAAGTGAAACCTACTGTGAAAATTGCATAGTCTTTGCACAGGACAACCCAGTGCCTAAGACAAAAAAAGGCTTTGCTAAGGGGACAAAGAATTGAGGGACTATGGACTCAGCTTCAATTTGACTACATAAGGCCCGTCCCTCCTACTGCAAGAGGCAACAAGTACCTCCTGGTGGTCACTGATATGTTTTCCAAATGGGTGGAGGCCTTTCCCAATAAAACTCAAACATCGTAGGTCACAGCATGGGTGCTGTTGGAACAATAGCTCCCCTGGTGGGGCTCCCGTTATACATAGATTCAGATGAAGGATCATACTTTATAGGGACTGTCATGCAACAATGTACTTGCTGGGAGTCAAACAAAAATTTCACATTGCCTTCCACCCAGAATCATCAGGTCAAGTAGAAAGAACAAACAGAACAATTAAAACTATGCTGAGGAAATTTGTTTGTGAAAATTGGAAAAAAATAAACCCTGCTCAGTATGGCCACCAGAGTCACTCCTGCTCGAAATACGTCACTGATTCCCTTTGAAGTCATGACAGGCAGGCAGATCAGACTCCTTGAACACTTGCTGCATGATTTGAACACCACATGAAGGATGCATTGCAGGTAGGCAAGTATGTAGAACAGCTGAAAGAAAACCTGCAACAGGTCTACCTGCAAGCTGTACAGTCTTGGCAAACACCAAGCACAAGCAGCAAAATACTTCACCCAAAGTGTCACAGTCAGTGAATGGCAAGTGGGTTACAAGTTTATGGTGAGATCTTATGGCTCACAGATCACCCTCTGAGCCATAGGTGGGAAGGACCATACCTTATTTATTGACAAATGCAGTCCATCAATGTACCTGGTGAGAATCACACGCACAAAAAAAAACAACCTGTTGCCAAAAGATTCCACAGCAGCCACATGAAACTGTTTGGGGGAGACCAGCCCCTTGATGGCAGCTGAATGCAACAATCTCTGCAGAAACAATACAACAGAGGTGCCTGACTCACTGCAATGTTGCTACTTTTTTTTATTCTTAGTGTTAAATTCAAATGCTTTGATTTGCAGGTTGGTACCACCCTCCCTTAAAAGAAAAAAAGAGGGGGGTGTATGTGTAATTTTTCTTTTTTTCTTTTGTTTTCCAGATGATGCTGGTTGTGATCTTTATCCTGTGACTTAAAGAAGTCCATGGCATTGGTGTGAAGTAGGCACTGGGTCAGAATAGCGCCAGCCATAATAGCACTGTTAAGCAGCGCGCTGTAAAAATTGTGCCATTTTTGTTTTTATGGGGGGATTTGCCTCCCCCACACCCCCCCACTATAGGATTCTCACTTTGAGGGGGGGAGGGATCCTGGGGAAAGTTAAGATTCATGGGGCCATGGAATACTGTTTCCACAGCCCCATGTGAAAAAACAAAGTCCCAATATGTGTAAAATGTCAGAGACCAGGATTAGAATCCTGGTATCCACTGCATCAGCCCTCCATGCCGTGGAAGCAGCTCGGCCAGCCTTTTGGATCCTGGTGCCCTTGTGTCTGTCCAGCACCATGGACAGCAACCAGGGGAGTGCTTACTGAAAACGCTGTATATCACCTTTCACTGTCTGTGTTTATGTTACAGGGACTAGCGCTCTCTTGACTGGAGCTATTACTGTAGTGCTAATCTAACCAGGTACCATGAAGGCAAAGGGCTGGATCTTGGCATCAATGGGAACATCATAGAAAGTGTGAAATAGTATACTAACACAAGAATGGGGTGGTTCTGTGAAGACAAACCCCTTGCAAGAAGGAAAGAGTGTACCTCAATGACTTTAAGTATGCCCCTCAACCAATAGGCAACCGTTTTGGAATCTCCATGGTTGACTCATTATGTATACGGAACGCAGATGTGCAATGTAAGGGACCTAAACACATACATGGCTGGGCCATTCAATACTGAGATATATGGTCTGATGTTTACATGACTGATGCAAATTACTGCAGAGGAAGAGTATCCATAAAGCACATAAATAAGCGAATGGTTATGGTTACAGTAAATAACATCCAACAGGATGATTCTGGATGGTGGTGTTTGTTTATTTGGCCTGTAGTGACCCAGTCTGTTCCAAAACCCTTGACTATAGAACTCCTATTATATATATAACAAGTGTGTTCATGTGGTAGAGGTCCCAGCCAACCCACCAAAACCTCAAGTTCAGCCATCACCTATTGCTCCATCACCATCAACAACTGAGGACCCACTTCTGGTAATAACCAAGGGACCTCCTCCCACACCTCTACAGTGTCCTGTGCCACAGCCAGGACCATCCAGAGGACTAACCTCAACACCAATAGCAGGGACATTGATAAACAGTGTGCAGTCCATGCATGTGACTGTTGTTCTGAATGTTTCACATTGGACCTTGCCAGAATTCAGGCCCTGTACTCAAACAAACATTTCAATGTTTTATACTTCCCTTTTAGTAGATGTTATAGCAGCCTACCAACAGTGGGCCCAAGATCATGTAGCAGGGCAGGAAACTATTAAAGACCAAGGCACTTCCATTCTAGATGGCTGCAAGGCCTGGGTGGAATAGGCCAACGTGCTATTGGTGGAATCGTTGGTTCCACTACAGGTATATTTGTGTCTGGCATGTTAATTTGTAATTGAGCAGACATAGATAAAATTAGAAGTCACATGAAGTATTTCGAAGACAACCAAGCTCAGGTAATAGATAAAGCTGAGCTACATGGTCTTGAAGGATTAGCAGCAGAGGAAAAATTTACAGTGTCTAACATAGAAACATAGAAACATAGAAACATAGACATTGATGGTAGATAAGGACTGCAAGGCCCATCCAGTCTGCCCATTTTTTTCTACCTTATGAATGTGCCATATGCCTTTACTCTGTCAATGGCCTATCTATTCATACTCATCTTTACTGCTCCCTTTTGCCTATCCCATGCCTGTCTGAAGCCCTGAACTGTATTCATATCCACCACTTCCTGAGGTAGGCCATTCCATGCATCCGCCACCCTTTCTGTGAAAAATAACTTCCTCACATTCTCCCTTAATCGGCCTCCCTATAATCTCATGCTATGTCCTCTTGTCCTGCTATTTTTCTTATGTTGAAACATGTTAGACTTTTTCACCTTGTTAATGCCCTTAAGATGTTTGAATGTTTCAATCCTATCACCTCTCTCCCTCCTTTGCTCTAGGGTATACATATTGAGCTCCTTTAATCTGTCCTCATATGTTTTCTGATGCAGTCCCTGCAACATTTTGGTTGCCTTTCTCTGGACTGCCTCCATTTTGTTAATGTCCTTGCACAGGTGTGGCCTCCAGCACTGCACACAGTACTCCAGATGGGGTCTAACCAGTGTCTTGTAAAGAGGGATTATTACCTCCCTCTTACAACTTGTGATACCCCTACTAATACACCCCAACATCCCCCTAGCCTTACCTACTGCTTTAGTGGTCTGCTTGGATGATTTTGGGTCATCTGTAATGATGATGCCCAAGTATCTTTCTTCCCTTGTGATTGCCAACAACTCCCCTCCCAATCTATAGGTGGCTTCAGGGTTTCTCTTCCCTTTGTGCATGATCTTGCACTTCTTTGAGTTAAACCCCAGTTGCCACTCTTACGAACATTTTGCCAGTTTATCCAGATCTCTTCTCATTCTACCCACCCCTTCTGGATCATCTACTATGTTGCAGATCTTGGTGTCATCTGCAAACAGACAAACCTTACCCTCTAGTCCATCTGCAATGTCACTGATGAAGATATTGAAGAGGACTGGCCCCAGGACTGACCCCTGAGGTACCCCACTTGTGACTTGCATCTCTTCTGACTGTATACTGTTTACCACCACTTTCTGTTTTCTGCCCGCCAACCAGTTTTCCACCCAGTTGACCAACTTCTGACCCACCCCGAGCCTACCCAGCTTATTAATCAATCTTCTATTTGGAACATTATCGAAAGCTTTGCTGAAGTCAAGGTAGGGGACAGCAACTGCTCCCCCTTGGTGCACCACTCTGGTTACCTAGTGAAAGAAATCTATGAGATTAGTTTGACAGGACCTTCCTGTTGCAAATCCATGCTGTCTTGGCTCCTGTGCTTCTATGGATTCCATGCACGACATTGCAAGATTATTGAACACAACTCAAAAATCAATGAATTGGTTCAAATCAATAACCAGGAGGGGCATGACAGGCAGGTAGGCCAAGAAATTATCTGTATTGCTTATGGTAGTTATGTTCTAGCTACCATAACTAAGTTATTGTAAAATGTGGAAAATGGCCACGTCCCTGACCTCATCAAAGATGAGCGCCTAGTAAAATGGTCCTGCCCACAGAGAGTTACATGGTCTGGGAAGGTCCGTTGGGAATGTGTGCAGATTTGCCAACTAATTCTTTTTGATACCACCCGTAATCTAGGGTATGTAACACCACACCCCAGTAGGGGAAGCTGTTATGCAGAGGGATCATGCTTCATTAGGGATTCTATGTACATCTCATTTACAGTGTCACTCCCAGTATTTGTCCCTGACACATCAATGTTTGACAAACTAGCAGCAGTACACTCAGTGGGTTACTTAGTGGAGGACATATACAAAGAAACTTAAATGTGCCACAATTATTGGTATACTATCCTTATCTGGGATGGTGGATAGCACCGCACCTGGCATGTTGCTTAGTGAAAAGGTACAGGTACAAATGCAGGTGTGATGTGTTTGACATTACTGCCCCTTTGTGTGGGAATGCACCTGAGGAGCTACCACACCCTTTCCCTGGGCCCAAAGTCAATACAACCACCTCCTGCTTGGTCAAGTTGACCAAGTGGCATGTGCCAATGGTCAAAGTGGCCTATCAAGGAAAATACAATATTGTGTGGTTACTAACCAAAAGACATTCTTACAGGCACCATCCATGCAGTATTAACATCTCAAATTGTTTCAGATCCCGAGATCACATTGTAATGGGCCAAACAATCATTACCCCCATTCCTACCCATAATGAGGTTGTTGTCCAAAGAGAACCTGACCACCAATAATAGTGTGAGGGGTATCTCTCTACTATTAATGTACCAACTGATATATGACCCTAAACCTCAAACCTTTCCTAGCAAGAAAAGATGCACACCTTGTTGAGGTTAGCAACAAAGGCCTCCATGTTCAAAAGTGCACCTGAAAAGGGTCAAGTGCTTGCTCTGCACATCTGAGATGCTCTGTTGCAAAATTTTACAATATTCAGAGGATGCGTGGTGAGATGTGCCAGCACATCTCAGGCTGAATATACCAAAGATACGCCATAGCGCATCCTGAAATGCACCGGCGCCCCTGGAAATGCACCGGGGCATCTGGGCAGGACTGAATATAGGAAAAGGAGCAACCTGGCATGGGACAGTGGAGTAACAGGGAAGGATGTGAAATGGGAAATGAGTGAGGTAGAATTGCTGATACAGGGAGGGAAGCATTCCAAGGCAAAAGGGGCGGAGAAAGGTACTGCCAAAGTGCACAATGGACACAGACCCAGCCCCCCTTGGGACAAATAGGCACAATGGGCATGGCACACAGGATAGCAGGGATGCAGCACCCCAGCAGCAGAGACCCAACGGACAGTATGACCCAGTCATGCAGCATGGTCATGGTAGCCACAGCACAGGCACAGTGGTCCAGAGGCAGAATGGTACATAGGCTGGTGGCTGTAGGCCGCACTGGTGGCAGATGTCCACAGGTACACAGGACTGCAGACAGTGCAGCACAGCAGAAAGGGGACCAGGAAAACAGCAGAGGCATGCACAGTAGCAGAACAGTAGCTATGTGCAAGTGACAATGTAAGAAGCACTGACACCCCACAGGTGGCCCAGGGGACAGCATGACAAACACAGTGGAGATAAAACAAGGCTGACAGGGCATATTGTTGTGCCAAGGGACAGACACAAATGGGCATTGTTAAGCAAAGGGCATTGTGCCAACCATGCAACACAACAGGTGACTGTAACAAAAGTTCAGTGCGGACCACAGACACAGGCTGTTAGCAGCAAAAATATTTAATAACAACCAACGAGAACAACAATAAAACATCAACAATACAAACATCAGTCAGTAAAACACTATTTACAGTAAAAGGGGTGTGGAAAAGGGAGGAAGGGGGAACAGGGAATGCAGGGATGGAACTATGTACAAAGAGGAATGTGGGTGTGGGGATGGACTAAATGGGGCTATTTACAAAAAGAACAGTCCACAATGCCAAAGGCATAGTGCCTCTGGCGATGGGCCGCCTGGCCCTGTCCTTGCTGGCATAGCCTCCTTAGTTTAGCATGGATGTCTCTTGCCACCCCAACATGGTTCCCTGCCATCTATAAATTGCAAGGAGGCTCTCCTGTGTAAACACCATCCAGCCACCCACCAGCACCACTTCAGGAGAGGATTTTACAGTGTATCAACTGCAGTCCAATCTTTATTTTTTTTCCAGCCCTGGGTGTAAACAGACTACCATGGAGCTTTGCTTGTGTTTTAAAGTAACATCCTGGTGAACACTGTGAAGTACAGCTGCTCTAACCCATTTCTTTCACTGGGGTTCGGTCTGGGACTCGACCATCCTGGCATTGTTGTGGTGTGTGCTAAACTGTCAAATACGCTGTATTTCATTACGTGCATACTGCAACACTGAAATGCTCGCACTGAATTTAATGAGTGGAATTGACTTGATACTATCTGCCATGCATGTGTGTCAGCAGATACTCTCTGATCCATTGCAATCTCTGCATTGACACTGTGTCCCCCTGACCTTGGTGGCACTGTACTGGATGCCTGTGCATGGTTGTGTGTGCTTTGAAGTGCACTCTGAAGCTGCTGTGCAGTGTCTGCCTGCATGTGTGCATGTGTGTGTCCTTCCCCTCCACCTCCACCCTGTGTCAGTGTTTAGGGGTGTGTGTGTGTGTGTGTGTGACTGGCTGCCCAGTTGGTTCCTCCTGGGCTACTCACCTCCGGTTGCCAAAGTGCTCCTCCACAATGGCATTCCTATGCCACCGTGCTCTTTCAGCTAATCGTGGGTCCCTCTACTGTTAACCTTCTGTGCCTGGACAAGTATTCCATGGTTTATGGCCATGTTGTGTAGCATGCAATAGGCCAGGAACATGCAAAAGGCCTTTTCAGGACTATAGTGTATGGCATCACAAGACCTGTCAAGGCATCTGAACCCCATATTCAGCATGCCAAACACACGCTAGATGATGTTGCATGTTGCCGTGTGTGCCTTATTGTAGCATTCCTTGGCCTCGCTACTGGTCAGTCGTATGGGGGTGAGCAGCCATGGCTGGAGGGGGTATGCACTGACACCTGCCAGTACAGAGACATGTGTTAGTTTCACTCAGGTGTGTGCATGGCCTGACACAACTGCCACCCCCTTGCCTGTCAATACTACCACTGTCTGTCCACCTGGGTGCCATTCACACCTCCCTACCTGTGCAGCCCCTGTTCCACCATTTCAGAACCCCACAATTATGTCCTGTTTTCAGCCTGACCAGGGACAGCTGGGCCAACTTCTCCCCTGTCCTGCGGGCCCCACCCTGGCTTGTTTGGGCACAGTGCCACTGTCCTGTCCAGCCATTGTGCTCATCCATGTCCTGGACAATGGCAGGGGTTGGGAGCATCTGTTGCTTCTCGTACTGCCACATGTGCCTGCTGTGCAGCACATCTGCCCTGCTCACCCTCTGGCTTTACACACCACTGTCTCTGAATCTGAGTGTCCCGGTTCTGACCCCAGGTTCCATGGTTTAACATGGCTGTTTGCCATTGCACTGTCCCTGTCACTCTTCCCCCACCCCTCACCCACCACACTACCACCAGCTATGTGTTGTGCTAAGGAGTACATGGTGTGGACATGGAGTCCTGATTAACTCATCCACTAGGTGGCTAGTGGGGATATCCTCACCCTTCAACCAGTGGCACAAGGCTGAATGGTACCAGATGAAGGCATCATGTGTACTCCCAGGGTGCTTGGTACAGACATTGGTGATGTGCCTTTTGGTACTACACACCACCTGGCAGTTGATGGAATGGTAACCCTTCTGGTTCATGTATTCTACACCATCCAGGCCAGGTGGTGCCCTGATGGGCACATGGGTGCAGTCAATGGCCTCTATCATGCCAGACATGCATGCCGCCCTGTGGAATTTCTGCATGGTTTCTCTCTGCACTGCCTGTATGCTAGGGAACTGAATGAACTCCAAAGTGTGTGGCAGCAGAGCAGTGAGTAACTGTGTGAGGAGATGGGACGTGGCAGACTGTGTGATCCCAGTGGTGTCACCCACTGGTATCTGGAAGGTGCCCATGGTGAGCAAGCACATTGTTGATGTCACCTTTGTCTCCACTAACGTGGCATGACTCCTTCTGGTGGGTGCCTACAGTTCATCATGGCACAGCTCACAGAGCTGTCTCAGAAAATCCCAGTTGAGTTGGTACAGGCCTACAATCTCTGTGTTGGTCAGCTGTTCGTAGGTGACACAGGCACGGTACCATCTCTGTTGGGCATACTGCCTAAGGGCTCTCCCACAGTCACATTGCTGTTCTGCCCATCTCCTCACACCACTCATTACCTACACCATAAGGAATGTTGCCCCATCCATTGTTTGCCTACTGCTGTTCTGCTGGCTGCCTGTGGGTGGCTTGCATTTAGTTCACTTCCTTTTATGCCTAACTTAGAGGGGGTGCAACTTTGGAGATGTGCCACACATGGGCTGCTCCTTTCGGCTGAATATAGAGATGCATGGCATATCCATGGGAACGCCCCTCCAGATGCACCGCATACATTATAGTTGTGTTGAAGCACATCCAGATTTGCACAACGCATCTCTGCTCTTTCAGAATCATGCTGTGAGGCATTTTTTGAGATGCACCAATGCATCTCCCTTAAAAATGCCCCCCAATGTATAAAACAGAGGAAATTTTAAATAAAATTCTACATCAAGGTGACTTAAGCCTGGTTCTGTCTGATAGATGATAGGAGTCAGCCATTAAACCTTTTGTGGTGATTCAGGCAGTCCTTATTTTCATTCTTATAATAATGATTTGCTGTCTTAGGACTACCCTAAAAAATCATTGCAAGCAAATCAGATTCTTACAAACAGCTCAGTTAACAAAACTTTAAGTAAAGTGGGTAACTGAGGCCAGGTTAAAAAGAACAACGGTAATCACTACTTGTGTTGCTTGGGAAATATGTGACTTGCAGTTACAGTGAAGCCCACCAGGATGAAGCACAGCACTGCATAATTCTGCAGTAGAGTTACTGCAGCAAACAATGCAATTTCAATGGAAGTTCATCCATTTTGACATGCAGTAAACCTGTGGCACTGCACTTCATCCTGGTGGGCTTCACTGTACCTTTCTTTTGTTACTATGATCCCGTATTGGGGATGGGAAAATCTCTTTCCATTTGCAGTCCATTGGGTAATATGTTTTGTGGGCCTAGGGTGCATTTGGTGGCTGGTAAAATAAACACGCGAGAGGCAAAGGTTAGAGACAATCCAAGTGCAGTAGCTACAGGAGAAGCACCTGAAAGCCAAGCCATGCTAATAGAGCAATAAAGCTTTTAAGCTGCCACCATGCCCTGAATCCAAAAATGCTAAATAGCAGTGAACAGGGTATCCAGCATTGTACCTCCTGTTAGCATAATCTCTGTTTAACAAGCTGCACCATAAAGCAGTCACCAGAGCCTCAATCCTCAAACCCTTGGATGAACAAAGAATGGGTCATAATAATCCAGCAGTCTAGTGCACCTTGGTGCCAGAAGAATGGCACACAGCATGGATGGACTGCAGTTGGGAGGGTTGGTTGTCTCTTTTAAGGTTAAGTATGTGTGCTTTGCAATCACATGTCCATAAGCAGCCCACCTAGGTGACACATAATAATGCATTCCACATAATAAATAAGCAAAACCTTGCTTCTTTCTAACCTTCGACGATAAGTTACTTAAGTATTAATGTGGTGCCTTGTCTTACAGGCACCAAGGTGGGGAACTATTGGAATCTGGCACTATTTTAAATATTAAAAAGGACTGCATATTAAAATTCTAAGTTAATTATGCAGCTTGGTTATATGCTTGCCTTGACCTGGTTGGAAAAGGGCTGTTTGAGGTGTTTGTGAGAGATTTAAAGTAGATTCTGAAATTCAGGTCAGTTCCGCTAAGCAAAATATGTGACTTTATTAGTTTTATTAGTTAAGTTCAAATCTTCTGCCTTTGCAAAACCTTATACTGTAAACATATTTCATTTATTAAAATTATGAATGTTTAACCAGGCATAAGACCATTTACTCTATGAACACTTCACTTCTCAGAACTGTGAATGTCTCAGTTACTAAGGTTTTGTTGTTAGGCACAAAACAAACTTTCCAATACCTGACTACGTTTTGACCAATTATAAGGCAACAAGTTTCACACTTGTATATGTCAGAGTATCTGTCCCTGCAGACGAAAGAAAAAAACAGGTCCAAAAACTCCTTATCAAATGTCAAATCTCTTCTGTTTTGAAGCTTGTTTTTTGCTAGCTAAAAGCCTCGGTACTTTCCAAAGCCTCAAGTGGGTTAAATAACATAAAGTTCATCGCTACATTTTCTAATACATATTTAGCATAACTTCTATCTTTTATTTCTTACTAAAAATTATGTTTGAAATCAAGTCTTTCCTAGTAGAAATGTTAGGCTGCAGAGAAAGCTCAGTGAAACTGCAAGCAGGGAGCCTGTGGTTGATCACAATCCTGTGAAATGTCACTCCACAAGGAAACAAATATATAAAACTGCTATTTTAAGCCAGCTAATAACCAGTTATTCTGTTTCCTGTTTAAGCAGCCAGGGCCATGCATAATGCTATGTTTTAAAAGCATTTTTAAGTCAGAAATACTCATACTTCATGAAGTAGCCTATTCCAATGTTATAAGTGACTTTTTGATATTGTGCTTACGATCATACTGCTTGAAGTTCTGCTAATTAAATTGTGCTACCAGCTGGATAGTTAAGATAAGAGGCTTCAAAAAAAAGTCCACAACAAAAGGGAACCTGTGGTCAGTCATGTTTCCTTTTGCAACACCGCAGGAGAATAAGTGGTTATAAGCTTCTGTGACAGACAATGTTATATTTCTCAAGTAGTGGTTAAAGCAAATAAGCAAGTGGCTAAGTGCTTACAGTGATAAAGAATAATTACTGATACTTGAAATTGTACTACGCTCTGCCATAAGACATACTGGCTTGTGTAGGCTTATTTTGAAACAAATCTCTTCAGAAAAGCAATGCAAGCACAGAAAATGTTACGTTTTACATGCTGTTTAAAGAAAATTTACTGATTTTAAATGTGCTATTTGCAATTGTCTGATGAAAAACATTCCTTCCATATTTTAAATGTCAGAGAGCTGTATGTCAATTTTACATGCTAACGCTTCCATCCATTGGCTGATTGTGGTCAATGCAAAGTAATTCTTCTGTAAATTATCTGTCGTAAATGACTGATAATGTTGGGCATGATTGGCCAATCAGAAATGAATATAGGTAACTTCTTTGGTGAAATTTGGTAAAATACTTACTGTAATTTGCTGCACTGATTCGCCGTAGCATAACTTAATATGACATTCTTTCAGGATGTGAGACAAATTCAACTCTATTTAAGAAGGCTTCTCGGTGAGCCTCGGTGAAGAACCAAACCAAGACATAGAAAAGACAAGACTGATTGCAGCCTATTGAATGTCTGTCCGGGTCCTTTATGAATGAAAGGTAAGTGACGATTTACTTTAATCCATATTGAACTGCTGGAATTAATTCAATGTGCTTATAGGTTTAATTAAATAAATACCTAATGCTTTGAAATAATTTAATATTTCCAGTTATGTTCTTCTAATAATATTAGAATAACCCACATTATTGGTATAAAACAAAGAACAGTCATAAAATATACAATAATGCATGGGGTGGTGTGTTTAATGAGATTTTACACACACCTGAGGGGCTGGATGCTACATAAACCCCGAGAGCAAAGTTTGAGGGGTTTATTTAAGCATACAACACTGAGGTTGTGTATAAAATCTTTAGTTAAACACACCACCCCATATTTTATTTTATATAATTGCTGGGTATAATTTTTTTGCCACAGCAATTCAATAAAGTAAAAAAAAAAAAAATTCACTGCAGCTGCTGTCCGCTCCAGTTTCAGTGCAGTCCGAGGTTGGAAGAGTGACTAAAGAAAGGAGTTTCCCTTTGTTTTGTTTTCATTTTTTAGGCAGCCCAATTTAAAAGAGTTTTTTTTTCCCAGTTACTTTTTTTTTTACTTAACTTACCACCAACTTCAAGTAGCAATGCAATGAACCCTGAGGAGAGAGTGCTGGTGATGAAGAAGGGCAGAGCAGAGGATGGCACATGCATAGAAGGTAAACCCAGCATGTGTTCGGCATTATAACCCATGTGTTATAATGGTGAATTACAAATGGGTTTCCTATGGAAAAAAAATGATACCTAGTTATTATAAAATCTTACACCAGTGCTAGGTGTGTCAGCTCTGAGTGCTGCTGCAGCAAAAGACTTGGTCAGATATTTCCAGATTTTCCCCAATAGTTCTAAAGATAAACTCTCTGGTGGCCCTTTAGTGGTACTGCAGCCAGGCAGTGACTTCTTTAGAGATATCACAGAAATTTCAGAAAATATCTGACCATATATTTGGCTGCAACTGTACCAAGCTCTCTGAGGCCATAGGGGCAGAAAGAGGATTCATGTTTATATTTCCTTTTGCAGCTTTCTTAGAACCGTATGTTTCATTGTCCATGGAGGGAATGCATACAGGAGGGCATCTGACCATGACTGGAGGAGGCAATAAATCCATAATGATTGGTTGTTTCTGCATCTGCTGACTACCTGGGGTTTTGTGTTGTACCTGGTGAGCATGGGATCCATGAATGGCATTTCCCAAGGCTTGCAAATTGAATTCAGATCTTCCTAGTTGAGTTCCTGCTCCCCTGGATGGAGTTGCTGCCCACTTAGATAGTCAGTTTGACAGTTGCAGGTACTTGCCAGGAGAATTACTGACAGGGAGAGCAAGTTGTTCTCTACCCAGTGAAGTAACTGGTATTCATTCACTATCATTGCAGTGCTTTTTGTGCTACCTTGGCTTCAGATGTATACTATAGTCACTGCATTGTCTAACCATACTAGAATATGCTGGTTTTGGCAGTCTTCCCCACAATGTAAGCAGTGCCCTGAATACCTCTCTCATTTTGAGAACATTGCTGTAGAGTTTTTGTTCCTCTAGAATCTATGGGCCTGACTCTAGAAGCACCCCTACCCATGTCACAAGTTGCGACATCGTAGGGGTGCAGTTGTGCCAGGGACCTTGCACCCAATCCTCTATCAGGCAGGGTCCTGGCAGCTACGTCATGAGGCTTACACTTACAGGAGACTTGCACCAAATGGAGGATGGAACTGCAGACATTGCCGCAAGCCTGTGGCATTGCCTTGTAAAAGGGTGAAAGTACCCCCCAGCCCTGATCCCCATAAACTTCCCCTCTCAGCCCCAATTCCTCCATAATAGTCCTATATAATCCCCCCTCAGCCCTGATTCCCCATTATATTAATAAAATCCTCCCTTCCTCCCAGCCCTGAGCCCTGATCCTGATCCATACACCCCCCAACCTGAGTAGTATGGCAGCCATAAATGTAAATAAAGACAAAAAAACATATCCAGTAGTCCCTGATAACCTTGCTAATCTAATGGCCAACAGTGCCAGATCTCCCCATCCCCCACCAGTACCCAGCCTGCGATTGGCACAGCCAACCTCTCACCACCGTAGCCAGCCACCGACTTAGCTCCACTATGAGTGTGTACTGTAAATAGTATGCACTCAGTGAATAACAGCACTCTGGGCCTGATGGACTATTGGGTAGGGTCCCATCAGCAAAGTCCCTTGGCTTGTGGCAACCCTGGCCTTGCACTAAACAGACAGCACATCTGTAAGGTGTGATGCAAGCTGTGGGGCTGCCATGCAGCAATAGCATCATGGATAGCAGTGCCTGGTGGCTATCATGCTGCCCCACCCAGCCCTGATCCCTGTTCAAAGTATAACAAACATCCCTGGTGGTCTAGTGGACACCCCCCAGCCCCACTCTCCATTTAAATATTATGAAAAGCCCCTGGTGGCTAGCAGTCTCCCCCAGCCCTGATCCTCTTTTACAAAGTATGAAAAGCCCCTGGTGGCTAGCAGTCTCCCCCAGCCCTGATCCTCTTTACAAAGTATGAAAGCCCTGGTGGCTAGCAGTCTCCCCCAGCCCTGATCCTCTTTTACAAAGTATGAAAAGCCCCTGGTGGCTAGCAGTCTCCCCCAGCCCTGATCCTCTTTTACAAAGTATGAAAAGCCCCTGGTGGCTAGCAGTCTCCCCCAGCCCTGATCCTCTTTTACAAAGTATGAAAAGACCCTGGTGGCTAACGGTCCCCCCACCCCAGTCCCGATCCCCATTTAAATATTATGAAAAGACCTTGTTGGCTATCGGTCCCCCCACGCCATCTCCGATCCTTCTTTCTGAAGTAATAAAAGTTCCTTGTGGTGTAGTGGACCCCCCCAAACCAGCAGATACTGCCCCACTACTGCGCTCCCACCATCCCATCCCAGAGTCGGTGCCCAGCACAGCCCTACGCTCACCACCACGGCTGGGCACTGACTGAGCTGTCAGTGAGCTACTGTATACAGTAACATAGAAATATAAAAGATGATTGCAGAAAGAGATCAAAGGTCCATTTAGTCTGTCCAAGGGTTGTCAAGACCTTTATGGGTCCTGGGACTTAGGCCCCTAACCAATTTCTGTACTTTCATCACCCAGTTGAGCTTTTACCCTGTCCCACCCTCTCTTGAATGCCACCACTGTCTTGGTACTTACCACCTCAGTGGGCAGTCTATTTCATAGCTTAATGACTCTTTCTGTGAAGTAAAATCTCCTTAGACCACTTTTGAAGCTCCACCCCATAACTTCTATTTGTGTCCCCTTGTGGCTGAGCCTTCAACTCTGTTAAAAAAGTCTGAGTAGAGTGTCCTTTTAATGCCTCTCATGAACTTGAATATCTAAATCATATCTCCCCACTTCCTTCTAGGCTCTAGAGAGTACATGTTCAATGACCTTAGCTGCTCCTCATATGAGAGCTGTTGGAGGCCCTGAACCATCTTGGTTGCCTTTTTCTACACAGTCTCTAGCCTATCTTTGTCTTTCCTAAGGAGAGGGTTCCTGAACTGGATGTAGTACTCCAGGTGAGGTCTCACCAGGGACCCATACAGTAGGAGGATTACCTCTTTGTTTCTGCTCTAAAAACCTCTCCCTGCACACCCCAACATTCTATTTGCTTTGCTGTATGCCTTGTTGCATTGGCTTGAATGTTTCAGAGTGTCATATATGATGACCCCCAGATCCCTTTCCTCATGTGAGGTGCTGAGTTGCACCCCATTAAGCCAGAATATTTCCCTTGGGTTTCCCCAGATGAAACACCTTGCATATTTCTGCACTGAATGTCAGCTGCCAAATGTCTGACCATCCCTCCAACTTCTTCAGGTCCTTCACTGCCTCGGCATTGTCAACTCTTCCACCTAGCTTAGTGTCATCTGCGAAGAGGTCCATTTGCTCTGTATGCCATCACCAATGTCACTAATGAACACATTAAAGAGGACTGGACCCAAGACCGATTCCTATGGCACCCCACTAGTGACCTCCCCTCACCAGTGTGCAAACTGTATGCAGTAGCTCATTGACAGCTCAGTCAGTGCCCGGCCATGCAGATGAGTGGAGGGCTGGGCTGGACGCTGATTCTGGGATGGGGGAACAGGATCGTGGGTCAATGCCTTCTGGGGTGGGGTGTCAAGTAGACTGCCAGGGCCTTTTATTGCTTCAGAAATGGGGGTTAGAGCTGGGGTGGGGGACCGTTAGCCACCAGGGCCTTTTCATAATATTTAAATGGGGATCAGGGCTGGGGAAGGGGGACCACTAGCTACTAGGGTGTTTTCATTCTTTTTAAATGAAGATCAGGGCTGGGTGTGGGGGCTGTGGCACATTACCATAAATGTCAAAACCCTCCCCAGAGAACACGTCTATGTACCCTTAGATCAGCCCTAGCTGGTATAAGGGTACTTAGACTTTTGCTCTCTGTGAGGGCTTTGAGAATACAGAATTGGGGGATATGGTAGCCTGCATCTACCACAAGCCACCTTGTGCCATGCTGCAGCCCATTTTGTGGCACAATGCTGGTGCAAGCCCGCTTTGGTGCATGCAGCCTGCGTTTGATGCAGGCTGTATTTCTGAATAGCTCCCAGGGCATCTATTGGTGCAAAGTGCCATTTGCATCATTTATGTTTGACGTAGGCATCTTGCATTGTTTCAGGGGCTTTGTGAATCAGGTCCTGAGAGTTCAGCTGCCTTAAGTTTGCCCTGGAGAATGGGATTGATTACAATGCCAAAAGCTTTGGCTAAATATATGAAAATTGCTGAGGTGAAAAGGCCCTGATCCATACTAGAGAGTATGGCATCAGAGAGCTGGAGGAGAGAGAGATAGCAGTGGAATGAGACTTCCGAAAGTCAGACTTGAAAGGAGTAATGAAGGATGCTGAGTGGAAAAAACTGGAGAGTTGTGAAAGAACAAGGTGTTCCTTGAGCTTAGCTAAAGTGGGAAGGAGAGAGATAGGTTGGAAGTTACTAGGGGAAAATAGATCACCCCCTTTGGGAAGGGGAATAATTGTAGCCAGCTTCCAAGAGTCTGGGACACAGGATAAGGAGACAGAGAGGTTAGGTAGATAGGAAATAGGAAGGGCAATTGCATGAGCTTAAAGAAAAGGTAGCCTAGGGTAACGACCATCAGGACTCCAACCCTTCTGAGGAGTAAGAAGAAGAAGGTACTTAAAAGTAACAGCAGAAGTAACAGGAGAAATTGAAAAATGAAAGGAGGAGGAGGACAGATGGTGAGATTTAGAAATAAAGTGAGAGGGAAGAGAAGTAGACAGAGAGGAAGAAAAAGAGGAGAAGGAGGAGAAGAATGAACGGGTACAAGAGGTGAAGAAGGAACTTAAAGAAGAGGCAACTGCAGCAGGATCAGAGATAGTAGTGCCACCTGTGTTTAGATGAGGTGGAGGGGACTGAGTCGGAGGAGAGAAAAGTGAATGAATACCCTTGCAGAACATACAGGGGAGATTGAGGTTGTTCTGGAGCGTGGCTACAAAGTATTCAGACTTTGCAAGCCTCGCAACTTTAGTACAAGCATTGCAAAGGAATGGATAATTAGCAAGGTAAGAAGTGGAGCCTGAGGATTTAAAGGACCTCCAGGTAAGGTCATGCTCCTGGTGACAAGCCAGTAATGCATCTGATATCCATGGGAGGTATGAACCACAGATCCTGCTTCTTCTAAATGGAACATGATGATCCCAGACAGACATAAATTTAGAAGTAAAAAAGTCTGAGGGCATAATTCACGTTACCAGCTATAGAGACAGGGACCAGTCAGTGGCTAACAGATCAGCATGAAGGCATGACAAGTGCAGTGATCAGAAAGACCATATCTCAATGAATTTGAATGGAGCTTTTGGACAGTGAATTTTTCCACACATAGTGGACCATATTGTTGTTACTGAGGGAAGCACCATGGAGAATGTTAACATCCACAATATGATGGGGATGGGAGAACAGAACTGATTGATTTTGAGGTTTTAAATTATAGTGAGTAGGGATTGAGATCAGCTGAGTTAAGAGAAAGAACTTCACATTAAGGGAAAATTTATGAAGAGAGGGGGGAGAGACAATTTAAATTAAAATCACCTAACATAAGTAACTCACCAGGAGAAGCCTGGGAGGAGATGGAGATGAGTAACTCAGTTACTGAAGGTGGTGACTTACTAGGGCAGCAATAGACATGAGCACTCTAGGTGAAGAGAAGGGGAGGGAGAGTTTAAGATGAAGCATCTCATAGACAGAGGAACTAGAGATGGAGAGCACGGGGCTCAGACTCAATCCTTTCAAATAATAATGAAACCTGTGATGGCAACAGAGAAATTAGGGACCTTAGGTGAGATCCAGGATTCAGAGATCACCAATACATCTGGCTTAAGGTTAACCATAAGGGACTGTAATTGGTCAATTTTAGGGAGAAGACTATGGATATTGACATGGACCACTCTCAGATCTTTAGGGAGTGTAGAAAATGGATAAAGGAGCAAGACCATCAAGGTTTTTGCCTTTGATGAGGTTGAAAGAGTGCAGGATAAACTGAACATCAAAGGCAGTGACAGCAGAAAAAGAGGGAGAGGAAGGGAGAGGCA
Organism: Neoceratodus forsteri; assembly: GCA_016271365.2. Taxonomy (NCBI): domain Eukaryota; kingdom Metazoa; phylum Chordata; order Ceratodontiformes; family Ceratodontidae; genus Neoceratodus; species Neoceratodus forsteri. The sequence continues at coordinate 453,606,541 of CM028131.1, forward strand.
GAGGGAGATGAAAGATTAGTAGAACAGGATGGGTAAATGACACAGGTCGTGAAATGCCTGTAGAAAGTAGAATCTGGCTCACCAGGACTAGAAATGACAGTAATGGGTTTCTAAGCTTGAGGGTGGGGGATGAACACAGTTAAAGGGATCTAAAGCGAGTGAATAACATTCCAGAATTTGGGAGGAGATTGATAATATTCTGGAAATTAGAGGTAAAATAGTTGGCTTTTGCTTCAATTACTGCCTTTAGGCTGGCGTTTGGTAAGTGTCTATACCTTGACTAATCCTCATGGGACCCAGAGGGCTTGTGAAGGGACCATTCTGAATCATAAGGCATGAAGAGGAAGATTTATTTCAGTAGTGACCCAAGGGAAGTTAGCGCCACACACTTAAAACCACTTTAGCGTCCTCCTAAGATGGTACCATTGCACATACTCAGACATCAGCAGAGTATCCCACTAGATCATGCACACACCTCCCAGCACACAAAATGTTCCACAAAACACTCCTCACTCTAAAAAGACAGCTTCTACCTTGACTTCTGCTAGGCAAATGTGTCCCTACCAGGCACTGGAAGGAGTGGGTGGGCTATGGAAGCCCCACTAGGTATTGAAGCCCTGGGTTACCAACCTGCAGACAGAAACCCTTATGTATGCAGCAATCCTGACAAAATTATCCTTCTGTGCTGTTACTAACAGAAGATTGTATACAGCAGCTGAATGGAAGTAAATGTCAGGAATATTGGAGCAAATTAAAGAAACATCCATTTGCTGAGACAAAAAAGTATCCCTGCAAAGCAGAGACCTGTCTACTAGTTAGGACAAATAGTAAAAGGCTGGGAGAGTCTGGGAAGGGGCATACCCTAGGACTTCTCTCTGACTCTTACAATCTGTCTCATCTAGCAAGGGGGGACAGTTCATACCAACTGACAGCCTATTGCAGGCAATACACAAAGGGCAGGATTCACAAAGCAGATGTTCTGGGTGCAAATGAGATGCACTGGCAAAAATGAGATGCGCTGTCCCCAGACAGTGTGATTCACAGAAGGATGCACCGCAAGATGCACTGTGCACATCCATACTGTGAATTGCACAGAAGTGCCACGACGCAACCTGAGATGCCCTAGCACAACAGGGATGTGTAAAAGCACCCTGGGTAGTACAACCCTGAACATGGAGCAAGTAAGCAAGGGACAAATGATCAACGGTGGAAACTGCAGTGGCACAAAGGATACAGGGGAACACACTGGCAGGGACTGGCTAGAGTGCCAAAGGGCCCGAGAGTGGGTACAGCAGATGAGGTGCACAGACACAGCACACATGGAAACAGCTGGAAGCACCTGACACACCCCACACAGGGGCCCAGCAGGCACAGATGTCATGCCTAGGGGTGCCTGTTAAGGTATGCCACAACTGCAGAGGGGCACCATGCAGCATGGCAGAGGGTGCTGTACATGACTTGGTGCACAGGAACCCAGTGGTGTGGATAAGGGAGATGCCACACAGGTGCACACAGGTGGACAGGCAGAATGGCGGACAGGCTGAAGGCCACACCTTGCTCAGGTGTAACATGCCCACAAACAATGTGGACCATAAGTAGAGCAGCATAACAACAGGGCACCAGCACACCATATGCAGCCAATATGCACCACACACAGTACAGGGGCAGTGAGAAAGGCAGCCTGCCTCAATGCCCACCCACATGCCACAGGCAACAAGGAGGGTGCACACTTTGGCTGGCATGACATGGGGACAGGATGTATGTGTGCACAGTATCACAGGTGTACACATGTGGATGGGAACAAAAGGACAGCGGAGAGCAGCAAGCAAAACAGAGCACATGCACAAGGTACAGTAAATGATCACATACACCGGTAGCGGTAGAAAACAGTTTAGTAAATAATCAACATAACAGCAATAATTATGTACAAAAACAACAGTCAGTAGGTTCAGGGAAGGTGAGGTGTGGGGATCTGTACAGGAACAACACCAACGATAAACAGGAGGGTGATGGCATGGGGGTTGGGGAACAGGGGACAGAAATAGACAACGGGGATGGGCAAGGATTGTGGGGTTGAACAACAAGGAGCTAACTACCAAAGTCCATGGCTCTAATGTGCAAGATGGGCCACAGCACGGTGGCCACCCCTCTGTCCCCTGGCACTCAGCACTCAGACCAGCATAGTCAGTGCCTGCAGAAGCTGTCCTTGGCACCTGTACTGTGAGTGTATTATCCTCCTCAGTGCCCTCTGGAGCTGCATCCCTGCAAGCTGCACAACACCCTGGTGCCTCCTTCGACCGTACACACCTGACCGTACTCCCCATGGACCTACAGTGGGGGACACACAGACAACAGGTACTAAGTGCCATGTTTCACATGGGCCCCTCCCTGCCCACCATGTGAATGTGCGTGAGGCATCCACCTTGGCAATGGCCGACAGCCTGCCTGGCACACAGTGCCACACTGTGACCATGCAATGGTACTCAGACAGCACAATGCCCACGTGTGCACGTAGAGGTAGGAGCAGAGAAGCAAGCAGTCATGTCCCACACAGCATATGCAGATACCAGCAGGCTGCACAGGCATGTAGGCCTCATCTGAACACCACTGGAGCACCACAATGTGCCCATGGTCCACATCAGAGGTGCACAAGGTGGATGGACACACAGGAGCCAAGTGCACTGTGGCCCAAGCACACACCGCCTTGCCCACACATCATGCGAGTACAGAACTAGCAGCACATGGACATGCACAAGGGACTGGCAATGGCCTGCAGAGGGCACCACCACCCCCGAACACACAGAGGATGCACAAGATGGGCACTCGTCTGCACCAGCACAACCTTGCCCATGGGCTCCAACACCGGCCCTAATACTCCTGGCCTCCACTGCTGCCATCACCCTCCACCTGTCTTCCAGCCCTGTGAGGGGATAAAAAGCAAAGAGCACCATGAGGAGATGGTAGGAGTGTCGGTTACCCTGCCCAGCCCCCCAGCAACAACACCTGTGCCAGCATGCAGTGATGGTGCTACCCCCACAGTGCCCCTGTGAAGGTGCCCCTATCTGTATGCTGCAACACACAGCACCCTAGCCCATGACCACTATGTGTGTGTGCAGCTGGATGAGTGCCAAGTCAATGGCTGTACCACACCTCGCCCACCACAGTGGCCATGCACCCCCAGTCATACACCATGATGCACACGGCTACTCCCAGTGGTCATGCCAGCACACCACACACTGAAGGTGCACTGCAGGCCACATGTGTGTGTGTGTGTGTGTGTGCGTGTGCGCATGTGTATGTGTGTGTGTTGGGCAGTGTGGCAGCCCCCCCCGGACACATACCCCAGTCTGCCTATGTATCTATAGTGTAATGTGACTTACCTGGGCTTGGCACTGCAACCCAGCATGCAAATTCCTGGAGGCTCCTGAGCCTGTCCGGGTCCCCATGCTGCAGATCACCATAATGGTGCTGCATTGCTTGCCAGTGTGGGAAACCCCGGTCTTGCGCACCAGGCACTCATTGACCCTCGCCCATACTGCTGAGCGAGGCTCCGTGAGGTCATCTGACCCAAACAGCTGTGCCTCCACCTGCAGTACCAGTGCCACAAGGTTGAGCAGCTAAACCTTCCCCTAGTTCATGGCCCTGGGCCCTGGTCCCTGTGCACATGGCATGTGTCCTCTCTGTGTCCCATGGGCAGGTGTGCACAGATCAGGCTGCTGGTGTGCCATGGCACAGTTGCATCACATGCACGATTGGCCATCGTGCCCCACACCACGTAACACAGTACTCCACCATGGCAATGCACAAGTGCTACTAATTATGCGTCACCACACACTACACCGCATATGGCTGGGAACACAGGTCATGGGTCACGACCAGGTTGCACATGCATGTTCCGCATGGATTCATCATATTGTGAGTGGAAACAATGCCACACACAGTGCATTGTTGCCGGCACACTGCCAAAGTTGCACTGTGCACTACTGGTGCGCATTGACACAATGTCACACCATAGCACAATACACGCACACGAGACAGGCGGCACAGTGGCAATCATGCATGTGGAAGTAGATGCGCACCTGTACTCGATTGCATGGACAGGAACACTGTACCAGTAGCACTAAGCCTGTCTGCCACTACTCAACATTGTGCATGCACAGAGATGAGCCATGACATTTGTGCTGCATTCAGGAATTGCCCCATGTTGGATGCACATGCGCCTGGAATGCACCATATGGGGAGGCACTCAACACACCAGTTGTGCATTGGTGATTGAGATGAGCTGGGGGCAATTATGCAATTCATAGACAATGCTCCCAAATCAGCTAATTTCGAAATTTAGAGGAATCTCACCTGTTCATCATCTCATAACAGATGCTCACAATCTCATCTGCATACCCTGAGCCATAAATGCTCCTGAATGTGCCTCCACAGAGCTCAGGTGACCGACAGGAATTGCATCCCTGAAAGTAAGTCTGTTTACATTCTACCATCGTCAGTGTGCATGCAAAACATGACAGTGTGTGGTTCAGGGCATACAGCCATAATGCTCAACTGTTCCTGTTCAACAGGCACGTCCCTGAGAGTGCCCCATAGTGTTCCAGTGTTCCAACTACAGTGGGGGCTGTGGATGGTGTGTTAGGTAGCATGGTACAACAAACTGCTAGACATGTGTGTTGCAGGCAGGTCCACTATCTGGTGGTACCTGGCAAACAACACCAGACATGTGTGCAGGACATGTTAGCTAACAGTACCATGGATACATATCTGTATCTGACATTGGCCAGCTGTCCCTGACTGTCATATGTCCTGTTCCAGATATTCACTGTAGGTGGTTGTGAGGTGTGCATAGAGGGTGCTGTGACCCTGCAGCAGCCAGACACTGTGCCTGCACACATACATTGTTGCCTGTCATGTGCTATTGCCTGCATAATGTCACCCACAGAAACCACCATGTCCAGACAGGACACAGCTGCAGGATGTAGACATCCCAATTTCACCTTAGATGAGGATGGCACTGATTGAGGCCTACCTCATCCAGAAGGACATCCTGACTGTCAGGAGTGGCAGCTGCCAGCTGAAGGGTGAGGGCTGGGAGGCAGTGGCGAGGCATGTCAACGCCCATGGGAAGTTCAACCGAACACCCAAGGAGTGCAGGAAGCACTTAAATGATAAGATAAGGAGAACAAAAGAGAAAGTGGCACATATTAAGGCCTCCCTGCATGGGAAAGGGTGTGGGCAGCAGACTGGTATGCACCTCACATCCACAGAGGAGCTGCTGGTGGCTGGTATGGGCAGGGCGGCTGTGCAGGGAATTCCGGGAAGGGGCTTCCAGACAGGCAGCAATCCATCGCAGCACTGTGAGTATACATGTCCCAGGAACTGTGTCTGTGTGTGTGCCCTGGGTGCCCTGCCAGCCCCACTGTGGGTCAATATGCGAGCATGTGATTGTGTGCACCAGCCATGGGGCTGTAAGCCCCTTCTGTGTATTGTGTGGAGCAACTGCAAGACACGTCGGCCATGTGCAGGCAGCGGGGCCAACTGTGAAGTGTGGGTCTACTGCTCCTCTGTGATTTAATTCCTTTGGGTGGGGTCCAGGGTGTTGGGCCGGTCACACAGATATCCACGGGTGCATGTACAGACACCAGTGCAGTCCTGCTGTAGTCAGGGCCTGGTCGTATCAGTGGAACGTTTGTCATCTGTCACCTGCATGGTATGAGAGGTGCATTTCTGACACATGTGTATGACCACCTGTACATGCCTGTCTGATCACAACTGTCACACATGTCACTAACCATGTATCCTTTCTTTCTGTTACAGCTCCATCACATGTCATGTGTGCTGCCATGGTGGGCACACTGCAGGATGGCCTTGCAGGGGATGTTGCTGGCCCATCACACCAGTCTGCAGCCAGGGCTGTGGACAATGCCATGCCAGGCCCTTCTAACACCACAGCAGTCCCGGATGCAGTGACAGTGGTAGCAGGGCCATCTGACCCCTCAGCAACAGGTGTCATGGCTGGTGACCAAGACTGCTCATGGCTGGTCAGCATTCTGGGACTGGCTGATGATGACCCAGAGGACAGGGTGGACATCACAGATGCCCTGCTGGTGCTGGCATCTGGTACCCAGGGGGTGTACAGCAGTGATGATGATCCAGATGCCACTACATTCTGGGGGGACATGGCCAACAACGGACTGGCCAGGCACAGGTGCACACACGGGTGGCACCATCCAACGTTGGTTGTCCTGTGGCGCCTGGCTCACCTGCAGGGTCTGCACAGCGACCCACAGTGGTGGTTGCTGTGGGATCTGAGGCTGGTACAGGGACTGTCGGCACGGGTCAGCAGGGCTCTTTGGTGCTGCAGTGGGAGGTGGTGGACCATGATGAGGCCGTCCCTGGATGCTCAGTGGTTGCCCAAACCCAGTCCCCACCCATTCAGTTGCCTGATGTGGTGCGTGCACCTATGGTGGATGTGCCGCTGCAGGGGCCAGCACCCCACCTGCCTGTTGGTGCCATACCTGTGAGCCATCCCCTACTGATGAAATTGAGGGCTACACATGCCTCATGCAGGTCACCATGAAGGGACTGGCATCCCTACAGGTGCAGATCAGAGGCATTCAGATGCTGCTGGCCATAGAACATGAGTTGTTGGCTGCGTGGCGCACCCAGATGTTGGCAGAAGCTTGCCTACTATGAGTGGGCATGACTGCAGCTCTAGAGCGTATAGTGCATGCTGCTGAGGTGGCATGTGCAAACAGTGTGCCACATGGCCACCTGGCCTCCAGCCACATCCCCAGGAGTGCCTCATGCATGCACAGGCAATGGCATCAGGTAGACCCATTGCTGCTGACACCATCACCATGCATCAGCATCCCCATCAACCCAGTATCCAACATGGATCATGGGGATGACACACCATTGAGCACTCATTCACTGTCTTGCTGCAGTACCCCTCCAAGGGTGGTGGACACCCCCCTGTGTTCAGTGACACTGACTCAGCATCCATAAGGTGAGGGCATGGCCACCCACTTGTCCATGGTGGCCGTGGTGCCTCCCACTGGCACCTGGGTGACAGCTCATGTGGCCCCTGTCGCCTGCACCCATTGCGGCCCACACAACAGGCTACCTGTGCTTGGGGCAGTGTGGGTGGCATGCGCCTTCCCAGTGAGGTGCCTGTGTGGATCACCTGAGAATTGCACCTTGCATTTCTGTGGGCACCGTTGTTGTGCTGTGTGGCATGGGCATGATGAGTGTGGTCCAGTGTTTGTTATGCATATGTGCCAGCAGCTGTATACTGATCCATGCCACCCCCAGCACATACACCATGTCCCCTGGCTATGTGTGTCCTGCTGTACATGTATGTGTGTTTGCAGAGTTGTTGCCCCTCATGGTTGCACTACACGGTGGCAGTGTTGTAGTCGACTGCACTGTGGTGTGGCTGTGGGTGTTTGGGTTTGTGACTGTGTTGGTGTATATGTGTGTGTGTGTGTGTGTGTGTGTGTGTGTAGGTTGGGGGGGCTGCAGTGTTTGACCCACCTGTGTTACTCACCTGCGGTCCCCGGAGTGCTCTTTGATGATGGTGTCCCTGTGCTGCCAGGACCTGGTGACCAGGCATGGGTCCCTGCATGCCAGTGGTGGTCCGAAACGTTGCCCTTGGGCTGCTGCATCCTCCTCCCCATCCTCTTCCTCCTCACCAGAACTGTCACCCTCCACAGCCTAGACAGCTATTCTATGGTCAGTGGCCATGTTGTGCAGCATACAACAGGCCAGGAATATGCCACAGGCCTTATCTGGACTATATAGTAGGGCACCACCTGACCTATCCAGGCACCTAAGGTGCATCTTCAGCATGCCAAAGACATGCTTGATGATGACATGCATAGCAAGGTGTGCCTCATTGTATCGCTCTTCCACCTCCATGCCAGGTCTGGGGAAGGGTGTGAGGAGCCAGAGTCAGAGGAGGTACGCTGCATCACCTGTGGAGGACAAGTGCAATCTGTTACACCTCTGTATACCTGGGCATTGTGTCCTACAGCACACACATCCATCCACCATGCCACAGTATTGTGTCTGCCGACTGTCCACCCCTGTCCCTGTTGTGACCCTCCTGGTGCATCTCAGTCTTCCTCACACCTGCAACAGCTTGCCCTGGCTGCACATGTCTACCATGTACCTGCCCGTGCACGCTGCCATGGCTGCCCACACCTGTTCCATCCAGCACTGCCTGCCCTCCATTGCCCAGCGGTCGCTCATGCATGGCTGTGTGAGGTGTGTTCTGCCCTGCCACTTGTGCCTGCTGTTGCACATCAACCTGCCTCCCATGCTGCACTGTGCTCCTCATTGCATGTGCAGTTCCCATGGCATGCCCACCTTCATTGGCCCACCTGCGCAACTCCTCTTGTGCAGTCCCTGCAGTGGCCCATTCATGCCTGCTTCACTCTCAGATCATTTGTTGAGGCATGGTGCCCTGTTTGTGGGTATGTATGCATGCCCCTCCCACCTACTAGGTAGTCACTGGGTATGTTCCTGGTCTTGAACCGGTGGCACAGAGTAGACTGGTACCATATGAAGGCATCATGTGTACTCCCAGGGTGTGTGGGGCAGATATTGCTGATGTACCCAGTGGCATTGCACACCACCTGGCAGTTGATGGAGCGGTACCCCTTACGGTTTACGTGTGTCATGGCATCCTCACCAGGTGGTGCACGCATTGCCACATGGGTGCAGTCAATGGCCCCTATGATGCCTAGCTTGCATGCCACCCTGTGGAACTGCTGCAATGCTTCTGTCTGGCCTGTCTGTGTGCTTGGAAAGTGGATGAATTCCGAAGCATGTGGGAGCAGTGCAGTGAGAAATTGTGTGAGGAGACTGGACATGGACTGCTGGGATATGCTAGTGGTGTGTCTGGCTGGCCTCTGGAAGGTTCCCATAGCAAGCAGGCACATTGCTGTTGTCACCTCAGTTTCCACTAATATGGCATGACCCCTTTCAGTGGGTGCCTGCATTTCATCATGGTACAGCTCATAGAGCTGCCTCTGAATAGCCCTGTTCAGGTGGTAGCGGGCGACTGTTTCAGTGTTCAGCAATTGTTCAAACGTTCATCTGGCATGATACTGCCATGTGGCTGGCTGCCTACTGTGTCTTCCATCACCGTGTTGCTGGTTCACCCATCTCCTCATCCCCAATAACATTCCCACCATCAGGAATGGTGCTCCATCCATGTCTGCATTCAGCTGCTCTGTTCTCCCAGTTGCTGCTGCTATCCTGTGGTCAGCCTGCTGGGGGCTTGCACTTAAGTCTACTTCTTTTATACTTATCTTCTAATGGCACATTTGGTACTTGTGCTGTGAACGCTCCATATCTGCGCATTCATTTTGCTCTGCGAATGGCTTTGCGCTGTGTATACAGATGCATGCCCCCTCCAGATGCACCGCATCTCATTATTTTCATTCTATGATGCATCCGGTGTGGTGCAGAGCATCCGGGTTGTGCTAGGGAATCTGTGCCCTCTCTCAATGTTGCCATGGCGCATTTCCCTGTTGCACTGGTGCATCTGCTTTGTGAATCCTGCCCAAATTCTCATCTTCAAATGACTCAGAATCCTACCAACAGTAGGTGAGGCTGTTAAGGAGTATAATTTAGAAAATTAAGACAAAACTACATGCAATAACAGAACTCTCATATAATGTTAAACTTATAAAAATGATTCTGTATATTTGGGATTTCAAATTATTTTTTCTGCACTTTAAATTGGTGCACAATAATAATTCAAACAAATACTAAGACCCTAATGTGGTGTCTTGTCAGTGTACATTCTAAGGGAGTTTCTTGAGTTTTGTATGAGCACACCACTCCTAACACAAAATGAAGTCACCACTGCCAGTATAAAGTATATGCATTTTTATCATTTTCTCTTGCAAATAGACATCATGTCAAAGATGCTGACAGGAGTACATTTAACCTCCAGCAGGATTCAACACCACATGCATTCATCTGAGAGTGACAATCTGTTTGCATTTTAATTTAAATAGTGATGTGTATTTGCATAAATAATTAAAACACATGGATATTATACAAATAGCTACCATCACATAGTTATCCAAAGAAAGTTAGTAGGCATGTATAGTAATTTAAAGGATACATGTATAAAAAGAATGCCCTGTACAATATATATCAGTTTCAGAATTTTCCTCTTATTACTCTTTATGCTTAATCCACTTGCTGCCCCTTCCACTTCTGTTGACAGACTGGACACCCTCTGTAATGTATTTTGCCACTTTCGAACAAACTACCCCCAACCCCTTTCTCATTAGTGCTACCTCTGCTCCTCCCTATCCAGCCTTCCTTTACTCCACCAGCATCAGTCTTATTGTACTGCCTTCATATCCAAATCCTGGTTTGGTTCCCTTCACTCCAGTCCTACCTCTTCTCACTCCTCTCTCCTGTCTCCCCTACCTCATGCTCTCTCCACTGCAGGGATTACTGTGCTTTTGCCACTCCTCATCCCCAATCCTCAGCTGGACAATTACCTTCTCCTACTGACTTCCCACATACAGGAACTTGTTCTCTTCCTTCCTCTGTCTCTTCACCTCCCCAGGCTCCCTCAGGCACCAGTTAAGACCCCCCCCAAAGTGCTCCTGTTATCCAACTTTTACTGATGACTCCCCAGCTTGGAGCCCCTTCCATCCATATGTTAGACCTCTGTCTTGGACTTCTCTACCAGTTTTCTGGTTTCAATACTACACTACCTCAGAACTTTCTTCCCCCATAGTGGTAGGCATGGTCTCTCGTCTGATACAGTATTGTTTTCTGCATACTCTGCCTTGCTTGTATTTTATTGGCACTTGCATAGGTATTCCTTATTGTACTCTGACCGCAATTTATTTTTGTACCAATTTCTGTACCGATTTTTCTACTAATTTTTGGTTCTGTGTAATGTTATTGAGCATTGTTCTTCTGTTTTCTCCTGTCCCCGGAGTTGCACCGGGAAACAAACCTTGTCTCAGTGTGCCTTTCCCAGTTACCAGTTTTCAAATAAATAAATTAATTAACATAAATAAATCATATATATGCACAGTACCAACATAATGGAAAAGTCATGGACTAATTATCATCTTCTACTTTTTACTACTCCAGACAGTGATAAGCAATCCTTGAAAAATCCTCTTCATCTGAATCACTGGACTTATAAAATACTTCAGTCCTGTCACTCTGCCTTTTAACAGGGCTTACCATCTGCTCCAGATCGGGCCATTGTGACTTGTGCTTCATGGCAGGGTCAATGCCAGGGTTGTCCAAACCTTTCTGGATACTACATACTCCAGCCAATGAGGGAGACTGAACCTGAGTCGGCTGGGGCAGGGCCTGCAGGCAAGGTGGCATCCTTCATTCTGGGCTCACAGAGAATTATTACTGTTTATTTCTTACATCCCTGATGATGCTGCCACCAGGATGGCATCAGATGTGCACATGCACATCAGCACTGGTGGCATCCTCTCCTCCTCATCTGCTTGCCCCAACTGTACCTCCTTCTGGGGTCACCTCTAGGTAGACTAGCAGTGGGTCTTGGAACTCTACCTATCCAGAGAAAAAGCAGTGTCCCCTGGAATGTATGACCTTCCATTCCAGCAAGGCCTATGATGATCTTAGTGCATTCCCGAACACGAGTCACCAGCATCGTGAGCAGTAGCCCTGTCACTGTTATGACAGACAGGCCAGTCATCATCTTCTAAAAGCAATTTGTATTACATTTCTTTTTTGGCATAACAATACAAGTAGCTGTTTTTATAGCTGTGGGCAGAACTTTCAGCCTTTCTGGCATCACTTGCCTTAAAATGGTCGATTGTGGCACCTTCCATTGAACTTTTGGAAGTATCCTTTCAAAAGTCCAATGGAACTTGAAACCTTCTGCCATGATCGGCCAATACAGTGTAACAGCCACACTATTTTGGCTGTTACTTTTGCATTCCGTGGCAAAAATTGCACGTGTGCAACTCACATGCATATGCAGTTCTGCTGGTGCTGCCATCTTGTTAATGGTACAATGCTATTCATCTCAACTACACATGCATGAGTGCTGCGTATGCGCAGCTCCATCGCCACTGCCATCTTTTGGATGGCACTCCTGCCACACCCTCCCACTGCTCCTATCCTCTCTGCTCCCTCCCAGTACTGACAACAAACAAAACCCTCCTGCTCTCTCCTACTGCTGCTGTCCAACCTGCTCCCTCTGTTCCCTATCCTGGTGCTGACATCGGGGTGCCCAATCCCCATGTCAGCATCATGTGGCACACTTGAAGCCCACCCAGTGTGCCTAAATTTATATTTTTATTTTCCCCTGCCATCATCTGGATGCTTAATTCCCATGTCAGCATCATGTACCCTTCCAACTCATGTGGCACACTGGGAGCCTACCCCAGTGTACCCAAATGTATGCTTTCATTCCCTTTTTCCTTGCACAGACATCAGAGTGCCCAATCCCCATGTCAGCATAATGCACCCCCCCACTCCTTGTGGCACACCGAGAGCCCACCCCTGTGTGCCCAAATTTATGCTTTTTTTCTTTTCCCTCTTTAAATAAAGAAAACCGTCCCCCTATGTCTTTTGTACCTGTAAAAAGCAAAATGGTCCCTCGTCATTGCCCCAGTCCCCTGCCCCCATCCCCACCCTTCTACTGAGCACCCACCTCCCTGCACCTCCCCATGCCCCATACATACCTCCGGAGGTGGGCACTGTCATCTTCTCTGGACTGGGACATGTCTGCACTCTTCAAAACTGAACCGCAAACTGAGGAATCAAAGGTAAGTGTGGTATAATGGCAGTCAGTAGGGTTTTCAACTTATGTTGATATATCAGCCATTTTAAGAATTTGGACCCACATTTCCAACATGGGGTTCTTGGGGACCCCCCACCTCATGAACACTGTCTCTGACATTTCATTTCGATACGAAAAAGGTGATTTTGTGGTCGCTGTGTGGAATCACCTTTTGATACCAATTAATAAAATGACAGTGCCACTGTTCAAGAGGTGGGGTCCCAAAAAGCCCATGTTGCAAATTTGGTGAAAACTTTCCACAAAAATGACTGCATTAAGAGTGTGTGTTGCGCACTTTGTGTGCATGCTCCTAACTTCGCCACTTTTTTATATTTTCACTCCAGATCTTCAACATTGCCATTTTTGGAAAATCCCTTATTAACAGTATAGCTGTCATTTTTTTACACCTGCCCAAAATATGTTTTCACACCTGTGGCATAGAATGGCATGGTCGCGCTGTGAAATCACCTTTCGGGACAAGTGAACGAAATGACAGTGGCACTTTTCATGAAGTGGGGTCCCAAAAAGGCCGTGTTGAAAAATTTGGTGAAACAACTAAAAAAAATGGCCGAGTTATACCCAGGCATTTAAAATTTTCTATGCACACGTGTAACATTGGCCATTTGGCAGCTCTCCACAGCCATATTGGCTCTGGCTAGACTTTGTTATTATCTTATGAGAACTGAAGTCTGTTTTTCCCATAGTGAAAGCTGTGCATAATTTATCATTATAACCAAAAGGTTATAAAAGCTTTCATGTGCTGGCTTCCTTAACAGTGCCCATGTGCACACAGCTATCTTTGTGCTATCAAAATACAAGTGCTCCTGCTCAGTAAATTACAAGCATCTTGGCATCCCTCACACACTGCCCTCACTTATACCTCAACTGATCTTCTGAGTCAGTTACCCAGAAGTACAGCAAGCAAAACAGACATCCTAAAGTAAAAAAGGAAAAGAAAATGGCAACACATTTTGAAATTTGTTGGGACAATGAGAGACAGTCTTTTGTTAGTGAGCTCTAACTCTAATTTACTCTCTCTTGTTACCATTCTCTTTATGGTGTACTATAGACTCAGTGACAGGCAAACTTGCTATGGTAACCTTTTATTTTTAAATTCCATGGATAACAGCTTACAGCAAATAATCAAATTAATAAAAATAGACCATGATTAACTGTTTTCAGTGTTTTTTTTTATCTTGCTCATCAGTTCACTTTTATGGTTTACAACATTGAAATTTGAAGTTTAACAAGCTGTTGTGTACACTTTTCATGTTACTGGTTTTACTTGAGACTAGTATGAAGTAACCCTATATTGTACTGCAATACATTTAAATCAGTTGAGAAACTGAGACATTTATTTAAAGCGATCTTTATTTAAACACTAGCACCTTGAAGCAAACAAACAAACAAACAAGCAAAGAAACAGAAACAGCCCACTGCAATTATATAAGACAAAACATGGGGAGGAGGGTAAAATTCAAAATGTTATACACACTCTTGGGGTGTAATGCTATTATAATTTCCTCAAGCTTTTCTCTCAGAGTTTATGTAACATCACACACCTCAGGTGTGTATACAGCTCTCATTATGTGCACCTCCCCCTGCATTATTCCATATGTTATATATAATACCGTATGCTGAGTATGCTGTGAGGATCACCACATTGAAAATGCACTTATGAAATTTGCATATATTACTTCTACTGAAGTCTCAGAACTTACACACCTCCTAGTTTACTATTCAGACCAAGGGGGGAGGCAATGTAGCCTCATCATAATGAGACATACACCAAAAGCAAACCTGACTGGAGCCAAGAGACTTGACTGAAATTCAAATAGAGAGCCAAGTTTGTATTCTCATTATTCTCTCATTTATTATTATTGGCCAATATTAACAAATAAAAGATTGAGGCCCTGAAAATGGTGGTCACTAGCCCAGTGCTCTCGGTCATTGACTATGGCCTTGTAGTCTATGGTTCTGCAACCCCCATGGCACTCAGAAGGGTGAAAATGTCACTCAACAAGGCCTGTAGACGCATCCTGGATGCAAACTAGCTGACTCACACATGCAAGCTATATGCTCAGGCAGGTTGGCTTAACTTGGAAAGCAGGATACAGTATCATGTTTGTCTGTTGGCAAAGAAATCTACCCTCAGACTTACCGCACTGGGTGTTAAGAACCTCATCAGCCTTCCTGACTCTGCTAGAAGCACCAGGAGCATAAATATCCACTCTCTGAAAGTCCCCTTCCATCACACCATGCAAGGTCAGCAGTCCTTTGAATACCATGCTCCACCTGGTTCAACTCTCTTGGGGTAGACTTACAAAAGAAAGTCAGGCTTGGTCTGTTTACGTCAAAACTTTGTACCCTACTGGCATATACCAGTGGCTGTGACTGTGGGACCTAGGCCTCCTGCTTATCCTTCCTCTCCCCCTATTCATCACTAGCCTACCATGTTTCCCTCTGGCACGCCACTTCTCTCCCTGTCACCTACACCTGCCATCCATGCCAGCTATCTCTCTGCCCCTGGCCTCCTCCGGCCTACCTCTTACCTTACCTTCCACTGAATCACCTGCCCTTTGTTCGCCCTGTCAACCTGCGATCCCCACCTGCCGCATCTTCCCCTCCTCCTTCTCTTCACATGGCCTTTCCTCCCAGTCAGGCGCTTATCACTTTTCTCTGCCTTGCACTTGGAAGCCATACTGTCTTGCACTTAGACAAGAGAACTGCTTGCATAACATGTTCTAACTTAACACTGCTACTGCAACTGGAACAATTTGTAACCGATGAGTGTACTTCAATGTATAAAATGTCTACAGTATATAGTTCGTACCCCTCCCACTAAATCTTCATCTTTATCTACCCCGCTATATATTGAATTAACCCGACTTCTACCTTAAATTGTACTCTTTACCAAGTGTTTCATTCTATTCTAAATCTATTAACTCCTAGACTTTTTTACAATGTATGCAATGGCTGACGTGGAACCTCTGTAAACAAGCCTTTGGCTCAAAGGTATATCTGAAATCAAATAAATAAATAAAATAAATAAATGTCACATAATATAGCCTCTTATATCACAAAAAATCAGTCTAGCATTTAATTTTTCTATTTTGTAATGGAAGAAGTTTCCTTAATATCAACAATAGTGAAATAAAAGGCATGAGAATGGCCTCACTGTAGCTATACAACGTTTAAATTAGCAAACCTGAGGATATCTAGACAAATTATTGAAGAGAAAGACTTCTTACTAAAGAAAGAGTGGCAAAGAGACAACTGATAGATAAAAGACACCTAAAATAGGAATGAGACTTTAACACATCTGAAATAATTCAACATTCTGTCTGCACAATGTAACCAAAACAAATTTTACTCAAATATATTTCAATGGCATGTGAATAAATGCTCTCTTTTTAAAAAGATTCACATACAGCAAATGAAATACAGTCAAGCAGTATCAGAAGTCTATTGTACTACATATTGTAACAATGACATGAAATCAATATCCTCACTGAGTCCTCTGGGTTTGAGGTCATTCAAGTGAAAAATCCATTTACTTTCTGTTTACAGGAGCCCTTTAAGGCGGTCACCAAACCTTTTGTGAGGGCTTTATCCATTCAATACCCATTAATTTTAAAAACTGGGTTTAAGTTGTGCATCTCACTGTAGTGTACACCTAGAGGCATGTCTAATTTATTTTTATGATTGTTCACATGTGCTGCTTTATTTTACTTTGAGTAATCTCACTGTGAAAGCCAACATACTATAAATCATGTTACAACTGCACCACAGAACTTATGCCACAAATGTTATTGTGCTGCTGATGAACACCCCAGTATCAACTGTGATGCCCAAACCTGGGTTAATAAATTTGTTGTCCTGGCAGATGAACATGCAAAAATTGTAGAAGCCATACCTGCAAGAGACAGAGACATTTGTGCCAGGATATTCAAAGCTTTGCACTGCGTGCAAACAGTTTGCACTGGGCTAACACTGGGTTAGCACCCGATCGCCATATTCAAAATGGGAAATAGCGCCGGCATAATGCATTAGTGCCAGCACAAAAAGATAATGTATGCAAGGGGCAAAGTGAGGGGCGGGGACCTGCATACAGGTGCAACGATAAATTTAAAGGGATAGCGCCACGCTAACCAACTTTGCATGGCACATAGCACAACGCTACCTACAGCCTATAAAAGGCAGGTCTTAACCCAGGGCAATCTAAAGAGAGGGTGTGGTGAGTGCTGAAAACAAGATGGTGGTCGCCAACAATGCTCTGTTGTACTTCCTGATGGAGGAGATAGTCCAGTAAAGGGACCAGGCCCACCTTGTTCCACACTGCAAGCAAAGTAGAAGATATGCTATACACAGGTTGTACTGGCCCGGAGTCTTCTTTGAGACCCTGCCTGAGGAACACCTAATTGGCCAGAACAGAATGAACAGGGTCATGTTGAGACAGCTATGCGAACTCCTGCATGAGAAGCTGCAGCCCAGCACCAGACACAGCCATGCCATGACAGGTGTGGAGAAAGTGATGGCAGCAATGTGTTTTCTAGCTATCAGGACATTCCAAGCCCCTGTGGGAGACACCATCAGTGTACCACAGTCTGACACCTTGCGTCCCCAATCCAGTTCTTGATGCCTTCCTGCTGCATGCTGCCAAATTCATTGTATTCCCCAGCATGACAGGAGAGTGCAGAGAAATCATGCAGCAATTCTATCGGGTTGCGCACCTACCAGCTGTACCCGGTGCTATTGACTGCACCTGTGTTCCCATCCATGCACCGCCTAACCATGGCAGTGATGTGTACATCAACCATAAGGGTTTCCAGTCCATCAACTGCAGGGCGGTGTGTGATACAATGGGGTGCGTCACCAGAGTCTTTGCACAGTACCCTGGCAGTGCTCACAATGCCTGCATAAGGCATTAGTCAAGGCTGTGCCAGGCCTTTGAGGATGACAAGATACCCAGTGGGCACCTTGTCAGTGAGTATCAGCAGCCATACCAATAAAACCACCAAAGGGGGTGATAATTCCCAGCAACATTATACAAGGTGGAAGGGGGTGGAGGTGTGGACAGGAGGCAAGGGGAGAGCAACAGAAGTGCCACAGATAGGAAATGTCTATAACATGTGAAACAACAGTTAACATGTCCATGTATGTTCACAGGGACAGTGCCTATCCCTTGAGAACCTGGCTCCTAACACCAGTCCTCCACCCAACCACAGTGGCCAAGGAGGGCTACAATGAGGCACACACTGCAACTAAAAACACCATAGACAGGGTTTTTGGCATGCTGAAGATGCGGTTCCACTGCCTTGACCATTCAGGTGGTGCCTTACAGTATAGTCCTCGGAAGGTATGCCGTATATTCCTAGCATGTTGTATGCTGCACAACATGGTGCTAAACCATGGTTTACATGCACCTGAACCTGAGGAACAGTCAGACAGTGACCTGGAGCCAGGGGTCCAGGCGATAGTAGGGCAACTTGAGAGGAGAGATCCTCAAATGGCCTGGAGGTCCCTGGAGCACAGGAGCAGCATCATAGGAACCCTAGCATGGATAGAAAGGTGAGTGAATACAACACAGACAACCAAAATCAGGAAAAGTGCCTTTGATATGAGTGACACACACTGAACAGTACAGAACAGTGAAAACAGTGCAAACCTGTGTTGTATCACACTACATAAATGTGCATAAATGATGAGTGTGAAATAAGTCAGTGTGAAGTGAGTGGCTGTGATGGGTGTATGAATGAAGGATGTGCAGTGTTCAGGGTGTTAAGTGTGAGGGGTGTGCATAGTCAGAATGTGTAGTTTGGATGGTGTACATGTGGATGGTTTTTTGTGTGTGTGTGTGTGTGTGTGTGTGTGTGTGTGTGTGCGTGCATGTGTGTGTGTGTAAGCAAATGGCCCAGGGTGCACAACAGCTGACAACATCACTGGCTCCTTCCACCACGCACATGATGTGTCCCTGGGAGGTGGGCCAGGGAGGTGTGGGTGCTGTGTGCCAATGACCCAAAAGATGAGAACTGTGGGGAAGCATGTCATGCAGCACATCCGTGACCACAGTGTGTTGTAGTCCCAACCAAGGAAGCCGGGCATCCACAGCACCATTGCAGGCATGTGGAGGACTGTGATGTGGCAGTTGATGACTCTAAGCCCACACGCCCTGTGTGGGATGCATGCCAGGGGACACTCGTGGACAGCCTACACCATGTGGTGTTGGTGCCCTGCTGACCCCCCATGGCTGCAGACTGCACTGCCACCATGTCCCTTACAGCTGCAGTGAGGTCAATGAAACACTGCTCCACAGTGTTCAGTATGTATGTCATGCACTCCTCTGCCCACTGCTCCACATGGAGCAAGGCCGAACCGACCGTCTTCCATAACTGGGAGAGTTCATGGTGAACCTCACACCGGAAGGCAAGCATGTCCTGCTGGGCAGTGGTCTGGGACTACAGGGCAGCCTGGAGCATAGGCCGGGAACCCTGTCCTTCCGGGCCCTGGGGTGGCATCCTGCCTCAACTGCCGGTGGGGGTGGTGGCAGTTAATGCTGTTGTTGGTGTTGTTGTTGGTGGTGTTGTTGCCTGGCAGGAGACTGTGTGCATTACTGACCCTGTGCTGCATCTTCAGGCCTAAAGCGCATATCCAATGGCACCAGCTGGACAGATGTTTGGCCACCTACACATCGCTGCACCATCTGGCCATGGCCCATGATGTCCTCTGGCTACCCTGCACCTGAGTGTGTGGTCCCAGCAGTGCCCTGGCCACTGCAGACATCCCAAATGTGGCCCGCCATCTGCTCATCACTTGATGGAGAGTCCCACCAACCAAGGTCACTGCCCAGATGGTAAGTGAGTGCAGGGTCACATGAGAGTTCCTCGACCTGAGCATCCTCAAGGTCTTCATCATCCTCATCTCCATCACACACAATGGCACCCCCAGCAAGACAGTAAGCATGTTCCAGAGCCCCTTGATGTTGTGCGGCCGATGTATGACCAATGATCACAACCATGCCTGATGATGACGGGACCGCTTGTGTGAAATCATCAGCAGCATCTCCCTGCTCCTGCTGTTCCTCTTGCCGACATCCACTCTGCACTGTGCAGTGAAAGGAACAGTGTTAGAGGCCTGTACCACATATAGGGAACCAAAGCCACCACCACAACATGCAACACCCAACAGTGAAGAACATGCACACAGCCCATGCAACCCCCGTGCTGACTGCATGCATGATGCTGCAGCCAATGTGGACCCACATCCAGGGCACACAGAAAACAGTGCAGCTGTACACCACTGAATGCCATGCATTACCAACCCATGCACACACATGTTGCACATGCTACCAGACAAGTGGTGGCCATGCACCGTGTATGCCGGGATGTGCCTAGCCATTCCACATGCCATATGCCTGTGTGACTGGCCACACACAGGCTATCCACTGAACACTTGGCCGGTGCACATGGTGGCAGTCATTAGGTGAGAGTGTGGTGCATGTGGCAGACACTGGTCTGCACAGTACGGTTGTGTAGTCCCACTCAGGCACCATGACGTACCACAATAAGCACATGGGTGTGTGTGTGTGTGTGTGTGTGTGTGTGTGTGTGTGGCAAATGCAATTGGGCCACAACAGTGCAAGGGTGACCAATACCCACTGCAGGTGACATGCATACAATTGTGCAGTAGTGTTAGATATGCACATGTCCTGGGGAGGGTGACAGTTGTGTCTCACATCACCTGCCCTCGACACCCTCCACTGCCATTGGCCTCAGTGTCAGTGCCAACAACGCTAGGATGGGGTCCCAATCAAGCTGGTCAATAGACTGTGGTCCTCCCCCTTTTTGAAGGTGGTCCCTGAGCCATTGTGCCTCCTCCTCCTTTGCTCTTTGCAGCAGGTCATTCCACCTCTTCGTGACTGCTTCGATGCTCCGGCCATGGCCACCCACAGCATTGACCTCAGCCCTTATTTCAGCCCGCATCTGGTGGACAGTGTTATCTGATGGCTTGTTATGGTGCATTACCAGCTATCTCACCTTATACCCATGGACAAAGACCTGCAGCTCATCGCCTGAGAACTTTTGTGCAATTAGACATGCCTGCCCATCTGCATCACATGTATGGGATGAAATGAATGGTAGTGGTGAGTTACAGGTGGCTACACTGTGCGTGCATGCATGCGCATGCGTGTGTGTGTGTGTGTGTGTGTGTGTGTGTACCTGATGGACAAGGCACCCTGCAGATTGGACAGACCATGCCAGTCTCTGTGTACCTGAGATGCATGACTATAGGGAAAATGGGGATTAATTTCCCAACAGATAAACCTGTACAAAAATACATTTTAAACAAACAAACAATAGTGACACACAATGTTACACACAGTCCAGACATGACCACAGTGTACTGTAGCAATGCCTCCCATGGCCATGCTTGTGCACAATACAGCACCACACACACATGCTGTTACTGCATGTGCAGCATTGGAATCCCTGTGTGCCATGCAGGTATCCAGCTGGGTGAGTGTGGGACCACGCATATGGGAGCAATGTAGATGCACAGCACATTGGCCCTATGGGGGCTGTGAGCCTGTCATGTTGCAAATGTGTACATTGCTGGGGACATGGGGCATGTGGCAGTATGTTGCCGCCTTCCACCATGGCACAGCACATGCCGTGTGGCACACACATGCCCCTGCAGCAAACTACCCTCCCCGTTCCCTGCCTTCACTGTGTCTGTGCACCTCCCACAGCTGCCCATGATGGACTCAGACCACTGACACAGGCATTGTTGCCTGCCACACCATGCCGCGTAGTTACTTCCACCCTGTGATCAGTGGCACTGTTCTCATCATGGTCTCATCATCCTCATCTCCATCACACACAATGGCACCCCCAGCAAGACAGTAAGCATGTTCCAGAGCCCCTTGATGTTGTGCGGCCGATGTATGACCAATGATCACAACCATGCCTGATGATGACGGGACCGCTTGTGTGAAATCATCAGCAGCATCTCCCTGCTCCTGCTGTTCCTCTTGCTGACATCCACTCTGCACTGTGCAGTGAAAGGAACAGTGTTAGAGGCCTGTACCACATATAGGGAACCAAAGCCACCACCACAACATGCAACACCCAACAGTGAAGAACATGCACACAGCCCATGCAACCTCGTGCTGACTGCATGCATGATGCTGCAGCCAATGTGGAACCACATCCAGGGCACACAGAAAACAGTGCAGCTGTACACCACTGAATGCCATGCATTACCAACCCATGCACACATGTTGCACATGCTACCAGACAAGTGGTGGCCATGCACCGTGTATGCCGGGATGTGCCTAGCCATTCCACATGCCATATGCCTGTGTGACTGGCCACACACAGGCTATCCACTGAACACTTGGCCGTGCACATGGTGGCAGTCATTAGTGAGAGTGTGGTGCATGTGGCAGACACTGGTCTGCACAGTACGGTTGTGTAGTCCCACTCAGGCACCATGACGTACCACAATAAGCACATGGGAGTGTGTGTGTGTGTGTGTGTGTGTGTGTGTGTGTGTGTGTGTGGCAAATGCAATTGGGCCACAACAGTGCAAGGGTGACCAATACCCACTGCAGGTGACATGCATACAATTGTGCAGTAGTGTTAGATATGCACATGTCCTGGGGAGGGTGACAGTTGTGTCTCACATCACCTGCCCTCGACACCCTCCACTGCCATTGGCCTCAGTGTCAGTGCCAACAACGCTAGATGGGGTCCCAACTGCTGGTCAATAGACTGTGGTCCTCCCCCTTTTTGAAGGTGGTCCCTGAGCCATTGTGCCTCCTCCTCCTTTGCTCTTTGCAGCAGGTCATTCCACCTCTTCGTGACTGCTTCGATGCTCCGGCCATGGCCACCCACAGCATTGACCTCAGCCCTTATTTCAGCCCGCATCTGGTGGACAGTGTTATCTGATGGCTTGTTATGGTGCATTACCAGCTATCTCACCTTATACCCATGGACAAAGACCTGCAGCTCATCGCCTGAGAACTTTTGTGCAATTAGACATGCCCGCCCGTCTGCATCACATGTATGGGATGAAATGAATGGTAGTGGTGAGTTACAGGTGGCTACACTGTGCGTGCATGCATGCGCATGCGTGTGTGTGTGTGTGTGTGTGTGTGTGTGTGTGTACCTGATGGACAAGGCACCCTGCAGATTGGACAGACCATGCCAGTCTCTGTGTACCTGAGATGCATGACTATAGGGAAAATGGGGATTAATTTCCCAACAGATAAACCTGTACAAAATACATTTTAAACAAACAAACAATAGTGACACACAATGTTACACACAGTCCAGACATGACCACAGTGTACTGTAGCAATGCCTCCATGGCCATGCTTGTGCACAATAGCAACTACACACACATGCTGTTACTGCATGTGCAGCATTGGAATCCTGTGTGCCATGCAGGTATCCATCTGGGTGAGTGTGGGACCGCATATGGGAGCAATGTAGATGCACAGCACATTGGCCCTATGGGGGCCTGTGAGCCTGTCATGTTGCAAATGTGTACATTGCTGGGGACATGGGGCATGTGGCAGTATGTTGCGGCCTTCCACCATGGCACAGCACATGCCGTGTGGCACACACATGCCCCTGCAGCAAACTACCCTCCCCGTTCCCTGCCTTCACTGTGTCTGTGCACCTCCCACAGCTGCCCATGATGGACTCAGACCACTGACACAGGCATTGTTGCCTGCCACACCATGCCGCGTTGTTACTTCCACCCTGTGATCAGCGGCACTGTTCTCATCATGGTCTACCTCACCACCAAGGTGACATCCTGTGTACTGCAGTGGAGATGCATGTCATGCAGCATGGCTGACAGCCCCCCGCCACTCCACACTCCATTTTGGCAGTGATATTGGCAGTATGTAGGCATCTGTGTCCCACAATGTGGAGTAACTGGGACACACACAATGACCACATGGCCTGCCACATGTGTACAGTGAACACTATGTCATTGTGGGCCTTGCTGCAGGCCTGCAGCATGTCGGCCTATAATGCAGTGTATACAAAGTCCCACTGACATCACAGCAGCATGCCACAACATTCCCATGTGTATATCCAACTACCCATCTGTTCATTGTGTGGACACTCCAAAACTGCATCATGCTCTGTGACTGTTACTGACCTGCTTCAGCCTGCTGTAGCTCCTGGGACATCCTGCAATTTGTGTCTCACAACTACTTCCTCCACAGCTGTGCAGTACCTGTCAGCTACAGAGGCAAAGCACTGTTTGCCCTTAAATAGCCCAGCTGGGCAATACACCTAGTCATCCATGCAAATGAGACTGTAATGATATGCTAATGTGTCAGATAGCCTGGGGACTGCACAAGTAGGCTCATTAGCATGCATTTGCATGCAATATTTGAATATTGCAACAGTTCACGCTGGGCAAATCTGTGTGCGCCGGGGAAACAGCTCAGGGCAGATTGCTTAGAACCGGGCTACATGTCCTGATGTGCCATGCCATCGCATTACGCCATGCCACAGGGTCACTAAGAAGGTGCCTTGTGCATGTGCGCTACCATCATGTATCTTGGGGGTCATGGTGGGGTCGTACATGCTCAGTGCACACACTTCCGTGTAGTGCTGCGCTAATGCATTTCATATCCCTGGTACTGTGTAGTGCCACACTGTGGTACACGCAGTTTACTTTGCAGGGCTACATTGCAGGGAGTGGCAGGAGTGAGAGGGAGTTGCCCTGTCTGTCAGTGTACTGTTTGATTTGTGTATTCACACTCAGACACAGGACAATTCCACCCAGCAGGAGAGTGAGGGCAGTGGTCCAGAGGAACCATAGGTGGGGGGAGGTCGCTGTATCTAATCTTATGGACTTTGTCATGGGAAGGGAGAGGCAGTTGTTTGGGCATGTCCGGGAGGGGGACAGGACACACAGGGAGGCCTGGGTCTCCATTGGCGATGGCTGACCTAGCAGGCGGGCATCACAAGAGATGGGGAGCAGTGCCAGCATCACTATGTTGATATGCTGTGTCAGCAGGCCCAGCAGCTAGAGCACTACAGGCGTGTGGTCTGTGATGGGACAGTGTCCATGCCAGGTAGATGTCTTCCTGTGCCACACCTGTGCATGTCATGTGTGTGTGTGTGTGGAGGGAGTGGGTGGGATGGGTCTGCCTCTGTACAAGTGTACGCATCCCATTACATCTGCATGTCAGTCTTGTGTGTTTGCACTGCCCTTGGGTATGTGCATCATCATTGCCATGCAGCCATGGGTGGGGTTCACAGTGTTGACACTGCTGGGCATGGTTGGATCCACCATCTCTCTGTATGTGATTGTGTATGTGGCGCATGCTGCAATGTGTCCGTACATTGCTCCAGGTGACAAGTCTCACAATGGCATGCTATGTGCCATGCGACATGTGGCAAGGGGGGGAGCTGTGGTTTGTACTACCACTGTGTGACAGCGGCATTGGTGGTGCTTAACATGGCATTCCTGCAGGTACTTACAACGTTGTACCTTCTTCACCCTACAGACCATGACAACAGGAGCCTTGATAATAACAGGAGGATGCCAGAACATGCTAAGTGTGCCGAGGAGAACAGTGGTGGACAACAGGGAGTCTTGTGTACACATTAAACTTTGTTCACACACTTTACTGCATGTGCTGATGGTTGCTTGTACACTGTTTGCTGGTGTTGCTTTGGATATCATACATATGTGTCCATGGTACACTGTGCTGTTGCAATTGGTTGGGCTGTGTTCCTCAATTGGCCTGTGTTACTATGCCCATGGTGTGGGCGAATGGGTTATTGCTGTCCTGCTATGGGGGTGAGTTGCATAGATTGGGCTGTGTTACTGTATAGGCTTGGGCTACTATGTGTCTGGATGGGCATATGGCGTATGGCTGCCCTGCTATGGGGAAGGGTTGCATGGCCTGGGTGGTGTTACTGTATAGGCCTGGGCTACTGTGTGTCTAGATGGGTGGACAGTGTATGGTTGTCCTGCTATGGGGGGGAGTTGCATGGACGGGGTGGTGTTATTGTACAGGTCTGGGCTCCTATGTGTCTGAATGGGTAGACGGCATATGACTGTCCTGCTATGGGGGGGTTGCATGGATGGGGCAGTGTTACTACATTGGCCTCTGTTACAATGTCCATGATGCGGGCAGATGGCGTACTGCTGTCCCACTTGGGGGTGGGCCTCTGGGTTGTTTTTCTTCATTGCATGTGGTGGTCTGTGCACTACACGTCCACATCGTGTAATGCTGCCATGTTCTGTTGTTTGCGGAGGGGTCTGGCACATGGCCTGCACATCTCCAGTACAGGTCACATTCTGTTTCACTGTGGTGTGACTGTGGGCATTCCCATGGTGCTTGTGCATTGCTGTCTGCATCTTTACACTGTTCCTTTGGGCAGCATGTCCTAGCCTGTTTGTCATTACAAGGCTTCTTTTGTGCTCGGGTCTGCTGTCTGAGTCATGTGGGGTGTTGCCTGAGTGACTGCACCATGTCATTGTGTACTCCAGCGGGCTATGAAGCTTCCTCTGGTCTGTGGTGTTGGCTTTTGCCTTCCATGCCTTCCTGTGTACTTTGGCTGGGTGGGTGTGGCCTGTGGTGTCCTGCTTCCGCATGAAGGTGCATGCTGGGTTGTGCGTGCAGTATTCCAGTGTATCACCACATGGCCATGGTTGTTGGGACATGTTGTCCATCACTGGGCCATCAACCTGGGGTGTGCATTGTACTTCCTTGTCAGAGCACCATCCTGACATGGTCCTCCTTAATCCTCTTGGTCCATGTCGGAGCTCATTATGGGCCACATTGCCTGAGGAGATGGTGGGGAGGGATGACCTTCTGCGCCACATGGTCTGTCAGCAAAGCACTATCATAGAGCAACAGGCAGTCCTCATTTCAGAGACCCAGAGGGTGGCTGCAATCCTGGAGGCCAGGCTGCCAGACCCATCATGCCATCAACATTAGGACTGTTCCCATGTTCATTTGCTTTGCTCTCCCCCCTCCATTGCTGGACTGCTAGATTTGTTGCTGCCTTGAGTTCCTTTTGGTTTTCTGTGTCCCCTTCCCCCTTTTCCTCCCACTTTGTTTCTAGTCATAGTAGTAGTAGTAGTAGTAGTTGTAGTAGTATTAGTAGTAGTTGTAGTAGTATTAGTCATAGTAGTGGTAGTAGTGGTAGTAGTAGTGTTAGCGGTAGTAGTGGTAGTGGTAGTAGAGGTGGTTATAGTAGTTGTATTAATGGCTGTTGTATTTATTGTTGTTGTTTTTGCTATTCTTGTGTTATTGTTGTTGCCTTTTTTCTTTGTGTACATTAATACATTCCACTTTCTTGACTTTACTGTGTCTGATGTCATTATTGGGTGCATAGGGTTTTTCAAGGGTTTCTCATTTTCTTTGGTTTCCATTTTTGGGTCCTGGGTGTTACTGGCCACTGCCATGGCTGGGTGTGTGTCATATTCTGGATTGTGCATTGCTGTCTGCTCTTGAGGTCACGTTCAGGGCTGTACTTCTTTGCATGTGCTTCAGAGCATGGCAAGCTCACCTCTGCACTGTGTTCCTGTGGGTGTTTGCATTGCCTGACTGATTGCTATATTCAGAGCTGTCTTATTGGCTACATTCAGTGCTGTCTTACTTCCTGGGCTATTTTTGCACTGCAACTCCAGCCCAGTTTGCTCCGCTCCCTTAGCACGTTTAACATCAGGGCAAGCCCTCTGAATATAGCGGGCTATTGGTTCCGGGCTAATTTAGCATGCCGGGCAGTGCTAATTTTGCCCCAGGGCAAAGTTTTAATATCTGGCCCTTGGTTTAGTAAATAGCCAGCTCATACTTTTTCTCTCCTGCTTGCTAAACTGGCTGTGAACATATTTTGTCACTAAAAGATGAAATGAGCTTAATCTTCTTGGCACTGCTTTGCAAACGACATTCACATTTCTACACTTACTGTACTTCATGCTCCATAGTTGTTTGTAAAAGAAATCTTTTCTAAATGCTATTTTCAGAACTTGAATACTCAGCCATTAATGCTGAGCCACATTCAAGCTCTCTAGTTCATTTACAGAAGTGTTAGTGTGTGGACATCAAATGTAATGATGTCATTTGGTGGTTGATGGCCTTTGGGTGTCAGAACATTATCATGACCAAAAGATGTCTTCAGATGAAGATGATGAGATTTCCACCCTGTCATGTCATTCAGAGTGATTTTCTTTGTAGATTGTCCCTTAAAGTTGTGAGCAACTAGGTAGGCCTAATGATACTCTGGTATCTGACCCTTCAGCTGACATTGAAGTCAGTAGCAGTGCAAAAGAAGACAGCATGGAACTATTCCACTGGTAAGGTAACCTTTGTGGTGTATGCTGATAGCTTATAACCTCTGCAATTTTAAACAGTATGAGAGCATACAATTACACCTTTTTTTTGTTTACTGAGATATGATTACGCTTCAACAAATGCATAAATAATATATAAAAACAAAGCAAGAGCCAAATGACTTACCAGTTGAGTAATTATCATTAACCTTAAATTAGTACCTGTCAATCAGATTACTCAATTTAGCCCAACCCAGCCTGTGTGATCACAGCATCCTAGACATTCCTGTTTTGTAAACTTGAAAAGTATATGTGTGGTTGTGTCTCCTTCCTCATTCCCATTCACTGCTTAGCCATACTGTTGATACAAACCTCAGACTGGTGACTATGAGCAAGTGGTCTTCACTGAGGCTGGCACCAGTTCCTGCAGACCATTTGTCAGTTTTGGTGGTGGGTATGTGTTGTATGAAGCTGGCACCATATCCTGCAGCACCACACCTCATCCTGGAGGCTTGAACAAGTGGTGTGTGAGGCTGGCACCAGGCCCTGCAACACCTGACCTCTACCTAGGTGGCATGGACAAGCAGTGTGTGATACATAGATCAGGTCCTGTAAGACCTAACTCATCCTGAGAGGATGGGACAAGTGGTGTGTGAGGCTGGAACCAGGTCCTGTTACACTATACTTCAGTATGGTGGGCTTAGACTCATGGGGCTGGATTTTCAGAGCCCTGAGAATGCCACAAGCCCCTGGTGCACTGATCATTTTAAGCACAGGGCTTGAGGCATTCTCCTGACTGGTGATCAGGATTTTCTATCCTGTGAGCTGATTGACACAAGTTACCAGCTTTTTGCTGGTCTAGCTTGTGTCGATCCCTGGTACCCTTTTCATGGAGCTTGAGGCAAATATTTGGAATGAGCTGCCACAAAGTGGGAAAATGGTCATAACTACATCCCATGTACTAAAATTGGTTTCAGTTGCAGCAAAGGTGCTTGGTGCAGCTGCATCAAAAAACTTTTTTGATGCAGGACTTGATGCAAGCTGTGCGTCACCCTTTGAAAATCTGGTCCATAGTGTGTGATGCTTACACCAGGTCCTGTTACACATTAACTTATCTTGGAGGGCACAAACAAAGCAGCATGTGAGGCTGGCAGCATGTCCTGTTACATTATACCTCAGTCTGTGGGGGCTTAGACAAGTGTTGTTTAATGCTAACATTAGGTTCTGAAACATAGTACCTCAACTGGGAGTGGTAGAAAAAGTTGTTTGTGATACAGGCACCAGGTCCTGCAACACCCAATCTCAACTTGGGTAGCATAGACAAGTAGTGTGTGAGCATGGCACTAGGTTCTGAAACACCGCCCCTCAGTCTGAAGGTCATGTACAAGGCGGTGTGTGTGTGTGTGTGTGTGTGTGTGTGTGTGTGTGTGTGTGTGTGAGACTGGCACTAGGTCCTTTAACACTGCACCTAAGCCTGGGGGTTTAGGACAAATAGTGTGTGAGGCTTGCACAAAGTCCTGCAACATCATACTGTAGACCCAGTGTCATGGACAAATGGTATGTGATGCAACTACCAGCTCCTGTTACACTTTACCTCAGCCTGAAGGGCTTAGACAAGCATTGTGTGATGCTAGCATCAGGTCCAGAAACACCATACCTCAACTTGGTGGTCTAGGACAAGTAGTGTGTGAGGCTGGTACTATGTCCTCTAACACCATAACTCAGCCTGAGTGATATGGGAAAGTGGTGATTGATACAGGCACCACATCCTGCAACACCCAACCTCAGCCTTGGGAGGATGGACAAGTAGTATGTGATTCTTGCACTAGGTCCTGTTGTACCCAACCTCAGTCTTGGATGCATGCACAAATGATGTGTGACGTTGGCACTATGGTAACACCATACTTCAGCCTGAGTGGCATGGAGAAGTGATGTATAATACTTGCACTAGATCCTGTAGCACTCAACCTCATCCTGGGGTGTATGTACAAGTAGTGTGTGAGGCTAGTAGTGTGTCCTGTAACACTGTAAC
Organism: Neoceratodus forsteri; assembly: GCA_016271365.2. Classification (NCBI taxonomy): domain Eukaryota; kingdom Metazoa; phylum Chordata; order Ceratodontiformes; family Ceratodontidae; genus Neoceratodus; species Neoceratodus forsteri. The sequence goes on from CM028131.1 coordinate 453,636,708, forward strand.
TCAGCCTGGGTGGCATGGACAAGCAGTGTGTGATAGAGGCACCAGATCCTGCAACATCCAACCTCAACCTCTGGGTTGTGACAAATGTTGTGTGAGGCTGGCACCAGGTCCTGCAACACCCAAGTTCAGGCAGGGGTGCATATACTAGTGATGCCTGATGCTGGTACTATGTCCTGTAACACCATACCTCAGCCTGGGTGGCACAGACAAGTGGTGTGTGAGGCTGGCACTAGGTCCTTTAACAACCATCCTCAACCTGGGTCCATTTATAAGTGGTGTGTGAGGATGGCACTCATTCCTGTAGCACCATACCTCGGCTTGGGGGGCATGTACAAGTGGTGTGTGAGGCTGGCACTAGGACCTCTAACAACATACCTCAGCCTAGGTGTCATGGAAAAGCACTGTGTGATAGAGTCCCTGAGTCCTGCAACACCCAGCCTCAAATGGGGGTGATATAAATGGCATGTGAGATTACTATGAGGTCCTGCAACACCAAACCTCATCATGGGTGACTAAAACAAATGTGTGATGCTGACACCATGTCCTGCAACACCCAACCCCAATCTGGGGTGCATGTACGAGTGGTGCATGAGGCTAGCCCTACTGTAGGTCCTGTAACACCTTAGGGCAGTGTCAGTGGCTCAGTAGGTAGCACACTCGCCTCTGAGGCCAGGAGATCAGAGGGCTGTGTGTTCAGTTCCCACATCTGGCACTTGGGTTAATATCCCAGTACTGACACTGTAGTGCAGCATGAGAGGGGTGCTGCACTTCTGAGGTGCTGTCTTTCAGATGAGACTTTAAACCGAGGTCCCATATGCCTGGATTGGTGGTAGTTCAGGTGGATGTTAAAGATCCCATGGTACTTATCGAAAAGAGTAGGGGAATTTCCCCAGTGTCCTGGACAAATTTCCCTCATTCACTAAAAATACCACCAACAGCTTAATCTGGTTCAAGGTCAGTTGGCATTCATCTGTATCCCCCTCCCCCGGGTCGTGCCTGAAAATAGGCAGGACTTGTCTAGTGCACTTACCCGGTCAACAAAAGCTAAATAAATAAATACTTCTGTCTGGGGTGCTATTACAAATGGTGTGTGAGGTTGGCACCATATTCTGCAACACAGAAACTCATCATGGGAGTCTAATAAAAGTGGCGTGTGAGACTGGCACCAGTTTATTGCACACTATGCTTTTTTAATTACTATATTATTGAATGAACTTGATCAATTATATATTAATCCTTCCAGAGAGACCACTCAGATGTTCATAATTGTGGTCTTACTTACATCCTTACAGTATCAGAAATGTAAAGTCAGTTTGCAGTTCTAATACCTTGAGAATGAGTGTGACACTACTCCTACAACTGTAACAGTGGCCTTGGTGGATGTTTAAATATATTAACATTACCAATATGGCAAAGGGTGTTCACTGGATGACAGTGAGACATTGAGAGCTGTTACTGCTAGACACCAGGTAGGGCTATCATTATCACCACTATGCAGGTTCTATAGGGGGTAAAGGGTCCAGTAGACATCAGAGAAATGGCAAACATTTAAGCAGAAATGACAGAATATTGTCATTTCCAATGGATTAACAATCAGTTGGGGTATGGTGTACCCAAGGTGTAGCTGAGGTCATTAATTCAAGGAACTGACCATCCTCTGATAAAATGTTGTCCGGTATATACCAGGGATGGCAGCATGCAGTACATGGCCCATCCATTCATTGTATGTGGGATGATTTGTGGTCCAGCCCTCACTGAAGGAGCTGTAAGACTTTTTCATTGTGGGAGATGGTTTTGGAGGTTGTGCAGTTGGTTGTTGTATGTGTGATTATGGTTAACTGGACAATGATTGACGTGGATGCTTATTGAGGCATGGGAGCCATGTTAGATTTTGTTGTTTCTATTTCATATAATGCATTTTGTTTGTAGATACATGTACTATCATTCACAGTTGCAGCTGTAAGAATTGTTCATTGATGTCCACCATCATCAAGAGCTGGTGTAGCTGGTATTACTATGCTGCTTCTGAAAAAACTGAGAATGTCAATGGACTTTAGTGCATAACTGAGGTTCAAGTTTCACATCTTGTACAGATAAATACATTCTGCAACTCTGTCTCTATGATTATATTGAGACTGATGGGCCAGCTAGTGATAGTGAAAGAGCTGATGAGTCAGTAATATGCATTTGTTGCACTTCTGTTTATATTGTATACTGTATTCTTTGCAAAAACATAATCGGTGCACCAGTTAGGGTACTAAATGCCACAAAAATAGGGAAATGTGGCATTAGGGTTTCCAACCCGAACTCCCCACCTCAACCACCAAGCAGCAAAATGAAATAAAAGTAGGGTTTTGGGTCTCAAGAGTCTTGGCAAATCAGTGGTGCAGTGTTCCTTGGGGTTGTCAGTTCCAATGTTCCCCCTACCCCCAGCCTGTAGCCTGTAGTCTGAAGCACAAGGAACAGCTCCAAGCCAGTGTATCATGGTGATACACTCTTCAAAGTTAGAGAATTATGTCTTGCCACATGTTGCAAACACAATCTGTCTTATCTTTGGGCCCTGCATGAAGATGGGAGATCATGAGTGATGTTGTTTGCCAAGGGAATGGGCTGGGCATTAAGGCTGACAATCTCAAGGAAGATCTCACCACTGATTCATCAAGGCTCAGGAGACCCAAAACCCTGGTGTTTGTTTCCTTTTGCTGCTTGTGGGGTGTAGGTGGGGAGTTAAGTTTGAAAACCTTAACGCAACATTTCCCAACTATTGTGGCATTAAGTTACCCTAACAGGTGAATTAACAAAGATTTTTTGCAAAGAATTTCCTTTCATTTTGAGGCAGTGGATTTGTATCCTCATTGTGTGAACAGATGTAGATGCCCTGCACCAAGTGAAGACCCCAACCACCTGCAGAAGTGCAAGGCTCTTGCAAGCCCTGCCATTCTGTTCTATGACAGATGTGAGAAATTCATGGGGCTGTCCGGTGGGCTGTGGAAGCTCAGGGCCCTGTGGTCCCTGCACCTCTATGTGACTGCAGCTACAGGTACACAGGGCAAAGAGTGCATCTGTCAGCCAATGCACATGGCCTCCCTTACAGAAATAATTAAATGAAATGCTTTCATGCTGCACACATAAAACTACCCAAGTGATATGTGTGCGGCAAGTATGATTTAAATGTTAAATTGGAACTGATTGCATGCATATGGCATACGTGCAGCAAGCAAGTGTGGAAACCAGGGTTTTTATGCTAAATTTGGAAAGACTGCATGCATGTGGCATGCATGCAGAAAGCAAGAAGTCATTGATAACTGCACACATAAAAGTTAAGTGACTTGCTCAGGATCACACCATACATAAGTGGGGGTTGATGAGATTCAAACCCAGGTCTTCATGCCTCCTGGCTTGTAGTTCAGTGTCTTTAACCACTAAGCCATACTGTCTACACACATATGGCTCACTTGTACTTCAATACATACTGTATCTGATTGCATCTGCACGCATGCTTATAACCACTGTTATGCTTTTCAGATTTCTTGTTTTTCTCTTATTCATCTCAGTTTCACAGTTGAACTGTAGCACATATACCAATGGAAACACATGTGTTTTTTTCCACTCCCATTACACAGTCTTATCCACAAAATCACTTAATTACTTCTGCCTGGTCTGTACTCCTACTATTTTCTCTCCATAGTTTTGAATGTTTCAACGCAAACAGACTTTAAGGTGCAAACACAAATTACCATAGCGGGCATGGTCATGTTGCTACAGACAACCCACCAAGTATAGATATAAGTAAAAAGTCTCTTACTTGAGTACTAGGCCGCCAGAGGCAGGAGTCTTTAAGAGATGATGTCCATAGGTCAGAGTGCTGTAGTGGTTCCTTTCGAATGAATGTGGGTTATTTTTGTTACTATTTTATGTTATGATGGTGAGTGAATAATGAAGGCCACTCTTCTACTAACAAGGCCCTTGTTAGTCGAGTGGTGGCCTTCATTAATATCCAACTCTCCATCAATAATGTATAAAATAGTAATAAAAAATACCCCCATTCATTTCAATGTTGCACACCCCTGCAACCTCCTTTTCCCTTTATCATAATGGTCATAATGTGCATGAGCTTGAGCATGGGGATGTGGAGGTCAGCTTCACGGGGGGGGAGGCATAAGTCTGACTATAGTGGGGCTCAAATAATTTGTGCATACCCTACCACTCAACTGTCCGTGAATACAAGGGACAACTCTAGAAAGTCTGTAACATCTCTAAAAGGTGCAATTTATTTGTTTTGACTGAAAAGTGATATGCAAATCAGGAAAAATTCAAATGTATAAGACTCATCTGAATATACCTCAGAGCAGTACATCAGATTTGGGCTTACTTCCACCCAGTTACTAAGCAATTTTTTTCCTGGCTGAAGTCCCCCCCAAAATAAAAGAACTGTGTTATGATTTATCTCCCCCACTCCATTCCATTCGATACCCATCCCCTATGGGTCATGAAGTGGCTCAAAGGTGAATAAACATGAAAAACACATCAATATTTCAGTCCTTCCTTCTTCCATAATCCCCCTTTAAAAAAATGATTTACTTTCATTTACCCGGCCATGTGGCCAGAACCTGCAGCCTGGCACAGTGTGCCACCAGCCCAGTTTTCAGTCTGCTGCCCCTCTCTCCTTTTGCCAGAATCTGGGTGCTAGAATGACCAATCACAGGTCCCCAACATGGTTCGCGACCATGTCACCTTACCAACCGAACCCACCCAATCTGGGTTGCTTGCTTCTTGCTTGGTCACTGCTGTGCCTGCTGCTGCACTGCACTGATCAAGGCCTATGAAGGCCACCCACACTGCTGTCACCACTGCTGCTAAGCCTAGCTTACTGCCGTGCGGGTCTGTGCTGTTTTTCTTGCATTGTGAGCCTAGTAGAGTAAGTAGGTAATCTAGTCTTGAGTTAGCTTCTAGCTCACCCTCTGCCCCCTCAGCCACCAGGGGACATGGAGACTCACTAAGAGTAGACCAACAAAAATATGCTGCTACAACACTGCTATTGAGAGTTCAGTGCTCACTGACTCTTCCAAGCTGTAGTGTGCAGTCTGTCTACTCTGGCAGGAAAGACAGTGTCACACTTGCAAGACTCATGCACTCTTTCTTGGCTGGCGCTCATCCACATCACATGTGATTGTGACATCAATAATAGGTGGAGAGAGTGGACGCCACAATACAGACACAGTTGAGTCTGGAGAGTACCTGCAGTGTGAGCACACACAGGCCAGGTGGGCAATTATTGTGCAAAAGATTAAATCCAAATTTAATGCCATTATTGCCACACCATAAGAACAACCTAGGCACAAACATGGGGTGGAGGGGTTAACGCCTCTGCCCTACTTAAATGGCACTGCTGCTTAATGATAGAAATGTATTTTCAGGTGCTAATGCAATGGTTTCCACTGTGTTCTGAGGTACTGTATCTCCATGTCACACGTCAAGCTTGCAGCATGCGAACCTGATTTACTTTTTAGACCTGGTTCACTTAGGATCACTTTGTGTTGAGAACTGCATGCAAACATTGCACAATTAAGAATGTGGCATGCATTCTGCATGTACACAACACACCTTTATTTCTGTAAGGGCTCTGCCACTCAAGGGGGAAGAGGTGCAGGGCTCCATATCAAGAAAACAGGTGTTGCTACTATATGGCACTCTGCCCAATGCTGACAACCCTGTACCATTCATTCCCTGGCTGGAGACGTGTCACAAAACAGTGCCATCCCCCCACCACCACCCCATCCAGCTGAGTAACTGATCTCGCCATAGAAGTGGGCTCACTGGCACTGGACCACAAAGCATACCCACTGGTGTCAAGGCTGGCACTACACACAAAGTATGTTAACAATTATATATATATTTTTTTAGTTTTGACACAACATTTTTAAGATACTCGTTTTATGATTCTCCTTACAAACATGACATGTACCATTTATAGTATACTGAATGAAATGACATTTCACTCCAGAAGTGCAAAAACATGTTTCATCCAGGATTTCAAAATGACACTTCACATTTATGAGGTGGTGTGGAAAAATGGCTATGTTTAAAGTTTGGAGTTGAAATATTTAAAATCAGTGAAATTATGAGTGAACGTTAAAATACTGCAATGTTCACTCATAACCCAGGCATTTTACTGCATTTGTATGCCAAACATTCGGCATAGTCTTCTTACTATACCACCTCATGAACTTGGTAGGTAAAAATGTTCAAATCCCTGTCCAAACATATTTCCACCCCACCAAAACATTATTCCATGCCTCAGGTGCAAAAACACATTTTTAGGCAAGGATCTGAAAAATAGCAACTGTACTTTTCATAAGGTGGTGTGAAAAGATTGTTATGTTGAAAATCTGGGGTCAAAATATTTAAAATTATTGAAGTTAAGAGGGAGCACAGACAAATTTCAAGGTACATGCATAACTTTGCCATTTTCCATATTTTGACCTCAAATATTCAACATAGCTTTCTTATGACCCCACCTCATGCACAAGTGTGGTGAAAGTTTTCAAATCCCACCTGAAAGGTGATTTCACAAGGTGACCACAAAATCACCTTTTGGGCCTGATTTGCATAATTCCACCACATTTGGACATCTGGTGGAATCCCATAAAAACCACATTGAAAATGTGGGGTCAAGATATCCAAAAATGAAAAAGTTATGCATGAAAGTTCAAAACCCCATTGAAATACATTGAACTAGACTTACCTTACTTTCTCATATTGTAGTCGACAGTTCCAGCAGCAAGACATGTCTTTGATTGTAGAGTGGCTCTTCACCCTGGGATGTGTTCAGGTGAATGGAGTGAGCAGAGTGTGTAGGATGGTGGGTGTTCAGTGGGAGATTGGGGTGGGGGGGGTCTTATCAGTGAGGTAATGCATTCTTCTTTACAGGTTTAAAAATAGAAAACATTGAGGGACAGTTTTCTTTACAGCTAACATTAGTGAGGGGATGGAAATTGGAGGATGGAGGGTGCCACTAGACACCAGGGAAACAACAAATATAAGGGGAGAGCAATCTGAGGGTGGGGGTGCCACTAGATACCATAGAAACAAAACAACACAAGGGGATGGTGATTGGAGGGGGGTACCACTAGACAACAGTTAAACAAAAAACATGCGGGGACAGTGACTGTGTACAGTTGTGGAGACCCCATCTCAGCAAAGACATAGACAGGGTGGAGGCTGTCCATTGGAGGGCAACCAAAATGGTGCAGGGGCTGCACCAGAAGACATATGAAGAAAGACTAAAGGAGCTTAAGATGTATAGCCTCGAGGAAAGGAGGGAGAGAGGGGACATGATAGAAACTTTGAAATACCTCAAGGGAATCAACAAAGTCCAAGAGGGTAGCATCTTTCAGAAAAAGAGATGTGCAAGAACAAGGGGGGCACAATTTGAAGATAGAGGGTCGACGGCTCAGAGGTAATGTGAGGAAGTATTTCTTCACAGAGAGGGTTGTAGATGCATGGAACAGCCTTCCTGAGGAGGTCATAGAGTCAAAAACAGTGGGGAAATTCAAGAATGCATGGGACAGGCATAAGGCAATTCTGGTGGGGGATAGGAGGAAGTAGGCTGTTGGTTAACTAGGATCTGAAGCTTATCCGTTAGGTATGGAAATTGACAGACTAGGCGGGCCAAGCAGTCCTTATCTGCCATTAAATTCTATGTTTCTATGTGATTGGAGAGAAGGCAGGGGTGCCACTAGACACCAGGGAAATGTAGTATACATCATGGGATGAGAATCAGAAGGTGGGAGTGCCACTAGACACCAGGGAAACTTTATTTACCTAAGGGATGGCAATTGGAGGGTAGGGGTGCCACTAGATACCAGGGAAACATTATGCACAAAAGGGAATGGTAATGGGAGTGTGTGGCACCAGTAGACACCAGGGAAAGAGAAGCCTACTGCTTTCCAGCAGCCCACAGCATGAGTTCCAGCTGCATAATTTATGAAAGTCCTACAGTCCTACGGCTCCTCTCACTAAACTGGGCACACTGGATTTTGGAGTGCCCAAAAGAGGTAGTTCTGGACATTATTTGAAGAAACAAACATTAGAATCTAGTTAAATGGATCCCATTTAGCTATGTACTGGAGTTTTTTTTTTTTTTAATGATGGCATTTTTATGTAAATTCAATGCTTATTAGTTTGAGGAGTAAAGAAATAAGATGGTGGGTCTCACAGCACAAAAATGCTTTGTGCTGTGAGAAGCAAGAGGTGAGAAACTGAAAAATGGACTTGCAGCTTAGAATTTTTTGTTGTATCAGAATGTTATCCCAAGAACCCTACTGAAAATGCTCAGAACAGAAAAAACACATTTTAAAGTCTTATAGCTCTGGAACCATTTAATATGTTTTCACAAAAGCGCTCAAAGGCACTGCCTTATGACATCACGCCTGTACCCTGAAAGTTTTGGCAAAAATGTCATTCTGTATAGGCTGTAGGTGATAGCAAAACAATCCCATTCTAAGTATAGGAAACAAAATCAGACATCTACAGGAAATTGAAATATGTTGATCTCAGAAACTGCACAAGCTGCCATCACAGTACATTCCACAGATTTAGATCTTGCTACCAAGACAACATGTTCAAATTTCAGCTGCTTTTGTGAAACACTGCCAAAGCTATTAAGGTGCAAAGTTAGGGGTTTAGCACTGAACATCCTACTCCACCCTAACTGTAATTATCATCATTACAATATTACTTGCGATTCTATTTTTGCATCTGTGTGGAGAAACATGTTAAGTCTTAGAACCATAACATGGTATTGGTGGTGGTTTTTTTTTTTATTACCATACACCAATGATCTACTCATGTTGCATCACTCTCAGTTTCCTATTATATTGAATTCTGTTTTTATGGTCCTGTAGTCCTAGTTAGCCAATCAGACCACCACCCCTACACCAGATCAAGTAGGCCATATTACGAGATAACCATTGTGGCAGGTCTACGTTGCGTGCTTGGACAGACACCATGATCCACATGTTTTACCCAACAAGTATTATTCAGGAAAAACTTCCTCGTCACTATGCCTCACACCTTAGTGTTGGTCCCAGCCCACACCCCAATTAACACTGTTGTACTGTTTTTATAAATTTTAGTTACATGCGTCTGCTGTGCTTATATTTTATCTATTTGATACTGTCATCCTCATGCTGGCTGCAAGACTATACTTTGACTTGTTATCCCATTGCTACTTCTAACCTGTAAACAGGTGTGATTACAACCTTCTTCAGTACACACTTGATCATAGCCAAAAGACTGAGACGTGATTGACTACACTGTAAGCATTTCTGTGGTTGTTGCTAGGCTCTGACAGCATCCGTGTAAGACTGTGGGATGTGCAACCATAAGCGCTTTAGTCAAAATGCTGGCATGAGAGACAGCAGGAGCAACCAGATCAAATGTATGTGCCAACAAAGCATGTTAATACAAATTATTAACATAATTCAAAGGAGTGAATGGTGTGGTGGGGGAGGACGCAAACTGAGGTCAGATGCATATGGAGGTGGATGTTTGTTTTGATCAATAAGAGATGACCAGTAGTCATGTTAATGGTCTTTGAATCATCTTACCAGGGTGTAATGTGGCATGCAGAATAGCCTAGTGCCATATATAAGTGTAAGGTTATTAAGTGACCACTTTCCTAACCCCTGGTAATGCCTTATTGACTTTTACATTTTTTTAAATATTGTTTTACCTTGTTCAACATGTGATTATACTCCACATGTGTACAGTAGATTACATATATATATATATATATATATATATATAATGCTTACTAACAGCCATAAAGTTCTACTTCTTATGCTCTTTGTATGCTGAAGTGCTCAATGTCTTTCTGGTCAAGTGAAATGAGTGATTCTATGGTGTCATGCTGAGTGACATCAAACGTGATTGTGAAGCCGATAATAGGTGGAGAGAGAGTGGACACCACAATACAGACACAGTTGAGTCTGGAGAGTTCCTGCAGGGTGAGCACACACAGGCCAGGTGGGCACTTATTGTGCAAAAGATTAAATTCAAATTTAATGCCATTATTGCCACACCATAAGAACAACCTAGGCACGGAGTCACGTGATGCGCCTGGAGGAGTAGCGGCAGTCTTTTGGGTCTCCCCTCCCCGCTAGTGAACCTGCAGTTATATTTAAAAAATTTCTTGGTTTTCCTTGTCTAGCCCCTTTCTTAAAGCTTCGAGATTACAGCGACTTGCTTATTTTGGATTTTGGCTTCCCACGAAGTATGGAAGGCTCAGATCAGGAGCTAGAAGCCAAGCGGCCTCGCGGAGCTCATCACCGCCAGCAGTACAAGAAGAATTAACTCCGCAAAATCTATAACGACTTATCTACAATTAAAGAGGAGCTGTTTAAACTGATTGACGAGGTGGCTGATTTCAAGCCGGCGCTGACCCAGCTAGCCCGTCGGGTGACGGACGCTGAAGCCAGGATCTCCTCCATTGAGAGAACCATGGATAAAAATGGCCCTGCCATTGTAGATTGCAAGAGAATGATCGCTAAATTTGAGGACCGTCTGGAGGACCTTGAGGGGAGAAGCAGGCGCAACAACCTGGTCCTGCTGGGGCTCCCCGAGGGAGAAGAGGGACCCAACACAGTTCTTTTTTTACAGAAATTCTTGAAGAAGTCAGTAGAGCCTTCGCCTAATGGGCCTGATTACATTATTGAGAGGGGCCATCGTGCCCTAAGGGCTAAACCTCCTGCTTCGGAACCGCTGAGACCCATAATCTTTAAGTTGTTAAATTATCTTGACCGAGAACACATTCTGAAGGAAGCAAGAAGATTAACTGTTACTTTGTGGGAAGGAAGAAGATTACGGCTAGTCCCGGACCTAACTTGGAAGGTGAGGCAGGCTCGAGCAAGCTTTCGACCCATTACCTCCAAGCTGTGGGCCGCGGGCATTCGGCATCGCATGTTATACCCAGCCAAACTAGAGGTCACTTTAAAAGACTGGATCAAGCGCTTCGACTCTGCAGAAGAGTCCTTAAAAACACTCACGACCTCACTGCCAGATCTGTTCCCCAAAAGATGAAGACCTCTGGGCTTTTCACTTACTCTGGAGTTAACAATCCGGATGGACTAATTAGCGAAGCATCTAACTGAATGATCCATCATGAACTCTACCTAGGACCTTGCTAGCTGTATTCCCCTTTGGGTTTTATTTTTTTGTGCATTATTAATGCTTGGTATTTTTGGGGGCTTATAAGAAGGACTTTTAGTCATTTTTTTTCTCTACATTTTGCAGGGCCTCCATAAGTTTACTCCAGAGACGAAGTGTACTAGCAACTGCCACATGAGGGTGCTCTTGGACTGTTTTATTTTCTCGAGTCATTTGTCTAAGCCACAAGATTGCATATTTTAGGCTATGACTCTGCGATTGTGTTTCGCTGGCTAAGCGAGGAACTCCAAGCAGTATTTGATTTAGACTAGCAAGGATTTCCTTGGAATTACAGTTTTATTGTTGTCATAGCTTAATCATCTAGGTAGCAACTAGATTACTGAATAACTCACTAGGTAAAGTGAGATTTGAAGCGAAACCAGGCTTTGGTTATTTCGTATAGCATTTGAACTTTAGTCCTGTTTCACTAGTTAGTGTGACTTAGTTTAAACACAATTTTTCTCATACTTCCTATGACATATAGCCCTTGATCAACAGGTGGGGACAGGAGATGCTGTAGTGTAGAAGAGGCTACTGGTAATTTACCTACGTTTTTATCTCCTTGCTCCCCTCACGTTCGGGTTCTCAATACATCTTGGGGTCATGTTTAATTGTCCGGTCTGCCACATATCCTATATTTTAAGCACCAATCAGGTGATAGTTTTTTTTTCTTAGCAGAAAGGTTTTCTATTGTATAAAGTAGAATTTTCTAAGGTTTCATTTATGTTCTCAAGGTATTCCTTTAGTGTAGGTGTAAGACTCCGCAGGTCAGTATTCATGGACTTGATGGCACTTTTTTCCAGGGGCGCCCCACCTCTGGCGTACCATGGACCAGAGTTTGAGGAGTTGGCTTCGGGCCAGGGGGGTTGTCTTAAGGGGGGGTTTAGGAGGGGGGAAGGACCCTTTTGGGGTGGTGGAACTTGGGTGTTGTTGTATTAGTTTTGTTAGATTATTGTTAGGAGGGGGGGCAGCTATCCAAACTTCTTCCACAAGTAGGTTAAATTGGGTCTGGCTAGCATTTTGAATATTTTTTCATGGAACATCAAAGGGGGAAGAGATAACCGAAAAAATCATTATATTAAACCACTTGGCTCAATTTAGTCCATCAATAGTTTTTCTTCAAGAACTCATGTACTCTCCGATCGGCTCTACCATTTTAGGAAAAAATGGGTGAGCCAGGTATTCGGTGCTGGGTAATCCTCGAGTAGTCGGGGGGGTGGCCATTTTGGTGGCAAAGGGGGTTCCTTTTATCCCGTCCGAGACAATTTCTGACCCAAATGGCAGATATGTTTTTGTCCTGGGCAGACTCGGAGGGGTGAGTCTAGTGCTGGGATCAGTATATGGCCCCAACCTAGAGACGCCATCTTTTTTTACCCAATTGGCCATGATTTCAGCCTCCTTCAAAGATGTTCCAATGATCTTGGGGGGAGACTGGAACTTGGTCCAGTCCAACCGTCTGGATCTCTCTTGGTATAATGGTGCGCATCCCTCCCCGGCCCAGAGAGCGTTAGTAGAGTTTACATCATCGCTGGGCCTGATGGATCCTTGGAGAATGTATAACTCTACCACTAGAGATTATACCTTTTTTTCGCCGGTCCATAAAACTTACTCACGGATCGATTATTTCCTGGTTAGCCAACAATGCTTGTCCTATGTTGAAGAGGCGTCAATCTTAACTTGGGTAATCTCAGATCACTCTCCCATTAAACTCCGTTGTTCTCCTTTGCTCACTCCACCAAGATCCTATTCATGGTCATTAAATAATGCTATATTAAAGGACACCCAGACATTAGCTCGTTTTCAAGTGTTTATGGTCAACTCAATTAAGACCAGCTGGGGGTCTATTAATGCAGCAGACCAAGCTTGGGCCGCTCTTATAACTATTTGGAGGGGGGAGCTGATATGGATAGCTTCAGTACGCAAAGTGAAAAATAACCAGCTATTAACAAATTGTTTAAAGAAAATTAGTTCATTGGATGCTATAGATGAGAATCTAAGATCGGAGGATCAAGAGCAAGAGTTGACTACCCTAAGGGCATGGTATGCTAATACTTTGAGTGAGAGAATTGCGAACTCGACTTCTAGACTAATAGCCGCATACCTAGGCCAGGGTAGTAAAGCCGGAAAATTATTGGCATGGCAGTTAAAGCAAGAGCTGCTGCCAAATGGGTGTCAGCCCTTAAGGCATCCGGAAATGGATAAGTTGATTACAGATCCGAGGGCGTATGAGTATTTTCTTCATTTTTACAAAACCTATATTCGAGCAAACGCTTTCACCACAGAGTGAAAGTAAATGTACAATTTTTGACTAATATCTCTTTTCCTCAAATGTCTGAGGACTTCAAGCAGATGTTAGTTGCTCCCATTTCAAATGAGGAGATAGAGAGAGTTATTGACTCACTAAAATTGGACAAAGCACCTGGTCCAGATGGGTTCACACCTCTTTTCTTTAAGTTGTTTAAGGAAAGTGTGATACCGTTATTAAACCAACTATATACCTTCTGGTATGAGCAAGGGATTAGAGACAAGACCCTCTTTGAAGCCAGGATAATTTTGTTACCTAAACCTGGTAAACCTTCAGATTTGGCCGGTAACTTTAGGCCAATCTCTTTATTAAATATAGATGTAAAGATCTATGCTAAGGTTCTGGCCAATAGGTTAAAATCAGTGTGGCTTGAGCTGTTGAGTCCTGAACAGGCTGGATTCGTGGCAGGCTGCTCTTCGGCTGACCATTTCAGGAAATTATTTTATTTAATTTCTCGTCTATGAACCGGATATGGAAGCATCCTTGGTTTAGTTAGGCCTTAGAAAAAGCATTGATCGATAGAGTGGGCCTTTATGTTTGCAACACTTGCTAAATTTGGTATTCGGATAGATTTATACAGTATATTGGATCCTCTATCTGTGTCCGTCTGCTAGAATTCAATGCAACAATTTTAATTTCAGCTGCTTTCCCTTTATTGAGGGTGCGAGACAAGGCTGTCCCTTGTCGCCATACTTATTCAATTTGTATATTGAACCTCTAATGAGAACTATCAAATTGAATCAGTCAATCCAAGGGATTTGTATAGGAGACCTGGAATTTAAGTTATCAGTATTCACAGATGATTTATTGTTGCATGTCCGGAATACAACAACTTCCCTCCCTCATTTGCTTCACTTAGTTTCCTGTTTTAGTGAATTTTCAGGTTATAATCTAAACAAGAGCAAAACAACGGTTTACTCACTTTCCCCCTACCTTCAGAAAAGTTGGTGCCTCTCTCTAGGACTACAGTGGCAGACGAAATCTCTAGCTTATCTGGGTATCCAGATTTCGAGAAATCTAGAGGGAATGGCAAAATTAAATTTGAAGCCCCTATTCAAATCCATTAAGGAAGACTTAGGGAGGTGGTTGAAACTTCCATTGACCTTCTCGGGGAGGATCAACACAATTAAAATGATGGTTCTACCTAAAATCTTCTACCCTCTCTTCAATCTAAACGTGCACCTCTCTAGGTCCTTCTTTAGTCTGCTCTACAAATATTGCTCAGATTTTTTGTGGAAAGGTAGACCCCCTCGCAGGGCCTATTCTAAACTTTGCTCTCAACGGAAAACAGGAGGTCTCCAGTTACCGGATTTTTATACTTATTATTTAGCAATTCTCGCAGCGAGGTCGGCTCTGTGGGTTCGAGAAGCAGAAGTTTCTTCCCCCGGACTTGACCTTGATCGAGCGATTTCTAGTGAGGTCAATTTGGATTTGGAATCCCTTTTATACATTTCATGGTCTAAGGTTCCTACTCTAGTCAGGAATACTCCATTAGGATGGGATATCAAGGCTGTGCATCAGCTTTATTCGAGATTAAATATTTCCCATGTATTTGATTTATCTCAACCCTTTGAGAAATCCCAATATTTTAATAGGTAATCAGCCCATTAAAGGTTTTGACTGACTCTCCCTCAAACTTGATTCGGTTTTTACTCGGGCAATTCTATGTATCCTCTCTCTGTTTTGGTTGAAAATTTGGGGTGAAACCTCGGTGTTTGCTGCGAGTGTTTCAAGTTCAAAGAAGCATTAGGTTTTTCCTGCGAAAAGGTAAAAGGTCTGAGGAGACAGGGATACTATTGAGAAAGTTGTGTGACCTCGCTTCATCTGGTAGTGCAGTTTCTAAAATGTACAAGTATATTTTAACAAGACTGGATTCTAAGACATCCCGTGTCCCCCCTTACTGGGAAATAAACCTGTCTATGGGATGGACTGAGGAGATTTGGGAGAAAATCTGGGTCGATCTCTATTCTTGCATTAAACAAGATAGATTGAGAGATACCCAGTTTAATTTATTGCACAATCTATATTATTCCCCCGCTAAACTGTCTAGGTTAAATAGACAGTGTTCCCCGGTTTGCAAGGACTGCGGGAATCCCTTAGCTACCACCTTTCACAAAATTTGGTCCTGCCCAAAAATAGCGAAGTTGTGGCAGTCGGTCAAACGCTGGCTGGGCCCGTACTGTGATTTATCGGCCTTTTTTAATGTAGATGCTTGTATATTTGGGATGTACGCCCAAATTCCATCTAACACCCAAAAGTGCCAAATGGCAATGGTAGCTTCTGTTACTAAATTATTAATTCTTCGTCACTGGCGGGATGATTGGGCCCCCTCATTTAAAGAATGGTGGGATGAATTCTTGAATGCACTAAATGCGGAAAGGTCAGTGTTAACTTGCTTTAATGTATCAGGTAAATTTCAAAAGTGCTGGGGTAGTCTCTTTCAGAGTCTGAAGGATAGATAACGGTTATTAGTAGAGGAGACTTCCTCCTTTACAACTTCCCTTCCATTTCTCTACTCTCCTTTTCCTTTCACTTTCCCATCCTACTATCCTTTTCTTTCTTTTCTTCACCCCCTTTATCCATTGCATTAATACCTTTATTTCTTTTCTTCAGTAATTGGAAGCCCGAGGCTATTTTGATTTCTGAGTTTCTCTTCTCCCATATAGTCTAGGTTGCTAACTATTACTATGACTGATTTTAGGGCTAATACGGTATTAGTTTTGTATTTCATGTATATTGGATAGCTGCTGGGGGGGGTTGAGGGTAAGGGTAAAGGGTATTGGGTGTATTTTATTCTGATTTTTTTGTCATATTTTGGTTATGTATCTTGTATTTTGTATGATGTATGTTGTGTGTTATATTCTTTATCCTTATAATAAAATGAAGTTATTTGCAAAAAAAAAAAAAAGAACAACCTAGGCACAAATATGGGGTGGGGAATTAAAGCCTCTGCTATTCCTAAATGGCACCGCTGCTTAATGGTAGAAATTTATTTTCAGGTGCTAATGCAATGGTTTCCACTGTGTTCTGAGGTACTGTATCTCCATGTCACATGTCAAGCTTGCAGCATGCTAATCTGATTTACTTTTTAGACCTGGTTCACTTAGGATCACTTTGTGTTGCGAACTGCATGCAAACATTTAAGCAATAATGCCCTCCAGGGCGTGTGTCGTGCTGAGATAACGTCACGCCTCAGGTGGTTGGGCACGAGGCTGAGTGTATCCAATAACTGAGGCATGACGTTATCCCAAATGACACACACCCTGGAGGGCATTATTGCTATTATACAATGGCTTGTTGTTATACAGAAGAAAAAAATCATTTTAAAGATGTTTTTGTGTGGAAAAATATTTTTTGTTTTTTAAGAGACAGTGGAAACAATCAAGCAAAGCAAATCAAGCAAAAGCAAAAAATCAACTAGAGGTTCACAGTGAGGCTGAGACTAGACCCGTGATGTTGTACTGGGATAACATCAGAGTCCAGGATTTTTTCTTGCCATTGTATAATGCACAATTAAGCATGTGGCATGCATTCTGCATGTACACAACACACCTATATTTTTGTAAGGGCTCTGCCACTCAAGGGGGGAGAGGTGCAGGGTCCCACACTGAGAAGTCAGATGTTATTACTATATGGTACCCTACCCCATGCTGACAACTCTGCACCTTTCATTCCCTGGCTGGAGACGTGTCACATAACAGTGCCATCTCCACACCACCCCACCACCATCCCATCCAGCTGAGTAACTGATCTCGCCATAGAACTGAGTTCACTGGCACTGGAACACAAAGCATACCCTCTGGTGTCAAGGCTGGCACTACACACAAAGTACGTTAACGATTATATATTTTTTTTTAGTTTTGACACAACATTTTTAAGATACTCATTTTATGATTCACCTTACAAACATGACATGTACCATTTATAGTATATTAGATGAAATGTCATTTCACTCCAGAAGTGCAAAAACATGTTTCATCCAGGATTTCAAAATGACATGTCACATTTATCAGGGTGTGGAAAAATGGCTATGTTTAAAGTTTGGAGTTGAAATATTTAAAATTAGTGAAATTATGAGTGAATGTTAAAATACTGCAGTGTTCACTCATAACCTAGACATTTTACTGCATTTGTACACCAAACATTCAGCATAACCTTCTTACTGGGGGGGTCACGTGATGCAAGCGCTCTGAGTAGCAGTGGTGGTGCTGAGCTCCTGCTTATATTTCACAGTTTTAGCTCATTTTCAGCTGTTTCTAAAGTATTGAATGTCTACATTCATAGTAGACTGCTAAGGCTGTATGTGAATATTGTATTCAAGTGGTGATCATCACCATTGTTGCGGGATGGAGTCAGAAATGCGACCTGCAGCGATTCACCATACTCCCCCTACATTGCCAGAAAAGAATCCAAAGAAGCCTAAGGCCCAAAGCAGTGCCGCGGATAAAAAGGCTACACAATCTACTACTTTAGTCCCTCTGACACAGGATCACTTTCTGCAGGAATTGTAGCCCTTCAAAGAAATATTGGGCGAGATTGCCACTGAATTAAAGTCCCTGAGGGGTGATATGACAGATCTGTCTCGGAGGGTCGCCGACTCTGAGGCCTGTATAGCTTCCACGGAGAAGTGGAGAGAGAAACTGGATCCAGAAGTGGTGGCTTTGAAACAACAGATACAGAAGTTACAGTTAAAAACAGAAGACTTGAAGGGAAGGAGCCGCAGGAATAACATCCTGATAATCGGCTTGCCAGAAGCAGAAGAGGGGCAAAATATTCAGACCTTCATGCATAAGTTCCTCTATAAAATTGCGGGCTCTTCTCCAATGGGAGCTACATAACAGATAGAGAGAGCACATCGAGCTTTGTGGCCCCGACCTCCACAGGGAGCCCCCCCCAGGCCTTTGATAATAAGATTTCTTAGTTTTGTGGAGAAGCAGCACATCTTAAATCAAGAGAAGCTCAAGAGATCTTATGGGAGGGAGTGAAAATCCGAATCTCACAGGATCTGCCTTATGAGATAAGGTGAAAGCATGCTGCTCATCACCCTATTGTGAAGAAACTAATTGCTTCAGATATCCACTTTAAAATGCAGTACCCCTCACACTTGCTTATTAAGATAGTGGACAATTGGGTTGCATATGAGAATCCTGAGAAAGAGCTGGAGGATCTGGCCAACAAACTCCCTGAGTTATTTAAGAAGGGTTGATGCAGCAGAAATTAGGGTGGACTTATGAAGTGGACTTCTGTTGGACATTATTCTGTTAATTAAATAGAACCTTGGAGTTTTAGTTATGTGGATTTGAGATTGTACTGATCTGTGGTTCCATGTTTCCGTGGTGATTGCCTTCTGGGGGGGGCAGGCTGGATGGGGATCTGTTCCGTGCTGTGGAGGTGGAAGGAACCCATGTTGCTGGCGATGCTCGGGCCTGTAGGCCTCTGCGTGTTTGTGCAGGGGGCCTCACGTCTGGAATGGGAATGGAATAGGAGGGATAGGTTCCTGGGGGAACATATGGGAGATGCACAGTGTGCGGTAAAGGTTTCCCAGGAGAAACAAGGTCCCAACGCATCGCATCATATAATTTAAAGCGTGTCATGACTTTATGGGCTTTCTTATAAAATAATAAAACAATTTAGGGAGCACGCTCAGAATTAAGTTAAGGGAGGAATCTTGTGAATTGGCCTAAAAAAGGATTTGTACATTAGTGAAGGAAATGGGCAGTTTCAGGACTATCCTATTTGGAGATAACAGGAGATTATTGCTTTATGTGTTTAATGACTGACTTCAGGATGGGCAGGGGGGATGGCACCATGATGCTATGGGGTGCATTGGATCACAACCCGGAAAATTGGGAGGGTTACCTCTTTGGTTTATTGGGGCCAAATAAGAAAGGACTAGTTAGTGGGGCTGTTAGTAAAAGGGTGGCAATTATTTGCATTTCAGATACAACTATGGGTTCCAAAGAGGTTTGGAGGTTGATACTTTCCAGTTTGGAAGGAGAGCTTCTGTATATAGTT
The DNA here is from genome assembly GCA_016271365.2 of Neoceratodus forsteri. NCBI lineage: Eukaryota > Metazoa > Chordata > Ceratodontiformes > Ceratodontidae > Neoceratodus > Neoceratodus forsteri. The sequence goes on from CM028131.1 coordinate 453,656,236, forward strand.
TGCTGGGCAGTGATAGGGGGGTAGTTTCAATAAGGGGGGGTATTGGGGGCGGTATTAGATATCTGGTGAAGCGGGGGTGGGGGGTGGGGTTGGAGCGATCATGGTAGAAGGCAGTAATAATAGTAGGATTATACAAATAATTGGGTTATATGGCGGATACTATGCTTAAGGTAGTGTCATGGAATGTCAGGGGAGCACAAGAGCATGCCAAAAGGGTTGCCATACTTAAACATACAGCTCTGTTGTGGACTAACATAGATTTTACAGGAGACACATCTTTTGGCATCAGAAGTGAGCAAGTTTAGAGGGCAGGGAATACAACAGGTTTTTGTCGCTGAAGATTCCTCTTCTAGATGAGGGATAGCGATACTTATTATGAAGACAATTCCATTTCAACCTGAGAATATTATACAGGATCCACAGGGCAAATTTGTCTTTGTTAGTGGTTTATTAGCAAGGAAGCCGTTAATTTTGGGTAGTATTTATGGACCGGTAGGGGGTGATCCAGATTTCCTTATTGGGCTGGCAGATAAACTGGTTTCCTTCCTCCCAAACCCCATTATATTGGGAGGAGACTGGAATTTGGTCCAATCCCATTTACTGGATAAATCCAGCTCACCCCTTAGAGCTGTGACTCCAGCCCAGAAAGCGTTAAATAAGATGATGGACCTCCTGAGATTGTGTGATCCTTGGAGGATCCTAAACCCGTCTGCTAGGGCTTTCTTATTTCATTCGCAGGTACATCTAATGGCCTCTAGGCTTGATTTTTTCTTGATAAGCTCAGCTCTGTTACCAGGAATTACCGGGGCCGGGATAGAGCCGACAGTGATATCTGACCATGCGGTGGTATGGCTGCATATCTTTCCTACAGTAGAGCAACAGAAAGATTCTTGATGGAAAGTAAACACACAATTGTTGAAGGATAAGTTTATAGTTAGTAAAATGCGCACTCTTATTGAGCAATTCAGTGAAAACAATGTTGATACCATCCCTAGGATGGACCAGGTTTGGTGTGCACTGAAGTGCTGTATAAGAGGCAAATTCATTCGGCTGGCAACAAAGCGTAAGAGGATCAGGGAGGAGCAAGCAAGGAAACTGCTAGAGCAGATTAGAGCGCTGGAGCAAAACCCAGCATCCACTTCTCCACAGGGGGTAATGGCTGATCTTTTGTCCTTGAGAAATACATACTCAGATCTTCTCAGAGAGAAGGCTGAGTTTCCTATTCTTAGAATGAAAGCAACATACATTGATCAGGGGGAAAAAGCCAGAAGGCTTCTTGCATTGCGTCTGAAGCAATTAGAAAATTCAAGAACTATTCAAGCAATTAAGGGTGATGATGGCACCTTGAAAACAATTCCCAGGGATATAGTTTCAGTGTTTGGAAGCATTTATGCGAATCTATATGGCCGCCAGCTTGATCCTCCAATGAAAGAGGATACCGAGGCATATCTGGCAGGGTCCCTGCTTCCCCAGTTGCAGGAGGGAGATCGGGACGTGTTAACAACCCCTATCACCTTGACAGAAATAACACAGGCCATCAGAGTTTTAGCCTTAGACAAAGCCCCTGGCCCGGATGGTTTTCCCTCTAATTTTTTTAAAATATTTGAGAAAGAGTTATCCCCTTTACTGCTTAAGTTCTATCAGTATATTCTCTCTAGTGAGGTTTTGGATCCATCTATTTTAGAGGCAATGATTGTTTTGTTCCTGAAACCTGGTAAACCAGCAGAATGTCCCTCTAGTTATAGGCTGATCTCTTTGTTAAATTGCGATTTAAAAATTCTCACCAAAATTCTTGCTAATCAGGTTCAAAAAGTATGGTATCCTTTACTGAGTCCGGAATAGGTGGGGTTTGTTCTGGGAAGATCAGCGTCTGACCACTTTCGTAAATTAAATCATATATTTCATGCAGCTCAATCCACCCTATGTCCCATAGCATTAATATATTTGGACGTTGAAAAAGCTTTTGATAGGGTGGATTGGTGCTTTTTGGGGTCAACACTGAAATATATGAATATTCCCGAAGAATTCATCACATGGATTCAGAAGATTTATTTAAATCCCACTGCCAAGGTTTTTTGCAATAAAGTATTTTCTGCTGGCTTTTCCTTGTACTCGGGTACTAGGCAGGGTTGTCCCCTTTCCCCATTACTCTTCAATTTGTACTTAGAGCCCTTGATAAGGAGAATTAAAGCCTCAATCAAGGTACAAGGGGTCTTTGTGGGCGCAAGTAATCTCAAAGTATCAGTATATGCAGATGATATCCTCCTGCACCTGGCTAACCTGGTAGCCTCTCTGGAGGCGGTGTTAATAATCATAAAGGAGTTTAGCAAGTTCTCTAATGATAGTTTGAACTGTAGTAAAACCAAAATTCTTCCCCTTAACCCTCATACATTTCGGCAAGACTTTCACAAATTGGGTATGAAATGGTCCCCAATATCGATGAAATATCTAGGTATTCATTTGACACCAGATCTGGTGCGATACAAAAAATTAAACATGGAGGATCTGATTCAGAACCTTCAACATGATCTCTTCAGGTGGAAATCCTTGCCTATTTCGTTATGGGGAGGATTAATATTATTAAAATGAAAGTGCTTCGCAGGATATTTTTTCCGTTAAACATGAGTAACATTTGGTTGCCTGTCTCTTTCTTCCAAAAGTTGCATGCTATCATATCAGAGTTTTTATGGTTAAATAAGAGTCCTAGAAGGGCATATAATAAGCTCACTTTACCTAAGGAGGGGGGTGACTTAAGCTGCCCAATCTGTTATATTATCACTGGGCTAGTCACTTATACAAAATAGGGAGATGGATGTCCTTATCTCCTAATAATCTGGGAGACATGTACAGTCCCATCTGGATACAAATTGAGAGGGAAATTTTTGCCGGTGCTCGGATATCCCCGCTAGCTTCATTGTTTGTGCCCCACCGGACACTTCCGGATGTAATAAAGCAGTCAGTGATAGGGGTGTCTATTAAAACTTTTGCCCAGGTGTGCGCCTTCCTACACATCTCCCCGAGTAAAGACGTAGCACAGGAAATTGTAGATAATCCCAATATCAGGGTTGGGGATTCCATGATTACGAAGAATTGGATACCCCAATTGCAGGGCTTGAGAGTAATTGATTTTTATCAAGCTAATGGTCTTCTGTCACACACGGCTATATTAAATAAGCTTCATACTCATACCAAGTCTAGCTTTAAGATTTATCAACTATGCCATTTACTTCAACAGAGATTTGAGGAAGCATAAGTTCCCTCTAGATTAAGTGACTTGACGGAGCAGATTGTTGCTTTGGCAGGTCGACCGCATGGCATTTCACTAATATATAGTAGCCTCCTGGATACTTTCCATCCAGATGCGCTGTCAGCCTCCACAGTCTGGGATTTGCTTATCCCTAATCATGGGGTCATCTGGTCGGAGATTTGGAAAGATATGCATAGGTATATCACACAAGATAGGCTTAGGGTCACTCAATTACAAGTGTTAAATAACATAAATTTTACTCCATGTAAGCTAGCGAAAATGGGATGGGGGCAATCTTCCACATGTGTTAGATGTGGTCAAAATGAGGGGACAATGCTGCACATTTTCTGGACCTGTGAGAAAGTTGCATCATTATGGACAAAAATCAAATCCCAAATGGATCCTTTATTAGGATTAGGGCAATGTTTTACTCTGAAGATATGCATATTGGGGGCTCTATCCTCAATTATGGTCTGAGAAAGGAAATTTCATATCTCCCTTATATCAATGGCAGTTAAAAAATTAGTTCTTAAGCACTGGTTGGATCAAACCACTATTTCATATGTAGAGTGGTTACACGAGATGTCCTTTTGCCTTAGGACGGAGAAAATGATTGCAAGTTTACGCAATAATCCAGGGGGGTTTGATAAAAAGTGGGGCAAATTGTATGCTCTTTATTTACATTAGATTGCACCCAATGCTTGTGCTCTCCAGTTCAATCTATTGGTTATGTCATTGATATGATATATTTATAATAGTATGCTTTGTTTTGGGAGATAATGGGATTGCTCCAACAGTGGGTGGGGAGGGAGTAGGGACGGGTGGGAGGGGGAAAGTTGGGTGATTACATATGTGTCAATGTTCTGGTAACACTGTACCAAGTGCCGTTGTGAAAATTTGTAAAATTTTCTGAATAATAAAAAAAAAATAACCTTCTTACTATGCCACCTCATGAACTTGGTAGGTAAAAATGTTCAGATCCCTGCCTAAACATATTTCCACCCCACCAAAACATTATTCCACACCTCAAGTACAAAAACACATTTTTAGGCAATGATTTGAAAAATGACAGCTGTACTTTTAATAAGGTGATGTGAAAAAATTGCTATGTTGAAAATCTGGGGTCAAAATATTTAAAATTATTGAAGTTATGAGGGAGCACAGACAAATTTCAGGGTACGTGCATAACTTTGCCATTTTTCCATATTTTGACCTCAAATATTCAACATAGCCTTCTTATGACCCCACCTTATGGACAAGTGTGGTGAAAGTTTTCAAATCCCACCTGAAAGGTGATTTTACAAGGTGACCGCAGAATCACCTTTTGGGCCTGATTTGCATAATTCCACCACATTTGGACATCTGGTGGAATCCCAAAAAAGCCACATTGAAAATGTGGGGTCAATATATCCAAAAATGATAATGTTATGCATGAAAGTTCAAAACCCCATTGAAATACATTGAACTAGACTTACCTTACTTTCTCATATTGTAGTCGACAGTTCCAGCAGCAAGACATGTCTTTGACTGTAGAGTGGATCTTCACCCTGGGATGTGTTCAGGTGAATGGGGGTGAGCAGAGTGTGTAGAATGGTGGGTGCTCAGTGAGAGATTGGGGTGGGGGGTCATATCAGTGAGGTAATGCTTTCCTTTTTACAGGTTTAAAAATAGAAAACATTGAGGGACAGTTTTCTTAACAGCTAACATTAATGCAAGGATGAAAATTGGAGGGTGGGGGTTGCCACTAGACACCAGGGAAACAACAAATATAAGGGGAGAGCAATCTGAGGGTGGGGGTGCCACTAGACACCAGAGAAACAAAAAACACAAGGGGATGTTGATTGGAGGGGGGCACCACTAGACAACAGTGAAACAAAAAACATACGGGGTCAGTGATTGGAGAGAAGGCAGGGGTGCCACTAGACACCAGGGAAATGTAGTATACATAATGGGATGATAATCAGAAGGTGGGGTGCCACTAGACACCAGGGAAACATTATTTACCTAAGGGGATGGCAATTGGAGGGTAGGGGGTGCCACTAGACACCAGATAAACATTATGTACAAAAGGGAATTGTAATGGGATGGTGAAGGCACCAGTAGACACCAGGGAAAGAGAGGACTACTGCTCTCCAGCAGCCCACAGCATGAGTTCCAGCTGCATAATTTAAGAAAGTCCTACTGTTCTCAGAGAATGCGAGACAATGGCTCCTCTCACTAAACTGGTCACCCTGGATTTTGGGGTGCAAAGAAGAGGCATTTCTGAACATTATTTGAAGAAACAAACATTAGAATCTAGTTAAATGGATTACATTTAGCTAGGTACTGGATTTTATTTTTAAATGATGGCATTTTTATGCAAATTTGATGCTTATTAGTATGAGGAGTACAGAAATAAGATAGTGGGTTTCACAGCACAAAAATGCTTTGTGCTGTGAGAAGAAAGTGGTGAGAAACTGAATATGGACTTACAACTTAGAATTTTTTGTTGTATCAGAATGTTATCCCAAGAACCCTACTGAAAATGCTCAGAACAGAAAAAAACACAACATTTTAAAGTCTTATAGCTCTGGAACCATTTAATATGTTATCACAAAAGCTTTCAAAGGCACTGCCTTACGACGTCATGCCTGTACCCTGAAAGTTTTGGGAAAAATGTAATTCTGTATAGGCTGTAGGTGAGAGCAAAAAATCCCATGTTAAGTATAGGAAAAAAAATTAGACATCTACAGGAAAATGAGATATGTTGATCTCAGAAACTGCATGAGCTGCCATCACAAAACATTCCACAGATTTAGATCTTGCTACCAAGACAACATGTTCAAATTTCAGCTGCTTTTGTGAAACACTGCCAAAGCTATTAAGGTGCAAAGTTAGGGGTTTAACACTGAACACCCTACTCCACCCTAACTGTAGGGGCACTACCGCACCCCTGTAATTATCATCATTACAATATTACTTGCGAATCTATTTTTGCATCTGTGTGGAAAAACATGTTAAGTCTTAGAACCATGGTATTGGTGGTGTTTTTCTTTTATTTTTTTATTACCATACACCAATGATCTACTCACGTTGCATCACTCTCAGTTTTCTATTCTTTTGAATTCTGTTTTTCTGGTTCTGTAGTCATAGTTAGCCAACCAGACCACCACCCCTATGCCAGATCAAGTAGGCCATATTGCGAAATAACAATTGTGGCAGGTCTACATCATGTGCTTGGACAGACACCATGATCCACATATTTTACCCATCAAGTATTATTCAGGAAAAATGTCCTCATCACTATGCCTCACACCCTAGTGTTGGTCCCAGCCCACACCCCAATTAACATTTTTGTACTGTTTTTGTAAATTTTAGTTACATGCATCTGTTGTGCTTATATTTTATCTATTTGATATTGTCATCCTCATGCTGGCTGCAAGACTATATTTTGACTTGTTATCCCATTGCCACTTCTAACCTGTAAACAGGTGTGATTACTACCTTCTTCAGTACACACTTGATCATAGCCAAAAGACTGAGACGTGATTGACTACACTGTAAGCATTCCTGTGGCGATTGCTAGGCTCTGACATCATCCGTGTAAGACTGTGGGATGTGCAACCATAGGTGCTTTAGTCAAAATGCTGGCATGAGAGACAGCAGGAGCAACCAGATCAAATGTATGTGCCAACAAAGCGTGTTAATAAAAATTATTAACATAATTCAAAGGAGTGAATGGTGTGGTGGGGGAGGACTCAAACTGAGGTCTGATGCATGTGGAGGTGGATGTTTGCTTTGATCAATAAGACATGACCAGTGGTCATGTTAATGGTCTGTAAATCATCTTACCAGGGTGTAATGTGGCATGCGGAATAGCCTAGTGCCATATATGAGGGTAAAGTTATTAAGTGACCATTTTCATAACCCCTGGTAATGCCTTATTGCCTTTTCCAATTTTTTTAATATTGTTTTACCTTATTCACCATGTGATTATGTTCCACATGTGTAACAGAAGATTATATATATATATATATATATATATATATATATAGAGAGAGAGAGAGAGAGAGAGAGAGAGAGAGAGAGATTTAATGCTTACTAACAATCATAAAGTTCTGGTTCTTATGCTCTTTGTATGCTGAAGTGCTCAAGGTCTTTCTGGTCAAGTAAAGTGAGTGATTCTATGATGTCATGCTGAGTGACATCACGAGTGAATTTCTGTACAGTATTACTCTCATCCATCTCAATCCTCAAGGTCCTATGCCACTGTAATCATATCCCCTGATACTAATCAGCATGATGCTGGAATCAGCAGCCACACCCTTTGGAAGAGGAGAGCATTCTGATGTACATACATCCTATCTCTTTCTTTTTGATGGCACTGGTTCTTCCACAAACCCTGTTCTTCAGTGTAACATACAGTGGCCCATGTTCTGCATGTGCTTACTTTTTAATCATTATTGTGACACTGTATATATTTTTTTCCTTTAGATTACTCTGTTACATGCTGCACAGGTATTTTGTATATTGAATAAGGCAACAACTGGGTAAAGGAAACCATAAGGTCTCACCTTACTGTGTGGTTACAGTTAGCCATGCTACATTTCTATCAGAGTTATGCAAAGGTTTTTATGAAGCTTATTCATAGCTAGAAAGTATACTTGTTGGTGATTAATTTTATTGATATTTTGATTTCCGTTATAAAATGGGCTAAGGATTTTGAGAATTTTTGATTGGCTGTTAGCCATGATTATAAGTGTCTAACACATGACTTAAAACTTTTCCAGACATCCAAGATGCAGCATCTGCTTGAAATCCTTGAGCCATATAATTTTTTAAAAATTAAATGTCCACCATTTTTTTCTCCTCATTACTGAGAAAAACAACATCATACTGACATATGGAAAAATATAATTCCACATCAAAACAATGTGACCACTTTTTAAAAGTAATAGATCTCTTTGTAATCTTTTAGGAGAACTCTTTTTTTTTTTCTAAATCCCAATTTTTTTCCTGTTGCTAACAGAGTAATCGCTCACAGCTCACTGTCTCTCCCTGCCTCGGCCAGTCTTCCACTCGTTCCCCCCTCCCACAGCCATTACACACACTCAAAAGACTGACACTGCAACAACGGGAAGCTGATTTAAGTTTTTTTTCTGTTTATTTTCTTTTTCCTCTAAAATCAGTTACCAACTCTCATTGCTGTGCTGTCCTCACTTCTGCCTTTTCCTTCAACTGAACGTACATGCATGGTCGTTCACTCCATACTGGCTCCTCATTGGAACTCACAGTACAACAGGGGAAATTAAAAAAAATCATCAATACAATAAAATAAAAGATGCTGTTCTATTTCTGGGGTTGAGGATATGCAAGTGCACAGGGGAGTCAACATTGTGTATGAGGGGGAGGCATAGCAACCATAGTAACCATGTTCAACTACAGTGGCCACAGATGGACAAAAGTCAAAGGGCAAAAAAAAGGCTACATCAGTTAATTACAGGCGGAGGAACTGTGTTCCATCAAAATACATTAAAGCTTTTAATATTTTGCAATTTAAGCATAAAGGTTTTGATTTATACATGCATGGAATATAGAAAGGCCCATTTTGTAAATGCAATAAGCCACTCCTTGGCATGTGCTAGACAATTCAAATGCATGGCTAGGGGTCTGGACAAACTCTGCCTGTGGCCTTGTGCCTCATTACACCTCCTAGCCATGCCTTAGAACAGTCTAATGCAAGTCCCATCATGTCCTATTGCTTATTTATCTATTGCATATGAAACTATTTGAATATACAGTAGTGTTGCTACTTTATCCATGATGCTTTCACTCATTTGCACTTGTGCAGGGTCATGGTTAGCACTAGAGGTGTGCAAAGTTGTAAAAATTCACTCCGCATAAAACTTTGTGGATTCCAAGTATTCTGTGAAGTTTTCCACCCTGCAAAGTCCCACTTTGAAGCATTTGGGGCAGATTCACAAAATTTCAAAGTCAAAAACTTCAATTCTTGTTACAGTCAATGGTACAGGTGTCCTAGATCTGCAAAGCTTGAACTTCACGAGCGAAGTTCAGCATAATAGTTGAAGTTTGCAATGAATCATGGGAAATGAGATCACATGTTGCTGAACAACCAATGAGAAGCTAATTTTCTCATTCTGTGAGTGTAGTGTGTTTGAAAGAGGCTTAGAGAGCAAAGTTTGTGCTGCAGCTTAGTGTCAAATCTAAAAACATAATATAAAAGAGTATTTTGTTTGTCAAATTGCTTCAGAACTGTTACTGTGAGTGTGTTTTGCACACACAGTGATTTTTTGTGTTGCTTTTCTCCATCCTATATTGTTTATTTGCAGTACCTAGTTTTCTGATAGAAGTTGAGGTTTGGTGGCTTGTGTGGGCCGGGGGAAGGGTAGGAGCAGTTTAAAAGGCACAGCTTTCTTCTGAACAAAATCAGTTGGCAAGAGCCCTGTCTTTTCATAATAAAAAAGAAATCACTGTCCTCCTGATTATGATTTAACCCAAGTGATTTTTGTGTGACTGCATGCACAACTGTATTTAGGACAAAAAATCATTGTTCTCCAGACAGCGATTTAAGTCGAGTGATTGTTGTGTCCCTGCGTGCACAACTGTATTTAGGAATAAAAATCACTGTTCTCCAGGCAGCAGTTTAACCTGAGTGATTGTTGTGTCCCTGCGTACACACCTGAATTTAGGGGGAAAAAATCACTGTTCTCCGGACAGCAATTTAACCCAAGTGATTGTTGTGTCCCTGCATACACACCTGTATTTAGGGGAAAAAAAATCAACGTTTTCCAGACAGACATTTAAGCCAAGTAATTGCTGTGTCCCTGCGTACACACCTGTATTTAGGAAAAAAAATCACTGTTCTCCAGACAGCAATTTAACCCAAGAGATTGTTGTGTCCCTGTGTGCACACCTGTATTTAAGAAAAAATCACTGGTCTCCAGACAGCGATTTGACCAGAGTGATTGTTGTGTCCCTGTGTGCACAACTTAGACAACGATTTAAGCTGAGTGACTGTTGTGTCCCTGCGAACACACCTGTATTTAGGAAAAAAATCACTGTTCTTCAAACAGCGATTTAAGCCGAGTGATTATTGTGTCCCTGCATGCACACCTGTATTTAGGAAAAAAATTCACTGTTCTCCAGACAGTGATTTAAGCCAAGTAATTGTTGCGTCCCAGCATACACACCTGTATTTTACAAAAAATCACTGTTCTTCAGACAGCGATTTAACCCGACTGATTGTTGTGTCCCTGCATACACACATGTATTTAGAGAAAAAAATTGCTGTTTTCCAGACAGTAATTTAACCCGAGAGATTGTTGTGTCCCTGCGTACGCACCTGTATTTAAGAAAAAATCACTGGTCTCCAGACAGCGATATAAGCCGAGTGATTGTTGTGTACCTGCATGCACACCTGTATTTAGGGAAAAAAAATCACTGTTCTCAAGAAAGCGATTTGAGCCAAGTGATTGTTGAGTCCCTGCGTGCACAACTTTATTTAGAAAAAAAAAATCACTGTTCTACAGACAGTGATTTAAGCCAAGTGATTGTTGTGTGACTCCGTACACGCCTGTAATTAGGAGAAAAATCACTGTTCTCCAGACAGCGATTTAAGCCGAGTGATTGATGTGTCCTGCACACACACCTGTATTGATGAAAAAATATCTCTGTTCTCCATACAGTGATTTAAGCTGAGTGATTGTTGTGTCCCTTCGTACACACCTGTATTTAGGAAAAAAATCACTTTTCTCCAGACAGCGATTTAACCCGGGTGATTGTTGTGTCCCTGCATGCACACCTGTATTTAGGAAAAAAAAAATCACTGTTCTCCAGACAGCGATTTAAGCCATGTGATTGTTGTGTCCCTGAGTGTGCTGAAGAATTACTGGGAAGAAAAGGGCAACTAAAGGGAGATGCCGTGGAATGGCTACAAAGAACATTTCCCAGTTTGTGGTTTCTAATACTACTCCTAATAGTTTTTTTTTAATTTGCCTGGCTCCCATGGCTTTCAGAAGAGGCCTCGTACCTCCTCCTACTCTGTCCGTCAGGGCGATCCCCACGGCATCCCATCCCCTAGTGTCATCCGCTCATAGGGCCAGGGGTGTTTCATTTTTTCCCCTGTTTTTCTCCCATTCCCCTGAGATGCCTGTGCTTAGGACTTGACGTCCAGGCTAGCTGACGTGCTGATGCACGCCGACAGCCACGCGCGGAACAGCGTCCCCCCCTCACAGACTCCAGTAGAGCCGCCGGTGTCCCAAAAGCCCATGCATCCACTGGCTTCAGGGGCGTCGGGTGCTAGAAGCACCCCTGGTTTCCCACCCCAGAGGGAGGAGAGCATCCATTGGGGAACTCGATCCACCCTCCCCCTCCAACCCCCAGCAACCCAAATCCATTCCCGAACCCGGGTCGCCGGTGTAGCGTGAGGTGTAGCATCCAGCACCTCAACCCTCAGAGCCACCGGACCAGCACGCTAATCCTAATAGTGATGCAGAAACCAGAAGCATGTCTGTGAGAGTACAGGGACAGCATTCAGATTACTCTTTGGCAGGCAGTAGAAGTAGTAGCAAAGTATATGGCCCTGGTGTTGGCTTTCCTGCCATTAAGTTTTTCTCTGCAGAATCTGTGGCAGACATGTTGATGGATGTCTCAATTTCCAGTGACACAGTGAGAGGAAGCAGCAGCACCACCAGCAAACAAACAACTGTGGACTTGGAGGCTGTTGGTGCTGAAGTGCAACTTGAAATTGGTGCTGTTGGTGATGGTAGGTCAGAGGTGAAGGTGGATAATGTGTGTCCATGTCCAGTGAGTGAGGGTGAGGTGGTGGTACATGTGGAGCAACATGAGGACAACATTCATGAAGAGGAGGTACATGTTACAGAGCCTGTGGCACTTGCTGCTGAGGCAGACAGATTTGCTGAGGCTGATGAGACTGCCAGCAGTGCCAGCTTTTTTCCAGAATACAATGTGGATGATAATGCTGTGCCAGACAACACGGATCCATCATGGGAGCCAGAAAAGAAATGGGTAAAATAGGGTGTTACAGAGCATGTCTTTCCTGTTGCCTTAGCTGCTAAAACCACCAAGAAGAAGGTCACCTCAACCACTGTTACTCCCATTTTTTCTACATTGCTCCAGTCACCCTATAACATAACAAAGAGCAAATCTTCCCCTTTGCTATCACAATCACAATCATCTTGGCATCAAGTAAATACAAAGCCCCATTAATCCCTAGTGTGGGATTTTTATGTACTCACCCATCTGATGAGACAGTGGCAATTTGCCAACTGTGTCAAACCCAAGTAAGTCAGGGTAAGAAGGGTAGTCATCTTGTCATAGGTGGGCAACACACACACCTTAAAAATAGGCACCCAATTCAGTGGCATCAACACCAGAAGGCAGCCAGCACCAGTGGTTCTGGTACATCCCAATCAGAGGGCAATGTAAGCAAAATACACACAGCACTACTACAGGGACATGGAGGTGCAGGTGAGGAGGAGGAGGACATTGTTGTTGTACTGAATGAGGAGGATTCTGGCAGTGGGCAAAGTAGCAGTCCTAGCATCCGGACTACCACCCCAACCCAAAATGTGATTGCTACCCCACTAGTTATGAAAAACTAAAATGCCACTGAGGTGTGTCGTGCATCACCACAGGCTATGAGCACCATTGGCAGTCCCCAGGCAAGGAGCATCCCCTTACTGGCATAATGGTGATGCAAGCTATTTGGCACACCACCAGGTGCATCACTGATGGCAGCAGTATTAAGAAATGTTCAACTAACGCTGACTTCCATTTTGGATAGGCAAACAAAATTCATGCCTAATCATGGTACAGCATTGGGAGCTGAATGCAGCATGTGCAGAAGTGGTTGCTCTGGATTTGTTGCCATACTACTTTGTCTAGAATGTGGGATTTAGGTGGTTTGTGGCCCGTGCCTTGCTGAAATGGCAGGTGCCATCACATAGATACTTTTCAAAGTGTGTCATCCCTGAACTATACAGTACTGTATGTGACATGGTACATCATGCCTGCAGCATTCCTCAGCACAGTGTGTCCATCTGAGGATGGACATGAAGACCAGTGGGAAAACATCTGGTAGCTCGTACCTGTGCATTACAACACACTGGGCACAGGTACCTGGGGTAGTGGTTGATTGTGGGAGAGGTGAGAATTGCGGGTCACACACTGGAGAAAAGATGCTGGAAGTCGTACTAACCGAGATTGATCATTGGCTCCACCCCCATGCACTGAAAGCTGGATTCATCGCCAGTGATAATGGCTCAAATATGCAGAAATGCATCACTGATGGGAGATTTGTTTGGGTGCCATGCCTGGCACATTGCCTTAACTTTGTGGTGCAGGCTTTCCTTAACCATCAGGATATAAAAGAAGTTTTGGCTTTTGCCCGACACATCTGTGTCCACTTTGCACATTCAGCAAAAGCACATGACCATCTCAGTGATCTGCAGATAAAAAACAAGCTGCCTCAGTACTGTTTAAAGTTTGACATTGTCACCTGGTGGAACTCCACCTTGTACAAGGTGGAGCATCTATACCCGCAGTACAAGGCTATATCTGAGTATCTGTGAATTTATGCAAGTTGTGACAGCAGTGGGGCATCAATGTGTCTCACAACAGAGCAACCTATTGGATGGGCTCATCTTGATTCTGAGACCCTTTGAGCATGCAACACAGGCAGTGAGTGGGGACACTGCCTGCATCAGTAAGTCCATTCCTTTGCTACGGGTGCTGAGGCAGACACTGCTGAATGTGCAGTAACAGCTGGAGGCAGGTGGTGACAGAGCAGTTTTGCTCATTAATGGAACACGTGGTCCACATTAGACTCCAACACCCACTTAATGTATATTATGCAGTCTGAGGCGTTTGGAATTGCAACAGTGCTCAACCCATATTGGGTCGTTCAACATCAACCAGACATAATTGCACTGGTAGAGACTTGACTTTCCAAATCCACCCTGACTCTGCTATCACCCTCCCTGGATATACCATCTACAGGGAAGACCGAGTAGGCAAACGTGGTGGTGGTTGCGTACTACTCGTACGGGACTCCCTTATAGGTCAGGCACTTCCAGCTCCTAAACTTGATTATGGAGCCCAAGCCCTCACCTTAAAAATCACACCTGACCCCGCCCGAGGCCCTGTCTTCCTCACTGTCTCCTACATACCCCCAAGGAATCAAAACCAAGCGGTCCAGTCCCTCATTGACTACCTCACATCTCTCCCTCACAAAGTGGAGCAAGTCATCCTAGGTGATCTCAATGTTAACTGGCTTGCCTCCACTGCCTCCCACATAAGGGACTCCTTTGCTGCCCTGGATATGTCCCAATAGTCACCCAGCCCACCAGATTCAGCCACTCTACTGGCACCAGCACTCTCCTAGATGTTGTTTTATCTAACTGCCCCTACAAAACCCGGGATGTCACTGTCCTCCCCGACTCTTTTAGCGATCACTCCCCAGTCCTCTGTCTCTGGTCATCCTCCACTCTGAAGCCAGTGTCCCAGGCCACTCTATACTGCTGTTTATGCCCCGGTGGCCTCAGAAAATTAAAACAATACCAAGCCCAGCTAGACTGGTCCCCTATCCAGAGTGCCCCCTGACATTGACTCAGCTCTTGACCACTTCACAAATGCCTTCTGTAAGGCTTGTGACCTTTTCACCCGACTAACCAGGATTCGCTCCAAAAAATGCAATGCTCATGGATCACCCCACCCCCTCCTCCAGAGACTCAAAAACAGAGATAATCTCTGGCACATTGCTGTAGAATCTGGAAAGGAGTCTGATAGACAGGCCTACAATGCAGAATACAATAAGTGCACTTGGGCAATTAGGAAGGCCAAGGCAGAGCACTACCAGACCACCTTCGCTTCCACTTGGGGTTCAGCCTGGACCTTCTGGGATAATATGAAAGAGCTAAATGGGAAGTCCTGCTCCCCCCACCTTCTCAGCTCACCATCAATGGCACCCCCACCACAGATCCACTCCTTATAGCCAATTGCCTTAACACTGCTTTCTCTGACCTAAGCTCGGTCCTCCCCAGCAGCATCTTTGACCCAATCCCCACCTCTCTTCCTCTTGTCCTGCATCGCCCACCATTCTACCTGTGCACCCTATCCCCCCAAAAAGTCAGGCCACACCTGCTAAAAGCCTTAGGCAGCAATAACCCCAGCAGTGACCCCCTCGACTCCAGGATCCTCCGTATGGTCTTGGACAAAAGTCTTAGTCCCCCTGACTGACCTTCTAAACTAGTATCTATGCCTAGGTCACTTCCCAAGTGCTTGGAAAGCTTCTGAAATCACACAACTATACATAAGAGTGGGGACCGGTCCACCCCCAACAGTTACTAGCCGTTCTCTAAAGCCCTTGAAAAAGTGGTGTTGATCCAGCTCTCTGAATACCTAACCAAGTTCGACATTATGTACCCCCAGCAGCACAGTTTCCACCCAGGACACAGTACAACAACAGCTGTCCTGGAATTCTCCCAACACCTGCATGCTGCTCTTGACTCTGGTAACCTTGCAGGATCAGTGTTCATTGACCTCTCCAAGGTCTTCTGTCTATCATCCCCTTCTATTCAACTCTCTCCACCAACTTCGCTTCTCTGGCAGTCCCATTTCCTGGTTCTTTAGCTACCTTTCTGCTAGATCCCAGTGGCTCCCTCTCCAGCACTCTTCCCGTTCACTCCGGGGTCCCTCAGGGCTCCATCCGGGGTCCAATACTTTTTAGTCTGTGCCTCAACACCCTCCCCAGCTCATGTACTGGTAAAATGCTCCTCTTCGCCAATGATGCAGTCCTCATTGCCTCACATCCCAATCTCACCTCCCTCCAATTATCCCCTCCAGCAAGCTTACAACCAAGCTGAAAGATGGTTCGGTGACCGCAGACTGGTCATTAACCTAAAGAAAACCAAATCAATGCTCTTCTCCCACTACCAAAATAAAGCTAAAAATACCCCACTCTTGATTATCCCCAGCACTCTGCACCCGCTAGAACAAGTGACCACATACAAGTACCTAGGCATCACATTCGATACTGTCCTCTCCTTCCACACCCACATTAATGCCCTGTCAGCCACCATTAACTGTCAGATTGACCTGCTATACCTTCACATGAACTGCCTGCCTCAGGTTGCCCTCAGGCTGGCCATCTCCTCCTCCGTCTTGTCCCTCATAGACTATGGCTTGCCCATCTACGCCACTGCTGACAACACTGCCTTCTCCAAAATCCAACTCTCCATCAATAAGGCCTGTAGGCTCCTGACTGGTGCCACTAGCTGAACTCACACCTGCCTTCTCTATACTACCACCAATCTGCTCAACTTTGAGGAGCGACTGCTCTATCAGACCTGCCTTCTCGCTAAGAAATCACTGCTAGGACTCTCCCCCGGGGGGTCTCCACCTCCCTACAGCAGTCATCATCGTCCGTCACCACCCATAGCTCTGCTAAGGTCACTTTCAAGGTGCCCAGAACCAAGACCTCTCTTGCCCAGAGATCCTTCCTCTACTGAGCTCCCACCTGGTTCAACTCCCTCCCTAGCTGCATCTCCAACTTGCCCAAAATTGGCTCCTTCAAAACAGCCTTTTGGAACCATATCTTTAATACCCGCTGTTGTAGGTGCAACTGACCCCCTTTTGTAACTTGTGGTACCAGCCTACCTTGCCCCTTGGCTTGACAACGTCCACTAGACAGTCTTTCTCTCCCCCAGACCCACTCCTTCCCTACTAGGTCCAAACAGGGATGTAACCCGCTGTCTTCTCTGAGGACCTACTATATCCATGAGTGTAACTCACAATTTTGTAACATTATGTAACCTAAGTAACATACAAACTACTACATTATGTAACCTAAGTGTATTTATGTTAAATGTTCCTTTTACTGCACCTGTAACGTTATCCTCTGTTTTAATCTGCACTGTAATAACTGTCTTGATGTCTGCCCCCCCACAACGAGGTGCCTTTGTAAATGAGTCTCTGACTCAAAAGTTGTAAACCCGATTTGTAATGAATAAATAAATGTGGGCTAGCAGCCATATTGCAAGGTGGGCATCATGAGTTGCAGAGACTGGCAGAACTACTCACTCAGAGGGTATGTGGTGCACAGTTGCTACTACGGGCACTGGGGGTAAAGAAAGATGATGGTACTGCACAGCAATCCGGTGTTACTGCTACTCACTTCTCTTCATCTCAGCCAGGGTGTCAAGCTGCAGAAAAGCAATGCAAGGTAAAGGAACCTATGCCGAATCCCATTTGGGCTGCCCTCAGTCTGGTGGGAGTTGCAGACATGGACACAACGGGGGAGGAGAATGATCATGCTGTACATCTTTGACTAGCAAAATGCATGGTAGATGCATATTTTGCACATACAAAGAACCTCACCATTGGAGATGAGCCACTACTATACTGGAGCACTAAGGACAATTACTGGCCAGCACTAACAGCAGTTGCCCTAAAATATCTTAGCTGCAGGTCCTCCAGTGTCAGCATTGAGCGGGTGTTCAGTCCAGTGGGTGCCATTGTGTGTGACAGGTGCACAAATCTATCTTCTAAAAATGTTGGCATGCTGACATTTATCAAAATGAATGAGGCTCACATACCCTGAAAAACAGTAATGTCCATGGTAACAGCACTCATTGACAGTGATGATGATGATGAGGAAAGTGCTTTAGGCAGAGTGGGATGTACCTCATCATTATCTCATAACACTGAAGTGGATGAAGCAGTGATGGAGAGGGAGTTCCCGTATGGTGACACTTCTAGTATTGAAGACTGTGAGGGATGCTTCATGTAGTATGTGGAAGAATAATGAACTCATAGATACATAGATACATAGACAGTGTCAGCAGATAAGGGCCTATGGCCCACCCAATCTGCCCATTTGAGCTTGTAAGTTCAGTTTGTTTTCCTAGAAGTCTGTTGCCCCTTACCCCTAACCTCAAGAATTCCTTTATGTCTATCCCATGCATTCTTAAATCCTGTGATTGTTTCAGCCCCCACCACTTCCTCTGGCAGGGTGTTCCACTTGTCCACCACCCGTTCTGTGAAGAAATTCTTTCTCATGTTTCCTCTGAATCGTCATCCCTCCAACTTCATCCCATGCCCTCTAGTCCTGGAACATCTTTTTCGCTTAAAAATAGTGTTTTCCTGCACCCTGTTCCTCCCTGTAAGATACTTGTATGTCTCTATCATATCCCCTCTCTCCCTCCTCTCCTCCAGGGAGTACATGTTCAGTTCCTTCAACCTGTCTTCATAGGACTTGTGATGCAATCCATGCACCATCTTTGTTGCCCTTCTCTGAACCTTCTCTACCCTGTCTATGTCCTTACGTAGGTATGGTCTCCAGAACCATACACTGTACTCCAGGTGGGGCCTCACTAGTGTCTTGTATAGCGGAATTATGACCTCCCTTTTCCTGCTGGTGATGCCCCTGCCTATACATCCCAGCATCCTATTTGCTTTACCTGCTGCCTTGTCACACTGTTTCCCTACCTTGAGGTCATCAGACTCTACTATTTATTTTCTACTTCTCCCTCAATGTCCCCACCCATCTACAATCATGTACTCCTGGATGTCAACTTAATACCAATAATACTGTATCACAACATCAACAACTATTAATTAGTGCTGCTTCTTAATTGCATTAAATTGAACAGCTGTAAACAATGCACTATGCCACTTACGAATTACTGAACAGAACACCCGCTCTAGCCAGCAAGAAACACTGCAGCTGTGCAGCAGTGACCTCAGCACCTCAACTTTCTCCTCCTCCTATTATCTCTTGTGTGCACTGTAGATGCCTTGGATCATCCTTCAACACAGGCCGAAACAGCATGGCACAGCACTTCCACCACCAGTGGTACTGGTATGTAGTAGGCAGCAGATTGTGATAAAGAGAACCACCTCCTCTACCTCCTTTGTAATTCCTGGGCTGCTTCAGCTATGTCCTCCTCTTTACAATCACATCAAGTAAGAAACAGCATTGACTTGGCTACCACTTCCACCACCATAGTAACTGATGATTCATTGCCACCAATGTGAAACAGAATCGCCTCCTGTACCTCCTCAAAACTCTCCTCTTGACAGATTAATCTTGGTCCTCCTTCTCCATCAAGCCATTGACTGAAGTCTGCAATGCATCATCATGCGAGTGTAACCACATTGCATCAAGGACTTTCTTCATCTGCTGTTGGTGAGACATCTGCACTTTTTTTCAGACACTGCAGCACTTCTATAAGCCTACTAGAGTCAAAAAATCAGACCATGATTGATGAGACTCATTGCAGCATTAAAATGTTTTCCTGTAATGTCTTCTTCATGCAGGTTTTACTGGTTCTACTACAGAACACAGACACCAAAACAGAATTGCACAGCCAGCAGTAGTACTCTAATGGTAAGTATCATTGTGATTTCATGTTTTTCCTTTAATTTACTCTCCTTTCTTTTGTTTTCCTTTCCTTTCCTTTTCTTTCCATGACTTTCATTCACAAAATCCTTTCTTGTTTTCCAGGTGCTCTCTGTGGACAGATATCATTTGCTTGGTGAATCATCAAGCACATCGTTGCAACAAATTCAGGCACAAGGAATACCTGTAAAGATAAGGGTGAACAGCAGAGCCAGTGATTAAGAAATGAAATTAATTTGTCAGTTATGGTACAGAAACATGTCAACTCGCCACACCCTAAAAATACCCCAACATACTTACCTTCGTGGTTGAACAATGTTGTGTATGAGTCAGACAACAGCATCTATGTTGTATCTGTCCAGCAGTATGATGTCATCTATCTGCATTCAGCACAAATAACTGAAAATCAGTGAAAGAGAAGTACGAATATATTAGACTTCGAACAGTACCAGTAGCCACCACTCCCTTAATAAAACAAAGGTACTTACCTGTGCACTATGTCTATGTGCCATCATGAACCCCCAGTGAGTAATACCCCCCCAACAAACAAAAAAAACCGTCTTACCTTCATGGTTGGCCAATGTTGGACACAAGATTCAGACTACAGCATCTATGTTGTAGATGTCCAGCAGTATACTGTCATATGCACAAATAACTGAAAATCAATGACAGAGAATTACGAATATATTAGACTTTGAGCAGTAGCAATAACCTCCCTCCATTACAATGAAAAGAAAACAAAGGTATTTACCTGTGCAGTTTGTCTATATGCCATCATGAATCCAGGACCACACCAAGCAAGAGGCCGTTTCTCTGACTTTGGAACAACAGCAGCATGCAACAGCATCAAAGCACCCTCTCCATGTGGCAATAGTGTTTCTCTTGCAAGTTTCACATATGCTTTGCACCACCTTCTCTGGTGTGTGTGGCAACAGTATTTGACTGAAAAGATGTGTTTTCTCTCTGGGGATACAGCTTCATATTTCTGGCAACGTGCTGGTGGTGGTGGTGGTGATAGCAGGGTGGCAGGCCTAAAAATGCTTAGTACGATAAATATGTTTATGTTCTCTTGCAAGCCTCACATATGCTTTGCACTGCTTCTCTGGTGTGTGTGGCAACAGTATTTTACTGAAAAGATGTGTTTTCTCTCTGGGGACACAACTTCACATTTTTGGCAAACACAGTAAACATATTAAGTGCTTAAAACAGATTTCTGTTTAACTTCTCAGTAGAATAATGTTAATGTTATGGTTTGCACTTTTGCACTTCTTTGGGTGGCTGGTGGTTGCACACAACACAACTACCAGTTACACACCATCACATACCATGAGGACACAATTTATGTAATGTAGCAAATACTTGACATTTGTGGATAGAAGGAGTGAGTACTCTACACATGATGAACCAGTGACAAAAATGAAAGGAAGGAACATGGTTCATCATGTGTAAAAAGGATTAAGAAATAACAGAACTGGAGAAGCAAGGGACATCCACACAAATGAAACAATACTAAAAAAAGAGGACAAAGAAAACAGACCTTAAAACAACAGAGATTTTTTATTACTTTTTATATTTTTGGGATGTATTTTATTTTTAATGGGGGGGGACTAGAGAGTGGAGAAATTAAGAACACAGATGACAGAATAACTACATATAAACTACAATAAAACTTGGAACAGAACAACTCGGACCACCCCACCAGCACTACCAGAAGACAAGCCATGCCCACCACCACCACAACCACGCAGATCAGATAGGAGCGTGAGGATCCTCTCATGGCTGAACATGACACTGTCCAGCCAATCCATCACCACCTGCCAGACGGTGTTCAATTCTTAGCACAGATCATTCACCTCAGCCCTCAAAACAAGATGGCCATTTGTGGCTGGTGCCATGGGGTCATCACTGACACTGTCACTCATAACGGCGCTGCTGAGGTACACCAGCAGTACTGCTGCAGATCACATCATGCCTGCCACACCATCGTTGACTTGCTGCTGGTGTTGCAGCCACGCCGCTGACCTCATGCTGCTCCACATTTCCCCCAGGTCCATCACTACCACCACCATTACGTGATGTAGCCACATCACACTCTTTGACCCTCCACTCAGTAAGGTGGTTGATGTGTAGGTGTGTCCTCTGGCCACCAGTCCCAAGATGGCTCCCTTTCTTGCCACGCCTCACACACCACCCACACACGTTGCAGATGGCCACTGCCTCATCTGTATGGTGCATTTTGAAAAAATCCCACACAACAGAGCGCTACGGGACTGGGGGAGCACCAGAATAGGAGGCGGCAGGCTCCTGCTGGGGGGAGGAACTTGTGCCTCCTGCTGCTGCTGTTGTTCCTGCTCTTGCTGTTTATCATTGCAGCAGAGCTCCCTTCCTGAGCTGGGGGAGCCATAGTCCCTTTTAAAAAAAACATACCTGCTAAGGCGTAGGTGCCTTACTGGTGCTCCAACATCACCCAGTCCGGACTCAGCCGAGTCCTGATGCTGTCCCTCCACCACAAACAGAAATGTAAAGAAAATGAAAGAAAAAGACAACAAGAACTCAGAGAAAACTATACAGTAAAAATATATATAAGATCAGAAAGTAAAAGTACAGTAAATAAAGATAAGGATTAAAACTAAAAAAGGAGCAAAATGTTCAACTCTCTAAACTCTAAATGAGAATGAGATCTATAAAATGTTCTGACTCCTAGACTCTATGAGTCAATCACACTGTCTCCACTCTTCGTCAGCTACAACTGCCGAAATGAAAGTTAATCATTCACTTCTTGCCTGCCTGGAGTCTCCCATGTGACATGCAGTAAGTGACTCATGTGACAAACCACATTTTTCATTAACTTCGAAGTTACTAACAAAGTCAAAGTTGCCTTCGAAGTTAACTGGCGAAGTTTTGGCACCAGATTAAGACAATTACATTCAAAGTTACTAAAAAAGTCAAAGTTAACCAGCAAAGTTTCCCGGCAAAGTTTTAACGCCATAGAGGTTATTTTGGTGATGTTTTTCGTGGGGTGAATTTGGTGACTTTGTGGGAACTTCACTGGTGGATTTAAACTTCAGAACATCTCCAGTTAGCACTATAGTGCAGCTTCATTTGTATGACACTCCACATACATCCAAATATGGTCCAACAACAGTGAAAGCTCTACTCCACGTTAGGTCATGCACTAACTTTGTTAGTCCTGATCTAACAAGTTCCATATGTGCTCATAAGTCCATAAAGGTTTTGCAACAGTTATGGTGGCTGTTTGAGTATGAAGACTCTCATCTGTGTTGACATGCTGTGTGATTTGTGTGCTGTACTGTACCAACCACCCTCACCCATGTGTTGCAGTAATTTTGCATACTCTCTTGGAATGGTGTACCCCACTCCACATTATTAATATATTACATGATTATATTATGCATTAGTTGTCTTGAATGATGGGGGATTGGGTCTGGAGCAGGTGTTGTGACTACCAAACAAAAGGGAAAATATCTGTGCGTCAAGTGTGTGGTGGGGGTGCACTTGAAACCAGGGTGAATATAATTATCTTAGTGATCATGGACCTGGTGATGGAGACTGTACCATTCTGTGCCATAGAAATTTTAATTATCTCAGCAGTCAAGGATCTGGTCATATTGGGGGTGGGCATGCTTGTGTGGCCCATGGGTTTGACAGCACCTCAGACAACAACAGGCTGCAGTTTGGATCACACAACATACGTGTAATGTAAGGTGGGAAAAGATACTCCTCATATTGAGATGAGGCTATGATGAGATTAAAAGAAGTGGTCTATATCTGTGGAAACACAGCACCTACAGTTGTGTGCCTGTCCGTATGCAATTAAAGCAGTACCAACAGCAGCATGTGTGACACCTGCAGTAGTTTGCAGGTCCAGGTCCCAAAAATACAACACTAAAAGTGGGATGTCAGTCCAGGTGCATAGTTTCTGGCATCTTGACTGGCATGTTTCTGTAGGTGCTTGGTTTCCAGGACAGGAATGGCATGCCACTGTAATTGCATGACATGCTGCTGTAGGATCATTGCCAGTTTGCTGGCCATAGTTGGACCTTTAATAAAAGCAGTATGCATTAGTTAAGGTAGCCTGTTGTTCATGGAAGAGTCAAAACTGCCATATACATTTCAGACCAGAATTGTGGAAGCTTGATATTCTGCATATGTTGTTGAATTGCAGCGACTATTAATTAAAACAGTAGTATTATTTGAAATGATCTATTGTTTTCGGTTCTCTCAACAGGTGGATGACATTCAAACCAAAAAGAATTAAGAATATTGACTCGATGATGATGCTCATTACCTGATTCATCATACCAACTGAATTTGAAAATTATAATAAGGCATATCTAGCTGACTAATAATAAAATGAAAGTCAGTCCACTTATATTATTTCTGATTTATTTTAATAACATTTTTATTGAGACTTGTAAATGTGTTCAATTCATGTCTTAATATGTTTAAATATGTTGTTAATGTTGATGCCACTATTTATTTATTCATTTGTTAACTGGGTTGGTGCACTAAATCTGATCCGAAGACCTTTTTGGGCATGTCCTGGGCCAGAAACTGGCACAAACAGCATAAAATACAGTGAGAGAACAGCGTGGATCATACAGGGAAAATAACATTGAATCTAGAGTAGTTCAAACTAACAGAGAAAATATAAGGTAAACAGTATCAGATACATCAACAATTGAGCATACCAAAGTATATAACATTTAGTTAAACAAGGTAAGGTTGCCCCATCATTCAACAATAGGAATAACAATAGTATTCAGTGTGGGAGAGGCGAGCAGAGCACTAGAGGGGGAGGTGGTAAAGATGGGTTGCAAGGGAGGCGCAGCCATGCTAGCAGCCTGTGGTCAGATGTAGGTCATGGAGGACAAAATGTGTATTCTTACTAGAGAATTTAGATTTAGAGGGGATCAGGGGAATGTAGGGAGGAGGGGAGGTCATTCCATAGTGGGGGTCCGGCTGCAAAGAAGGCTCTTAAGACCATCCTCGTAGTTATGTTAGGATGTTCTAGTTAAAGGTGGGTAGACTGACATAGATTGCAGCAGTAGGTCTTGGGCCAGATAAGAAGGGATAGTGGAGAATAGGAAGGATTGTGCAAGTTATCAGCAAAAGTCCAGGCCAGCAGGTAGGAGTGCCACGCTTGTGGAGGGAGCCAATTAAGGGACTGGTAAAGAGAACAGTGGTGAGTGAGGAGAGGGGCACAGAGGGCAAGGCAGCATATACAATTGTAGGTAGTTTTCAGGTGGTTTAGGTTGGTAATGATTTCATATTTGCCGCCATTGTAATTCTGAATACAAATGCACTTATTTCTCTGGGTAACACATGTCTGTATACAGCCTAAAGTCGCACTATTCTTCATTAACAGATTTTTAGAGATTGCCTGACTGAAATTTTGTTTTTACATTGAATATTTGTATGAAGTGTGTATCTGTATTTGTATAATATGTTTATCCTGCATTTTATTTATTTATTTATTTATTTATTTATTTATTTATTTCTAAGAATCAGTTTACAACCTTTGAGCCAGAGGCTCGTTTCCAAAGGTACTTCGACACATAAAGACATACATTGTGTTTTTGGTTACATAGCATAGATTTGCAAAACAATAGGCGTTCAACAGAGGCGCCACGCCACACTGTGGTCAGACAAATACAATTAGGTTACAGGGCACATGTAATTGATAACAGGTGTTACAATGTTGGTATCAAGTGAGCAATCCAGTTGGTAAACACTGAAACAGCTGGCACTGGCCAGGTTAAACATAGGCACGGTGTACAGGGAAGTGGTGGTGGGGATGGCTAGGTGGGAGAGCTGCCCGGGGCGTCAAGAGAAGCAGAGGTGGAGGCTATGTTCAGAGACAGGAGCAGTTACTAGTGCTGAAGATGTGGTTCCAAGGTGGTTTTGAACTTGAGATGGTGGTGGCATTGGTGATGGGGGCAGGGAGAGAGTTAAACCAAGTTGGGGCTCTATAGCAGAAGGACCTCTGGCAACGGCTGGTTCTTGATCTGGGGACCATTAGAGTGGTCTTGTAGGAAGACCGTGTTGCAATGGTGGGAGGGCTCTGGTGGATGGATGCCATTACCCTAGGGGGGGAGAGCCCGAGTAGGGTTTTTTTTGTTAGGAGACAGGTTTGGTATCGGAGCCATTCATCCAGGGTAAGCAGGTTAGCCTCGACATATAGCTGACAGGTGTGTGTGAGCCTGGAATATTTTAGAATATTGTAATGGCTTATTAGCCGAACAATAAATGTGACTTGAATCCTTTGAATCCCTATGAGTTTATGCATGAGACAGGAAGAAAAATGAGAAGAACATGCCAATATTGTTTAACCTTTCTGCAGTGTTTGAAATCTCTTTGCCCATCTACTACCCACTCATCAGTCACAGCCTTGAATTCAATCAGAATGATAAAATCATACCAAAAAAGTACAATGAGATAGTATAATACCAATGATTTGTTAGCCTGTTTATGTATGGTGATCTAAACTGATTTATAGTGTATAGTAGAGCATTGTTCTGTATAGAATTTCAACCCTTTCAAAATGCTGTTGTCCCACAGTTCAAAGGTCATGGAATGGAACTGTACCTTTCTGAGGTACAACAGCATTCTGGAGACTGCACAATTCATTTTCATTCTGAAAGCCAAAGAACTGCTGTGTACACACGTCACATAACACTATACACTATAAAAAATACAGGATGAGCAACTTTATGCACAACCAGTGTGTTCTGCCACCTCGGGGTTCTTATTTCCATGGACCTCTCCGGCTTTGTTCATACATAGTAGTTGTTGGCAGAAAAGGACCATTTGGCCTGTCTAGTCTGCCCTAGAAGTCTTTTTTTAATTTATTTTTAATGAACTGCAGAAAATCTTCCTTGATTTATGGCCTGCCCCCCCAGCCCTGTTTCTAAGCTACCCTTGTGTCTGTCCCAAGGATGCTTAAATCCTGTTATCATGTTTTCTTTTTTTTTTTGTAACATTTCTTTATGCTCCTCCATGGTGCTACCCCATCCTCCCTTCCTTCAGAGCTCCTAGGCACCCACTGCCCTTCTAACCCCTGCTGCCATCCACCAACCCCTATAGCAGCCTTACCTGGGTAGTCCGGAGTATTGCAAAATTGGTCCGGCCTTACTCCGGGGCTTCACAGCAGCAGGTAGCTGGAGCTCATCATCTGGCAGTATGGGGAGCCATTTTCATGTTTTCTGCCCCACCCAGTGCTATTCTCAGCCTCATGTGAGCTAAGGCTATCCTGGGTCGGGGATGTGCAGGGGACATGTTGAGGCTCATGTCCCCACAAGCATATCACCAATCCACCTGCAGGTGCCCAGGTGAGTCCCACCACCCCCGGAGGGAAGTGCCCAATGGACGCTTGTAAACCCTCTCCCTGTCGATCTCCACTTCTGGTACCCGGGCTCGGGGCGCGAACCTGCATCAGCAGCATGCTGAGCAAACCCCTTCGCTCAGTGCCATGGAGCCAGGTGCCTACTATCATGTTGATACCTACCACCTCTACAGGTAGTCTGTTCCAGGTGTCCACCATCATTTCCGGGAATAAGTATTCTCTCCCATTACCTCTGAGTCCCCCCCTTTCAAAATCAAATTATGTCCCCTTGTCCTTGTGCATCTCTTTCTATGTAATATTCTACCCTACTGAACCTTTTTGATGCCCCTGAGGTATTTGAATGCCTCTATTATGTCTCCTCTCTCCCTTCTGTCTTCAAGAGAGTATATGTTTTATTCCTTGGGTCTTTCCCCGTGGCTTTTCTGATGCATGCCATGTACCATTTTTGCCCTCCTTTGTACCACCTCTACTTGATCAATGTCCTTCTTAAAATGGGCCATTCAAAACTGGACACAGTACTCCAGGAGAGGCCTCATCATTGACCTGTACAGGGGCAATATTACCTCCCTCCTCCTGCTTGTTATGCCCCTCCCTATGCACTCCAGCATTCTACTAGCTTTTCCTACAGCCTTCTCACATTGCCCTAACACCTTGAGGTCATCAGATATGATGACCCCCAGGTCTGTTTCCTGTTTTGTTGTTGTCACCTACTCTCCCCCCAGATGGTACATTGCCCTTGGGTTCTTGTGCCCTATGTGCATAGTCTTGCACTTTTTAGCATTGAATCTGAGCTGCCATACCCTTGACCATTCTTCCAGTTTTTTCAGGTCATTCCTCATTCTGTTTACCTCTCCCCAATTCTGTGTCCGCTGTGTTCCAGATTTGTGTGTCGTCTGTGAAAAGGCATAGTTTCCCTTCCAGGCTTTCTTCAATGTCACTAATGAAGACACTGAAAAGTACTGACCCCAGAACGGACCCCTGTGGCACCCCATTGGTCACCCTCCCTTCCTCCAAGCATACCCCATTTACCACTACCCTCTAGCTCCTGTGACTCAACAAGTTTTGTACCCAGTTAACTACCTTTGACCCCACTCTGAGGCCATCCAGCTTGTTTACCATCCTTCTGTGTGGGACAGTGTCAGAGGGCTTACTGAAATCTCAGTAGGCTATATCCATCGCCCCTCCCAGATCCATTTCCCTCATCACCCAATCAAAGAAATCAATAAGGTCTGTCTAGGGTTACCACCTTTTAAGAAGCCCAAAGTGGGACATTTCTCACTGAAACATGATTTTTCACAGGACAGTACGTAACCTCAACCTGCAACAGACTGGTTTTCTGTATATAATCAGAATTAAGGCAAAGTATTGTGGTTTATTGGTTGCTTCTATTATTTGTAATCATTTTATTGTATTTTAGTTAAGGTATTATACTTTTCTGCAACATTTACTGGAAAGTTAGAAAATATTTTTTGGAATAAAAAGTCAGGACATAGTATTTTTCATGTTTTTTCGCAGGACACAGCTGCCTAAATCAGGACTGTCCTGCAAAAATCAAGACAGGTGGTAACCCTAGGTCTGTCTGGCAGGATCTCCCCCTGTGAACCCGTGCTGCTTCAGATCTTGCAGGCCACTTGCTGCAACATACTCCACAATCCTTTCTGCTCTCAAGATCAGAGGGAACCAGAACCCCTCTGTGGCAGAATACACTGGTTGTGCATGTTGGCCTATCCAGTATTCTCTATAGATTGAATAAGGGAGGACTGTTCATTGGTCATATATTGTATGATATTATTTTGCTGTTACTATTCATTCCCCATTGTTCTTTCCATTCCTGATATTGCCTGATGGGAAAAATAAAACATGATAGTGTAATTGAAAAATGACATTATGGGATTAATTCATTTTACAGCACACTTCAACATTTTATTGTCTTTTAAAACTATTTATCAACCACGAGGTGTGTTGATGTTGTAAGCACCTCCATGTAACACCTCACAGTTGGGCTGACATCACCTCCCCTAAGCAGACAAGCTTACCTAACTGCAATCCAAAAAAACTACCACTCTGGCTGGCCGAGTGGCATGGTGGGCTGAGGCATTTGTGCCTTACCTCCTGCCATGCCGGCTACCTGTGTCCGTGGTGCAAGTGGGCCACCAGGGTTCAGCTGGGGAGAGAGACGATCAAATGTCCATAGGACTGCTCTCTTTTCCTGGGGAGGGAGGACTGGCATTCCCACCAAATGACTGTCCCCAGGTAGAGGCTCGAGGGTAGTGTGTGACTGTTGGGCACCAGCAAAAGGGAGGGTGCTGCGGGACTTCTTCATTGTGCATGTGGCTCCACACATGCACGCTGAAGTGTGTGCCCCAGTGTCAGGGAAGGGAGAAAAAGGAGGAAAAAAACCTCTAGGCTGCAGGTGACGATCCCTCCCCCCAAAGGCTCCACACCGGTGGCTGGTCACTGCCGTAGCCCTGTAGCAGAGACCGTATGTGAAGATAAGTCCAGGAGGAGCCAGGGTGATGGGGGAAGTGAAGGTGATAAAGTGCTAATAAAAAAAACTACTACCCACAAAAAATGCACAAACCATTTCCTCAACACTGGGCCAATGATAACGACCTGTCAGTTGGTGACAGACATTAGAGGTAAGCAGAAATTCAGTGACTGTTGCTGCTGGGGGGTGTTGGATGTGTGCAGGGGTTGGTGGACATGTTTGGGAGAGAGATGTGTGTTGTGTCAGGCCTCCTATGATGGAGGGGCAGAGTACAAGTTTGGCGGTTGAATAGAGGGTAGATTTGAACATAAGAGGAAGCGGGAACACTAGGCTATTAGCCACCATGTTAATTAATGAAAACATATTGTGGTAGATGGATTGGCAGGGTTCAAGGGGAACAATAAACCCTACAAATGAAGGAATACTGCACACCACAGAATGACTATTCATTATATGGTGTGTGGGTGTGGCACTAATGTACTCCATGTCATGATGGTACAGCAGATCGTGGTGAGTGTTAGGTGTGTGGTGGGTTGTGTTGTGAGGGTAGCTACCAATAGACACTAGGAAATGTGGTATAACATAAGGGTTGAATTGTTGAGAGGGTCATGCACACTGGTGTAACCCCCTTACAAATGGGAGTTCCCGAAAAGTCTTCCATGAGCTTGCCTAAATGCTCACTGCCAGGTTGGTGTTCGGCACTATAGCCGTTTAACTGTTATTGCTAAAGAGTGCCTGTGTAGCCTCTGCATACTGTTGATTTAAGAGTTGCCTAGTTTGCAGAAATATTTATCTAGAGGGGGACTGAGTATTTTCATGCTCAAGTCCTACCCGGGCTGCTGGAAAATAGCTCCTTTTCTGCCATCGCTGATTGTGCAGAGGGAGCTCTGTTGAAGGATGTAACTATTTGTTGAAAATAATTCAGAGTGATAATGATAATGTAGTTTGTTCTAACTTGCCTTCTTTGCAGCAGGGACTGTTCTGATTATCTCCACCATTTTGGTTCCGAACTGCCGAATTGGACCAATCAGTACCTAGGGGACTCTAAAATGGAGCTTGTCTGAACAGACTGTGTGGAGTACAGGCTTGGGAATTGTAGTTTTAGGCTGTTGATGCCTTTTTGTAACTGAAGGGGGAGCTCTTGCTTTGACTGACAACTGAATGAACCATCCGCACCTTTTGGATAGATCTGAGGGAAATCCCCAGAGCTGCCTGCTGGCTAGCCAGATCTAAGTTGGGAGTTGAGAGAGAAGCAGCTCATGATAATCGAGCAAGCGTCTGTATAGTTTTGAGCGGTAGAACTGTGGGAAGGCCAGAGTTGAGGCCTGCAAGTCAGCCCATTGCTCTGAGAAGAGAGAGAAAATCCCATTCTGACTAAATCCGAGGTGGTGAGACAGAATTAAGTCACTGATGTGTACCAGGCTAAACCTGCAAAAGACCGAAGATTTTTTCTGCAGGCGTTCGGCCTGATAGGAATTCCAGCTACTTCTGAGCTTCCGGTTTAAGCAGAGATTGTGCGATTGTGACCGGGGAGCATTTGGCCTGGTACAGTAAGGTTTCTGTGCATATAAATGTGCTGTGTACTGAGTGGGGGTCGCGATCCAGTTCCCCCTTGTGTGAACTGTGTGCTGAGTGCTGGAAGCAGTATCCAGCTCGAACGGACTGAATCTGCAGTTATCTCCATGCAGCTGGGCCTTGCCAGAAGGGCTCTGCCAGATCACCCTACTGCACAGAGAAGAGACATTGATGAGAGACCTGCCCGAGGATCAGCCCCCTGCTTCACATCTGAACAGGAATGACACCTCGGTGAATCGTATGGGTTCTGCTTCTCCTGGCACTCCAGAAAATTCACTTGCTGTCTCAATTTTCGTCCATCCTGTGTCCAGTTCTGGGTATCGTGAGTAACTATCATGGTAGCTCCCTGCAACTACCAGTTAATCTAAGTGTGTCATCTGATTGCTTTATTGTTTCTTTTCCTTTACGAACTGAGCCATCTGGGTCCGGATTACAAATAGTGTGTTGTGCAAGTTGTTTTTTCTGTCACAGGGCCCCGACCAGCTGCAACGCCGGCCTACCCTGGGCAATGGACCTGGCTAGCCCACTTTCCCTTCACCTAGGTACCCAGAGAGTGTGACTGTGTTAGGGACTCTGATTGCATGCACAGCTGTGTGATTGATAGAGAAATTAAGCTAATTAAACTGATTACCCCCCTTCCTTGTTCAAATCCCCTGAATAAATCAGATCTACTTTTTCCTGCATTTCAAACAGTCTGTGGAGCCTGTTTGTGTTTGAAGTGTTGTACTGTTGCCATTTGCTCTGTCTAACCTTGTTTTATTGGGGGTCCCCAGGGTCGAACTGGAGAAACCAGCCCTGGTGGTAAGTGCAAACTGTATGGGTACTTGCAAAGCATATCAGATGTATTGTGAGATAAATTATTGTGTATTGTGTTGGCCACTAGTAGGGAAAGAGTGGGGTTACAGTGTCCCGGAGGGCTGTGCCTAGGCTAATTTAACTACTGCCATCCCTGACCTCTGGGTGGAGGCACCCGTTTCCAAACTCAGGCCTCTTAACCTGCTACTAGCCCAGCAGGCAGGGGTAGTAGCCCTTGGGATAGCGCCGCCTAGGGGTTACACTTATCAACTGTGTAAATAACATATCATGGTGCGGCGTGCTGGTGAAGAACGAGTTACGAAAGAAATTCATGGAAACACAACAGGTATCGGGATGTTGTTGGGTTGTGGTCTGGGTGGAGGTGTCAACTTACAGCACACACAGGGGTGGAATGTGGGACATCATAGAAGAATGATTCAGCATATGATGAGGGTGTCAGTGATTGTTTGGTGGAACACTAGACAGAATGGTAATTCATTGAGGGATGCCAGGGGATGGCAAGAGGAGGGAGTGGACAATTATCACCCAGAAACAATTTTGCAGCATCTAGGATGGGGTATAGGTAGTCCTGGTGAATACTTCACCCCATGGGATGTGGTACAGCATTTAGTGTGTTGTTCAGGGTGCATGTGGGATGAATAGTGAAAAAATAGTAATTAAGAAAGAAACATATGGGAAGGAGTTTGATGAGTGGGGGTAGACCAGTAGTCTAATGGAATTATGTTAGTGAATATCAAGGGGAAGGTGGTGTTCAGGGCAGAAGGAGTGTGGTCAGGGTTATTGTCTGCAGACCATAATATCTACTACAGCACAACTACTGGTAGTGCCACTGCACTGTTGTCTTTATCTGGTGTATTGATCTGAAAGGTGATTTGGGTTGGATTTCACCACCACACCACAAGCGCCATTGTGTTAAAAAGAAGCAAAGTCATCTCCCATAAAATAACATTCAAAAATTGTTAAATGTTGTGTGGAGAGCCTCTTGGCGCCATGGTGGTGCTTGTCTATGGATACCAAGAAGGTGTCTGATCGCCTAGAATGGGAATATCTTTTTGAGGTGTTAGAACAGTATGGTCTGGGGGATGACTTTGAGGGGCTGGTCTGGGTGCTCTACTGGGCTCCAGAGATGCATCTCTTGGTTAATGGTGCCTCATTAGAAAAATTCCCATTATATAGAGGCACAAGGCAGGGGTGTCCCCTCTCCCCCTTACTGTTTGCCCTTGCTATCGAACTGTTAGTGATCACTATCAGGAAAGACCTGGACATTAATGTGGTATGGGGGAGATCGGATCATGTATATAAGGTGACTTTGTATGCGGACAACATGATCCTGTAGATTAGTGGCTCGTTGATTTCCATGCTGGCGCTCCTCAGAACAGTTGCTGCTTTTGACGAGTTCTCCGTGTATAAAATCAACCTGGGGAAGTCGGAAAGGCTAATATTGGGGATGCATGATAGGACTCTACAGGGTAGCATATGGGGGCTGAAGGAAGTCACTGGCTCATTTAAATATCTAGGTATCCAGGTTGGTAGGGATTTGGGGTCTCTTTAACAGCTTAATTATTCTCCCCTTATCAAGACCATAGAAGAAGAATTGTGGTGGTGGAAAGCCTCACTAGTTCATGGCTCAGGAGAATTAATCTCATAAAAATGAACATTCTGCCACAAATCTTGTATCCTATGCAGATGCTCCATGTGAGTCCTACTAGGGTGAACATAAAAAGGTTGGAGAATGCATTTTCTGTTTTCATTTGGCAGGGTAAGCACCCATGCACATGCTTACAGTGGCTTAAAGCTGATGTTAACAGGGGTGGTCTGAAGTTCCCAGACATTAGGAACTATTATCTAGCTATTCAATACCGCTACATGCAAGACTGGGTGAACAGGCCATCCGAGGCGGGCTGGGTCAATGTAGAAGAATGCGCCTGTCCAGGTCACTTGTCCACCTGCTTGCTTTTGTTGTCAGATGCTGGGTTTAGGAACTGGGATGTAAAAGGGGATAAGTGTGTGGGTGATCAGATATGGGAGGCTATGGGACTAACTCATGCACTTTTTTCGATATTTGCAACTTTGAATATATATAGCAGGGGACTGGGCCAGGCCCTAGTAGCTGACTCTCCACTGGCCTCATTGAATAATTTGATATACTTGGCTAGGAGAGACACTAGATGCCTTATTCAGAAAGCTGCCCACCAAGGGAGGACATTTTTTCCATGTCTAACATGTAAAACCAGAGCTTTAAAGGAAAGAGACCTAGGGGCACCTATTCAAAAATAAAATTGGCAAATGATCTTGAACCTGCATAAGGGGGTTGTAATTTGGAACAAATATAAAGAATCTTTCTATAAATTTGTACACAGGTTGTGTTGTCCACCTTTGATAGTCCACAGATTCAGCCCTGCAGTGTCCCAGATGTGTGGGAGGTGTGATAGGGAACAGGGCTCCAACTGTCATTACTTTTAGACCTGCCCGGTTCTGCAGACCTTTTAGTCGGTGGTCACTCAGAAGCTCTCTGCTCTGATGGGGTGCTTGATTCCTGTAGCACCCCTCCTGTTGTTTTTTGGAATACAGGACCTGGGAACAGTGGGTTGGGACCTTTTACCAAGATGGTCCCATGCATTGTTGGCGTTGGTGTGGCACTGCATTTCAAACACTTGGGTATCAGGGGATAAACCCACAATCCAACAGTGGTGGAACCACACCATTCAAACCATGGCATTAGAACAGCTCTCTTATATGATTAAAAAGAGAGGGGAGCAATTTTCTAAAACATGGGACCCCTTTATATCTTCTCTGAACCTGGCTGAAAGACAGATCTTGTGAGAGGGGCTAGCCTAAGGTATGGGTACTATCAAAGGAGTATGCAGGTGTGGGGTGTTGGTGGTATTTGGGAGTTTCCCTCATCAGTGAAACAGATTGTCCTAACCAACACAAACAATGTGTCTATGTTATATTGACCGTTGACAGATTAAAGACTGCAATACTGTGGTGCTATAAAATATTATATATATTTTTTTGTATTTTTCATCTTCTTTTAAAATCAATTATTACATTATTACTGTCTAGAGCAATTACTGTGGCATCTATTTTTTTATAACAAAGTCAAAATTGGAATGAATTGGATACTTGTGTGTATAGTTTTGATGAGTTAATGTTTGATCTTGTATGTCTGTGGTTTTTGATTGTATCATTGATTTCACTGACAAAAGTTTCATAAAAATATTAAGCAAAAATAAAAGCAAAGTAACTAAAATGGGCTTGGATGAAAGTTCATGCTAGAAAATAATCTATGGCCATACATACATAAACTGACAAGCATGGGTATCTGTTTTGAATTTTCTATGGCTACCATGGAACCAATTGAGCTTTGTTCTTTGATGTTATTTTTTACCACAGAAACCAGCATCCTATCTATTCACTAATTTCATGTCCCACCCCAAAAGCTGGGTGGCTCTACTGCAGTCTCCCTCCTCCGTGTCAAGCAATTTCAATCCCTACTCCACAAACATCCATTAAGCCTTCACAGGGTGTGGAAATGGACAGGTCATTAGGAGACCAGATCAGAAAGGTAGATGTGAGAGGAAGCATCATCATAATGGGTAACCTCAACCTACCTGTAGTGAACTGAAGCACCCTGGCTACCTCTTGTTGCAGGGAGCAGGTCCTCCTGGATGCTATCAAGAAGTGTTTCCTGACACAGGGAGTCACAGAGCCAACCAGGGAGGAGGCCATACTGGACCTAGTGTTGTTAGATGGTGAACAGGTCCAGGAGGTAGAAGTGAGGGATTCCCTTGCGGGCAGTGACCACTGCAAGGCATGGTTTTAGAACAACATGTGAAAAGATGCAGCCAAGATCAAAATAAGACTGCTGGAGTTCAAAAGGGCAGACTTTGGTAAGATGGGTGTCATACTAGTTGGGCACCTTATAAAGCTCAGACCGGAGATGGATGCAGATCAGAAACTGTCTGTCATTAAGTTGGGGTTAAATAAGGCCACAAACACTTGCACAAAGGCTTGTGAAAAGAACTCGAAGATCAAGAGACCTACCTGGTTTAACAGGAATGTGGCAGAGAAAGTGAGGCAAAACAGGGTAGCCTTCCAGAAGTAGAAGCAAACTTTGAGGAAGGAGTACAGAGAGTTCTACTCAGAGAAAGCTCGAGAGGGAGGGAGCGTGGTCAGGGCAGCCAGAGCTGCAAAAGAACTAAGGCTGGCATAGGGGATCAAGGAAGGGAAAAAGGACTTCTTCAGGAGAGAAGAAATAGTAGGGATGGGATTGTTAAGATTAAGAGGGAGGATGCATGGAAAATAGTGAGGATCAAGTGGAGACACTAAATGAGTACTTTAGGTGTCTTCTTTAGGGAAAAGGATGGACCTATGCCACAAGAGAAAATAGGGGGAGGAACATGTGGGTGGGGAGGAATCTGATGGGGCATTCAGGGTTGACAGGGTCTTACAGGGTCTTAGGGGCCTATGAGTGGACTAGGCATCTGACCCGGATGGAGTGCACCCGAGGGTCCTGAGGGAACTGGTGGAGGTACTAGCAGCCCCCCTGGTGGACCTGTTTAACACCTCTCTGGAAAAGGGGTGTGTGCCACAGGACTGGAGGATGGCACATGTGGTGCTGCTCCACAAGAAAGGTCCCACAGATGATTTGGGTAACTACAGGCAAGTCAGCTTAAACTCCACAGTGGCCAAGTTAATAGAGGCCATTCTTAAGGAAAGGCTGGTGATCTTCCTTGAGAATAATGGTCTTTAGGATGATAGGCAAAGTGGGTTTGTCAGGGGAAGATCTTGCCAAACAAACTTGATTGACTTTTTTGACTTGGTCACAAGGTCATTAGATAGGGAGCAGGTGGTGGACATCCTATATCTGGACTTCAGTAAGGCATTTGATTCGGTGTCACATAGCAGGTTGATCAGCAAGCTGAGTGACCTGGGAATTGGGAACAAGCTGCTGGGGTGAGTCAAGAGCTGGCTGCAGGACAGGAACCAGAGAGTGGTAGTGGGGGGAGGGAACTATCCAAACTTAAACCTGTAACCAGCGGGGGTACCACAGGGCTCAGTACTCATACGAACATATGAACATACGAACTCTCCAGCAGATAAAGGCCTTTCTGTCTTTCGAGTCTGCTCAACTGCAGCTAGCAGCCCTTATACTGCAGCTGCCCTTCCCCTTCCCCTTCCCAGTGACCCTCCCTCTTACCTTGTCCTTTCCTCTTTTGAAGCAGCCCACTATATTACAGGCTGCCACTTCCTCTGTAAATGCATTCCATCCTGACACTGCTGTCTTTGTAAAAAAGTGTCTCCTCATTTCCCTCCTGAACCTTCCCCCCTCTAGTCTCAACTCATGGCCTCAGGTGTCCCTCCCTCCTTCTTCTTAACTGGAAAAGCCCCCCGTGTCCATCTTATTTATACCCTTCATGTACTTGAAGGTTTCAAACATGTCCCTCCTTTCCCTTCTCTCCTCCAGGGAGTACATATTCAGCTCCCTCAGCCTGCCCTCATATGGCAACTCCCCTATCCCCTAGATCATTTTTGTTGCCCTGTGCTGCACCGCCTCCAGTAACCTAATGTTCTTCTTCAGGTACAGCCTCTAGAACTGCATGCAGTACTCCAGGTGCGGTCTACCCAGTGACCTATATAGTGGCAGGATCACCTCCCCCCTCCTGGAGGATATGCCACTGGCAATACAATCCAGCATTCTGTTAGCCTTTGCAGTTGTCTTTCTACTGTACACTGTGCCGAGTTGTTCTTTGCTCCCATTATGATCACCCCCAGATCCTTCTCCTCCTCTGACTTGGTTAGCTGAACCCCCCCAGCTGGTAGCTTCTCCTTGTGTTTTTTGCCCTGAAATGCAACACCTTACATTTTTTGGCATTGAACCCCAGCTGCCAATTGTACAACCAGACCTCCAATTTTGCCAGATCATCCTGCAATCCCTGCCATCCTTCCAAGCCATCCTCTACCGCACCCATCTTGGTGTCATCTACAAACAGACTGATATTGCCATTTATGCCTATTGAGATGTATGCTATGAAGATTCCAAACAACACCGGTCCAGGTACCGAGCCCTGTGGAACCCTACTAGTCACTACCCTGGGTGACAAGAGCTCCCCTTCCACCACCACCACCCTCTGCTGTCTCCCTTGCAGCCAGTTCACTACCTATCCCACCATCTTTACCCCCACCCCTGTGCCTTCCAGCTTACTGCCTAGCCTCCCATGCAGCACCAAATGGAATGCCTTACTGAAGTCCAAGTACAGGACAACCACTGCATGGCCCCTGTCTAATTGCCTGGTTCCCAATTATAGTACTCCACCAGATTGGTCTGACAGACTCTGTCTGAGACAAACCCATGTTGCCAGCTGTCCTGCAGCCCATTAGCCTCTTGGAGGGAAACCAGCATCTCCTTCAGGATAGTCTCCATCAGCTTTTCCATGATGGAAGTAAGACTTGCTGGTCTGTAGTTTCCTGGCTCATCCTTGGGTCCACTCCTGTGTAGGGGTACCACGTGTGCCATCCTCCAGTCCTGTGGTACACTCCCAGAGGCCAGGGATGCATTGAACAGGTCTGCCAGGGGGTTCTGCCAGGACTTCTGCTAGCTCCCTTAGCACCATGGGGTGTATGCCATCCGGCCCTGGAGCTTTGTCCACCCTGAGTGCCTTCAAGGCCTCCAGTACCCTGCCCACTGGGATTTCCCCATCTGTCATCTCTTCCCCTCCTGTGCCCACCCCTCCAGCCCCCCTGGGTACTGCTCCCCCTTTCTCCTTCAGTAAATACTGAGCAGAAGTACTCATTTAATGCTTCTGCCTGTTCTGCCTTAGTATCCACCCATCCACCCTCCCTTTTATTCCTCACTATTTGGTCATTGCAGCTCCTTTTCTCCCTGATGTACCTGAAGAAGTCCTTCTCCCCATCTTTAATGCCCTGTGCCAGCCTGAGTTCCCATGATGCCTTGGCTGCCCTGACTGCCCTTGTCACCTCCCTTGACTCCTTCAGGTATTCCTCTCTGTCTATCTCACTCCCCTGTTCTTTTGTACCTTTTGAAGGCAGTTCTTTTCTGTTTTACTTTCTCCATGACCTCCCTGCTCACCCAGAAAGGCTACTTGGCCCTAGTCCTCTTACTCTGGACCCTTGTACATTTTACAGTTGCCTCCACTATACCCTGTTTAATGACCTTCCACTTCTGATTAGTGTCCATATCTAGACTGATCTTGGTCAGATATCCCTGTATTGTTTTCATCATCCCCCGAAGACAGCCCTTCTGAAGTTTAACACCCTTGTGTCTGATCTTTCCCCTCCTTTCCCAATGTCTATCTTGAACCACACTGAGTGGTGGTCACTTCCCACCAGTGGTTCCTCCACTCTCAGCTCCCTCACAAACTCACCATTCACCAGCATGAGGTCCAAAGTGTTCCATAACCTGGTTGGCTCATTGACCATCTACAGTAGAAAGCTGTCCTGAAAAGCATTCAGAAGTACCTGCTCCCTTCTACTTGTGGTGGCTGGGGTGCCCCAATCTAATCCCAGCAGATTGAAGTCCCCCACAATCACCAAAATGCCCTTTCCACAGGTCTTTCTGATCTGTCCCGCTAGGATTCTGTCTAACTTCTCAGTCTCAGAGGGTGGCCTATACACCATTCCTATCCTGAGTGTCCTATTCTTGGAGACGTGGAGATGTACCCATAATGACTCTGTGTTGCCCTCCTCCCCTTCCCCCTCACACACTTCAGACCTTCCCTCACATGCAGCACCACCCCCCCCACCTTTCCTTTTTACCCTGTCCCTTCAGAATATCCTATATCCTGGCAATGCCAGGTCCCAATCATGATAATGGGTGGTCCGTGTCTCAGTTATGGCTGCCATATCCACCTCCCCAACTGCCATGAGAGCCTGCAACTCTGCTGTTTTGTTCCCTAGACTCCTAGTGTTCAAAGTTACCACCCTCCACCCTGCTTCCTTCCCCCTCGCCACACTTGCTCTTCCTTTTTAGAACCACCTCTTGACATCTCTCTGAGTCCCGTACTGCCCCAACTGCCAGCATGGGGGGGGTAAGCTAATTTGGCTTCCCTGCCTGAGGATCCTGCCAGACTCCTGCCATCTTGTCACCCCCCATTACTAGTTTAAATTCTCATTGTTTGCTAAGTACTCCTCCAGTTTATGTTTCAAGACCCTCCGTCCCTCCTTACTTAAGTGAAGCCTGTCCATGGCGTATAGGTCCTTGCCCTCCCAAGTCCTTTTCCACCACCCCCACACCCTTTAAATGGACAGCATTCCCTTAGCCATGTGTTAAATTCCTCTATCCTCATCTTACTAGCTGTGCTCATCCTGGGTACAAGAAGCACCTCCGAAAGGGTTACTGAT
Source organism: Neoceratodus forsteri (assembly GCA_016271365.2). NCBI lineage: Eukaryota > Metazoa > Chordata > Ceratodontiformes > Ceratodontidae > Neoceratodus > Neoceratodus forsteri. The sequence goes on from CM028131.1 coordinate 453,696,512, forward strand.
CTCTCCCTACCTCCTCAAAAATCAATCCCAGCTCCTCAAACCTCCCCTGGATTTCATCTACGATATTACCTGCCAGGTCATTAGTACCCAAGTGTAGAACTATGTAAGGTTTCTCCCTCCCCCTCCTAGCATACTTCAAAATGAATTGCCCCACTTTTTTCGCTGTCATACCTGGTATGGCCTCCACCCATATTCAACTATGTCTCTCTCCACTGCTCCCCCACCTTATCCCCTTCAGAATCGAATCTCCCAGCACTAGGATCCCACACTTTCTTCCCTGTTCTGCTCACAGCACACCACTCCAGAAAGAACAGTTTTTTGCCTTTTTTTGTTGTTGTTAATAAGCACAAAAAAAGCAGTAAAAAAGAAATAAACTTCCCTCTGGGCATTCCGTCTTCCCTCATCGGACCTCACCCTGTATCAGCGGGACCCCCATTGCTCCATCCCCCCTTCCTGCACCTGCAGCACCTCACATCTGACCCAAATCCTGGATGCCTGTCACTGCCAGTAATAAAAGTACAGCCCTGCGCTGCTCCAACACCTTTCCCCACACACCCTCCTTCACCCATGGCTAAACTCGGTCCAGTGCTATTCAACATCTTTATTGGGGATATAGTGGATGGGGTCATAAATAAGATCTGCCTATCTGCAGATGATACGAAGCTCTGCAGGAGGGTGGACAGAGAGGATGGGATGCAGGAGCTCAGGGAAGATCTAGCTAGGCAAGAAAAATGGTTGGGCATCTGGCAGTTGAAATTTAACACTAAGAAATGCAAGGTCATGCACCTGGGAGCTAGGAACTCAGGGGCCAGCTGCTGACTGGGGGGCATACAGGTGACCATCTCAGAGGAGGAAAAGGATCTAGGCGTGTTGGTTAGGGGGGCATGAAACATTCTGCTCAGTGCCATAAGGTGGCAGCCAAAGCAAATAAAATGCTGGTCTGCATCACCAGAGGAATCAAATGTGGGAAGGAGGAAGTTATTCTGCCACTATACAGGTCATTGGTGAGACCACACATGGAGTACTGTGTACAGTTCTGGTGCCCTTATCTGAAGAAGGACATCAAGCTACTGGAGGGGGGTTCAGCAGACGGTGACCAAAATGATCCTAGGCATGGGGAAAAAACCTTATGAAGAGAGGCTATGGGAGCTTAACATGTATTTCCTGGGTGACAGAAGGGAAAGGGGGGATATGATAGGAACCTTCAAAGACATAAATGGGAATAAAAGGGATTGGAACGGAGGGCATCTTCAGTTTAAAAGGGGGAGCACACAACATGGGGTCATAGCCTAAAACTCATGGGAAGTAGATTTAAGAAGGATTTGAGGAAGCACTTTTTCATTTAAAGGGTGGTGTCTGGGTGGAATGAGCTGCTGGAGGAGGTGATAGCAGTGAATAGGGTGGGCAGTTTCAAGGGGGGTGAGATAGGGTGAAAAAGAAAATCAGAATGGGAGAGTGGAAGGGGGGAGAAAAGAGGATGGGGAGGATGACTCAGGAGGGAAAGGGTAGGGGGAGGCAGCTACACAGAAACTAAACTTTGCTGCACACTCAGGCAGACTTGGTAGACCAGTAAGGCCTATTTCTACTGGCAATTTTGTATGGTCATATTTATGTTTGTAAGTATGTCAGCAGTATATCCCTAATATGCTGCTGGTACCTCCCCATCCCATGATCAACCATCCAGTCAGAAATCAGCATAACACTGGTTGTCTAGTGAACCCCACACCCCCACCACCCTTCCATCATGATATAATTATATCCCTCATAGTCTACTGGATCCCAACCACCATGACCAATCACCACCTGACCACCCGCCAAGGACACCTTCCAAGTTCACCACCCTCATCCCAATCACAGCTAACCATTACAGCAGGTGCAGAGTGCCAGGAGGCACAGCTGTCCACTTAGCTCCTCAGTCGGCAGTCACATGACAGTCACAGAGTGCAATCATGCACTAATTGTACTTCATGACTGTCAGACAGTGGATAACTGAGGAGGTGAGAAGGTGGCTGTGCCTGCTGCCACTCTGCACCTGCTGTAATGGTTAGTTGCAATTGTGGTGAAAGTGGTGAATGGGAAGTGTGTCCTTGGTGGGTGGTTGGGTGGTGGTCAGTTGGGGTAGTGGGCGTCCACTAGACTACCATGGCTATACTGATATGAAATATCCTAGAGTCAGCACTTTTACAAAAAACATGCCAGCAAGTCAGAAAATGATGCAAATGCTTTAGAGATTTATTAGGCCAGGCAGAGCTATACCAACAAGCCTCAATGCTTCAACGTTCAAGCCTTCATCAGGGGGTGTTTTTTTTTATATACTGATATGACACCGAATGGGTGAAGGGTGATGGGGGTTGGGGACTACTAGTGATATATTGATAGCATGCCAGATGGGTGTTACGGGGTAAAGGAGCAACTAGACTACCAGATGTACACTGATATCATGACGTACAGTATGGGCGTTGGGAGGATGGGAGACCACTAGACTACATGGGATATAATGATATCACACTGAATGGGGGGTGGGGAACCACTTGACTACTAGGTAATACCAATATAAAAATGAATGCTTGTTCAAGAGGTGGAGGGAACATTAGACAACCAGGGATATACTGATATCATGCTGGATGGGTGGTCAGGAAGTTGGGGACCACTAGACAACCTGGGAAACAGTAGTAGTTACAGCATGGGCACTAAGGGACAGCTGTGCCATATGCTAATTAGCACAAAATGGGTATGCAGATGGCCAGTAGTGTTTTGCATGCCCAATGAGCTCATTTGCATGCTTGTGCTAAATATGGCCCATATGGAATGGGTAGCCCATGACAACGGCTACTGTATGATGGCAACTGGTCAGAATGGTGACCGAATTACAGCACCAACACTGTTCAATGACTGGCGGTTCCCTCCATCTCTGAGGTGTGCCCCCCCGGAGTTAGAATATTTAAGTGGGGAGTGTGGAGGGCACATCCCTCAACAAAGGGGTGGTGGGGTGCAAAGCCCCCCCACCATCCCTCAACAAAGGGGTGGTGGGGTGCAAAGCCCCCCCCCACAAGAAACTTTGTTTTCCACAATTGGTGCCTATGTGGGGTCAGTGCCATTCTGACCAGTCGCCATCAAATGGTTGCCGTTCGGACATGGAACCTATAGAATGTAGTGCTTCCCATTTCAGACATGTCTATGTCCTGTGGACCATATGCAGCCTTGTTCCAGGTTAACTTAGCACTGCACCAATATGTACCAATATTCAGTCAGTAAGTGTACCACACTAACTGGCTTAATATCATTCAGAACTGGTCGTGTACAACTGCAGGCATCTTCAAATATGGGGCTCATAATGTATTATACTATTTAACCTGTTAATTGCAATGCTCAAAACCTGCAGTTACAAACCTTCATTTGCTGTCTTGTTGAATCTACTACAATGGTCATGGGCCAGTTGTTTCTTATCTTTCTTTTTTTCATTTGGATTCTACTGGCAGTGGAAGTGATTGTACAGGTACACATTGTTTGGCCAGACAACAGCTAGGCAGTTTGTGCTGCATTTTAAACACATCACGTTAGTTATGCCACATACCCAAGTCATATATATATATATATATATATATATATATATATGAATAATAATTAGAAGTGTGTATTAAAAACATCCAAGTTATATAAAAGATGATTAAGTCATTTATTGTATGTTGTGTGACTTCTGTCAAAGCAATATCAATTATCTGCACACAATGCATGAATATTCCTCCTCAAATATGACCTCATACTAGCTGCACAATTCATGAGAGTGGTGATTTACTCATTGCAGCATATATCTCAAAATTGAGAGTCTGATATGCACCATGAAGAACATGCATAGTATGCCACAAACGTCCTTCCAGATTCATGTAGTCATTTGTCAGAGGGCATCAGTCAGCACTGACAGAATGTGTTCCTGGATATATTACCATTTTTGATTATGGAATTGCAACTGAACAATATGTCAGCAATAAGACTTGATTTGATGTTTGTTGTGCTGGATTTACAACACGACCATAGGTGTAGTATGACACATAGAGGCATGTGAGTGGAAGTGTGGTACAACGAGCACAACAAATACCACAACATGTGTTATTCTTGTTATAAAATTGGCTCATAGTTATTTATTAAAAAAAATGAAAAGATTTATAAGACACAAAAAATACATTAAAATTCTGCTAAAAATGTTACATAGTCCCTCCACTGATGGTTTGCCCCTGTCAGTCATCTGTTTTTTTTTCCATGTTCAATACACGGCATGTTTGTTTGCTATGTAAAACAAGACTTCGAAATTCTGCAGTATTCTCCTAATAGTAGCTTCCCTACTCTGCCTTATCTATGTACAGAGGAACACAATTTATACTTTGTAGTGAGATGGAATCATTGCTCTATTCAGACATTTTGTTATTTTTCTTTTCTTTAACATAACAAATAACTTCCTAAATTATGGTGACAATGTTCAATATACCATACATAATAGGAACTTTCACTGTCTTTATGACTGCTGCTCCTCCTCCTCGTTATTTGGAGAAAGATGTAAAGCATTGCAGCTTAATGCCTTTAGAAACATTTTGAAGACGCTCACTGTTTTTGTTGAAATGAAGTGTGGAGATGAAAAGCCTGGATCAGGAAAGAAAGAACAAACCTGTTTACACGTAAGCAATAAGACACAACAGGGTGTGGGCAGTAATGTGATCACCACACGTCCATTATCACAACACGGCACGAGGTAAAATGATGACTGCATTACTTCCTCTTGAAATGTGGTGAGCACACTACTGTGATCCAATCTAAATAGATCCGTTACTGTTACTATAATGTAGTACAATTTACTTCATGCACTTTTGACAAATATATACATAACTTTGAAGATATGCCCATATCATTTGATATGTGATTTCAGTATCAATACCAAGTAGTGTATAATATCCATAATATTGAAGTAACATCAGCAGCAATAGTATTTGGATATTTTTACATTTGATGATATGGATTAAGAATGTATACATGAATGAGATAATGATTGCATAAAAAGTTTCCAAAATATTAAAACCGCTTTAATCACCTTGTCTCCATAATATCATAAAAGTAGTGCATCATTTCTGAGGCAAAGAAAATGAAACCCTTGAGATGAGATTTAAGGGAAGATGTCTGCTCTGCAGGGGAAAATGAGACCTATGCACAAAAATGCATGTTGGCTACGCACCATGGATTTGTGGTGTATAGGCAATTCAATATCTCTAAGCATAGCAGGGTCCTTCTGTCCTCCATGACATGCACCTTAGGAACTTGCATCCCTTCCATAACCAATGCCCTGGCTGGACACGCAGCTTCACATGCAGCTGGTCCAGGGCATGTCTAGGGAATGTTCCCACACTCCAACTCATTCACAAAGTCACAGAGTGTTGGGTAAGGGGGGAGCCTGCCAAATCATTTAGCACTCCCCAACACCTGCTGGCTACAGAGGGACATGGCAACTGTCCACCATACTGCCCCAAACCACTAGGCTGACAGGAGGACTGAGGTGTGGCATTCAGGTACTCAGAAACACTTAGAAAATCATATGGTCCCCTGCTGTTCTAGAATCCCCTGCTTGCACGGAGCAGGGATCCACTGTGGGACACAAGACTGGTATCCAATTGGATGTCTGGCTGTATCCCTTGAACCACCCATCTTTTCTGCTGCACGCCAGGAATTCAGGGCCATAGACAGGCACCCTGTGGGTGTGTGCAGTCATGCATACTGAAAGAACAAGCAACAGCACCACTAAGTTCCAAATGTGCAAAATAACAGCTTTATTGAGGTGCAAATACACAAACCACCACAGCTTGAGCCCGCAGCCTCTACCAGTTTTGAGCCTAGTTTGTCATCAGGAGGGTGGATCCCCCTAGTGTCAGTAACATTTAAAATGCTGGGCTTAAAGTGACCGTGACCACACTCATTTAAAAGGCATAAAAACATTGTGTTACAACCACTTTGTGTTTCTGATGTAACCACTTCATTTCAAATCCATAATCATTTTAAATAACAATAACTATCCCTAATGTAATTTATTCATTATCAGCTAATCCTAAGTAGAAAGCAGCAATGTTAACTCATATCAGAAACAAAAATAGAAATAAAATTGTGTATAGAGTTATACTGCAAATCAGTCATTGTTACGATCATCGAACTACCAGTACTGTTTTACTAGACTCCAACAAGGCATGACACAGAGTTCCCAGATAGTCAAATTAAGACTTCCAGTGTCCCTCTGGCATCTATAAAAAAACCAAAAACATATAACAGTTATAATCAGTATCAGAAGTAAGTAATAATACCCGACAGGGTGGGCATTATTGGGATATAACGGACCGCCCAGGGGCGTAATGAGGCCCGACGCCACAGGCAGAGGGCCTTATAGCCCCTGGAAGGTCCATTATATCCCATAATGCCCACTCTGGAGGGTATTATTACACTTAGAAAATGGGCTATAGGTGACTTTGTAAAAAAATATATACAAAAATAAAAAATATATATTTAAAAAATAAATAAAAAAACTATTATAAGTAATTGCTTGTAAAGTAGTTCCTGTATTTGTGTAATTACCACTGGAGGGTGCTGCTGTTTTTTAGTTTTCTTTTTAAAGTTTACATGAGCATGTTGTTTAGGCTAAGCGTTATTGTTGCTGTGTCTCCTAAGGCCCACCCCAGACTCACTACAGAGGAGAGCGCTTTATTTTGATTTGTTTAATGAGCATCAGTGGGAAAAGAGAAATGTATAGCCTGCTGATCTGGAGATTGGCTGTGAAGAGAGGTATATTTTTTTTTATCTTGTTGATTGCGTTTCAAATGTGCAATTTTTCAGCGCTAGCTTGATAGCATGCTGTTAGCTGACACGGAGGAGAAACGGGAGTGTTCAGCATAGTAAAAGACAGTGAGATTTTACAAAAGAACGGTTTTGTGCTGCAGTTGTTGGTTCTTACTTTTTGTTTTGTTTCCAGGCAAACAATGTGGCTGAATGGGGGAATAGTATTAGCGTAGTGTCACTGTGCAAGTAACTGCCGTTTTTTTTTTCCATAACAAAAAGAGGAATTAGGCTGGATTTGGAGGACGGGCATACATTTTCTTTAGTATATAAATGAATTTGCTCTTTCTTTGTAGTGGTTCAGTTTGGCTGCTGTTATTCTGTCTAGCGAGGTAAATGTCAGTAAATGAGTGAGGGAAACATGGCGGCTTGCGAGTTATGCAATTTGGATGGCCCCGGGATTTACTTAGTAATGGGGCATGATAAAGTGGCACACGTTATTTTGTGGGCATTGTTGAGAAATAACAGCCCGGGTGCCAGGCTGTTTAAGCCAATCAGGATACGACTTTCTCTTTACCCATTTTCTAATACCTTACAATATATCACTCATACTTGTAATAATTTTTTTATATATATACCTTATACTCTTATCATTGTAATTCATATATTCTATATCACAAAAGGTAAGCCATTCATTATGTGCATCAACATTTTATATCTTTTATTCTCCTATTGTTTACTGGCATCAGATCTAGTTTGTTATTCAGTCCAGGCGATCGTAAGCCACCCAAGGTATAAATCCAATAAGCCTCTCTTTCTAGTAAGATGTCTTCTAAGTCACCCACTATGGGTCCCAATCTGAACTGTTCAGTACCACAGAACTTGAAGGAATGTTCCTTCTCTTGACCTCTCTTGTTCAGACAGTGTAGGGCTAGTGCATTGGTCATCTCTCCCCCTGCTATACTCCTAAAGTGTTCCCCCATCCGAGATTTAAATGGTCGTGTGGTCTTGCCAATATAAAAGGCACCACAACACCTGACACGTTGCCAGGTAAACAATGTTATCTGTAATACAACTGAAAAATGAATTCACCTTATAGTCCTTTGTTGAATTTACTGTGTATCAGGTTTCAGGACAAATGTACAGAACTTGCAACTTCTGCAAGGAAATGTACCCCTGGGTTTGGGTGGTAATCAGTTTTTAGGCCCCTGTGCACTACAAGGCATCTTATCACTGTAAAAGATTTTAACCACCCTATCCTTCAAGTTCTTGTCTCTTTTATAGGTCATTCTAGGTGTCACTGCTGTAACTCCCCTTAGAGTGGTGTCAGTTCAAAAAATTACCCAATGTTTTCTAATAATGTCCTCTGTCTTACCTGAATTCCTATTCTATGTGGTGACAGAATTCATCCTCTGTACTGTTGGACTATGTACCTGTTCCTTTAACAATTCCTCCCTTGTCTTTTTTATAGCCCCCTGCATTGCTTCCCTAACCAGGGGTGAGGAATACCAGCGCTGGTAAAATCGCTCACACATCTCTGTCCCTCATACCATAAAGTCTGCATCAGAACTAGTTACGTCTAACTCTTAACAATTGGGCTTTGGGAATATTCCTCACTAGATATTGTGGGTGGCAACTCAAGGCCATCAAAAGTGAATTAGCGTCAGTGTCTTTCCTGAATAAATTTGTTTTTAAACAATTCTCTTTATTTCTTGTGATCTCCTGATCAAAAAAAGTCACACTATTTTAATCACGCTGTACCGGAAATGTCAAATTTAAGTTACTAGCATGTAAATAATCAATGAATTCACTAAGTTCATCTCGCGTTCCCCTCCTCACAAGAAATATATCATCTTTAAAGCGACGCCACAGGTCAGTCCTATGGTAAAAAGGATTGACCTGCTCATCATAGATTGTTGATCTCTCCCAATAGCCCAAATAGAGATTAGGATAGTTGGATGCAAATGTAGCACCCATAGCTGTCCCTTTCATCTGTAAGTAAAAATCTCTTTTGAACAGGAAGGCATTTTTGGTTAACACCATCTCTGTCATCTCAAGTAAGAATTCTTTACGCCTTGCATTCGCATTTTCATCACATTCCAACCAATAACTGAGGGCATGTATACCCCCGTCATGGGGTATATGAGTACATAGCAAGGCTATATCCATTGATACCAGTAAATATTCTGGCTCAAGCTGTGTTTCCTCTGTAACCTCCAATATGTGTGCTGTATCCCTCATATAAGATCTTAACTTCGGTACATACTCCTTAATATGGGCGTCCACTTATCGGGACAGGGGCTCTGTAACTGATACAATCCCTGCAACTACATGGCAGCCTGGTGGATTCTTCCTATCCTTATGTATTTTTGGTAATACATAAATGGTTGGTCTGATGTTTTTATTTTTACAGTTAGATTTTCAAATCCCTTGTTGATAATAGTGCTTTCCAACAATGCTTCATTCAGAAAGTTATCCATTTGTAACGTAAAGGTTTCAGTTGGGTCCCGTCTCAATTCTTAAAAGAATAATGGATCCCCCAGTTGTCTTTCCATCTCCTGTTCATACTTTATGGCAAACATTACAACAATGCCACCCCCTTTATCCGCAGGTTTTATTACTACATCACTGTTGTTCTCCAGGTCCTTAAGTGCAATACATTCAGAATTAGTGATATTTACAAAAGTGGGTCTATTTCTGTGTTGATACAGTTTTTCAAAATCTGCCTCACAGGCTCTCTCAAAGACCCTCATCATATCTGAATAAGGGGTGTTAAAAGTGGATGGAGGCTGAAAATCACACAAGGGGCATCTTGTAAGGACCCAACTTCCACACTAGCATTAAATGCACTCTCATTAGACCTACACATGTTGTGCTTAAAAAAGAAGCATTAAAGGTTTAAGTTCCTAGTAAAACTTTTGCGATTAATAAAGAATTCAAAAGGATTAATATCAACAGTAGATACAATTGTTAAACCTTTGTGTAGCACTTTAATCTGTCTCTCAATGACTGGCTTGTCTGAAATGTTCACCACTATGTTCTCCTGCCTCTGTTTTTCCTCCCACTGGTCATGCCCCTTCTGGTGTCTAGATTGATGTTTCCTGCCCCCCTGCCTCATGCAGGTCAATTTCTTATTATCTCAGACCGTATCAGTGTCCTCCTGGATTGTCTTGATATCCCTGGTACTCCTGGTAATTGTGATGGCTGGTGATGGAGTCCCTGAACTGGACTTGTCACTTGTTCCATTGTTCCTGGTCCAAGTTGATCTCCCCAATATATTCGCCTATAAAAAAACTTCTTCTGTGTTATCCGAATCTCCTGTACTCATATAGTAGGATGGTGATTCCCCTCTATTTCGAAGGATGGATTGAGGTACTTGACTACCAGTCAGTTGTTGTCCACAGGAGTTCATATACTGGTACCTCTTGTTCCTCCAACTTCTGCTCCTATTCTGCCCCCTCCAGTTGGTCCCACTCTTGTTCCAAGTGAATACATGGTCTAACAAATAATCTTGGCAGTCTCACTCGAATTTCTTAAGTTTCTGATTTTTAATCTTTTCTTTCTCCTTTTGTACTTTAACGTTCAACTTGTTTTCAAGTTCACCAAACTGAGGGTCTGTTTTGTATAATAGCACTGGTTCCTCTTTAATTTTATTATCCTGTGTAATGGTGGGCTGCTGTTTTAGGCAGTCATTAATGGTTGCTTTTATTATCGCATCAGTGCCCAATTGTAATGCAGCATTTCATTCAGACATAAACTCTACAATGTCTGTACCATATCCGGGCGTATTTGTCAATCTTACTCCCCAAGGAGACTGCCTGACTTTCAAGTAGGCCTCCAAAGAAATGCTATCCCAGTAAAGATGTTTGCCTTTTAATGTAACCCTCTCCAATTGCAGGAAAGCAATGTCCATATTCCTTTTAGTTGTGGGATTAATAGTGGTGCAATTATTTGCATTGGCATTAACAGTCACAACATCTATTTGTGGTTCAATGAAAAGTTCTGCCTCTCTGGCTGACAAGAAGACACTAACCAAGAAGGAACCCGAGACATCCCCAAATACAATATTCTGAAAGGCATTCTGTGACATATCTCTCTTTCAGGGTCTGATGCTTCCTTACTTCCTCAGCTGCACTCAGATAGTTCGATAGACTTCCATGTATAAAATCCACTAGCATATTGATTCTGTGTTGCTGAATGACCACAGCATGGAATGTACTGATAAACTGTCAGTTACCAATGAATAACGCTGGAGGCTAGAATGGCGGCCAGCAATAGGGGAAAAAAAAACAAATGAAACAAAAAAGATCCCAGCTCTATAACCACTTAAGTGTGCTTGTTGCCACAAACGAATTGAATGAACAAGCAACAACATCACTAGGTACCAAACATGCAAAACTACAGCTTTATTGAGGTGCAAATACACAAACCACCACAGCTCAGGCCCCCAACCTCTACCGGTTTTGAACCTAGTTCATCATCAGGAAGGTGGAACCCCCGAGTGTCTGTAACATTTAAAACTGCTGGGCTTAAAGTGACAGTGACCACACTCATTTAAAAGGCATAAAAACATTTTGTTACAGCCACTTTATGTTTCTCATGTAACCACTTCATTTCAAATCCATAATCATTTTACATGTTTTTCTGCTTGTGGTAACTATACCATTCTTGCTCACTACATCCGTGAAAGTCTCCTGGACTGGATTTCTGCAAAAAAATCATCATCAGGTATCTTTATTTTCATTTTAAAATCAACTTTTTGGAAGCTATCCCAAGCAAAACACAAGTGAAGCAACTACATCTGATAAACTTGGTGACCCTGGGTCCTGCTGGAATCCACATTTTCATCTGACCTGCTCCATGATCTGTATGTGGGCTTTTCAGCAACCTGTTTGAATGACAAAGAAGCATACAGACAAAGGGATTTCACATCCTGCATATGTGCAGGCAAAGTTAATCACCTTCAGGAATTTTAACATTTCAGTGACTCTGGACCTCAGCTGTTGATCATTCTTTTGGCTTTTGACTTAACCATCAGGTACCTATCTGAAAGCGACTGGGTGCAACTGACAAGCTACAACAAGGATAAGTGGGCATATCATCCTCTATTACTAACAATCTCCTTGCTCTGGGTCCCTAGACGCCTGCACTGGTCCAAGCCGCATAAGCCTCAGAAGTGTAATTCAATTGACTACAAAGTACAGCAACTGTCTCTTAAACTCCTACTCTTCCTCCTCTTGATATCAGGAAGTGTCCACTCAAATCCTTGGCCCTGTCTCCTACAGTACAACAAAGCCTGCCAAAATGGAGGGGGCTCAAATTGCTACCTTAAACATCTGCAGTCTCCTCCCAAACTGGCCTCCCTTCAAATCTTTGCCAGCCAACACAACCTGGATATATCCTTGCCATCATCGAAACTTGGCTGACACCTAATACTCCGGATCATGCCATCTCTATACAAGGCTACAAGATATTCAGGCTGGATAGGACCTCAAAAAGGGGTGGTGGATGTGCAATCTACATAAAGGACTACCTCACCTGTCTCCCTGGTTCTTATCCCACCACAGAAACCTCAGTGCAACTCCTCCCTATCAAGATACTACTTGGTGCCCAAAACAAAGTCCTCACGATTGCTGCTGTCTATATCCCACCAAAAGATCCTGATTCCGGCTCATAGGCTGTCCTCGAGTTCGTAAGCACAACCTTCTGACATCGAACTCCTTCCTTGGGGACTTTAATATAAATTGGCTTGCTCCTGATGCAGGGTCAAACAAAGATGCCATCCTTGCAGCAAATTTAACACAAGTGGTAAACTCCTACCAGGAAAAACTACAAATCAGGGACCAGCATCCTCATTGACTGGATCCTTACCAGCCACCCTACCCGTATAACCAATGTAAGTGTTCTCCTGGCTCGCTCAGTGATCACTCCAATAATATGACCTGGACAAATAAGTTTCAGTAAGCCAGCCCAAAACCATCTATAGCAGAGTCCTACCTATGGCAACCTTACTCATCTCAAGACCTGTCTTAGGCAGATAGACTGGTCCTTGATTTACAAAACTCAAGATGTTGACCTAGCCCTTGATTACTTTATTACTACTTTCAACACTGCCTGTGACACCTATGCACCAGTAAAAAAGTGCAAAATCAAAGCACTCACAAATCCCTGGCTCACGGCAAAGCTATTGGCACAACTCAAAAGTAGAGATCACCTCTGGGCCACTGCAAGAGCTACTGGCACTCTGTCGGACATTCAAAAGTATAAACAGGCTCGCAACCACTGTACTAAATAGATCCGCTTGATGAAGAGCTCCTACTTCAAGAATGCCTCTCCAACTCCCTGAAGGAAATCCTTCTGGGACAACATAAAGAATATCATGGGTCAGCAGTCCAAATCTCTCCTACAATAATGAATGTGGATGGAACCACTACATTAGACCCAGAGATCATTGCAAACACCCTAAATGATACCTTCACGGACCTTAGTGGTGTCCTCTCATCTGATTTCTTTACTGATGCTGACCCTCCAATTTCTACTTCTACTACTGCCTCTCCAACCAAACCACCCTTCCATTTCAAACTAGTAAAGGCACATGAAGTCTATAAAATGTAAGAAGGCCATTTCTAAGTCCAGAGCAAGCAGCGACACTATTGACCTTAAACTTCTGTCCTCGCTCTGGAGGAAGTACTGCTCCCCTTCACAAAATTTTCAATCTCTCCCTCTGCTACAGCCAATTCCCTAGAAATGGAAGGCTGCAGTTGTCACTCCAGTGCACAAAAGTGGTGATAAGTCACTGCCTGGTAACTATCGCCGATATCAATACTACCACCTCTCTCTAAGGCCCTGAGCTCTGGTGGCAGACCAACTTTCAGACTACCTGGAAAGCACAACATCCTATGCACTCAGCAGCATGGATTTAGGAAAGGGCACAGCACATCGACTGCCCTACTTGAATTCTCAGGAGCAATCCACAATGCCATGGACAAAGGAAACCTAACTGGAGCAGTCTACATTGACTTAACCAGGCATTTGATACAGTTCACCATGGCCTACTTATCAAACAACTTCTATCCCTAGGGCTCTCGCAGGGTCCTGGTGACTGGGTAAAAAATTACCTTGCTCAGCGCTCTCAATCTGTAAAAGTAGCTGGAGTTCTCTCAGACTCAAAACTGGTTTGCTCAGGAGTTCCCCAGGGATCCATCCTGGGCCCCCTCCTTTTCAGCCTTTTCCTAAACTCCCTCCCCAAATCCTGCCCTGAACAATTAATCCTCTATGCCGATGATGCCGTGATTCTTGCCACTCATAAAGATCCGAACCTCTTATGCCTCAACCTTCAGCATGCTTTTTCCAAAGTTGAGATGTGGTTCCTTGAACATAAGCTGGTTCTAAACCACAAAAAAACTAAATCCATGCTCTTCTCTAACCCGCAAAACAAGAAACGGCAAGTCCCACTCACCATTAATACATACCGGAAATACCCTTGAACAAGTGCCAATTTTCAAATATCTTGGAATCAACTTTGATCAAGGCCTAACCTTTGCAACTCACATTGATAGTACAGCAAAAACTATTAATCAGCAAATTGGAATTCTGTATCGGAACCGACAGCTTCTTACCCATTCTGCACTGAGGATTGCCATCCAATCTTCTATCATCTCAGTTGTTGATTATGGCTTAGTTATATATGGATCTGCCACTACTACAGCACTTAGTCGCATTACAACATCCCTAAATAAGGCCTGTCGGCTGCTCACTGGTGCACATCGATGCACTCCACACATGTGAACTCTATGCTGACTCAGGTTGGTTGCAACTCTCAAACTGGATAAAGTACCTTACCTGCCTGATGGTGAAAAAATCCACTCTGGGCCTCACTCCACCCTGTATCCAAGACCTGTTATGCCCGAGCGCAGCACCCATTTACCAGAAGATCAGAACACCAGCCTCTCCAAGTCCCCTCGATGCCGGACTCTCAGGGACAAAGATCATTTGCCTATCGTGCCCCAGCTGGCTAAATGCCCTCAGCACTCATATTACTGCCTCCACCTCTAGGTATTTTCAAATCAAGGCTTTTCTCTCACCTTGCCACCTCCAGCCCTGTGACTGCCCTGATTAAACCTCCTATTTTCTCACTACCCACCCTGTTCCGTTATCTGACAAAGACATGTTTGGGAAACCTTTTCTTCTGCTATTGTCTGCTCCCACACCTTTCACTTAACCTCTCTGTTCTGGACTTTTCCTATTTGTTTCTCCTAATCTGGCATGACCTCTTTCTTGTAATAATAATGTGATTATTGATATATCATGTCCTTTTGCACAAATGATTTGATATGTATTTGTATATGTTTTCTTGCTCTTGACACAACACAAATTGTTGTGTTATCTATGTAACCTTTTGTACTGTACCTAATTGACATGAAACCTTTGTAAAAGAGCCTCTGGCTCAAAGGTAGTAATTCCTAGAACAATAAACTAAACTAAAACTAAACTAAACTGAAATAACTATAAATATCCCTAATGTAATTTATCTAGTCATTATCACCTTATCCTAAGCAGAAAGCAATAATGTTAACTCATATCAGTAACAAAAATAGAAATAAAGCTGTGTATAGACTTATACTGTGACTCAGTCATTACTACTATCAGTGGTTACTGATATGACTTAACATTGCAGCCGTCTGCTTAGGATAAGGTGATAATGACTAGATAAATTACATTATTGATATTTAGTGTTATTTAAACTGATTATGGATTTGAAATGAAGTGGTTATATGAGAAACACAAATTGGTTGTAACAAAATGTTTTTATGCCTTTTAAATGAGTGTGGTCACTGCCACTTTAAGCCCACCATTTTTAAATATTACTGACGCTAGGGGATTTCACCCTCCTGATGACGAACTAGGTTTGAAACCAGTAAAGGTTATGGGCATGAGCTGTGACGGTTTGCATATTTGCACCTCAATAAAGCTGTTATTTTGCACATTTGGAACCTAGTGATGCTGTTGCTTGTTATTTCAGTTTGTTTGTGACAATGAGCACACTTAAGCATTTATAGAGCTGGGATTGTTGTTTTTTTTTTGTTTCATTCATTTTTCCCTATTGCTCACCACCATTCTAGAGTCCAGCATTGTTCATTTGTAACCGGCAGTCTATCAGTGCTTTCCATGCTGTGGTCATTCAGCAACATGGAATCAACAAGTTAATGGATTTTATACATGGAAGTCTATTGAGCTACCTGAGTGCAGCTGAGGAAATAAGGATGCAACAGACCCTGGAAGAGAGGTATGTTACAGAATACCTTTCAGAACATTATATTAGGGGATGTCTTAGGTTCCTTCTCGGCTAGTGTCTTCTCAGCAGCCAGAAAGGCATAATTTTTCACTGAACCGCAATTAGATGTTGTGACAGTTACCGCACATGCATCTAATAGCACTACTATTAATTCCTAGACTACAACAAATATAGACATTGCTTTCCTGCAATTGGAGAGGGTTACATTAAAGGTGAAGTCATTACCGGAATCGCATTTCTTTGGAAGCTTATTTGAAAGTCAGGCAGTCTCTTTGGGGAGTAAGATTGACAAATATGCCCAGATATGATACAAACAGGGTAGAGTTTATGTCTGAATGGAATGCTGCATTACAGTTGGGCACAGATGTGATAATGAAGGCTACCATTAATGACTACCTAAGACAGCAACCCACCATTACACAGGATAATAAAATTAAAGAGGAACCAGTGCTATTATACAAAACAGATCTCCAGTTTGGTGAATTTGAAAACAAGTTGAAAGTTAAAGTACAAAAGGAGGAAGAAAAGATTAAAAAGCGGAAACTTAAGAAATTCAAGCTAGACCACCAAGATTATTTGTTAGACATTGTGTTGACTTGGAACAAGAGTGGGACCAGCTGGAGGGGGCGTAATAGGAGCAGAAGTTGGGGGAACAAGAGGGACCAGTATACGAACTCCTGTGGACAACAACCGACTGATAGTCAAGTACCTCAATCGATCCTTCGGAATAGAATGGAATCACTATCCTACCATATGAGTACAAGCAATTCAGATAACACAGAAGAGGTGTTTTTAGAGGAGGAGATGGGGAGATCAACTCAGACAAGGAACAATGGAATGAGAGACAAGTCCAGGTCAGGGACCCCATCTCCAGCCATCACAATTATCAGCTGTACCAGGGGTATCAGGACAATCCTGTTGAGGTCTTATGATGAGGGTTATTTTTCCAGACATAGGACAGATGATTTGGTTTTTAAAATACCTTTTATGAGATCTAATTGTGGACAGAGGGCCTTTGCTTATATTGCTCCATCCATCTGGAATGAAATTCCTTGTGATATAAGACAGTTGCATTCTGCTAAAGTATTTGCAAATGAACTAAGGATGTTTTTTGAATTACAATTTAATTGTAATTGTTTTATGTGAGCATGTGCCTTCTTTGTAACGAAGACATTTTTAGTCTGATATATTTGTATTGTATATTTTTTGCTTGTCTTTTTGTTTGTATGTTTTTTTTTATGTGGGTTGCACCTGTAAAAGGAACTCTTTTTCCAGTGTGCTTACCCGTTAAGTGAATAAACAACAACAACAACAACAATCCAGGGGGACATTGATACTGTCTGAGACAAACAAGAAATGGACCCGTATGTGGTGGGGAGCAGGAAACATCAATCAAGATGTCAAAAGGGGCATGATCAGAAGGAGGAAGAACAGAGGCAGGAGAGTGTACTGTAGTGGTGAACATTTCGGACAATCCACTCAGTGAGTGCCAGAAGATTAAAGTGCTACAGAAAGGTTTAACATTTCTACCTATTCTTAACATTAATCCTTTTGAATTATTTATTGGTCTCAAACATTTTACTAGGAACATGAACCTTAAATGCTTCTTTTTTAAGAACAACATGTGTAGGTCTAATCATAGTGCACTGAATGCTAGTGAGGAAGTTAGATCCTTACAAGTTACCCCTTGTGGTGGTTTTCAGCCCTTATCCACTTTTAACCCCCCTTATTCAGATATAGTGAGGGTCTTTGAGAGGGCCTGTGAGGCAGATTTTGAAACATTTTATCAACAGAGAAATAGACCCACTTTTGTAAATATCGCTAATTCTGAATCTATTGCACTTAAGGACCTGAAGAACAACAGGTATGTAGTAATAAATTCTGTGGATAAGGGTGGTGCTATTGTTGTAATGTGTGCCATAAAGTATGAACAGAAGGTAGAAAGACAACCTGGGGTTCTATTGTTCTATAAAAAATTGAGAGGGGACCCAACTGAAACATTTACGTTACAAATAGATAACTTTCTGAATGAGGCATTGTTGGAAGGCACCATTACCAACAAGGAATTTGAAACATAGAAACATAGACTTTGACGGCAGATAAGGACCACTAGGCCCATCTAGTCTGCCCATTTCCCTACCTACAGGATAGGCCGCAGATCCTAGTTAACCAACAGCCTATTTCTTCCTACCCCCCACAAGAATTGCCTTATGTCTGTCCCATGCATTCTTGAATTCTCCCACAGTTTTAGACCCCACAACCTCCTCAGGAAGGCTGTTCCATGCATTCACTACCCTCTCTGTGAAATAATACTTCCTCACATTGTCCCTGAACCGCCCTCCTTCTATCTTTAAATTGTGTCCCCTTGTTCTTGCAAGTCTCTTTTTCTGAAAGATGCTACCCTCTTGGACTTTGTTGATTCCACTGAGGTACTTAAAAGTGAATTCAGTTCAAAAGTGAACTGAATATCTAACTGTAAAAAAAAAAAAAAATCAGACCAACCATTTATGTATTAACAAAACTACATAAGAAGAGGGAGAATCCACCAGGGCACCCCATAGTTGCAGGGATTGGGTCAGTAACAGAGACCCTGTTTCGATATGTGGATGCCCATATTAAGGAGTATGGACCAAAGTTAAAATCTTATGTGAGGGATACAGCTCACATATTGAAGGTTATAGAGGAAATCCAGCTTGAGCTGGAATATTTACTGGTATCAATGGATATAGCCTTGCTATATACTAATATACCCCATGACGGGAGTATACATGCCCTCAGTTATTGGTTAGAATGTGATGAAAATGTGAATGCAAGGGGTAAACAATTTTACTTGAGGCTGCAGAGATGGTGCTAACCAAAAATGCCTTCCTGTTCAAAAGAGATTTTTACTTGCAGATTAAAGGGACAGCTATGGGTGCTACATTTGCATCCAACTATGCTAATCTCTATTTGGGCTATTGGGAGAGATCAACAATCTATGATGAGCAGGTCAATCCTTTTTACCATAGGACTGACCTGTGGCATCACTTTATAGATGATATTTTTCTTGTGTGGAGGGGAACTCAAGATGAACTTAGTGAATTCATTGATTATTTACATGCTAGTAAGCAAAGTTTGATATTTTCGGTACAGTGTGCTCAAAACAGAGTGACTTTTCTTGATCTGGAAATCACAAGGGATGAGTAGAATTATTTAAAAACAAATTTATTGAGGAAAGACACTGACCCTAATTCAATTTAGTTGGTCTTGAGTTGCCACCCACAACATCTAGTGAGGAATTTTCCCAAAGCCCAACTGTTAAGAGTTAGACGTAGCTGTAGTTCTGATGCAGATTTTATGGTACAAGGGACAGAGATGTGTGAGAGATTTTGCCAGCGTGGGTATTCCATGTCCCTGGTTAGGGAAGTGGTGCAGGGAGCTATAAAGAAGAAAAGGAAGGAATTGTTACAGGAACAGATACATAGACCAACAGTACAGAGGATGAATATTGTCTCCACTTATAATAGGAATTCAGGTGAGATAGAGGAAATTATTAGAAAACAATGGGGAATTTTGCAAACTGACCCCACTCTAAGGAAAGTTACAGCAATGACACCTAGAATGACCTATTTAAGGCAAGAACTTTAAGGATAGGGTGGCTAAAATCTTTTGTAGTGGTAGGATGCCTTATAGTGCACAGGGGTCTAATAACTGGTTACCACCAAACCCAGGGGTACATTTATTTGTGGAAATTGCACATTTTATATATTTGTCCTGAAATCTGATATATTTACTACAGTAAATTCATCAAGGGACTATATGGTGAATTCATTTTTCTGCTGTATGACAGATAACATTGTTTACCAGGCAACATGTAGTTGTGGTGCCTTTTATATTGTCAAGGCAACACGACTATTTAAATCTCAGATGGGGGAACACATTAGGAGCATAGCAAGGGGAGACAGGACCAGTGCACTAGCCCTACACTGTCTGAACAACAGAGGTCAAGAGAGGGAACAGTCTTTCAAGTTTTGTGGTATTGAACAGGTCAGATTGGGACCTAGAGGAGATGACTTAGAAGACCTCTTACTAGAAAGAGAGGCTTATTGTATTTACACCTTGGTGGGGCTTACGATCGCCTGGACTGAATAAAAAAATAGATCTGCTGCCAGCAATCAATAGGAGAAGAAAAAGATAAAAAAATGTTGATGCACCTAATGAATGGCACACCTTTTGTGATATAGAATATATGAATCACAATGATAACAGTGTGTGTGTGTGTGTATATATATATACATATATATATATATATATATATATATATATATATATATACTATGCAAAAACATGTTAATGCATCATTTAGGGTTAAAACACAAAAAGTCAGGAAATGAAAAATCTTTAGGGTTACCCCTCCCTCTGGACCCGCCCATCATCCCAAGATTGACAGCTGATGGGGTGTGTCATTTGGGTTGTGAGGCCTAAATGTCACCCCATTCCATCTGAAATTACATTCACAAGCCACAGTAAACAAGAATGGAGTGACATTTAGGCCCCACAACCCCAATGACACACCCAGTCTGCTGTCAATCTTAGGATGATGGGCGGGTCCGGGGGGAGGGGCAACCCTAAAGATTTTTCATTTCCTGACTTTTTGTGTTTTAACCCTAAATGATGCATTAACGCAGTTTTTTGCATATCATTTCCTTACTTTTTGAGAAAGAATAAAAAATTACCACTTTCGGAACTTGGTGAATTGACCTCAACCAGGAAGACTGCACTGCTATGCGGTGAAGTGGGACAGACTGGGACTCGGGCTCACTCAAGAGAAAAAAAACAAATAATGAAATACAGCTCAGTTCTGATGTAAAGGATAGCGATCGAGTCTCGGCTTCTTCCCGCCCACACAGGCATGCACTGGCAGCCTCAACTCACTTGCTCCTCTAGTCCGGTCCTTCTCAGCTCACATCAGCTCAGCTCACAAGTCCTTGCCTGTCTTCCAGCCACCAGTCACTCCGACCTCAGCTCAAAATCATGCTAGGCTAGCTCACTGCTCTGGAGGATAACAACAGTGGTGCTCTGTTTGCTCTGCACCACCAGTATGGTGATCTTTCTCCACCCGAGATGAAGATGCCACTGTAGGATTTGGTAGATGGTTCTCCTTGGTTTCTCTCTCCCGCAGTTCCACTCGAGTATAAGGCTTTTCCGATTAGGCTCCAAAGTGAAAAAACACAGTGCCTTGTTTGTTGAACTGGTGGCATTTAAACAAACCACCCCCTCACTAGTCACTCTTCCTACCTGAAACGGTAGCCAATCACAGACATACTGTACATGGTGACTACGCCCACGGACCTGATTGAAACATGCAGTTGCAAGGTCCGTGGGGCGCACACACATCCTCCAAAAGCTTGAATAGGATGTAACAAATAACCCACTGCAACCAAGTTTGACATGTCCCAGTTTTCGCTTATGGCTGCGCTGTCCAGGTACACTGCACAGATGATTACCGCCACATTGTTGTGCCATGTAACATTGCTTACGGCTAGAGTGCATGGGGAAATAGTGGTGGCGCCGACAATACCGGCTTCTTTTTCTGACCTCCATTCACTTTGTGGGTGATGAGTTTTACAATGTGTGTGGTATTGTAGATTTGGAAAGATTTGGGCTGTCATACTGCCATGGAGAAACACACAGACGTGCAGTGATTATTATACTGTCTGTTTCTCTTGTCTGCTGCTCTGAATTACTGTGCTGTGCTGACATCAGTGTAAGGTGAGTCTGTGTGTGACCAGTAGTAAACACAACTCGCTGTGAGCTCAGAGTGCAGTCAGAGCTTTAGTGGCTGCTGTGGGTACTACTCAACCGTGCATATATGAGGAAGTAATGCACGGTTGAAAAGCAGTCATGTGGTTCGTTTCCCCCAATGAATTGTTTTACCTTCTGTGTACTTATTTATGCCATGTTACAAGTTAGCAATAACCCATGACAGGGTGTGCATTTATTGGGGACTAATCAACACCTCAGGTGCATTGTGAGGCACAAGGCCGCAGGCCGAGTGTCCTCACAGCACCCAGGGTGTTGATTAATCCCCAATAAATGCACACCCTGTCATGGGTTATTGCACCTATAGCATGGGCCAGATAACAAGAGAAATTAATGAAAACATGTGGATGAATAGGAGAAAAACTGTGCGGACTACTTAGTGTTCGTACACTACTTTTGGCCAGTGTACCACATCCATGTGTGTTCTGCCACAGGAAAATAGTGTTTGTTACAGAAGTTTGTGGTAAACAGGCTAATGTACTAGTATCAAGGGGCACACTCATGTGTCTTTGCTACTTTTCATTTGTTACATATCTTGCAGATACACTGTTTAATAGTACAGATGGAGGGTGACAGACAGACAGATACAGAGCTGTAGCATGCAGTGTCTCTGTTTTCCATATACTGTACCATATGCTGCTGTTGTCAGTAGTTTCTTGCTGGCTGTGGTTACTTACTTCATTAACTGTTGCATTGTTCACAAGGTAGCGTGCCTCTCTGAGATAGCAAGAACATATAATGTGCTCTGCTTACTCTCCACAACAGATGTCGGGTATTGTACTGTGCACCCGACATGGCTCACCGCCCACATGACTCACACAACATAGTACTTGTCCACAGAGAAACACAGATTTCTGTCTTGTACAATTGACTCCCTCGCTGTTTCCCTGTCATTATGTGGTCACTTGCAGAGGTAATCAGCAGACCGTGAACAGCTCCTCTGACATCTAGTCGTGGCTATCGGCTTCCTAATTACTGCAGATAGTATGCGGCTGAGTGATTCCATTGGAACTTTGATCACTTCTATGGCGATATCACCTTACACCCAATGGACAGGCAGATACCTTCCGCTAAATGCTACGTGCATGTCCTTATCACTCTCCCGAATGGATTGCTGCAGGCAAGGGAACCAGGGCATGGTATGACCGGGTGCTCATGTGAATACTAAGTGGAGAGGAGGAAAATGGTGACTTTCTCTTCCTCAGTTAGGCGGCTTTCGCAAAGCAGCACCTGTATGTTGGGGCTCAGCACTTCTGTGTCACTCTGCCAGTACAGAGTGCTGCAGCCACGGGAATGCAGACATGCAGCTACTTTTCTCCGCTTCACACTATCTATGAAGTCAGATTGCGAGGAAACTTTTATTGTGGTGCAATCAATGTGTGTTTGTTGCTTTGAACGGGGATATGCTAGGATCATCAAGGTCCATTGGGTGGGTTGGTGGGCACAGTCACTTAGCGGAACAAAAAAAATGGCTGCGTTTCACAGTCTTGCAACTGCAGCACAATTAGTTTGGTCACTTGTATTATTTTCTCCTCAGCAACTTCTCACCACATCCACTTTCTGTAAGATTACTACTAATTAATGAACAGTCACCTGACCCATTTCATCCAGTGATGTTTCACAAACATAGATGCCCATGTTATAAGTAAGCAGTAACCCACGACAGGGTGTGTGTTTATTGGGGATTAATCAACACCCCGGGTGCGTTGTGAGGCACGAGGCTGCAGGCCGAATGTCCTCACAGCATCTGGGGTGTTGATTAATCCCCAATAAATGCACAACCTGGAGTGGGTTATTGCACTTATAACATGGGCCAAATATGAACACAAATGGACAAAAATTGTTCTTATTAGACTGCAAACACGTGGAAGCTATTTAGTGTTCCTCCACTATTTTTTGCCATGGAACCACAGTTTTCTGTGTTCTGCCACAGTAAAAATAGTTCAACATACTGAAGTTTGTGGGAAAAGGCCACACATTATAGAATCAAGCAGCATGTGGAACTTATTATTGTGCTGTCAAACCTACAGAGGGTGGGCCATTTCTCCACTGCTATTCTGTTGTCACAGTGCATGTATTCTTTTTTTTTTTTACACTGCAGTCTGTAAATAAGTCACTTTGCACATCAGTCCTGGACCCCCACACTACCCATAAATGATGGCACAACTCAGACGCAGACATTATTCAGCATGACTGACAAACAGAACTTACATGCCCCACATGCCGAAGTGTCATGCTTTGTATATAATGCATGTGAAATGCTGCTTGCTGCGCACAACTGCCTGGATCCCGGAATTATGCTCGCTATCATCTGTCACTCTGTGCATTATACATCAGGGAATTACAACCGCACTTGACATCTCATTTTGCAGAACTGAAAAGTTGCACTTACATGCATCAGTATGGTCTCTGCTACCCTTCCGGTCCAAAACATACGCACCACATCGATATGCTAAAAAAAAAATTACATGTTCCTCAGAGCACGCCTTTGCCACTCGCACTTTCTCCTCGTCCTGTGTTACTCCTTGTAACTTCCCCCGCTGAAAGTACAATCAATACATGGCATTGCAATTGCACTGTCTGTGCTTACTGTACTGCACACAAATAACGCTACTACAACAGATTGGTATCCAGGCATGTTCTGTGTTTTCTTACTAACCTGCACTCCATACTGCCTGCATCTGTGCAGCACCTCGGTCCACGTTACAGTTAGACATAGAAACATAGAAACATAGAATCTGACTGCAGATAAGGACCGCTTGGCCCACCCAGTCTGCCCATTTCCCTGCCTACTGGATAAGCTGCAGATCCTAGTTAACCAGCAGCCTACTTCTTCCTACCCCCACCCACTAGAATTGCCTTATGACTGTCCCATGCATGCTTGAATTCCACCACTGTTTTTGACTCCACGACCTCCTCCGGAAGGCCGTTCGATGCATCCACAACCCTCTCTCTGTGAAAAAATACTCTTAAATTACCTTTAGGCCCCCATCTTCAAATTGTGCCCCTTGTTCTTGCACACCTCTTTTTGAAAGATGCTACCTCTTGGACTTTGTTGATTCCTTGAGGTTATTGAAAGTTTCTATCATGTCCCCTCTCCTCCTTTCCTCGAGGCTATACATATTAAGCTCCTTAAGTCTCTCTTCATATGTCTTCCGTGCAGACCCTGCACCATTTCAGTTGCTCCTCTGGACAGCTTCCATCCTGTCTATGTCTTTGTGAAGACTGGGTCTCCAGAACTGCACACAGTACTCAGATGGGGTCTGACCAGCTGTCTGTACAGAGGGATATAACTTCCTGTTTTCTACTGGTGATGCCTCTCCACGCATCCAAGTATCCCCCAGCCCTCCTTGCTGCCCTCTCACATTGCTTGCCCACCTTTATGTCATCTGATATGACTACCCCAGGTCCTTTTCCATTTTGTTGTTGTTAGTATCTCACCCCCATTGTGTACTCTTCCCTGGTTTTGTTTCCTAGGTGCATTACCTTGCACTTCTTAGCATTGAATCTAAGCTGCCATACATTTGACCATTCCTCTAACCTTGCCAAGTCCCTTTTCATCCTTTCCACCCCACCTTGTGCATCAACTCTGTTGCAGATCTTTGTGTCATCTACAAAGAGACATATTTTTCCTTCCAGTCCCTCTGCAATGTCGCTATAAAAGACATTGAAGAGGACTGGTCCTAATACTGAACCTCCTGGGCGGCACCCACAAGTAACCCCCTTTCTTCAGAGTGGACTCCATTTATAACAACTTTCTGTGTCCTGTTGTCCAGCCAATGTTTTACCCAGGCTACCACCTGTAACCCACTCCCAGGCTGGTTAATTTGACTATTAGTCTTTGTGTGAGAATGTGTCAAATGCTCTAAAGTCTAGGTAGCCATGTCCACAGCCCCTCCTTGATCTACTACTTTGGTCACCCAGTCAAAGAAATCTATCAGATTTGTCTGGCATGACCTTCCTGCTGTGAATCCATGCTGCCTTGGGTCCTGTGCCCCTGGCCTCTAGATACTCAACAATTCTTTCCTTCAGAAGTGATTCCATCATTTTCCTACCACTGAGGTTAAACTAACAGCTCTGTGGTTTCCTGCTCTGCTGCTCCCACTTTTGTGAAGGGGAATCACATTTGCCCTCCTCTAGTCTTCGGGTACCACCCCATCCTCCCATGATTTGTTAAAAAGGGTAGTCAGTGGTGTCACTAATTCTACCCTTAGTTCTTTTAGAATTCTAGGATGAATCCCATCAGGTCCCATTGCTGTGTCCACCTTTAGTTTTAAGAGTTCTTTCAGAACCCTTTCTTCTGTAAATGGGCTGGTATCAATTTCTGTATCCAGAGTGTTTCTACTGTTAGTTTGAGGTACCTCCCCCTCTTCCTTTGTAAATACTGAGCAAAAATATTTGTTTAGTATCTCTGCCTTTTCACAGTCACCCTCTGCCCACCCTCCCAAAATACTTATCCTCTGCCCCACTGTAGGTTTCAAACCCAGTACCCTTGCTGTCAGAGTCTGCAGCTCTACCACTTAAGCACCATATCTGGCTACCACAGAACCACAGAAGTATCCCACTGAAATGCCACCACACTCCATGGAGGATTTTGCATGCTTCCTACTTTGGACAATACGTGCAATGGTGAATAGGAGTGCAACTCATTTTTAGAAACCTCTGTGGCACGTTAACATGTTCTGCTATCCTAATATGAAAGCGCACTGTTTACGGAACTGTACGAGATGCAGAATATATCAATACTGAGATTATCAGAGTGCTTTGGTACATATATACTTTCTGTTGATTTTAA
The DNA here is from genome assembly GCA_016271365.2 of Neoceratodus forsteri. Taxonomy (NCBI): domain Eukaryota; kingdom Metazoa; phylum Chordata; order Ceratodontiformes; family Ceratodontidae; genus Neoceratodus; species Neoceratodus forsteri. The sequence goes on from CM028131.1 coordinate 453,723,205, forward strand.
TCATGCCTGTCATGCTTGCACATACTTTTTTGGATACTTGGTTCTAGTTGAGTGAAGATACAGTGTTTGCTACAATTGTCAGTGTCCTCCAGGTGGGTGGGTGGGTGGGTAGACCCACTAACGTGCATTTCAATATGGCTACTAATCAGGTTTTTAACACAGGCTTGAAATTAGTCCAGTCTCCTGTTTCTTTGGGTGCCTTTTCACCACTTGCACCTACTGTTCATTTACTAGTGATTAATGAATAGTCACATGATTACTTTTGATCAATCATTTCTCTAATATGTAGGTGCCCATGTTATAACGTGGGTTAATGTAACCATCTCAGAACCATGACAGCCAATCAGATTCCTTTTATTTTCTCTGTCTTATAATACTATAACCATAGACACAGAACAGCGGTAAACTGAAAATTAGAAGGAATTCTGGGAAACCATCACCATGGTTTGACAGAACAATGCCCCTTGAGCAAACCCCACCCTCATTTGTCTTCATAAATACACCCCTGGCTGAGAAATTAGATTTTTTAGTTTGCCCATCTCATCCCTCGCTCGCGATGCACGATCGTGATAAAAGAATGTCACGCTCAAAGAATTTGCAGGCTCACGATCAAAGAAATTGCATGCTCACAACCAAAGAGTTAAGAATGGTGAAATGTGATTTTTTGAGCAATTTAAACCAAACCAACGCTATGCCTCAATAGAATGAAGCCCCCTGAGCAAAACCCAACCTCATTTGTGTCCCTAGCCCCCTCAAGCTGAAATAATTGTGTTTTTAGCTTGCAATGCAAGATCACAATCAAAAAATCTCACGATCAAAGAATTTGCAGGCTCGAGATCAAAGATCATTAGCAAGCCGAGATCAAAGATTTTAAAACCTTATAACTCTATTTTTTGACCAATTTGGATGAAACCAAAGGCATGGCTTGATAGATTGGATCCCCATGAATAAAACCCATCTAAGTCTTACTTCAGGAGTGACCCCTGAGCCGAGATATTTGTGCTTTTACAATCGGAAATCTAAAATCAAGATGGCGGACCTCACGATCAAAGAATTTTCAGGGACAAAGATTCTTGAACCATGAGGCTGCAAATTCTTTGACTGCCAGGTGGGACGAGATGGCTAGAACCCCATTCTTTGTTTGCAAAACATACATATACATTTTCCCGCTGACTTATAATGGGAACTTAAAAGTGGCATAACTTTTGAATGCCTTAATATTTGTTCACCAAACAAAAAGCGGCATGTTTGGCCACCAAAGCTCTTTCAAACAAGCCATCTTGCAGAGCAGCACACCACATGATGGCTGCGCAGGGCCACATCCAACATCCCAAAAGCTGCCTCCAAAATGGATAATTTTGCAGCATTTTCGTACACAAAGATCGTATGTCTGACCGTAACAAAATTTGGCAAATCAAGAGATCTATTATGCCCTACCGCGATACCAAATTTCAGGCAAATCTGTTGAACGGGTCCAAAGTTATTAATGTGCACAATTTTGACTTTAACATAGTAGTGACATCTCAACCCTAAATATAGTGGCGCGACCACACCACTATAATATATAAATATATATATGTATATAAAACTATTACAAGTATGAGTGATATATTGTAAGGTGTTCTAATACTGATTATAACTGTTATATGTTTCTTGTTTTTTATAGAAGCCAGAGGGAGACTGAAAGTCTTAAATTTGACTATCTGGGAACTCTGTGTCATCCCTTGCTGGAGTCTAGTAAAACAGTACTGGTAATTCAATGATAGTAATAATGATTGATTTGCAGTATAAGTATATAAACAATTTTATTTCCATTTTTGTTACTGATATGAGTTAACATTGCTGCTTTCTGCTTAGGATAAGGTGATAATGACTAGATAAATTACCATTAGGGTTATTTATTGTTATTTAAAATGATTATGGATTTGAAATGAAGTGTTTACATGAGAATCACAAAGTGGTTGTAACAAAATGTTTTTATGCCTTTTAAATGAGTGTGGTCACTGTCACTTTAAGCCCAGCATTTTTAAATGTTACTGTCACTAGGGGATTCTACCCTCCTGATGATGAACTAGGTTTGAAACTGGTAGAGGTTTCGTGCCAGAGCTGTGGCGGTTTGTGTATTTGCACCTTAATAAAGCTGTTATTTTCCACTTTTGGAACCTAGTGGTGCTGTTGCTTGTTCTTTCAGTTCATTTGTGACAACCAGCACACTTAAGCAGTTATAGAGCTTGGATTGTTTTTTTGGGTCATGCATACTGCACACCCTGCACTTGTCCCTGGGTGCATTACTATCTGGGTTGGGTATGCATGAATTGCTTGTACCTGGCCGCATCTTTGTGCATATGCTCCAATTTGGATATACTGTATATTTCATGAGTAGGTTGTTGGAGGCTATAATTTCCAACTCTGTAGGGCTCTGCTCCCTGCAACAGTAAAACAAATAAAATACACTGTATAATATTCTTGTATTTGATAACTTATGTATATGCATTTGTAATAATCATAATATAGATATATAAAAGTCATAACTATGCCATTATCAAAATGATTTTTATGCAGGTTTTTTTGTAAACCTTCCATTCTCAAACATTGGAGAATGGTTTAACTGATGTACTGTTATTGTGAACTAATAATCACAACCACAAAAATATTTATGCAACATTTATAGAAAATGAAACGTGTAATAATTTTCTTTTCAAACAACAATAACAACAGGATATTACCAGATGATGCATTATCATTCAGATAGTCACAACAAAGGCACGGTATTACACCTGTCTAAGAAGATTAACTGAATGAACGGACAAATGATTAGCCTGTCTTACATGAATATTTATCATATTTAATACTGTTTTAAACATCTTTCTATCCAGTTGTGCTTAGAGGAATGGTTGTTATATGTATTTGCAATGCAGTTCATTATCAAGCTCCACTTTGCAGCCACAAGATCATCATTACCTTCATTAGAATTGGTGCACCAGTACAAGTGATTACTTATTTTTGTAGCCCATTTTCCAAGTGTTGCACAGTCACTTCATTTCAGTTTTGCCACCAATTTTTTTATTGATGCCTGTATCAGTGTAAAATGTCATTATAGTAGTTTATAAGGGCAATTAAAAATTTACTATTTGTATATCAGTTGTGGCATAACCATTTACAATATCTTTAGATACATGCCATAAGTCAAGCCAATGAGATATATCAGGGTCCTGCTCATGCTTGTTTTTTAACACTAATCTGTCAGTCCATTGTAAGTCTATGAATTTTGCACTGACAGACTTCACCTTAGCTATGGAGTGCTTGAGGACCTCTAGCCCCATGGGGTTCAAACAGGATATTTCATCGCTCTATTAGATGAATATAAATTATCATTCTTACTCTCAAGGGTCATATTCTAAGCAATAAGAGATATGCTAGAATGTTACTACTGTATTTATGTAATACCCTGAACAAATCATGTCAACAATTTTGAATTTTACAAAGTCCATCTGGGAATAAGTCCCAACTTTGGTGGTATGCCCCTGGGAACAACAGTGTGTGTCCCCACCAAGCTTTAAAGCAGTTTTCTTCAAATCATGTAGTAAATTCCTGTTGTCGCTCCAAACATTCCATAACTACTGCATCACATAAGTCAATTGCATTAAATTATACATCCTTAGAAAATTTCTGGGCATGTTTATGTGTAAAAAAAAAAAAGATCCAAACTGGGCTACTAACACTGAAGAAAATTCAGGAAGTGGTCGCTAAGTTATCAACTTGTAGTGTGCCAACTGTAGGTTGTGTTTGTTATCTGTCTCCATGGCCATTTACACAGAGCTGCTCCAGCACAGCCAGATTCACAAATAGTTACTGTAACTACACCTTACAGTACCCAAACCATTGGAAGCATATCTGTGTTAACACACTTTTCAAAAAAAAAACAAGAAAGTTCACTGATGTTAAGGACTCGATTCTCTTTAAATTGGCAGAGCAGAGAAAAAATGTAATAAAAAAATTAAAAGTGTCTCTCAAAAGCCTCATTCTGATTGGCTGTCAGCATTCCAATAACATTACATTATACTCTGTTACATTAGATGGAGACTTTTCTGGATCTTTCGTATCAAGAACCAATATGGTAACAAAGAGGGTTGCCAACTAAAAGGTAGACCCCATTGTCCCCAGGCCTGGCAAGTGAGTTTGGATGTGTCAGAAAACAGAAGGGGTGGGGGAAGGGGGAGGAAAAAGGGGGAGGAGTGCCAAAAAATGAGGTCACAGGAGAAGGGATGGGTGAATGAGGTCACCCAGGGGGAAGGGCATGTGAGGGTGAGGTGGGAGGCCTGGATTGGGCAGCACAGAAAAAGGGGAGGGTGCACCTGGGGGTAGATAAGCCCATGCACAAGCTGAGGAGCTCACAATTTTGCTCCAAATGAATGTTTGGTAGCACACCAGTTTTGGCAATTTTATTCAGCCAATGGGTGTTGAATTAGAATTTTGGAGTTAGATTTTTTGTAATTTTCAAGTTTAGTAGTGATATACTTAGCAAAAAAAAAAAAAAAGAAAATCCATCTGGTAATTTGGAGGAGCAAGTGAGTATATCCATGGAACAGGAAGCAGGTAAGAAAATCTCAATGGCCAAGGAGCTGTGAAGGGAAGCAAGCAAGGGGTTTGTCTTACAGGAGCTAATGAGTTAAAAAGAATGAGGGTTTCTGAGAGAATTATGTATGCCTCTGTGTCCCAGTAGGCAGAGTGGATGCCCGGCAATGGAATTTGAGAGTTGGGAGCAAGGCTAGCAGGGGGGCCTAGTGCAAGTGGAAGAAAAAGCTGGAAAGTGGGTTGTGACTGCTCTCTGTATAGCCTGGGATGACAGTCAGTGGGGGGCAAGGGTCAGAAATGAGGTTTGGACCGGGCTCTGGTAGAAAGGAAAGAGATGGGAGCCAGGTGGCGGCCTGAGAAAGCCGCAGGAGGCCCACGTGGCAAGAGGAGGCCGGGAGGAGGCCTCGTCAGAGCAAATAAGGCCGCGAGGCAAGGCGGCCATTTAGTAACCATTACTGATGTTGTAAATGGCATTCAAAATGTTCTGAATCTCCCTCCAAAGCTACTACCTGTTTGAGGTTTTTGGAAATTATATCTTAAATCTTTCTTAGCTGATCTAAAACAATTTAAATTGTCCCTGGTATACAAGATTAAGGATGTGACTGCTATACTTGTTTTCTCATCTAAAATTTTGGAGCTGCAGAATAAACATGTTCCTTTAACAGTGTCCAGGATGTGAGGTACTTTAATAAACTGAATAACGAGTGAGCTACACCAGAATTGCCAGAAGTAGACAGTGACAAACAAAAGAGAAGAATGATAAGTCGCAGTGTGTTTTCAAAGTAGGGTGACTGAGAATGACTGTGAGAATAGTATTCGGGTAAGCGGGGAGAGTTATTGCAGTGAGCAGCTAATTAATCTTTTTCTAATCCCAGATAGTAGTGGAGCTCCATTAAAATGTTCGAGGAGCTGATATAAAGCAGTGAGCTCATGTTGTGTTACTCACAGGCACACTCAGAAGCCATGTGGCAATGGTGTTTGACGTCATCGCCACGCGGGACTGGGTGGAAGGGCCCAGACACCTGGGGGGGTACGCATGTAAGTGGCTCATATGAGTAGCACACGAGATGGGAATGGGGACATGAGAGGATGAATAAGGGATAAGAAACAAGGGGATTAATATGAAAATGTGTGTTATCTGATTATGGAAGAGCAACACAGAAAGGCTTCTCAGGGGATGACCGAGGGATTAAAATGGTGGTACTGGTAATGGGGATTGCTGTTTTGTGAGTATGGCATGGTGGCTCCGAAGAAGAACAGGTGGAGGTGTTACCTACCGACGCTGGGAATGCAGCAGCAGGTGGAAGACAGGATGCCGCCAATGGAGGTGAGAGCAGATGGTGTTTTCATGGGATCATTACCACCCAGGGTCTCAAAAAAAAAAACCATCCCAGGTGAGGATACAATAGGCTACAGCAGGATTAGCTCAGGGGGGAGGGGGGAGTGGGGGGGACAATGAGGTGACCTGGGGATAATGACCACAGTGGGCCCTGGGTAGACAGGGTGGAGGAGGGGGACAGTAAAAAAAAAACACAGGGGGGAACGGCCCCCCCCGTGGAAATAAAATACAGGAAACTTCTAGTAGAAGGGTAGGTGTATGGTGATATAATGGTTCTGCTTGTGATTTTAGAAACTGCAGCAGCAACAATGGCACTGAGAAAGATCAAGCCAAGCAAGGAGGAGTGTTACTTGGCAGCGATGGACCTCATGGAAAAGGCAAACAGGCTGTTGGAAGCCACGGAACCAGATGAGGCGGATCAGGGAAAAAGCAGAAGGAGGGCGAGGTAGGAAGAGCAGGGATGGAAAATTGCCACCCAGGGTGCCAGACAAGTCTAGACCTGTGGCGCCCATCCCAGTGGCTCCCAAACAAGCTGCTGTGGTGATCCCAAGACCAGAACCAACAGCGCCTCTGCTCCCTCCTCCTGCTAACCCAGTACCTGAACCAATACCGGGCCCGAGTCCCAGTTCCGGAACCAGAGCACCCAGCACCAGAAAATCTAGCGCCTATGGCACCAGCGGGATCCAGATGCCCAGAACTCTCATTGGTACCTACTCCAGTATCATAGCCACAGCCGGAGCCCCGCACTCTGATACCATTAGCACCAGGTAATACTCCCATCACACTGGAGAGCAGCATGAAGGAATATGTGGAGCAGATGTTGAAGGTTATGGGGGGAAAATGGGGTTAGGCAGTTGAAAAAGGCATTGGGGGAGATAAAAGAGGTAAGTGCTGGGGGAATGGGGGCACAGCAGGAACAGCAGGAATGGGGGTAGCAGTGGGGGCCATAAGTGCTCCATGGGTCAGGATTGGGGACCACATCCCAGTGGCTACAAAAGAGAAGATTTGGAAGGGGGGGATTTGTAGATATCTTTGCATTAGCAAATGCAGATGCAATGGACAAGTACGAAGAGAAGAATAGTTTTGAGAAGAAAGATATGGCAGCCACAATAGTATTACTGGGAAACAGGGAGGAGGATAAGTCCCCAAAAGGGAAAACCTGGGAAAACTGATCCACGGGGTTTACTTACTTCACAGCGATAGTCATAGAAAAGTGGCCAGAATTGGCAACCCTGTTGTTGACATATTTGCTGATTATTAAGAATACCTATAAGAAAGGGGTGGGGGGCACAGCTGCCTTAAGTATGATGAAAAATTTAGGAAGAGGATAGTGCACTTTGGGGACATGTAGTGGGATGCTAGGCAGATTGATTTGTGGCTAGAAATACACATGGGACTAATGGGGCAGAGGGGGAGGAAGATAGGAGGGGGGCGCAAAAACCATGCTGGGGGTATAACCGAGCCATTTACTCCTGGCCGAACTGCCTCTTTCGACACATTTGCTCAAAGTGTGGGGAGGCACCACCCCACATCAAAGTGCAGGTATAATTGGGACAAAGGCAATAATAGTCACGACAACACACAGCAACAGCCCTTTTGGAGTAACCAGGGGACATTTTGGGGCCAGCCGTGGACCCGGGGGAACAGGGGGAAGGGGGACAGGGAGTAACAAGGGACAGGCATACCACAACAGTCACCAGGACAGCTAAAAGGAAAGGTCTTGGCAGTTTTCGGATGGCAAGCGAACCCATCAGGACCGAAGTGTTGAGGGAATTGGTATATTAGTACCTAGATCGAAGAGCTGCTCAGATGCTGGTAAAGGGTTTTGAAAGGGGCTTTAGTTTGCAATTTCTGGGGGGGGGGTAGAAAAGGGACCCAGGCAAAGAACCTGAAGTCCATACAAGAAAAAGAAGCATTGTTAGTAGAAAAAATCCAAAAGGAGGTTGACGCAGGCAGGGTGGAAGGGCTACTTGGAATAGCACCCCTACCTGATCTTAGACTCTCTCCGCTGGGTCTGGTACCAAAAGACAGATGGGTGAGTACTGGGTGATACACCATTTGTCATACCCAGAAGGGGATTCAGTCAATGAGAAGGAACTAGAAGGGGGACAGGATCAGATCTGTACCGTACAGTAGCTTCTTCTTTTTGTTTTTACATTGTTTCTTGTGGATTCTACTTGGTAGAAGGTTATTTCTTTTCTTTCTTACTACTTCTAAAGGGCTAGCAGGGTATTGTTTGGGGCTGTTGGAATTTTGAAACCTGTTTTGGTAGCTATAAGTGGGCTCATTTGTTTGATGTTTCACTGTGTGGCAGGCTGCATTTGTAGAGGCCTATTTCTTCTGATTTAAAACTAATTGGTGTGATTTAACTGGATCTGTTTCTTTGAATTGGAGACCTATATCTTCTAATTTCAAGCCTATTTTGATGTGTTGTTGGTGAAGCTGTTTGAATTGGAGTCCTGTTTCTTTGAGTAGCAAACCTATTTTGGGGGCTTTGAGTAGAATTGTGATTCATTGTTGCTGGCTTCACTAGCTGAAAAGTTTAGTGCAGAGTGGGGGAAGGGTGCTAATGGTCTGACCAGCGGCCTCAGCTACCTGATTGCTTCTGGATGACTTGGGCTGGTCCCACCCCTCCAAACCCCTCACCCCACCCACCCCTGGTCCATTATTTCTTTATTCCTGGAGTTCTGACATCACTTCCTCAAACAGGCAAAGGATATGCACCTGTCATAGCAGAAGCAGACATCCAGGAAAGAAACAGCAGCAAGTGAAGAGGTGACTGCTATCTCAGTGGAAGGGAAGTAAATGCAAATCTAGGAGCTTTCATTGTTACTTCTTCACATTGCTATTGTATTGGGGAAAGGAGGAGTAGGAGTTTGAAGAAGGTTGTGCAATAGCTACTTAAAGTCTCTTTTTGAGTGTGGATAGGAAGGATAGGAATATAAAAAGCAGTTGCTCAATCTATCTAAATGTGTACAACAAAAGGGGTAAGGGAAATTAAGAAAAGAATGTTTTGCACTGATAGGGGGGAGAGGGGAGACTTGGGGGAGTGTTTGGTATCCTGCATTTGGAAGGGTGGGGTCCCTGTTGAGCTACAACAGCAATGGTAGGGTGTAGGCTGCAACAACTGGCAACAACAACTTTGTAAAATTGCCTGGAGTGTGGGAGGATGTTTAGTGTGCAACCACATAGAGAAACTTAGAAAGGAGATCGAGGGCCTGCAGGAGGAACTAAGACAGGCAAGGCAGATTGGGGGTGGGTTTAGCCCAATACTGGAGGGAGGAAGAAGGGGAGATGAGGGAGGGCGATTTAAGCCAACAGTGGTGAGGAGAGGATCAGAAGAATGGAAGCAGAGACAAAGGGGCCCAGGCCAGGAAGAACGATTGATGGGAAAACCAGGTCAGGAGACAAAAGACAAATGGAAGGATGAGATAGGGACTTGTGAGGGGAGGCGAAGAAGTGGCAAAAGTCATAAAGTGAAAAGGAGAGAACAGGTTACTATGCAGAGAGAGGGAGCGGGCATTTGTGAAGGGTCTTCAGAAAATAGTTTTGCACTGCTAGAGAGGAAGAAGGTGGAGGAGGTAAATGATGAAATTAGAGGAGTAATTAATAAATGCCTGGACCAAACTGGAGAGGGGGGAAGTTCTGCTGGGAGAATTGCAACAGGGGCAAAAGAGGGAATAATGTGCAGGAGGAAGAAGAGGAGCTGGAAATGAGAGAGGGAGATGAATGAAAGCAAGTAGGGAGTAAGAGTGGTGGAATCTTAGTGCTAGGGGACTCAATACTAAGAGGAGTCAGGTGGGATAGCAAGGGGGAGAGGCATAGTCGCATGTGGATGGAGGCCATGCCAGGAATGACAGTGGAAAGGGTGGGACAATCTGTTCTGAAATATGCTAGAAGGGGTAGGGACAAGCCTTATTTAATTATACATCTTGGGACAAATGACCTGGCTGACAAGACAGTAGATATAGTCCAGAGGAGGTTTGAGGAACTAGCACAATTATGTGAGGGGGCAGGAAGATCAGTAACTTTTTCGGAGATTCTTCCAGTGCCCAAGGCAAGCACAACAAGGAAGATGAGAACAGAGGAATTTAATGGATGGCTAAGACCCTGGTGTTCTGCCAAAGGGTATAGACTGTTGGGTGGGTGGGGAGGGACCTGGGAGGACAGTAGTCTCTGCCAAGACAGACTACACTTGAGTGAGGAGGGAAAGAAAGTGTTAAAACAGAGGATGGAGGAGTGCATAGAGGAAGTTGAGAATTTAAACTAGGAGTGGGGGGTTGCAATTGGGCAAGAGATATGCAGAGACCACAGGTTGGGAAACCATATGAGCTGACCCCCCCATAACAGTGACAAAGGACAAATGGCAAGTACTATTGGTGATGCTAGGAAAGGAGGGCAGGATGGGAGGGGGGAAGGGGAAAAGGTGGTTACCCTTAATGCTAGGAGCCTTGGGAGGAAAACTGCAGAGTTACAGGTGCTCATGGCAGAGGGAGAGGTGGACATTGCAGCCATCACAGAAACATGGGCCACCTAATACAATGACTGGGATCTGTCTGTACCAGGGTACAGGTTATTTTGTAAGAACAGGGTGATTGGGAAAGGAGGGGGTGTGGCACTATATGTGAGGAAGGACTGAAGTGTGTAAGGGAGGAAGGGGAGGAGGGTAGTATGGAGTCACTTTGGATGCAAATCCAGGATTCCAAGAATAGGATTCTTAGAATGGGAGTGGTGTACAGGCCACCATCTCAGATGGAGGAGTTAGACAGGGAACTAGCAGGACAGATCAGGAGGACCTGCAACAAGGGTAGTGTGGTGATTGTGGGGGACTTCAACATGCCAGGAGTGAACTGGAGTACCCCAACAACCAGGAACAGAAGGAAGCAGGTACTGCTGGATGCCTTCCAGGACAGCTTCCTGCTGCAAATGGTCAGTGAACCAACCAGGTTAGGGAATACCCTTGACCTTGTGCTGGCAAATGGGGACTTTGTGAGAGAACTTACAGTGGAGGAACCGCTGTCAGGAAGTGACCACCACTCAGTATGGCTCACATTGGATATGGGCAAGAAAGGAGTGGAATCTGGCACAAGAGTGCTGGACTTCAGGATGGCCGACTTTGGGAGGATGGGGGAAGTGGTAAAAGGGTACCTGGCCAGAATTCAATCTAGTATGGACACTAACCAGAGGTGGGAGCTCATAAAGCTGGACATAGTGGAGGCAACCAAAACCTGCTGCAAGACCCAGAGCAAGAAGGCTAGGGCTAAGAAACCAAACTGGTTGAGCAAGGAGGTCATGGAAAAGGTAAGGAAGAAAAGAGCTGCCTTTAGGAAGTACAAGAAAACAGGGAGGGGGGAAGGACAGAGAGGAGTACTTGACAGAATCGAAGGAGGTGACTTGGGCAGTAAGGGAAGCCAAAGCATCTACGGAACTCAGGCTGGCACAAGGCATTAAGAAGGGGGAGAAGGACTTCTTTAGGTACATCAGGGAGAAAAGGAGCTGAAAGGACCACATAGTAAGGATTAGGAAGGAGGGGGGTTGGGTGGAAGCAGGGTGCGATAAGGTAGAAGCACTAAATGAGTACTTCTGCTCAGTATTTACTAAAGAGAAGAGGGGGGTGACACCCAAGGAGGGAGAAATGGCAAAAACAGGGGAGAAAGGGGTGACAGATGGGGAAATCATGGAGGGCAGAGTTCGGGAGGGTTTGAAGGCATTGAGGGTGGACAAGGCACCAGGCCCAGATGGTATCCACCCCAGGGTACTGAAGGGGCTGACAGAGGTCCTTGCAGGATCTTTGGCAGACCTATTTAATGCCTCACTACATTCGGGCTGTGTACCTCAGGACTGGAGGATGGCTCATGTGGTGCTCTTCCACAAGACTGGACCCAAGGATGAACCAGGAAACTACAGACCAGTGAGCCTCACATCCATCATGGGTAAAGCTAATGGAGACTATCCTGAAGGAGAGGCTGGTGGCCCTCCTAGAGGCCAATGGACTACAGGACAGCAGACAGCATGGCTTCATACGTGGCAGATCCTGCCAAACCAACCTGGTGGAGTTCTGTGACTGGGTAACTAATCAACTGGACAGGGGCCATGCAGTGGATGTCTTGTATCTGGACTTCAGTAAAGCATTTGACTCGGTGCCGCATGGAAGGCTGGGAAGTAAGTTAGTAGGCACAGGGGTGGGTGCAAAGCTGGTGAGATGGGGAGGAAACTGGCTTCAGGGAAGGCAACAGAGGATGGTGGTGGGTGGGAAGCTCTCACACCCAAGGGTAGTGACGAGGCGGTGTTCCACAGAGCTCTGTGTTGGGACCAGTGTTGTTTGGGATATTCATTGCAGACATATCATGGGACATCAAGAACAATATCAGTCTGTTTGCTGATGATACCAAGGTAGGAGTGGTGGTGGATGACCTAGGGGGATGGCAGGGGTCGCAGGATGATCTGGCAAAGCTTGAAACCTGGTCAGTCACCTGGCAACTGGGGTTTAATGCCAAAAAGTGCAAGGTGCTGCATTTTGGGATGAAGAACCCAAGGAGGAGTTACCAGCTAGGGGGAGTGCAGCTAGCCCAGACAGAGGAGGAGGAGAAGGATCTGGGGGTGCTCATTACAGGGTCAATGAACAACTCAGCACAATGTAGGAAGGCAGCTGCAAAGGCCAACAAATTGCTGGGTTGTATTGCAAGGGGTATATCCCCGAGGAGGGAGGAGGTGATTCTGCCACTGTATAGGTCATTAGTTAGACTGCACCTGGAGTACCGCGTGCAGTACTGGCACCCGTATCTGAAGATGGACATTAAGTTACTGGAGGGGGTGCAGCACAGGGTGACAAAGATGATCAAGGGGCTGGGGGACTTTTCTTATGAGAGGAGGTTGAGGGAGTTGAACATGTACTCACTGGAGGAGAGGAGGGACAGGGGTGACATGATTGAAACCTTTAAATACATGAAAGGAATAAACAAGACAGGTACAGAGGGGCTGTTCAAAGTAAGGGAGGGGAGGGACACCAGGGGCCATGATATGAGACTGAAGGGAGGAAGGTTCAGGAGGGAGATGAGGAGACACTTTTTTACAGAGAGGATGATGGCTGGGTGGAATGCTTTACCTGCAGAAGTGGTATCCAGTAGAACAGTGGACTGCTTCAAAAGGGGATGGGACAGGACAAGGGGGAGGGTTAATGAAGGGGAAGGGTGGAAGGGAGGGGCAGCTGCAGAATAAGGGGTGCTAGCTGCACATTTGAGCAGACTTGATAGACCTCTAGGCCTTTATCTACTGGCAAATTTCGTATGTTCGTAATGATGAGAAAGACAGCAGGGTTGCATACGCCACGTTAGAGGAAGCTGTGAGGCTCATCAGGGCCACGCAGGGACCCTGGCTGGGAAAGACAGACATAGAATCTATGTTCCGGTTGATACCAGTCAGACTGGAAGATTGGGACCTCCTGGGTTTCAAAGTGGGGGGAGATTATTATTTTGACATGGCCATGCCCATGGGATGCTCAGTGACATGCTCTACCTTTGAGATGTTCAGTACATGGCTGCAATGGGCATACAAAGAAAGGTATGGGTATCACACAGTGGTTCACTACCTGGATGATTTTTTATTTATTGGGGAGGGGCAAGGTGAGATGGACAAGATGCTCAGGGATTTTGAAGAGATGTGCCTGGAATTAGGGGTACCACTGGCTGAATAAAAAAACCAGGGGCCCAGTCAGACAGTAGAATTTCTGGACATAGAGATTGACACAGTGGAGGAGCTATTTCGGCCCCCGGAGCAAAAAAGTAGAGAAACTAGGAGCCCTGGTACGGGGGTAAAAGTAAAATACAGGGTACAATTGAGGCAGATTCAACAACTGTTGGAGCATTTGAACTTTGCCTGTAGAGCCACAGCCCCAGGGCACAGCTTCACTCGACCTTTGGCCTGGGCCACCCGAGGGGTGGTGCAGCCGCACCATTGGGTGGACATTTCAAAAAGCACGAGGGAAGATCTAGAGGTCTGGGAGCATTTCTTAGAGGCATACAACAGGAGGACATTCTAGCAGGATGGATGGGTGTTCAACACAGATCTACAACTTTATACAGATGCAGCCAGGGGTATAGGCATGGGAAGATACTTTGGAGGAAAATGGTTCACAGAACCATGGCCGTCAGAATGGATAGAAGTGGGGGTGACAAAGGACATAATTTTTTGGGAGATTTTCCCCATATGGGTTGTGGTAATAACTTGGGGGGGGGGAAACTTCAGAATAAACAGGTCACATTCTTGAGTGACAAGAGGGCAGTGGTCAAAGTTTTAAACAAAAAAGGGTCCAAGTCAGACAGGGTCATGAGGGTGCTAAGGCATTTAGTCCTATCAGGTCTGACATTGAACATGTCCTTTAAGGCACGACACACATTGATGAAGTTGATAATGTGTTAGCTGATTGCCTCTCCCAATTGCAGATGGACAAGTTTTGAGCCTTTGCACCAGGAGCAGAAACCAACCAGACTATGGTCCTGGGGTATGTATGGAAAACTGGATTGGGGAAGCCAAACTACTGTTTTGCAACTCCTGGTCCCCTAGGACCCTGAGAGTTCATGAAGCCTCTTGGAGGGCCTTTCAGAATTTTCAGAGCCAGAATGATGGACAGGTAAATGTGGCAGTCAAGAGGGTGGAGGTAGCAAGATTTGTAGTGGCAGGATGAAGACAGAAGATGGCCCAGGTGATGATGGGGATACTTTTGGCAGCTATAGAGCAAATATGCACACTGAAAGGATGGGAGGACCTCGCAAAGGGTAATTTAATAAGAAGAATAATGTAAGGTTGGCAAAAGGGGACCAGGAGAGTGACAGATGCGAGAAGGCCAATGACGGAAGGATTGATGGAGAAGTTGTTGAGGAGTTTGGCCCATGTCTGCACATCCGACAGTGAGGCTGTTATGTTTAGGGCACTGTATGGCATTAAGCCATAGGGGACAAGATGCCTCGGCCGGGATTCATTGAGAGGACACAATATGGACAGCAGATGGCATAGCAGTGACTATCAAGAGGTCTGAAACAGACCAGCAAGGGCAGAGGGTAAATGTATGGCTGAGGCATCATGATAATGCGAACATATGTCCAGTGGGATCCCTGTACATGTACATGGCATGGCGTCCAGTGGGTGAAAGCACATTGATGTTCCTCTATGCCATGGAAAAGGGTTGGTGGCCTACCAAGTAACAGCAGTCTTAAAAAAAGGGTTTGGTCTTTGTAGGTGAACAGCCAGAGAGATATTCATTGCATTCATTTAGGATAGGGGCAGCCTCGAATATGGCAGTACAAGGGTGCACACCAAGTGCTATTAAGGAGATGGGCAGGTGGACATCAAGCTGTTGCAAAAAGTATATCCGAAAATGCAAAGACTAACGATCTTTTCTTTTTTTCCATAGCAGGTACAGAACCAAATGAGTACCTCAAGCAAAAAGGGGTGATGGGAGGAGGATTGTAAAAAGGGGAAAAGAAAAGATAATGTAATGATAGTAATTATGTATCTCCTTGTGTTTACCCAGGGAAGACTAGAAGGCTTGAGGTGTGGATATGCTGACACTCATTCATGCATTGGGCAGAGAAGTGAGCATCCAGGTGTCAAGGGGGAAGGTAGCTACACATGAGCATCAACGAGATAAGATTAACATGGAGAGGTCTGCAGGGTATGAGGTGGGCACAATTGTTGCCAATGTTGAGAGCCACCAAAGAGGATCACAGCCGGCCAGACATGATTGTGATTCACTTGGGAAGAAATGATTTAGGGACCAGGCCTTGGCTGGATATCTTTTCTCAAATCACGCAGGATTAACAAACAATAAGAGGAAGGTGGCCAGAGGTGACTTTGGAGTGGTCAGACATTACACCCAGAAGGGTTTGGTGGCATGCAGATAACCACAATGCAATGGACAGGGCCAGGAAGTGGATGAATGCTAGAGTGGGCAGGTTATTTAAAGGTTTGGGGGGACTGGTTATCCATCGTGGGGTGTTAGAGCTGGTAGATGAGTCTTACAGAGGGGATGGGATACACCTATTGGGGTTAGGATTGGCATTATTTAATGAAGAGATTTCCAACAAACTTGAAGCCTGGTTGTATAAAAAATAATGAGTAAGCAAAAGGGGTGGGGAGGGAGTAAAGGGGAAGTCCACCATCCATCGCAGGCTGGAGGTGGACTAATGGAAGGAAGGGAGGAGGATGATAGAAAAGGGGGGACAACAAAAGTTAATGTAGAACAAAAAGAGGTGACAGAAAACAAGCCAGCAAGAACTGGGGGTATGGGTGTACCCTCGTACCCTCCTTGCTGGATCAGAGGAAAAGAACGGTGAACCCCCCCCATGATGCACATCTGGGGGGCAGAAGAAGGAAGGAAGACAAAAACCACTAACATGAAGATATGAGCAAAACTGTTTTTAAAATGAATAACAATGTGTACTATAAAATGTGAGAGATGAAAATTGGAAAATGAGAATTTTGATGTGTGAAGAAAGAAAACACATCAAGTAAAATAATTGCCAAATCTGAGCACTCACTCATATCTTGTCAGTGTCTTTATTTGGGGGGCTCTGGGGGACAAAGAGGGTTGCCAACTAAAAGGGCAGACCCCATTGTCCCCAGGCCTGGCAAATGGGTGTGGGTGTGTCAGAAAACAGAAGGAGGTGGGGGGAAGGGGGAGGGAAAAGGGGAGGAGTGCCAAAAAATGAGGTCACAGGAGAAGGGAGGAGATGAATGAGGTCACCCAGGTGGAGGGTCATGTGAGGGTGTGGTGGGAGCCCTGGATTGGGCAGCACAGAAAAAGGGGAGGGTGCACCTGGGGGTAGATAAGCCCATGCACAAGCTGAGGAGCTCATAATTTTGCTCCAAAAAAATTTACCACCCACCCCTTTATGATGGGTAATAGGAAGGAGGACACTGTGGGAGTGGAGCATAATATATCTGATTTTTGGGGCCTGCCAAAGGTGGATGGCAAGGAGGAGACGTCAAGGAATGCCATTGGAAGGAAGGGAGGAGGATGATCGAAAAAAAGGGGGGCAACAAAAGTTAAGGTAGAACAAAAAGAGGTGACAGAGGACAAGCCAGCAAGAACTGGGGGTACAGGTGTACGCTCGTACCCTCCTTGCTGCCTCAGAAGAAAAGAACGGTGGACCCCCCATGATGCACATCTGGGGGCAGAAGAAGGAAGGAAGGAAGACAAAAACCACTAACATGAAGATATGAGAGAAACTGTTTTTAAAATGAATAACAATGTGTACTATAAAATGTGAGAGATGAAAATTGGAAAGTGAGAATTTTGATATGTAAAGAAAGAAAACAAATCAAGTAAAATAATTGCCAAATCTGGGCACCCACTCATATCTTGTCAGTGTCTTTATTTGCGGGGCTCTGGGGGACAAAACTAATTTTCTGTGTCACTCTGTTACATTGTAATGTACAGCCTCGTCACTACTGCGCATCCAAGTGTGATGACATCTTTCCATTCTCTAGCACTGCTGAATGAAATTATGAATTCTGATTCTCAACATGCATTCTTAAACAGTTTGTTAATGAACTATTTTACCACAAATCTCCCTCAATGAGAAAAACATTAAAAAAAGACACTTTTAAAAATGTTCTTTTGAAATAACTTTTTTATATCAGCAATAAGGCATTCATGAACTTAGAATAATAGTCAGTTAATTACCCTGCAGGGACAATGTGGTACTCGGCCCCAGCTAGTGCTACATTATGCCACTAGGATGTAACAAACTGTTACTGCAACCCCTGATCATCAAGGACACTGATTTTTGTTTTTGTTTTTTCCCAGAAAACCTGGAAAATTGTGAAAAGTGATATTTCGGTACACTAATAAAAACAAAGCATTTCGCGGAATTTGCCATTTTTTACCAGATCAGTGAATCTTCAGAATTTGTATTTTTCTATAAATTATTTCTTGTACTATTTTCATTTTGCTTTATTTCATTTGTTATACACTTAGTCTTCTTTTATTCTGAATATTTATACACATACTAAAATGGCACAGGGATAGAACACTGGTAAAAACTGATTTTGGCATTGCAGATTCTGGTGACAATACCAGTTTTTCCCATTTGAAAAATGTAATTTGCCCTTTATCAATCATGGTAAACAAGTGTCCCTGCTGATCATACCTTATTGCTCAAATAATGAGTCTGTGCTAGAGTTGCTAGAACACCGGTGTTGCAAGAACTTTTGTAGTGTGAGCTGGTGCAGTAAATAGGTCCCATGCAAAAGACAATGCATTTCGTCCACTGGTACATAGTGGCACCTGCCCACAGCGGCCTCAGTATGTTTTTCTCAGAGGAGGTGAGCAGCATGAACCTAGCAAATAACCTATGCTCTTAACAAAAGAGTATAAGATAGCATTGGAGGGCCACCTAGGAAGGACCACCAGTCCTAGAAACCCAGTGTATTCACAGCCAAAACAAAGTAGAAATGGATAAAGACCAATGCAACAATTGTACAATTTTAACATGGTATTTCAGTAAAACTACATATGTACAGTATGTGACAGAATTTTCTCTGTATTCATCTTCAGTGTCTGATTATGAATGAATGTTGATTAGAGATTTGCAAAGTTGAGAAAATGTCACTTCAAAAGAACTTTGCAAAGTTTGAAGTGCTGACTTTGCAACTTATTTTGCCAGGAAAAATTACACTTTTTCTTACAAAGTGCCCCAACATCACTTGCAAAATAGTGGGAAAAAGTGCCACTTTGCCTGAAAAAATGTTGCAAAGTTGATGAAGTCGAAGTTGGTGATGACAACAGGAGCTTTGCAAAGCTTCATGAAATCAAAGTTCACCACTATGCAGATGAAGTTTAACTTCACTGCATCTCTAGTGTTGCTAAAGTCAATGATGTTCCTGTCTGGATCATTCTAACTATTGTCTTAAAAATCTTCATACTTGTCTTCATCGTCACTTTCATCATACAGGATGGTGCTTTCATAGAAGTAATCTTCATATTTTTCAGGCGCACAACACAGTCCTCCAGAATCAACATAATTATTTTCACCAATGCAGACATGTATTCCTTTATTGAGTCCCATAGAAACTGTTTGAGTTCCTCTGTAATACTTTGCTTTTCCAAGCCAGTCAGGAATATATCTTGATGTTTGCATTCCCTTATGTTGCATCACCTAGTTATATAGAAAACAGGTCTTCTAAGTTTGGTTGCTAATATTGTTTTACATCATCGTTATGTCATGGAAAATGGCATTATGACTGGTCAGTACAGCATAATTTAGAGAATAGTGCAAGGGCAGCAATACACAATGAAGATTTGTTTCTACTGAGGTGCTATGTAGAAATATGTCACTGTGCACGACAACGTACTCTGCAAGTGTGGGCAAAAAAAAAAAAAACTGCACTCCTTTCTACCTGAAGCAATGAATGCTGAATCAGAAAGCTGTGGTTCACATCACTGTATGTGATTAACCTCTGTGTGAGAAATGTTTGCACAAATGGGTGCTAGTCAGCATCTGTTTTTCTGTCTATGACATTCTGTGTCTGTACCAAAATCATGCACTAAGGTTTATTAGCACCTCACTAGAGTTGCTGATGTGAACAACATCTTTTGGAGCAAGCGTGTGATGATTCATTTATGTTAGATGAAATCATCTTTTCTTTAAACAACCTAAATGAATTGGTTTTAAAACAAAGCACCACAGTGCAATATATCAATCACATATGCACACACACAGTACCAAATTCAAACATATAGTGCACAGTGGAATGTTGTTCTGTATGGAAACTGATGCATCCAATAGGGTTGTTGTGCTGAGCAGCAGTGACATCAATATGTTGTGCTGCAGTAGTGATGACCATACTGCAGAACAACTTAGACTGCAGCCACTCAACTGCTGTCAAATAACCAGCTAAAATGGGAAAGTTTATTTTTTTAGGAATGAAGCTTACAAAAACGCATCCATATACAGTCACTAGTCTCAGACTGGAACCAGTAATTTGAGATATAATGCAACTGTAAAGTTATGCCCCCCTGCACACACACACAATTGCAGTTTTACTGAAAGAAAGTGCAGTGTCTGAAATAGGCACTGATACCAATACACTCTACAAATTATTGCAAGTGCATTCACACAGACAAGACTGTCTTTATCTTGAGTTTCCTATGGTGACAAGAGAATGTCTAGACCCTTTCTCTCGGGGTGTAGTTTCCCATATAAACATCTTGATGCAGACACAAGAGGTTTTTCTGATCTTTGAATGACACACACATTGTCATAACATCTGAACTGTGCACAACAACTTTTGCTATTGTACAACATGCACTTTTTAGGGTATGGCTATGTACATAACACCACTTATCTATATTCTATATATACAGTAGTTTAGGGGAACCATACATAAATAATCCATGTTTCCATCAAAGGGTTGATATCACACTATAGCAACCTTGAGAGTAAAACTCAAGAGTTACAGATGCCATCTCAATCACCAGCTGCTATGCGTGACACACTACTCATACAATAATAATGTGCCATGCATAGTTGAAAGGACAACTCCAGTTCTTACTGATAGTTACCGCTACTTGTAATCCATCCAAGGATACCAGTACTCTAAACAAGATAATATTCAGGCACCCATACACTTCCAAGCATGTGTCTGCTTCATACTTTTGTCAATAGTAAACCGTAGCCATGTCCAACTTCACTATTATGAAAACTGTTTTATGTAGAAAACTCACAATACAGTAATAGTGTTTGTGCATAAGTATGGTCCTGCATTATCTCATATATTGTATGATGCCTTTCTGTAACACTCTTGGATTGGGGATAGTATGAGTAGGGATTCGATACTAAATCACATGGACATGCTGATGACCATAGTTTGTGTGACACATCATAGCATTAGGAATGTTGGCCATCAGGGATGGTTAACAAATTTCACTGGAAGTTATACCCATTGTGGAAAGTAGCTCATAGCCCCACTGTGTGGCAGCTCAAACTGCTTTCTGGTAGTGGTGTGACAATGTACAGTAAGTTTCCCCAAAACACCCACCAACAGTACAGCCATGATTGACAGTGATCCAGCCAGGGACAGATGTGAGAAGGAATGCAGAATGTGTGTGAATACCGCACCAGTCTGATGGATTACATTCTTTAGGATTAGCATGGACAAATCAATCAATGAGGGGTGAAAGTTAATAACTTGTTACTGTGTTTATGCATCAGTGGAGGACAGAAAAGCCCACTGACAGTGACAACCAGTATCACAGGATCCAAATGACTGGACATGATCGTACACTGCGCAATATCATCAAGAGGTGAATGTGGCAGGATAAGATGGCTGGTGTGCGTTGTCCAAAAGGAGTGGCATGGGCACAGCAACAGAAAGAAAAACAGTTGTTAAATCTTATAACATTAACATTAAAATATGAGGATATCAATTTAAAGCTCTTACATACTGAATAATGTATAATTACAGAAATAATATTTGGCATCATTATTGTTTGAAAATGGAAGATCTTCAGTGTCGTTGTGCATGATGCGCTATCACTGCTTTCAGGAAGTTCTGTGACTGTATTACAGTCAACAGAATGGGTTTGATTGGTAGTGTGAAATAATTCCATGCTGTCCTGTACTGGAGTCATATGTGTTGTGGACAATTGTCCAGCAAGCAAACCAAGCTGACCCAGAACCTACAGCGATATTAATATAAAATGCAATTAACAATAATAAACCTATATAAGCTATGAAACATATAGAATAATAAGTTCATAAGGATAAAGTAACCATGATATGCCATAATCAATTTTTATCACAACTCATCTCACTTGTTGTTGCTATGGTAGTGTTATTCATAGACATGAAGGTGACCAGAGATCATGTATGAGCTTGTATGAGCATGAGCTAAGGTTGTGTGTGTGTGTGTGTGTGTGTGTGTGTGTGTGTGTGTGTGTGTGTGTGTGTGTGTGAATGAATGTTGTGCATGCAAGACAATGATCTACCCCACCATAGAGGGATGGTAAAGACTATCCTGGACTTCTTGTCCTTAAAGAGCTAGTCTACTGCCTAAAATTAATATAAGTTTGTAACAGCAGTCAAACATTACTTTTTATATCTGAGGAACTTTTTTATTTTCCCTTTGAATAATTTGATGATTTTTTACTAGATGTCAGTAGGTGTGATGTGCAGAACCACAATCTGCCTGGCAGCTGACATATCTTGCTCTGTTCCTCCCATTATATTGTCACCATTGTGACTCACAGACTGCGGCATCACAGCTTTGGAAGAGCCACTCAGAAGCTACCAGGTCAGTTACCTGTGATGTCATGGCCAGTGAGTTCACAGTGCTGATGATGCAGTGAGAGAAATAGACTTAGATATATCAGCTGCCAGGCTAAGTGCTATTCCATACATCCAGCATAATACTATCACATAGGAAACTTTCTAATGAGCAGTGAAAAAAATAATGTTCAAAAATGAAAAGTTATAACTGACTACATCTTTAAATTTGTAACATTTTCCAGTCTGCAATTTTTTGTTCTCCTAGCCCTTTAATGGAGTCACTGTACACTGAGCACAATGATTAGGACATGGCTGTACTGGGATACTCTCTGTTAAGGAAAGAAAGTGTAAGGATAAGGTGATGAGGATTTGCATTATATGTGAGGGAAATAATTAAGTCCAAAATGGTACAGGGTCACCTGTAGGAAAATGAAGGGCAGGAAGGAATGTGGGTCATCCTGGAGGCAGGCTCTGTGGCCACTATCCATAGCAGGGTAGTACATGTGAATAAACTTTACTATAAGACTGTCACATTTGTAATTACAGTTTTAAGTGCAATTGGCCAGTGGACATGGTAAGATTGACATTGCATGAGACATGTGAATGCACATGCCACGTACATATGCTTGGAAATCATATAGTGGTGCTTGGTGATTTCTTGGGGGGGGGGTCATAACCAGGATGCTGATCCTGCTGAATTAGTGGAAATGGATAATCCTGAGGTATAGTTATCGCTCTCTGGACAGCTGTCCACATTCTGGAAAAATGGTCAAGTGTCTAGAAGTGTGGTTAACTGTAAACGGGAGCATTCTTTCTACATACAGCGATATATTACAGACTGTGCTGTTTGTATGTGATTGGGAAAGTGAGTGTGTCAGGGAGGCAAACTTCAGGCATGGTAGTTTCATGGGACTGTATGATGTTACATGAAATGCATGTTGATTTTCTGAGGGAAGACACTATGCCTGTGGGATATGTCGTAATCCATTACCATTGCAGTGTGGGAAAAAAATCAGATAGATAGGTGTCCAATGGATAATACAAAATTAGTTTGGCTCCAAGATTTTGTAAGTTATTGGCAAACTGACTACATGACCACAAGGTGATTCTTGAGCCCATAAAATAATGGCTAATCAAACATAGTCATCTGAAAATACAAAATCACACATGCCCACACAATGCAAAGCATCATGGGCTGCATATGCAAATCACCACAGAACTTTATGCTGGTTCAACTTTAAGCAGAATTGCACGGTGCCGAAAGGCCTCTCACACAATTTGCAAAGGGTGCTAACAGATGACATAGACACGTGTTTCGTCCTACCAGGACTCATCAGTATGCCTCGTCTGTTTGACACCCCAGTGGAATGAACCAGCTACCCTAAGATGGTCTGTCTGGGTTATATTGTGGTGAACCCATTAAAATAAAAAACTATTTAAAAGAAAAAGAACCTCTGTGCAAACACTGAGGCAAGGGTTACCCCAAAGGGCATTTGGCTGGGAAGCCAAGTTTCAAGAAAATACAAAATCACACATGCCCACACAATGCAAAGCATCATGGGCTGCATATGCAAATCACCACAGAATGTTATGCTGGTTCAACTTTAAGCAGAATTGCATGGTGCCGAAAGGCCTCTCACACAATTTGCAAAGGGTGCTAACAGATGACATGAACCACGTGTTCAGTCCTACAGGACTCATCAGTATGCCTCATCTGTTTGACACCCCAGTGGAATGAACCAGCTACCCTAAGGCGGTCTGTAGAGTTATATACTGGTGAACCCATTAAAATAAAATTTTTATTTTAATGGGTTCCTCTATATAACAGACAGACAAAACAGTTCATTCTCTGGCTAACTCCTTTTGAAAACTAGTTGCCAAACTGATCACATGTTCACAGACTAACTTGTTCTAGCCTGCTCCATTACAAGCAGCCAACGTATGACTACAGTCTATAATGTGCTTGGACATATGCATATTGTCAATAACAGGCATATAATTGCATTATACTATATATGTCACAATCTCACACACATAGACACATACCAAATGTTGTTACATTCCGATAGTCAAATCAACAGCATAATTACTTTGGTACAAACTGTAAAATTATCGAACATTGCTTTCAATCTTCTGCACATCTCTATGACATTGCTATTACATTTCAATATTTCATTTGTGAAGGAAAGCAGCATAGGGCAGGCATCTATTTTTAGGTGATGCTAACCAGGGATGAAACCAGTCACATCGACAAGTGGCTATGAAATTGCAAACTGAACTTCCACAAAGTGGTTGGCACATATCTTGGTGTGATCTTTGTGTTGCCAATCAATGCGTTTTACTGATAATGCCCACTTCTTGCATCACTTTAGATCCTTTGGGACATGGTAGAAATTTTGATAATAGCCTTTGTTGTTATTGCAACCCACAGTACAACTGTACTTCATACTGTATGAAAAAGGTAAACACAAACACACAGATAACTTTTTATTTCACAAAAAATAACAAACGACACTGACCTTTGCTGATTTGTATTGTATACACAAATTAGTATACATGTGTTTGTGACATAGAAACATTAAAACATAGAAGTTGATGGCAGATAAGGACCACAAGGCCCATCCAGTCTGCCCATTTCTTTTTCTACCTTATGAATGTGCCATCGGCCTTTGCTCTATCAATTCATGCTCATCTGTATTGCTCCCTTATGCCTATCCTATGTCTATTTGAAGCCCTGCACTGTATTCATATCCACCACTTCCTGAGGTAGGCCATTCCATGCATCCACCACCCTTTCTGTGAAAAAGAACTTCCTCACATTACCCCTTAATCGGCCTCCCTCTAATCTCATGCTGTATCCTCTTGGCCTGCTATTTTTCTTATATTGAAACATGTTAGACTCTTTCACCTTGTTAATGCCCTTTAGGTGTTTGAATGTTTCGATCATATAACCTCTCTCTCTCCTTTGCTCTAAGCGTATACATGTTGAGCTCCTTTGGTCTGTCCTCATATGTTTTCTGATGCAGTCCCTGCACCATTTTGTTGCCCTTCTCTGGACTGCCTCAGTTTGATTAATGTCCTTGTGAAGGTGTGGCCTCCAGTACTGCCTGAGTACTCCAGGTGAGACCTAACCAGTGTCTTGTAAAGGGGATTATTACCTCCCTGTTCCAACGTGATACCCCCACTAATACACCCCAGCATCCCCCTAGCCTTACCTACTGCTTTAGTGGTCTGCTTGGATGATTTCAGGTCATTGGTGACGATGATGCCCAAGTCTCTTTCTTCCCTTGTGACTGCCAGAAACTCCCCTCCCAGCCTATAGGTGGCTTCAGGGTTTCTCTTCCCTATGTGCATGATCTTGCACTTCTTTGCATTAAACCCCAGTTGACATTATCCGGACCATTTTTCTAGTTTATCCAGATCTCTTCTCATTCTGCCCACCCAATCTGGATCATCTACTCTGTTGCAGATCTTGGTGTCATCTGCAAACAGACACACCTTACACTCCAGTCCATCTGCAAAGTCACTGATGAAGATATTGAAGAGGACTGGCCCCAGGACTGATCCCTAAAATACCCCACTTGTGACTTGCATCTCTCCTGACTGTATACCGTTTACCACCACTCTCTGTTTTCTGCCCGCCAACCAGTTTGCCACCCAGTTGACCAACTTCTGACTCACCCTGAGCCTACCCAGCTTACTAATCAATCTTCTATGTGGAACAGTGTCGAAAGCTTTGCTGAAGTCAAGGTTGGTGACATCAACTACTCCCCCTTGGTCCACCACTCTGGTTACCCAGTCAAAGAAACTTTTGAGATTAGTTTGACAGGACCTTTCTTTTGTAAACCCATACTGTCTTGGATCCTGTGCTCCTATGGATTCCAGGTGTTGCACTATCCTTTCCTTAAAGAGTGCCTCCATAATCTTGCCTACTACTGAGGTAAGACTGACTGGTCTATAGCTCCCTGCCTCCTCCCTGCTACCACTCTTGTGGAGCAGGATCACATGGGCCCTTTTCCAGTCTTCTGGGACCTCTTCTGTGATCAGAGACTCACTAAACAGTTCTGATAATGGCTCTGCTAGTTCCACCCTTAGCTCCTTAGCTTTAGTAGCCTGGGATGTATGCCATCAGGTCCCATTGCCTTGTCCACCCTGAGCTTATCAAGCTCTTGTAGGACCCTTTCTTTTGTGAAGGGACTAGTGCACACCTCCCTCCCCCCTGTGTCCATGGTGCTGAGCTGTGGGCCCTGCCTTATCTTCTCTTCAGTAAATACTGAGCAGAAGTATCTATTTAGGATAGATGCTTTTACATGGCCCTCCTCCTCACATGCCCCCTTATCCCCTTTGATCTTAGCAATACCCCCTCTGGACTTTCTCTTTTCACTAATGTAGCTATAGAAAGTCTTGTCACTGTCTTTTACTGTTCATCCTAGTGTTTCCTCGGTTTGGGCCTTTGCCTGCCTTACAGCCTTCCCTGCTTCCCTTAGGGAAGTTTGGTATGCCTCCCTATCTTCATCCCACTGCATTCCCTTATATTTCCTGAAGGCCAGCCTTTTGGTTCTGACCTTCTCTGCTACTGTTTTTGAGAACCAAAGTGGTTTCCTTCTTCTTTTGCACTTCCTTTTCTCTCTAACACAGTGGGATGTTGCTTCAAGTATTGCATCCTTAATGCTTGCCCACTTTGCCTGTACCCCCTCACCTGTATTTCTTATTCCCAGGGTTAGCTTCAGTCTGTTGGCCATCTTATCAAAGTCAGCGCCTCTGAAGTCCCATATTTTTGCCTTGGAATGGGATGATTTAGTTCTAGTGGCCAACTTGAACCATACCATGTGATGGTCACTGGCCCCCAGATGACCTTCTACCTGTTGATCTGTGATCCTTTCCCTGTTAGTCAGTACTAGATCTGGGATAGCCCTGTCTCTTGTGGGTCACTGTACCAGTTGTTTGAGGCCCTCCCCATGCAGGGAATCCACCATGTGTCTAGTTCTGGCAGATGTTCCTGCTGCTATTGACCAATCTGTATGTGGCATGTTGAAGTTTCCTATTATCAGAACCTCCGCTTTAGCTGTCATGTTTTGTATATCTTCTAACAGTAATGTGTCTATGTCCTCCCCCTGGTCTGGAGGCCTTTAGACAACCCCAGTTCGTATGGCTGTCCCATTTCCCATTTCCAGGGTGACCCACAGTTCTTCTGGCTCCTTATGTGTATTCTGAATTTCTGTAACTTTGATATTTTCATTGACATACAGGGCCACTCCACCCCTTCTTTTTGCACCTCGGTCTCTTCTGAACAGTACATAGCCAGGTATTGAAGTCTCCCAAGTGAGCTTACTGGTAAACCACGTCTCACTAATTGCTACTATGTCTAGTTTAACCTCTGCCATTATTGCCTACAGGTCTGAGATCTTGTTTCCCAGACTGCAAGCATTTATGTACATGATTTTCCATTGGCCAGCTTTCTGTGTGTTAGTTGCTGGTGAGGTCTGATTTTTCCCCAGTGCGTCATATGGGGAGCCGGACCTTTATCCTTACCTGGTGATGCAAATGAACTACAAACATGATGAACTCCTGTTTGCTACTACAGCAGCTGAGGCGGGAGGGGTGTTCTTCCCATTCGATGTATGGGGTGCTGCACCCCTCTTCCCCATTTGCTAGTTTAAGTATTCTGCAAAGAAGTCAAACTTCTGCCCCAATGCACTGACTCCCTCCTAAGTCAGATGCATTCCATCAAATTTAAAGAACTTTTGCTCCCAAAACTGTTGCCAGTTCCCTATAAATTTGTGTCCTTTTTCCTGACACTAGACCTTGAGCCACATGTTTAGCTCCCCTATCTCCCTTTCTCTGACCTTCCATCTATCCGCCTCCCTCTCCCCGACTGGAAGGATCTCAAAGAAGGAGATGCTGGATAAAATGGATGATAGTCAGGGCTCCATGTTTTCTGTGATTCTGTGGTTGCAGCAGTGGCCGCAGAAATCAGGACTGACAGCAGAAATCAGTGCTTGCCACAGAAATCAGGAAAACCAGCCACAAAGTCACAGAAATGCCAGCTATGCTATGCAATCACACAAGGCAAGGGCATAGCTATTGATGTGTTAAGTACGCCATGGCACACATGCTCATTAGAAGGTGCAGCAAACTTATACCATCTACTACAAAGCTGAAAAGCTAGTGGCTTCATGGCATCTTGACTCATGCTGGCTCTTGTTA
The DNA here is from genome assembly GCA_016271365.2 of Neoceratodus forsteri. NCBI lineage: Eukaryota > Metazoa > Chordata > Ceratodontiformes > Ceratodontidae > Neoceratodus > Neoceratodus forsteri. Next base: position 453,751,594 of record CM028131.1, read on the forward strand.
CATAACTCCTTCCAGCTAGTATTGTGCGTGTGGGTGGGGAGGGGTGACTCACACAATAGTAGCAGAGCTTGATTAGGTCCACGGCAGTTATGATTTGCTGCTGTGTAGGTGTGGGTAGCTCAGCCATGTTCATTTTTCATTATGAGGCTGCTCATGGTGCATGCTGAATCCTTGGAAGATGAATTTAGAAGGAAGAACTGGAAGGCAAGCTGTAGTCAAGAAGTGAGAAGATTCAGTGGTTCCCATGAAGGTGGAACTGATCTCAGTGTGGTGACAGGTATCGGAGGAGGAGCTGATTGCCGAAACATTGGGCTGGCAGCAGACTGAGCAGAGGACTCAGTCCCCAGTGATGGACATTTATCACAGTTTTGATTTGTTGGCTGCAGTTCTGTACCTTAAAGTGTGAGAGCAATTTCTTGGCAAATCTGACCCTGCAGCCTAAGTGGTGGCATCAAGCTCAATTCTTAAAGAGGGTCAAGTTGCCCAGCTGCAGCAGAGTTGGGAACCAGGGTATACTAGAACTGGAGCAAGCTGGTATGGAAAAACAACAGAATGGAGAGTCTGATTGCTGCTATACAGTACATAAGTGAAATGAGGGTCACTGACTGAAGAACACCACCACCCCCTGAGTATCGAGGAGAACAGAACATGCTAACCAAGGTTACTCCAGCTTAATAAGAATGACTTGCTTGCATTTTTTATTGTGTCCCACAAAAGAAAAATCAGGAGTCAACAAATCCTACAGATACTGCAAGTTACACCCTCCTTCACTATTATAGGAAAACAATTTCCAACCCCCAAAACATAGATTTGTACACTGCACTCAACATGTTTGTTGCAAGGCAGTTGGAGTATTTTTTTTAACAAAATATTAATTTAAAAGAACACTGATCAAAATCAGAAAAAATGGCCTTCAAGTTGGAGTCTCTCTTTATATCTGCTAACTGTAAATATAAACCAGAAGAAATCCAAGCAGGTTTTGCCTTCTGTGTAGTTTTAGCTAAGTGTGGGAGATCATTGATGCTATCAGGTAAAGCTGTTCAGTGTATTTAGGCAAAAGGGCATACATAACGGGCCTGTAATAGTTGATGAAAAGAAAGGTATTGTCTAAATATGCTCGTTAAATTAGGCACCCCTACATCAGTAGCAATGTTATAGTTCACTAGCTGTATACTAGAGTCCATATTGCTGATGCTGTACTGTAATTTTAAATTAGATTTGCAAAAAGTATGAGAAAGAGCAGTTATATTTTGTGGTTAAATATTCTATTTTATTGCAGAAATGAGAACAACAAATAAGCCACCCTCAAAAATTGTAAAGAACACAGGCTTCACTTACAAACTGAAAAAGATGAGATTGATGCACCTGTCAGTGAAAGTTGTATTTGTACAGTTATGAGTTCCATGCTATATTAGAAACCCAATAGGATTTAGCAAGTTTTAAAATAATCAAAATTTTACATTGCCATACACAGAAGTTTTTTTTTTTTTTAAAGTTAGTTAGCCTCTTTATCTCCTTCCCCTGACTGGCCCTCTTCCTGCTGCCCCCCTGCCCCATCACCCCTGCATCCACTGGAACTTACCTCATGGCTTTGAGGTGCCAGCTGGCTGGGTGCAGAGCCTGTGGTAGGCAGGCATCTTCTCACCAGTCAGTGGGATTTTTCCAGCCTCCACTTTTCCTCCCCATCCCCGAGTGTGGAGCAGCAGTGTGCAATGACACCAATGGCCGAGCCATGCATGCTTCTGCATGCAGCATGCAGGATGTCTGCTCCATTTCTGCCCCATGTCTGTGGATCTGGTGTGCCAGCCCCCAGCTGCTGCTAATGGCCAGGTATGCACCAGTCTCTAGTCCCACCTGTCCCCAGGAGAGGAGAGATGTCCTCCGGATGCTCAATCCTCTCCTTCCCTGGTCGACCCCTGGTGGCCCGCTTGCACCGTGAACATGGGTAACTGCACTGGCATGACAGGAGGTAAGGCAGTGATGCCTCAGCCCTCCATGCCACTGGACCGGCCCACCATACCCAAAATTATTCTGCATCTAGTTAGGAATACTGAGAGGAAGAATAATATCTAAAGCCACCTGAGGAAGCTCCTTTCAAGAAAGGAGTTTAAGAATGTGATCTCTAGTGCCACATCTAAGCATTGGTTAATAAAAATGAAAAACAGGCAGCAACCCAAAATTAGAAGTTTAATTATGATTTCATGGGGAAGGTGGATGTAGGAGCACAAAGGAGTTGTCAGTGCCACATCATTCAAGCACAAAACAACCTTGAAATGCAAATGGCATAAGTCACAGAGAATCAGAATCAAAGTGATATAAATAGCAATGTGAAATGTTAGCTAGACTGTTGATTTAATGTAAGCTGGCTATAAAGACAAAGACCCCAGCACAAACGTCAGTGCCCTTTTTGGGTAACTCTTGTCTTAGTGCTTTTATGCTTAGGTTCTTTGTCTTTTTTGCTTGCTTTCTTCCTTTTGGCCCACTACGACCCAAACCCATAGGAACCCTTTAGGGATATTCCATTTTACTCTGGTGTGAGATGCAAATGAGGCTCACTTATGAGTCCTGTGTAAGATTAATCACATGTGTGTGTCTTCTGTTTTCACCCTTTGCAGATTGTGTGAGAGGCCCTTTGGCACCATACATTCCTGCTTAAAGCAGAACCACCTAAATATTCATGGTGATTTGGTTGTAAATCCCATGATGATCTGCATTACAGGGATATGCATGGTTTTGTATTTCTTTCAAATCTGGCTTTGTTGCCTGCTTTGTTGTCAATGCTTTTTTTTTGCTTAATCCTTGCCTCAGTGCTTTTGTGCTAAGGTTATTTTTTTTTTGGTTGCTTAAACCCATTTGACAACATTAGGGCTGGTTCATTTCCCCCTGCGGTGAGATATATAGAAGGCGCTCTGATGAGTCCTGCATAGGACAAAACATGTGCTTGTCTTCTGTTATCACCCTCTGCGGATTGTGTGAGAGGGCCTTTGGCACCATGTATTCCTGCTTAAAGCAGAATCAGCATAAATTTTCATGGTGATTTGCATATCTATCTATCTATCTATCTATCTATCTATCTATCTATCTATCTATCTATCTATCTATCTATCATTGCAAAGAACTTTGTTAATGTGCTACTTAGCGTTAAACTGTCAAAAGTAGGGAAATGTGGTGTTCGGGTTGCCAGCTGTAACACCCCACCCACACCATGCAGGTAGCAACAGGAAAAAACATTATGGTTTCACCTCACCCGTAACTTTGAAAATCAGGTGTGGCATGTGCCTTGGGGTTTCCAACCCTAACACTCTCCTCATTCCATAAGTAAATAAGTTGAGATGTATACAGTATACGAGAATGGGGTGAGCGTTTTTCTTGTTTTGGCCTGTCAGGTGGGGGTGGGATGTCAGGATTGGCAAACCTAACATTACATTTTCCTACTTTTGTTGATTTAACCCTCACTAGTGTGTTAACAAAGTTTTTGCAATAAATTTCCTTACTTTTTGAATGGATGAATTTTGAATGAATATACTTACATTTTGAGACAGTTTAATTGTATTCTCATTTGCCTGTGGGAGCACACATCCATCTGGGACAAAACAGCAATTTCTTTCCTTCTTTGTATGGTATGGCTTGTTAATGTTCCAATGTTATCCTATGGGAATATACTTTTTTTTATGTTATATACATTTTTATAGTGCCCCTAAATATTTTTGAGGGCATCATGGCTTGTTGAAATTCCAGTGTTAACCTATGGGAATGTGTATTCTTTTTTTTTATATTGCCTCTAAATGATTAGAGGGGATATGTGTTATTATGTTTGTAGTAGTGAAATGGGCAGACCAGGCGGGCTGTATGGTCCTTATCAACCAACAGATTCTATATTTCTATGTTTCTAGTCTTGTACTTATTAAGACCTTTGTTTTAATATATAGCTTCTCCCTTAAGTCCAAATATTGAGGAAGTTATGGTTTGTTGAAATCCCAGTGTTATCCTCTGGGAATTTATATTGTTATTGTTGTTTTTTTTTATATTGCCCCTAAATGGACAATGGGGAACATGTGTTATTCTTGCATAATCCATTAAGACCTTTATTTTGATATACTATATACATTGTCCCCTAAGTCCAAATATTGTGGAGTTATGGCTTGTTGAAGTTTCAGAGTTATACTATGTGAATTTGCATTCTTTTTTAATTTTATGATATTGCCCCTAAATGTTTAGGGGGAATGTGTGCTTTTCTTGTAATACTCATTAAGACCTTTGTTTTGATATATAGGTTGTCCCTTAAGTCCAAATATTGAGGGAATTATGGCTTGTTAAAGTTCCAGTGTTATCCTATGAGAATTTTCATTTATTATAGTTATTTATATTGCCCCATACGTATGGGGGGATTATGTGTTATTCTTGTAGTACTCATTACAACCTTTGTTTTAATACATAGTTTGTCCCCTAAGTCCAAATATTGAGGGAGTTATGGCATGTTGGAATTCCAATGTTATCTTATGAGAATTTTAATTTTTATTTTTTTATTACCCCTAAATGTGATTTTTTTTGGGGGGGGGTATGTGTTATTTTTGTAGTAACCATTAAAACCTTTGTTTTGATGTATTCATTGTCCCTTATGTCCAACTACTCAGGGAGTTATGTCTTGCTGAAGTGCCAGTGTTATCCTATAACACCTTTCTCAGTGCAGTCAAGCCACTGCAAGGCAATTTTAAATAAAGGAGGAAATATGAAAGGAAAAGTGTGTCTCCCACTGGGACTTGAACCCAGACCTCTGGCATACCGTGCCAGTGCTCTAACCCCTAAGCTATGGGAGGCTCAGTGATTAGCAGGCTTTTCAGCTTTCCTTCAGGCACACACACTCCTTTCTAAGTGTTGGGTAACCAGCAACTTAGGCATATGTCAGGAACACCAAACAACTTTTTTCAGAGCAGTCAAGCCACTACGAGGCAATTTTAAATCAAGGAGAACATGTGAAAGGAAAAGTCCATGACAGTGCTCTAACCCCTAAGCTATGGGATGCTCAGTGATTAGCAGGCTACTGGGCTTCCCTTGATGCACATACATTCCTTTCTAAGTGTTGTGTAACCAGCAACTAATGCATATGTCAGAAACACCAAACAACTTTTTTTAGTGCAGACTAGCCACTGTTGTGGTGTTTCTGTGGTGCAAAGTTGTGATTAAGATAAATGAGAGACTCTAAAGATATCTAATACTTCCACTGCATTTCCTTACAGTTGTCTGTTCCTCATATGATATGGCAGTAGTGGCATTATTTCATCAAGATTACTTTTATTGGGTCCAGCATGTAAGGAATATTTTACCAGTAGGTAAGGCACATTTGTTTATTCAATAATGTAATTGTCTGAGTCATTCAGGCTCAGTTTTCAAAGGGTTGGGAATGACGCATGGTGCTTGCATCAAAGAAGCATGATGCAATATTCTCACTGCACTGCACCTTGTGTCATTTATAATTTTCCAATAGTGCCTGTACATAACAGGGGACCGCCTGTGTCAGTTGGGCTTGTGCCATGCATGCAGCAGATGCACAGCTGCCCCATGGTGGAAGGGGGCATGTGCCATGTATCACCTTATCTGAGATTCCTGCAGCCTCCCCATGGCCACAGGAATCACTGGTGGATAGACCAGCCACAGATTTTCTAATAGCCTGTGTGCCACATGATGGGATAGGTCCAGGTGAGAGATGGTCTAATGCCATTTACAGCCAGAACCTCACGTGTTGGTATGGTATCACACTGGCACCATCCAATGACACTGCAGTTCGGACCATGTACCCTGGTACCCTGTAAATGGCACAACCGGGTGGATGTATAGTATAGTACAAACTTTATTGATTGACTAAAAAGTCTTTACAATTCATACAATAATAAAACATTTCTTACAGTACAAGGTCATACAATCACATTGCCACAACCACATAAAGTGTTAATTTTACTATAGATTAATCTATTTAATCCTACAATTTAAATTACATACCTAAGGGAGAAAGTCCAACATTCCAGAACTGAATAACACATAGAATAATGCATATGTAGGTGTGGGATATGCAGTTTTTTTTACAAACCTAAGGTGTGTGTAAAAAAACTGCAGATCACACACCTTCATATGTGTTATTTGTTATAATAACTGGTGCTGGTGAGTGTTTTCATAGACTAGCATGGTACACACAACCCAGCGTGAGACAGTAAAAGCAGTATCAACTTGTGGGTTGATAAGACTTTACCGTATCAACTCATGGGTTGATATGACATTTTACAGGTCTCAAAAAGAGGTTGATATCATGGATCACCAGTTATTATAGCAGCATAACTCATAAAGAGCCAGAAATAGATCAGTATATCATTCCTACCATTTTTGAATTTCATATTTACTGTACAGGCAAAAGGCAAGCTGCAATAACACCTTCCGGAGACAAGAAGCGGGAGAGAACTTGCTGTTTGGAGCAGACTGGCCCTACCTCCCACCCCTTACCACCTCATTTAACTATATAGGGTCCAGGTACAGTCCAGCCTCCCAAACTATCACTTGACACAATGTTATAAGAGAGCAGGGAAGACTTAAATGGGAATGAGTGTTAATCTTAAACAGCCAAATTGTCTCACTCAGCACCTGCTACAAATGAATGACATCTGTGTACTGAACACCATAATGACACTATAATGATTTCAGGTGAAGCCACATTCTTTAGAGTGTCTTTTACTTATACATTGAAGTATCTTGTCATAATACTTCCCAGGAGGTGGATATGACTTTGATCTTAGTAATTGCATAAATTCTGGATATTCTTTAGAGTGTCTTTTACCTTTACCTTAAAGTATCTTGTAATAACAACCGGATATGCCTTTGCTTTTAGTAATTACATAAATACTGGAAGGGAGAGTGGTTGCTTTAGCATCATTATAGTGTGTATATTATAATACTGCCTAGTCCACCTACCCAGAATAGGTCACTTATATTAATGCCCTAGATAAGGAAGGCTAGGTTACATAGGAGAATGCCCCTAGGCAGGAAAGGGTGTCCCTAAACTAAAAGTATTGTTTGAAAATATAGGGACTCAGACATGGGGGCGTTGGTATTTTACTGGGATCCTTCTATGTCTTAACAATTGCTCTAGTTGATAACCTGGCCATAGGGGAGGGTGGGCATGAGTATGGAGACAGTCCAGATGGTGGCCAATTTAACCCTGGTTGTCACCATCCTTGCTTCAGAACCAATATAATAACAATTTACATGCTAGAAAAGAGGGGTCTGTTCCTGAACACTGGTATGTGTATAAGGACCTGTAAAATAAAAAATAAAAAAACTCCCTCCTCATATGCCAACCAAACTTCTGACAATTCTGCTTGGCTTGCTGCTTCTCATAGCAGGCAACACAGAGCCAAACCCCAGTCCACCAGGGGTCAGCATCCCAACCCTTACACCTACTACACTTGAGTGGGTCAATGCCAGGGGACTGAGGATGGTCCATATAAATATTAATAGTCTCAGGCCCAAGATGCATGAACTTGAGGCCTGGACCAGCCTTTACTCCCCCAATATAACTGGTATCTCAGAAACCTGGCTGAAGCCAAATACACTTGAGCACGAGGTGGAACTGTAGGGCTTTAATACATTTAGGAAGGATAGGAAGGGAAAGAAGTGTGGGGGGGGTCCTTCTCTATCTCAAGTCCCACCTCAATGCTACAATGGTGAATACCCCAGATCTTGAATAAATGGGATGTGAGGTTATGTTTATTAAACTTTTCCTAGGGGGTATAAAGCCACACCTGATCGGTTGTACTTACAACACTCCAAAGAAGGCTATTGAAGCCCTAAAATCCTTACAGACACCATGATTTTTCTGCCTGGTAGTGAAAAAATTATGCTAGGTGACTTTAACCTAAATTTGAGCGAAAAGCTAAATAGGGAAATTAAGAAGTGTTTGGAGGTAGCTAACCTAACACAGCTAATAAGAGAACCTACCCGGATCAACCAAAAGACAGGAAACCATACCACCCTTGATGGGTGCTAATGTCCAACCCAGATAGGGCCAAAATAGTGGGGAAGTGCTCCGAATCACTTAGTGACCATACGTCAGTCTGTCTGCTGTGGAGGAACAACTGCCCTAAACAACCCCCTAGAATCTTCTGGTCCAGAAACTACTCGGCCTTAAACGAAGTGTCTTTCCTTCAGTCCTTATCAGAAGTGAACTGGGTGCAGGCATTAGATACTTCTAATATAGATGAAGCTCTAGATGGCTTCACCAAATATTTTCTATGATTTGCTTACAAACATGTGCCCCTAAAAAAGATTAGAGTCAAAGGGAAGGATGCCAGGTGGCTTAACGCAGTTCTAAAGAATAAGATGAAGGAAAGGGACAATAAATAGGGGAAATTCAAGGTCTCTAACCAGCACCAGGACTGGGTGAAATACCGGGAAGCCAGAAACACTTGTAAAAGTGAGCTCAAGAAAGCAAAAAAGAGTTACCTACAAGGGCTGTAATCCAGGAACCTGTCAGATCCAAAGAAGTTTTAGGCGCATATAATCTCACTGCTAAAAGGAAATAAGAATAAAGGGACTGGGGAAACAAAGGCAAAAGGGTACCTCTCTCTACCCTGAAAGTCATGGCCAATGCTTTCAATGACTTCTTCTTGGATCTCCAGAGGTTCAAAACCAGCAACCCCAGTCAAAGCCAGGGAAGTCAAGTGAGTCCAGGGAGCCCCCCTCAGGGCCCTGAGTTTCACTTAAAACTGCTCTCAGCATGTGAAGTTCTAAAGCTGCTTAAGGGTTTAAAACCAGAAGGGGCTGCAGGCCACGATAATGTTGAGCCCAAGCTGCTGAAGATTGGAGCCCCCATCATCGCAGGACCTATTGCCCAGTTATTCAACCGGTCCCTGATAGAAGGAAAAATACCCGCCCTATGGAAAGTGGCACTAGTGACCCCAGTCCCAAAAAGTAGGATGCATGAGGACATGGAAAATTTCAGGCCAGTTTCCATTCTCTGTATCTTAAGCAAGCTGCTGGAAAAATTGGTCTACCAACAGGTTAACAAATACAGTACCTGGAAATGCATAATCTGCAGGCAGATCAACAGCACCGTTTTAGAAAGAGACACAGCACTGAAACAACCCTGTTACACTTCACCACTGACGTGTATGAAGCCTTGGACTAGAATAAACTCCTTGGTGCAGTCTTCATTGACTTAACCAAGGCGTTTGATTTAGTTGACCACCAGCTACTGCTAGAACACCTCAGGGGACTAGGTCTGGATACACTAGCCCTAAATTGGTTCACTGATTACCTGCATGGGAGGACTCAAATGGTCCACTGGAACCCTTGAAGAATGGTGTAAGGCCAATAGGCTTATCTTAAACAGCAAGAAGACCAAAGTCATGCTCTTTGGTCAAAAAAAACTCAGCCCAAACAGATCAAACCTTCTATCTCTCTCTCTCCACCTTAAAGGGTACAAGGATAGAAGTAGTGGACAGTATAAAGTACCTAGGAATGTATGTGGACCAGGAGATTTCTTTCAGGACACATATAGACTACATTACAAAAGCGGTTAACCAAAAACTGGGATTCCTATATAAGCTGAATCCATACCTGACCAAAGAAACCAGAAAAGCGGCCAGCAATGGGACAGTCCTACCCACTCTGTTTTACAGAGCGAATATGCTCCAGACACTGAGGTCAATGGAAAGGCTGCATCTGAGCACCTTGTACCAGAGGGTCAGCTGGTATGCCGGAATGCAACAGATGGAGCACCACTGCAATGTGCTTCAAGCCCTAAACTGGCCTTCACTTGAAGCCAGACTAGCATATCCCTCCCTGTGCCTGGCATATAAGCTACAACAACCTGATGCCCCCAGTCTGTGGGACCTACTTACCTCCAAAACCAATAGAAGAGAGCTCAGGTCTACTGATCGGAAACTATTCGAAATCCCAAGAGCCAAAACATCCCTGGGTCAATGGTCAGCCAGGGTAGCCCTACCCAAACTCTGAAACAATCTCCCAGAAGAGTTACAGGATAGCACCTCTCTTGCGGGTTTCAAGAAAGGGCTAAAATTACACCTAAGCCCTCGGTCTCAGTGCCACTGCCCTGGCTGAGGCCTAATAATGGGATTCTGCTAAGGGTGATGATGTTTAAAGAACTCAATCAAAAGAGATGCAGGGACAACAAGATGGATAATTAAGTACAGGTTTTTGCACTTGTCTATGTGGTTTGATAAATATGAATGTCCATTCCTAACAAAGATGTGTGCACTCTGTTATAAATGTTGTATTATACTCTGTACTGTTGATGTCTATACCTATACACTATGCACATTTTGTTGTATTGTAAATATCAAAGCGTTGGTTTTCTTTTTCCCTAGGTACATGTAACTAACCCTGGGTCACCCTTGAAAAAGGGACCATCAAGGTCTCAGTGGGCCTGTTGGCCCAGTGGTGCTGAGGGCTGAGGTGCTGGACGCCACACCTCGCGCCACGCCAGTGACCCAAGTTCAGGAGCGAGCTCGGGTGCCGGGATTCGGCAGGGGAGGGACTGGATTGAACGCCCGCTGGGCTGCTCTCCTGTCCTGGGGAAGGGCATTGGGGAGCTCAGCATTCTGGAAGCCCCTGGTGGAGACTAGGGGTGCTGCAGTAGCATGAGGCTCCACATAATAGTGTGCCTGATGCTGGCAGGGTTGCCATGCGCCATGGCGTCAGGGGGTGCACATGCAGGGATAGGGGCAGGTGAAACAGAACATAGGAAAACCCTGGTTCCAGGGGTAGGTGACAGCACCAAGCCCCATGTCCATGATCAGGTCCAACTCGGCCAGCTTTCATAGACCCTCCACCCAGAGGCCCACGTCCACAGCTGGAGTCTACAAATTGAAGAGCGCCCAAGGTAGGAGGGGTTGCCCCACCCCAGAGGGGTTAAGCTGGGGGTGCCAGCAGTGAGGTGGGGGGTGGAGGAGAGGAGGGTTCAGTTGGGGGGACTTCAGGCAGGACAGGACAAAGGTTGGATGACTGAGAGAGGCTCCTGGATCTGTGACTGGAGGGAAAAAAGAATCGAACAAAAAAAAAAAAGGTCTCAGTGGGCCCATCCAGGTACCAAAAGTTAAATAAATAAACGTGTATATAATAAAAGTGTCAATCTCTTTAATTTTCTGTTGTCTTATTTAGTTAATTTGAGGAAAATATTTTGCCAGTCTATCTAAAGAGCAATCATCCACCATACTAAGCAGAATCTTGGTCATAAAAGTTTTATCCAGGTTATTCCAGTCATTCACCATGGGACTAAGCCAGTAAATTCTGGTAGTTTTTCACCATTTACAATCCCATATAACATGATAAAGGTCTTCCTTTTCTCCTATAGTAAAATAGCAGTTGATTAAATCTTGCTGTAAGACTATTGCTATCAGCATATTCAAACTTGTACCTTGCAAAGGCTTTTCTCAAATCTGGGTCTATAAGAATATCCATATAGTATTTAAAACCATATGCACCTTGATGCTTCACAAATGGTGAATATTTGGAATTACTGATGTTTTCCATATCATTTTTTATCCAATAAGTTTGTGTTTTGTTTTTAAAATACATTTTATATTTCCAGCTCAGAGTAACATTTTTATTAACATATTCCATCAATTTATAAAGAACATACTTTTCTAATGCTTGTCTGATTTGACAATACCAGCTATTTATATTACATGTATTATCTTGTTAGTGTTTCTTTTCCAGAAGACATTTAAGAGGAAGTCTGTCTTGAGTCATCCTTGTTATTTTCAACCAATAATTTGTTTTCCTTGTATCTAGCATAGCCTGTATATTAACAATGCTTTATTCAGAGTGTATATATGAGGCCAGGCAAGAATGCCCTATACTTCAACTAGTTCTTAATACATTATAGACAAGACTAGTCAATCATGTTTTTTACAATCCCAAATTTCTGCTCCACTTAAGAGTTGTGAAAAGAATTTTACTTTCACAGCTGTTATTAATGGTCTTACAGTATTACATCTAAATAATATGTTAAATTTATTTAACCCTGTGGCAGTCCTATTTGCCTGCTCTATAAGAGATTTCACATGTGTAGTCCATGCTAGAGTTGAATTAAAAGCGATGCCCAAATATGTATAGCTGTCTCTATTTGTTAATTTATGCTTACCCACATACCACAACTCTACTCTCTTCCTCTGTCCCACAGTCATAGTTTGTATTTTTTGTGTATTTATTTTCAATTTTAATACCTTAGACTCCTAATTTAATAGATCCAACTGTTTTTGTAAACTTTTTTTAGTTAATGCTATCAAAATTATGTTGCCAGCATAAGCCAATGCTGGACAGAAGTAGTCCAATAGTTTTTGAGAGTCAGCATTAAGTTTTTCAGTCTTTCTCAGGAAGCCATCAATGTACTTTAGAGGCAAAAGAGGGTCATGGCCAATACATACATACCCTTGATGGACACCTTTGTTAATAAAAACACTTTTTTGATGCCTCCCCTTTCATACCAATTCTAATATTGGCCCAGGTATTGCTATATAGGTGACAAATTTCTCCTACCAGAGAAGGATCAATACCTCTTTCTCACATTATGACCCATAAAGTTGGCCTGTCTATCGTATCAAAAGCAGATGAAAAATCCACAAAGACCACATAGATTTTTTGTTTTCTTAACATGCATATTTCTCAATTAAGTATACAATATATAGTAGTTATCCACCATAGAATATTCATTTCTGAAACCTACTTGTAATTCTGAAATGCCACCCAGCTCTTTAATCTGAGTTTTTAATTTCTGCAGTACAACCTTAGAGTAGATTTTTAAATTGACATCCAGTACATTTATAGGCCTATACATATTTGGGCCATCCACACGTCCTTTTTGTGTATTATAACTATGAGGGCTCCACTCCATTTCTCTGGAAAAAAACCTTTCCTGAATACTCTTATTTTATATTAATTTAAGTAGATCACATGATTCTGCTGTATTGGTGGTGTATACTTTAGCTGGGATTTGGTCTATCCCAGGAGCCTTGTTTAATTTTAAGGTATTAATTGCTACATATGTTTTTGTCTAGTTATTACCAGAGTACTATAACCTATTGGACCCAAGCAATAATCACTTTCTTAATTTTTATCAAAGAAGATGTCAGAAAAATATTTCAGCCATTTATCCTCTGCAATGTAATCATCTGGTGCAGTTTTATACTTACTAAATCCTTTGGTTACATATAACTAGAAATGTTTCATACTCTTGTTCTCAATTACAATTAGCATTTTCTCCCATTGCTTTTTATAAAATAGTACATTTTTCTCATTTAAAACAGCTTATATAGTTTTTGTTCATAACTTGAACTTTTAAAACAAGATTCATCTTTTCATTTCTTAATCTGCCTTGAACAAGTGCATAAATTAGCCTTGAATTTTCTACAGTCTTTATTAAACCAGCCTCCATTAATACTGTGCTGGGTAACTACTTCAGTATCTATATATAGTTATTTCTTTATACTATTAAATATCTGTATAAGTGCCTCCCACAATACTGTGACTGGGGCTATCTTATGCAAATTTAGATCACATGTTGAAAAATAATTTTGAACTATTGACTTCATTTTACACAGTAATAGACCATACTATCATTTTCTTCACAATGGTCTCTGTAATTGGTAAGGAGAACTTTTCAGTAACTGATAGGTCCTTATAAAGCCCATTTAGTACTAAAGGGAAATGGTCATTTTTTGACCTGTTATATAATCTGTGGACTTTCAAATACTGTCACAGGTCCAGACCATATTGCCAGATTTAAAACCGAGATCCCTGTAGATTTCCCTTTTAGATCACTAGGCAGTCTGCCATTAGGCAGATACATATTTACTTCTTTTAAAATGTTAGTTAACTTAATGCCAAAATTATTGTTTATAGTATCCTTTGTGTTTCTTGGATACCCATGAGGCATTGAACTAGTATATTCGAATAGTGAATTATTCAGGAGGCCATTAAAATCAGCTATTCTGGAGTTTAACAGCTGAGTGTGTCAGCAACAACAACACTAAGTGTGACAATGAAGTGACAAGTAAGTGCAATGAAGCAAGTGTTGTCCACAAGTACTTTAACATCAGTACAACACCACAAGGATGTGGGGAGAGGGCATATTCAGTAACATGTCATGCTACACTCTGCTCCTTAACCTACCACAGCTTAATGCAGTGACCAGCACATATCAGAAACCTGTCTGGACTTCAGGACTGTGTAACCTGCTGGGCTGTGCCCACGTCCAATATGGTCGTTGTGACTAAACAGTATGTGGGCAACTGTAGGGGTTGCAGTCATATCATGAACTAGACCTGGTGACCTATGCATTAGCTATAGGACCCACTGTATAGAAACATAGACTTTGATGGCAGATAAGGACCACTTGGCCTACTCATTCTGTCAATTTTCCAACCTTTTGGATAAGCTGCAGATCCTAGTTAACCAACAGCCTACTTCCTCCTACCCCCACTAGAATTGCCTTATGTATGTCCCATGCATTTTTGAATTCTCTCACTGTTTATGACCCCACTACATCCTCTGGAAGGCTGTTCCATGTGTCCACCACATCTCTGTGAAAAAATAATTCCTCACATTCCCCTGAGACGTTCCTCCTCTATTCCCCCTCTATCTTCAAATTGTGCCCCCTGGTTCTTGTACATCTCTTTTTCTGAAAGATGCTACTCTCCTGGACTTTATTGATTCCCCTGTGGGACTGTGTCAGATGCCTTGCTAAAGTCTAGGTAGGCCACATCCATAGCCCCTCCCTGATCTCTGGTCTACTACTTTAGTCACTCAGTCAAATAAATCTATTAGATTCATCTGACATGACCTTTCTGCTGTGAATCCATGCTGCCTTGGGTCCTGTGCCCCACTGACCTCTAGGTACTCAACAATTCTTTCTTTCAGAAGTGATTCCACAATTTTCCCTACCACTGAGGTCAAACTAACAAGTCTTTAGTTTCCTGCATCTGCCTTGCTCCCACTTTTTTGGAGAGGAATAACATTCACCTTCCTCCAGTCCTCAAGTACCACACCATCCTCCCATGATTTGTTGAAAAAGGTAGTCAGTGATGTCACTAGTTCTCCCTTTAGTTCTTTTAGAATTCTGGGGTGAATCCCATCAGGCCCCATTGCTTTGTCAACTTTGAGTTTAAGGAGTTCTTTCAGGACCCTTTCTTCTGTGAATGGACTAGTATTGACCCCCCTATCCAGAGTGCTTCTATTGTTTGGTTTAGGTACCTCCCCTCCTCTTCTTTTGTGAATTCTGAGAAAAAGTATTCATTCAGGATCTCTGTTTTTCACTGTCACCCTCTGCCCACCTTCCCTCCTCTTTAATAAGCTTCACTATCCCTCCCTTTGTCTGTTTTGCGCCCTAATGTTCTTATAAAATGTTTTATCCCCCTTCTTAACCGAGTTAGCTATCTTTTCCTCTGCTTGGGCCTTTGCTATTCTAACTGTCTTCCCTACTTCCTTCTGCTTCATTTGATAAAGTTAACTGTCCTGCTCCTTCTGTGATTACCTATACTTCCTGAATTCTATATTTTTACCCCTAACCTTCCCTGCCACCTCTTTTGAGAACCATAGTGTTTTTTTCCTTTATTTTTATTTGTTTCACAAAAAGGTTTGCTGCCTCCATGATGGCAGTTTTGATTTTTTTCCCCATTGTTCCTCCACCCCTCGTTCCTGCCCATTTACTAGTGCATTCCTTATTTATTCTCCAATTTTGACAAAGTCATCCTTCCAAAAGTCCAGTACCCTCACTTTTGTATGGATTGACTCTATGGCTGTGTTTATTGTGAACCACACTGTTTGGTGATTGCTTGTTCCCAGATGGCTACCCGCTTCTAAATCTGAGATCCTCTCTTCATCCCTGTTTGAGAGTACTAGGTCTCAGATTGCTCCCTTCCAAGTGGATTCCAACACTAGCTATCTGAGGCATGCCCCCTGTAGGGCATCCAGAAAGACACTGGTTGCTCTGGGATGTGGGTGCAGCAAATGTGCTCCAGTTAACCTTTGGCATATTCAGGTCCCCCATCAATAATATCTCCCCTTTTTCTGCCATTCTATGGATGCCTACTCCCATTTCCTGGTCCATTTCCTCCCCATGAGATGGGGGACTGTAGACAAAACCTGTGTGGATTGTGGTGTCATTTCCTGTCATCAAGATGACCCACAGTGCCTCTTCTCCTCCCTATTTAACCTTTAGTTCCATTGCTTTGATCCCTTCCCTTATGTAGAGAGCTCCTCTTCCTCCTTCTCTTTTACCCTCCCTATCCCTCCTGTTGATTGTATACCCTGGTATGTTGATGTCCCAGTCATGGTTCTCTGTGCACCATGTTTCTGTGACTGCCACAATATCCAGCCATCCCAATTCCATAAGGTCACTAGTTCAGGAAGCTTGTTACCCCGGCTATGGGCATTGGTACTCATCTCCCTCACTTTTTTGATGGCCTTACCCCTTTTAGCCCCATCCCTGCCCTTACTGCCTTTGTCTTTTTCTCCACTAATCCCTGTCCTGCTTCCTATCTACTTTTCGACCCTTGGTGTTTACTTTGCTAAGTACCCTGTTTTATGGGGGAAGTCTGGGAATTCTCTGCTCCTTTTCAGTGCCCCCCCTTGGCTAGTTTAAAAGTTTTCCTATATAGCATTTAAACCTGTCACCTAAGACCCTAGTTCCTCTTTTGGACAGATGCAGACCACCATGCCAGTATAGGCCTTTATCCCTCCAGGTGAACCCCCAGTTCCCAATGAAGCTACCAAATGCCTGTGCTCCACTCCAGCTGTTCAACCATTCATTGAATCCCATGGTGTGGAGTACCCTAGTCTCACTCATGCCATAGACAGGCAGCACCTTTGGGAAAGTTACCATGTGTGCTGCTTGTCTAAGGCCCCTCCCCAACTCCCCAAACTCCTCCTCCTGCACTGCTCTGATCTCATTCTCAGGTAGGTCATTTGTCATTAGGTGGACAATGACATGCAGCTCCCTCTCCTGTGTAGCTGCTTCTGTGATTCTGAAGATTTGCTTCCTGTCCCTCCAAGCCATGGCACTTGGCAGGAAGGCACCTTACCTCCTTCTCACTTCCCTCCGCCAGTTCTACCCCCTAACGATTGACTCCCACACCAGGAGCTGTTTCCTTCCCCGTGGGGTCCCATGCCACTCTCCATTGGGTCTCCCTTATGGAGGTTCTTAGCATCCTCCTTGTTCTCCACTGTGGGTGCTTCCATAGAGGAACCATATTTCACCAGAACGGCATATGAATTGTACAGCTGGAGGGATGTGCCTATGTCACACAACCCTCACCCTCCCTGAGCCCACTGTTGTCCAACCACTCCTCTTTTTTTGGCAACCTCTAAGGCAACAGTGGCAGCCTTGGTGGTCTCTGGGTGAGGAGGAGGTTTTCTTACTCCTTGCCAGTTTGGCCTGGAGATGGGCAACCTCCTCCCTCAGAGCAGAGAGGTGCCTGCAAATAGGGCAGCACTGCAGCATTCAGAATGTCTCTCAGAAGACTGCCATCCCACGGCCAGTGCATTGCACCACTCCCCACATGTTTCTCATGCTTCCTGTTTAAAATGTTTTTTTGTCTTTTTTGTTAGTGTGTGGGTGCATTTACCCCCATGCAGTGTGCTAGACCGCTTAGGATGTGATAGGTGTCTGTCCTTTGCCCTTTTGGGGAAGTGATATCAGAACCTCTGGAATGATGGAATTACTTCCTTGGGGTGGGTGGGTGAGGGGCAAGGTGGGGGACCCAAGCCTGTGTCTCCAGAAACAATCAGGTACAGCTCAGACCCAGAACCCCCATAAGTGCTTTCCTTCCTTTCAGCATGGCAACCTGCACAACAATCTACCAGAAAATATACGCTGTACAAAACAATTTAAATAAAAGAAAAATAAAGCAGTTGAGCCCAATACCTATGATGTAAGCATCCCCAAAACAGCCTTATACAACCTGGTGGTCTGAGCTTTGTAGACAATCAGAGAAAACCAGTTCCTACCACCTGAGACAATGTCTGGGTCAAATACACAATCCAGTAACCTGCACTAGGACATGCAATGGAAAATCCTCATCCCAGTGAATAATTCATAGTACCAAAATTAGTCTGATGCAAAATGTCACCAAAGTACTAGTCCACAACAACCCAGCTGTCCACAGGGGAAAAAAGTATGCAGTATTATAATCCTTCTGGGTTTAAACTCACAATCTACAAAGCAAAACTGCAAACCCCTTCTTGATTCAAAATAAATAAAAAATGCAATAACAACTGTAAAATTTAAAGTAAGATGCACCTCCCTCAGATGTGAGCAAGATTGTGTTTCCCTGCTGATTCCAAATTCAGTACTGTTTCTCCTTCCCAGCTCCCAGCTGTTTAAAAAGTAGCTTCCACCTCCAAGAAGATTTGCCTTTCTGTCTGAATCTGCTACACACTTGTGGCTTATAGTAACTTGATCAGGTCTGGAAGACTCAACCCAAAAACTATTGACTGACAATACCTTTGATGTAAGCACAGCCTTATTCAACCTGGTGGTCTGAGCTTTGAAGGCAATCAGAGAAAACTAGTTTCTACCACCTGAGGCAATGTCTGGGTCAAATACACAACCCACAGACCTGCACTAGGACTCACAGTGGAAAATCCTCAGTCCAGTGAAAAATTCACAGTACCAAGAATAGTCTGATGCAACATGTCACCAAAATATAAGTCCACAACAAGCCAAAGGTCCACAAGGGAAGAAAAAGTATGCAGTATTTCAACCCCTCTGGGTTTAAACTCCAAATCTACAAAGCAGTATTGCAAACCCCTTCCTGATTCAAAGTAAATAAAAAAGGAATAAGGTGTAAAATTTAAAGTAAGGTACACCTGCCTCAGATGTGAGCAAGATTGTGTTTCCCTGCTGATCCCAAGTTCAATATTGTGTCTCCTTCCAAGCTCCCAGGTGCTTAAAAAGCAGCTTCCACCACCATGAAGACTGGCCTTAGTTGGTCAGAATGTGGACCTTCGACTGAGGCATTCCGGCAGAATGGCAACTCCACTTGTGAGATCTAACCAACACCGTGTGACATGCCAGTCCTCTGAGACCTTCTGACAGTAGACAGCTCATCCAGGCACCATTCTTTGATCACCTACAGGTAAGCGCTGCCCATGTCATATTCCTGGCTGCTTTTCACTGTTAGGGGCCAGGAGAGCTATGCCGTTGTGCAGCATATTGTTGTTGGCACATTGGGCAAATGATATCATGATACTTTGTCTCTACCATCACCAAGGAGTGTACACCTTGTTGTCCCATTAACTACAGACACACTCATGGTCCTGTAGGCCACTATGTGTTCTATAGGCATGACAGCTATGGAGCATTTTGGATCATTACAGGTTCCTGGCTGATGTGTGGGTACCTAGCCTCATCTACAGTACTCTAGGGTGTCCTCCACATGCCTATGGCAGTCTGTGTCTGCTACCACCTGGGGTTTGGAACAGTTTGGCACTAGGACCCCTCCCATACCAAAATCTGATGCAGGATCCCTGGCACACCAGGCTTCAATGCACGCGGCTATTTTCTAGAGCTCACATTGAGCTAAGGGCCCTTTTGAAAATTGAGGCCCTTTTCTTTAACTCACCATACTATGTATTAATCTTATAATGTAACCAAACACTACGTAGGCAAAGTCCAACTGTTGATTTAGTTAGAAACAGCTCAGCTATAGATAAATGGGCACTAGGTTCAAAGCATGAACACAATAACAGTGCTGTCCAAAACAGTGCTGCAACAATGACTCCCATAATAACAACACCTTCCAAAAACACACAAATCCACATGGTAGCAGTCCAAATATACACCAAGGACTGCACAATATGAACTCAAAACAAAATACTCTGCCCCCGTACTCCCTGTTACTAAAATAATCAACTCCAAGGGGTAGTTGCATTACGAGAGAAAAGTGAAACTCGGGGGGGGGGGATACTGTTAGATGGGACTTGTAAAATGTTTTGGGAAACCTATCTCTCGGTAAAAGAGTAGAGACCAGGACCAGAACCCTGGTCTCCAGAACTCTGCTGGCTGAGCTTCTCTGTACCTTAGCCCTTTCCACAACGGGAGCAGCTCGGCCAGCCTCCAGCTTTTTCCAGCCCTTCTTACCATCCTTCAGTCACTCCCTGAGATGTAACAACTACAGGGGTAGCGGCAACTGCATTTTGCTGTTCTATCCCTGTCAATGTCCATGATATGCTCTTCTAACAGCTCTGTTCTTACATGCATTGTTGAAATTGTGCTGTTCTGACCCGGGAGGTCTAAATGTTTTTTTTTTTTTCCATAAAAATTTCTTTGATTTTTATTTAGGTTCTTATGAAAAGGTATAATTTAGGAACACCAGTATGTTCTGAAACAGAAAACGCAGCATAGGTAAGACTATAATTTTCATTACATTGACTCTGCCAATTAGAGTCCATGGTAAGAATATCAATTTACTCATATTGTGTGTTACTGTATTAATTTAGGGTAAAAAAATGAAACGACCAGAAAACTGTTTCAGGAGTGTAACTCACAAATATTTAATGTCCATTATTTTACATTGAATATTACTGGGCTATAGTACTGATGTGAGGGAACTTAAATTCAAAGCCTCATATTTTGAACAATTCACTTTGCAACCAGATGCATTGCCCAAATCTTTGATTACTGAAAAGACTACGGGCCCCATTTTCAAAAGGTTAGCGTGGCACAAACCGTGTTTGTGCTGCGTTAATCTGGAATAGTTCCAGCTGTCAGGTATGCCTATATTCAAAGGACACAGATGCACACCGCACCCCTGACAGAACCGTCATGCACAATATTGTGCTGTGCCTATGCAAATAATGGTTCCTCCATGCATATCTGGTGCAGCACAATATTGAACATTTTCAGAAGTGCAAAACATCCAATAGCAGCATCGCAGTTCAATGCTTCTGAAACCCAGCCCTCAACAGTGAACAGACCCATCTTCCTACTGTCAAGGGCTGGGTACCCTGATGGTTCAGTGTCCTTTCCTAGCCCAGATCCCTTCCCTGATAATGTCTGTATATGCCATGGTTGTCTAGTGGTCCTTCCCCTGCACTGATCCCTTTACTGGTAATTCTTTAATTCTCAGTGTTGGTCTAGTGGTCCATCCCCTGCCACAGTCCCTTCCCTGGTTATTCTTTAATTCTCAGTGGTGGTCTAGTGGTTCCAACCCTGCCCCAATCCCTTCCCCAGTAATTTTCTCAGTCTCAGAAGTGGTCTAGTGGTCCCTCCACTGCCCCAATACCTTCCCCGGTAATTCTTTCAGTCTAAATGGTGGTCTGCCCCAATCCCTTACATGGTAATTTGTTCATTGTTAGCTGTGGTCTAGTGGTTCCTTCCCTGCCCCAGTTCCTTTCCAGGTAATATTTTCAGTCTCAGAGGTTATATAGTGGTACCTCCACTACCCAATTCCTTCCCAGTAAGTCCTTTATATGCCCTAGTGTTCCAGTAGTCCTTCCCTCTCCACATTCTCCGATCACCATCCCAACTCAAAGTAAAACATTTCTTGGTAGTCTAGGGGCCCTCACTATGGCAGGCAGCAACCCACCACTCCACTCCCCCCAATCTGACCCATGCCAGTGACTGGCACAGCCCTCCTCAAACCACCATGGCCAGCTGCCGACTGAACTGTCAATGAGTGTGTACAGTATATAGCAAGCGCTAATTGGTTGACATACATTTCTACCTTTAAAGACTGTATCACTATGAGGCACTGGCTTGAAGTTGTACCCTTGTGCTTCTCACAGAAGGCTATGGGCTGGGGGGAGGGAAGAGAATTAGGGTTGGCAACTCCAAGGAAAACTCCATCAGTGACTTGCCAAGACTCTGGAAACCCAAAACCCTAATGATTTTTCCTTTTGCTGCTTGTTGGACAGGAGTGGAGAGTTAGGGTTGGAAACCCTAACATCACATTTCCCTACTTTTGTGGCATTAAGTTACCCTAACTGGTGCATTAACAAAGTTTTTTTTATTTATTTTATTTTTCTGAGTTTTTTTATGTATATACAAAGGAAAATAAGTAACAAGTAAAGAAAAACAACAAAATTAACATGCATATACGGCGAGTCAAGACCAAACATTAAGGGGGGGGGGTGGTATTCTTACTTTTATCAGATAAAATTAACAGTGATAGCAGCAAAGCTTTTTAATAATTTCAGGAATCTTAAAGTAAACAAAAAAAAAAACATATTCCCCCCAGGCAAGAAAAGGGTTTGAAATCAAAGTCCAATATTTATTTATTTTAATAGGTTACCTTTTCCCACCTCATGGTACATTAGTCTAGCTATTTGTTTGTCTTATTTTTTTACAATTACATATTTATCATCTCATCTTCCGATAAAGTAGGAGTCTCCATCTCATCCGTATCATTCTGAGGAAATTGTGCTCTTATAAAGGCAGTAACCTGGTCAATATCAAAGAAAATATGTTGATTTCCTTTATATTTAACTCTTAACTTCGCTGGGGCCAATAACTGAAATTCGGCTCCCTTTTCTAGGAGCTCCTTTCAGTAGCCCAAAAACCTCCTTCTTCTTTATTGTGTGACATAAGTGTAGTCCCTAAAAACTGAAAATGTATATGTTTTATATATAAGTGGAGCCTCAATCCTAGATAAATGCATGATCAAATCATGATCTGTTTCAAATGCTAGTGTTATAAGGATGGTTGATTTCTTTCCAGAATCGGCATATTGTGGGGAGCCTCTTTTTGGGTGTATTCTGTTTGCTCTAGATATAAAGGGGAGATTTTCCTCAGGAATCCTTCAAAATTTTGGAAAATAAATATAAAATAATAAAGGAAATGTCTGGTCATTCACCTGAAAATTTCTTCCCATCAAAAAATTATATCCAGTAGTACCAACATTTCAGACCGATCGGAGATACTGGAAGCCCTCAATAATCATTTCCTAACCACTGGGCTAGCATTTGACACATCCCCTGCTAATGTCATCCACACTCAGCAGGGATTATTGTTTCACAAGTCTCCTGCTACCAAAGAAGCCTTCTCCTTCCTGCCTGCCTCTCTAAAAGAGGTTGAAGATCTATTGGTGCAGCTGGATATCAAGAAGGGCACAGGTTCAGACTCTATAGCGCCTTACTTTCTGAAATGTGTATACCACGTGTTGACAGTGCCAATCATGCACCTCTTCAACTTGTTACTATCCCAGGGGAGCCTCCCCTTGCAATGGAAAGTAGCCCATTTCATTCCTCTGCTCAAATCAGGTGACCCTTGCAACCTTAATAATTATAGACTGATCTCCCTCCTCCCCATTCTGTCTAAATTATTGGAAAAGATAGTGAGTGGTCAGCTAAGGGCGTACCTTGAATCCAGGAGTCTGTTAAACCCAGTGCAGTCTGGATTCAGAGCAAAGCACAGCACCATAACTGCCCTAGCAAAGTGACTAATGATTGGCTCTTTGACCTTGACAATAGAATTTTGTCTGTGCCATTTTTTTGGATCTAAGTAAGGCCTTCAACACAGTCGACCATAGCCTGCTTCTTTTCTCCCTATGTAACCTAGGTTTGGATCCTAACTCTATATGCTGGCTTTCTGACTACCTTGCAGATTTGAAACAGCAGGTTAAAGCTGAAGGTGAGCTTTTACCACTTAAACCCCTACAGAGAGGTGTGCCTCAGGGGTCTATCCTTGGTCCTCTGTTGTTTGCGGTTTACATTAACAACATCGATGACAACATCAATAAGGCCAATATCCACTTTTTTGCTGATGATACAGTACTTTATTTGAGTCGTCCTATGCCGGAAGCAGCCTGTGAAGACCTCCAAGTGGATGGGGAAGGTTGGGAGGTCCAGACTTTGGGGGATGGGATCATTCGAGACTGGGAGGAGGGGTGGCAAGTCCGCTTTGAACAGGTCCAGGTTTGTGAACTGGCAGTTGAGAGCCATGGCGAAGCTAGGGTCGTCATTAGTTAATTGACCATTGACCTCTATGGGGCAGTGAGCGGTCTTCCCGCTCCCCTTTATAAGCCCATTTAAGTGAGCCCAAAAGAGTCTAGGGTTGCCTAGGTTCTTTTTCTGTAGATCTGTGAGGTAGTCTCATTTGGCCACTTTGATGGACTTATTTCTCAGCGTCTTGTATCGGTTTAGGTCAGCCGATAGGGAGGAGAGCTTGTATTTTTTCCAAGCAGTGTCCCTAGTTTTCATCATTGTTTTCACTTGAGGGGTGATCCACTTGTAGCAGCTCCCCTTGGTGCAGAATTTCTCCAAAGGGGCCAAGCAGTCAGAAACCATAATGATGGCTCCCTGGAAGAAGGCCGTAGCCTCTTCCAGTGTGGGGAGTAGTTTGATTGGGCTCCAATCAATCCCGTTTAGGCAGCCAATCAAGTGTTCAGGTTGATAGTTTGAGTAGTCCCGTGTCATAAGTATTCACGGGGGGACTCTGGGAGTCCTGTTTTTCCAGGAGCAGAAGATTAGGGATTGATCACTCAGGGCATCCGCTAGGGTGGCAGCTGCCTTTATATTGGTGTGTTTTCTAGTAAGCACCCAATCAAGTGTGGAATGGTTACCTGTTTTGTAGTTCATTCAGGTGGGCCCTGTGATAACCTGCATAAGGTTAGCTTCCTGAATCAGCCCTAGTAGCGAGGGATTGTCTTTCGGGGCCCAGTTCAGATTGAAATCCCCCAGGATGATTAGCTCAGAGGTGACCTCATTGGAGATGTCCCTTAGGACCGCCTCCAGAGATGAGTGCGCATTGGTTTGGGGGTTGTGTACACATCCAATGTTGAGATGCTTACATGGGCCAAGGGTATTGCAAACGAAGATCGATTCACCTTCCATACTAGTGGCCTGTAGCAGGTTGACCTGCACTGAGTTAAGGGTGTCTTTTGTGTAGATTAGGACCCCTCCACCCCTTTTTCTCAGTCTATCTTGTCTATGGGAGAGGTATCCTAGGGCTGCAACCTCATGGGAGGGTATGTGAGACTTGAGTCAGGTTTCCGATATGGTCAGGATGTCCGGGTTGTACCGGTCCAGCCAGGCTTGAAGTTCCTGCATCTTGGGTCTCAGGCTACATATATTCATGTGCGCAATCCTCAGGCCCTTATTGGCCACCCAGTGCGGGTCCACTGGGGAGGAGACCAGAAGATCATAAGGAGGGGGACCAGGATTTGGTTGGATGTCCCCTGCCATGAGCAGGAGGGTAGCAAGGAGGCAAAGAGAAGGAAGCCGACTGAGGTGTAAGGACTTAGTCCAGAGTCTCCGTTTAGCAGTGAGTAGAGTTTAGTACAGGATGCCTCTCCTGCAGAATACATGGGCAGTAAGAAGCGACTCCATGTTATTAAGAGGGAGAGTGTAGTGGTCTCAAAAATGTCATGGGGGAATGTCAAGTTTGGGGGGACTTTTCAGGTCCTGTTCTCCGGTGCTTATAGTCCTATCTGCCCAGTGTAGGAAGAGGAGGTACAGGACAGCCAGTAGGAGCCCTCTATTTGGGCAGCCAAGAGAGGGGGGTCCAAGCATGGAGGGCATCATGCTGGTGAGGAGTCCAGGTGGGGAGGAGGGAGGGATGGATGGGCAGTAGGGATGGTTGGGCCCCTGGGAAAAAGTTCCCCTGAGCCCACCGTGCTCAACTTATGAGTAATAAACAGCCTCGTCAGGCACCGAGTCCCTGACAGATCAGGTCAGTGGTGTGGCCAGGAATTATAGGAGAAATAGAAATGCTGCTGTATGGGCTTTCAGAGTGGTTACCAACAAAGCTCCCCCTATACTTCTCTGATTGTATTCCCCTGAGTGTGATAGGTGCCTATGTTCTAAGAAGCTATTCCCTAATTGCCTAGCAATTACCTAAGGTCAAATCTCATTTTGGCAGAACTACCATAAGTTTCTCATTGCCTTCCTTGTGGAACAATATGCAAAAAAACTTGAAGCTGAGCTGTCCTGTTTGTCTGAATATTTTCAAGTCGCTTTATGACCACTCCATGAAGGAATCTTGCAAATGTTTCCCACATTGCTAGCTCACCTATTTTCCAGTTTCCCTCCTGCCCATCCTGCCTCCTGCCCTGCCTCTGCCCCTGCCGCTCTCTCCTTATGAAAATGCTGGCTTCTCTGCCTCTCTTTAGCCATGCCCAGGTTCCACCCCCTTCCCTGAAGTATGCCAGTTAACTATTCCAACCTCATCATTTCTTCCTAAACTGGTATCCCTCTTCTTGTCTTTCTCTCTCCTTTTAAGTGAACATTCTGGCTGTACCCAGTTATGAGCCTATCTGTTGTAAAGGCCCTCTCACTCAAATGTTGATATACATATGTATATTTTTCTTTTTTGTATAATATTGCATTATGTTTTACCATGTCACTGTACTATGATTTTTGAATGACCAGGTCCATCTTGCAAATGCACCTTGCTCAATGGCGCCTGCCTGGATAAATAAGGATTTTGATTGATTGATTGAATTTGAATAAACTTATGAAAATATCCTTAATCAAGTCCCTTATAATTTGAAAATCCTTGTCCAACAATGGAGGTAGTCCCAAAAGCCTCAAATTCTGATATTTCTGTTGATTTTCTAATATTTCTACTTTCCTTGATAACATGAAATTATCTTTTAGAAGGTTTGCAGCAGTTGCTTCAATGCCCTTTGCTTTATTAGAGACATTTTCCACTTCTTTTTTATCAATTCCATTTCTTTGAGATTTCCTGTAAACTTTCTTGATTTTTCTTATTGTCTTTTTGTAGGAAATCGACTTTTTCAGAAAGATCATTAAACTTTCTATCAAAGGTCTCAGTCCACCCCAGAAATTTTTCTAAAATTTCTCCTAAGGAGTCCATTGGATATTTCTTAGCTACAGGGGGCACCATTACCTCGGCAACATTCTCTGTTGACAACGGTGATAAATTGGGAGAACTGTGCCTTATCTTACCAGTAGAGGAAAATGAAAAGTTTGATAATTTATCCTCTTTTACTTGAACAATCGGACCTGGGAGTGTGGATTTCTCAGTATTTGAGCTGTGTGAATTCCAAAATTAATCTTGCCCCAGTTCTTGAATCAGCATTTGTCTCTCTGAGCCTGGGACCTTTCCCCGGGTTCTCTGAACGCTCTCTTTGCCTGTCTCCGTCCAAAAGAATTTTTCCAATGGTCTGACCTTGGGAGATGTAAATTCTTCAGATGATGTTGAGGAGAGCACTTTTCTTTTATCTGCCATTGATTCTCAATAAAAAAATCTAACACTAAGCTGCTCAAACTCCGTTTTCAAAAAGATTGCCAGCTTTGAGCTCTGAGATAGCACTGCTCACCATCACCATGTTAACTCCTCCCCCCATTAACAAAGTTTTTTTGCAAAGAAAATATATTACACTTGTCCTGTAATGCAGTTATAGCTAGGGTTGAGCAGAGTGCTCAGTGTTAAACCCCAATCTTTTCAGCATGATAACATTCGCATTTTACACAATTGCACAAAATTTAGCAAACATGGACCAAGTGGCATGTTCTCAACACTTGAGAAGTTTTATGCTGACTGCTTTTGAAGATTCCAAGATCTAGAAATGTCAGAAATTCCTAAAAACACAATTTTTGTCAATTTCTTTGCTCTCACCTACAGCCATAATGGTAAGGAATTTTGTTCAAAATATTCCAGGGCTGAAGGGCTTATTTCAAGGGTATGTCTTTTGATTGGTTTGTGACATAATATTAGTTGGTTCCAGAGTTTGGAAAGAATGGGCCACTCTCCAAATATAATTATTGTTTTTAAAATAATCACTTTTTTATTCAAGTTTCATCCAGACATATCAAGTCCTATGTTTTGGAAAAAATTCCTTCATTAAGGAGTATGGTTTTATATCTAGAATAAAGATTTAACATTTTTATTCATACTGACTTAATTGTTCATGTAAATCAAATAAATTAATTTGTGGGGTAATGGGGAAACATCAATTACTTTATTTATCTGTAGCCTGTATATTTATCCCAAAAAATGTCAAATGAATCTTTCACTTGACTTCCCTATAAAGTAATAATTAAATACTGTATATTTATAAAAAGTACAAATCTTTTCTTCTTATACAATCACTTATTAAAGACTATTCCTCCTACCTAAGAACAGACATGAGCTTTTTTATTTGTTGCAATTTGCTTACTTGCAATATTAAATGTATCTGAAATTATAAAAGTCTTACAATCCATTTTCCTTGCCGTAATATTTTTTTTTATCTAATAACACATTGCAGCTTAAATTCATTTCACATTTGTATGTTTCATCATTATACTACAAATCGTTTTCCTTGTCAGTATACTTAGGGTAACTTTCTAAACTGCATGTGAAGTTACATATTGTCTTTTTTATCATTTTTTAAACTCTGAAATTAAATTCAAAACCACTCTCCTTCTGATTGATTTGTTACTGGTACTGAGATATTTTCAAAAAAATACCTCAACCAGAGTTTTCTAAAGAATCTGTTTCATTTAGTTTAATCTCAGATTTATTTATCTTGCCATGTGGACAAAAAAAGAGACCCTTCCCTAGTAGATTTATTTCATTATGTGTTAAATTTTTCTTTGATAAGTTAAAAATTATATTTTGACATGACATGTGACCTCGTTGTCTCCTGTGATGTCTGATCTTTTGTTTTTTTCCCCTTTCTTTTTCCTCCTTGTTCTATATGACCTTCTGTTCTTCCTTTTCCTGACCCTTCTTCTTCTGGGTCTGTTAATGTTCTGTCTATGCCAGTCCTTGTGTATTGATACACTTGTGATCTGTTGCTTCCTTTTGAGGAGAATGGACATGAAGCACAGGTCAATACAAATTAGCCTAAATAGAAAAAACTGGTCAAAATAGAAAAAAGTATGCAATTGACTTGAGTGGTCTACTTGTGTTTGAAATACTGAGCAATAATACAGCAACTCTATTGTTTATATTATTCATTTAATGCTGAATCTTTCATGATGAAAAGTGATAAAAAGTAAACAGCATTCACTATGGGTCAAGTCCCCTGATTACTTCCACTACTGTTTTGAAGCTAGTAACGACTGATATGCTAATAATATGAAATGCGCATGCAGTTCAAGTCAGGAAATATTGAGCATGAGGTTGAATAGTAAAAAATACAAATATGAAGTGCATTAGGATATAAAAAACTACTGGTATAAGGACATGTGTTTATAGAAATTGTAAACAGAGCACAACAACATGTAACTAAAAAATTTTGACTGCAGTGGTGCTTGTTTTTGCACAGTTTGAAGTGGAAGATAAGAAAACACTAGTGATAAGTGTTATAATGGTTTTGAATTTAATTTTAAAGACAGGTTAAAAAATGATAAAAAAGGCACTATATAACTTCACATCCAGTTTAAAAACTGACCCTAAGTGTACTGACAAGGAAATCAATTTGGAGTATAGTGATGAAACATATATCTATGGAATGAATTTTATGCTGCAGTGTGTTATTAGATAAAAAATGTTACAGCAACAAAAACATATTGTATGGCTTTTGTAATTTCAAATACATGTAATATTGCAAGTAAGCAAATGGATACAAAGAAGAAAATATCATTTTTGTCTATTCTTCGGTATGAGGAACAGTCGTTAATAAATGATTGCATAAGAAATGTTTTTTTACCTTTTATAAATATACAATATTTAATTATTACTTATGATTTAAATAGGGAAGCCAAGTGAAAGATTTATTTTAATTTTTTGGAGAAAAATATACAGGCCTAGATATTCAGACTGCACCAGGTGATGGCGTAAGTGGGGGCGCAGGGCAACTGAGCTGCACCGGAGCCAGTACAGTGTGATATTCAAAGGTGAAGCACAATAGCGAATCACCATTGAATATGGCACAGAATGCGCATGGTGTAAGTACAATGTGCCAGTGCATCACACAGACAGGAAGGACTGGGAATGCTCCAGTACAAATGCAGTTGCGCAGGGATCATCACCTGCAATATTCAAAAGAGGGCATGCAAATGGGGCCATAATATATGCCTGGTGTAGATGGGGCCATTTGTATGCCATTATGGCCCCATTTGAATGCATTGCAAAGGGCAGCCTGGTGGAATGCACCTGGTGCCTTGCATAGCTGCATGCAGTAGGTGCTGGGTCCCCAGTGGGCTAGTGCACCCCCTTCCTCCATCATGCCCAATCATGGGCAGTAGTGACATATAATATGACCTGGTGGTCCAGTGGTATCTGCCCTCCCTCCCATATCACCCAATCGTGGGTTACTGCAGAGGAAAGAATACCCTGGTGGTCCAGTGGTATCCCCTCTTTCTCCGGTATTGCCTGATCGCGGGCTTCTGTAGAGGAAATAATACTCTGGTGGTCCAGTGGTATCCCCTCTTCCTCCCATATCGCCTGATCATGGGCATGTGACATAAATATGCTACCTTGTGGCCCCATAAACCCCCCCTCCCATCCCACCCCACAGAGGACACAGCCACCCAGCTCCTGCTAGTGGCAGGTGGCTGCACTCTGCCAACATACCACCCAGCCTCCTGCCGAATGACTGTGTACAGTATGTGCTGTACACCCATTGAAACATAGAAACATAGAAGTTGATGGCAGATAAGGACTGCAAGGCCCATCCAGTCTGCCCTTTTCTTTTTCTACCTTATAAATGTACCATCGGCCTTTGCTCTGTCAGTGGCCTATCTATTCATAGTCATTTGTATTGCTCCCTTATGCCTATCCCATGTCTGTTTGAAGCCCTGCACTGTATTCATAGCCACCACTTCTTGTGGTAAGCCATTCCATGCATCCACCACCCTTTCTGTGAAAAAGAATTTCCTCACATTCCCCCTTAATCGGCCCTCCTCTATCTCATGCTGTGTCCTCATGTCCTGCTATTTTTCTTATATTTAAACATGTTAGACTCGTTTACCTTGTTAATGCCCTTAAGGTGTTTGAATGCCTCGATCATATCACCCCTCTTCCTCCTTTGCTCAAGGGTATACATATTGAGCTCTGTTAATCTGTCCTCATATGTCTTCTGATGCAGTCCCTCAGCCATTTTAGTTGCCCTTCTCTGGACTGCCTCAATTTGGTTAATGTCCTTGTGAAGGTGTGGCCTCCAATACTGCATGCAGTACTCCAGATGGGGCCTAACCAGTGTCTTGTAAAGAGGGATTATTACCTCCCTCTTACGACTTGTGATACCCCTACTAATACACCCTAACACCCT
This sequence comes from Neoceratodus forsteri, assembly GCA_016271365.2. NCBI lineage: Eukaryota > Metazoa > Chordata > Ceratodontiformes > Ceratodontidae > Neoceratodus > Neoceratodus forsteri. The sequence continues at coordinate 453,782,763 of CM028131.1, forward strand.
CCTAGCCTTACCTACTGCTTTAGAGGTCTGCTTGGATGATTTCAGGTCATCAGTGATGATGATGCCCAAGTCTCTTTCTTCCTTTGTGACTGCTAGCAACTCCCCTCCCAGCCTATAGGTGGCTTCCAGGGTTTCTCTTCCTTATGTGCATGATTTTGCACTTCTTTGCATTAAATCCCAGTTGCCACTCTTCTGACCATTTTGCTAGTTTATCCAGATCTCTTCTCATTCTGCCCACCCCATCTGGATCATCTACTCTGTTGCAGATCTTGGTGTCATCTGCAAACAGACAAGCCTTACCATCTTGTCCATCTGCAAGGTCACTAATGAAGATGTTGAAGAGGACTGGCCCCAGGACTGATCCTTGAGGTACGCCACTTGTGACTTGCATCTCTTCTGACTGTATACCATTTACCACCACTCTCTGTTTTCTGCCTGTCAACCAGTTTGCCACCTAGTTGACCAACTTCTGACCCACCCCGAGCCTACCCAGCTTATTTATCAATCTTCTATGTGAAACAGTGTCAAAAGCTTTGCTGAAGTCAAGGTAGGCGACATCAACTGCTCCCCTTGGTCCACCACTCTCGTACTCAGTCAAAGAAATCTATGAGATTAGTTTGACAGGACCTTCCTTTGTAAACCCATGCTGTCTTGGATCCTGTGCCCCATGGATTCCAGGTGTTGCACTATCCTTTCCTTAAGGAGTGCCTCCATAATCTTGCCCGCTACTGAGGTAAGACTGACTGGTCTGTAGTTCCCGTCCTCTCCCTGCTACCACTCTTGTGGAGCGGGATCACATGAGCCCTTCTCCAGTCTTCTGGGACCTCCTGTGCTCAGAGACTCACTAAACAGTTCTGCTAATGGCTCTGCTAGTTCCACCTTTAGCTCCTTAAGTATCCTGGGATGTATGCCATCAGGTCCCATTGCCTTATCCACCCTGAGCTTAGCAAGCTCTTGTAGGACCCTTTCTTTGTGAAGGGAGTAGTGCTCACCTCCCTCCCCTGTGTCCATGATGCTGAGCTGTGGGCCCTGCCCTACCTTCTCTTCAGTAAATACTGAGCAAAAGTATCTATTTAGGATAGATGCCTTTACAGGGTCCTCCTCCTCACATGCTCCCTTTTCTCCATTAAGCTTAGCAATACCCCCTCTGGACTTTCTCCTTTCACTAATGTATCTATAGAAAGTCTTGTCACCTTCTTTTACTGTTCATGCTAGTTGGTCCACATTGTGGGTCAATGGGCATGCAGACTATACTGTACTACACAGGCATGATTATGTGAATGAACGAGACTAAACTACCAGGGATTATGACAGTGGGTGTATATATGTTTACAGTATTTACAGTAAAGTGCCATGAGCAAGCAGCTGGCACCGGGGCATGGGGGAGGCATGATCAGCCTTGTGGGGCTAGTGGTGACACATTATGGGGATTGGGACACGGGGGGTCTGATAGCCATGAAGGGCTTTCCATAGTACATTATTGCGGGACTCAGGAAGGGGGTCCCATAGCCATGGGGACACCTGTAGTAGGTGTGCGTATGTGGGGAGGTCCTCTAGCCTGTGGGACTGTCTGTGGGGCGGGATGGGGCTGGGGGGTTGCACAGACTAAGGGATTGGGACCTTCTGCGCACATCCTGGGTGGATGCAAGTTACACCAGCTATTTGCTGGTGTAACTCTGCATTGACAGATGCCCACCTCTCTGGAGTCTTGTGGAATTGCAACATTGGGGACTTTGTTGTTGCCCTTCCAGAATAGGGTGCAACAGCTGCTGTAAACCCCCAAGCACCATATCCCAGGGGGTTTAGGGTATAACTGGTGGTGTAAGTCCACTTTGGCACAAGCAGCCTGCGGCATGTCACAGGTTGCTTTGCAGATTACTGTATGTCACAACTGCTGGCTGTTTCATGAGGTCCCAGCACCCTAATTGATACCCCAGAGGTACACTGCAGACAGCTAGAACTTATATATATGTTATACTAACATATAGGGCTAAGGACATCTACCCTACAAGAGTAGATGTCAGGATATGTATGCAGGTGATTGCTATATGCTTTACTTTCTAATATACATATGTAACTCTTGCTTAAAAGATGTTAGGACACTTGTGCCCTTGTAGTGTTATGATATATGAGTTAGCATTGCCATCTTCTGATGATTTGTCTTACTACACGGCTATGTACAAGCTGTACTTTCTTTGTTTCCACAAAGTGATGACTATAACAAAATTGTATAATGTTATCTAGGACTGTGGAGCCACCTCTGATTTAGCCAATAGGGCGCACCTCTGTAACTAGAAATGTTTCTGTCTTACAGTAACTATGGTAATTATCTTAGGTATATAATGTAAGACATTACGTCTTCTACCTCAGAGACCCCAGAGATTTCTACACTCCTTGAGGTACAGGGAACACATAGCATTGGCTCCCAGTTCCTAATGGTAAGAACTGCTTAGGGGGCAACTGTGATTTTCCTTTTGGTAGTAGTAAACAAGATTTATTAGTCTTATGCAATGTGTTGGTGATTCCTTGCATTCCCATTATTGACAAGAACCTGAGAGTGAGGTATAGACCTCCTGACAATTGGCAACCGCGTGCAGGCAATATTTGGTGTTTGCAAGGTTTTCACTTGTTGCTACTACTTTCCCTTCCTAACGGGGGACAGAAGGTGTTCACACCCACATCACCTCTCCTGTTTTTCACCCACTTTGTAACTACTTGTAAATTCTTGCTGCTTACTGGGTGTGGTCGATGCCGACTCACCCCACCCCATGGCAGTTTTGAATTGCCAACTTACAAGCGCACAGTAGCCCACCTGTGAATTAGTGCACCTCTTGTGGATCGATACACAGCACGGTGCCTTTTCAGTTTGATTTTACATTCCCCTCCTACTAAATGGCCACTGTATCAAATATCTGCGCAGACTTGAGACTCGACATCTCAAACTTCCTTGCCTCCTATGGAGGATGGGCTGACTCTGTGCTGGACACCAGTCAATCCAACAACCCCATACTGGGGATTTCAACCCAGTGCTCAGAGACGAGACAAAGAGCTAGAAAGCATGAAGGAAAAGGGCTGTTGATCATGGCTCTCTATGCTGCTCTACAAGCCTCCAAAGTGAGGTTTCAAACCCTTGAACTGCAAGTCTCATCTAATGAAACTGTGGGAAACTGAATGTTTGAAAAGAGAGCAGGATTTGGAGTCTGAGCTCCAAACTCTGCGAAATGAAAAGGATTCACTTTTGCATCATTCTGTTCATGAAAATGAGCAGGAAATTTGTATGTTGAAGCAGGAATGTGAAAGTTTGAAACAGGATATGAGTCAAGCATTGCAAAAGAAAGATATTTTAAGTAGAACTAATGATCAGATCCGTGATGAGTTGGGAGAGCTCCAGGATTACATAAACCAGGTACGTAATGATTTAGGTGTAGCTACTAGGGACAATTGCAAATTGAGCACCGCGTATAGAGTGTTACAGAAGCAGTTACAGGATGATGCGGATCAGAATGTTGCAAAAGTTAGTCATGATGAATGTGAATGTAAAACAGTGAAACCTCACAATCAGCAAGATGTACGGGCTGGTCACGTCAAGGCAATGGATGGCATAGCCCCCATCTTGACTACGTCATCTGAAGAGTAGGAGTCAGATGATGACATTTCTTAATACAATGCCCATTCACACCCCTGCTATGGCCAGTGACTGCACCCTGCCATCCACAACATGGCGGACCCCAATCACATGACACCACGTCGCTACATCATCAACAGAATGATGACCATCATGGGTGATGCCAATATGGTGACCCTCATGAAGGGGGTAGCAGACCTAGGCCTAATACCAGTGGCACCATTGATTGCCATTATTTCTGTGGATGATAGGGAAGAGATAGAGAAATTGATTGATGATGGCTTAGGCAATGTGACCCTACCCGAGAGAAGCAAACAGACTCTCCTAATGCAGATTAAGCAGCTGCTACAGGAGACTGCTGCTTGGGAAGGAATGGTCTAGACTGTGACTGAAGCCACAGCTCAGGCAGCCCTGCAGGGCACCTGAGACAATCTACCTCCAAACGATCAGCCCAGCAATCCCCTATAAATGGCACAGTCTGCTCAGCAGATAGCTAACAGTATTGGTCAGATGAGCCAGTCCAAAAACCTCAGTTGCCACTTGGAAAAGGTGCATTCTAAATGAGAAATGCTTAGTCTCGCTGCAGTCTACCAAGTCCAGATCTTACGCCAGATCATTGATCCTGGCCTATGGGTGAAACTCCCCAATGCTATCTGACAGGATAGTCAGGCCACCTTCAATGAAAATGCAGCTGAACTCATTACTGCACATAAACCAGGTGTGGTAGGAGTGATGCTCACATACCCTGTGAAACAGAATGTGAAGGAAGGTCAATCAACCTTCCACCAGAGGCTTTGGATGGCTTACCAAGCAGGAAAGAACCTTGCAGGAGATGCCACTGATGCAGACCTTGTTGAATACATGGCCTTGTTCCTCTGGAACATGATCCCTGCAGTGCGAGAGAAGGCAGAGCCAACCACCTATCCCACCATGGAGAAGTTTGCTGATATTATCCTGAAAATGGAGAGTTTATCAGCTCTACATCTGTGATTCAAGCTCCAGCTCCAGGAAGGTAGCCACCATGGAATCCATCCTGGAGGCCATGAGGCACTACACGGTGGAGGGCAGGCCCAAGAAAAACAGCCCCTTCCCACAGATAACCAACAACCTTAGCAGGCCCAACAACAATCCTGGGGTGGGAACTGGAACTACCACAAAAACAAGAAACACCAAAAAAATAATAAGGGTAAACAACAGAGACCAGGCCCTTTGTACAGGGAAATAGTCGATGAGAACAGAAGCCTCCGAGACCTTCTAGGGCAAAAGCTCTCTGTAGCAGATGCTGTTCCAGTTCAGGCCCTTGCTGCAGTACAACCAGGACTGCAGGCCTCAGAAGGCCATTGGGATGCCGGAAATCCCAGCCCTCAGGCCTCTATAGGCCTGAACCCAGAAGCAGCTCCCTATATAGCATCAGTACAGCACGGTGAAATGGTACACAGGAATCAGGCCCAAATGCTCTTTCAAGAGCTTCCTCATGCTTCTACTAATATGGATTGACAATTACAGGCCCCAGTCTGTATTGTAAACAAGCTAGTCTTGGATACAAATGGAAGGCCTGCACAGAGGCTGAGGTGGGGGGCTGCCTACTCACAGTATTGCTGGATATGGGCATTGCAGTGTCTGTATTGCATGATGACAACCCAGCTATATCAACTTGGTCCACCAGATGGAAGACCAATATGTCTGGCATAGATGAAATTAGGCTACCTGCGTACCACTCCCTGACACTACCAGTGAGACTGGGACACCTGAAGGCATATCATACCTTTCAGCTGATGGTACTGCATGATCACCCTAGTATTATCAGAATTGACTTCTTGGCACCACATGGCTGTGTGGTAGACCTGGCCAACATGTTGTTGATACAGATTCGGGGACAGTACCACACTGTCATGATTCCTGACTCATGTGGTTGCAACAATAGCAGCAAATGACAAGGAGTATGACGTCATAGATTTATTTAAGAACCACAAGCTTTTCCCAAAGCTCCTTCCCATCCTACAAAGGCAGCTAGAGGCATTTGCCACCAACAAGCATGACTGTGGCAAGATGCATACTGTCATTGAGGTGACAGACCCAGTTCATGCGAGGCAAAGGCAATACCCTTTTCCATCCAAAGCCTTGTCTGTCTTAGGGAAACAATAAAATCACTCCTCAGGCAAGATATAATCAGGAAATATGTTTCCACTGCAAATTCCCCAGTGTGACCTGTGGAAAAAAAACACGGGCACATGGAGACTTATAATTGACTACAGGAGACTAAACCAGGTCACCCCTAGTTGTGCCCCAACAGTGACACCAGCACCAGATGTGCTACAACTACTGACCCCTGACCAACAATGGTTTAGTGCCCTGAACATTTCCAATGGTTTCTGGTCACTATCACTGGCCCCCAAGAGTCAATATAAGTTTGCATTCACCTTTGAAGGTAGGCAGTACACGTGGACCTGCTTACCACAGGGGTTCCATAACAGCCCTTCCCTAATACATCTGCATATGATGGATGCACTTGAGGTTTTCTCTACACCCCAGTGCCTCTTGCAGTATGAAGATGACCTGTTGTTGCCAACAGCCACACAGGAGCAATATCTGGATCCCTTAGACAAGTTGCTGACCCTCATTCAGAGGGCAGGCCTCAAATGCAACCCAGCAAAAGCACAACTGTGCCAGAAAGAGGTACTCTTTCTGGGTCTGAGGATAACAGACAAAGGCAGGAGCCTTACCTGGAAGAAGATACAAAGATTACAGGACTTGCCACTCCCCACCAGTGTGGCCACCCTTAGGAGATTTCTAGGTATGGTAAATTATTCAAGAGATTTTATTTGTGATTTTGCACAGAAGGCTACCCCTCTGTATGAACTACTGAAAAAGGATGTTCCCTGGACTTGGAGCCCCATACATACCCAAATTGTGATGTCACTGAAGCAGGCCCTGGCCTCAGCTCCAGCTTTGGTTAACCCCAATCCAGCATTGCCATTCTATCTGGAATCTGCCACCTCTGACATTGCAGTGTCTACAGTGTTGGCCCAGAAGGTCCTTGGCACCTTACGACGCATTGCATATGCATCACAGCTCTTGACCCCAGTGGAACAGAACTACAGCCTTTGTGAAAGGAACCTTCTGGCTATCTATTGGGTGGTAAAGCACTTTTTGTATATCATTGGATATTCCCCTCTAATCATCAACACAAACCACACCCCAACAACCTTCCTACTCTCAGACAGAGTAAAGGCTGGATCAGTCTCTAACACCAGACTGACAGACTGGTCTCTCCTTCTCCAGGATGGGGACATCTAGGTCCAGTCAACCAAAATGCCATCCATGCTGGCGCATGGCCTCCTTTTCCAAGGAGAACCACATGACTGTACACTGCAGCCACCTGATCTACCAGATCCAGGCCCTTTCCTTCCTGCTACACCACAATTACTTGAGAACACCTCATTGTGTTGCATTTTTACAGATGGATCAGCCTCCTATTATCAGGGAGAATAGAAAGCAGGAATGGGTATATTCATGATTTACCCTTTTGGTAACACTGTTAAAATTTTCAAACATTGCAGTGTAGTGTCATCACAGTACGCAGAAATGGCAGCGGTGGCCTGTGCCCTTGAGTTCATCCAGCATGGAACTGGGGATGCCATCATTTTTATAGACTTTAACTGGGTTTGTTGTTCTCTTACAGAATTTCTCCCTTTCTGGCACAAGAACTCCTTTACCTCTTCTGACGGCACCCCAGTGAAACACAAGGAACTGGTAATATACATTCATTCACTGGCACAGAAATTTGCACACAAACTATATGTACACAAGGTTAAGGCCCACTCCATACATGACCCCTATCATGCCTTCAGTGACACAGCTGACACCCTTGCTAAGGAATGGGCCTGAGGGGGGCATATGGATGATGAATCATCCAGAAGCCAGACCTGCTGTGCACATTGCAGCCATCGGGAAGAAATCTGAACCCTTCGTCTCCTTGGATTTGTCAGAAGCTCAGCATGCTGACTCTGAACTCAAGGGTGTGTTCAGACTTCTGGACAAAGGCACCGAGAAGAATCTACCTGCCCGTAACCCATATCAAACACATGCAGGTAAGTTACACTTTTCCCCAGATGACAAGCTCATTTGGTATCAACAGATGACACCCCCACAGAATTGTGGGTGGTCCCTCACCATCTCAGGTCTGAATATTTTGTACCAAGTGCATGACACCTCCACTGGTGGACACCAGGGAGTGGAAAACACACTCCAGAGGCTCAAGACCACCACATGGTGGCCTGGTATCACCAAGGATGTCAAACAGTGCATAGATAACTGTCTTGTCTGTGTGCAAAACAACCCCATCCCTTCCAAAAGAAATGCCAAGTTAATACCACAAAGGCATTCTGGCCCTTGACATGCTTTACAGTTCAGTTTCATTGGTCCCCTTACCAATAGCAACAGAAACAACAAATATGCCCTTGTCGTAACTGATCTTTTCTTTAAGTGGGTTGAGGCTTTCCCCACCAGGACATGTACTGCAAAAGCCACTGCCAAAATCCTGGTGGAACAGATTTTCTTCAGGTGGGGCCTACCTCTTAAGGTGGACTCCGACAAAGGAACCAGTTTTACAGGTGAGTTGATGAAAGAAGCACTTGAATGCCTTGGAATTCACCAAAAGTTCCACATACCATACCACCCACAGTCATCAGGTCAAGTAGAGAGAGTCAACAGATGGATTAAGCAAATGCTTCCCAAATTCATTGAGGACAATCCCAAGGATTGGGATTCCCTACTGCCGTTACTCCTTATGGCAATTAGGGGCACACCCTCAGCCACCACTCAGTTGACACCCTTTGAGGTGATGACTGGTAGAAGTATGAGATTACCTGAACATCTGTTGTTTGACTTGCACACTCCCACTGCAGGTCATGTCTCTGTGACTCAATATGTGGAAAAGTTGAGAAAAGACTTAATACACACTCATTTGTATGCTGCAAACAGCATGGGCAAGGCCCAGCAACAATCCAAAATTCAGTTTGATAAACATGCACAAGAAGTGGATTGGCAAGTTGGAGATCAGGTAATGGCTCTCAGATTTGCACATCCAACACACTCTTTCTCCAGCAAGTGGGAAGGACCCTACCCAATTGTCAACAAACTCAGTCCAGCAGTCTATCAAATTAGACTCATGCAAAACAACAAATTGACTGACAAATGGTTACATGTAAACCAGTTGAAACTGTATAAAGGAGTATAATTACTTTTCCTCACCCCATTGGGTGGAATAGTACTAACCTTGCTAATGTTTGATTTTCATTTTCAGATACATTAATAAGATGGCTATCTTGTTCCTTTTTCTCCTCATCTCAGGAGTAATCTCCTGCATCCAAGGCATGGTAAGGCACATCCTTCCTCATCTTGATCCACCTGCAACTACCCCAGAGGGAGTGTCCATCAATATCCCTGACAATCTGATTACAATTCATGAAGGTTCAGATGCCTACCTCACTGCCTCAGTTGCTGCTCCTGATAAATCTACCCTACAAATTGAGTGGCAAACCAAGTCTCAAGGACAAATACTCCCCATGGCCAAACTCTCCAAGGGAACTTTCCATGGACTGCCCAACGCAAAAGTATCCCCAAATGGTACCTTGTCCTTGCAGCAAGCCTCTCTTATATATTCAGGTTTATACAATATTAATGCCTTAATTAACCCTTCATATTGTAATACACTTTCTAAAGAGTCTGCCAGGACATTTTATGCTGTACACAACATGGCCTCAGCTTCTATGTGTTTATCTGTGTTACCCCCACTGAGAAACAGCTTTTGGAATGTCCAAAACAAAACCCTGGTCCTCTTAGTGGTCTCACAGTCACTACTTTACCTGGCTCACTTATTAACAACATACAATATATACAGTACATGTACCTGTTTTGTTTAATTTGACTTACTGGAATATGAAAGAATTTGGTATGCATCATACTAGTAACACATCGTTATTTTATAGTGCTTTGTTACTTGATAGCTTAGCAGCTTTTCAGATTTGTAACCAGGACCCAATTGCCGGGGGACATACCACCGAGCATAGAGGCAATTTTAGAAGAAAACCTACTTCTCAGAATCCTGATACACAAAGTCATAAAAGAAACTCACATGACACATTGGATGTCACTGGTGCCACAGGCACCTTTATTGGTCTCTTTGGTACTACAATGTCTATCTGGAATAAAGCAGACATTGCTACTATCAAAGCACATTCACAGAAGTTTGAAGCTGTTATGATCAATGACATCATACACCCATTGTTGTGTGGTGTGGATGGCCTTAGTCAGAAAGAAAGATACACTGTATATAATATGCACAACATTGCTGAGGCATTTACTGATTCTAAAGACAAGACTAATGCCCTTATTGCACAGAAGAATAAGCTGGCAGATAAGCAATACATTGCCCGTGAAATATTATGCTCTGCCTATGGGTCATACTGTACATTAATACTACCATCAACAATCTCTTCTGTGATCTGGAATCTGGAAGAATCCCCGATATCATACATGATAGACATATCTCTAAATGGTACTGCCCTCACTATAAATCCCCTAACTGTGTTACCATGTGTATGTTACAGTCTGTTTCTATTCCTATTTCTATTTCTAGAAATTTGGGATTTGTGACCAGACACCCTAATACTGGTCCTTGTTTTACTTCTAAGAAATGTTTCATTGAGGATACTATGTTTGCATCTTTCACTGTTTCTTTTCCACGTTTTGATCCCAGTACAGCTATATTTGATAAACTAGCTTCCGTACACTCCATTGGACACCTTGATGAAGACATCTACAGAGAACACCTTAACTTGCCACCTCTTCTGGTTTTCCATACTCTTCTGGACACATGGGTCCCACTGCACATGGACTGTTGTGCTAAGAAAGGGTATATTTATTTGTGTTGCTGTGACATATTTGATGTTATGAAACCTGTATGTGGATATTCCCCAGACAGTATCGATTGGTCCTTTATTTATTTATTTATTTATTTAAATATCAGATTTACAGCCTTTACCATGGACGATAACATCACCACCAATGGCACAGAATACCAGGACTCAACATCTGCTCCAGACTCTTCTTGACTGTGCCACTCTTACTGGAAGGAAGTTCATCACCTGTCAACACAGATTTCCAACCAGACTTACATTTGCCCAGTACAACTACAAAAATGGAGACTGCCTACTGTGAAAATGCAATATAATTCTATGGTGAATTTTGTGTGGTAACTAATTTTAAGCAATTTACTTATGGAACTCAGTCATGTATTATTACTGAACCCAATTTCTGTTTTGTACCTCACCAGACAACCATTATTGGAAACACAGTTATCACCCCTGTTCCCCTTGTGGAACCAGAAATCATTGATGGTAACCCTGGTTATCTTCTTACTCTTTCAGAGTATTTACCTTATTTAATGTACACATTGATCCTCTCACTTTAACAATGAAGTCACTTTTAGACAGGAAAGATACACACCTCATCCACATCAGCAATAATATGACCAAAGCAAATGAAGCAATATACGATCTTATTAACGATGGTGATTTTAATAGTGCACTTACTAATACGTGATTAGAGATTACCTTTAAAGGTTTGGTTATTATGCAAGCATTTTTGATATTCTTTCTTATCATTATGCTTTGCTGTCTACGGCATACACTCCACCTACACCGTGAGCAGCTCAAGTTCATTTACAAGGCTCGTGAGTTGGGTCTGCAAATGACAACTGCTCTCTCTCCACTTCTCTTTCTGAGGCAACAAGGGGAGGAATGTTACACAAGGTCCCTGCACCCTAATTGATACCCCAGAGGTACACCGCAGACAGCACTTATGTACATGTTATACTAACACATAGGGCTAAGAATATCTACCGTATAAGAGTAGATGTCAGGATATGTATGTAGATGATTGTTATACACTTTACTTTCTTATATACATATGTATTTCTTGCTTACAAGATGTTAGGACACTTGTGTCCTTGTAGTGTTATAAAATATGAGTCTGCATTGCCATCTTTTGATGATTTGTATTACTACACTGCTATGTACAAACTGTACTTTCTTTGTTTCCACAAAGTGATGACTATAATAAAATTGTATAATGTTATCTAGGACTGTGGAGCCACCTCTGATTTAGCTAATAGGGCTCACCTCTGTAACTAGAAATGTTTCTATCTTACAGTAAGTATGGTAATTATCTTAGGTATATAATGTAAGATATTATGTATTCTACCTCAGAGATAAGGTATCTAGTACAACAGTGGGATGCTTATAAAGGGGATGGGACAGGACAAGGGGGAGGGTCAATGAAGGGGAAGGGTGGAAGGGAGGTGCAGCAGCAGAATAAGGGGTGCTAGCTGCACATTCAAGCAGACTTGATAGACCTCTAGGCCTTTATCTGCTGGCAAATTTCATATGTTCATATGTTCGTAGAGACCCCAGAGATTTCTATATTCCTCGAGGTATAGGGAATGCATAGCATTGGCTCCCAGTTCCTAATGGTAAGAACTGCTTAGGGCAACTGTGATATTCCTTTTGGTAGTAATAAACAAGATGTATTACTCTTATGTAATGTGTGTGTGATTCCTTGCATTCCCATTATTGACAAGAACCTGAGAGTGAGGTTTAGACCTCCTGACATGGCGTAACTTGCTACTTGCACCATTTTTTTTTGGGTGCAAGTCAAGTTATGCTAGATTTAACCATTTGAGAATCAGGCCCATGATCTTTATACATAGATACTGATTGATTTGGGTTTTGGTATACAACTGCAACATTTCAGTAACAATCTACATAATTTGACTGGGTGACTAGGGAGGTGGATCAGGGGGAGGGCAGTGAACATGGCCTATCTGGACTTCAGCAAGGCCTTTGACACTGTGCCACCATAGAAGACTATTACACAAACTGGGGAATATGGGTGTGGGCAGGACAGTAGTGTGGTGGGTAGGTAACTGGCTGGGTGGCAGGACACAGAGGGTGGTGGTAAATTGCTGTCACTCCACAGAGGGAAGATTGACCAGTGAGGTACCACAGGGATCAGTGCTGGGACCGGTCCTATTCAACATCTTCATCAGTGACATTGCACAGGACCTAGAAGGCAGAATTTCACTGTTCGCTGATGACACAAAGCTCTGTAACACAGTAGACACACCAGAGGGTGTAGACAGAATGAGAAGGGACCTGCAGAAACTTGAAGAATGGTCAGGGGTTTGGCAGTTGAAATTCAATGCAAAGAAGTGCAAGATAATGCACATGGGGCACAAAAAACCATGGCACAATATATCAGTTGGGGGGCTGAGGATATAGCATGCACCAAGCAGGAAAGGGATCTTGGGGTTATCATCTCTGATGGCCTCAAGGTAGGGAAACAGTGTGACAAGGCAGCAGGTAAAGCAAATAGAATGCTGGGATGTATAGGCAGCGGCATCACCAGTAGGAAAAGGGAGGTCATAATTCCGCTATACAAGACACTAGTGAGGCCCCACCTGGAGTACAGTGTACAGTTCTGGAGACCATACCTACGTAAGGACATAGACAGGGTAGAGAAGGTTCAGAGGAGGGCAACAAAGATGGTGCATGGATTGCATCACAAGTCCTATGAAGACAGGTTGAAGGAACTGAACGTGTATTCCCTGGAGGAGAGGAGGGAGAGAGGAGATATGATAGAGACATACAAGTATCTCACAGGGAGGAACAGGGTGCAGGAATACACTATTTTTAAGCGAAAAAGATGTTCCAGGACTAGAGGGCATGGGATGAAGTTGGAGGGAGGACGATTCAGAGGAAACCTGAGGAAGAATTTCTTCACAGAACGGGTAGTGGACAAGTGGAACACCCTGCCAGAGGAAGTGGTGGGGGCTGAAACAATCACAGGATTTAAGAATGCATGGGATAGACATAAAGGAATTCTGGAGATCAGGGGTAAGGAGCAACAGACTTCTAGGAAAACATAAACTGAGCTTACAAGCTCAAATGGGCAGACTGGGTGGGCCATAGGCCCTTATCTGCCGACACTGTCTATGTATCTATGTATAATTTGTGACAGTGTATAAAGGCACTTCCACTTGAGGCTCATAAAGAAAAGAAAATAGACTTCTAGCAATGGGTTCTATGTCAGAACAGCGAAGCAAGAACAGCAATTACAACAAACAAAGAGTGCAACTGTCTGAAAAGAAATACAGCAAGCTGCACTACAGTGCCCTAAACCAATGGCTACCAGATCTCATTTTAACAAGATCAAAAAAGCTAAATAAATGTTTCATGAGGGGGGTACACAACCCGCATGCCCCAAACTAAATATAATCAACTCTAGGGGAGTGTGATACTGGGAAAGAGGGGAAAACTCAGGAGGGGCTGCATTGCATGTTGGCATTGTAGTGGGTGACCTACAGGTGGGGGGAACAATGTTAGGAGGGTGCAGACAATAATCAAAATAATTTATATTCATTCCAAACCTGGGTTGCCCAACCCGTAGCCAAGTCCCTTACCCACCACGCCAGATGGCCAGCTCAAAACTGACCCAATGAACATACCAGACATACTCTTCTTCCTACCTTCAAAAACTAAGGGCTGCATTTCCCTATGCTATTAACCTCACATAGCCATTAATACAACATAGCCATTTTAGCTTTTGCTATTTTGTTGTCACTCAAATTACCTCACTCAAAATAAGTCACCCTCTTAACGGGTCACCCCAGAAATGTTCTATAAGCTAAACTTCAGTAAAGACATAAAACAAAACAAGAAGAATAAACATTAGCATATCATCAATTTAGTACTGATACTGTGATTCAATGCAAAACTTGCACCTGAGTTGAAAATCTGTGTCAAGCATGTGTGTGTGTGTGTGTGTGTATGTGTGTGTGTGTTTGTGTATGTGTGTCTGCATATGATGCCAGTGATGGTAAACAGCTGATCACTAAATGACAGGATTAGCAGTTGTTTGATATTCAAAGGCACAAGAACTGTAGGATGTGGGGCGGCCACCAGCCTGCAACTTTTTCTGTCCTCCATGAAATGGCACAGTCATCTAAAGGCTCTCACTTCTGTCATGTAAGTCACAATGAACAATGAACAGTAAGAACCCTGAATTTTGAAGCTGTACTGCAGAGACAGAAAACAACAGCTGTCTATCACACACATAAAGGTATGAAGTGTCGTGAGTGTGTATGTGAGAAAAACCTTTTGTTTCCTGCCCTGGCACCTACACCAGACATCAAACTTGCTCAATAAAAAGAACCTAAATAGCGAGAGCAAGATTATAAAAGTGGTAAGTGTGGCCAGTTATGTAAACGGGAGTCTGGAGCTTCTTTCTCACACACACACACACACACACACACACACACACACACGGAATAAGCAGCAGACTGCTACCAGATTCACAGCTACCAGCACCTAGTGGCTTAACTGCCACCACTGCAGAGTAAATTTAAAACTGTGTAAATTTCTTTTCTGAGTGACCGACTTGACTAAGCAAAAGCATGCTGTTTAAACATTCTATTCAGCTTAGTTGAGCTGTGCTGCCTGTGATGCAAGTTGCTACAGTCACACACCACGGCTGCATGAAGTTGCATTTTGAATTAATAATAATAATGATTTTATTTATACAGCACAATTCAAATGTCAAAGCACTGTACAAATGTAAAATCAGAAATTTAAGACAAAGAATAAAATCCAGTATACAGTACTTTACCAATGAGTTCAGCTGCTCACAAATGCTAGATTAAATAAGTGTGTTTTTTTGTGCAGTTTTAAAGCGCTCTATGGTCTGGCACTCCTGAACCCAACAAGGTAGAGAATTCCACAGGGTAGGCACAGCATAAGCATTAGACCTGACCGAGCCTCTGCCTCACTCTTTTCTGTCCTCCAGGTTTGGGTAGCAAAGCAACTTACTTAAATCGGTGGCCCTGCCAGAGCTGATATGATGTGCACTACTATACTGGACTATCAGCAGTTTCTGACACTGCCTGTCACTCCATACAAGGCTGGAGTTCCTCAGTTCAGGTCAGCCATGCAGTCCAGTAATGTTCAGTGCTGACTGACTTTGATGGACCTCTGTACTGCCCCTGCAGTCCTAACTGTCCTGCTGCTGCCTGACGCTGACTGAGACTTAGTCAGTGACCTGCTACTGCTGCTTCAAAAAGGCTGACTTGTTGTGTAGTGTTTGCTTGTGCTATTGCCACCACCATTCCTCCACCAGTATTGTGGGCCTGCCAGGAGGTAGTCAGAAATATCCCTGAAAATCAAGGGCAATTGAGAGGTCTTTATGTATCTGATATTTCTTTAAATACCACCTCAACCACCTGCCTCACAATATTGCTTTTAAAAGCAATGCTGACTCAATATGTAAACTGAATTAAAAAAATGAATATGTCCAAAAAAGAAGCACTGGAATACTCAGAAGAGCAAGTCTGTCATTAAGTTTACACTTAACCGATCCTCCCAGTATTCACATATCAGTTTAAAAGGCCAAGTTATTTGCTGCAATGAAAGTCTTGCTGTGACTATAAGTTAAATAAATGACTTCTTAATGTAGTCAGAGAAACATTTTGCATTTGAATTTAATTATTATTGAGTTAGCATTTTTACTTCCAGCAATGCAATTTTAGTAGTTTGGGAGTTTAGAATGGATTTCAAATGCTGTGAAGAGAACTATAACTGATACCTGTTTTGCCACATTGTACTTTTAAAGGACTTCTTTTGTTCAGTGTAAGGTTTCACAACAGTGCCACATACTGTATTTTATTGCATGACTTCTAAGATTAGGAATATTAGTGACTCTATTGGTAATTGTACAAACTGTTTAAGTAGGTGATTTATGAACATACAACATATGAAAAGCTATCCCAAGAAGGTCAATGGTGGTCTGTCGAGTCTGCTTGTTAATAATGCAGGATTCCTGGCTTATGCCATTGACCCTGCTCCCCCTCCTCTGACCACTCTTCCTTCATTACTCTCCCCCCACAGTCCTGTGGGTTCTCTTTAAACATATCCCATGCCCTCTTAAATCCTCCAACCATCATCACTGAGACCACCTCTCAAGTTTGATACCTGTTATTAGACCAACACAACACAAAACACTGCGTACAGCAAGAATACTTGTTGGTCCAATGAAAACTATCAAATTGCCTACTCTCTATCTGTATTATGCACATTTCTGGTTTACAGCTTGCTTAATGTCTTCAGGAGATGAAGTAAATACTGCCAGGACAACACCAAAGGTATGGAAATGTATGACAATGTGCATACACTACATTAATAAAACAGTCCCTAGACATGGATCAATGTGAAATGGTGGAATTACACTAGTGTTCACATGTTCACAGTGGGGAAATACAGTATGTAGTCATTCACTCTCAGCAGGTTTTTTCCCTGAATCTCAGACACATATTTGGTGCAGTATGTGGGGACTATTGGCACAGTGGGGCTAGTAGCTGCTAATAGTGTAGAAAATAGTGTTGAAAATAGTGTAGAAAACTAATGTAAACTGTTGCTCAGTGTGGTTGTGGTGAGGCCAGCTTGAGGTAGTATTGATGTTACAGGACAGCATGTAGATAGGGAACCTTAATCTTACATACATCTGATTGTCTGAACCAAGTGGATGTCTCCCATGTGGTTCAGATAATCAGGGTTCTACTGAAATTAAAACAAAACAAAAAAAAACACTGTCAGAAAATCCTGAAATGAGAAAAAACAGGGGTGGGATAGTAAGGCTTAAAGCGGAAGAAGGAGAATGTGTGAATGGGGACCTGGAAAAAGCATCAATACTGAAGAAATATTTTTGTTCTGTATTCATAGAAGAAGAAGGTGAGGGGCCACAGTTAGGCAACATGAACAAATTTTGGAGGGAGATGGACACCAGTTAATTTACAGAAGAGAGATTCCTGAAGGAACTCACAAAACTAAAAGTGGACAAGGCAATGGGATCGGATGGGACATATCCTAGAATATTAAGGGAACTATGGGAGGTGCAGTCACCATCACTGGCAGCACTGTTTAATGAGTCACTCAGTACAGAAGTAGTTCTGGAGGACTGGAGGAGGGCAAATGTAGTCCCTGTTCACAAAAGTGGCAGTAGGGAAGATGCTGGAAACTTTAGACCAGTCAGCCTCACCTCAATAGTGGGGAAGATTATGGAATCACTAGTTAAACAAAGGATTGTGGAACATCTTGAAGCTAGCAGAGCACAGGATCTGAGGGAGCATGGATTCACATTGGGAAGGTCATTTCAAACAAATCTAAATGATTTCTTTGACTGGGTCACTAAGGTCATAGATTGGGGGGGAGTGATGGATGTTGCCGACCTGGATTTCAGTAAGGCCTTCAATACCATTCCATGTAGAAGACTTGTGAAGAAGGTGGGCAGCCTGGGAGTTGGTAAGAATGTGGTAAACTAGGTTAGGAACTGCCTGAATAATAGAAGACAGAGGGTTGAGGTAAATGGTACTCAATCTGAGGAAAGGAGAGTGACCAGCAGGGTGAAACAGGGATCAGCCCTGGGCCCAGTCCTGTTTAATGTCTTCATAGGTGATGTTGTGGAGGGACTGGAGAGGAAGGTGTGCCTATTTGCAGATGACACTAAGATCTGCAACAGGGTGGACACTCCACAAGGGGTGGCAAACATGAGGAGGGACTTAGATAAACAGGAGGAATGGTCCAGAGTGTGGCAGCTGAGATTCAATGCAAAAAAGTGCAAAATCATGCATTTGAGGTGCAAGAACCCAGGGGAGGATTACATTTTGGGGGGAAGGGACTGATGGTCACCAAACAGGAAAGGGATTTGGAAGTAATTATATCTGATGACCTAAAGGTGGCCAAACAATGTGCCAAGGCTGTGGGGGAGAGCCAGTGGGATGCTGGTGTGCACAGTGAGAGGTATCACCAGCAGATGGAAGGAGGTGGTGATGCCACTGTACAGATCATTAGTGAGGCCTCATTTGGAATATTGTGTCTAGTTCTGGAGGCTGCACCTCCATAAGGACATAGACAGAGTGGAGGCAGTTCAAAGAAGGGCAACAAAAATGGTGCAGGGCCTGCACCAAAAGTCATATGATGATAAACTGGGTGACCTTAATATGCATACCCTGGAGGAGAGAAGAGACAGGAGTGATTTGATAGACACTTACAAATATCTAAAAGGCATAAAGAGGGTACCAGAGGGTAACATCTTTCAGAAAAGGAGATATCCAGGAATGAGGGGGCATTACATGAGGTTGGAAGGAGGTAGGCTAAGGGGTAGCATGAGGAAATATTTCTTCACAGAAAGGGTGGTGGATGCATGGAATAGATTCCCAGCAGAGTTGGTGGGGCAAACAGAGTGTGGAGGATTCAAGCATGGATGGGACAGGCATAGGGGAACCCTAGCAATGGGAACAAGGAGGTAAATCTGGTGATCAAGTAGGGTCTGTGGCTTTTATAGGAGGCAGGGAAAATGGACAGATAGATGGGCCTAGCGGTCCTTATCTGCCATCAATGTCTGTGTTTCTATATTTCCTTGGTTAACCTCCCCTGTGGCAGACCCCTTGCGATTGGTTATTATGGAGGGAAGGCAACTTAACTGTCATTGGAGCCAAGTCAGAAGGAATGATTCTACCATATAAAAGCATGTGGCAGCAGGTCCATGACACACATACAGTGTGGATCATCATATGATTTATGGTGTTATAAACAGAAGGGCTCTGACTTGAGTGGCCCTCATCCCCTTAGTCCAAAAATATAGTCTACAGCCACAGCAGTGGATTTTGCTTTTGCTTTGGTGGATTTCTACCTATGTTTGCAGAAGCGCTAAGCTAGCAGGGCCCTGTGCTTCTATCAGCCACAAGTGGCTGTGTATGTCTTACAGGGTTAATATGTTTCTCTGTTTATTTTTGCAGCCTGAAGCACTGTTTCTGTCTATGTATGCAGGTACTTCTGCAGTCAGAAGTGGTTGTGTATTTCTTGTGCTGTGATTCTGCAGCCAGTTGTTTTGTTATTTTAGTTCATTGACTTTCTTAAAAATAAAGGACATTCATTGCAAAAACCTACATTATTGTACCAAATAGGGTTCAACGTAACACAACAAAAACAGGGAAATGTGATGTTGGGGTTCCAACCCTTATTGCCTATCCCCAAGCATTAAAAGGATGAGACCACACAAACAACCACAGACACCCATCTTCAGCTAAGTACAACAAAATACAACTGTTTCTACGTGACACAAATACAGTAGAACTGATGTGCTACCTTTGCAGATTTGTATCTGCAGCTGGCGAAGCACAGGCTTCACAGGGGCATGTGCTTCTGCAGCCAGAAGTGTGTGTGTGTGTATTTCTTACAGTGTACATGACTACCTGTGCCTGCAGAAGCTCTGGCACAACACCAGCCTGCACTTCTGCAGACAGAAGTAGGGTTGCAAGCTGGATATCATGGATTTATATTTATGGCTGCAGAAGTGCATGTCCCACAGAGCCCTGTGCTTCTACACCAAGCAGTTGATTTGTATGTTGAACTGCTTTAATCTGAGTGTTATATATTTGTATCTCTGGCTGCAAGGGCCTCTACTAATGCAGACAGAAGTACAGTAGAGTTCTGATTTTAGTATTCTGACTTTCTAACTGCAGCCAAAAGTGAGTGTGCATGCCTTGCAGTGTACATGCCACAGATATAAATCCATGAAGGTAGAAAAACAGTAAAGCTACTTTATTTAAGTCATCTGGGAACAGTTACATATTGTTTCTCTTACCTGATGATTGTTATCTGTGGTTGCATGTGTGTTCCTGTCCTTTTGCTGCTTAGGAGGAGCCTGCACTTCTGCAGACAGAATTAATATTATAATTTGGGTATCATGGATTTAGTGGGGCCTTTGCTTCTGAAGTCAGAGGTCACTGTGTATGTGTTATCCCTACAGCTGCAGAGGTGCAGGCCCCTCAGGGGCTGGGCTACTTCAGCCTGAAGTGTGTGTGTATCTTACTGGGTGCATGGCTACTTGTGGCTATGGAAGTGTTGGCCCCATAGGGGCCTGTACTTCTGCAGATAGAAGAACCGTTATAATTCAGGTATCATGGATTTATGTCTCTAGCTGCAAGGGCCTCTGTTTCTGCAGACAGAAGTAGTGTACTGCGAAGAGTATCATGGATTTCTACCTGCAGCCAGAAGTGAGAGTATATGCCTTGCAGTGTGCATGTCACAGATACAAATACACAACGGAAGCAGGAAACAGAGCTCATGCATTTGTGTCATCTGAAATCAGTTTTATGTTGTTTGTCTTAGCTGATGATGGCTGTTTGTGGCTGCTTGTGTGGTCTTGTCCTTTTGTTGCCTGTGGGTGGGTAAGGATTAGGGTTGGGAAACCTGACACCACTTTTCAATATTTTTCTGGTGTTAAGTTGAATGCTAACTGGTGTATTAACATAGTTTGTATTTTGTTTAAATTTATATACAGTGGCGTGCCCAGGATGAAACGCATTTTTAGCGCACTTTGCAGTATGCTGCAGCAGACAAACTGAATAAAGCAATGTAATGTCAATGGCAATTAGTCCCCTTTGTAATGCAGGAAACTGTGGCATTCAATTCATCCTGGCAGTGTCACATTTTCTTGAATGACAAAAGGGACTAATTACAATTGAAATTACATTGCTTTATTCAATAGGTCTTTTGCAGTATTCTGTAGAGTACTGCAAACTGCTACAGAATTGTGTTTCATGCTGGGGGTAAGTCACTGCATATACAGTGTATATATATATATATATATATACATACACATATATATATGTGTGTGTATGTGTGTGTATATATATATATGTATATATATATATATATATATATATATATATATATTATAGTGGGTTGTGTAGCCATTTCTATGTTAAATCTCAAAGTTTGCACTTTAATAACTTTACAACTGTTGGTCCAATATGCTTGAAATTCAGAAAGTAGAAAGATGCAGCATTGTTCTCTGGATCTGAACATTTTCATGTCAATTAGATGTATGGTTGTGGAATAGTAGCACACTCAAAAAGTAAAAAATTCCCGACATTCCATTTTCTTCCAACTCCCATAATGCACTGAAGAATTAATTTGACTGGCTTCAAATTGGGTTCCTTGCATGGGTTCTGGCTAGCAGTGGTGCCTTTTGAAGATTTCTTGAAAAAATCTTGTTCTGTTCAAAAGTTATGCCATTTTGTGTCTCCCATTATAGTCAATGGGAAAATTTATATGTGCACTGTGAAAACAATCGCGATCACATTTTTCAGTTGAGCTTGGCCTAAAATGTTGTTGTGCTGCTGGTATCTTGTTTTCAGTTAGCAAGATAGAAAAAACATTGTAACTCAAAAAATACTGCACTTCTGAACACAGGAATCCTTGGGGTTACCTAAATGGGACCGAGGAACATGCCTATGGCATTAGTTTGTGGCTAGCTAGCCTGGAAACATGTTTTTCAATGTTTTTTAGCAGAGCTACCCACACCCCCAGCACCCCAAATCCTCCATTGTAAAATGCCCCTCAGGGTGCCAC
Source organism: Neoceratodus forsteri (assembly GCA_016271365.2). Classification (NCBI taxonomy): domain Eukaryota; kingdom Metazoa; phylum Chordata; order Ceratodontiformes; family Ceratodontidae; genus Neoceratodus; species Neoceratodus forsteri. The sequence continues at coordinate 453,804,915 of CM028131.1, forward strand.
TCTCATCCCCCCACATGTCCCCTAATCCCCAAGTCTCTGGCCGGAAATGTAACAAATAACCTAACAACACCTGATTCTCTACTGGCCCCTCACCCATCTGTGCCAGCCCTACTACCACACATTCAGCTATCCACAGTCAGCAACTGGCACAGCACACCTCTCACCTTCATGCCCAGTCTCCAACTCACTTATGTAGGTCTGCAATTGAGTGCCTATTGAGTTGTAGGAGTTAGCTGTGGAGTCTCTGCATCTTCTAGAATAGGGTGCAAGGTCAATATTGCAGTTGCAGGTGGCACCAGTTGTGTTTGGTGGTGACTTGTGCCAACCTTGTGGAATTGGATCCATGGAAATAAAATGGTATAGGTGTACCATGACAGCTCTACACAACTTTGAGTACTGACAAATTGGATGGAGTCAGTCACATAGTGTCATACCCCCCGTACCCAAAAGGCACTGTGTAGTGACTACAGAGCTAGAGGTCTAGTAAGGTTATTTACATCAATGGTATTGCTCTGTGATAGCAAGTGCATACTTATCACTACATTTAAGAGTTGCATGGCATCAGTCAGCGAATGCTCAGAATCTGTTAGACCAGGAATTGGATGGTAAGTTGAGAGTCACAGCAGAAATAAATATGTTGACATTTTATTGTATGCTTCCTTCATATCAGCTGAACACAGCTTACAACAGTGAGGATTTGCATGGTTACAGGCAGAGATTTGTACCCACCCCCAAAACCAGAGACTGTGAACAGCCACTGCATGCTGAATGCAGATGTAGAAGTCAAATAAGGTGGTTAACATGGATGGTATACTTCTGTGATAGTTCCTGTTTAGTAGCTATACTATTTATTAGTTTTATGGTGTTACATAGGGAATATCTCCACCTCACCTGACCAGGAATATGATGCTGAGTGAAGATCACAGCCCAAGTAAGACCATGGATATAAACGGTATGGCTTCATGTTATGAACTGCACATAAATGTAAATAGTGATGATTTTAATAGGCTCAGCTACATACTGTTCCACTCTCCTCTCTGCTAAATGGGTGTCTGATGGTGAGTGTGAAGCATCAGCTGGATTAAGTATATGAAGATCAGTGGTATAGTTGTGCAATGCCATCTTCATAGTGGTCACTACACTCATTACTTGTATGGCATTAGATAGGTAATATCCGCCATCTAACTAGAACAGACATTGGATGGTAGTGGCAAGTCATAACCTAAATAAACACATAGACATAAATGTTATACGTGTTTGATCAAAGATGAACAGAAGGTAGGATACTGAGAGGTTGCATTTTTTTCAGCTAGGCAATGCTTGCATGTACAGCCACTGTTGACCAGGAATTGGATGGTGAGTGTTGATGCATAGGCTAAAGAAATAAATGTGAATAAATGGTATTATTCTCTCATTCCAGCTGCATATAACTTACAACAGTGAGCAATTGCGTGGGCTGTCACACAATACCTCCCCACACACATGCACACATATGCAAGAGGCAGTGCAGGATGTGAGTTATTGTGGATTTTCCCAGTTTTTGTGCACGGAAGTCACTTGGCTGTTCCTTGTGAGATACCACTCAAAGTGTGGATAAGCCCACAGTAGCCCAGGCCATGTTCTTTATTATTTGTTAAGCATGCCTCAGTCCAGCTGTAGAGAGGTTAGAACACTGATCAGTTGTACAGCCTTAACCAGGTAGTGTGTGAAGACTTATGGACCAGGAATTCATTTTTGAGTACAGATGAAGAACACAAATAATGGCATGGACGTGGATTCTATCATTACTTCATGTCAGCTGCACAGAAGATAGAACTTGGAGGAGTTGCACAGTGACAGCTTAGCTGTCCCTGCTCCCCTCCACCCCAGGAGATCCTCTCTCCACTGCTCTCCCCTCTCTGCATACCCAGGGTCATGCAGTTCATACTGAGTGGAGAGGTACAGCTGAAGTAATAGTATGATCTTGAAGGGTATCAATGTATATGTCAAATACTGAGTAGTTGTTAAACTGAAGGGTTGCACAGGCTGAGGCAGGTAATGTCTGCCACAAAACTTTGAGCAGGCAATGGGTTGTTAGTGAATAGGCACAGCCCAATAAAACACATGTAGATCAAAACTATACGTCTGTGACAACAATTGCTTTTAAATAATATTCAAGACACATAGGATAAGGTTTATAATTAGTTTATTATTTCAGTATTTAAATACCTTTAGGCCGAATTATTTGGTTGCTGTTGGAATGGGAAAAAAAACAGTTCCTTGTACATATTCTTGATCGTTTTTGGGTGTTTTTTTTTTATTTTTGGTATTTCACTAACTTAATCTACACTGTTTCATTTTAATATGTATTATGTTTAGAATTAAGATTTTATGTAGAATTAGTAAGTGATTACATATGGACGTTTATGTTAGAGAACATGTAGTGAGCAAATCTTTATCTTGCTTACATTTATTGCTAAGTAGTATTAGTAATGTGTCCATTGACACTATTTATTGATGAAATAGACTGCTCACTTAGATATTAAGAGAATGAAGACTAAGAATACATTATTTTACATGTGGGTATCATCATTTGACACCTATTTAAGACAAGTCATTGGAATATAATTTGATTTTTACCTAATTAATGATTTTATGACATTTACTTATTGACTGCATGTGTACATGAGACAGTAAGAAACATTTAGTGGTTCTCATGAACATATTGATACATTTTTTAATAGGAGACCAACAAGTGTAGATTTTGCCAACAGTGCTAAAGTAGGTGACAACATTTTACATGTGATTAGACAGTTTTAGTTTGATGCTAACAGACACATTATGAAGTTTTATTTGTCCTTATGTATGTATTGTGTATTAGTAAAATAGCAGACATTTTTACATTTTGAATCTGAGTATTATTGTACTTTATAACTGATATCTACATATCTTTTAATACTATTTTTTTGTTTACTAGCAGTTATTTATTTGAAAGTGGACCAACTAATATCAAGAAGTAAAAACAGATTAAAGCAAGTAAAGAATTTGTTAAATATTTAACAATATCATGGTGTGGTGAGGATACTCATTTCACAGCCATTTTTCAACTGATGCTGAAAAGGTTGGTCCATCTGCAAATCAATGTGTTTTTTTAACTATTTTTCATTTGTGGAACTGGGAAAAATTCCTCATCTGACCTCCAAAATATGGATGATCCTGTTAAAGGAAGAGCACACCAATTGTTTGCATTGTGGAGCAGAAGTACACAATCACTGTTTACATTTTCTGTTGAATTTTCAGTTGTACACATCTGCACAGATATATAGAAATGCATTGTACAGTGGAAATAGGCCAGATAATCACATGTATACATCTCTATAATCAGCTATGAGCAATATCAACAGTAGCACTTAATGCAATGCAATAACATTAAATGCACGGATACAGCAGTTTTGGCACAGTTAATGAACGAATGCATGCAATTTTTTTTTTTTTCAACAAACATAAATACCTCAGAGTCTATCTAAGCAATATACATTCAATTTGAAGTTCAATATTATACACATATGTACAAGTCTGAGTTGCATTTTGTGGGTAGAGTTTGTTATATTCAGTGTTGAGATTGTAGTTCAAGAACAGTGACAGATAATCCTGTCAGATACTGTTCAAGAAATGCAGTTCAGTGCTAGCAGATGACACCATAATGTAGGAAGTCATGCTGTTAACATGAGTGTAATAACTACTGTACATTTGCCAAGACATTAGTCACTAACTGACATGTGTAATATCCAGTGCCCTCGAGTCTGCTTGGATTTGACAGAAGTCAATTCAGTAAGTATCACAGTCAAGGTCAAGAATGTAGACAACAACAGGGAAAGGAGTGAGAACTTAACCTAATGTGTATTGTTCAAACAAGTATAGTTCTCAACACAAAGTGTGGAGAACAGTGGTTGCAACTCTGATAAGCGAGTTACTAGATTACTGAGTTTGTCATCACCATGTAAGATTGTACTGTGAAACAACTGAATACACAGTAATATGTGCTAAGACATACAGACTTAACTGAGGCATCTGCAAAGAGACATGACTCACTGACTGTCTAATGATTACAGCTCAATACCCTCAAGTCTACTTGAGCAGTAATACTGCAGCTTTTGTAGTGAGTACATCAAAGTTGCAAATGCTCAATATCACAATACAAATAATTTTTGAAAATTTATTGCAATAAATGATGAAAACAATATTGTTTTGCATCCAATGTATGAGAATAACAGTGCGATAAACAGGTAATTGTCTACTACGGTCTGTTACATTGGTGTACTGTTGTGGTTGTCTTCTGCAATGGCAGAGGAATCAGAGCAATTAACATGGGCTGTGGCGATAGTGTACAACAAGTAGAACACATAGATCACCATGAGTGGTTTTACACACCAGTAGTTTTAGATGAAAGGTGTTACTTCTTCTATTAAATAAAAATACATATGTACATTGGTAGAAAGAAAATACTATCTGGATGGAATATACACACGGAATGTTATTGTTGCAAAGATGCTGGTTTAGTGAGGTGCTGTGACTAGAAGGCATCACTTTTCCACAAGTTCTGCAACATTGGTGCAATGGAGAATGATGACGTATACATCTTTCAGATTCCTTGGGAGTCTTTCTTTCAGAGTGCATACTGTATAATTGCACTCCATCCATCCCTTTCTGAACCTTCGCCAAGTGACATAGTGGCCAGAGTGAATGGATAGGCAGCAAAGGAAGATAACTGCATGGGTGTCAAATTGACTTCCTGAGAACATAGTTCTCCCAGAAATGAAGTGAGAAATTGGTGGTGTGATTTTCATGCCTTGAGAGTTAAAACATTGCAATACAATCATTATGTATGAACTTGAAGATGTAACTCTCAGAGAGCAAACACAAGAATGACCGCATCTTCGGCACAGCCAACCAGTTTCTGCATTTTCAAACAACTTACAGAACTTCACAGTTCTCTGTTCAGGGACATAGACTGACAGCCAGAGCATGTCCTGAGTTGTTTGTGATTCTTTGTGGCCACATGACAAACATGTGTACTTGCACACATTGTCAACTTTAAAATGTTGATGCATATCAATGCCATCATCTGCCAAATTGTTTATCATTCCCATCATGAACTCTGTGACATCTTGTTGTGCATTGTCAGCAAACATTGATTGCCCTGCATACTTTCCAAGAGTTAGTCATAGAGGAGTCAAGCTTTGTAAACTGGGCAACTGCTCTTGACTACCTCTAATGACTCTCTTTAATGCTTCTGACAGAGGTGTTGACTGACTTGAGTTCAACACATCAGCAAACTCAGGGATGTGGAGAAGTGCTTACATTGTAGCATTTGCATAGTAGTTTACTCCTATGCTGTTATCAAATATTGGCAGTGTGTTAACCCAATACATTTCTTCACATGCAGAGATGAGAGTTGTTTATGGAGAGAGTGCTCAGTAATTGAATGGTGAGGTGATGACTGTGGAGTCTTACTGTGCTTTCTTTTTAGTTTGTGCCCTTCATCCATTGGGATATCTGTTCCTGATGCATATCTGGGAACTGATAACAAAGAAGCATTTGGTTGGTACAATATGCATAATCTGTTGTACTCAACAATGCATTTTGTGTCAGCCTGTATTTTACTTTCTGCTAGATTTACTATGTGTAGTCCAGACAACTGTCTGACATGAGACAAAGCAACATAAGACATCCCATCCTTGAATATACCAGTGCCTATATCTACAATGGCACTATCAAGGCTGAGCCCTTGTGACTTGTGTATGGACACTGCATAAGCAGCACACAATAGAAATTGTTTCTTTGTCACGTATATGTCTTTCACAAGCTCAAACTTGACTGTAACTCTGTCTATTGATTGAAGAGTTTCACAGCTGTCAAACTTAACCACAAACTCCACAGTTGTATTTTGCACAATGTACTGGAACTCATGGATGTACCCCATTGCTCTGTTCAAAAGACCTCGCTCAACATCTATGTTTCTGCAAAGCATGATATGTGCATTTCTACACAGTGGTAGCACAGCTTCCAAGCCAGCAGTATGTGACACATCACTTGTCAGCTCTGTGAGATGCTCAACCATTTTTGATACAATTGTTTACGACAGACTTATACCATCTATGGTATCTATGCATGTGAGAGTGACAACAGGTTACTGTTCTCTCTGCATCAAAATCTCATTGAACTCTGCACACTGTTCAAGTCTTGAGAATAGACATACAAAATGTACCCCAGGTTTCTGCACATGTGCAAAGATAGCACAAGCATCCTGAATAGGAACATTATTTCTAGTGATCATGTGGTGTCTTACCATGTCAACATGAGTGGGTGACAATGCACCAATGCGAGCCTCATCAAGCAATGCTTTGTAAGACATGGCACCTTGCTGTCTCATATTCTGTGAGAGTTCAACATATGAGAATAACTCCCACAGATTGACTCCACCTATGCATCCAATTGTTTTCTTTGCCTCTTCAATGGAAAGAGTACAGAAAACATGTTTTCCATTTACAGGAGCCAGCTGCAGGAGATCCCCCAAGAACAATAATATTCTTGCTACCAAATCATATGTCATCATTGGCACCTACTATCTCCTGTAGACGTAGGTGGACATATGTAAGGAGAACATTTGAAACCATGCTGATCTCATCTATTATCAGCAAATGCATCTTGTCAAACATTGACCTCAATTCAGAAGCAACGTCATATGACAATTTCCTGTAATCACCACTCTTTCCATGCTCAACTGGCAACATGAATAACCTATGAAGTATGATACCACCTATGTTATAAGCTGCCAAACCTGTAGGAGCAGCAACAATAACTGAGGTTGCAGAGTTAGTAAGGTCATGCACACCTTTGCTTATAGCTTCAATCAAGAAACTTTTTCCAGTCCCAGCAGCTCCACTAACAAACATCCTCACTGGTGTGTGCTCCTCACAAACACAGTACCTGGTACTGTATTGAATACCATGTTGCACAGCATGTATCACAGACTGATACACAATTTGTTGGTGTGAGTTCAAGTTCTCAACAATGTCTGCAGCTGACTTTGAGAACTGCATGCTTTGTTGCATTGTGCTCTCTACTTCTGACATTAGCACAGCTGGGTCATTAGGAGGAAGAGGGGCACCAAGAGTCCCTTCTCCTTTAACATCAGCCATTTCCTGTGATGTTACTTAGGTGTCATCATCCAGAATTTTCTTAGCATTCTCCAACTGATTTGTTTCCATTTTGAGTCTGTCAATGTAAGTATCAGAGACATGACTCTTAAAGGTATCATAAGTTTCTAAGAACTCTTGTTCATATATGTCAGATAATCCTTTCAATTCAGATTCTGATCTCCAAGGCTTGAACAGAAACAACAGAGCAAAATAGTCATGTTCTTTGCTTTCTGTTGTGTTCAAGCTGAGTTTACAGTGGTCAATTAGCCATGGTTTTCACTTTTTCACAAGTGAGCCATCAAACCCAGTGACTTTATATATATGCTCTACTCTGGGTCAGAAGGAACACTCCACTTATTTAGTTGTTTAACCAGGTATAGCACACTAAGCTGAAAGCTTTTTTACAGGAGCGACCTGGGAGCACAAGGAGGTTAAGTGACTTGCTCAGGGTCACACAGTATGCAAGTGGAAGCTGTGGGATTCAAACCCAGGTCTGGTCTGCTGGATGTCACCAAATTTGCAGTTCAGAGCCTTAGACCACTGCGCTATACTGCCACTTGTAATCATACTATTGAGCAACTTCAAAGAGACAGAGATCATCCATAGCACTGTGGCCCTGTGGATAGTAGTTGTCAATTAAGTTGCTCTTGAGAATATTTGTGGATGTTGGTCTTGTAGCAGCCAGATTCTCAATCTCTTCATGGCTCTTAAAGATGTGACGCCTGTTCTTGTAGTTCACATTCAAGAAATGAATGGAGTCTGACTTGCCATATAGACATACACCTGTAAGTCGGTCACTTGCTTCATAGGATTCACACTCACTGTGTGAGAGAGTCTTAAGTCCCAGTCACCATAGCCTAGAAGACATTGACCTATCACAGTTAGACAACTCTTCCCACATTTCTTGCAGGTTTGTCTGCTCATGCTTAGTAATGTATGATGTGACTTACCTCACGAGAGCCATTGAATTATCAGCAACAAACTGAACATCGATGTTTGCCTGCCACATCAACAGAAGAGAAGGGCTATAGTCATTGATATAGACTTCTGATTCTCTGTGAGGTAGTTCATACGCTCGCTTTGTTGATTTTGCCTTCAAGTGGTGTTGTACAGCAGAAAATACATCATTGAGACAAGCATCCAGGCAAGCTCATTTTGGGAAACCAAAATGGCATTGAGTGTACCACTGTCCTTGTTCTTAACTTTCCTACGATAGTACTTGCCGCATAGGTGTCATTGGAATTCTGAACCAGTTCCCACAGTGTTGCACTGTCATACTTCTCTGGAATCTGACATGTGACATACTTCAATATGAAGCTTGGAATCTCACTTGTCTTGTTGTCACCAATACGTGGGGTATCTTTTATCCACAGCAACATATGTATGTGTGGAGCTCCACAAGTTTGGTTCTCAACCCTCCAGAAGTAGTGCTCGACTATACCAAGAGGAGGATTTGTTTTAGACAGTATGAACTTTAAAAGAACATGGAACCAGTGGTGGAAGTAATGTGAAACAGTTACTTGTTCAAGTGAACATAGTTCATTCAGAGACATGGTTTGTATGTTCTCAGTGTCAGAGTTTGCCCATCTGAGAAGATCAAGCTGATCATCCCAATAATATTCAGCACAACTCAACATTATGAACCATGTTGCTGGTCCAAACTCTCGCAGCATGCACATCACCTCAGAGTGTCTTCTGTACCAATATTCTTTAGTACCATGCATGCTAGACAAAATGGAAGAAAGACTGACTTGCAGTGTTTCATCTTTGCTCTGCAACTTGTGTAGTAACTGTGCAGCTGTCATATTGCTGAACTCTGTACCAAGTCTCAATGTATGAGCAATACTAGAAGATAGGACACTAAGTTCACTTTCCCAAAGAAAGTGGAAGAGGTATGCAATGTTTCTTCAAAACTTGCCATCCTTATGTAGAACTCTTGAGGCCCTATAGTCAGCTCCTGGAACATGAAGTTCTCATTCATCTAATCGATCACCTGAGCCAAGTGGAAACAGATCAGGAAAACAACGAGCTTCTAGAGAAGCCTCCCATATACTTACAGGATTGCCCTCCACTTCTTCATTTGATATAATTCAATGTTAACCATTAATGGATCCTTGCCATGCAATGGGTGTATGGTGAATTGCTCATAGACATTTGCAATGTCAACCTTCTCCAGTATTGCTTTGTCAGAGTTCTCCACAGCATTACCTGTAGAAAGACCAGCAAATGCATTGATGTCAATGTCAGCATAAAAAACATTATGCTCCTTTAGGTATCGCAAAGCATGCTTTACCTTCTCAATGTTGACTATGTCCTGCCATATTGTTTTTGCCTTTGTTGGTACACCATTCACCAAGATGACTACACTATTGTCCTGAGAAATAGTGTTGACATTTTCTTGCAAAGGTAAAGGCAAATATACAACAGAGCCTTTCAGAGACCTTAACAGTTCTTTGTTTGGCAGGTCTTGTGTCTTTGTATTTAGCCTGATGAATGTTTGAAATGGCTTCATGGTCTGAATTAGAATCCTCTCAAACAAGTTCAAGACTGCTATCTCAGGAGGAGTTGGTTCAACTTCCATTTTATTAAGTACAGACTGAGGAGGTAAAGTGTCACTCTTAATCTTCTTATAACAGTAAGAACAGAGTGACACAGTTCCAACTTCTCCAAAGTCAGACTTTAAGAGAAGGTATGCATAAAGATGGCCCCACATTACATTCAAGAGTGAAATGTTCTGCAGGTCTAATATGACACATAAGTGTTTGTAGAACAGGCATTCACATGATGCGCAGATTACATCGTATTTTTGTGTCTTGCTAATTTCAAATCTTGCAAACTCACATCCAAAATTCTTCAGAAGTTGAGCTTCTTACACAAGTGATATGTGCGTTGTGTTTGTGTGTTCAACAACAATAGCATTAGACCTCAATCTACGGTTTGTTTGCAACTGTTTTATGAAGTCCATAAGTCCTTCCGCATCTCCATCATCGAGCAATGCTTGAAAGTGCATATAGTCTCAAACAACAGATCTCACTCGATATAGTCTTTGTACAAATTTTTGAATGCCAGAGTTATGCACTGATAGCATGTGAAAGTGATGAAATGCATTGTCACAGTTCACGCTTTCTAAGCATGCAAGGGAGTGACCCATTAGGTCTGTGTGAGGCCGAATCTTACACTTGTCAATGGTGTGAATCAGTGTATGTCATTCAGATCTCTTTCTGGTAAGAAATGTTGAGAGGAAAGTTTCAATAGACATTATTGATTCTTCTCTAACATTGCATGTACTGTCACCTGACCATGTCTTAGCTGATGACTTTGGGTAACTTGCAACCTGTTCAACTTGAGCATCATTCTGAAAGTCAAGGCTTTCATTGGAGAGAACTTAGACATTCTGCACTTTTCCCTGTTCATCAATTGTCAAACTGATGTTTCTGTTGTGTGGTTGGTACGTCTGTTCCCAGAAGAATGCTTCTGAGTATTCTGAATGAAACCAGTCTCCTTGAAACACCACAGAGATATTTTCTCTGTTCAAGTGTTCAAAAGACAATAGTTTGTTTCTCATCTCCTCAATCTTTAAACTTAATTTATCAATAGCTGATATCATTTCAGCCCATAACTGGGAACGAATTGCTAGAGCTACATTAACAAATCATCTTACTCTCAAGCACAATTTCATTAATGCAACTTTATTATGCAGTCTGTTCCCTTTGTGTCTCACTATTCTAGAGATCACACAGTCAAATTTAGTTCTATGGACAAGTTTTTCTAAAAAACTTGCCTTGCTGTGTTGTGCAGTAGCAGAATTGACACATCCAACATTTTTTTTCTGTCTCACAGATCTATGCTTTGTTGATGAAAGTGCTGGCTGTTGTGTCTGTGTAGTACCGCTAGAAAGTCTACTGCTTGTAGTTTTACTAGAGAAGGTGTTGTCTTTGTTTAAATGCGTATGCTTTATGATATGTCTACTTGCAACAGAAGAAATTTTCTTTTTCTTCTGCTGACATGTTGCACCTTTACTGCTTACATGGCATGATGATGAACAAGCAGTACACCTGGCACTGTTACTTTGTTCTTTTACTTTATGGCAAATGGCCATGATGAAAGAGCTCAAGTATGTGTTCAATCTTTTGTCTGTTGTAGTCTCCTAAGAAAGAAAAAAGAAAACAGAAAGTAGTGTAAGAATAATGTGCTATAGGTTTATAAAAATTACATATGGCGTAAGCCATTGACAGCATACTACACTACAAAAAAATGATTTTGTTAATGCTAAAATTTGTATCACAGTGTGTGTGACCAGATTCAATAATTCTGTGCACCACATGGTCATCTGAATATTGGGTCAGATTGTAGAAGAGTAATGGCTGTCAAAAGACCACCTGTGCAAGTGCAGTGGCGCACATATCTGTTTACAACCTAGTTATAAGTTGCAGAATTGTAAAATGCGACTTGCTAAATGTTTTCAGCCACTTATGTCAACTTGTAATAATGACAGGATAGCCAGGGTACTATTACTCAATGGAGACAGTGCACAGTGGTATGACTCTGCACAAAGGTGCAACTGGTGTTTTTAATAGTGCCTGGGAGGTATAATATTAGCTATGTTGGTCGATGTAATTACATATTTATATCAACGGGATGTTAATTGAGTAAGAAACTGAAGCAATAAAAAGTTACATGAGTTGTACAGTACATACAAAATTTGTCATTTTTATCATGACCAACGAATTTGTTGCCTCATGAACGATCCTCGCGATCAAAGACAGTCGCGATCAAATAATTTGCATGCTCGGGATCAAAGAATGTGAAAACATAATAAAATAATGCTAGACATTTATTTAGCATAGTTACTGTGGTAGACAGTTCTTCTAACTTATAAATAGACATCTGTCTATATGGTGTGGTGAGAATGTATAAAAAAACAGAGTTTTTTACAAGTACTCATCTTAAATAGTTTAAATCTCTCATTATTCTGGTGAACAAAGAAACTGTGATCTCACATGCGATCCTCGTGATCAATCTGGGTGACGATCAAAGATATTGCTCACTCGCGATCAAAGATTTAAAAGTACTGTTATTGTTTGAAACATGAAATATTTTAGTTTACACTACATACAAGTTTTATAAGTAATGAAAACAGATATGACCACACAGTGTATTGAAAGTTAGTGATAAAAATGTTTATTTCTATTTACTTTCAAACTTCAAATCTCACGTTATCCTCACGATCAAAGAATTTGCAGGCTCACGAACGATCCTCACAGTCAAACCGAGTGGCGATCAAAGAATTTGCATGCACGTGATCAAAGATCACAACAATATTGTTAAATTTTAGAAAACTTAGTAAACATGATTATTCCTGCGATATTTATATCTGATGAGTAGTGGAAAGACTGAGGACTACTCAGTGTGTTGAAAAAATGAAAATTTAAACTTTTTTTGAACTAGAGAGGCTTCAGCACCGAAGTCACATGTTATTCTCGTGATCAAAGATTTTGCAGGCTCACAAATGATCCTTGCACTCAAACAGAATCGCAATCAAAGAATTTGCATGCTCACAATCAAAGATCGTAAAAATACCTTTACATTTTGCAAAACTTAGTAAAAATGATTATTCCCATTATATTTATTTGTGATAAGTAGTAGAAAGGTTCAGGAGTGCTCAGTGTGTCAAAAAAATACACATTGTAGTGTTTTCAAAAACTACAGAGACTCTAACAATGAAGTCTTGCATTATTCTCGTGATCAAAGATTTTGCACGCTCGCGATCGATCCTCATGAACAATGCAAGTTGCGATCAAAGATTTTGCTGTCTCATGAACAAAGAAATGGCTAACTTTATCATATGACTTTTTTGAGCAAATATAATCATAGAATAACACTTTGGGGGCCATTTTGAGACTAGTGTCCGAGCAGCAGCTACTCCAGGGGCAAATAGTGAGTTATTTTCTCAGTCCTATTTTAGATCATTTTAATCAAGTTTTTAGTTACTTAGATAGCATATATGACTTTTTAAAGAGGATAAGAAGCACTGTGCCATCTTTTATGATGGATTTTGCCACTCTGTGGCCATGCTTTGGTGTGATAAATTACATGCTTAATATTGATTCATATTCTTTTTTACTGTTTATAGTAGTTATCTTGAGAGTGTTACTGTGAGAATTATTATATGTGGATGATTATACTGCCCTAGGTTTGCTATTGCTTGTACCAGTTTCCCATTTTTTATGAGACATTTTTTACATTTAACAGTTGTTGCATAAAGGGAGATCTAGTACATTTTACTGGTAATTCAGTTTGGTATATTTGCTTAGTTGTTATGTGAGAATAGTACCACAATTTGCTTAAATATGTGTTTATTTTAGCACATGTTCAATCCTACCTGGGAAAGACATTCTGTGATGTCTAGGTAAAGATGCTAGTGACTGTTTTACTGTTATTAGAGAGAGACATTCAAACTTATTTATACTTAACATATATAATATCACTAATTCTCTGTAAATACATACTAAGCACTGAATTATCACAGCTGTAATCATAGATAATGAAAGATAATAAAAATAGAAAGCAGACTTTTAAACTGTTGCCTGGTTAAATAATGCCTGGTTAAATAAAGTGATTGATTGATTGATTGTTGAAGACTATGTCTGTGAGGTACATAGCTATGCTTCCACTCACCACTCAAGCTGCTAGCTGAGAAAGAGAGGGAGTTGAGCTTCACAGACCAAAATGACTACTGAGTTTGTCCAATGAAAACTGGTGTTGTTGGCAAGTCATGAAGTGTGCCCAATGACCAGCCAGTGTTATCCCACCAAAACAAAAAGAATGTTTAATAAACAAAATACCAATAGAAAAAGCCTTTACAGACATAACTAGATCTTTTAGGCTGTATGAGCTAATCTGGGATCATGATATTACTTGTGAATGTTTTGACTGTATTTATCTTTATGATACAAGAGAATACTGGTCATTCTGCTGATTAGGCTTGGCAGTGCTTGGTAGTCAGACAGACACAATTGTGATATTTCTTCATCTGAGTTTTTTGAGATTTCTCACTCAGCATGGCAGAAAAATCGAGACTGAGTGTATGGATAGTGGGATCAAGTTTGGTGAGAAGGGCAGCAGTGTTCAGTAGAGGTAGTCATTTTGGCAATGACTTACACCTACCTGACTGCTCAGTGTCTTGGTTTGGGAAGGGTGGCATGAGGTGGGAGTAGCTCATGCCTACCATGTACTACTTGTTGGAGACACACCCAGAACCAGACATACTCCTTATACATCTCAGAGGTAATGATTTTGGGAACAAAAATGCTATTGATTTAATTAAAGCTGTACAGTTTGACTTGCAGCATATTATGAGTATGTTACCAGCTTGTAAAATTCTGTATTCAGATATTACACAACACATGATCTGGAGAAGTGAGGTTTACTGTCCTGCACTTGAAAGATCACTCAGGAAGGTGAACATACAAATATCTGGATTCCTCCATGCTATGGAAATGCATACCATTCATCACCCCCAAATTACATATGACAAATATTGGCTGTATCTAAAAGATGGTGTGCATCTCTCCAGCACAGGTAATAATATTTTTGCTGGGGACCTTTAAAATGGCATCCTTACGCTTCTGTGATTGTGTAACTGTACAACTGTACCTTTCAAGCACATGACATAGGCACTGACAAAAACATCTCTTTTAAAAGCCAGTCTAAATGGTCAAAAATTAGAAAATTTCACACTATACACATCATTGTCTATAGCTTACAATGTGAGTGTTTGGACAACATACAGTGTGCAGTACTTCTATCATGGAGATATTAGATTCATGGTAATCAGTTGATTGGGATGTTGATTTGTACTCAGGATGTTATACCTCTTTGAGGAGGGCGACATTTTGGTTGGCTGTTCCTGTGCAACTGTTTGTTTTTGTGACATGTGTTGATGTGGTTTGAGATATGTGAACTGTTTCTATTCTGAAGTTGTTCTTGGTACGTGACTGTCCACTGAGGATGGAGTATGCTTGATTTTAAGGGGGGATGTATTGTCTGACTAAGGATGTGCAACTTTTGAGTGTTTTAACTGCTGTGCAGTTGCTATCAGGCACTTATATTGAGGCAGTGCCACTGAGGCTTGAGAAGCTGGATGCCACATGTTCATCCACACTGGTGATCTGGCTTCATGAATGAGTTAATAACATTTGTCATTTGTAGGGTAAGACTGGGATCAAGCAGCTGACAAGTGCTCTGCCAGTACTGCAGATAATGGTGGGATACAGACTGATGTCTGACAGTCTCTGGGGAACCTTGCACTACCGTGGCTGTGTGTGTGTGTATAAGATGGGGGATAAATGGTGGATGTCTGGATATTGGTGCATGAATGACATTTCTATCTGTGTTCCTTTTGCTTCAAAAATGAAAATAAAAAGGAGGGTTGAACAGAGGAGCTTGATGGCTGTGGCCTGACATGTGGTTACCAGTGTCATGGAAGGTTAGTGGAGTGGCTTCAGTGATGGTGCAGTGGTTAGGGAAAGGGCAGCCCTTCACTGTATTGGATAGGGCTATGGTAGAGCTTCATCATATCATGTTAGTCATATGGTGGCTGTCCCTGCAGGTGGGGCATGTCGGTGGATGCCCTTATTGGTAAGCTGCTGCAGTTGGGGACAAATAGAACTAAATAAAAATAAAAAAGCAATACAGTTATACTGTTAATGTAAATAGCTTCAGTTACATTGTTTTATGTAGTGAAGATTTAATACGTGGGGGGTGGCAAGTTCATCTTGTCTGTGTTGAATTATTTGTGCGTCTGGTTTCACAGATGTATACTGTTAATGTACATGTCTTTATTATTGGTGTGCAAGTACACTCATCATTCATTTCCTGCTCTGGAGTCAGGGTATTGGGAGTATTGACTGCTTGAAGGCGTGAAACTGCTCAGTGTTCTAACTTTTATGCATCTGGTATGACAGAGGTATACCATTGATGTATGAGTTTATCTGAGCTGCATATCTATAATGACCAGGTAGTACCTGGTCTGGTGGGAGGGAGGGAAGGAGGTATTCCCTGGGTGAGGCTGTGCAATTACTTATTGTTGCCAATAATGTGCATGTCATATGACAGATTTATACTATTTGTATGCATCAGTTTAGTTCACCTGTGGTTATGTAGTACAGGTGTAGTACATGTTCTTTTTTGAGGTGTGGGGTGGTATTGTGTGACTCAGATATCGATTTTTCCTTTTTTTTCTATTGACAGTTCTGTAATACCTTATCTCTATTTGTTTCAACAGATAACGGATAATTGTTAGGAGGCATATTCCTCTGTGATTATACAACTCAGAAGTAAGTACTGCTGTTTTTTGTGTTCTTTTGATGCTCAGCAGGTCATTACAGTGATGCTGCATTGAATGATGATTTAATAACTATTTTAATTTAATATTTGTCAGCCTGCTGTTTTGTCGGTTCTGCTGTCTTAGGTAGACACAACAGTGTGACACAGTAGATGATGGCATTCTATTAAAAACAGTAATGTTTTTTAATATGTTTGGAGTTGTTGGTAGAACAAACACTACTGACCACCACTGCTACTAGTGAGAGTAGTTAAATCGTATACAGATATGAAGTTAGGGAAACCAGACAATCATGTGGTGCCATACTGACTGTCAGGCACTATAGTACTGTTGCCTGGCTTATGATACTTTAAGCAGATGGACACAATCCATGGTGTTATGGTGGAGTGTAGACTGTGGTAGCATGTTTGTGACACACAGGTTAGATAACCCTAGATTCACTGTACTTCCTGTTTTAGAAGCACATACTCAGTATATTAATAATAGACCTTGAATTTGGTTTTAAAAGGACACCAAAGCAGGTCTCAATATAACTTTCTATCGTTCATGTTACTATTCTGTGTCATCAACCTGGGGGGGGGCATTTAATTGTTTGAATAATTCAGTCATTGAAAGTTTACAAATTATTAGTTGTTAGAAATATATTATTTTGAGTGTTAACAAACAGAGACAGATGTGAGATAGACACAGCTTTATATATGCTATATTTAAATTTTTGTACTGAAATGCTTTTTTTTCTCTACAGACAGGAAAATGCCCAAGTCCTGGAGTGATAGAGAGGTGCAGGTCCTTGTTCAGGCTGTGAAGCAGAATGCTAATCCTGGGATAGTCATGTGCACGACTAACCTCAGCCTGATTCACACCTGGGGCAGGGTAGGTCATTAACTGAATTGAGAGATCACTGTTTTTTTACTGCTATACATGTAAGCAAAAGTAACTGACAGTGTGAGCATTATTGGGCAATATCAGACCTCCCAGGGGCATAAGGAGACCTGACGCCACAGGTGGAGGGTGTTATAGCTACTACAAGGTCTGGTATTTGCCAATAATGCCCAACCTGGAGGGTATTATTCTGCTTACAAAATGGCCCATTGGAGAATATTACTCTGTGAAGAGGCACTCGGACTGGCTCTTATTTTTAGCTGGCCATTTACTGAAAAATAAATACCCAGCTTGGAGCCTGTCACAGCCAATCAGGTTTAAGAATTGATTATTGCCATTTTCTAAACTACAATAATGATAACTGTTGATATATGGCATTCAAGAACAGTTTACTAAGACATATTGTATTGTTAGTAGGTCTCATTATGTTAATATGTGCAAGGAGAATGAGTTATTCAGTAGTTAAGCATTGTTTTGATGTATGGTATGGATAGAAACATTTATTTTTAACGGTGATGACAAACCATGGAGACATATTTCAGTTTGAACAGTAGAGTGTGGTACCTAGAAGAATGTAACTAGTACAAGAAGTATCCTGTTATAGTGGGACAGATTTGCTATCAAGACAATTAAAATACTGACAAACGTTCTCTGTGAATATTTAATGATCTGTGAATGTCGGTCAGATATTGTTAGACTTTGTTAATGACAGCTGCACTTGTGTTTTTTGTAAATGTACATATTTTACTAGTACAAAAGCATTCACAATACTTTTTTTTCTGTTTTTGTGTTCAGTTTAGTCGTGCCTTGGGGAGAGAGGAGATCGCAAGATCTCCTGAGGAGTGTAGGAGGAAGTGGAAGATCACCCGCCAGACCTTTTTTAAGCTGAAGGCTGCAGCAGGTGATATGCACAGGAGTGAGAGGGAGTAGTATGACATAGCTTATGCTATGTGGGAGGATGCAAGGAAGCCTGACTTTGGAGCTTATCACCATACTTATAAGTATATTTTAGTAAAGGTCTTCATGTAAATATACAGGATCATATCTTCTATGTGTTATTTGTTGCTGTGTGAGTAGACACCTCCTTTGATTTTCTTTTAATTAAGTATGCACATGTTTTTGCCTGATTTTCCAGCTTATGGTAGACTGTGTGATTGTCCTGAGAGTCCTCATATGGTAATGAAAGTGTCAGTCACAACTTGATTTCAACAGCCATCAACAGAAGACTGCCATTGCAGTGATAGGGCTATTTGAACTAAAAGGCAGACACAAACATTTGTTTATTTCCTTAAAAGCTACATTATGAGAGTTGTATACTGCTGTGGGAACATATGACATTTAGAAGACATGACGTTGAGTTACCTTTAAATGTTCTTAATATTATATCTAGAAAACATACAAACATATGCAGTTTCTGTTCAGATAAGGTATTAGAGTTCTATCAAGTGTGGGTAAATGTAGAGCTAGCAGTACTTATTTTGAAGCTGCTGTTCTGTGGCAAGAACCATTTTCACTCTCTCTATATACTTTACCTGTTGATCTTCCTGGAGGTTGTGGCTGTGTTTTTGACTCACAGTTTTATGAGTGTTGTCTTTAGTTATTGTAAATACTAGGTTGAATTTTGGTCAGATACCCTTTGACCACTACCCTATGTTTTCTGCATTGTAGCTGCTGAGGATGAGCAGTCTTGTGCCACAGTTCACTGTTTCCATGGTCATGTGCAATATTTGCCCTTGTGAGTGGTGTTCAGTGGGTAAGCGTTTTTGTAACATGGTTAGCTTGTCAGATATGACAACTTCCACAGGAGAAGGCCATAAACTAGTTTCTTTACAGGCCATTTACATTAAGACATTGTGCTGTAATGCATTTAGCAGCATGTGCTAAATACTATTAGTGGTTGTTGCCTTTCTCCAGTACATTACTGGCATATTGAAGTACCCCAAAATATCTATACTACTCCTGACACAGTTTCTTGTGCAACTAATGTGATGGAGTATGTAAATATTGAAAGCAACGATCTTAGTATGTTGGTAACTAAGGGTGTTAGAACTTAGGAATTTTAAACTTTTGACCCATTATTTCAGAGTCGGAGATGGGGCGTTGTGTGCCACATGGTAGGCAGA
This sequence comes from Neoceratodus forsteri, assembly GCA_016271365.2. Classification (NCBI taxonomy): domain Eukaryota; kingdom Metazoa; phylum Chordata; order Ceratodontiformes; family Ceratodontidae; genus Neoceratodus; species Neoceratodus forsteri. Next base: position 453,824,447 of record CM028131.1, read on the forward strand.
TGTGTGTCAACATGTCACGTCTCTGGATGTCAGTCCTAAGTGCCAGTGTCCCAGGGGGGTTGCGAGAGGGGAGGATAGAACAGGAAAAATACCCTTGCAGTTCTAGAAGATGACTGAACTGGTCACTCCGGGCCACCAATTGCAGGATAGGCCCTGTTGTACAGATGTCAGGAGAGGGCATTATAGGGGTAGATGCTAGGTTTGGGGTCTGGACATGATGATGAGCGGGCCAAATGAGTGGCTTGTGAGGGCAGGAAAAAGTAGTGGTAAAAAGAAATTGTACAAATAAAAGAAAAAATAGAATAACATGATATTGATGTTAATGTTGAAATTGTTAGAAATAATGCTTATTTTTATTTTCTCACTCACCCACAACACCAAGTGCCCCTGCTTCCTCCCATCATGTGCAACTGGCACCACTCCCAGAAGGTGCGGCACTAGGGGCTTCTGTCGAGCAGCTGCTTGTACTCAACTCTGCTGGTGAGTTAGAATGTAGTGACAACTGTCTTTTAAGTAAATGTCTACTATGTACTGTTACATGCTGTGATAATAGTGTGTGGAACACAGTGTACAGTTGATTTATTTTTTAACCTATGCTGTTTCATGGTATGCAAAATATTATCTTCATGTTGAGAGCTTTATTTCTGCTATCGGTATGCGCTCTAGATGTTACACCCAATGTTCACAGTCTTATCGATGGTGTCTACTGAAGCTATGCATAGTTTTACATAACTGTAGGTATCTAGTTATGATATAATTAATTTGGGATGGGGGGATATATTGTCTGGGTCACACTATTATACTCTTTAGTACATTGTGCTCCAATGGAGTACTCTGTGGATGGGGCACATTGTCTCAGTGAGATAGTACAAGTTCTCAGTTACTTGATAACTATTGAATAGTGGAATGTTCTTCTGTGTTGAATTTCACTGCTTGTCTAAATGCTATCTTTCACAGTTCCAAGCTGATGGAATTCTGTTCTACCCTACTGTAGTAGGACAGCATTCTACATTATCTAGACTATGTATGAGTAAGTTTTGTTTTGAGAACAAAATAAATGAGAAAAAACATTTTCATAGAGTACTATGCAGTAGGAAAAATACAGCATGAGAAACTCTGTTCAGAAGTACTGTGTTTTGTGTATTTGGGGTTCTGATTACTATGGACCTCTCAAAGTTTGCTTTTGAAGTCAGAGGGTATCAGAATTCATGTATTCGAGAACACATGGTTCTGCATAGCTGCCTATTGCAGTATTATGTACGTCTGCAGATGATGTGAAAGAGGTATGTGTTCAATATGTCCAGTTTTAGTTAGGCGTGTCTCTGTATTCAGGATCTAGCAGCACTTCTACATATGTTACACCATTACAGGGTGATGTCATACTAGTCATCAGTGAGGTTAGCAGTTGTGTGGACTTCATATTATGAAGGTTCAGTATTGATTTTCACAACTTTAATTCGCTTCTTGGGGAGGGTGGGCATTTTCAACTCTTTAGCCATGTATATTGTGTACAGGTATAGGATGGGTGTATTACATTCATGTAGACATTTTTAGGTACTCTGAATGTGCACTTACTATGTAGTAGATCTTGTAGAAAGAGAGTAGATAAAGAGAATTGTGTGTGACCATATTCTTATATTGAGAGGTTTTCTTGGTGACAGATGAGCTCTCAAGCACAGCTTGAGAGGTACTCTGTTGTGAAGGGAAGCTCAAGATACAAGAATTTCTTTATTTCTGTATCACTGTTAATGCAGTATCTTTTATACTGTGCTAACAGTCACAAATTGAAAATCATACAAAACCAACTGGACAAGACAACGAAGAATAGTAATTTTAACATTTTGTTTTCTTACAAGTTAGACAGTGTGCTGCAGATGGTTCTACAACTTTAAGTTTTAAAAAAAGTTGAAGCTTCGATGCAGTATTCTGTGTTTGATAGTTTTAGACTACTTGCCCGAAATGGGGAGAATCAGCAGCAGTTGTCTTGATCAGCTCTTAAAGTTGCTCATTATGTTATATTCTTTGCAGCTACTAACAAGCCAACAATTGTAGTTAGTCTATTAATTTACAGAACTGGTGTACATTGCATTGTGAATTCTGTAGTAGATACTATTGGAGTCGTCAGGTTTAAGAATTTTGTACAAGTGGTAGTGCTGAGATATATATAGTCATACTAATATTCACAGACAAGTAATGTTTTGTCTTTTACTATGTTTTTACAGAGGACGAACTATCTACGGAGGGTGCTGCTGGAGAAGGAGACTCCACAGAGGGTATTGAGATTGTGGAGACTGAACCCTCTGTGGAGGTGACACCAGACTCTCCAGCAGCAGATCATCCATCAAGTGCTACAGGTCAAGCTGGGCCTCCAGCTAAGGAATGTAAGTACCTTTTACCATGTTTTTGAATTTCTTTTTAAAGAGCAGTACAGGCCACTTAGTATACTGATTTGGACTGAAAAATTTAATTATAGCTCCCCACTGAACAGATCAAGTTTTGCATAGTGACTGCAGAGCCACAACCTAGCTGAAGTCATGCTGATGATTGGTAGACATTGCTAATAGCAGTTACACACAAATTAGGATACTGAGCACTAGTATGGCTTTACCAGACAATGCCCCCCCAACCCCATCTGAGACACAGCAGGTGCTTCATCCTGACTACAGGGCCACAGGCCAGCTAAAACATGGATATCATTGGTATACTTCATTGACACCACGTGCAGGGAAGTTACCCACTAAGAAGCAGGATAGGTTTAGTCGGGAATTGTTCACCTAATTTTCCTGTCCAGATCATGCAATACATCATTAGTCAAGAGCAACAGCCGAAGTAAAACCATTGAGATCATCATTATAGTTCAGTGATAGTAGATCAACACATGTTAGGACCAAAGTATTATACGGCAGCCATTATATTTTCACTACAGATGCTGAACTGTTCAACAAGTGCAAAGTAAAAAATGTTACATTTTCAAATTTAGTGTAGAAGTGGCTTCATTGTCCTAAAGCTGCATTATTAGATAATAAGACAACTGGGAGCTGAACAGCTGGTGTGCTAACACATGCTGTTGTCAAATGGCCACAATGTCCTTACCAACGGTAGTCTGTAGAGACATGTACTGCCCTGATACCTGTTCTTATACTGAGACTCTTGCATCAGGTGGTAAATATAGTCTAAGAGACTAGACTAGCAGGAGTAACATGCTTATCAGAGTTGCAACCACTATTCTCCACATATTGTGTTGAGAACTATACTTGTTTGAACAATACACATCAGGTTAAGTTCTCACTCCTTTCCCTGTTGTTGTCTACATTCTTGACCTTGACTACTGATACTTACTGAATTGACTTCCACCAAATCCAAGCAGACTCAAGGGAGCTGGATATTACACACATGTCAGTTAGTGAGTTATGTCTTGACAAATGTAGTTATCACACCCACGTTAACAGCATGACTACCTACATTATGGTGTCATCTGCTAGCACTGAACTGTATTTGTTGAACAGTATCTGACAGGATTATCTGTCACTGTTTTTGGACTACAACACTGAAAATGACAAACTCTACCAAAAACATGCAACTCAGACTTGTACATATGTGTATAGTGCTGAACTGCAGATTTAACCTACGCTTCTTAGGGATCCGTACGATTTCCTGACTCCAAGGTGCCCGACTACTAATATCCCGTAAACAGGTTCCTGACTGTTCAGATAGCCCATCGACCTTTATGCCGACATTCACTTTACCGTTAAGCCCTTCATACTGACTACAAAATCCTTGACAATAAGATTTGAAATGCTGAACATTAAAAACAAATGTTTTATACTGAAATGCATTTGTGCACTGAAATGATGCAATGTTTCAAACAAAATTCTGTAGAATCTCGTTCTGCATTTGCAATTCTGTATTGGGTATAAGGAGGCAGGAGAGAGGAGGCTGGACACAGATGAAAGCTGTGCATTTTTTTTTCTTTCTTGCAGGAGGAAGGATGAGAGGGCTATGGTAAGCAATGTGAATGCCCAGAGGAGCAGTTTCATGGAGGCTCAGATGCAGGCGAGGAGTACAGGACTCAGCAGGGCAGCGAGGAAGCATCAGAGACAGGAATGCAAGAACAACTGATGAACTAGCAACAGCCACGGCAGAGGGAGACAAACTACCAGCTGTGGTCCGGTGAACTCAACAGTGCTAGATAGGGTAGGAGACCCAAAAGCTGCGAAAGAAGGCAGCAATGGTGGGAATGGAGCAAGAAAGCACAAAATTATGAAAAAGGAGTGAGGTGGGGGCGAGAAGACTGAAGAGTGCTCAAAGAATGCAAGAAGAGGGATGGTGCACCCTAGACAAATGGAAGAATGTGGGAGGTATGACCAAAGAATAGAAATGGGGGGTTGATAGACAGAGAGATACTCAGAGCCAGTGGCTGCAGGAAGGAACGAGGTGGTGAGGTGCTGGACAAGCAGCAGGGAATGTGCATGTCGCAAATAAATTAGTATTATGTATTAGGTATTGGCAGGTAAACAGTGTGCCGGGGAATAACAGAGTCGGTATTATTAGCTATGCTGGAAGCTGCAAAATGGGATTTCGGAGTTGGGTGCGTTAGCGTCAGGCAATATAAAGACTGGAAGTCATACTAGACCTGTTTCTTACATAGATTTTGAGCTATTTATGATAGCAGGTGTACACAACTTAGACCCCGAGCATTACACACCAGCAATTAAATTTCAGTACAAAGGCAGAACTGCTGAACAGGTACAAAGTTAGAAATGTGCAAATTTTCAAATTTAGCATAGAAGTGGCTTCATTACCTTAAAGCTGCATTATTAGATAATAAGACAGCTGGTGGCTGAACAGCTGGCGTGCTAACACAAGCTCTTGTCAAATGCCCACAATGTCCTTACCAACTCAAGTCTGTAGAGACACCTAGTACCCTGATGCCTGTTCTTCCAGTGGCACTGCTGCGTCGGGTGCTAAATGTACTCTAGTAACCTATGCTAGGAGGAGCAGAGCATCTGTTGGTATGGTCAATCATCTTCCTACCCTCTGACCACTGGTGACCCATGTAGATGTTATCAATTGATATGTTTTTGTGTATATTTGTGTGCAAAAATTTGAATCACAGTATTATTTCTTGTACTTTTTAACACTTGAAATGACATATGTTGCATATTCTTCAGCACGAGTGGATGGGGATCAAGGTAAAATTTGTGACTGTGAATGATATTCTTGATGGGTGGATACCAACTCACAGTTGCACTGCTGCATTACATTCTGTTACACTGCAGCACTCCTTTTGGTGGTGTGATGTTAATGATATTCAGTTATATCTGTTATTTGAGCCCTCCAATTCACAGAGATGAACAGTTGCAGCAGCGTATTGGACAGTCACACTGTACTTAATAGGAGTTCTCTGGAAGATTAGTATATCTGGGAAATACTAACCCACTGAGTTGCACTGTGAATAAAGATCTACTTTCACTGAAACTATGTTAGTATGTGGGTGGAAAGGGAATATACAAGCATTTTACTGTTTTTCAATTTTAACATCATTTGTTACCGAATTAACTTATTTTCACCTTTGTGAATATAGTACTGCAATAATACAACTCTTATTAAGTGGTTTGATCAATAAATGTACAATATTTGGATGTTGTTTTGTATGTATAGAAATCTAACAACAGGTACTTAATATGCCTTGTCTTGCTGAACGTTTGTTTATAGGTATGACAGCTAGTACTTATGCAGATAACGACAATTTATGATATTTGCATTCATGTTGCTTGATCTCAAATTTACTGTTGAAGCACAGTTACTGTATGTTCATCTGGGATATACGTGCTACAATTCTTTTACAATCGATTTATTTGAACTATGCTATGACCTTGAGAAATCTGATGAGTTGGGAAGAGATCACAGAGTAGTGTACAAATGGTAGTCTTGCCATATGGTATCTCAGGACTACCTTGCCTGCTGAGCTGTAATTTGTGACCCACAGTACACCCTGAGAGACCCACACTCATATGGTGGTGAGAGACACACAGCAGACTAGGGAGTGTACCTGTGGAATACTGTGTGACTGGAATGTAGGAAATCTGTGAATCTCTGTGACAGTTGCTGAGGTTTCAGCATTATACAACTTTTGCACATGCTACCATACTGAGGTTCTTGAGGTCTTTCAAGAAACAGCATTAATTGACACCTATTCTGGGGTTTAAAGTTCCACATTCTGCTGGAAAAAGTGGGACATAATAGTATCTGCAAGGGTGGGGGCAAATGTTTGACCAAGAAATGTAAATGACAGTATTATAAAGTTAACAGAGGTTTACTGATGTGACATAGATGTAAATACATCTTTTGTATCATTAATACAACAAATAAACAGAGTTCAGTGTAGTATATTATCAGAAAAGTACGGAACAGCTTACTTTAATGATATGTCTATTCTTTTATTTTTTTTGTCTCCACAGGGCAGATAGCCATTCTAAATAAAATAAGTAACACCCTCAGCCAGCTTCTGGAGGCCTTGCAGGGTTGCAACAGGGCTGCAGCTGAACATGCCCATGACACTGCAGCAAAACTTAATTACATAATAGGTCAAGGGGGGGAGATAGTGGCTCAAGGGGCAGAAATTATAGATTTGCTGCAGTCTCATGGGAGTGTTGGGCATGTGGCCTTAGTAGCCACCCGTGGACTTGAGCAGAGCACTTGGGGCCTCATCCAAGTGATTCACTCACTAAGGGAGCTAGAAGAGGACTCTGTTGCTTCATTTGAGTCCACGCACGGTCTCATGGTGCAGCTGACTGAGAACCAGCTTGAGGCCACAGAAGCCATTCACCATCTCCTTCATCAGGATCTGTAGCATCTACAAGATGACCAGCCCTCCACAGTTCCTCAGCAAGAGCACCTCGAAGGTGACCCTCCAACAACACCACCACTATCAGCTGCAGAAGAGGGACACCTGGCCGCATCTACTCCTGCGCAGCCTTCCATTTCCTTCTCCCCATCCTCTCCCCAAGTCCCTACATCCTGAACGGCCAGCACATCTCTATCACTCCTGGTCAGTACTTGTACATAGTTTTAATGAACAATTTGTTTTATTTATTTGTTTTTTTATTTATATGCCCCCCCACCGTCTACTACAAGTGTGCAGTAACACTTTTATTTTATTTTTCACAACTTTTATTTTATTTATATTTTATTTATTATTTCTTGCCCTCTGTGTGAATAAACACATTTATTTATTTGTGTATTTCTGTTTTTATAACAGTTGTAAATAAAAGTTTTATATTTTTCTAAAAACTATTATTTTATTAAATATAATAGTTTTTCAATTATGTGTTTGTCTGGTTATTATAAATATGTATGTTGTACAATCATTGGTTAGAGAGGGGTGAGCTGATAGCATACCTGACAATACACAAATTATGACTGTCAGAGCTAGCGAATAGTTAATATCAGACAAATATAGTGTTGATGATCATGGTCTTGTTTGGCCCATGATTCTTGAGTTATGATGCAGTAGCTGTTATGCAAAGATGGGCTGACAACTTGGGTGAGGTATTGTTCTGAATGTGTTTTATATAAAGCTTAGATAGGCTTTTTAACATGTAGTGTGGTAAGAGAACATTGCATTTTTATTTCTTTCTCAAAAAAGTCAGGAAATTCATTGCAAAAACCTGCGTTAATGCAACAGTTAGGGTTTTTTACAGCGATAAAAGTCAGGAAATGCAGCATTAGGCTTTTCAACCCTAACTCCGGCTCTCCCCCAAACCCCCACTGCTCCCCCCACTGGCGCACACACACACACATGTACAAACATAGACACACACACACACACGGAACACACAACTATGGGGTAGTACAAGGCAAGACAACCAATCACAGACACCACAACGCAACAGAAATAACATACAGCTTCTTAAACATACCACAACAGGCATCCATCATCATGTTTCACCAACTGTATCACTTGTCCTAGCATCGGACTCTATTGTCTGCATAGAGTGAGAGGTGTTAGAAGCATTTCAGCTAGAACTACCTATGCATCTCCCGCATCACTTATATGGAAGTGTTTTACATAAATAAAAGATATGATAACAATGTCAGGGGTATGCTGTCACATAACAATTATACAATGCTGTGTGAAAATTTTACAACATTATTGGTAACAACATTTAACATGATCATGGGTAAATCCTCCATTGGCTATGTCTGAGGAATGTTATTTATAAAAACATTATTAAACACATTGTAACATTTGTTTTGCACATGGGTCCATTGTAATATCACAATAAGACACTCCAGGATGTGAGTTTCTCAAGATCTACCCACTTCTTATGTGGTTGTCACTCAGCTGCACCTCATGACACACCACCCAAGGCATGGGTAAACCTCTAATAACCTGCACCCTGTTGTGCCCTATTGGTTAAATATAGAGTAGTTAGTAATAGATGATGTTGCTACTCACATTATGGTGCTATGCAGAAATGGGCAACTTGGTAACAACATGGCCTATGTCATCATCCACAAATGTGCAAGTTGGTGTAGGATGGCATATAAGAGGGTTTCACAGTCTCACAAATACATGTGATGTACTTCTTATATCTTACTCTTATGCAAAAATGGGTAGCTTTGGAAACTTGTTGCAACTGGAGTGGGTCTAAACCTCCTGTGTTCTCACCAAGTCATGTGTTTGTCTATTTTTATCATGGCAAAACTCAATAATAAGGTGGAAATTGTGGGATATTCTGCTATATGGCAATGGTTAAATTGCTGGTCCTTTGTCCCTAATTATATGTCTCTGTTACTAGTTATTTAAAAGTTTTACAGAGAAACTGGCAAGTAGGCGGAATCATGGGTATGGTGGCATGCAGAAATGGTAAAGTTCATTGTAGCATACTGTAATGCTGTTATGCACTAATTAAGTCACTAGGGACTAAGTACCATTTCCTTAATAATAAATGTATTTAAGTATTTATATTATTGTGTTATGCACAAATGGTCAAGTAGGCTGACGTATCACAATGCCATGTTATGCACAATTGGCAACTTTGTGATGCTGTGTAGCTATACTCTTATGCAGTAACAAGTAATTAAGTGGAGATGTGCAGAATGGTTTCATGCAAAAATGACAACATTGGTACTTGCACACTGCTATGCTTCTATAGGGAAGTTGACTAGTTGGTAACAGAGCAGTAAACTAAATGGGTCTACACTGCGAACAACACATGTGCATTAGTATCAGTCATATGCTGTTATGTACAACGCTGTGCACATGCAGGAAAGTGGAATGGCACAAGAACTGATACAGTTGGCAAAACATGATGGATGCCTGTTGTGGTATGTTTAAGAAGTTGTATGTTATTTCTGTTGCATTATGGTGTCTGTCTGTGATTGGCTGTCTTGCCTTGTACTGCCCCCATAGTTGTGTGTTTTGTGTATATGTGTGTGTGTGTGTGTGTGTGTGTGTCTATGTTTGTGCCTCTGTGTGTGTGTGCCAGTTGGGGGGTGGTGGGGGATTGGGGGAGTCAGTGTAAGGGTTAAAAAGCCTAAAGCCAAATTTCTTGACTTTTGTCGCTGTAAAAAACCCTAACTGTTGCATTAACGCAGTTTTTTTGCAATGAATATATATATATATATATATTTTATATATATGTATATATATATGTATATATATTCTATGCAAACAAATTCATTAATGCATCAGTTAGGGTTATTTATTAAAAAAAGCAAGGAAATCAATTTAGGGATCCCCTTGCACCCCCACCACCCCGCCCCCACCAACAGGCATCAAGGTGTGTTGGGGTCATCAGTCTAACTCTCACCCCATCCCATGTGCAAACAAGCTGAGGTGGTACAGTGTAGGAGAATGGGGTGAGAGTTAGAGACCAATTCCCAACTCACCCCGATGCCTGTTGGTGGGGTGGTGGGGATAGATTAAGTCAAGAAATGGGTTAAAAGCAAGAAAGGTGAGAAAACGAGATGTTAGGGGTTGAGTCTCAACCACCCCACCATTCTTTCATCCTCCACAATTCGACAGATGTGGTGTGCTATGGTTCTGTGGCCCAACTCTCACCCCATTCTATGTGTAAACAGGTTGACATGCTACAGTAAAGAAGAATGGGGTGAGAGTTAGGCCTCATGACCTCATGGCACACCCTGGCGTCTGTCAGTCTGTGTAGGATGGGAGGTTGTAGTGTGGGGGGGTTATGGGCTCAACCGTAACATCTCGTTTTCTCACCTTTCTTGCTTTAACCCTAACTGATGCATTAAACTCCATTTTAAGAGAATGGGGTGAGAGTTAGGACCGACAACCCCAATGCGCACCCTGATGCCAGTTGGGATTGTGGGCGGGGGGATCCTAGAGGGGTTTTCAACCCTAACACTGAATTTCCTCACTTTTGTTGCTATAGAACAACCCTAACTAATGCATTAAACTGATTTTTTTGCCTGTAATTTCCCTTCTTTTTGAGAATTAGTCTGAGAAATAGTGAATGTAATGCGGTGGCAGGAGCGCAGGGCCCGCTCCCGCCAAGTGATGTCTTGTCACACAGCAACACAGTGCCCACAAATGCAAATAGTAATGCGCATGGTGACGCAAAGTGAAACACAAAGATAAACAGTACTGTAGACACAAATGGTTAAAATAACGCAAACGCAAGTGCAAATGAAAACACAAAGGGTACTGCACATGGTGGCATAGACGGAACAGTAAGTGAAACAGCTACAGAACCACAAGCAGAAGCGATAAGGGTAACAGTAATGTAAGCGCACAGGCTGGTTTTCCCCAAAAGCTGCATAGAGAAAGACAGTGAGTACAAAGAATGTATGCATAATAATGGGTCTTGGAGCAGAAAATGAGGAGTTGGAAAACTAAATTGCTTATATCTCAGGAACCGTATGACGTAGAAAATGTTTTTTAAAGTCATATGATTTAAGACTTTACTGGCTAGTTTTGCACGTAGCCCCCAAACAAAGTCCATATCTCGCACCGTTTCTGAGATACGGGCCCTGAAAGGCGCGACGAACGCTGTAATGTTATCCTATGGGAAAAAAGAGAAGTTCAGAGTGCCATAACTTTGCCTCCCTGTTATATTTTTTCACCCAACCACCACAAGGCACATCTGTGTGACGTTGGCTTTTTTTCCCTCCAAATTTTAGTCCAAAAGACCAAACTGTTATTTTGCAGCAGGGTGGCAAAGGATTCCTGTAATGCGGCGGATGCCGTAATGTTATCCTATGGGAAAAAGTGTCAACTTTGGAGTGCCATAACTATGCCGCCCTGTAATATTTGTTAACCAAAACACTGAAAGGCACATCTGTGAGATGTTGGTTGCGTTTCCCTCCAAATTTCAGCCCAAAAGACCAAACCGTTCTTTTGCAGCAGGGTGGCAAAGAATTGCTGTCATTTAGCCATAGCCTGGAAAAGTACTGTCGAACTTTACGAAAGCTTTCGCAAATTCATGCAACAGTGTCGCAAATGCAAAAGTTCTTTGTGAAAGTACTTTTTCCAGAAATGTGAAAAACATATTTCTGGGGTGTTTTACCCCAAAATAAAGACATGCCTAGCATCCTCAGGGTCTGACTAGGTGAATACAAAAAGAATTAGGTTGTTAGAGGGTCCCAAATTTAAATGCCAAGCATTTTTCTGATGACCAACTGAAAACAAAATGGCAAATTTGCGACAGTAAAAGGGCCATTTGCAAAAGTAAAAACTGCATTTCCGACACTTTCAAACTTTTTGTTAACTTTTCCCATTGACTTATAATGGGAACTTGTTTTTTTGAATAACTTTAGAACCGTTTAATATTTTTTCATGAAATCATCAAAAGGCACATCGGGGACCCTGGCCACACATTCACTGAAGATTTTGGACTGGTCGCGCAAACCGTGCGAATTGTAGAGATGAGCAAAGAATTCCAAAAAAGCATAAATGCGCATGCAGATCATGTTTAATAGCTCCACAGCCGTATATCCGAACAGTACGAAAGTTGGCAGATCCCAAGATGTGTAGCTCTTGATCATGTATTCCAAATTTCAGGCAAATCTGTCAAATGGTTGCAAAGTTATTAAGGTGCAAAATTTTAGGTTTAACATGTAAATGGCTCCTCAACCCTAACTATGGTAGCACGACCGTGATACCATAATGTTTATATATATATATATATATATATATATATATAGAGAACAAACAACTCCGTTTAATGCATTAGTTAGGGTTGTTCCAGCAACAAAAGTGAGAATTGGTGTTAGGGTTGAAAACCCCTTGAACCCCCCAGCACGCCAACAGGCAGCAGACAGGTCATCAGCCTAACTCTCCCCATCACATACGTGAAAGCAGCAGAAGTATAGGAGAATGGGGTGAGAGTTGGGACTGATGACCCCAATGCGCACCCAATGCCGGTTGGGGGTGGGCTGGGGTCCAAGGGGTTTTCAACCCTAACACTGAATTTCACTTTGTCGCTGTGGAACAACCCTAACTAATGCATTAAACAGAGTTTTTTGCCTCTAATTTCCCTTCTTTTTGAGAATGATAACGAGAAATAGTGAATGTAATGTGGCAGTGGGAGTGCGGGGCCCTTTGGGCACCGCGATCCCACCACGTGATGTCTTGTGGCATAGTAACAGGAACAGCAACACAAACAGAAGCATTAATATTGGCGCACATGGTAACGCAAGTGCGAATGAGAACAGAAAGGGTAACGCACACGGTGGCGTAGATGGGAACGGTCTGCCACATGATGTGTTGTCACATAGTAACATGGTGCCTACAAATGGAAATGTCAATGGGCATGGTGACGCAAAGTGAAACAGAAAGAGAAACAGTACTGTAGACACAAATGGCAAAAAATAACAGAAATGCAAGCGCAAATGAAAACGCAAAGGATAATGCACATGGTGGCGTAGACGTTAAAAGGTAAGTGAAATGGGTACGGAACCGCAAGCAGAAAGGGCAATGGTAACAGTAATGTAAGCGCACAGGCTGGTTTTCCCCAAAAGCTGCATAGAGAAAGACAGTGAGTATAAAGAATGTATGCATAATAATGGGTCTCGGAGCAGAAAATGATGAGTTAGAATACTAAATAGTGTATATCTCAGGAACCGTATGACGTAGAAAAACAATTTAAAAGTCATATGATTTAAGACTTTCCTGGCTAGTTTTGTACTTAGCCCCCATTAGGGGGCTAACCACTTTTCCTATGAAAAGTCCGTATCTCGCACCGTATCCGAGATACGGGCCCTGAAAGGCGCGGTGAACGCCGTAATGTTATCCTATGGGAAACAAAGAGAAGTTCAGAGTGCCATAACTTTGCCTCCCTGTAATATTTTTTCACCAAACCACTGAAAGGCACATCTGTGGGCTGTTGGCTGTCTTCCCTCCAAATTTCAGGAAAAAAGACCAAACGGTTATTTTGCAGCAGGGTGCCAAAGAATTCCTGTAATGCGTCAGCTGCCGTAATGTTATCCTATGGGAAAAACTGTCAACTTTGGAGTGCCGTTACTTTGAGGCCGTGTAATACTTTTTCAACACAACACTGAAAGGCACATCTGTGAGATGTCGGCTGCGTTCCCTCCAAATTTCAGCCCAAAACTCCCAACTCTTCTTTTGCAGCGGGGTGCCAAAGAATTGCTGTCATTTCCCCACAGCCTAGAAAAGTACTGTTGCAATTTGCGAAAGCTTTCGCAAAAATTTGCTACACTTTCATGAACACGAAAGTACTTTGTGAAAGTGCTTTTTCCAGAAATTTGAAAAACATATTTCTGGGGTGTTTTACCCCAACATAAAGACATGGCTAGCATCCTCAGGCTCTGACTAGGTGAATACAAAAAGAATTAGGTTGCTAGAGAGTCCCAAATTTAAATGGCAAGCATTTTTCTGATCACTAACTGAAAACAAGATGGCAGATTTGTGAAAGTAAGAGGGCCATTTGAGAAAGTAAAAATGCCTTTGCGACACTGTCGAACTTTTTAACTTTTCCCATTGACTTATAATGGAAAATTGTTTTTTGAATAACTTTTGAACCGTTTAATATTTTTTCACGAAACCTTTGAAAGACACTTCAGGGACCCTGGCCGCACGTTCCCTGAAGATTTCAGGCCGGTCGTGCAATCCGTGTGACCTGTAGGCGTGACCGTAGAATTCCAGATAAAGTGTAAACGCACGCGCAGATCACGCTTAATAATTCCGCAGCTGTGTATCCGACTGGTACAACACTTAGCAGATCCCAAGGCATATGGGTCTTGATTGTGTATTCCAAATTTCAGGCAAATCTGTCAAACGGTTGCAAAGTTATTAAGGTGCAAAATTTGGGGTTTAACATAGAAATGGCTCCTCAACCTTAACTATGGTAGCACTACTGTGCTACCATATATATATATATATATATATATATATATATGTTATATATATATATATATATATATAGGGATACGCAATTGGCTGCTGTAACTTATCAGAAATAATTTCATGCATTGGCTTTCACCCCAGTGATCTCCCAAATGGCACAACCATGAGTGAGTTGTCACTGGGGGCAAAGCCAACTCTTAAGGTATTTCAGATATGTTATGTCAGTCCAGCACATATCTGGTGTATGCAATAGGAGTGGCTTAGAAAAATGGGCAAGACAGTTGTAGTGTTCCAGTATACATATTTTTTGTTTACACTATATTCTATTAGGGGCTTTATGGACTATTTGTCAGTTTATTTTTTAGCTTTATGCCGCATTTTTCACCCATGCTGTCTGGTTGTCATGGAGCAATTTTCCCACTCTCAAAATTGGTTATGTAGAATCTGGTTTCCATAGTGTTCAGTGTTATTCAGTGCATTTGCATACTGATTTTCTATTGGTCAGCCTAGTTTCCCCACAGCTGTAATTTGATGCTCTGGTTCCCCATTGAATTAATGGGGACTAATTTATGTGCTGTGTGCTTTTACAGGTTCTCTGACTACCGACACAGATACAAAGTTCAGTAACTTTTTTTATTCTTTTGTTTTGCTTTTGTAATAAGTAATGCACTTATCTTCCTTTACTGCTGCTTTTCCTATGTCACAGTGGAAACAGAAGCACTCGGTATGTCAGTGGCACAAACACCCTGTTAGAAATTGACAGTTATAAGAAAAAAATGTAAATTAAACCAACGGTTTAAATTTGCCTGGTGTTTACAGATTTTCACTGAAGTTCCCTGTTTGTCAACCATCCATCCATTCAGACTCTCAAATTATCACTTATTCAGGATGGCTTAACGATTTCCTGCATGATCTAAGAATTGAGAACATGATTGCGAGTCTCAGACATAGTCTTGCCAGCTTTCATAAAAAATGGTGAAAAATTGACATGTTTACTCTGATTGCCAAGTAAGCTAAAAACAATTACAGTTATAAATGCTTTACATACCCACAGATTGTTTAGAACTCTAAAGGCTTTGTATCTAGATATTGTGGGGAGGGAGGAGGGTATAAAGTTACTTAGAAGATTAGTTTTTTTTTCTTAACTAGGATGTAGAGTTAGTTAGTAAGTTATTTTGAGTGGGCCAAGGTAACTGTCAGGCCATGTTTTTTACTTTTTCATTCAATGTACCACTGTGAAATCTAAACTATGTCTTAATTGTATGCAAACATAATTATAATGAATAAAGTATATTGAATAAAAAAAAAAATCCATCCATCCAGGGCAGGCACATGGTCCTTAGTAGAAAGTTTAAGTGCTTCATCATGAAGACTTTAAACTAGCCAAGGGGGAGATAGAGGGTGGAAGAGGGATGGAATATACCCCCTCCAGGATCAGAAAAGCATAAATATAAGTCAGGTGAGGGAAAAAATCAACCAAGCACAGAAACGAACATGTCATCTGGGAGCAAGAAGGATCAAGAAAGAATGGGAAAGACAGGGAGCAAAGTGGGGGGGGGATGTGGGAATAGGGAGTGGGGGAAGAAGCACAACCTGGAGAGCCATGTGCACAAATGTTCATAGCCTGAGCAACAAAATCGGTGACCTAGAGACTACAATGACAGAAGCTGACCTGGACATTGTGCCCATTACAGAAACTTGGTACAACAATAACCAGACTGGAAAGTGACTATATCAGGTTATAATTTGTTCAAGAGGGATAAGGTGGGCAGGAAGGGATAAGATGTGTCTCTGTATGTAAAGGACAACATCAGGGCCACAGAACCACAGGGTAATCTGGGAAAAGAGGGGATACTGTGGGTCACACTATAGAGAAAGAAGGGAGCAGCTATCTGTACTGGGGTGGTCTGCAGATCCCCATCACAGGAGGAAGGGGTGGATAAAGAAATGTTATTTTCAATCTAAAGGATGGTACAGAGGGAGAAGGTGTTGCTGGTGGCAGACTTCAACTTTCCCAATGTGGATTGGGGTCTCCAAGTGACAGTAACAACTAGGAGTAGGAAATTTCTTAGATGACCTGCATGAAGCATTCCTAAGACAACTTGTTGCAGATCCGACTTGAGATGGAACAGTTCCAGATCTGGTGCTTACAAACAGGGATACTGTGGAAAAAGTTTCAGTAGGGGAGCACCTAGGTCACTGAACAGTGTGGTCTGAGATAATAGCTGGGCAAGAAAAGAACACATAAGAACCAAACCCCTTGACTTTAGGAGGGTGAATTACAGGAAAATGGGAGAGTTCCTAAAAGGAACCCTAGCTGAGATTGGGAATATGGTAACTGTGGAGAGCAGTGGAGAACAATCAAGGTAGGAACTGAGAAAGCAACACAGCTATATGTCAAACAGGTCAGTAAAGGGAAGTGGATAAGGAGACCAGTGTGGGTTTCTAAGGAAGTGGCAGAAAATGTTAGAGCAAATAAGATGGCTTTTAGGAAATTTAAGACAGATGCAGGAGGAGGGAGACAGAGAGCTGCCAAGACAAACTAAGGAAGGCAGTGAATTCAGTTAGGAATGCAATGACATGGATAGAGGAAATGATTGCAAACTTAGTTAAATGTGGGAATCAAACATTTTTTAGGTATATCAATGAAAAAAGGAAAACTAGAGGGTGTATATTTAGGCTTAAAAAAGGGAACAGGGATTTGGCGGAGGAAGATCACCTCAAGGCAGGCATACTGAACAGGTACTTTTGTTAGGTATTCATGAAGGAGGGAGCAGGTAGTAGACAAACATTGAAGGATAGCAACATAAATGAGAGGGAGGTAGACACAAGTTTCTTCACAGAGGATAAGATTCTCAGGGAACTCACAACAACAAAAGTCAATAAAGCAATGGGGCCTGATGGAATTCACCCAAGGGTACTGAGGGAACTAAGGGAGGTATTGGCCACACCACTAGCAGCTATGTTTAATCTGTCATTGGAAACTGGGGAAGTGCCAGAGGACTGGAGGATGGCTGATGTGGTCCCACTATACAAAAATGGAAACAATAAAGAGCTG
The DNA here is from genome assembly GCA_016271365.2 of Neoceratodus forsteri. Classification (NCBI taxonomy): domain Eukaryota; kingdom Metazoa; phylum Chordata; order Ceratodontiformes; family Ceratodontidae; genus Neoceratodus; species Neoceratodus forsteri. The sequence goes on from CM028131.1 coordinate 453,841,846, forward strand.
GGAAACTACAGGCCAGCCAGTCTGACTTCCGTAGTTTGAAAATGAATGGAAAAACTGCTGAAGGAAAGGATAGTGAAATACCTGGCAGCCAGTGGGCTGCAAGACCCAAGACAGCATGGTTTTACACAGGCAAAGTCATGCCAGACAAACCTCATAGAATTCTTTGCCTGGATGACCAGGGAGGTGGATCGGGGAAGGGTGTGCTGTGGATGCAGCACACCTGGAGTTTAGAAAGGCATTTGTTTCAGTTCCACATAGAAGGCTGATAAACTGGAGAAATGGGGAGTTTATTTTATTTTATTTATTTGAATTTTGGTGACTGGCTAGGTCCACTGGGACACATGTCCCTTTTTCAGGGGCAACCCAGGGAATAGAGGCATTCCATATACAGAGAAACATACCACTATACAAAAGTAACTAGGAACAATTATGTAAACACTTAGTACAGCACTAGTGATAGACAGGTGATGACATAGAATTAGTAAGCAGTTTATACAACACATTCTAATGTAAACCACTACTGGGTAAGAAGAATTTTATGCTAGTACATAGCAGGTTAAGCGTATAATAGTAAACACACTTTATTCGTTAATATAATACAGTATGTTACATATGTACAGACAGTGTGGCAGAGAGGATGAGGCTAGGAGAGAGGGAAGTTGTGGGGAGGATAGAGTAACGGGGTAGGGAAGGGCATCACTAGGGAGGTGGAGAAGGAAGGAGAGGATACAAGGTTGATAGGAGAGGTTTAGGTGCAGTTACCATCACAGATGGGAGATGGAAAGAACATTTCTTTGAAGTGTCTCTTGAACTAAGGGAAAAGACACACATAAGAGTAAGATGTGTGGGAGGTTATTCCATTTTTGAGGTGCAGCAGAAGAGAAGACTCTCCTGTCAATGGTTAATTGGGTTTTGGGTATGTTCAGTATAGGGAGATGGGAGGATCAGAGAGTTCTGGGGAAGGATTTCAATGTGAGTAGATTGGAGAGAATGGATGGGGAGGGAAGGTGGAGGAGCTTAAGGATAGTGCATAGTATAGGGAAGTCCAATTTGGCTTGAAAGGAAGGCCAGCCTAAAGTGTTGAGCACATCGCAGTGGTGGGTCCACGCTGGAGCTTTGGCTGCAAAGCATGTGACTCTGTGATATGCTTGCTTAAGTTTGGCCAGAATAGAGGTCTTGAAAGAGTAAATAATTGGTGCTCCATAGAATAGGCCTGGGAGGAGGGTAGCCAAGGTAATAGTCTTTCATGCATGGGAAGTGAGGTAAGGGGCGGTATGATATAGGAGGCCTAGTTTTTGATTAGCTGCCTTAACAACATTGGTAGCATGCAATTCAAGGGACAGATGCTCATCAAGAGTCATACCCAAATATTTGAAGGAGCCAACCCCTTCTCCAAGTATGCCAGAGAAGGTGGTGACTACCAGAGGAGGCTGGGAAGTTATATCGAAGGAGGTATGACTGAACAGCATGGTTTTTGTTTTCTTCATATTCATTACTAACATATTCTCCTTGAACCAGGATTCCAACTGTTGGAAGTCTTTATCCAGGCCAGACTTGATAGAGATGTCTCTACTGAATTTGCATAGAATGTCATCATCTGTGGAGAGCTGAACCTATGCCCCTGCCACAGTTCAGTGGCAATCCATTAATAAAGATGGAGAATAATAGAGGCCCGTGGATAGAACCTTGGGGGACCCAGGCAGTAATGAGGGATAAGGAGGAGTAGGCACCAGCCCATTTGACAGACTGAAACATGTTAGATAAGTAGCTAGTGAACCAAGTTAGGGAGTTGGAATCAATGCTAAGATGATTGATCTTGGAGATAAGGAGATGATGGTTTACATGGTTGAAGATCTTGGCAAGGTCTAATCAGACAACTCCAGTGGCACAGCCTCTATCCATGGCCTAAAATATTTCTGAGGTGACTTTCAGTAGAGCATCTTTTGTCCTGTGTGATTTCCAAAAGCCATGCTGATGAATGGTGAGGGCTTCAGTCTGTTCTAGGAAGGAATATAGCTGATTGTATAATATTCATTCCTGGATTTTTGTGATGGGGCATAAAATGAAAATTGGTCTATAGTTCACAATGAGGTTCAATGGACCACTTTTATGCACCAGGATAACAATTGCAGTTTTCTATTTGTCTGGGATGATCTGTGTGAGGAAGGATCTGTTTATCAACTGAGCTATGGGGTTAGCAAGTGTGGGGGCACCTATCCTGATGAATTTAGGCAGCAGGGAGTCAAAACCTGGTGAGCTATCGGGGTTGAGGCTCAGTAAGAGTTTGAGGACTTCTTTCCTAGAAGTGGTTTTGATGTGGAAGTGGGGGCGGGTGGTTGCTGGGAGAGAGACTAGCATAGGGGGTGAGTAACAGGTAGGCCAGTCTCGTATGTGTCTAAGTCCATGAAGAAATGACTTAGACAGGTGGCTATCTCTAAGGGCATGGACAGCAAGGAGCCTTTCAAGGTCATATTTTGGGGAACAACCTGTTGTTTACCCTTAAGTAGGGCACTGATTTGTGTTCAAAAGCTTTTGGAGTTGGCTAGGTGTGTTTATTGCATGGATTGTATATAGTCTCACTTAGCTTTGTTTGTAATGACTTTGCAGATATTTCTCAGTTGGTGGTAGATTACCTAGTCTGAGTGTAGTCCAAAGCATTTGAATGTTTTCTATGCTTTGTCTCAGGAATGCATTTGTTGCCTTAGCTCCTGAGACAGCCAGGCAGAGTGGGTACCTTTGGCTTGTCGCACCTTGAAAAGGGCATGAGAATCAAGGATGGCAGTGAAGGTGTTGATAAGGTATTCTAATGCCTGATTTACATTGGGGGAGAGAGGTAATAGGGCTCCAGTTCGTGGAAGCAAGGCTTTGCATGAAGGCTGCAGAGTTAAAGTTGGCTAGATATTGGGATTTGATCATTTTTTTGGGGGGGAGTGAGGAAAGTTGTTCTTCCAGACACAGAATGTGGGGGAATGGTCACTTAGTGCATCATGGAAGATCCCTGCTGCCTTGATGTGGGTTTTGTTGTTGGTTAGCATCCAGTCTAATAGGCTGCAGTTACCTGACTTCATGCTAAGTCTGGTAGGTTGGTCAAGTAATTGTTCAAGTCAGGCATCTGAGAGGGTTGCTTGTAGTTGTGCTCTTTTGGGTCTAGTCCAGTCAAGGTTGAAGTCACCATAGATTATGGTATCTCTGGGAGGGAGGGTACCAATACTGGAGAAGAGTTCACAGTAGTAGGAGGAGGCAATTTTAGTGGGTAGATAGATGCATCCTATAATTATTTGCTTACCCTTACTGAGGGTAACTGAAATAAATAGATGTTCAATGTCAGGGGTAAACCAGCTAGCTCACAGGCTTCCAGCCCGACCTTGGTGTAGATCAGTATCCCCCCAATTCTCTTTTTGGGCTTGTCCCAATCATAAGAGGAGAAGCCAGGGAGAGCAACTTCACGTGAGAGTATGGAGGGCTTTAGCCAGGACTCTGTTAAACATGACATCTGGTTTATAATGTAGGGCCCAGGTTTCTAGTTTGGCCATTTTATGCCTAATTCTTTGCACATTCATGTGTGCTATCTTGAGCCCTTTTGTGCTTGACTAGGTAGGACTTGAGTTTAGGATGTGATGCTTAGCCTTCTTGCAGGGACAGGGGTTCAACTCTACGTCACCTGACAAAAGAAGTAGGCACAGTCACAAATGTATAATGGGTGGGCAGAGAAAAGGAGATTTATGTTCTTGATTCTGGACACTAGCATAATCATTTTATCCCAGTGTGTGAGTGTGAGAGCTCCAAGGTGAGGGGTGAACTTGTTTGGTGTACTGGGCAAGTAATAACTGGGAGGGTCTGGGGGAATACATGGGTGGGGGGTTGTGTGGATTCCCTAACAGTATGAGATACTTCAAGATGTAGGCATGCCAGGAAGGAACTCAAAATGAGTAACATGTTGGTGTGGGCATTGCAATGGTCCTTATAAAGGGTGGTTTATTGTTGGCAAGGTAGTGAGATGGCTTGAAAGCTGGCTGGAAAAGAGAACCCAGAGGGCAGTAGAAAATGGAACTCACTCTGCGGTAGGCAGAGTGACCAGTGGAGTTCTCCAGGGATCAGTGCAAGACCCAGTCCTCCCCAATTTCTTTAACAGTGACATCACAGGGGGATGGAAGGGAAAGTATGCCTGTTTCCAGATGGCACAAAACTCTGCAATAGGGGGGATGCACCAGATGGGGTGGAAAGAATGAAGTGAGACCTAAAGAGATTGGAGGAATAGTCATGGGATTGGCAGCTCGATTTCAATGCAAAGAAGTGTAAGGTAATGCATATTGGATGTAAAAGCCCTGGGGGTAGTTTACCTCCTTGCGGGAGAGGAAATAACAAGTTCCAAGCAGGAATGTGACCTTGGGGTAGTCATCTCAGATGACCTAAAAAATATCAAAACAATGACACAAGGCAGCAGGAAAGGCAGGCAGGATGCTGGACAGCAAAGGTACGCGAATCACCAGCAGGAGGAAGGAGGTGATAATCCCACTGTATAGATCATTGGTGAGGCCTCACCTTGAATACTGTGTCCAATTTCGAAGCATCCATCTTTAAAGGACAAAATCAAGGTGGAGGCGGTACAGAGGAGGGCAACCAAAATGGTGAGAGGTCTGCATGATGAACCATATGAGGAAAGGCTGAAGGAATTAAATATGTACTCACTGGAGAACAGGAGGGAAAGGGGGGACATGATTGAAACTTTCAAATATCTCATAGGGAAAAATAAAATACAGGATGGTACCATTTTCCAGCAAAAGATATGGTCAAGAACTAGGGGGCAAAATATGAAGCAGAAGGGGGGCAGGTTTAGAGGAAATTGGAAGAAGTACTTTTCACAGCAAGGGTTGTGGACAAGTGGGACAGTCTGCTGGCCAAAGTGGTGGAGGCAGAACTGGTTACTGGATTCAAAAAAGCATGTGACAGACACAAAGGGAGCTGGATAATACAAAGGGAGGGGATGGAGAATAGATCAAGATTTGCTTAGTCACAACAACTAGATTAGTCACAACAACAAGGCTATAGGGCAGATGTGTTGGGCCTGTGGGCCCTTATCTGCTGACAATTTTTATGTCTCTATGTCAAGCTCTCTGCAAGTTGGTGACACACAACAACCTGACATAAAGTGATACTTGGGAGAAAAAAATAAGATAACCCTAACTGCGATTTAAATTTGGCTCGTGCTTACACAGTTCCAAACAAGTCCCAGTTTGTCAATCATGGAAGCTGTGCTCTGTGACGACAGTGAAGGTAACCAATGTGACAGTAGTAACTGAGACATTTTTTCAAGATATGTCTCTTGCTGTAGTCATAAGGTATCTTTTTTATTTGCCTATTTCTAGCCACTCCTATTGTATATAAACAGTATTATATTGGCATGGTAGTGCAAGTAAAGTTAGGGTTCAATGGTCACTTCTATGTTAAACCCCAAATTTTGAACTTTAATAACTTTGCAATCATACAACTGATGTGCACATTTTTTTTTTTTGTCATATGCTGTCAGGTACCATATATCTTTTGATGTGGCAAGTTTCGTTCCAAATGTATTTGTGGTTGCAGAGATGCGGAGTGTCATAAAATGTGAAAATTACCATTTATTTACAATTCCTTTGCCATGCTACATCTCTGAAAAAGATTGGTGGTGTGGTCTGAAATTGTTAGAGTACATGGACTCTGGGTTGCAGATGTGCCTTTTGAAGGTTTGGTGAAAAAAATATTAATGTGTTCTAAAGTTATTAAACTTTAAAGTTTCCTATTATATCATATGGGAAAAATTTGACGTTCTGTGTGAAAGCAGTTTCTGCTATCGCAAAAGCACTTTTTGCGTTCACAAATGGATCAGTAGTGTCATGCGTCACCATCTTGTTTTCAGTTAGTGACGAGGAAAAATGTTGTAATTCAAAAAATACTGCCCCTTGGTGAACACCAACAGTTGTGTTTACCTAATTGGGGCCAGGGGAACACGATTCTGTCATCTGATTTAATAAATAAGGCCTGGAAATAAGTTTATTTAATTTGACCATTGGTAGTGTCACCAATTTGTGACACTACTTTTGTTAAAGTTTTACAAATTGTGACACTGTTTTGTGAAACTATTTCAGTAGTGTCACAAATTGCAACACTGTTTCATGAAAGCTTTTGCAAAATTTGTGAAAGTGTCACAATTTGTGACACTACTTTGGCAGAAATGCCTGTTTCTTTGTCATGAGATAGTAAACAAACAGTTTGCTCTTATGGGCTGAAATTTTCAGTGTATAAAGGTCTTTACTCATATATGTGGCTTTTGGTGGTTTGGTGATAAAATTTATAAGGGTTCCATAGTTATAACATTCAGAAATTTGGAAATTTTCCATAGGATAACATTGTGGCAGTCAGGCACCGCAAGTTGCCAGGCCTTGATTACAGCTGCGGTGGGAATTTTTATCAATATCCCTATGGTGACTGTGATACTGTACCATTGGCAGCACAACGGTTAATTGCAATGTCTTAACACTTATGGATATGTGGGAGAGCAGGGCTTGGAGGGTCTTGCTCTCCCACATATGGATAACATTATGGAGTGATAACTGTGCTCCAACATAGAGATGAGGATTAATTACAGTGGGCCCTGCACTCCCACATATGGATACCAAGGGACCTGTGCTTCCACATAAAAATCAGGGACAATTACTATATGCATGCATGGCAGCACAGGGCCCATAGGGCATTGTGCACCCACAACACATTGTGGACTGATAGGAGCGCAGGGCCCTGTGCTCCCACAACCAAATAAGGTTAAGGTTACACTTTCTCAAAAAGTAAGGAAATTCATTGAAAAAACTTCATTAATGCATCAGTTAGGGTTCATATTAAAGTGACAAAGGTTGGAAATGTGGTGTTAGGTTCAAATCTTAACATCTCTTTCACTTCACCACCCACTTACCCCACCCCACCCAACCTTCCACAGACCAACTGTCTTTGGGTGTGCCTGGGGTTTTCTAACCTAATGCTCACCCCATTCTCCTATGCTGTACCATGTCAGCTTCCTTACACATGGAATGGGATGAGCATTATGGACGATGACCCCAAGGCACAACCCAGCTCCTGTTGGTCTGTGGAGGGTGGGGGTGGGGTGAGGTGGTAGGGGTTGGATGGGGGTTGGGGTGGGGTGTTGGGGTAGGGTGCTAGGGTTTGAACCATAACACCACATTTCATTTTATATGAACCTTAATCTGATGTATTAATGAAGTTTTGTAATATATATATATATATATATATATATATATATATATATATATATATATATATATATATATATATATATATATATATATATACATGTCTTCATTGCAAAAAATTCATTAATGGACTAGTTAGGGTTAAAGTGACAAAAGTGGGAAAATATGGCATTTGGGTTTCCACCCCTAACACCCCACCCCCACCCTGGCAGCAACAGGCATGAGGCATGCCTTGGTGTTGTCAACCCTATCGTTCTCCCCTGTATATTTTTATAACAGTGATGCTAGTCGGAGGGTGAAGGGTGTCACTAGATACAAGTAAAGCATCACTAAATATGGGGACAGCAATCGGAGAGTCAGGGCTGCCACTTGACACCAGTTAAAGATATAACAATAACAGGAACGGTGATTGCAGGGTGGGGGTGCCACGGGACACCAGAGAAATACATAACACTAATGGGAATGGCCATTAGAGGGTGGGGGGTGCCACTAGACACCAGGGATGCAGAAAATATGAACGGGGCGGTTAGTGGGGGAGGGGTGCCACTCAACATCAGGGATTGTTTTTCATTTGATACAGGTATTTTGATCTGGTTACTGAGTATGCTCAGAACCCACAATTTTAAAATAATATACCTTAGGAAAAGATTAATATTTTTCCACCAAACTAGCAAAAGGTACTTCTGTGGCTCAGCTCCTTCCTACCCTGAACATTTCAGACAAAAATTCAAACCATCTGGGTGATAGGGCTCTTGACAAAAACAGCAAGGCACACCCAAAAACGATGTTCTCCTCATGAAAAAGGATCTTTTTTCATGAGTTGTGATATAGGAAAAGATCTTTTTTTTTCCTAACATGAGTCACAAAAAAGATTTATAAGATTAAAAACAACAACATTTGAAGGGCATTTCTCCAAAAGTTAAGTGTAGAATCCAGCTAAGGGGGACACCATAAGTATGCTACATGTGTTGGTCGCTCTCCAGAATGTCATTTTTGTGGTGTTTGAAATTTGAATTTTTATGCTCAATATAGTCTTTCGGATAGCTGTTTCATACAAAAATGAATTTAACCTATACAAAAAAAGATTCTGTTTTGTATGGGGATAATTTCTTTCTTGAGAAAAAATTATTTGTTTGTATGGCTTGTTTCTGTTTTTTTTTTTTATTCTTTTGAAAACCCATAAAAATGATACCCTGCAGAGACATCAATTCATATATCATGCTAATCAGGCCCCCATTAGGTGGATTCTATAGTTAGTTTTTGGAAAATTCACCCAGAAATGTGTTTTTAACAGAATTTAAAAAAAATTTCATGACACAAATTTCTTTTTTCATATGGCCATATGAAAAAATAATAGGGCCATACAAGAAAATATTTTGGAATTTGTTTTTTTTTTTTACATTTTTTTGTATGAAACAATCTTTTTTCACATGAATGACACAATCTCAAGAAAAAAAGATCCCTTCATATGAAAAAAGAATTTGGACTTAGTTTTTTCCCCCCATATTTCAACTTTGACAAGCCATATCTCTATCCATATTTGGAGTTAAGGGGCAACCTATATATCAAAATAAAGGTCTTATTGAATTCTAAAAAATGAATACATAACACTCCCCTCACCCCCACCCCCAAAATGTAGGGATCATATAAAAAATCATAAAAAAATACAATTCCCATGGGATAACATTGCAACTTTAACAATCTATACCTCTGCCAGTCTTTGGAGTTAACAATGTACAAAATATATCAATAGAAAGGTCTTCATTTCTGCTGTGGCATTAAGCCCCTTGGAAATAAGAACTGAAAATGGTCCATCCCAACAAAAAATAAATTACAAGGAAACACATAAATCTATTTTCTGGAGGAATGGAAATGCAGGGCCCAGAGGGCTCTGTGCTTCTGTGATCACATGATTGTATTCATGAAGGTCCAGAAGTGACCAAAGTAAATGATGATATATATCTACTATCTCAAAAAGTAAGGAATTCATTGCAATTTTTTTAATGCACCAGTTGAGGTTAAATTGACAAAAGAAGGGAAATGAGGTGTTAAGGTTTCAAGCCCTAACACTCAATCACCACCCTGCATGCAGTAAAAGGAAATAACATTACATTTTTGGCTATCCTGTGTCTTATCAAATCAGGTCTGGGGTCTTCCTTGTGGTTATAATCCCTAATGCTCACCCCATTCTAATATAGTCTACACATCTGAGCTTATTTGCTGATGGAATGGGGGAGCATTGCCTTGGTGAATCAGTGGTGAGATTTTCTTGGGGTTGTCAACACTAATGGTCCCCATCCTTCCAAGCTGTTTCATGTAGTCCAAAGCACAAGGAACCAGTGCCTTATAAAGATACACTCTTCAAAGGTGCATTATATCTCACCACATGTTGCCAGCACATTTTTTTGTAGATTTGTTCATGCAGGTTTGATGTTCTTTGCTTGGAGAATGGGTGAACATTAGGGTTGACAACCCCAAGTCAGACCCCGCCACTGATTCTGCAAGACTCCAGAAATCCAAAACCTTAAAGTGTTTTCTTTTTGCTGCTTGGGATGTGGGGATTTAGGGTTGGAAACCATAATGCCACATTTCCCTACTTTTGTGGTGGTAAGTTACAGTACTCTAACTGGTGCATTAACCATGTGTTATTTTTTGCAAAGCATTTCCTTTATTTTTGAGATAGAAGAATCATATCCCCAGACAGATAAAGATGCCCTGAGTCAAGGGAAAGCTCTACCCACCTACAGAAGTGCAGGGCACTTTCAGACCCTGCAGTTCTGTGCAATGAAGGATGTGAAGAGTTCATGGCGCTGCCTGGTGGGCTGCAGAAGCACAGGACCCTGTGTTCCCTGCATTTCTAAGTGGCCATAGCTACAGATGCACAGGGCAAAGAGTGCATCTGTCAGTCAGTGAACAGGCCCTCTGCCACCCAAGGGGGTAGAGGCACAGGGCCTTATGACAAGAGGACAGTTGTCTTCACTACATGGTAGCCAGACAAATGCAGACAACCCTGCACATTTCATTCCCTGGTTGGAGCAGTGTTAAAAACAGCACCACTACCCCACCATCACTCCATCCAGGTGGGTCACTGAGCTCACCCCCAAACTCAGCTCACTGGCAGAGGATCACAAAACATGCCCACTAGGGTCAAGCTTTGCATGACATACAAAGTTCACTAACAATTATAATTTGTTTTAAACTTTTGATCCTCATAGTCAATGTACTCATTTATGAGTCACCTTATAAACATGACGTGTCATGTATAGTATATTAGCCAAAAGTCAAGAAATGTGAAAACATGTCTCATCCAGGATTTAAAAATTACAGTATGGAAAAATGACTATGTTGAATGTTTGGAGTCAAAATATTGAAAATTAATGAAGTTAAGATTGAATTTTGAAATACTGCAATGTTCAGTCATAACCTGAGCATTTTACAACATTTGTACACAAACTTTTCAGCATAGCCTTCTTATTACCCCACCTCATAAACCTGGTTTGTGAAAATGTTCAAATCCCTACCAAAATGTCATTCCATGCTACTGAAACATCATTCTGTGACACAAATAAGAAAACACATTTTGGTCAGGATTTAAAAAAATGAGAGCTGTCATATTCATGAGATGGTGTGTAAAAATGGCTATGATGAAAATTTGAGGTCTACATATTTAAAATTACAAAAGTTATGAGACAGCATAGACAAAGTTCAACGTATATGTATAACTTTGCCATTTTCACATATTTTGACCCCGGACTTTTAACATAGCATTCTTATGGCACAGCCTCATGAATAAGGGCAGTGCAAATTTTCAAATTCTGTTCAAAAGGTGATTTCACCAAGCAACTTGTGAAATCACCTTTCAGACTTGATTTGCATAATTACACCACTGCCAGTCCTGAGGTGGGATCCCAAAAAAGACATGTTGATAATTTGTGGTCAAAACATGCTAACATAATGAAGTTATGCATCAAAGTTTAGAATCCCTTTGAAATATGTTGAATCATACATACCTTAGTTTCTCACATTGCAGTTGCTGGTTCCAGCAGAAAGATGTGTCTTCAATCAGAGAGTGGATGTTCACCATGGGACATGTTCAAGTGAGTGAGGGTGTGTGGGGGTGTGTGGAGGGTGGGTGCTGTGTTGGAGTTTGGAGTGGGGATTAGATTGGTGAGGGACCATTTTTATATCCAAAGGTTTAGAAAGAAAAAAGCAATCAAGGGACAGTTTTCTTTATTTCAGACACTAGGGATTGGACACCCAAACGGTTGGAATAATTTCCTGTTGATGGTGGATAGGTGACCTGAAGGAGAGGATGCATGAAATGCAGTACTGGGGTGGGCACCCCAGTCAGCTTATATTTAATATTTAAAAAAAATGCTGGGAAGTGTGGGTGGGCAACCTGGAGAGGGGGAGAAGCAGGACTGGGGGTGGGCACCCTGGTCCTCTTAAGGATGATAGACAGATAGATAGATCAATAGATAGATAGATAGATAGATAGATAGACAGACAGATAGATAGACAGCCAGACAGATAGACAACCAGCCAGCTAGACAGATAGATACTGTAGATAGATAGTTACTGTAGATAGGTAGATAGATAGATAGATAGATAGATAGATAGATAGATAGATAGATAGATAGATAGGTAGATATGCAAACATGGAGAGACAGACAGCACCATCCCCCCACCCTCACCTCATCTAGCTGGGTCACTGACCTCACCACAGAACTCAGCTACTGACACAGGATCACAAAGCATGCCTGCTGGGCTCAAGGCTAGCATTACACACAAAGTTTGTTAATTATAATATTTTTTTTTTAAATGTTGACACCAAATGTTCAAGGTACTCATTTTATGATTCACATTATAAACATGACATGTACCATTTAGAGTATATTGGCCAAAATGTTATTTTGCACCAGAAGAGCGAACACATATTTCATCCAGGATTTAAAAAATGACACCTGCCTTGTTTATGAGGTGGTGTGAAGAAATGGTTCTGTTGGAAGTTTGGAGTCAAAATATTGACAATTAGTGAAGGCATGTCTGAAGATTGAAATATTATACTGTTCAGTCATAGCATGGTCATTTTACTATAGTTATGCACCAAATTTTCATCATAGCCTACTTATTATCCCACCTCATGAACCCAGTAGGTGAAAACTTTCAAATCCCTGCTGAAACATTATTCCACACCAGAGGTGCAAAAACACATTTTGGCCTGGGTTTGAAAGATGACAGCTGTCACATTCATGAGGTGGTGTGAAAAAATGGATGTGTTGAAAACTTGGGGTCAAGTCAAGTAAGTTTATTGTCAGACAAATATAGTCATTACAGATAAAAAAGAACATATCATAATACATATTATACCATCAGACTGTTAAATACAAATTTTTCCTTTAAAAATAGCAATAATCATATACAACTTAATCATGCTACACTTCTGAATTTCATTAAAAGTGTCATATCATATAAGCAGTGTCATGCATGTTATTGAAGTTCATGCTCACATTGGATAGTTTGGTTCCTATACACTATGTTAACCATGTGTTGTATTAAGAGACCACTCGGTATTGTAATCCTTAAAAAAACTCTGTTCAAGAAATTCAATAGAGTGTAAACAGACATAAGAATGGCTTGGGTTTAATTACCTACATCCCCTATATCTTTCTAAGTCTGTAATCCCCTATTTTACATGAAGACTAGTGGTCCAATATTTTGAATCAATTAAGGTTAAAAGGCAGGATGGACTCTGCATTTACATCATAATTTATTGTTTAAATTTTTCTAGCATATAGCAGATACATTGTTAGATCATGTAAAAATGTGCACATTTTCAGCATTAAAGAATAAATTCAACATATACTGTATAGAGTGGGTATAAAATATGAACCAAGGTATTTTGCCAAATACCGTACTTTTGCCTCATCTTATTATACCATGGACATCTCATTACCACGTTATGTAAATCTTCTGTTACTTTTAAATAGCAGCTACCATTCTCTGATATACAGTCATTTTTTCTTTCTCATATCTTGATGTAAGAACATTGTTGGGGAACAATTCAAATCTGAAAATAGGTAATATGCATCTGTGCACTAGGTTCTGTATTGCATTCAAATAGTATTTCATGGAGTGTTCCTGAGTATTTCTAACCAATTGGGTACCTTAAGATTATTAATTATTCTCAAGTCCATCTCTCTTGTTTTCTGATGTAGTGTTTTGTTTATAAATTTAGTTTAATTAATGTGTATTTTTATAGCTTGAACAGCCCAATTCTTTAATGAAATACACTTGTAATCATCCAGAAGTCTGTAAACATTTGTCAGCTGTGTTTCTTTTGAGTTATTATAGTAAGTCAAAATATATAAAATTACTAAAGTTATAAGTGAGCATAAAAAACATCAATGTACACTCACACCTTTGCCATTTTTAAATATTTAGACCTCAAATTTTCAATATAGCCTTCTTATGAGCCCACCTTATGAACAAGGGCATGGAAAATGTTCAAATCCTGCCTGGAAGGTGATTTCACAAAGCAGCCACAAAATCACCTTTCAGGCCATATTTACATAATTCTGCCACCAATGGTCATGAGCTGGGAGTCCCAAAAGTGCCATATTGAAAATTTGGGATCAAAATATGTAAAAATGGCCAAGTTAAGAATCAAAGTTCAAATCCCATTGTAATACATTAAACCATACATACCTGATTTTCTCGTATCACAGTCACCATTCAAGCAGCAAGAAGTGTCTTCTATCAGAGATGGATCTCTACTGTGGGATACATTCATGTGATTGAGGGTATGTGTGTAGGTGGGTACTGAGTGGAAGTTTGGGGTGGGGTGTGTGTGTGTGGGTGGTCAGATCAGCAAGATATCATTTTAGTGTAAAAAAGAAACATCAAGTGACAGTTATCTTTATTTCAGGGGATATTCAGAAACTAGTGATTGGGCACCCCAGTGTTGGGCTAGTATTTGGCAGCACTGGAGGTTGGCACCCCTGTGCTGCCACATATATAAGGGAAGGGGGGTCAAGAGAAGTGCTACCATGAGTGGGCACCCCAGTCTGCTTATCTATTAAAATATATAAACATTTGGAAGGGTGGGCGAGTGACCTGGGGGGGAAGAAGTGGTACGATGGGTGGCACTCAAGTCAGCTTAAGAAATAATAGATACAGAGATAGATAGATAGATAGATAGACAGACAGACAGAAAGACAGGCAGACAGTCAGACAAAGAGAGAGACAGAGACAGAAAGAGAACACAGGATAGCTGGCTCACTGCTTGAACTGAAGGAATCAGCTTGTCTCCAGTTGCAGCTTCAGGATTCAAGAAAATTCTGCTGTTCTCATACAAAGAACACAAGTGAATGGCTTCTCTCACTAAGCTGGGCACCGTGGATTTCGGGGTGTCCAGAAAATGTATTTCTGGCCATTTTTGGAAAAATAAACATAAGAATCTAGTTAAATGGGTCCTGTTAAGAAGAAGAAGAGGAAGAAGAAGAAGAAGAAGAATCAGCATTTATATGGTGCTTTTCACACATAATGTATCCCAAAGTGTTTTACAAGCAATGCTAGACTGGTAGTGAAGTGACTGAATGTGTAGTGGTGACTATATCACACATCAACATCCACACAGCCTGGACAATTGCATGTTTAGCTAAGTTCAGGTGTTTGTTATTTGAAAATACATCTTTTTTTATGTATTTTCAATGTTTGTGACTTTTAAAAAAATGGTGGCTGTCACGATTGGTATTTTTTCCAATATTTTTTTCCCCACACAAATAAATTATGAAAATAAGCACTTGTGACAGTTAATTTTTTTACCATTCAAATTTGTCGGTTATCAAAAAAAAACAGAACTATAAAATCATGCATTTTATCATGAAACCTTCAAAAGGCA
Source organism: Neoceratodus forsteri (assembly GCA_016271365.2). NCBI lineage: Eukaryota > Metazoa > Chordata > Ceratodontiformes > Ceratodontidae > Neoceratodus > Neoceratodus forsteri. The sequence continues at coordinate 453,856,990 of CM028131.1, forward strand.
CAACCTTGGCACAGGCTCCTTCAACCTTTAAAATTTTGTGAGAAACTTCTGCACTGTCTAGACTGCAGGTAAGAGCAAACAATACGCAAAGTTAAGTATAGGGTTGTTTTTTATTTTTTTTATTTTTTTTTGTTTAGCACTATGTATCTGAAGGACCAAACAAGGTGCCATCACTAAACTTTTCACCTGTTGAGACTATGACACCTGACCTAGCACACCAAATTTTGTGCTATTTCATTAAATGATGATGAAGTTAATATGGTACAAATATTAGGGTTTAATATTAAACATCCTATTCATGCCTAACTATAGGTGCTACTGGATCCAAGACATGATGGCGACAACTTTTTTCCGATGTGACACTAGAGCAATGGATTTATGTCAGCTGCAAGTTGTGGTTGGCATAAATCCATCTGTAAACTGTTTTTTTAAGGGATCTTCACCCCCGAGCCCACCATGTGGGTGGCTCTGCCCCTGCAACCCCTGTAACTAAGGATTATCAACTCCAGTTTGGAGTTGATTCAGGGAGGAGGCAAATCCCAGAGAAAGCAGTGTCATGGTCCTGTGGATACATTCCAGCAGCAACAGCGACTTGCCACTGTGATGTACTTTGCTATAGGAATGTCATTGCTGCATTTGCATACAGGTGCTACCATGCCCCTGCAATATATTCACTGAAACAAACTGTACTAATGCACCAGATAAGGTTCAACTTAATTCAACAAAAGTACAAAAAGGTGACATTAGGGTTTCCAACCCTAACTTCCCCCATCCAGGTTTCCAATCCTAACTCCCCCCATCCACCTCAAACAAAGCTAGGACAAAGATCTTGGATTTCATGAAGGCAGATTTTAGGAGAATGGATGAGAACCTCAAAGATAAACTGAGTGGGGTTGCAAAGGTGAGGAAACAGAGATAACCGTTATCTCATTAACAGCAGTCTTTCGTAGGTGACAAAAAACAATCTAAAGCAAGTAAGTAAAAACAAAACAAAAAAAACACAAGAAGTTACATTGACTTCCCAGGAAATGAAAGATGCAGTTCAGACAAAAAGGGTTGCATGTAAACAAGTAAAAGGGGATCATAAGGGTATCAATCTGCAGGTAATAGTGAAGAATACTTAGTGAAAATGAAGAAGGCAATCAGAGTCACAAGGAGGGGAAGGCAGAGACAGAACGGAGGATAACTAAGTTACTTTGAATTACGGATGAGGCAGTATAGTGTGGTGGTTAAGGGCACTGAGCTGCTAACCTGGAGACCTGATTTTGAATCCCATCAGCCCTGTCACACCTGGAAAAAAGTTTCAGATTAGTGTGTCTTTCCTAGCTGAACATTTTCCCCTTTCCTTTCTTATCCTGTTAACTAAGTGGATAAAGGAAAATGAAAATGCCTTCTTTTGATATTTCAGAAAGAACAGGATTATCAATGAGGGTATTGTGAGACTGCAATCATGAAATGTACAGTATGAGTAGAGGAGGACAGGAAAAAGGTTGGCATTGTCGATGAATATTTTTTGCTCAAAATTCATGATAGAATGGGGTCACTCTCCAACTTCATTAATCAGACTACAGAAGGGGGTGGAAGGAATTAAATTTGAGATTGGTGTTAGGTGTGTGGGAAGTTAAGGGAAAAAAGGGCACTTAGGTTAGATAAGTGTCAAGGACCAGATTAGCTACACTTAGAGTTCTGAGGAAATGGGGACAAAAACTTGCATGCCCCTTGGCAGTCTAAATCACTCCTTCAAGACTGATGTTGTCCCAATATATTGGAGGAGAGTAGACATGGTCACCCTGCACAAGACTGGGAGCAAGGAAGACCTGGAAACTATAGATTGGTTAGTTTGATATCTATGAAGGAAAATCTTCTAAAAACTATCAGCTAGGAGCCTCTGTCAAAATTTATAGAAGCAAATGGGCTCCAAGTCTAGAGGCAGCATGACTTTGTTAAAGGAAGGTCATACCAGACCAACCAGACCGAGTTACTTATCTCTGTAACTAGAGCAGTGGACAATTAAATAAGTGTTAAAGCACCTTACCTTTTGACAAGGCACTAGGGATAATAATCATAATTTATATTTGAAGAGAAAATGAAAGCAAAGAGATAATGTATGGGCTCTATTACGGAGTCAGCAACCAAGTACCTTCCTCTTCTCCTTTAGACACCACACCAACAAAGGAACATGTTTCATTATGACTGTTTGGAGATTGCTACCACTCTATCCATAGATGTAAATTGTGACATCTTTAAATATAGTTTTTAAATCAGTTTATGGACCCTTTTCTTGAGAACAATTTACTGCTCAAATAACCAGGTTTAAGAGTATATGTGGAACCTAGATTCTTCACCCTAGCACCACATAAGTTTTGTGCTGTTTAACTCACTGCACCATATCCGTGTGGTGCACATAACATAAACTAACTGATATCTGAAGAAATCTTTGCTGATCTATGAGATTATTTCTGTTTAGCAAAATATCACCACAGAAATGTGTCCCTGTTGTAAGATCTAACTGTATGTGCCCCAATACTGTACCGCGCGAACAGCTGGGGGGGGACCACTAGACACCAGGGATCTGGGGGATTCACCATTGGCTAACTTCTCCTTGCTTTGTTTTTTTTTAAGTGCAAATCACTTAAATAAAAACCCAGAGCAGGGTGAAGTTACAAATTACGAATTGTCATTTAAGAGGACAACTTTGCGAATCAATCTGGGGAGGCAAATTTGGCGAATTTGCGGATAATTCGCTGGCAAAGTAAAGCTTCCTTGCATCTATATTCTTATCCTCCTCCTCCATTTGGGTGTTCTAAACAAATTTGGTCCCCAGAAATGGTGACTGGCTAAGCATGCTAGCTAGTTCTGAACAATGGTTGAAAAAATGGTGTGGAGCACAGGGGTTTGGCTTCATTGGGGACTGGGGTTCCACCTGGAGGGACACCAGCCTATACTGGCAGGATGGTCTGCATCTGTCCAGGAAGGTAACAAGTCTTTTGAGCAATCGGTTTAAATGCTTCATTGGCAAGCTTTTAAACTAGTCAAGGGGGGAAGCACTGATAAGCAGCAAAAAAATCCCAGCCTCTCCCTACAAAACAGGGTACTAAATGAGAAAAAGACCGAGATAGAGAGGTCAGTGGGGGATGCTGCAAAAGAAGGTAAAGCCATCAAAAAATGGAGAGCAATGAGTACCAATGCCCATAGTCTGAGTAACAAGCTTTCTGAATTAGTGGCCTTGATGGAGGAGAGACATCTGGATATCGTGGCAGTCACAGAAACATGGTACACACAAAACCATGACTGGGACATAAACATACCAGGATATACTATCTACAGGAGGGACAGGGAGGGTAAAAGAGGAGGAGGATTAGCTCTTTACATAAGGGAAGGAATCAAAGCAACAGAACAAAAGGGAAAACAGGGAGGAGAAGAAGCACTGTGGGTAAATTTGGAGACCGGCAATGGCACCACAATCCGCACAGGGGTTGTATACAGACACCCTTCTCAGGGAGAGGAAATGGACAAGGAAATGATAGAAAGAATACTTAGAATGGCAGAAAAAGGGGAGATATTGCTGATGGATGATCTGAATATGCCAGATGTTAACTGGAGTGTAGTTGCAGCAGCCACTTCACCGAGTGGGGTTATTCTAGATGCCCTACAGGGGGCATGCCTTAGACAACTAGTATTGGAACCCACTCGAGAGGGAGCAATCTTAGACCTGGTTCTCTCAAATGGAGATGAAGAGAGGATCACAGATGTAGAAGTGGGTAGCCATCTGGGAACTAGCGACCATCGAACAGTATGGTTCACAATAAACACAGCAATACAGTCAAGCCATACAAAGGCAAAAGTACTGGACTTTAGGAGGGCTGACTTTGCCAAAATGGATGAGTGCCTAAGGAATGCACTAGCAAATGGGCAGGAAGGAGGGGTGGAAGAACAATGGGGAATAATAAAAACTGCCATCACAGAGGTAACAAGCTTTGTGTGAAGCAAATAAACAAAACAAAACGATGTAAGAAACCCTTATGGTTCTCAAAGGAAGTGGCAGTGAAGGTTCAAGAGAAAAGAAAGCATTCAGGAAGTACAAAGAATCACAGAAGGAGCGGACAGAGAACTGTATCAGTTAAAGCAAAAGAAGCTGGGAAGGCAGTCAGAACAGCAAAGGCCCAAACCGAGGAAAAGATAGCCAACCTAGTTAAGAAGGGGATAAAACCTTTATAGGTACATCAGGGAGCGAAGGAAGACCAAGGGAGGTTAGTGAGGCTTAATAAAGAGGAGGGAGGGTGGGCAGAGGGTGACTGTGAAAAGGCAGAGATACTAAACAAATATTTTTGCTCAGTATTTACAAAGGAAGAGGGGAGGTACCTAAAACAAACAGTAGAAACACTCTGGATACAGAAGTTGATACCAGCCCATTTACAGAAGAAAGGGTTCTGAAAGAACCTTAAAACTAAAGGTGGACAAAGCAATGGGGCCTGATGGGATTCATCCCAGAATTCTAAAAGAACTAATGGTAGAACTAGTGACACCACTGACTACCCTCTTTAACAAATCATGGGAGGATGGGGTGGTACCCGAGGACTGGAGAAGGGAAGATGTGATTCCCCTTCACAAAAGTGGGAGCAAGGCAGTGGCAGAAAACTACAGACCTGTTAGTTTAACCTCAGTGATAGGGAAAATGATGGAATCACTTCTGAAGGAAAGAATTGTTGAGTATCTAGAGGCCAAAGGGGCTCAGGACCCAAGGCAGTATGGATTCACAGTGGGAAGGTCATGCCAGACAAATCTGATAGATTTCTTTGACTGGGTGACCAAAGTAGTAGATCAGGGAGGGCTGTGGACATGGCCTACCTAGACTTTAGTAAGGCATTTGACACAGTCCCACACAAAAGATTAATATACAAGTTAGCCAGCCTGGGAGTGGGTCCCAAGATGACAGCCTGGGTAAAGAATTGGCTGGAGAATAGGACACAGACAGTAATAGTAAATGGAGTCCACTTGAAGAAAGGGGGTTACTAGTGGGTACCGGAGGGTTCAGTATTAGGACCGGTCCTCTCAATGTCTTTATAAGTGACATTGCAGAGGGACTGAAGGAAGTATGTCTCTTTGCAGATGACACAAAGATCTGCAACAGAGTTGATGCACAAGGTGGGGTGGAAAGGATGAGAAGGGACTTGGCAAGGTTAGAGGAATGGTCAAATGTATGGCAGCTTAGATTCAATGCTAAGAAGTGCAAGGTAATGCACCTGGGAAACAAAAACCCAGGGGAAGAGTACACAATGGGGGGTGAGATACTAACAACAACAAAAATGGAAAGGGACCTGGTGGTAGTCATATCAGATGACCTAAAGGTGGGCAAGCAATGTGAGAAGGCAGTAAGGAAGGCTGGGAGGATATTGGGATGCATAGGGAGAGGCATCACCAGTAGAAAACAGGAAGTTATTATCCCTCTGTACAGACAGCTGGTCAGACCCCATCTGGAGTACTGCGTGCAGTTCTGGAGACCCAATCTCTGCAAAGACATAGACAGGATGGAAGCTGTCCAGAGGAGGGCAACTAAAATGGTGCAGGGTCTGCACCGGAAGACATATGAAGAGAGACTTAAGGAGCTGAATATGTATAGCCTCGAGGAAAGGAGGGAGATGGGGGACATGATAGAAACTTTCAAGTACCTCAAGGGAATCAACAAAGTCCAAGAGGGTAGCATCTTTCAAAAAAAGAGGTGTGCAAGAACAAGGGGGCACAATTTGAAGATAGAAGGGGGTGGCTCAGAGGTAATTTATGGAAGTATTTTTTCACAGAGAGGGCAGTGGATGCATGGAACGGCCTCCGAGGAGGTTGTGGAGTCAAAAACAGTGGTGGAATTCAAGCATGCATGGGACAGTCATACGGCAATTCTAGGGGGTTGGGGTAGGAAGAAGTAGGCTGCTGGTTAACTAGGATCTGCAGCTTATCCATTAGGTAGGGAAATGGGCAGACTGGGTGGGCCAAGCGGTCCTTACCTGCTGTCAAAATCTATGTTTCTATGTTTCTGTCCTTTTGTACTTTTTCATTTAGGTGGCCGCCAGCCAAAGTGGCGTGAGGAGGGCTGTGCTAGTTCCTGTCTCTGGAAACCAAATTCTTCTTTTTTCCTAAATATGCACATTTAAGGAGGGGGTAGGAGGGTACAAATAGGCGTACTAAGTGGGTTATGGGAAGAAGTATTTATTAAATTCTTGGGGTCGTTGTGCCAAAAAGGGTAAGAGTTGAGATGCATAGAAAATAAGGTGATGGTGGTTTAATTCTAAATATTATCAATATTTCTAGGACTATGGGAAGGAGGACTGGATTTGGAATGCTAAGAGAGTTAGGGGAGGAGGGAGGAATAACTTATCTTTTTACTAGGACCATGGGAAGAGGAGGAGGAGGAGGGTGATATATGGTTCTACAAAGGGGGAGGGCCAGTTTTTTTTTTCTTTCTCTCTCTTTTCAGTTATTTGTCTGCAAGCTCCAACACATTTGGCATTACATTATCAATTATATAGAGAATAATGGATAGGCAAGTGTGTATTATGGATTTTTTTTGCACACCCGAGGTGTGTGATGACCCATAAACCTTGAGAGCGAAGCTTGAGAGGTTTATGTGTTCATCACTCATCGAAGGTGTGCAAAAAAAAATCCATAAGACCACACTTGCCTAGCCTTTATTTTTTATAATTACTGGTGCAGATAATTTATCTTCCTCAGCACGTCACACAAGACAGAGATAGAGAGTGAATATGAACAGTTCTGCCACACACACACACACACACACACACACACACACACACAGAGTCTGTCTCTTTCTCCAGTAGAGACACTGTTTTCTTTTTTGTTTTCATTTTTCTAAAACATGGTGTTTGGAATCACCACAGTAAGTGGGATAGGAAGACAGCAGTCTGAAGCACGGTCCATTCTCGATCAGACTGACTGTCTTCCAAAGTCCTGACTGAAGTGTAAAAACAGAAGGATCAACCAGATAGATTTTTTTTCTTGTAAATGGTAGGATGCAGCAAATAAAAAGTAAAAGTAAATAATATCTTACATGAGGAGGGTGAGAGGTAAATGATTCATTTTTGCGAGCAGTACTTGCCATCTGACACTGAGAATTACACCCGCCATGTTTGTAGCCATATTTGGCCCACCCACGCACAGACTAAGGACCAATAAGATGGCACGATGCAAATGACTGATGCTGGGGGAGACTGGTGCTGTCAGAAAGTTTTAAGAAACTGCACAATCATGCTACAGTGAGTAGGGAAAAATGGAGGATAGCGAAAGTTGTTTTGAGAATGCCAAAATAACTGGATTTCAGGTTATTACGGTGACAAATGCTGTAATAACCAGATTTCAGGTTATTACGGTATTTGAAAGCACTCATAATCTGGCTGATAAATAGGGTCACCAGTAATTATACTGGGAAAAATGTGCAGGTATTTCTCCAAAATGCCTGCTCTGTTATTGAATGCAGTTGCTTTATAAGGTGTTCTGAGAACAAAGTCTTATAGTTATTTAGCTATGCATAAACACTACATGCTGGTTTTTAATTGATTGACTGATTTATTGATTGATTGATTTCATTTTTATTGAGCGGGTAAGTGCACTAGACAAACAGTTGCCTAATTTCAGGTATGACCTAGGAGGTTACAACTGGGAAAACAGTACAATAATTAACAGCAACATAATATACATACAGTACATTGGCAAATTTAAAGTCTGAGTTACAAAGTACAGTACAGGGAGGATAACGGTAAAGAAAGAGTGCAAGTCAAGGACAAGATATATAGATCTGCCCAAAATAACAAGTGCAATGAACATAGGGAAACAACAACATGATGATCATAGTATTTCACAGAGAGACATACAGACTGGTATCAGCTATAGGCAAGAGCACATTGATGATTTTTGCAGGTAATTATGGAAAGTTTGGACAGACTGGCCTTGCTGGATCACAGAATAATATTCCAAAGTTCAGGAACAACACAAGAGAAGGTGAGGTCACCTAGTTTTGTTCTCATCTCGGGTATTGTCAATAGGTTGATAGGTCATGTTTGGAGGATCACAGGTTTAGATGCTCCTACAAGGCAAGAGAAGTGAAGCAAGGGATGATAGCAGCTGCTAATGCACAATATTACAGATGACATCTCCCAAGGTGAGATCACATAGAGATGGGGGGGCACCCAAGTTTGGAGTACCATATACAAAGATGGACATAATGATTTGAAGCGAGGGCAAACCAACAGGTGTTAGTACATGCCATGTCCCAGATCTGTAAGATGGCTTTGTCACTGCTGAGAAAATAGACATTCCATACAGCAATTTAGGGACCAAGATCCCCTTGGGTATGGCTATAGGGGCTTTGGGTGTGAGGTTGTGGTTGGCCTTATGTAAGAGCACTAGCCTGGAATTTAATGCTTTACAGGTTAAAGTTACATATAATAAAAATTCTAGGGATGGTCTAGGATGACACTTAAAGAATTAAAGGATGGAAATGAGGCAAGGGAGGTTCCATCAGTACACAAGACTGATGTGGTGAATGGATATCCTAGGAGCCGAGTGGAACAGCATAGCCGGTGTCTTTGTGATATTCAAGTGCATTAAACAGCCTGGAGGTCAGTGGACAGATGCCTATTAATATCCTCTATACAACTGTAGCTCGAGAAGAGGGCAAGGTCATCGGTATAAAAGAGGGACGCACTATACAAGTGACATTAGGAGATGGAAGTAATGTAAAGTGGGTAAAGGAGAGGCTTGAGTATTGAACTCTGAGGGACTCCTACCATGCTGGTTGCTGGCTTGGAGAGGGGGGACCTAAATCTAACATGCTGATACCTGCTAACCAAGTAATTTTCAATCAAGGGAGTGCCATGAAGGACATGACCAGGCCATCAACCATGGTGAAAAGCAAGGAATCCTCTACAAGGTTAAAGGCCATGGTAAGGTCACTGAAAACAGCACCTGTAAGATCACCCCTATCTAGTGCTGTGGCAATGTTTGTGGTGTCAGGAAGGCACTAGCAGTGCGATGACCCCTACAGAATCCATGCTGCATAAGTTATAATAAGTTATGGGTATTAAGATAATTATTAAGCTTAACAGCAACAATTGTTTCCCATTTCCAAAATCTTATTAAGCACCAGATGAATAGCAATAGGCCTGTAGTTACAAATGACCTTGGTGTTTTCCTTCTTGAAGATAGGTACGACATGAAACAGCTTCAGTTGGTCAGGGACCATACCAGAGGTTAAGGACAAGTTAACGATTTTAGTTTAGCCATTATGCTGCAGGAACAGGTCTTGATTTTGCACTGCATCTGTGGCATTTTAAAGAGCAAGTTTGAACTTACTAACATACTAACATACTAAAATGCCAGCAGAATAGGCCTAACTGTCTTTCATGTCTGCTCATTTGGTCAGCCCCCACCCTGGGTGCTGACCTTGCTGCCCCCCTCGCCTTCTCTGGCTTCTCCCTTCCCAGTTCTGGATATTCTTGCTGCATTGGATTTTGCTTCCAGAACCCTTCCCCTGTACCTGTCCCACCCCCTCTTGAACCCCTCCACTGTCTCTGCCTCCACCAGCCCCCTAGGCAGCGCATTCCATGGTTCCACCACCCTCTCAGTGAAGTAGCACCTCCTTCTTTCTCCCCTGAATCTTCCCCCCTCCAGCTTCCACCTATGACCTCTAGTGGCCCCCTCCTCCTTCTGTCGAAGCACCCTGACTGTTCCTCCCTATTTACCCTCTTCATGTACCTGAAGACCTCTATCATGTCCCCCCGGTCCCTTCTCTCTTCCAATGTGTACATATTTAGCTCTGAGCCTCTCCTCTAGTTCTATCCCCAAGCCCCAAATCATTTTGGTTGCCTTCCTCTGGACCTCTCCAGGAGTTTAATGTCCCTCTTTAAGTGTGGCTCCAAAACTGCACGCAGTATTCAGGTGTGGTCTCACCAAGCAGTTATACAGAGGGAGTATCACTTCCCTCCTTCTGGAGGTGATCCCCCTACCGATGCATCCCAGCATCCTGTTGGCCTTGGCTGCTGCCCTCCTACAAGTCTCAGAGTTGTTCATCTTGACATCCACCACCACCCCCAGGTCCCTCTCAGCCATCGAGACTTGGCTATTAAAATTTACTAGATAATATATTTTATATTCATTTTCAATGTTTCTTTCCAAGGTTTATACCACATCTTGGTAGTATAGCTAAAAAGTCTGTACAAAAAAACAAAATGTGCCTCTCGCTTGTTACTGTAACCTCACAGTGCCTTTGTTTTTGATATCCTAGTGCTCACCACAACAACACATAATGTGTCACAAACAGCAATTGTGTGCTTAGTAGGGGACAGTCAGAAACATATACAAAGACTGAAGGCCCCATATTCACAGCCATCCAGATGCACTCACAAACAAGTGCATCAAGCAAAAAAAAAAAAAAAAAAATAGGGCCATCCAGCTCTGGTGCAATATTCAAACAGATAGCACGATCCACACAGACCATGCAAACTGTTCAAATATCTGGCCATGGTAGCACAGCGCACAGCAAGCATCCACCATGCTGGGTGCCATGCTACCAGAGCACTGGGCTGAAGATTGTCCATGGGATAAAGCACGGTACACACTGGTTAGCACCTTGACCCCTAGTGGCAATATTCAGCCCCAACATGCAAATGATCCCACTGGGCATACACAGCACTAACAGTCCATTTGCATGCCCATTATGGAGTCATATACATGCCATGCATTGGCAGAGTGCACAGGGTGAGGTCATCCTTCCCAAATCACGATCCCCTCCTGTAATATATGGAAGTAATTCCTGGTGGTCTAGCGGTCCCTCCCCAGCCTTGATCCCCTGCCATAATATATGAAAATAATCCCCGGTGGTCTAGCAGTCATTCCCTAGCCCCAAGCCACTCCTGTAATGGGTATGCCAATGCTACCTCTACATTTTGGGAGCGACCGACACTACAGAGACAACAGCTCCAGGTCACTGTAGTATCGGTGTGGGACCCTGCCACTGCTCTCTGGGGATATTGTATCCCTTCCCTGAAAAACTCTGATTCGGAGTTGGTTATTTTAGTAGTGGGGGGTGTTGGGGGCACAGACCCCTGCATAGGTGGCTGGGGCAAAGCTCCCTGAAGAATACAATCTGTCCTGTGACTCCCTTCATGCCGACTGCAAATGTGGTTGACAGAAGAGAGTCGCTGTAACATCGGTCAACAAATAATGTGTTGACCGACTGGCTCGGATCCCCTATAATGTATGAAAATAATCCTAGGTTCTCTAGCAGTTGCTCCCTAGCCCTGATCTCCCCTCCTGTAATGTGTGAGAGTATTCCCTGGTGGTCTAGTGGTGCACCATCCTAACCCTGACCTGCCTGTATCAAAAACATATCTGTCCCTGGTTGACTGGTAGACCCCCCACCCCCCCCAGCCAGGTAGGAACTGTTTCACCACCCAGCACATCCTATCCCAATCCCAAAAGCCTGTGACTAGCACAGCCCCCTGCTCACCACACGACTGGCCACAAACAGAGCTCTCAAGAACTGCATACTGTAACAGCTGATTTTACAGTATATGCTCCTTGAGAGCTCAGTTTGTAGCCAACTGTGGTGGTTAGTGGAGGATTGTGTCAGCCGGTGGCTCTTGGGTCTTGCATGGGGAGAGGGTGTGGTGTAGTGGAACAGTACCTGCAGGGGTAGGGAGGTGGGGGTCTACAAGACCACCACTGACAGATATATTTTTTATATGGGCAGGTGGAGTTAGGTAGGGGGGACTGCTAGACCACCAGGGATTAATGTTGTACATTATGGGAGGGGATTGTGCTAGGGAGGGGTTTTAGACCACCAGGGAACCCAGCCCTTAAGGATGCATGGGTGGAGTGTGGGGCACCCACCCCCTCTGCGCTCTGTTAAGGGCTGGGTTTCAGAAACATTAAACTGCACCACACAAGCAGCTGTTTAGCACTTCTGCAAACTTTCAGTATTGTGCTACACTGCATATGCATGAGGGATCTCTCATTTGCATGGGCACAGCACAACATTTTGTGTGACAGCACTATCAACGGTGCACTGCTCAGAGGTAGCCTTTACATATGGGCATGCCCCCAAGAGCAGGTGTTGTTTCAGGATAGTGCAGTGCAAACCCAGTTTGTGTGGCACTAATCTTTTCAATATGGGGCCTTGACTGAAATAAGTACAACATTATCTGCAATATTGAATCATAGGAACATTTCAAGTCCAAAGCCTTTAAAGGCCACAAGGACATAACCATTACCCTAACATCCCCTATGTCCAGTCCTTCCTTGTTCAAAAATGTATCTATCAAGTCTTCTCTTAAATATATCAATACTATCACTCTCTATAACGCTAGGATAGAGTAACAACAGGGAAAAGGAACACAAATAAGAAGAAAACAAAGTTAAAACATAAGTGGTGTAAATCTAGTGTTTTAAGGTTTTTATTATAGTACAGAGTTGCTCTTTAATTGTGCCAGAGTGTTTGAACACCATTTACAAATGTTATGCAGCATCTACTGCAGTTCTGTGCACTTTACAGTAAAATAATGACTTGTGTCAAATCTTGATGCATGTATCATTATAGGGCTCTTATTTTGCCAACTTTTGCAACAAATCTGCACAATATTTAGACTACCTTTTATGTGGGCTAGTATTGGCGTTAGTGCTGAGAACGTAGCATTATCATGCCAGAAGTCACCAACACACAGCTGAAAATCCACCTCAACATCATCAATAGAATTAATTTTACCAATACAACAATTCGTGCCATCTGACAGCTTTGTTGTGAAATGCTGGTGCAGTCTGGCTATGACAGAGTTTTGCGAACTGTACTAACATCTCACCTTAGGAAATATCTATACGAATGCTAACCCTCTATTGTAACAACTTGTGGATTAGGGGTGTTCTGATAAGATTTTGATGTAAGTCCTGCAAGAATACTATCCAACCTAAGACAGTATGAGGTCCTTTTACTAAAAGCGAGGTAATGTTCACTAACATCTGCCTGCTGATAACCTACTAGCAGTTAAAGGATACCTAAACAACATTTTGACAACAAATTATTCAAATATCTGACTCCTTAGGTGACTAAAGGAAAGGCTGCTGTATTCATTAAGGCTAAAACTACATTTATATAATTTACCTAATCGTGGTTCCAGAGCATTTGAATATTGTAAAATCAGCCTTCTAATTTCAAAAAAACTGTCTTACCTGCTTCCTAAAATGGCAGCCAAATGTATTATGTGATGACATCATTGGAGCCAAAGTCAGAAAGATATATGGCTCTCTATAGTGCTAACTAGTTATTTTTTCCCTTTGTATAGAATTGTTTCACCCAAATGGTCCAAACCATGTGCATTATTTTGTATAATACACGTTAGACTATGGTTCTGTTCATTTTGTTTACTTTAACATGCTGAAATTGTGTTTTAATCTAACTGACTTTCTCTGTGGCAAACCACAGTGCAGTACAAATCTTGAATAACCTGGTGGTCTAGTGGTTATGGTGGATCCAAGATGCTAGAGTGGGGGTGCTGGGGTGGTGTGCATGCTTAATATGCACTTTTTAACATTTTTATTAAACCTTTATATTTTCTGCTATTCTTTTCTAGTACGTTTTCGACAGAACCTACAAATGTAATCCATAGTTTGAATGTAAACATTTGTATGATTAATAAATCAGACTTCTTCAGCAAAGTGAAATGCAGCAGCAGCAGCACGTAAGTACGTTACTATGTGTGTGGGTGTGGGGGGGCTGCAGCCACACCCTTTACCACCCCCTAGAACCACCACTTTTTTGTAGCAAAGTTCTTGTTCGGTCCAATGTTAGAGTTCATACTTTCTCAAAACTGAAATATATGCCTGTTTTGTCTTCTTTTTCCATGGTAAATAATAATAAGAATCAGCATTTATACAGTGGTTTTCATACACATTGTATCCCAAAGTGTTTTACAAGCAATACTAGACTGGTAGTGAAGTGACTGAACATGTAGTGACAGCCATTTCATACATTAATATCCACAAGCAGCCTTGGACAATTGCATGAACTGGTTTTATGGGAAGTGGAATGTTGGCCAGAACAACAGGGTCAGGCAGTGAGCAAGGTGCTGGCAGCCCACATCTTATTTCTCACAGTAATCTGCTCATATTTCTCTCCTCTGTCTTCCCCTTCCCTGAATATAGCAGTACCTTGCAATAGTGGTTTTCAGTCCTCTTCTGTATTCTATTCTTCACTATCTTTCTCCTCACACCAAAAACTGGTGAGCATTTGTTTTTCTGCATCATGAATGTAAGTAGTAGTCCCCGTTTTATTTTGACGTATCAAATATAAACATATCTTTCCAGTAAGGCAGGCTGATAGCAACAGGGAACAAGGGGAATCATGGGCCTTCCTATACTTAAAAGATCTAGACTACCTTTGATTAGGCACTGCTAAATGATGGGTGTGCACATCATTAAGAACGTTATTTAATAGTGCCTAATCATAGGTGGCTTAGATCTTACATGGGTAGGAAAGCCTATGTTTCCACTTATGCAATGCAGCTATCAGCCTGGCTTACCAGAAGATCATGTTTATTATTATGTAAAAATAACATGGGAGACTGTACTAACCACATTCATGATGCAGAAGGGTAGTGAACTCACCAGCAGTTTTTGGTGTGGGAAGCAGGTGAGAAGAATGAATGCCAGAGAGGGACTGAAGAGGCCATTCCAGCAGGGTATAGCTATATTCAGGTTAGTTGAAGACATGAAGGAGGACGTTGAACAGATCACTATGAGATCTGAAATGTGGGGCTGCCAACATCGCGATCACTACCTGACTGTGGATGAGAGCAGCCAGCGATGAGAAATACTCAGAGTGGCAGGGCTGCACCTAAACTGTTACTTGAATTCAGTGTAGGGAGATTACCCTCGGGTGGGGGTGGGGGGGAGGTGTTGACGTTTGTTAGGACAGTATTGAGGGAGTTGTGTATAGCTCATTCAAGATTTGGAAGGGTGGTAGCCAGCCAACTCGAATTGTGTCGTAGAGCACAGAAAAGTACTGGAGAAGAATTGCAGGGAACTGTCCTGCGGGGTTCTGCAGATCACAGGTAAAGGAGCAGACTGACACTGGAAGTTGGGTGGATTTGCTCAAGGTATTAGTATGCCTCTCCTGCTAATAATATCATTATCCATTGTAAGTGCAGCCCTTATGAGGGCATGAACAGCAGTTTTTCTGGTGGGTCATGATGCTTATTGCTCGGCCCTCCAGTAAGACCTAGTTGTTGGTTAATGAGGTGGGAAAAAACACAACAGGGGAACTGTACATACTACCGTCACTGTGCAGAAGGGTAGTGATCCACTCAATATTTACTGTGGGAGCAGAAGTCAAACACTGAGAATGTGGACTGGAGAGTGATTTGAGAGTCATTTTTTAACAGTGCCAACTGATTATGCATATTGGTATAGGTGTGCACGATTCACTAAGGTACAAGATTACAATCTGAGGTATGATAATTCTCTTCATGAGACCGTAAGCACATATGCGGCCCCAGGCAGTACTAGGGACAGGGTATGGATGGTGGGGTGTTCAACAGAAGGCAGGCTAGATGCAGGGGTTTCACATGGAAAAAGAAAGCCTTATTTGTGGATTAACAAGAGAGCATGGGCTTTGGAACTGAACCAGACCAGTACTTTGCTCTGTGACCCTGAGCAAGTCATTACACTTCCTTGTGCTCCCAGGCCAGACCTGTAAACAAGCTTTCAGCTTAATGTGTCTCTCCTGGTTAACAAAAAACAAAATTCAGTGCATCACATGTCCACTAGATCATCAGGTAATTGAAGTGTTGTACTGTAATGCAGTTTGCCAAGGAAAAAGTCAGCTGGATTGCAAAACATTTTCCACAAGTTAAAGTAAACAAAATGAACAAAATCATAGCCTAACATGTGTACTGATCAAAATAATCCACGAGTTAATACATGGTGTTGATCATTATGGTACAACAATTCAAAATAAAGAGGGAAAGAAGAACTAGTAAGCACTATAGAAATATATGTGGGTCTTTGTCTTTGGCTCAGATGATGTCATCATGACTCATCACTTAACATACTTGGCAGACATCTTAGGGAGAAACCAAGGCTGTTTTTTAAAAGTGAAGGGCTGATGTCTACATTTTTCCAACGCTATGAAACTGCATTTATATTATTTACATAAATGCAGTTTTAGCATAAATGTAAACAGCAGCCTTTACTTTACCTTGTTATGAAGCCAGATGTTGGAGTTTGCAGTTTTAAAAAACTGCTTGTTTAGGTACCCTTTAATATTGAAAATTATATTTCATTTCCTGGGGATGACATATTTGCTAGACTACTCGCACAGAAAAAAAAAACATGCAGTAAAATGCTTGACTTACCCAAGTAATTGTATGAATGAAAGACCATCACTCAGGAAGAGGAGGGTTTCTTTGAACAGCAATATTACCATGACATCACATTCAAGCTACAAACTGACTGGAGAAAGGATGCATGGAACAGTCTTGTGTAATTTTGCCATGCTCTGAGAAACAAGACAAGGATAAAATACAAGGGAATTGTGTCAGTCACCTACTGTACCTACAACTATGGACCACCAGGAGGGAGGAGTGCCCCACCTAGCCTGAAGACACCCTAGAAGTCCGTGTAAAACCAAAATGATCAACTCATATTTAGCAAGTGAATAAGATACTACAGTGAGATTTCCTGGAGTCAAGGCCATTGTGTTGAAAGTAGCTAAAGGTGTATTCAGACAGGTAAACATATTGTATAACTGACAACTGTTTTAAATGTATTATTTGGACTGTGCATGTGCTAAGTTGTTTTTCCAACATCCACTAACTGAGAAGGTGAAGGTCAGCTTACAAAGCTAATTACAATAATTGAAAACAGGCCTCCTGTTATGAATTATTTATCGGCTACTAAGATACACTTTAAAGAGTACAACATTCGCCAGCTTTCCTCCCGATCCTGGAAGACAAATACTATCACTGGCATCATTGCCACTTAATATGGAAACAAAGGTACAAACATTTGTGAAACATGATTTTTTTTCCTTGAGACTTGCTAATTGACTAGATTGAGAGTTATGGTAGTAACTCCAAAAAATGATGCAGGAAGTATTATTACAGAAATGATCTTCACAGGACCAACTTTGTTGGGATATTTAGGGTTCTGTCAAACCATCTTTGGGTGCTCTAGCTATTTTTTATAGTATTTCTGTAAAAATGTAGTCATTCAAACATCATATACTAAACACCTTTCACATACAATAGGTCACAAATTATTTCAGAAAAAAAGGAGTAAGGCAGTAATAACATGGGAGTATTAAGTAGGCGGAAGGACAAACCAGACTTGCATAGACACAAAGCAAAGGAAGGTAAGAAACATGAGAGTGGCGCAGTGTAATGGTTATGTTGCAGCAGTCTTTAAGGAAACCTTCCAAAGACTGTGGTGCTGCCCCCTATGTACTCACCTCTCTGGGTTGCAGGCACAGGTTACTGGACTCAGAGCTAAACAGCAGACCTTCTGACTTTTCCAGGAACCACCAAGTCTGCTGCCATTCCAACAGAGGTTTCCTAGACAGAAGCAAAGTAGATGGACCATGATGAGCTCTGGGAGGGTGGAGATGGGAGGTAGGGTGCATGATTCTCCACCTACACCACTGTGTAATACACTTGACTTACTGGCAGAAAGGAGAAACCGCAAGGAGGTACCAATCACGGTGGAAAGGGAAGAGGTGAAAGTTCTCAGAAGTTGAACCAAAGGAGGGAAGGGACTCACCCAGCCAAAGAGGAAGCAGTTGCTGATGGGGGATTCAACTGTAAAGGCAAAAGAGTTGAGAGCTGGGGGGAGGGGGAGATAGGGAGGTGAGGTGCATGGTGGTGTCTGCTGGGAGAGATGGAGTGAGGATCCTGAGAATAGTTAGGGCAGTAGCAACTGAGAGGGAGCTGGATATCATTGTCCATATAGGGACAAATGACAAGTTCAAGAAGGGGTAAGAGTAGTAAAGGGAAATTTCCAGGAGCTGGGAAGGGGTCTCAAGCAAGTACTATGTACAGTGACTTTTTCTGAGGTGTTACTTGTGTACAGGCAGGAAGAGGTGTGGTGTGCAAGATACACAGAGGGGGAGATTTGCAGCTTGCCACCTAGAAGATGCTAGCTGTTGACCAGACCCACCCCCCCGGGCCTCCAACACCTTGGCAGGGCAAGGTGAAAGAGGACCCTGTGCTTCGTTGGAAGCAAAGATGCCAAGAAGGGTCCCTGAGAAAAGGGCCAGAGACTGTACCTCACTACTTAACAAACAATATTGAGGGTTTGGGCCCAGTCCCCCCCCCTGCAAACTAGACCTATGGAAAAGATTCTTAATTTGTTTTAATACATTGTCCACTGATCACTATGGAAACTAGCTCACTAGTCCACCAAGGATATTATATAAATCGCCCTGGGACAACTCTAGCCATTGGACTACCAATGATAAATGATTTAAATAATTCTAGACCATTAACCCCAAAAAATCCTCCCTAACACACCTAGTCTACAACTTCTACTCACTGGCAACTAGGCCATGTAGGTGGCAACGGCATTTTTTCTGAGGCTCTCCACAAGTGACATTTTATCTTCTCTTTTCTTATCTGTTCTCTAATTTTATTTCTTTCTCTATTACTCTAGCTTCCTACTTTGCCATAACAGTAACTTTTTATCTAAAGCTCCCATTTTTGATTACAGTGTTGTCATATACCCCTTTCATCTCTCTCTTCTCTTGCTACTGTGTTTTCACCGTATTAACCTTTTTTTTCTCTTTATTTTAACGGGTCTGATAGGATGTTGTCTCCTTCCCCATCAGATAAGTTTTACTTCATATTTAATCTGTCCTGTCTTTCCTACTTATTCCCTAAGAACTACAGATCCTTTGTGACACCTCTCCTGTATTTTATTTTACAGGTCTGATGGACACCATTCCTTCAAGATTCCTTCTTCAAGCTCCCTAGTAACAAGGTAAGAGACCCTTTGTATGTTAAACAGAGTAAAAGCCACCCAACAGCAAGGTGTGCTGTGTGTGCTCAGAAAATGAACAGAACAATACTTTAAATTCAAGCACCACCCTCCTTCATAAAACACACGGGGAGTCAATGAAAATTCAAATCAAAGCCAGCCCAGTGGCACTGAGTGTTGAGGCGCTGGACGCCACACCTCATGCCACGCCGGCTACCCGGGTTCAGGAATAAGCCTGGGCTGCTTAGTGTCGGCAGGGGAGGGAGAGGATTAAGCGTCTGATGGACAGCTCTCCTCTCCTGGGAGGAAGGGGGGTTCATGCTCAGTGCTTGACTGGCCTCTGGCGGAAGTCGGGGGGGCACGGCAAGCATAGAGCAACTACTGGTGGATAGGGAGTGGTGACGTAGGCATAGATGCCATGATGTCAAGGTATGTACCACTTCCCCAGAACAAGGGAAAATTGGCGTCAGGTCTCCTAGATGATGGAGCACTGCACAGAGACCCTGATTGCCTGCACCTGCCTGGTGACCCGTTGGAAGTCTGACAAAAGTTGAATGTCCCAGGGTGTAGCTGCCCCGGCCCGTACCCACTTGGGGTATAGCCAAGGCTCCATGGGGACTTGGTGGGGGACCAGGCAGGTTGTGGAGCAGGGATACTGCAATGTGTCTCCTGAAGGAGTGGAGACCAGACACAGAGTGAGGAGCGTAAATAGTAATTTCAAAAAAAAAGAAAATTCAAATAAAAATGTTTCATTCATAATAGTGCCAGGACCTCTTACCAATAGATTGGGAGACCGGTGTGAATGAAACTTTTTGATTTATTTATTTATTTGTACAAGACGGATTTACAACCTTTGAGTCAGGAACTCATTTACAAAGGCACCTCGTCGCAGGGAGGGCAAGACAATAGAACGTTGTGCAGATACAACATTGGACAACATTACAGGTGCAGACATTGAGCACAGAATACACTTAGTTACATGTTGGTATAAAATACAGGTTTACAATTAAAGATGTAAAATTTCTCTGGAGTTGCAGTGGAATACATCCTTGTACAAACCTAAGGGGGTAGGCAAAAAGGGGTAGGGGGAAAGATGGATCAGTATTCCAGGGGACATTGTCAAGATTAGGGGGCCAGGCAGGGAAAGGTTCTTCAGTAGGATTGGGGGGAGGGGGGCAGGCTTAGTTGCACCTACAGCAGTGGACATTAAAGAGATTGTTCTGGATAGTGGTTTTGAAGGGACCAAGTTTGGCAGTGTTGGTGATGCAGGTAGGGAGGGAGTTGAACCAGAAGGGGGCTCGATAAAAGAAGGAGCTCTGGGCAAGGGAGGTCTTGGTTCTGGGCACTTTGAAGGTGGCTTTAACAGAGCTGAGGGTGGAAACGGATGAGTATGACCATGGTAGGGAGGCAGAGACTCCGGGGGGAGAGTCCAAGCAGGGATTTCTTAGCAAGAAGGCAGGTCTGATACTGCAGACATTCCTCGAAGTTGAGCAGGTTGGCGGAAGACTAGAGCAGACAGGTGTGAGTGCAGCTGGAGGCTCTGGTCAGGAGCCTACAGGCCTTATTGATGGAGAGCTGGATTTTAGAGAGGGCTGTGTTATCAGCTGCAGCATAGATGGGCAAGCCATAGTCCACTAGGGACAGGACGGAGGAGGTGATGGCCAGCTGGAGGGCAGTGAGGGGCAGGCAATCCCTATGGTGGTAAAGTAGGCCAATCCGAGAGTTAATGGTGGAGGAAAGAGCATTGGTGTGGGTGAGGAAGGTGAGGGCAGTATCGAAAGTGATGCTTAGGTATTTGTATGTGGGCACTTGCTCTAATGGGAGCTGACAGTTGGAGGTAATCAGGAGTAATTTAAATTTTCATTGACTCCCTGTGTGTTTTATGATGGAGGGTGGTGCTCTAGTCTGAGGTATGACCCTCTGCATATTACTTGCACTTGTTGGGTTAACTGTAGAAGTTCGACCGCACTTGTTAGAGAGAGAGAGAGAGAGAGAGACAGAGAGAGAGAGAGAGAGAGACAGAGACAGAGACAGAGACAGAGAGAGAGATAGTGTTAAGGTTAAACATATCACAGCACCTTTTTTTTAATAATGCTTTTTGCCTTGGTGGTCATCACAGGTGGGATCTCAGTTCTGTCCCTACCTTACGTGTTGAGCTTCCATCTCCAATGAATGTCCTCCCTCTAAAAATAATACAGAGGGTCGTTTCCAACACTGTAAAATATGTAATGTTGGAAACTACCCCTGCAGATCATTTCACCTGTTACACAGGCTGAGCTCTATCCACAACTGTACATAATACTGTTGTGGTAAATTATGCCACATTTAACCAAATGGTGCTGGACGAGTGCAGCACCTTAGTAGGTTACTGATGCAGGATCACTTCTGTTTTCTAGAAGATCCAGCTAATATCAGAAGAGTGAACCTGCAGATGCTCTTCTCACACTCCATCTCCCTGCCTGACAAAACAATACTGAGTCCAGGACCCCCCCCCATGCCGCCACCACCACCACTAGACTCCAGGGAAAAGGTTCTTATTTTGTTTTAGAAAATGAGTAAATGAAAACTTGATTCCTGATTGGCTGAAACAGCCTGACACCTGGACTGTTATTTCTTAATAATGCCCTGTGAAAAACAAGTGCCAATTCAGGGTGCCCCATTGCTTATGCTATTCTTGGGCACCCCGAATTTGCAAACTTGCCAGTTGCCATGTTTTTTTGTCTCGCTTAGTGAGATTTGCCAGTCGGCACCTCTCCATACCCCAACAAATTCTCATGCACAGCTTTCCAAACTCTGCCCTCACTTCTACTCACAACCTGACACTAACTCACTTTCTTCTTGGCCACAGGTGTGAAAAAATAATTTTTTTTTCAAACTTACACTTTTTTCTTGGCTACCAGCTTGCCTGATTTCATTTGGTATGTAACTCCCAAGCCCCAACATTTCGCCTGTGTCTGTCCCGCTCATGACAAATCCACTGACTGTGTCACAGTAAAAAAACTAAAATCAAAAGCAAACCCAAAAAATAAAACATAATCCACTTTTGTTTCTCATTAGAGACACAATTTTTCCCACTTCTTCAACTGGGGGATGGCACAAGGAGGTGAGCACCAAGGTAACCATGACAACCACCTTAAAAGCTTAAACTTTGGAGGCTGCACATGGACAAGAGTACACACAGTAACAACACAAAAAGTCATGCAAATACAAGTAGAAGGACTATTTTATTATACATTAAATCAAACATTTAAGAATTTAAACGCCTAAACATAAAATTGTTATTTTTTTAAAACATTAAATACAGTGGCCCATTTTTGAAGTGTAATAATACCCTCCAGGGTGAGTGTTATGGGATATAATGGATCTTACAGGGGCAATAAGGCCCTCCGCTTGTGGCATTGGGCCTCATTACGCCCCTGGGTGGTCCATTATATCCCAATAATATGCACCCTGTCGAGTATTTAAACAATAATGCATGACAGGGTGTGGTTGTGCTGGGATAACCTTACGCCTTGGTGGTTGGGCATGAGGCCGCAGACCGAGTGTGTCCAGTGTCCCAGAAGTGAGGTTATCCCAGCACAACCCACACCCTGGAGTGCATTATTGCTATTATACAATGGCTTGTTGTTATACAAAATAAAAAAATAAAAATTAAAAAATGTTTTTAAGGGATTCAAAGTATCATCCAAGGGATACAAAGTATCATCAAAGGCATCAAAAGCAATATATTGAGGTTGTGCTCGGATAACCTCACAGTGCCAGGGACACACTGACCAATCAGAGTCCAGGAAATGTTCTTGCCATTGTATAATATTACTTACTTAATACATTGGATAATTACCACCATGGAAACTATCCCACTAGTCCACCAGTGGTATTATATAAATCACTGACCTCCCTAGGACAACTCTAGCCCCCAGGCCAAAACCGTGGCAAAACTCACACCCCCTCCTAAGGACTCTTTATCCTTGGGGCTTCAGCCTCAGACTCCTCCTCGGAAGCCTTCGCTGACACCTAAGGAGCCTACCCCCAGACAGGTGATACTGCTTGGACACATGGAAGAAGTCATTGTGACTTTCCCACTTGCCCGCTTGCACATGAGGATTCCCCAATGGACACTCTGAGTCCAATGGGACCAGCACATGGATGAACTGGAACAGCTGGTGGCAGTATCCACTCCAGTGCACCAGACTTTGGCTAGGTGGTTGGACCCCTCCTATCTTTCCACAAGGGTCCACTTTTGACAGGAGTGTCCTTATCAGGGCCTGACTATGGATGCATCCAGCCTGTGCTGGGCTGTACATTTGACAGACCATCAGACCCAGAGAACCTGGGACACTCGATCTTTCTCTTCCACAGCTGACCCCCTGCGACCTGCTCACACCATGAACATAGGTCGCTGGTGTGGCAGGAGGTAAGGTATGATGCCTCAGCCTTCCATGCCACTGGGCCAGCCTAGTGGAAGATATTATTTTTAGTTGCCATTACCTCTGATCGAAGGATTTCTGAGCTTCAGGCTCTGATGTGTAAAGAGCCTTATCTTGTGTTCCACAAGGACAGGGTATCCTTGTGGACAAATCCTAAGTTTTCCCCAAAGTGGCGTCTGAGTTTACACTGAATCAGGACATCCATCTACCTGTTTACTACCCAGAGTATTTCAATTGAGGGGAGGCTGTACTTCATATTCTGGATGTCCACCGGGTACTTCATTATTACTTGGATCACATCCGTGATGTCCAAAGGTCTGAACAGCTTGATTGTTTCTTTCACCTCGAGGACCGAAGGGGATCCAGTTTTTAAGCAGATTTTGTCCAAATGGCTAATTAACTGCATTGTTTATTGTTACTGAAGATATGACAAGCCTGTGTCTGGACCAATCAAAGGCTAATCTCCCAGGGGTATGGCTGTTTCCTTTGCATCCATCTACAGTGTTTGTTGCTGTTTACAATCCCTAACTTTTTGAAATTTGGCAGCGTTTGCTGCTTTAGTTAGATTTTGGGTTTAGGGTGGGTAGTGATAGTCAGTGAGTTAGGTTTTTTTTTATTTTCAGGGAGGGAATTCTTGCAGTCCGCAGATCAAAATCCTACCTTTTTGGAGTTGTCGTAAGTTGTGGCCACCAGCTGGTTGCTGAGGTGTGGGTCCCAGACTAGGGGACTGAGTTGCTAAGCGACTGAGCGATTGTCCGGCTATTGATGAAGGACTGGGCCATGCGCCGGTTTCAGTGCACCGGCTGGGTGCTGGAGGTGTTGGTTTCTTTGTGTGAGGAGGCTGCTGTTGTTGGATGTGCCCAGTCTTGGATTGACTGCTGATTATTTGGTCCATTTGTTTTGGCCTGTGGTGACTCGAGGAGTCTCTGCTTGTGCAGGAGGCACCTTTCATTTTCCAACTGAGGGTCCGTTTTTACATGTGGGACTGCTTCCAACCAGGGGACCTTTTCGGGCTGATGTGGATGCCGGGACGTCTGGAACTGTGATGCCTGCGTTCTGAATTCCAGAACTGCCAGTGGTTGAGACTTGCTGAAAGGGACAGTGTAATACTGTCTGTCAGTCGCTATCGCTCTGACGGCCTTGTATTGGGCTTGCACCTGATTTAGACTGTTTCTTGGTCTGGGAGTTTGTTCTTTTCAAGTGGAGTGTGCCTTAACTTTGAAAGAGGCTGAAGAGGAGCCTGGCTGTTAGGTGCAGGCCTGCTGGTGAAAGAGGCATTGGCTGTCACTTGAGGTTGGGTAAGCTGCCTATACCTCCCAGCTGGATAACCCCCCCCCCATTTTCTCATTCTGTGTGTATCTTTTAGGTTGGAGTATGTGAGAGAAGCTTTGGTCGGACTCTGGGTCATCTTTAGCTTGACTGCACTCCTAAATTGGTACTCTGTGTCCCTTTTTAATCTGCCGAGCAGGGAATTGGGTCAGTTAGAGGGCCCCTGGTCACTGGCTCATGGAGCTGGGATTCTCCTTCATTTTGACTTTTTTACAAATTAACTTAAATATTGTTACTGGACCTGCCCTTAGGGGCTTTGCTTTGCTGATCTGCAGCTTGGACACTGCTCTCTAACAGCCTGAATTTTAGGATTGTTATTTAAACTATTTGTATTGGTTGGGATTTGTTGGGGGGTTTTGGTTGGGTGGGGGGGGTGCTTAACTAGCTGATTGGTGTGTGAGGTGTGTGATTGTGGCTTGTAGTGCATGGTTGTGTGGTTGAGACTTTTGTAAAAATTGCTGTGTATGGGAGAGGGTGAGTGGTATTATACTGATTGAGTGTTGAGTCATTTATAGATCAAACAGTTTGTGGTGCTTGTTGGAGATTTGGGCTTTTTGAAGATATATTTTGCCGGCTAGGATGTGCTGGTGCCATGTTCCGGTCCGCATTAGTTTGGATGCTGCCCTGCTGTGCAACCTTCACCCCTTTATGGGTCTCCCAGTTCCAGCTACTGCAGCAAGGCGCTGCAGGGAGGTCGAGATAACCAGGTGGCAGAGGTGTTGTGGGTTTCGGGCAACAGAGGAGGAGGCAGTTAGTGATATCGAGGTTGTCCAGTGTAGGAGATGCCCTGGGTGTAAGCGGTGCATGGGGAGAAGCCAGATATGTTTGGTTTCCGTGCCCAGGGTTCCCACCAGACTGAGTGGGCAGGTAGCTAGAGGACCGATCGCGTCCTCTAATCCTCTTCGGGCAGTGCTATGCAATGCCAGGTCGATGAGAAACAAGACCTCTGTTTTTTTGGACTTGATTTCTTCTGTTGACCTGGTTGGGTGACAATGCTGTCCCAGTTTTTGTGACTGTCGTTCCCCCCAGGTATTCCGTAGTGCACTGCCCAAGGATGGATTGCAGGGTTGAGGGAGTGGACATTGTTTTTTGAGCTAGCCTGGGCTTCTTGGTGTTCCCTGTTGGTAGCACCCAATCTTTTGAGTGCATTGCCATTTGTGGAGGTACAGGTGTGGGCTGCAGGATTCTCCTTATTTACCACTCCCCTGGAGCAGGGGGAGATTTACTGCAGGAGGTTGCGGAATTCATCATCGACCAAGTGTTGGAGTCCCCGAGATGTTTAATTCTGGGGGATTTAAATGCATGGATCGATGATGAATCCTCACATTTCAGTTATGACCTCCTCCAGTTGATGCATTCGCTGGGCCTGTCACAAGCATTTGCTTCTTCTACTCACCAGCTTGGCCACACACTGGATCTGGTGTTCCAGCAGGTTCTTGAGGTTCATAACCTTAAGATTGATTAGGTTGTCTGGTCTTATAATTACACCGTGGAGTTCACGTTTTTGGGACCCCCCTCCTGAGAGCCCCTCCCCTGTGGAAATGGTCAGCTATCATCCTATAAGGAGCTTGGACTAGGCAGGACTCTTGGCGGTAGCTGATCTTTGTAGGGTTGACGCAGCATGTGTGATTGGTGAAGGGGAGGTGATCACTACTTATAACAGGGTGGTTTCTGATGCTCTGGATGCCATCACATCAGTCTGTTTATGACCCAGATCTTCACACATGAGATCCCTTTGGTTTGATGGGGATCTCAGTGTTGAAGATCAGGGGTTGGAGGTTTGAGCGTCTCTGGCGGAAGACCAGGCTGGAGGCTGATGAGCTGGCCCTGCTTGCCCACTGTGGTGAGTACCAAGGGGCAATCTCCCTTAAGAAGACAGAATTCCTATCCAGGGAGATTGCTGCAGGGAGGAACGGGAGGAACAGACCTTCTCAGCTGTTTAGAACTGTAGACAGGCTTTTACACCCAGCCTTTCTGCAGCCGGAAAAAGCTTTTTCCATCGCTTTATGTAAAGAGTTTGCTCTGTTTTTCTCCAACAGAGTGTCAGCCATCCGGTCGGGGATTCCGCCAGTTAGGATTTTGCCTAGCAGTGGTCAGGCTGGGGGGAATAGAGGCTCTTCACCTGTCTGGGAAGAGTTTAGGCCAGTTGAGGTGTCCAAAGTGACTAAGGTGATCATAGAGCAGAAGCATATGTTTTGTGAACTGGTCTGAGCCCTGACATGGTTCTTTGGAGGCAGTATAGCACAGTTGGTTAAGGCTCTGAGCAGCAGATCTGGTGACTTAGGCTTGAATCCCACAGCTTCCTAGGTGCATACTGTGTGATCCTGAGAAAGTCACTTAACTTCCTTGTGCTCCCAGGTTGCATCTGGAAACAAGCTTCGGTTTAGAGTGCTACTCCTGGTTAAACAATGTTCCCTTTCTCTTTAATGGGATGCGTTGAGGTTGTTGGCCCAGTGGTCACCAAGATTGTCAGATGCTCGATGGCAGAGGGGTTCTCCCAGTTGCCTTGAAAGAGGCACTGGTTAGGCCTTTCCTGAAGAAATCTTCCCTCTACCCTGATGTCCTAGCGAATTACTGTCCCATCTCCAAGCTGCCTTTTTTGAGCAAGGTAGTTGAGAAGTTGGTGGCTCAACAGCTCGAGGATCACCTGCTGTTCTCAGACATTTATGAGCCATTTCAGTCAGGTTTTTGGGCCAGACATAACATGGAAACAGCTCTAGTGATGGTGCATAATAATCTGCTCAGGACTAGAGATAGAGGAGACAGGTCAAATCTTGTACTCCTCGATCTCTCCTCGGCTTTTGACACTGTGGATCACTTTGTGTTATTGGATCAGCTCTGAGTTTTGTGGACTCACCGGCACTGTCATCAGGTGGTTTGAATCCTATCTCTCAGACAGGGTGCAGCGGGTGGTGATGAGGAATTTCACCTCCTCCCCAATGCCTCTGTCTTGTGGAGTGCCACAGGGCTCGATCCTGTCACCGATGTTGTTCGCAGTGTATGTGCTGCCCCTGGGTGGGATCATTTGGCAATACAGTGTGGAGTTTCACTGCTCTGTGGATGATACCCAGCTGTATTTGTAATTTACTTCCGGAACATCAGGAGCTGTGGATGTGCTTAACATCTGCCTGGCTAAAATCAATGACTGGATGGCTTCCAGCTGGCTGAGACTTAACTTGGCTGAAGCAGAGGTGCTGGCAATCAAGCCAGGTTGCAGGCATGATAGACTGCTGTCTAGGGCAGCTTCCGGTCTTGTGCTGGGATCTGTTCCATTGACAGTTTCCATGAGGGTGTGGAATCTGGGTGTGATCCTTGACAGGAGGCTGATTTTTTAAGATCAGGTGTAGTCTGTTGTCAGTAGGGGTTTTTACCATCTACAGAACATTGCCTGGATTAAGCCCCTCATTCAGCCGGAGGATCTGCCAACATTGGTACATGCCTTTGTCTCCTCCAGACTCGACTACTGTAATGCTGTTTACTTCGGGGTCATGGGACGGACCCTTTGCAGGCTGCAACTAGTGTAGAATGAGGCAGCTTGGTTACTGACTGGCCTTTCCATGCTTAGTCATGTGACCCCTGTCCTGCGTGCTCTGCACTGGCTGCCAGTCAGGTGGAGGGTCCTTTTCAAGGTGGGCTTCTTACCTATAAGGCCTTAAATGGACTGGACCCTGGCTATCTATCTGAGCTCCTAACACCAGTGACCTTTGCCTGCTCCCTCCGTGCCTCTTCGAGGGGCCTCCTGGCTGTTCCCAGAGTATGGCTCAAGACTTCTGGGGATCATGCTTTCAGTATCTCTGGGCCATCCCTTTGGAACACTTTGCCATCTGCAGTCTGGCAAGCCCTTCGGTGGAGGCTTTTGAGCAGAGGCTGAAGGCATACCTTTTCGGCCTGGTGTTTAATGAATCCTGAATTTTATTATGTTGCCTAGTCCCAATTAATTCATTTTTACTTGCTTTATGTGCTAACTATATCTATACTATTTTATATTTATGTTTTTAATGTCTATTTCATTGTGTTGTGAGGCACCCAGAGCCCCTGGGATTGGGCGCCATATAAATAAATTTGCCATGTCTTGCCAAAAATGTGTCTACAGCTGACATCTGCGCAGCTAACACTTGGAATTACGTACACATTTCATTCGGTATTGCTGTTTGGATATTGCCTTTCGTTGTAGGGCAGGCTTTGGTCTTGCTATCCTGCAGGGACTTCTTTCATGAGCTTTCCAGCCAACTTTTACCTCATCCTGACTTTAGGGAGTTGGTCCTTTCACTGTTTGGGACCCAGTCCTAATGGTGTAACCTGCTGCAAGAGCTCCCCCTCGAAGTGAGATAAAACAGTTACGTAAGAACTTGGGGCATGTCTGGCTTGTACTCTTGGAGGGCGAGGGGACTCCCAGCTCAGGCCCTGCAATGGGAGGAATCCCAGGGGATCCAAGTCACCCAGGGACAGGGTTGGTGGCAGTCAATCATGGGAAGCAGGGACAGTGCTGAGCAGCCACCCATCTGGGCTGAGGACTAAAAACTTTATGGCAAAAATAAGAATATCAAATATTTTTTCACGGTACAGTACAGATAAGTTATGGGAAACAGCAGTCCCTAAAACAGGAAATCAATGCACTCAGGTATATAAAATTTTTAATTTGCAATATTCAGATTGGTTTCCTACAATAAAGTCCTACAATTAACTATGGCAGGATAAGCCTACTAACAACAAATAAGCCTGGCACATAGGAGGCTTAAATTAAAGTCTCTAAATAAGACCAATAGAGTGCAAGTCAATTTTAGTGCAACAGACTTAAAATTTTTAAGACGGCCTTGCCTTTGTAAGACCAAAAACAAGTCTTAAACACAGACTTAACTCTTTTGTGCAACTGGCCCCAGATATTCTGAATCCAGTCCCCATCTCCATCACCAGAAACCATGCCTGTTCCCCACTTACCCAGGCCTCAGTCTTCCAGGCCCAGACACTATGAATCCAGCACCTAGACCTCTCCACCCTTCCCCACCTTAATACCATGCCTGGGTTCCTTGAACCCAGCCTGTGCAGCCTACACCCCTCCCCCCTACCACTCCCCCCTGCTCCTCCCTTTTTTCTTCCACTGCCCCACCTCCCTCTTGCAGCAGATGGAGGGGCTCCCCTCTTGCAGGCTAGTACTGTAGACCCCTCTTAGCCACCTCTCCTACTAACTCCCCTATCGGCCTTAGGAACAGGAACATACCAAATTCTGACAGGTGCACCCCATCTTACCTGTATAGTGTTGCTTGATCGAAGGAAATGTCCTTGTGCTGGATGTGCACACCCCATCTCTATCACTGCCCTTGCCACCCTCAGGTTCAGGTGCTTCCTCACCTTTTCAATCAGCCTGACATCCTTGGCTCCCCTCCATACCATCTGTGATGTGATCTCGGACTAGCCAATGGTCACGCCTGGCCACCATCCCTTTACCTTTTCTAAGTCGGCCGTTATTGCCTGCCCCAATACTTCCCATGACAAATCCCTTAAATTGTTTTACCTCAGGTGGATGATGATGCAGTCCAGCCTGCCCCATTGCACCCTCAACTCCTCCAGGAGGGGTAGCAGCTAGGCCCACCTCATGCCCCTGATGCCATTCCACTGCACCTGTGTGTTCTCCATATTGGCGCATAACTGCGTCCCTCTGTCCGTGGTAGCCACAAACATCTCTGCCCAATAGATGAAGGAGTGCCCCACTATCCATATCTTCTGCATGGAACCTGCCACAGAAACAAAAGGGAACAGCATGAGTTGCTGGCATCAACACCTGACATACCGCCTATAACAGTTGAACCTTCAGCACACCACCCTCTTCAACTCTTCTACCCAAGCTCCTATTTTGGCTGCCGCTGAGGCTACCCTTATCCGGAAGGAGTGGGGGGCGAATTCCCCTGGGTTCTCCCCCACAAAGATCAGGACCTTCTTTAGCACTGCCTTTCCTGGAAACCAGTGACAGAAGAGCCATCCTCATGCTGGAGCAGCACCCGCCCCAGCCACCCCCGAGTCCGCTCACATCCTTCCAGGGTGGCCACTGCGCAGCTCAACGCCTTTGGTTGCCACAGTAGCATCATGGAGGTCCCCTTCCCCCTTAGTCTGTTTTTAACCTGGCCAAACCTAATGACCAACCTGTCCCTCCCTCAGGCAACGCTCTCATGTTGCATTGCCAGGTTGGTGGCCGTCTTGCGTGGGGCCGCCACTTCACCTACCCAAAAAGTGACTGCTGCCATGACTGCAAAAACTGCTCTGAACAAGCCGGCCTCCTGTGCCAAGGTGCACACTTGTCACATTGCCCCCAACACTTTTTCCAGCAGTTGTCCCTTAATGGGGTGTCTGCCATTCTTCTTACTTCCCTGGCCTCTTCGTCACCCTGTGACCATTCTCTTGACTGTCCTGCCAGCTGTAGTGTTCGGCCAAGCCCTATCCTGGCAACCCCAGCTAATGCCTGCCAGCTGCATCACCATTGTGGCATGTGACATCCCCTCCTCCCACTTCTCTACTATGAATTGCCTCACCTGTTCATCCCAGACCGATTCCTCCCCATCCCCTCCATGCTTTGTACTGAACTCCTGGAAACTCACCCACCTGCCCACATAGGCCCTCAGGGTGTTGGCTGACCAGGACCCCTGGTACAGCATCCTGGCCATGTCCTTCCAATCTCCCAGCACTGGTCCGGGACCCTGGGCCTGTGTGTTGCCAGCTTCCAAAACCTGTTGAGCTGCAAACAGGAAAGACTGTCAGCCATGTCATTCTTGATCCCTTCAATTTGCTTCGCTTTGAAAGAAGGTTCAACTGCAACTCCAGTAACCCCAGGTGCTGCCGAATCTTGCCTACTGTCTCCCTACTCCCACCCTGCCTGTTAATGACCTCTACCACCCCTTTATTGTCACACCAGAAGAAGATGCGCTTCCCCTTCATCTTGCCTCCCCATACTTCTAAGGCTACTCAGATTGGAAATATTTCCAAGAAAGTGATGTCCTTCAAAAGGCCCCCTGTCACCCACTGTGCTGGTCATGCCTCTGACATCCACTGCCCCTTAAAATAAGCCCCCATTCTGAGCACACTCGAGGCATCAGTATACAGTTCTAGATCCATGTTGCGCTCCCACTCATCCTGCCAAAATGTTACCCCATTGTAATGTTCCAAAAACTCCTCCCAAACCTTAAAATCTTCCCGGACCACTTTTGTAATGTCTATCCAATGATGTGGCTGCTTTGCCTTACCTGTAGCCCTTCCCAACCTCCTGATAAAGGCCCTGCCTGGATTAATGGCCTTGCAAGTGAAATTAAGGTGCCCCAGCAGTTGCTGTATCTGTACCAGTGGCATCCTCCTCCTCCTCCCAGTCTCCTGCACCAGCAGCCCCCTGAGTCTAGACCCCTTGTCCCCCAATAAGCAGAGACATCCCTGCTCCATGTCCACCTCTATTCCGAGAATCTCCAGTCTGCGCGCTGGACCCTCAGTCTTCCCCTATGCCAAGGGGATTCCTATCTGCCACCTGTTCCCTTGAAATCCTCAAACATCCCCTGCAATTCTGCTCAGCTCTCCCCTATGAGGAGGAAGTCATCCAGATAATGCACCACCCTCCTGTGCCTGTATCTTGCCCCAAATACCCACTATACCCAGGAAACGAAATCCTCAAAAGTTGAACAGGCCACAGAGAATCCCATTGGCATTGCTTTGTCAAAATAGAGCCTGCCCTCAAACTGGAAACCCAGCAGGTCCTAACCTGCTGGGCTGACTGGCAGCAGCTGGAATGCTGACTCACTATCAGTCTTTGCTAACCAAGCCCTTCCTACTGCCCTGATCAGTCCTATCACCTGCTCCAGTAAGGCATAGGATCCTACCCTGAGGTGCTCAGGGATGCCCTCATTCACCGACTTACCCTCCGGGTATGATAGGTGGTGTATGAAATGAAATTCCCCCTTTAACTTCTTGGGTACCACCCCCAGTGGTGACACCCTGAAGTCTAGGCATGGAGGGGCAACCAGAGGCCCCTCCATCCACCCTGATTCAACCTTTTTCTGTATCTTCACCCGCACCACCTCCTCCATCCCTCTGACTGACCCGAGGTTCTTGGCTCTCATCCTTGCCCTCACCCTTGAAAACCCAGTGGAAAACCATGTTGGAAACCCTCCCGAAGGAGCCCCCCCATGGCATTCGGGTAGTCCTGAGTCCATGCCTCCACCGCTTCCAGGGTGATGGGCGTGATTGCTAGTGCATATCGCCACTGTCCTTCCCCTCTGTCCTGCTTAGTTCCACCCATAGTTGGAATTATAGCTGCCCCTGTTGTGTCCACCCCTATCCCTGCCCTGCCCTCTCCTCAGTTCCCCTGAAAGGGCTGTTCCTGATACTGCCCTCCACCTTGACCACCCTTATCTCCCCCCTGTCTGCAGCTAGACACCGGCTGCATTCCCCTGCATCTTGAACAAATATACTTGAATTTGCAGTTTGCCCAGGTGCAGGACACCTGTTAAAATCCCAAAAGGTCTTAATCCCCAGGACTACAGGACTTTTCTTCACTTGTTCCACCCCTGCATCACTCACCTGCCCTGACAGTTGTGAATGGGTGCTGTCCCACCTTAAATCTCCTTTTGCCGCCATCCACTTCCAGAAAGCTTCATCATATTTTAACCACTCGTATCCTAACTTGGCTTTGTAGGCATCCCTGATGATTGCTGTATAGGTCAGCAGCGGAATGGCCAGATCCAGCTGCTTCTCCAGCACCAGAGAGCTGTAAATGATAAAACCTGCTTGCCAATTATCTATGGTCTTACTCTTGAACTTTTCCTCCTCTGCTTTATGGCCCATCATGGCCAGGGCCACTACTATCTCGGACTTCCCCACTGACTCCTTCTGCTCATATTTCATGGCGGTTTCCTCATCCACCAGGCCAAAAATGTCCACATATGCCCCTTTCCAAATCTTTTCTTTAAGTGATGTCGGGACGTGGTCACCCAACGTGAAACCTGGTGGCCCTACATACCATTTCTTGCCCCCAGTTTTCTCCCACCCCTTCGCCCCCTTTTCCTCTTTTCTTTTTATGGCCTTCAAGGCCTGCTCCATCTTCTCTATCTTTGCTTAACCCATATCCCCCAGCAGCCGCTCCAAGTATTCTTTTAGGTTGCCTCATTGGAGATATCTATTCCATTCTTACCCCCATCAGGACTTCTGCCAATGGCTCTGGTTCGGGCACCAGGGCAGGTGCTGGGCTGGGTCCAACCCCTCGAGGTCTCTTCCCGGTCTGCCCCATTCCCTGGGTGCTCCTCCTGCTCCTTCCACTTCTTCAGTGCCTCTTCTTCCTCCTCTCTCTGCTTGGCTGCTGCCACCAACTCGGTCATCTGGCCTATCAGTTTCACCGCCTCCTCCATCATCTTCTTGCTGGACATCGGGTTCTTCTTGGGTACATCCTTATGCTTGTTATGCTACAGGCAGGAAAAGTAAACACCATAAATGCCTACCACCACTGTCTTGGGGCCTCTTGTTGCCCCTGTTGCCTGGTGGGTTCCTTGCCAGGGAGGTAGTACCCCCCATAATACTCTTCATCCTCACCTGAGAGCACCCCATCCTGGTGAATTGGCCCAGCCCCTCACTCTCTGTATGCCCTCTGGACACCCCTTGACCAGCACTAGTCACTGCTTCTTGGCTTCTGCCTATGGTCCCCCAGTCATCCAAGCCACTGCCCCCTCTTATCCAGTCTCTATCATTCACGCTGAGATGCAGCCCTTGGTCCTGGCTGGCAGGTCCCCTGTTCCCTTCTTCCACTTTTTGGGGCCCCCAAATTCCTTTTCCTTCCTTCAGGATGTATAACCCCAATTGTTCTGCCCTCGACCTAATGGCAACGCTGCCACACCTGGTGGCTGACCCAGCCATTCATGCCATCATGTGCATCCACACCACACACCCGTTCTTGGGTCTACTGGAAGACCAGCCCTTTTCAGCCCTCAAACCTCTCCCAATGCATGTGCATCCCCAGGCCCAAACCATCCGGGGCACACCCTACCAGACTGAAGCCAAAACCATCCCCCCCACCCAGATCTCAGGCTCTCACTGCCCCAAACCAGGTGCCTGCATCAAAAGGGCTCTCTATGGCCCCCCCGCCCTGAGACAGGCCCTGCCTCCTACAGGCCTCTCCATGGCCACCTGTTCTCCAGCATCCCACCCCGGCCTGACAGGGCGGTCCTGCCGATCTCAGCACTCGAGGTGCACTTGCACTTCTTTCCACTTGCTTGGCTGGGCAGCTATGGCACCAAAGCCACCGTGGAGCAATTTTTCATCTGCCTCCTTTCCATGCATTGCACACACTCACCTGCTCCCTAAGCATGTCATTTGCTGGTGTCTGAGAGCCTGCAGGCCCCATCCCTGTGTGGCTATGCCTCTTCCCCCTGCCACGTGGTCCACCACCATTCTTCTTAGCTTCCCGTTCCTCCCATGAATACCCACACACACCCAAGAACCACCTTTCTGTTCCCAGACCTTCTACTGCTGAGGCCACCCCCCCATCATTACTGCCTTCCGACTACTGCATTGCTTTATTTATTTATTTATTTTTTGAGTTTCTTCCTCCAGGCCAAACAATCCCACATGCTGCACCCTCGGTGCAAACCATCTTGGCAACCAGACCCCTGTCACATGCCAGTACCATTACCACCTTGCCTCATATCCTTGCCAGATCCACCCGGGGACACCTCCTCGCACCCTGTGACCATGCCACCTTGTGGCCTGCTTTCTACCCCTCCACAGGCCCATGGCTGCTTGCCAGCATCACTGCCTCCTTATTCGTTTGCTGATACTGGCCCTAACATAACCAAGGGCACAGAAACAACACCTCCTCCAACCTACTTCCTGGCCTGCAGGTGAAAACCAAAGCCCAGCAAACAAACCTCATACCACTTACATCTCGGCATGCAGGTGGCTGACCCTATTTCTGTTGAGCCCCACAACCAAGAAAACCGAGGGAGATAATGTGACCTGCCCTAGCAAACCCTCGATGACACCACACTAACTCAGTTATATTCCCCAACAAGCTAAGGGAAGCCATTCATTCCTTATCCTTACTTTCTTATATATATTTTTTTAAACAAGCGCATACTCAGTGCAGACTCCCTGCATTCCTGCTAAAGGTAGCCCACTCCGCTACCCCTACTACATAAAAAGAACTGCTGGTTCCCAATGCACATATTATTAACCACTTCTGTCTTAAATTTGAGCTACTATTACTAGATCGAGTTGGCTCACTGCTTAAAACTGCACAAGTAATACCACACAAACTCCAGCTAAAAACCATCAGACCACATGGCCAACAAGGCCTAGCAGCCTCATGGTGTGCCTTACCTTCCTTTGACAATGATTGTGCTGAGTTCCAAGTCAACAGAATTTCCCATCAAAAAGAAGGCTAGTCAAGGGTGGACAGCCTTGATATACCCCCTAAGGACCCCAATCAGGACGCCTGCTAGCTCTGCCCCCCGTTAATCCTGCTAGCCCTGGCACCCCTATGTCATATGACCAATACTACCTCACTGGTGATGTCACCAGATCCCTCTTCTCCTCCCCCCCATCCTTTTCTCCCCTTCCCCCTTTTCCTTATATCTCTTCTGGTAGGGGCCATGAGACAAAATGTCCTGTTCTTTAGTGGCAAGCCTAATTATATTATTATTATTTATCATGCATTAGCAAAAGTACTATAGTCTGAGTAAGGACATTCAGGACAAAAATGCAAGGGACATGGGTTAGTAGATTGTTTAGGGTAGTTAATGTGCATTGAGGCTTGAAAAAAACAGTTTAATACATGCAGAAGTGTGCTAGTATGAGGAATGAAGGAGTTAATGTAAAACAATGTTATTCTCAAAAAAAAAACACATGAAAATTATCAGTTGTTTGGCAAAGGTCATTCCATAGAGGGATGTACCTTAAAAGTCAGATGACCTCCATAACATAATGGACCCAATGACATTGGGATGCATTGTGACTGACAGCCACTGGAACAATGTGTGACTGCTTTAAAAATATAAGCACAGTTCTGGTAAAGAGGACTGAACTTTAAATCAAAGGACTTATGAATAATTTATAAAGTTGGTTGGATTTACCACTTTAGCACAAGACAAACAGGTTTGTAGAACACTTGCCTTTTGCTTCCTGCACTGGACACACTCCCAGCTCCCGTCTTGCCTTGGACACAGAGAAAGAATGATGTCTTCACTTTAGCACTTAAGCATGAACTCACATGTTCTCTGAAATCTCCCTTGGGTAGCATGAGAGTGTTGTGGAGAGACAGAAAAGAACTTTCAGACACCGCTTTAAAAAATGCCAGCAGAAGTCTATTGTCATGGAATTTTAAACTTCTACCACAATCCTGAAAGAACTTTGACAGATACCTAATGCACGCTAACAGACTAAGCTTCCTGGGAGGACAAAGCAACTTAACTTGTGAATAGAGCTTTACCAATAAAGACCTCCAGCCTCCCATCCAAGACTACAGATAAAGATGTTTTGTGCCAGCTGACAAATTTAAATATTAATTTAAGAACAGTTTTTTCTAAAAGAGTATGTTCTGTTTAAAATGGTGGGGTGAAAATCTAATTTCCTATAGGGCTGGGCGGACTGTTCAGCCTGAGATCTCAACCCCCAGATTGAACCCATAATCCATGGACCCAGATAAATATGGACTGCACTGCAGAAGTCTGGTTCTGAGTCTATGGAGTGCCAGTGTACTGTTGCCATGGGGATGCTGTCAGCACACTCACTACCTGCACAGGCAGCTGGCAGCATCTAATCAGGCAACAGAGCAGGATAGTAAGTCACGTGACACACTCACGGCATATATCCATGAAGAGTGCACAACACAGACCCAGACAAGTTGGAGGATGGTTAGAAGACTTTTGCTGCTGCAGAGCAGAGCCAGACACTACAGCTGTGCACCACAGAGAGAGAGAGAGAGAGAGTAAAGAAATATAAATACAAAAAAAAAAAAATTTTTGAAGTGGGGCCAAAAAGGAGGAAAGAAAGAGAGGAGAGAGAAAGGAGACTAACTGGGGTGATGGGGGAGAGAAAGTTATCATCAAAGGAGGGAGAGAATGGAGAGGAATCCATGGAGGGACTGGAAGAGAGATAGTGGTGGGTGGCTGCCGAGGGAAGGTAAGGCAAATAAAAGGCAGTGTGGCAGTGTAATACAGGGCAAGGGCAGGCTTGCAAAATAAATCTTTGGATAGTGCCATCCAGAAATTGAATCCAGAAGATACTCCAGGTGAGAAAGAGAGAGAGAGAGATTACTGGGGCCCTAGAGAAATTTTACAGTTACAGAAAATCCCAAATAAAAGTTGCTTTCTTTTCTTGGCTGTGTGTACACTGAGCAAGGGCAGACTGGCAAAATCTTTGTCTTATGCCATTCCAGATACAGAGGAGAGAGGGAGAGACTGCTGGGGGCCCAAGAGAAATTTTACAATGCCAGAAATCCGTAAAAGTTTTTCTTTTATTGGTCTCAATGTGGCTGTGTAGTACAGGCCAAGGCAAGGGAGGCTGGCAAAATAAATCTTTGGCTTGTGCCATCCAGAGAGGAGAGGAGAGAGAGAGAGAAAGAGTGTGAGGGAGAGATTGTGTGTGGGGGGGGATGAAAAATTTAACAGTCCCAGAAATCCCAATTAAAAGTATTTTTTTTCTCCTGGCTTCAACGTAGATGTGTAAAGGGTAAGGGTAGGTTGGCAAAATAAATCTTTGGCTTGAGCCATCTAGAGGGGGGAGAGAGAGAGAGAGAGAGAGAGAAAGAGAGAAAGAGAGAGATTATGGGAGGTGACCCACAAAACATTTAACAGTCCAAGAAATCCCAAATAAAAGTTTATTTTTTTTTCATGGCTTCAATGTGGCTGGGTATACAAGGCAAGGGCATGCTGGCAAAACAAATCATAGACTTGTGCCATCCAGAGGAGAGAGAGAGATTGTGAGGGGTGGGGGCACAAGAAATTTAACAGTCCCAGAGATCTCAAATAAAAGTCTCTTTTTTCCTGGCTTCAGTGTGGTTGTGTGTACAGGGCAAGGGCAGGCTGGAAAAATAAATCTTTGCCTTGTGCCATCCAGAGGGAGAGAGAGAGATTACAGGGGGAAGGGGAATGAGAAATTTAACAGACCCAGAAATCCCAAATAAACGTTTCTTTTTTTTCCTGGCCTCAGTGTGGCTGCGTATTGTACAGGGCAAGACGGGGCAGGATGGCAAAATAAATCTTTGACTTGTGCCATCCAATGACAATAACTTGTTAACATTCATTCATGATTTCATGTATTAAAAAAATATTGTTCTGACAAACAACAGACAAGTTGATGAGCCTGTGCTGCTGGCTGTGGGTGGCCCAGGGGATAATCTTACTTTGTGACTTGTACCAGTCTGTTTACACTGCAACACAAGTAAAGCACACACAAGTGTCATTATCATCATCACTCATTCCCCATTATTCCTTCTTATCATTAGTTTTATAGTATATCGCATTACATTACGTATGAACATTAAGAGACCCTGGTGTGGGACTGTGCTGCATGTGGCCATGTACCAGATGTGTCTACATTTCCAATTCAAATTCTGAGGCACACTTAACAGTTACTGAATTTGGTCACTGAACAGTAACTAGGATTCAGTCAGGTAATCTTGGAAGAAAGTGGTGGTGGACTACTGTGTTGTCGGTGTGCTGTGTACAGTCATGAGTCATGACAGTAAATTTGACCCTGGCATGTGGGTGTGGGTGGAAGTCATCATCAGAAGGACACCATGTTAGTTAGAGAGATCTTTTTTTTACAGGTTAGAATCATAAGAAAAAATGAATCAAAGTGTTGATGATGCACATTCTATTTCTCAGGTAGACAGTGGCACTGCTAAAGACAGCAATCAACCTGAAAAGGGAAAACAAAATCAAACCCCAAAAGTGATTGTTTCACGTCTAAGGTTTCATCTTCCAAACGAATACTTGAATACAAAATCGATGCATCTCTCAGATCATTATCAGTCCCAAGTAAAAAAAAAAAAGTTATGTAGTTAAAACCAAAGGCTTGGTGGGTATCACCTGTAGAGGCACCCAAAGATATGAAACAATTGCATACTATGCTACTGCCAGTCCCTCATACGATTCTTCTGAGGTTGAACCCAATGAAGGTAATACTAGTAATAAAGATGACGAGAATGATCAGGCAGCACAGGGTTTACTGGAGGGGATGGAAATTGCAGATGAGGAAGAGACAGACAGAAATGTTTTGGTTGTGGAAAGGGCCAGTGGGAATAAACCACAAGAGGAACAGGCCCACAAAACATTTGGGGGGGGACCCTGAAAAGGTGACCAAGGTGCCGTGCCTTCCTGAGGAAAAACAACTAAAAAAATGTCCTCTTTTGTTTGATCATAGTTCTCCATTAGTGCTTCCAATGAATTGGTGGCAACATGCACTATTTGTAAATGGCCAATCAGCAGGGGTAAAAAGAAAGAAGCATTGCGAACTTCAGCACTGAAAAGGCACCTAGACAGATGTCATAACATTACTGAGAACTCCAGTTGTGAGTCTTGAAGAGAATGTGACAGTGATAGCCCACTACACTCAGGGGTAACTTCCATAGATGAAAGCAATGGCTGCCCCTGCAGCACTACTGAAACACCTCCATCACCACTTCTTCCCATTCAAAGGACTCCTCCTACTGTTACTGAAAGTGACCATGTGTTCAAAAGCCCTCTTCTTCAAGGAGACAGCTTACCATCTCAGAAACATATGAGTGTAAAGCCAAATATGCCTCGACTCACCCTGTTCCTGTTACAATAACCAGAAAATGTTCTGAAATTATAGCTGTTGATTTGCTACCATATAATGTGGTTGAATATATAGGATTCAGGTGGCTGCTTGACTACCTTGAACCTCAATATAGTATACCATTGCATAAATACTTCTCGACATCAGGGATTCCAGATCTTTGTGATGTCGTATGTAAAAAATGAAGATGTGATTCTGCAGTGCTGTTGGGAGGGTGGTGCATCTCACAAAAGATATCTGGACAAGCTGACAGCCTGAACCCTTCATGTCTGTCATGGCACATTGGGCACATTTTAATAATTCAAAGTGGGACTGGGGACAGTGAAGCATCACAGTTTGCTGTTCTAAGATGGTTTATTTTTCCATCTGAACATACCTCATACAACATCAGTAAAGAGCTCAAAAAAACAGTACAGCAATGGTTCATTTCACAGGGACTGTCTGCTGGCTTTATAGTTTTAAATAATGGGTCCAACATAAGGAAGACTTAGAGGACAGGAGCTTTGTTCACATCCACTACTTTGCACATTGTTAAATTTAATAGTTCATGGTTTTCTCCATGATGACAGGGAGATTAAGGATCTCATTAGCACTGCTAAAAGAAAGTGCACTCATTTGAGTTACTCAAGCAAAGCCTCTCACTTGTTTGAAGAACTACAGCAGGAGCACATTTTACCTTTGCTCAGACTGATCCAAGACATTTCTACTCTATGGAATTTGACCTTTTAGATGTTCCAAAGGCTGCTGGAACAAAAGGAAGCTGTCAGGCAATACCTTGGAAAATAAAATTGGTGATGCAGACATCTCTATTACTCCACCTCAGTGGGCTATGCTGGAGTTTCTCATTGTACTGCTCCAGTCGTTTGATGAAGTCACCAGGAAGGTTAATGCAAACACAACAATTCTTAAGTGATACCTTTAATAAAAATTGTAAAATTCATATTGAATCTGATTAGGAAAACATTAGAGAAGCAAGACAGTTCCATGATCACACAGGCTGCCAGTGGTGCTACTGACATATGCAGGTTGCCCCCCAGAATACAACAAAATCTAATGAGATGTATGATCAAAAAAGTTCAAGAAGATGACAAATTATGTAAAATGCTTCATTCTGAGTATTAAATTAAAGCATCAATCTTGGATCTGATACATATTGAAGCAACTATTGAGTGATGATAATGATGACACATAATTGACATGGTGTGTGCTGTTGTGGAACAGAGTACAACAGCAGCACTGCATTCAGAATCATCTTCATGACACAATACAGCGTCAGGTGGCCCATCCTGTAGTGCTGTGGTATTTTCTTCCTCTTCTTCCTCAGCCACTGCAGCCAAATCTTCTTCTTCACCACCACCAGCCAAACATCACACTGTCCCACTCAGTGGATCAGCTTCATGTCTCTGAAGTCACTTACAAGATGTAATTGTAACATCTTCTTCATCTGCTTCTTGTAACATAGCCTCAGCACAGACCATTCTTGAAAAGTACCTGACAGAGCCCAATATCTGCTGGAATGCTGATCCTTTGAAATACTGGAAATCTAAACAAAATATGTGGCCTGCTTTAGTAAACATTGAAATGAAGTACATGAATTGCTTTCTGACTAGCGTCTGTTCAGAGCAAATGTTTAGTTCGGCTGATAACGTCATTACTGATTCACGATCCTGTTTGACACAAGAAAATGCTAAGCGCCTGACATTTCTGAAAGTTAACATTCCTCACTTTAATTTCAAATATGATACCTGAATAAAACTTACACTGACTGCTTTGAGTAGGCCCTATCCACAAATCACTTTCAAGAATGTGTGCCTGTGGTGAAAATCTTTTGTGAATAGGGTCTACTACATGAGGTAACAATTAATTGCAACATGTCATCTCAGGACAGACTAGGCCAGGCCACTATTACTTGAATGTTCACATGAGTAGCACAGAATAGAAAAAAAAAGATAACATCAGTAGGTTCAAAGTCCAAATACAGCAACAACTGCATTTTATGTCACAAACTTACTTGGTGGTACCAGGTACCACTATCTGATCTGGAAGGTAGGGTACTGCTGTCTACTTCTACTACTACTACTATCAATGTTTGTCCTCATGAATCAGGATTACTACTTGTTACTGTTTGTCCTTACTCCAGTCCTTACCATAGAAACATAGAAACATAGAAGTTGACGGCAGATAAGGACCGCAAGGCCCATCCAGTCTGCCCATTTCTTTTTCTACCTCATAAATGTGCCATCGGCTCTAATACCACTACTACTACTACTTGTCACTTTTTTCCCTCAACAACTGATACTTTCCTGACTGTACTGTTTTAATTTTCATACAGTGCATGGCTTAGCAGATGCCTGAAAACTAGAAACTGAATACTCTTTGTATACTAGATTTCTCACATCCCCCATATTTGGCTGCAATTACATCACAGAAAACAATGCAACTAAATTCATATAATTTCTTTATTGTTTCTGTGTGTGTGTGGTATTCTAGCCTAGTTACATCTTACTTACAGTAACTGGGCTGAGATTATTACTGTATTTTATTTCTGATACTTAAATTACTTTGCAGTGGCTGGCAGCAATTGTGGAACTAGGAAGGATGCAATTATATTGTGTGTCATGTGGCAGTAACAAACCTTTTTATGACTGTGCTGCACTTGATTTATGTGAAGTGTGACTAGCTGTCTGCCTGGACGGTGGTGATCACGATGTCTTTCATTTTTCTTCTTTAAGGATTCAGCATGTTGATCAGATTCAGTAGAAGTAGTTATAGTATTAGAAAACATTACCACATCTTGAACCAGGTAGTGTACCATATACCACAGTACACTGGGACATATGAAGAAGTTGCACCATTCACATGGGTAGGGTGGATGGGATCACTTACTACTGGTCATTTGATCATTCATATCCATTTGTTTGAACTGTTCAGCTCTGACTGGAAAATTCTTCAAAATATTACCCACACAGCACCATTAGTAAAAAAAAATCTTAACTGACTTGCAGTGCCTGCAGTGCTTGATGGGGCTATGATATAGGTATTTGCATCTGTCTGTCTATCTATCTGTTTCTCTCTCTCTCTCTCTCTGTCTCTCCCAGAATACTCATGTCATGGACCCAAGCAGGATATGCCACCATTACAGGCAATCCATGAAGGGGCTAGTAGTGAGTGGCTGTTTTTTGTTTAGCAATTTTACATTCATTTTTATACAAATAATCCATTAAATTATTTCATTTGGGCCTCTGTGTCAAATGTGATTAAATATGGCCACTTTTATGCATGCTTTCACATTTTTTCAAATAATTGTCAATAAATCAGAACTAATCAGAACTAATCGGAACAAATCAGAACTTCACCGTGTTCTGGTTCTTATCTAATAATGGTCAGAACTTCACTGAGTTCTCCCAGCACAAATTTTCAATGCATCTAATGGGTATACACTGTAGCTTAACATGTTAAATCAGGTCTGCTGAGAGACAAACAATAGTATTGTCTTGGAAGAAATGGTTCTGGTTGTAAACTGAACCTAATGACTCTTGCTGAAACAATAAGTGGTATATTAGCTGCAACATTATGCATGTTCTGTATGTGTATACCTCAGTGAATTCTTTGATCTTTTGTAGTGTACAGATTATTTAATAAATAATTGATGACATACTGGAGAGTTCCCGTGGGCAGACTAGTTGGGCCACACAGTCCTTATCTGCTGGCTACTTCTAGTAATCTATGAATATCATAATTATATTTTTATT
The DNA here is from genome assembly GCA_016271365.2 of Neoceratodus forsteri. Classification (NCBI taxonomy): domain Eukaryota; kingdom Metazoa; phylum Chordata; order Ceratodontiformes; family Ceratodontidae; genus Neoceratodus; species Neoceratodus forsteri. The sequence goes on from CM028131.1 coordinate 453,901,304, forward strand.
TGATTTATTTATTTATTAGAATTTCAGATAAATACCTTTGAGCCAATGGCTCTTTTACAAAGGTTCCACGTCAGTACACAAAGAATAGAAGTACAGTTTGTGTGAGATTAGTAGGCAAGCAGTTTGAATTCAAAATTCACTACAGGGTATACATGGAGTAAGGCTACAGATGATATAAATAACAGTTAGAACAACATAAGCAGGCATACATTTAATAATGATGAGTCACAACAAATAATATTTACATGAATTAAAGCTGCCAGAAGGGCACTGTCAAAGGAAAAGGTAGAGTGGAAAAAACTGAGTTGCTGCCAATTGTGCCAGGTAGTGTAGGAAAGTGGAAGAGAGAGTGGGTGTAGAGGGGTAACTGGAAGGGAGGTAGAAGGAGAGGTGGGTGAGAGGCAAGGATCGGGGAAAAAGTGCAACATTGGGTGGGGTGAACAGATTAGAAAAGGGAGAGAGGAAGGGAGCTGAAGGAGGGTAAGAGAGGAAGGTGGTGGATCTGGGCTATTGAGAGAGGCAGGGGTAGATAGGGGGAGGGTGGTGGCAGGCAGAAGTGGTGATAGTAGAGAGGTGCAAAGAACAGAAGTGACTACCTAGGAGGTTAGGAAAGACAGTCACAGGTGGCTCTGGACACAAGCGTTTGATGTAGATTGTGTTTGAGTGAGCAGAGGGTGCCTAAGTTGGTGAGTTCACTGCCTAGGAGTTAAACATCATAGGGGCTCTACCTGTAAAAGACCACTGGCCTTGGCGGTGCGACAGAGGGGAACAGCCAGAGAATAGTTGTCTGAGCTTCTTGTGTAATGGGGTGGTTGGCTGGGCTTAAGAGAGACTGAACCTCAGGGGGCATGAGTCCCATCAGTGACTTTTTTGCTAGTAGGCAGGTCTGGAAAGTAATCCTTCCCTGAAGTTGTAGCCAGTTTGACTGTTCGTAGAGGTCACAGGTGTGCTTGCGGTGGGCAGCACTAGTAAGCAGTCTGCAGGCCCTATTCAGCGCTGTAAGAAATTGCCATAGTGCTGTAGCTGTGGCTGCTCCATAGATAACAAGCCCATAATCAATGATGGAGACAATAGAGCTGTGTATTGCTAGCTTAAAGGCATCAGGTGTCAGCCAGTGTCCATGTTTATAGAGAAGGCCTATACAGATATTTACAGATTTTGCAACTGAATTGATATGGCTGGAGAAGGACAGAGTAGGGTCCAGGGTTATACCAAGGTATTTGAAAGTCTGCGTCTGGTCCAGGGTCACACCCTAGCTATTTTTGATTGTCAACTGTTGGTGTTTATGTTTGTTATGTGTGCCATGGAACTGCATAGTCTTTGTTTTCTTGTAATTTAGCACTAGTTTCTGTGAGACGAACCAGGCCTCAACTTGCTTGAAACTTTCCTGCAGTTGTTTCTCCAAGAGGGAGAGGTCAGAATTCTTAGAAAAAATCACTCGTCATCAGCATACAGAATAATGTTTTCATCACAGGTAGAAGGGACATTGTTCAGGAAGATACTGAAAAGAAGGGGTCCCAATATTGATCCTTGGGGAACACCAGCCCAGACAGGTAGTTTGGAGGAGAGGGAGTCACCAGTCTTAACGTGTTGTGACCAGTTGGAGAGATAACTGTTGAACCATTGTAAAGTGTCATGAGAAAGATATAAGTTGCCAAGTTGTTCCAGTGGTAATGGATGGCTGACTGCATCGAAGGCCTTCGCAAGGTCTATAAAGGTGGCACCAGCAAGTTGTCCTTGGTCTAGTGCTAGATGAATGTGGCCTGTAAATTCAAGGAGGGCAGAGGTGGTGCTATGTTCTTTTCAAAAGTCATGTTGCTGTGGGCATTGCAAGTTGTATTTCTCCAAGTACTCCACCAATTGGTCTGCGATGATTTTTTCAAGAGCTTTGGATAAAGGGGATAGGATGGAGATGGGCCTGTAGTTACAGTGTAATGTCCTATCCCCAGACTTGTGCATTGGGGTCACCAGGGCGGACTTCCACTTGAGCAGGAACTGGGAGAGCATGAGGGACCAGTTAATAATCTTTGTAAGAGGGTGCAGGACATCATCAAGGGTGAGGGTGATGAGCTTCAAGTCAAGTGTGTCCCCACTGGATCTGGATTTTCCGAGCTCCTTGAGGAGGTATTTTTGTCATCCTTTTCTGTAACTGCCTTGAAATAGAAATGTAGATGATTTGTATCCTGAGTCTGTTGATATTGGGAGGCCGAGGTTTGGTTGGTGTCAAAGAAGTTAGAGGGAAGCACATGTCTGAGGTCGGTGAATGCCAGATTGAAAATATTGGCAATTGCGGTGGGGTCCAGGGTGTTGCTGCCATCAACCTTTAGCAAATTAGGAGTTACTTTGGACTTTTTCCCCTATCACTTCAGGGAGACTTTGCCAGAATTTCCTTCCATCTGACCATGAGTTTGATAGTGTGCTCCTGTAGTAGCTGGCTTTTTCATTGTGGATAGCTCTGGTACAGGCATTTCTGGTGGCCCTGTATGCCTGAAAGTCTGCTTGGTTGCCAGAGGCTGTAGCACAAGCCCATAGCAGGTCCCGAGCTTTTAGTTGGTCTAGGAGTTTGCCTGTGATCCAAGGGTTGTCAAGGCCTTTAATTTTGCATTTCTTAAATGGGTTGTGGATATCACATGCTGCATTGAACAATGAGATGAAGTATTGAAGTGCAGCATCAACATCCAGAGTGGTGTCAATCGGGGACCAGTTTTGTTGCCGCAGGAGTGCCTTAAGTGGTGCAAGGTGTCCCTTGATTAGCATCTGACTTTTGATAGTTTTCAAGGGGGGGTTATTGAATTTATTTGACCATATGCACTGGACTGGGGAATGGTCACTAATGGCATCAGGGAGAACTATAGTGTGGCTAATATTGTCAACGAGATTTGAGTGAACCCAGTCCAGTAAGGTACTGGTCCCTGTTCTATAGTTGATCCTAGTGGGTGAGGTAACTAGCTTTATAAGATGTGCAGCTGCCAAGTAGTAGTTGCTTGCACTGGGGGCAAGCCAGTTGACATTAAAATCCCGTAGCAATATAACTTCGGAGTTAAGCTTTAGACACTGATGCAGGTAAGGTATAGGTTCAGGCTTGTTGTTGTAAGTTTGGGTGGAATATATACAGAGGCTATTGTCAGAACTTTGTTATGGGCCCCAAGAATGACTTTAATAGCAAAGACCTGAAGCTCATCTTCATTATGGGTAGGGTCAAGGCATGCCCTGTCATAGAATCTTTAAGATAAAGGGCATAGCCACCACCTTTTTTGGATAGTCGATCCTGCCAAAAGATAATGTACCCAGGTATTGCCACAGCAGTGTCAGGGATAATTGGATACAACCAAGTTTCAACTACAGATAGTACATCTGGGCTATGTTGTGCTGTCCAGGCAGTGAGGGCATCTAATTTTTTGGTAAGGCCGCAGATGTTGATGCTAGCTAGCGAGAGGGTTCCTGTTCTACGTTGCTTCCTGGGGGGTAGCTAGGGGTGGTCCAGGGTTGGGGTGAACGTTGCTCGATATTAGCAGGAGTAACAGTATTAGTCTTTTAAGGGGTTCCTTAAGATATCGGCAGAGACTGCTATGTACACTTTTTCCCTTATACTTATTCTTAGTTGTTGTCTGTAGTGACCTGACTCCCGATAGTATGAACAGGGAGAAATAGTTTGATGGTAGGGTCGACTGTGGGCACAGTAGCATGTTCGTGCATCCTAGTATTTGGGAGAAGAGATAAGTGTTCTTGCTGAGACTACTGGTAACCATTCCACTTCTGTGCAAGGAGCTATCAACTAGGCAATCAGAGGTTGGTTGCAGTGGGCATTTAAATATATTGGTAGTGTGGGATGCCAGCAGGGTCAGAAGGAGCAGGTGCAGCAGGAACAGGTTAGGTTGCATTCTTGATGTAGTAATATTAAACCATGCAGATAGTTATGTTCAGTAGTATAGTAAACGTGTCCAAGTTACCACGAGTCAGATGATGAAACGTAATCAAATCCACAGGAAATGATGAACTACTGGGGACCAGAAAATTGTTGTTACTGTGGATAAAAGACCCAGAATGTGTTAACTTCCTGAAGGTGATGAACACAGTCTTGGGGCATATGCAGGATGTAAAAATCCTTTTTTAGTATCGTCCCTTTGTTCTCCAAAATGGTTGTGAATAGACCTCAAAGACAAGCAAACATCCTTTAAGAACAAGTCAGTCGGAAATGTGGATTCAATGCAGCACTCCACAACTCAGAGCTTGTATAACAGATTTACTGACCTTACTTTTGCTTCTTATGACTTCCAAAATAGTTGATTTATGATGAGAATGCCAATACCTGGTGGTGATGTTTTGCAGTTTCTTAGTCCAGGAAATGTTCATAGATGTTATGTCCAAGAATGGTCCAGTTCCTCCAAGCTGAAACACATGAAAATCCACAAAAACTAAACTACTGACAGAGACAAACACAAACAGTCAGACACACAACAGGATCTGTAAAAAAGAAAATGTGTCAATGAGCTGTCCCGGTGGCACTGAGGACTGAGACTCTAATAACAGCCTTAGCTTGTGTCACACCAGGGACCAGAGTTTGGCAATGTGCTCAGGTTGTTGGGGGTCAGTGGAGAGAGGATAGGAGAAGGATTGAGCTAAATGCTGGGTGGCTCTCCTCTCCTGGATCAGGACAGTAAGCTGTCACCATCTTGTCTGGCACCTTGTAGAGGTCTGATGTCAGAGCAAGGTCACAGAGAGGGTGACATGAAGTTTGGTGAGTGAATGGGGAAACGGGATGAGAGCACATGTGAATGCCATGGCTCTGGGTTGGAGAGAAAATATGGTGGAAAAAGGACAAGGCATGGAAGGGGCTAATATGATGCCTACCTGCCACACCTCCCCCTGCCACATCACCAAAGACAGTGGCATTGGCTGGCAGTATAGCCTAGAGGTTAGAGGAAAGAAGTGTGAACAAGCTTGATACATCCAGCAGACCAGACCTGAGTTTGATTCTCACAACCTCCACTTACATACTGTGTGATTCTGAGCAAGTCACTCAACCGCTCAGTGCTCCCAGGTCACCCCTGAAAACAGGCACTTGTGCCTAGTAGGCCTTACCCAGTTACCAAAGACTAAAAAAAAAAAACAAAAAAAAAAACAGTGGCAATGGCTGGATTTGGACTTTGGGAGTGATGGCCCTCCCTTCCTGACCCTGCCATAGTCAGGAATCTGTGGGAGCACTGAGTTGTAATGTAAGCCGGGAAACTGTGGACAGTAGAAGGGAATGGTGACAAAGGTTAAAGGAAACCTGTCCCTCCCTTGCCAAGGAGCACAAATAGAATATGGAAAAAGTGTGATCATCTCTTTAGGATGATGAATGTGTGATGTCATTCATGTCAAAGAACATTTTTAAACTTTGACTGTAAACATATAATGTATATACAAGCTATAATATTAATTTACTTACAGTCGAAAGAAAATATTTTGATGGAAGGTTCCAGTCCAGCATTGTCACATAATCGGAGTACTATACTTTCTCATTGATTGATATGAATAAAATATTAATTGGTACTAATTTTGAAATTTTAAACAATTTTTCAAAAGTTTAAATTTTTTGAATTGTAACATCTGTGTTCCCCTAGGGTTACTAGAACCACTTCAGTATAGTGAAGGTCGGCTTGGGCAGCACACAAAAAGGGTTAACATCCTTGTAGTTTCAAATGAGCCCTCTTTGCCTGGCTGCTGCTGTTGTGTGGAGTGGAGCCCATTTGCATTTAGAAATCTTGGAGCCTCATAACCCCTGTGCTGGTGGTAGCTGCAGTTCTAACTCAGAAGTCAGATCAGTTTGGAGTTCAGTGGAGTGCAGATTGTGTGCAAGTTGGTCCACTGCCTGTGAGCAGACTAACTTCAGAGGAAGGACCCATGTGTGTTTTTTCTCACCCTAAAAGTGTCAGTGATCAGTCTGTGTGCTGGCTAGTGGTGGAGACTATCTGTTTCAAGGCCCCTCAGTGGAGAATTTCTTCACACTGTGTGTGAGCATCTGAAGTCAGTGTCAGTGAGTACTGATGATGTGCCCAGCCCCCCCTTTTGCCATGTAATCCCTAAAGTGCTGCCCAGAGTAGAGATGTTGTGTTTACAATAAAAGCTATAACCTTTTTTCAAGTCTTAATTGTTTAGGATTCTGTCAAGAGAGTTCAGTATTACAAAAAGTCTTACAGCCTGGGACTTTATGTTTAACTTCTGCTGAGACAATCCAAGTCGCTGTGGGTGGATGTCTGGAAGAAGACCCCTGCAGAGTGTGGGAACTGTGTAGTTCTGTAAGGCTTCTGCAAATGTCTTGTGGATACAACACTGCCTAGATTACAAGATTCATTTGCTGTTCAGTTTTGTGTTGGTTCACCCAGTATCTGTGCTTGAATTAAGTGCTGTGGTAACTACCAGTATAATATGCACTTGTGTGTGTTTGAATTAAGTGTTGGGGCAACAACCACTACAACATGCACTTGGAGAAGTAGGAGGATCATTGATCCTAACGGCGACCCATATAACTGTGCTTTCATCATGGATAGCTGTACCGGGATGGCAAATGCTTCGATCATGAAGCTAGGATGGGCAACAGGAAGGGAGGGTGGGCAACAAGATGTGGAGGGATGGGGAACAGGGATGTGACCCACAGGGAACCTGCTTCTGCCAATCCAGCCACATGGTGTGGTGGGTAGGGTTTGGGACTGGGGGCAGGTGTTTCCTTCGTAATTCCGTAGCTGCGGGACTTAGTTTTAAACCTGGATGTGTTGCCCTCCCAGACATGCACCCCTTGGAGTTGAGAATCTACATTTAGGGGGTAGGGCCATGGGGCACAATTCCCGGTAGCTTTTTGTATATCACCAAAATTGTTTTTGGTGATAATGCAGGTCAGGTTAATAGCGATTGCCTTTGTGCAGTCGCTATTGTCACATAGAATCATTGATGCCTCATTAACCCAGAAATCCCTAAACAATGGAGTGGACATTCAGTGGGAAATGTTCTAGTGTAACAAGTCTCTGTAATGCAGAAGAAGAAGAGAGTTGTTCTGTGTGGAAGATTTTGCACCTACAAAAAGCCTGGGGCATCACAAGTTTCTGTGTTCCATATATCAGGAATAAAAGCCATACAGTTCAATCTCATTCCTGTTTGTGGACATTCCATTTTTGTATCACCTGTGTGCATTTCTTGGGGCCCCCTCAGACTTAATAATAATTTTATTTATCAAGCACAATTCAAATATCAAAGCACTGTAAAGATATAAATTAAGAACTTTAAAACAAAGGTTAAAATCCAGTATACACAACCAGTAATTATTCACTGTAATTCACAAAGGCAAGATTAAATAAATGGGTTTTTAGTAACTTCTTGAAACTCTCCAGAGTCTGGCACTCTTGAACCCAATGAGGTAGAGAATTGCATAAGGTAGGTGCTACAAAAGCAAATTAATGAGCACCAGATGTATTCAGCTGCACCTTGGGAACCTCTAGCAATCCCTCATCGGTGGAACGATGGGGGCAGAGCGGGCAGTAGGGGCAAAGAAGTTCTTGCATGTAACTCAGACCCTGTCTGTGTAGGGCTCTGTAGGTCTTAGTTGACATACCATAGGTCTGGTACTACTCTCTCAGACCTGGGTTAAATAAAAATACTGCTTTGTTCCCTCACTCCTGACCTCTGAGATGCCTGAGCCATGTGTTGCCCTAATGCCAGGCGTAATACATTTCTTTTCTGCCTTTTGTGGTTGTTGCCTTGTCTTCTGTACAAAAATAGGTGTGTGTGTGGGGGGGGGATTGGGGTTACATAATTGTGATCACTTTGAATGCTCTAGTTCAGTTATGTTTTTCAAATGACTGATGCATACACATTGAATTTGATTGAAATAAGTACTACAGTTACTAGATCTAGAATGCTTGATTTGTGGTAAAAAAAAATAAGTAATTGCGATTATCTTTTTGAAGTGTTGAAAAGTAGGGAAATGTATGTCTTGTTGGGAACACCACATGTGGTGACAGAAAATAATCTGTATTAATGCTTCCCTCTAGTAACCAAGGGAAAATTGCATAGGTATTGTGTTGTATGCAATGTGTTGCTTTCTTTGCAAAGTTACAGTGCCATAATGGCATGAATAACTGTCTTGTATAGAATTTACCCTCTATTGTGTTTTTATAGCAAGCACTACCCTGTCAGCCAAGGTATATAAATTGTGTTCACAGGCAAAGAGTACCCTAACTAGTGTAGTAAACCAGCTGGGTAAGATTTAAGAACAGGTGAACATGTTGGTCACAGAAAAAGCTACCATTTCTGACCAGATCCAGAAACAAATGATTTGATACCTATTATTGGACCAACATGGATGTTACAGAAAAGAACAAAGTGCTCTAGCTTTCGAACCTACCCAGTTCTTCTTCAGTAGCTCAAGCCAAATAAGGATGTAAGGAGAGTCACCTTCTTCTGAGCTTTGAAGAGGCCACCTTAGATATTTGCTGACTTGGCTGGCCAGTTAAAGCTTCTGAGGAAGGACTGGGTAGGTTTGAAAGCTAGAGTGCTTTGTTCTTTTCTGTAACATCCATGTTGGTCCAATAAAAGGTATCGAATCATTTGTTTCTGGATCTGTTCTAAAAAGGACCAATATGGCACCTACAACATTTTTTTGCATTTCTGACCAGTTAATCGAATCCCAAAAGAGGTTAGAGGATGAGCTATCAACTAGAAAGCAACAGATAGACCATCTAGACCCAAGATGCCAAACACCGAAAGATCAGAAGAAATAGGTAAGAAAGGAAATCTGTTCCCAGCTTGAACAGAGTCTTTAGAAAACTAGGGGAAATGTGCAGGAGTCCTGAAACGTTTGTAAAACATGATGGATGAGTATGAGGAGAAATAAAGGAAAATGTTCATCACCACTGGCTGGGATAACCTACCCAAGCTGTAGAGAAGTACAGTCACTCCAAAGAGTAATACTTGCTCAGCTAATTTGAGAGTTTAGGAAGAACCACACGATATATCTGGCAGTCTAATGGATTTCCTTTCCTGATACCAATATCTTTACAAACTCCTCAAATGTACCAATCAACTATACTTCCTAATCATGTTCACTTGAATCAGAAGGAGTGCAAAGCAGGAAGGAGAAAATTATACTTAGTAATGGTACATTAGAGAACAGGTTACTCGGGACGCTAGAAAAGCTTGATGAAAAGATTCAAGAACATGGTGAAAAACTAGATAAATAGATTCAAAGACTAGTAGAGGACCTGTCAGAGTAGCTCTGAGGAAGAACACATTCGGAAAAGATGAGGGACCCCAAACTAGTAAAAATAAAGATTAAGAAAACTAAACCCTCTTGTGATTCATCCTCAGATGCAGAGGAATTTAGATCCAAGGAGAAATTCTCTACTAGACCTAGAAAAGAAAGATCCTAAAGATGACATTTCACACTGTAGCACAATGAAAACCTTTTCAAATGTGGTTGGAGGAAAACAGGATCCTAAGAAATATAGCTGCACCATTAAACAGTATATATGTGGTTTGCAAAAAGACTTCAACACCATGGAGGTTAGAAATGAGGAAGATTGTGTAGACCTGATCAGGTGCACATTTTGCCCTAAAATGTAAGCTGGTCCTCTAACCTGCCTAGGGATATGACTTGCTCAGTAAACAAGGTATATAAGAAGCTAAAGAAATTGTTTAGCAAATACCATAACATGCAGGGTGTCAGAGAGGCAGCATACTAAATGAGGTGCATGCCAGCACAGATCCAAAGACATTTCTTCCATGAGGTGATGGATGTTTATTTTGGAGCAGATAATGCTCCAAACACTGAGATGAAGGACTTTCAAGTATTATACTGTAGTACAGTGCCCTGCTAGAAAGCATCAGATCACTTCATTCTTTTTTTTGTAATTCAATACACTTTATTGATTTTTTTTAAATAACAACACCACACAACAGACAATCAACTCCCCCCCCCCCCACCAATCTAACACACCCAAGGCAGAATAATGAAAACATAACTCAGGTAAGATGAAAACTAAAGACAAAATGCCCCAACTATCTACAACATTAATTAAAATAATATACATGAGTGTAAAGAAAAAAGAAGGGGAGTGCCAGCTAAAGGAAAGAGATGAAATCACATAGTAGTCATATAGGGCTGCTACATGGCACATTAAAGCATGTACAAGGCACATACCTTGCTCCATTTCCTCCTATATAAAGAAGGCCTATTATGAACACTTACTATTATTTTTTTCCAGTTGAAGGTTAAAAAAGTAATTCCTGCAACCATTCCTGATATGTAATCAAGGTCTGGTTGAGTCAATGGTGAAGAACAACTTTCTTGACCAAAGATAAATCAAAGACATAGAGTATCTTCTCTCCTTCACAGCTATGTCACTGTAGTGCCCAACTATCCATACTTCTGGAGTAAATACCCCATCAAGGCCTAGAAGGGGGTCTGCTATAGATTTAATCAGATCCCACAAGGATGCCACTTTAGGGCATTCCCAGAAAATATGCATCATGGTACCTTCAGCTTGTCCACATCTTGTGCAAATGGAATAGTTTAATCCACTGACCTTAATTAATTTGGGAGAAGTAAAACAGATATTATGCAAGATGTGAAACTGAATAAGCAGAAGTTTATCATGAGAAATACATTAATGAAGGTCTTCCCACATGTTATTCCACCTAAAGGTGTGATGTGGAAACTGTGTGACACCAGGGAATAAATGAGGGGAAAGGAAAGAATATAGGCATGATACACCATGTGTTTGTAATGCCATATCAAAGACTGATTGCAGGAATTCACTAAATTTTATCTCCCAAGGCATAGTACCAAACCATCAAAGAAGAACATGCTGAAGTTGAAAAACCTTGAATACAGACTTATTGCCTAAATGAAAAGTGGTGAGAATGTCCTGACATGATTTAAAGTTTTACTGTGGAGCAAGTCACTTACCTTGACTGTGGAAAGCTGAGGTAGTCAAGTGTCTTAAAACACAATGCCACCCTCTTTAATACTGGGATTGTGAAGAATGGGCTGTGAGACATGTTTAGAGTGGTTATACATCATAAACTTACATAGCTGAGCATGAACCTGTAAGGAAGTATCAATTATATAGTCTCAAAGATGATCAGGCAGAAATTTGGGAGAAATATGAAACAAGGAATATGGGGGTAAGACAACTTCTTTAATCTGGTCCCTTTCTACAGTAGCTCAAGCCAAATAAGGTTGTAAAGAAAGTCATCTTCTTCTGAGCTTGACTTGGCTGGCCAGATAAACTGAGAAATGCGGAAGCCAAAGACCACCTAAGCATCAGATCACTTCTATCAAATGCTGCTATTTCTGCTCATTTGGCTGGTGCGGGGACTTAGTGGGGGGACAGGGGTTGGGCTTGAGGGCTAAACGCCCATGCCAAAGACAGGTATGCAGACAGCTCCCACGGAAGATCCTGAAGTGCACTGTTCAGTACAGCAACAAGGGACTACAGTGCCTTAAACATTTTGGACAGTGTTTCATTCATCATTGCTGCTATTTCTGATCATTTGACTGGTGAGAAGGTTTGATGGAGGATCAGCAGCTGATGGATCAGAGAGGGGCAGGGCTTGAGAATTAAATGCCAGTGCCAAACATGGCAACCAAGAACTAGATTGCCTTTAAAATTTTGGATATTGTTTCATTCATCATTGCTCCTTTTTCTGCTCATTTGGCTTACGAGGGGGCTTGTTAGTAGGCTAGTGGCTGACAGAGCAGAAAGAGGTGGGGCTTGAAAGCTATATAGCTCACATAGCCCTATGGTGTGAGTGCATAGGCGCAAGTGGCATTTTAAAAATGGAGTCCAGGTATTTTAATGCATTTTTAAGCCTGTTATTGATTACAGAACTGCTGTTTTACTTACTTGTTGGTAAGATTGCAGGTGATGAGAGCTCTTCATACCAAGAAAATACACAAATGTAAGCAAAGTATTTTATAAAGCAAATTTTCAGTTGCGTGACTATCAAACAGGGGTAATACAAGTTACAGAGTTGTGCATATTTTCCTCCTCAGTCCTGTCATCCTGGGCTACTGTCTGTAAAGGTAAGTTGAACATTGGGTTGAGAAATCAGGCAGTTATTAAATAAAAAGGCAGGGGAATAAATAATCTGTACTTAAGTATGTTACTGGTCCTGGCAGGTGATGTTGAGGTTAACCTAGGATCACTCTATCACTAGAACAAGCACATGGGGGACAGAGCCCAAGGATCAAAAATTGTGCATTTAAATGGGAGAAGTATCCTGGCCTGCTCTGATGTATAAGATGTTTAGGTTGAAATGGGGAACCATGACATAATAGCCCTGAGTGAAATGTGGTTAAAAGGACACACCTCCAATGCTCAGATTTCTTTGGAAGGGTATATGATATTTAGACAAGATAGAATGTGTAGTAAAAGAGGGAGAGGGGTTATGTTTTATATATTTATATAAAAGGTACACTATTTGTCCAGGAGATTGAGAAAGGAGTTTAGAAGGAATAGACAGAGTATCTAATGGTAAGGATACTGCGAGGAGGCTTACAATGTAAACATTTAAATTTGACCTGTTTTATAGTGTTGTGTTCAGAATCTCCATATTTCTGAGTCTTGGATCTTTTGTCAGAATAACAAAGGGGAACATATAATGATAGGAGATATTAACATACAGTATACTAGGGGAAAAGGAGAGGTAGGCAAGATTAAACAAAAAAATGGAAGCTTTCCACTTTACTGAGGTAATTGATTCCCCAACTCATTTTAACTACAAATCTGGTAGCCACTCAATTATAGACTGGCTTATCGGCACTGCTGCCCCGCTCTGCACCACGTTAAGCAGGGATTGTTTATTTTCAGTTCTTAAGCCTTTCAGTCTCTTTCTTTGTAAATTCTTGAATGAGACTTACCATAAATGCTCGAATAAGAGCCCAGGTGCTTATTTATTTTGTGATGTTTATGCACCAGGCTCTTATTCAAGTAAGGCGCTTATTCAAACACAGGCGCTTATTAAACTGGTAGACCATTTCCTTGGAAAATAAAATCAAGCTGTCAATATTTGCATCTGCTCTAATAATCACTTTATAATCACCTTTATTTTATGACTTTTTTATGTGGAAAAAAATTTCGTTCATCGCAGTCATCACTGTAATGGACAGCTAGTTTGTGTGATTTTATTTATGACAATTGCTAAGCATTTGTATTTGAGGCAGTTGTTACTAATGGATCTACTGATGAAATACATTACTGTTTCAGAACAAGTCTCAAGTCATACACAAGGTCAGTATGAATAAATTTCTTTGGTCTGGTAATTGTTATTCATGATCAGATTGAAAAATGCATTCCTTAAGGAACCCAGTCACTTCTAAAGCACACTAGCTCAGAATCTGCTCTGAGCCAAGATCAGTGCTTTTAATGTTCGGTGTGGGATGTCTCTTATACTATTTTGCCACCCGAGTCTCCAAACACACATACCAGTAAATAATTAGTTCAACTGAAATAGCCAGACCAAGCACCTTATACCCTGTCCAGCTGAACCAGTTAGTTCGTCTTTTTCCCATTTTGTCCAGTCCAGCTGTCTGCATTGCTTTGCACTGTGATAAGCACTGGTCTGTAGCCACTTAACCATACTCAGCCCTCAATCACATCATGACAGTGCAAAACCAGGCACTTAATTAAACCAGGCGCTTATATATTTCGTGGTGGCAATTGACGAGGCGCTTATTCAGGCAGGCGCTTATTCGATATCCGGCTGTTATTCAAGCATTTATGGTATGTTAAATTGTAACCCATTTTAAAACGGTGACCCTGAGATGGCTGCCGCTATAGAGTAACACTGTCTAATACTGCTTAGCAAAAGTTTGGACAATTTTGCTACTCTGTTTCCTAACATGTCATACTGACAGCGATAAGGTTACTTAGCCCATGCTAAGTTGGGCACCGTTTTTTAGTATCTGGGAGATAGAGAGACCAGAAATGATTTATGGTGGAACTTGATGAGACGTGGTCTCGATGTCTGAGAAGTGGAAAGGAGGATAACTGGAGGTATGGCGGCATGGAATCATGGCAGCATTTTAATGCTGATAGGCTAATATCAGCTTTAGCAAAGGTATGCTAAAGCTGTCAATGGGACGGGGCTAGTGGAATTATTTAGAGAAAATGTCTGAAGTTATTGAACTTAGAGGAGCGCTTTATCTGCTTTTTGTTTTAACAGGTGTCTCACTCAAGCCAGTAAAGGAAAGTGGAAGGAGGAGTGTTCCAGACTATGGAAAGGCTTCTGAAAATATATATTAGACTCCTTGGCCCAGATATTCAAAAGGGTTGCGCCATGCGCAACAGGGTTGCACATGCACAAGTCCTACATTGCGCCATTCTGCGATATTCAGCAGGAGGCAGTTGCGCCACTGAAAACAGGTTGAGCAACAGCGCAATGCAAATGAATGCATGCTCAACAGGAAGAGGAGGAACCATGCATAAACTGCGCAACCCGATATTCAGTCGGGTTGTGCAGAGTAGTGCATGCGCAACCCCAACCTGCGCCTGCACAACTTTGAGCCAAAAAGGATCAAGTTGATGGCCACCCACAGGTGAGCTGCTGTATTGCAGGGCGCAACACAGCAGCTGCCACCCGTGGCTGGCCCCCAACTCAGTCCCTGTGCCTCCCACCGGATCACGGGCAGAGCGTAAAACAACCCCCACATCTCCCAATGCCCGATCGCGGGCGAAAGTAACATGAAACACCCCACATCTCCGATGCCGATCGCGGGCATAAAGTAACATGAACACCCCCACATCTCCCGATGCCGATCGCGGGCAGAACGGTATCAACCCTCCCAAATAAGCTCCTGATGCCCGATCGTGGGCAAAATGTCAAGTTACACCCCCAAACATCTCCTGGTGTCTAGTGTCCCCACCCCACCCACCCATAGGCCTCACACCCGCTCCCCGGCGGCGGCGGTGGCAGCATCCCACCTGCCTGCTGCCCGCCCGTTGCCGAGTGACTGTCTGAGGCTGCACACCCATTGGTGCAGAGCTACAGCCAATGGGCATGCAGCCCATACGTGCAATGACAGTCAAATTTGTGAATGATGTTCATTCACAAATCTGACTGTCATGTACAGTATGGCTGCACGCCCATTGGCTGTAGCTCTGCACCAATGGGCGTGCAGCCCACCGGACAGTCAGTCGGTGGTGGCTGGGCGCAGGCGGTGGATGCTGCCACCGCCGCTGCCAGGGGAGCGGGTGGAGGGGCTTCAGGTGGGTGGTGGGTGACATAGACACCAGGGAGATGTTTGGGGGGTTGTAACTTGACATTCTGCCCGTGGTCGGGCATTACAGTCCACTGGACCACCAGGAGATATTCGGGTTGGGGGCTTTATACATTCTGCCCACGGTCGGCACTGGGGAGAGGTTTGTTTCACGCTCTGCCACGCATTGGGCATCGGGAGATTATTTGGGGTTGATATCGCTCTGCCCGTGATCGGGCATCGGGAGATGTGGGGTGTTTCATGTTACTTACGCCCACGATCGGGCATCGTGAGATGTGTGGGGGGGGAGTGTATTCAGACATACTGCCAGCGATCGGGCTGCAGGGTGCCTTGGTCCCTGACGGCTGCTGCCTGGCAGGGCGGCCAGGCGCAAGTCCTTGGGGATCGGCGCACCTACATGCTAATGGCATGCAAATGGGGCCATCAATAGAAGCAAATGGCCCCCTGTGCCTTGTATGAATTATGGCCCCATTTGCATGTCACCTTTTGAATATCGGAAATTTGCACATGGCGCAATGGTACTTGCGCCACCGCAAGTTTAATGCTCAACTCTGGCAACTTGCGGTGGTGCAAGTTCCACTGCTCCATGCACAGTGGCTGTGGCTGGGGGGTGATATTCAAAGGAGTTGCTCAATAGCGCAACTCCTTTGAATATCGCCCCGGCCACACCCCTGCGCAACTATTTTGAGCAGCACAGGGGCTTGCGCCTCAGAATGGTGCAGTTTGAATATCTGGGCCCTTGAGTAGAATACTGTGAAAACTCTTTGAAATTTATGGTCCATACAGCACAGCATGATAAACGTCAGTAGGTAGGAGTATGTGGTGTCTACCTTGCTCGCTGGATTTGCGAGTAAGTACTCTTGGGGATAAAGGAAAGGATTTTGTCCCCCCCATGGAGTTTACTCTAAACAAATACCGGTTGGACAGAGTATGGAATACTAATACTGATAATGGATGGAATAAAATGAAGTAAAATGGAGGATTCTCTGTTTCTAAAGTACTATAGGCTCCTTGAATTTTGTCAAGAGAGGTGTGCTGGGACTTTAAATTAAAACGGTTATTACTGCTATGTATTTCTATATTTCTGTAAAAAGGAGACGCTGAAAATTTTTGAGTGATTCCTAGATTAATTGGACCTTTTAAAAAATAGTTAGGGGGCTGGCAGTGCATTTGAGTGGGCTTGGCGGATTTTTGGGCCTCTGTTTGCTGGCAAATTTTACATGTTTGTATGCTTGTACAATGTGCTATATAAGTATATTTTTAAACTATATTTGACATGTTTAGGAATGTTTAGAAATTGTTTAAATGATTAAGTGTTTAGGATTACCTTTTTGGTATGTTTTTGGCTACTTGTATAAAGTGAGTTTTGAAAATTGCCAAACTGGATACCAGAATATTACCTGGGAACTATTATTGAATGAAAAGGTTTGCTGTCTATTCTGATTGAAATTCTAAACTGATGGAATTGACAGACAAACGTGATGAACTGTTTGTTAATGGTAGTTGAACATTGGTTCTAGTCTTGACATCTATGAATCTGGTAAAACAATAATGAGTATGATAGAATTTGGGTGGGTCAGTATAATTAGCTCATG
Source organism: Neoceratodus forsteri (assembly GCA_016271365.2). Taxonomy (NCBI): domain Eukaryota; kingdom Metazoa; phylum Chordata; order Ceratodontiformes; family Ceratodontidae; genus Neoceratodus; species Neoceratodus forsteri. Next base: position 453,918,155 of record CM028131.1, read on the forward strand.
TTAGTATGACATGGGACATGATCATGAGACTATCAGTATTGGTATGTCAATTGAATAAAGAGCTTAGTCTCCAATCATCTTTTTGGCATAATGAGACCCAATTGGCCTTGTAACCTAAAAGAAAGGCTTTCCCTCCAGAAAGGGAGCTAATATATGGGTCTAAAACTGCTAACAGGTGAGGAATTGGAGGTAGTTTTGTTGAATTGGCTATCCTATTAGGCTGAGGTCCTGGATTTATGGAGTCCCTGAGTGGTGCTATGGATGGGTTATGATGTCTGGAACCCCTCTGAATATAATTAGAAAATTATTTGTTGTCCAGTAATGATGTTTTAACTGGAGCACCATTTGGATATTGCTATTTCCTGCAGTTGTTTCTGCTTTGGTTGTTGTTCTGTGAGGTGGGATGTAGACTAAAAAGACAGATTTTATGTAACCCCATTTTCAACTGTAATAATTACTTGATCAAATAGACAGTTTCAGTTTTATACTGTCAATTTTTAAATGAATATTTAATGCATTGTATTTTTGTATTTTATGATCTGTTGGATGATTGTAAAATGTATTGCTGATTTTTCGGAATGACTTTGTGTCGAACGAATAAAAACTGATTGATTGGTTGACTGGCTTATCACAAACCGTCCCACAAATATTTTAAGGCATGGAAAATTCAAACAAGGTAAGGCTTCTGTTTCAAAAGAAGAAATACATAGAACGTCAAATTCAATGCAAAGTACATAGAGATAGGGTAAAATGGAGGTGAAAAATGTCAAATCATCCTATTATCATCAGCAGCAAATACAACACATGGGACACCCTAAAACTTTCTGGGCTTCATTTAAAAAAAATGTACAGCCCCCAGAACATGTCTGGAATTAAAATGTTAAAGGATGGGAACACATTTTTACAAAATGAAAGGGATATTGTAGACCTGTTTAATAAGTTCTTTATTTCTAAAACAACACAAGGGGTTAGGAGTAATCAGGACTGTGGGTGTCATACATCTAATATGGATAGGACAGAGGTGTGGGGGGGGTGGGAGAACATCTTAAATTTTAATTTTATAAAAAACTGAAGAAAAAGAGTTGCTGGGGCTTTCAAATTGCCTGGATGAAGGGAAGAGCTGTGGACCTGATAACTTGTATCCAATGCTATTAAAAATAGCTACTAGTAGGACTGTGGAACCTGTGACAGTATTATTCAGTGATTATAGCAGTTGTCCCCTCCAGATGGAAAGAATCTATCATAATACCAATACACAAGTCAGGGATAGACTAACTGTTTCTAACTACAGGCCAAATTTTACTGCTTCCAGTATTAGGGAAGGTGATACAAAAATATGTATTTTTCCAGGTGATGTCTTATCTGGAGGTACATGGAATAATAAATGACCATCAGCATGGATTTAGGAGGGTGCAGTCCACTGCGGTGGCCCTGGCCAGGTTGGCAAGCACTGTGCTTGGGGATTGTGAGGAGTGGCTCTTTAGAGGTGCAGTGTTGTTGATCTGGCAGGGGCCTTCTGTACAGTGGACCAAATGTTGCTTCTGGATAAGCTGGAAGGGACTGGAGTGTAGGGTCAGAACCTGTTATGGTTTGAAAACAGTTTGAAACGTCATACTCAAAGGTTAAAATAGGTTATGTACTGTCAAGGTCTATGAAAGTGCAGGCAGGGGTTCTCCAAGGTTCAGTACTGGGCCACCTGCTGTTTTCAGTTTGTGTTAATAGTATACCAGGGATTTTTTCACAGGGTAATAGTTTGCTTTATCCTGATGACACAGACTTTTTGGATTCTGCCTCATCTATAGTGGAATTGCAAGCATCTTTACAGGCTTATTATGATGTTGTATTTTTATGGTTGGAAACAAACAAGCTTAAATTGAATGAAAATTAAACCAACATAATGATGATTGGTTCCACTCAGAGACTGGCCAGAATTAGGGAACAGTTGCACATTATTGGGCAAAATGGGAACATACTTTCAGTAGTTCCTAGTTTTAAACATTTGAGAGTGCTGCTGGAGCCCTGTCTTAGTATGACACCACATATTGAAAAGTAGGCAACAAGATAAATCAAAAACACAGTTATTTGTATCAAAACATTAATTCCCTGACTGACGATGCTCGATTGCTTATTGCAAAGCAGGTTCTGATTCCAAATTTAGACTACTGTAATATTCTATTTGTGAACCAAAATACAATAATACTTTTGTAGAAAATTTCCAAACAATATTGAACATCTGTAATTTTGCCCTTAAGTTACCTTATGGAACACATCATTGCAAACTTTATCATCATGTGAATTCTTCCTCCTTCATGCAGGACTGAGGTTAACACAGCAGTATTTGCTTACCAAATACTAAAAATCTCAGGACCAGATATCTTATTTTCTTCTTTTAACCTGTTGTCTAATCCTTGTAGCACCAGCAGTAATGCATCCAAGCTTTTCCCTATCAGTCCTATAAAGTTAACAGTGCATAATCAATTTTTTTTCTTAGTTTGGTCCAAAGATTTTAAATGAACTGGCTAGTACTGGTAAATCAGCACATAATGAAATGCATGTTTAACAACTGACAATTAAAGTGTATAGTATGGATGTTAAATGTCAATGTTTTTGTCCTTAACTTTGTTTTGTATATGCTGTATTTTACTGTGTGTGGTTTTGTTGTTATATGCCAGGCATGACTGAAAAAAGGCTGTGCCCTGTTTACCTCCTGATAAAAATAAAAGAAAATCTAAAAGAAACTAAGGGAACAGAGTGGATAGATAGTATGCCATGCAGAGGTAGTGTGGGACAGTGCAAAACTTGTGGTGGTCACCCCCAAAAGGAAAACTATACTAGTCAAATTATTAGAAAACACCACTTCGCATGCTTGACCATGCAAAGTAGAGAACTCACAATCACCAAAAATCTCAAAAAACAAGGAAAGAACTAAAACAACAATTTAATCCAAGACCTGTCCATGGATCAAACCATTTTCTCGATGGAGTTTGAGATGCTACAGCAGGACTACCAGGATCAGAATTTTCATTCTCGAGGGTGCTATGCCAGTTAAGGATTTGCAAGGGAAGGATTGGTATATAATATAGAGGTAACAACAGAGCTGATGGATATTATAACAATGGCCAGTAAAGATTTCATAAGGAACAGGTGTGAAGCCAGCAGCCTAACTCTCTGAGCTTAGAAAAAGTGGAAAATGATGTAGAGAAGCAGATGGAGAAGCAGATGGGAGCATTAAGACCTTATTTTGTGAGAATAGATATCTAAATCATCCTCTCTACCTGCTACTGTTATTGGGCAGGGCCCAACACCACATGCCTCAAATGGTGTTACTAGATTAGGTAACTGACTAACAGCCTGTGGTTCTCTTTGATGCTGTCTAGGATAATGAAACAGTTATCTTTGACAATTAAGGCAAATTTGAGCCAGTACATGAAATTAAAATACTGGCTAATGAAACAATTATTTATGCATCACTTCCCCACAGGAGGAGGCAAGAACCAGTGTTCTGCATTCACAGGGCTTAACCTCTCAACTGTCTTGTTTAAAGAAATAATGGTTCTACCTAGGCATCCTGATTCCAAAAGGAAGAGCTGACAGAGTTTATTTTGAGGAAAAGATGGACAAAAGGCTAGAATATGAAGCTTTATTACACTAAGAGGCAGATATGACCTCGACCTCCAAAAGCTTGTTTATGCCTTAGGTGATACAAAGCACATAAAGGTTCTCCCAGGTATCTTATAATTTGTAGGTTACAGAGAACTGGAACAAAAACATATGGGTATGGTTTGGATGAGACTAAGGTTGGTAAAATAAATGTTAAACACCAAGTGCATATTACAAGTAAGTTAGACTGCAGCATCAAAAGTCACTACTTTCTCAGTATTTGTGACATTCACTGCTTAGTAACTATCCTGTTTATAAATATATATTTAAACATGTAGTGATATCAACTGATGTATAAAATGCAGTTTGAATATTAGTTTTTACATAGCTCCTTTTATACCTTTTCACTGGCATATATGCAAATAAAATTACTTCCTAGTATAACCCTTGGTATAAGGGGTAAGTACACTTGACAACCCATTTATTGCTAGCACATTTGCTTGTATGCTCAGCTGTCACATTTAATTAATTTAAGATTTTAGCACCATACTGGGTATATAAAGGTTGATGGTCAATGATAGACAGATAGATAGATAGATAGATAGATAGATAGATAGATAGATAGATAGATAGATAGATAGAACTGAATCTTTATTTTTTGACAGGATGAAACTATTAGGACTTTTCAGCCCTGTTGACAAAGTTTTCCTGTTTTACAAAGGAGGTAACATTTGATGCATTGTGGCACAGTTGACATACAGTTTACAGTTAGAGTACAAGATACCGTTCAACATTAAGTGCCTTTTTGAATCTTGTTTTTAGGAACATACAGTTTAACAGACAGTACATGGTACAGTTTGACCTTAGATTCCATAACAGTATGACAGTTGGAGTGCTTACAGAACACCTGGGGTATGGTTTATTTGCTTTTACAGACAGTTACACATATCCTTGATCACATTATCTAGCTGCAGTTTAAAGGATGTTAATGCTGGTGCTCTCTAAGAGACTGGTGGGAACTTGTTCCACACCTTTGCTGCCCACCAGTTTGTGGTCATTTGCCCATATGAGGAAGACACTCTGGGAAGGTGTGCTCCCCTGTTTATTACCTCCTTTAATTTGTGTAGATGCTGTGAACTAAATTCCAGATTAGGGCCCCCCATTAGAGCTAGCTCCCTGATGAGGCTGTAGCCAAATAAAGTGCTGGGGTCTCCATTTTGTGTTTGAGCTTTTCACACTGTATCGTACAGCACTGTGGTATTCTGCATTATTAAACACTCAGCATTATTTACCTTACAAAGCAATTAATAATAATAATAGTAATTTTATTTAATATAGCACCTTTCGCAGTATCAAAGCACTTCACATATACAAACACACTCAATTAAACAATAAATAAGCATAAAATCATAGAAAATCAGGAAATGCTTTTTCCCATAGAAAGGTCTTCATTGCCTGCTTAAAACTCCCGACAGTCCTGCACTCCCGTAGCTGAAGAGGTAGAGAATTCCAAAGGGATGGGGCAACGAACATAAAAGCCCATGCCCCAGATGACTTCAATCTAACCCTCAGAATCTCCAGCAAACCCTCATCAGCTGAGCGGAGTTGTCACATAGGGGTGTAAGGAATCAGAAGTTCTTTCAAGTAGTCAGGACCCAGTCCGTGTAGGGCCTTGTAGGTTAACAAACCTACCTTAAAGGTGATCCACCACTGAACTGGCAGCCAGTGCAAATCGCGCAGCACTGGGGTGATATGAGATCTCCTTGATGCTCCAGTCAATAAATGTGCCGCTGCATTCTGTACTAGCTGCAAACAGTGGATATCAACCCTGGGAAACCCTAGGTATAGTGAGTTACAGTAGTCAAGGTGCGAGGTCACAAAGGCGTGGACCAGAGCAGGCAAGTCACTGGACGGAACAGGGTGCTTGATCCTGGCAATGTTCCTAAGGTGATAAAAGGCTAACTTAATGACTGCAGACACCTGATGACGAAGGGTCAGACTATCATCAAGTATCACTCCTAGGTCAAGCACCCGTTCAGAGGTAAGGATCTACTCACCCCCCAGAAATAAACCAGATGTCAAATTAGTCCCCAACCCCTCTATCCTGTGACCAGGGTCCACCACCAAAACCTCAGTCTTTCCCGTGTTCAACTTTAACCTTCTGGAACTCATCCAATCTTGGAATTCCATGAGGCAGCTGTTAAATACTGAGAGAGCACACACCTAGCCGGGGAAAAAGACAGGTAGAGCTGGGTATCATCAGCATAGCAGTGAAACCTCAGCCCATACCGTCTAACAATGTTTCCGAGGGGCAGCATATACACTGCAAACAACATGGGGGACAGTACCAAGCCCTTGGGGACCCCACAAGACAGAGAGAAAGACTCAGAAGAGAATGTTCCCGAGACAACTCTCTGAGTTGGACCGGTGAGGAAAGATGAAAACCATCTGAGGGCTGTCCAATCAGCCCACAGATGAACCTCAGGCGCTCGAGCAGAACCCCATGGTCGACAGTGTCAAAAGCTGAAGAGAGATCAAGGAGTACCAAGATAGAATGGTTCCTCCAATCTCTTGCCATCAGGAGATCATTGAGCACCTGAACCAGAGCTGTTTCAGTACTATGCCTCTTATGGAAACCCGACTGGAGAGGTTCGTATAAATTATGGATGGTTAAATGGTTCTCCAGTTGAATTGCCACCACTTTCTCGATAACCTTTCCCACAAAAGGAAGGTTTGAGATAGGTCTGTAGTTTGCCAGGAGCTCTGGGTCCAAAGAAGCTTTCTTCAGAAGAGGTGTCACCACTGCCTCCTTCAGGGAGCTAGGAAACTCACCCAATTCCAGGCAGCACCAGACAATCTGAGCTAAGACCGGGCCGATAACATCACTACAACCCAAAATTAGGGAGGTAGGGCCAGGGTCTAAACTACAGCACGTGGGGTGCATCCCCTGGACAATCCTCATAATATCAACGAAATCTGGCAGGTCAAAGGTACTCCAGAAGACATTGGGCATAGTGACCAAGCACTGACCGACCATATCTCCCATACAACAGAATGGATAAATCACCTGCCTGATGTCGGCCACCTTATTCGCAAAGAATCGAGTGATCTCATCACACTCAGTTTGTGAAAAGACTCAACTGAGCTGCAGACATGCTGGGTTGCATAGCCTGTCCACAGTTCGGAAGAGTTGAGCCGGTCAGTTCCCAGCAACAGTGGTTTCCCTGTACAGGAATTCTGCCTTCTTACGGGAGATCGCTGATTGATAGAGCTGGTAATGCTCTAACAAAATAAGATGGTCGGTATCCAAGGTGGATTTACGCTATTGTGAGTTAGTGTTGTGTGCAGTTCTGTACCTCTCAACTTTCTCCTTCACAGCGAGTGCACTGTACTTTTGGAACTGTTGTTACATTACCAGTAAGACAGGTTATGACTTCCTGATTGAAAATGAGCTTCTGAAGAATTTCAGACCAATAATTGACTACTTTCACAGAGTTCCATGGTCACAGGTAAAACTGCCTATCACATTTGGGAAAAGTTGTATGGGTCATAAACAAGCAGACTCCTGCAACATTGAGAACAATGTTTCAAAGATCAAACTGAATGTTGTACATTCAGGTGTACCTGACTTTCCTGTATTGGGTGATCCAGAAAATTTGGCTTGGCAGAAAGAAAAGGCCTATGTTCTTTGCATATCTGAACAGGATGTGGTTAAATCTGAAACTTGCACCAGAGTTTTGACCATCTTCTCAAAAGAGGATGCCAACTCTTCAATCTCTGAGTCCCATGTTGTTCCAGAGGCAGAAGCTTTAGTCTTTGAATACATAGTCCTCACAGAGGACTGTGGAACTGAGATGCTACCAAATAGCTCATCCTTTCTTTGTAAACTCAATACAGAGAAAGAAAGTGATTGTGGGATGCCTGTCAAAGCAGAGAACTTTCTGTCGGTTATTTTTGAGCTATGCTTGGGGTACAAGCACTTTCTAATGTCAGTCTAAGTGTCTAGGTGTCAGTATGGCTCAGCTGGTAGCACATCTGCCTTTAGACCAGAAGATCATGGGTTCTCGTCCCACACCGGGAATGGACTAGTGCCTAAAACACTGGCACCCGAGTGCAGTATAATGGGGGTGCTGTACTGTTAGGGTGTGCCGTCCTTAGGATGAGATGTTAAGGGGACACTGTCAACCCCCTTCGGTCTCAAAGTGTCCCTAGTTTAAAAAACACATTTTGTGATTGCCAACATTCTGTAAAGACTGCTTATGTAGCTGGTAGTTGCATTCTGATTCTTTTATTCTTTAAAAAAGTAAAAAACAGACTGCAGTGGTGTTACCACACAAAAACAGTTTTTTTTACACTGTTTGATCAGCTCCAACTGCATCTTTTCTGGACTTGGGGACACCCATAACACAGTCTAACCACTCATGATGCAATGGGAGTTTAGGAGGCTAATACATCATGAGTGACTGCACTGTTTGGGGGTGTTTCTAATGCTCAAGAAGTATGCAGTGAGAACAGACCCAGGATTGTAAACAAAACAAGGTTGTTTATAAATATACATTAGCATGCATTTCACTTCTACTAAGCAAGGAGACAGACAAAACAAACAGTATCATCAATGAATTTTAGAGAAGGTAAGCAATCATAAAATGTAGGTTTTTTACTAGAAACAATATGATGAAAAACTGGTTGACTGTGTCCCTTTAAATCGAGGTCCCTTCTACCCATTCTGGTGCTGTCCTGGTGGGTGTCCAGGTGGAAGTAAAAGAACGCAGGGCCTTCTTCACAAAGAGTAGGGGACATTCCCGGTGTCCTGGCCAATATTCCCATTCCCATAAAACCAGTTCATGTAGTTGTCCAGACTGGGTGTGGGTGCTGATGTGCGATATTTCCTGGTCTCTGATTGGTCAGTCTGGGACTAGACCCATGATGTTATCCCAGCACAACATCACGGGTCTAGTATCAGCACCGTGAACCAATGCAGATGACCTCCAGCATGAGCATTATCTCCTCTTTTTTTTCCCCATCTCCTCGTAAAAAACAAAAATATTTTTCCACACTAATAAAAACATTCTTTAAAATTATTTTTTTATTTTATATATAACAATGAGCCATTGTATAATAGCAATCATGCCATCCAGAGTGTGTGTCATTTGGGATAATGTCACGCCTCAGGTATTGGACTCACTCGGCCTACGGCCTCGTGCCCAACCACCTGAGGTGTGACGTTATCGCAGCATGACACACACCCTGTTGGGCATTATTGCTTAATTATATGAGCCCACACAAGGTTAGAAACCATGATTGATTGAGTATTCTATGATCTAGCACCTGCCATTTTTGTTATTGTAAACTACTCGAAAACAATGGGAAAACATTAGGTCCTCACCTAGTAGATTAAATACCCCTGAAGTAATGTGGCCATTGGATAGAAAAGAACTGTATGTGTGCAATATTTAAAAGAAGGATCTTGAACTATCTAGAACAATTGAAGCAGAGGGAATGCCCAAAAAAAGTAATTATGAATGAAACTAAAAATGTCTCTGATACAACTGAACAGCAAGCAGAGAAAATTTACTTAACCTGAAGATTGAGGAACAATTTGAACAAACTGTTCAGATTAGAAAAGCTGAAAATGAGACGGAGAAGGAACACATACATGAAATGTTCTCAAATGATGCCTATGACTGTGGGTAACTGATAATGGTGGGCAGAATTGTCAGATTTCAGAGGAATTGAATTTCATGGACTTTTTACAATTCTACCAAATTTCATCAGAAGTATAACAGTGGAATTCCATGGTGGAATAAAGTATAATGGGTTTCCTGCTTCATTTCCACAGCATTAAATTCTGTGGATCTCAATATTTTCTGCTTAAACGGTTGTGGAATGATTTTCTGCAGACAAATGCTGTTCTGTGGAATATAATTCCATGGATCACAGCAGACAGAATTTCACAGAAGGACCAGATTAATTCTGGCTGGTATTCCACTGTTGGAATGGTCATTCTGCAATAATTCCACCAGCAGAATTCTGCATTCCGCACTGCACTAGTAACTGACCTTCATGTTGCTAAAAAATCAACTGACCCAACCAAAGACCTGGTTAATGTCCATCCATACAGAATACCACTGACATCTTATTAGACTATATAAGCAATACTGGATGCTTTAAAGAAGTGTGGAACTATAAGGAATGTCAATCATGGTTATAATTCACCCATTTAGCTTTTACTAAAACCAATAACTCATAAATGACTATCAACAACTGAATAAACAAGTATCATTATCTTGCTAGCCCATGACAAGACCTTGATAAATGTTTAACAAAATTGAAGGTGCAAAGTATTTTACTACCTAGATGAAACATATGGATTCTGGATCCCTAAGGTGGATCCCAAAGACTGACATAAATTGACTTTCATATTTGGTAAGAGACAGTACACATGGAACAGGCATCCATTTTGGTACTTCATGCTACTTATGATCGAAACATTCAAACACCTTAAGGGCATTAACAAGGTGAAAGAGTCTAACATGTTTCAATATAAGAAAAATAGCAGGACAAGAGGACACAGCATGAGACTAGTGGGAGGCCGATTAAGGGGTAATGTGAGGAAGTTCTTTTTCGTAGAAAGGGTGGTGGATGCATGGAATGGCCTACCTCAGGAAGTGGTGGCTATGAATTCAGTGCAGGGCTTCAAACAGGCATGGGATAGGCATAAGGGAGCAATACAGATGAGTGTGAATAGATAGGCCACTGACAGCAAAGGACGATGGCACATTTATAAAGCAGAAAAAGAAATGGGCAGACTGGATGGGCCTTGCGGTCCTTATCTGCCGTCAACTTCTATGTTTTTATGTTTCAGTTCTCGATCAATTTTTAACATCTTTCTGCATAAGGCCATGCATAACACCAAGAGCATGACAAATCTTGTATATGTAGATGACATACTCATGAAGAACAAAATATTCAAGGAACACCTGGAAGAAGCCAAGTATGTTTTGAACCAGCTGAAAATTGCTGGTGTTGTACTTTCTATAACCGAAGGACGATGGTTCAAGAATAGTGTAAATAACTTAAGGTATGGGACTGGACCTAGTGGTTTATGCCCACAGTACAACTGAATACAAATTACTCAAACAATTGAGGGATTCCAAAATGTGGAGGAGTTACATGGTTTCTTAAGGATTTGTGACTACTCATAGATACATAGATAAGGACCGCTAGGCCCATCTACTCTGCCCATAAGCCCTAAACTTGTATGCAGTCACTGACCCTAAATGATCAATTGCTTTTCATCACTACCTCCCCACCCAATGTTCCTTTGTGCTTGTCCAAAGCATGTTTAAACCCCTCCACTGTGCTTGTCCCCACCACCTCTTGTGGCAGACTGTTCCAAGCATCCACCACCCTCTCTGTGTAGAAAAACTTCCTCACGTTCATCCTTATCTACTCCCCTCCAATTTCATATTGTGTTCCTCATTCTGGTATATTTTCTACATTGGAAAAGATCCCCCACCTGCACATTGTTTATGCCCTTGAGGTACTTGAAGGTTTCTATCATGTCCCCCCTTTCTCTCCTCTCCTCTCCTCCAGTGAGTACATATTGAGGACTCTTAGTCTCTCCTCATATGTTTTGTGATACAAGCCATGCACCATCTTTTTTGCACTTCTTTGGATAGCCTCCACCCTGTCTATGTCCTTACGCATGTGTGGTTTCCAGTACTGCATGCAGTACTCCAGGTGAGGCCTTACCAGTGTTTTATACAATGGCATCAACACCTCCTGTCTCCTGCTAGTAATGCCTCTGCTTATGCACCCCAGCATGCCACTGGCCCTCCCTGCAGCTTTTGTGCACTGCTTTGATACTTTAAGGTCATCAGATATGATGATCCCCTAGGTCCCTTTCCTCTTTGGTGACAGTCAGCACCTCTCCCCATTCTGTAGCTCTCCCCAGGGTTCCCCCTACCAATGTGTATTATCTTGCACTTTTTTAATTGAACCTCACTTGCCACACCTCTGACCATCTTTCAAGTTTCTCCAGGTCCCTTTTCATTTTCTGCACCCCTTCTGGAGTATTCACTCTGTTGCAGATCTTGGTGTCATCTGCAAATAGGAAGACCTTTCCTTCCAGCTCCTCTGCAATGTCACTAATGAAGACATTGAACAGGACTGGTTCCAGTACAGATTCCTGTGGTACTCCACTGGTCACCTCTCTCTCCCTAGATTGGATCCCATTTACCACCACCCTGTGTCTTCTGCCTGTAAGCCAGTTTCTAATCCAATGAAACATGTTATGCCCCATGCCCAGACTACTCATCTTGTTAACCAGCCTTCTGTGTGGTACAGTATCAAAGGCTTTTCTGAAATCTAGGTAGGCAATGTCTACTGCGCCTCTTTGATTCACTTCCTTAGTCACCCAATTAAAGAAATCTATCAGATGTGTTTGACAAGACCTTCCTGCTGTGAATCCATGTTGCCTCAGATCCTGGGCACCATTGGATTCCAAATGTACCACTATCCTTTCTTTCAGCAGTGTCTCCATGATCTTCCCCACCACTGAGGTGCGGCTGACTGTCCTGTAGTTCCTTGCTTCCTTTCTACTGCCACTTTTGTGCAGTGAGACTACATGCAACCTCCTCCAGTCCTGTGGAGCCACACCTATGTTGAGCAACTCTGTGAACAGGGTGGCCAGAGGCACTGTTAGTACTTGCATCATTTTATCCAGAAATTTGCTGAGACTGCACACCCACTCAGAAGGTTACTGAGGAAAGCAGAACCATGGGTTTGGGGAGAAGACAAAGAAGAAGCTATGTAGGCACTTAAAGATAACCTACCTAAAGATCCATGCCTTGCTTACCCTAAAAAGGATAAGTCTTTCTATCTTCAATCTGGTACAATAATCAAATATTAGTACAGTATTGTATAAAAAGCATGATTCTGACAACTGTGCTATACAGTACAAGTCACGTTAAACTGTTCCTCCAACTCACTGCTCTGGCATTGATTTTATATGCTGACAATGCAGTGGCAACTCGAAATGTTTAAACTCTAAACTCCACTTCAACCAAATGTCAACTCTCATGCAATGCACATGCAGTGCACTTTCAGTCACTATAAATGCCCTTCAGCTCCCCATTTTCATATGCATTTAAAATACAATACTTATTAGCTATGAGTTGCAATGCCGATCCAATGACTATCCCGTGCCTCTGCTGCATATTGAACTGACATAAGTGATGAAATTCCTGTGCCCCGTGATGCTTTAATACAGTTTGCAACAAAATTATTCAGTAATTTAAATCAATACTGTAGTTTAGAAATTTGCTGCTGTGCTTCTCACCCTACTGACTGCTCACTCGCTCCTGCTCGCTTGCCCTGCTCATACTCATACCTGAATCTCCTTGACAGGCAACCTCAATATTGACCCACTGACTGCTTAAAATATTTTTTTTTGGTCATGTCAATTAAATAAAGCTACAATACTGTGTTGTACAAATTGGAGCATCATCTACAGTATCTGCTGACTTCCGGGTTGATCGTTTTCTCAGATGTGACTCTTCACGCTGCTGTACTTCCTCAACTCTCTCTAACCACAGCATTTTAAGTAAATGACCTCTAAACTACTGTAATGGCCATTTACTTAAAATACTGTGGTTAGAGAGAGATGAGGAAGTACGGCAGCGTGGAGAGTCACATCTGAGAAAACTATCAACCCGGAAGTCAGCGATAGATGATGGTCCTATTTGTACAGTGCAGTACTGTAGCTTTATTTAATTGATATGACCACACCACTACATAGTATTTCTTTCTTTCTTTCCTTTAATTTTCATGCACCCAACTTTGGCTCTACAGTGAGACAGAGCATGCAAGCTACAGTACTGTAAGTGTTTTACCGAGATGCTGAGATGTACAATACTACGTAGTGAAATCATGTTCCAATTCAGTATTTAAGCATTTTTTATGAGTTGCTTAATGTGTGTACTGAGCATTGCACTACATTGGACAAGAGATTTCAGACAGCTGCAAAGTAAGCTGAAGCTAAAAAAGCAGCAAGAGATAAGTCATTAGGAAACTTTTATTAATGCAGTGCAATGATCAGTGCACACACATTAAGCAACTCATTGAAAAATGCTAAACCAGTGAGTTGGAGGAACAGTTTAATGTGACTTGTACTGTAGCTTATGCTAGTATAACACTGAGTAATGTTGATCAGAAATTCTAGATTGTGAGAAAGTAGACTTCTCTATTGTTTGGGCAGTACTATATTTTAGAAACTATATACGATATGTGGCGAAAAGATTATTGTTGAAACTTATTGCCACTCTACTGCATTTCTGGGGATCCAGAAACTCTTGTAATGTGTTAGGCACATGGCTTGGGTTGCCGTGACTGAAACATGGTTCATGAACAATCATGACTGTGAGGTGACTATCCCAGGGTATAACTTGTTCAGGAGAGTTAGGACTGGGAAAAAGGGAGGGGGTAGCTATTTATGTTAAAGATAACATAAGTGCTACTGAAATCCAGTAGGCACAGGGGGAAACCGAGGACATATGGATTACAATCGCCCATCTGGGTAGGAGTAATCTCTAAACCCCCAAATCAGGAGCAAACCAGGGACAAGGATACCCTGGAAACCATCCTTCAGATGTCAGACAAAGGGGACATGGTGCTTGTAGGGGACTTCAATCTACCAGACATTGATTGGAGTTCCCGCACAGCAGCATCAGAAAAAAGCAGGGAATTCCTAGTTACACCTACAGAAAGCAGGCCTAAGTCGACTAGTGAAGATGCCCACAAAAGTAAATGTGATCTTAGACCTGGTATTCACAACTAGCGAAAGGGTTCTGGGCATCGAAGTGGGGAATCACCTGGGAAACAGTGACCATCGCAGAGTATGGTTCAATGTAAACAGGACTGAGAACTCCACACACTCTAAGCTTAAGGTCCTTGACTTCAGGAGGGCAGACTTCACAAAAATGAAGGCCTGCCTGAGGGACGATCTTAGTAACACAACAGAAGGGAGCATCGAGGAGTGCTGGACAAGTTTGTAAAATGCACTAACTATGGTCACATCACAGTGTTCCCACCAGGTTAATAAGAATAAAAAGAGTAGAAACCCACTATGGTTTTCCAAAGAGGTGGCAACTATGATGAGGGAACTGTGCAAAGCATTCAGAAAGTACAAGGTGTCAGGAAAAGAGGCTGACAAACCAGAATATAAAGAAAAGCTAAAAGAGACAGGGAAAGTGATAAGAAATGCCAAGGCACAGATGGGAGGTGAGGATAGCTCAGGGAGTGAAGAAGGGTGACAAAACATTCTATAGGTACATACGAGAATAAAAGAAAACTATGGGAGGCATTGTTTGAATCACGAGAAAGGAAGGGCAGCCCATGGAACATGACGGAGAGAAGGCAGAGGCACTAAGTGAATACTTCTGCTCAATCTTCACACATGAAGTAGATGGCAGCAGTCCATCAACTGGCAAAAAGAATATTCCATTTGGAGGCACAGACATGAGTCCCTTCACAGAGGGGAAGGTGCTAGAGGAAATCAACACATTAAAGGTGGATAAAACTATGGGTCCAGATGTGATACATCCAAGAATACTTAAGGAACTTGGGAGGGAACCAGCAGACCCCTTAGCAGTGCTCTTCAATAAGTCATTGGAGAGTGGGTAGGCTGAGGAGGACTGGAAGAGGGCAACAGTAGTGCCACTAGCCAGTAGCCACTACACAAGAGCGGAAGGAAACAAGAGCCAGGAAACTACCAGTTAGTCTACTTCAGTGGTGGGAAAAATGATGGAGTCTCAAGTGAAGGACAGCATCATTGCTTTTTTGGAGGAAAGTAATCAGCTTCACACAAAGCAACAGAGTTTCATAACAGGGAGGTCCTGCCAGACAAACCTGGTAGATTTCTTCGACTGGGTCACCAGAACAATGGATCAGGGTGGGGCAGCGGATGTGATTTACTTGGACTTAAGTGAGGCATTTGATTCAGTCCCACACAGGAGGCTCATCACTAAACCAGAGAACATGAAAGTCAGGCTTAAAGTAACAGGCTGGGTCAGGAACTAGTTAAATGGAAAAATACAGAGGGTATTAGTAAATGGCATTCTGTCAGAGGAGGGTAGGATGACTAGTGGGGATCTGCATGGCTTGGTTCTTGGGCCAATCCTCTTCAACATATTCATCAGCTACATTACTAATGGACTGAAGGGAAAGGCATGCCTGTTTGATGATGACACCAAAATGGGCAACAGGGATGACACACCAGAGAGGCAACAAAGCATGGGACCTGATCTCCAAAAGCATCATGAAAAGGGATCAGAAGTGAGTTGCCAAAAGGGATTTTAAAAATCAAAAATAAACATTTTGTGGCCACAGTAAGGTAAACCAAAGGCAGAGAACTCTAAAGGACATCCCCAAGTACAAAATCAATGCTTGGATGTCTGCAGAAGACATCGCTGGGTAAAGTTACAGTGTTTTGCTTGGGCTTAAAAATTAAGACAAGATGTCGGCTCGTAAAAAGGGAAGTTTTTCTCATGAAGAGGGATTTAATTAATCCTTTTTTGTGATCTGTCCAAATCCCTTTTTGTGAGCCCTAAATCCCTTTTCACACTGTGCAACTATCCAAAAGACTGACCTGAACAAAATTGAATAACTTTGGATCGGATTAATATTTTATCACCAGACCAATGCTGGCTTGTTCTTTGGGACAAGCTCTTTATACTCTAAACATTGCAAACTAAAATTCCAAATGATGTGGTCACAGCATGATGAGGAAAAAAACTGACCAAACAGGCAAAAAAACGACTTTTATAGTTTGTTCACTATTGACAGCATGAAATCTGCAAATCTGATCAAAACAAAACTTGGTACATCAAGAGACCTACCCCACGGAACAGTGCAAGCCAAATTCCATGAAAATCCATTGAATGGTTGCAAAGTTATTAAAGTGCAAAATATGAGGTTTAACATTAAACTGCCTACTCAACCCTAACAATAGTGGTACTACCACACCACTATAATACCTAGTGCTACTACAGCACATGAATATGTAGCCAAACTAAGACAGCACCTTCAAGAAATCTTTAGATTTGTTCAAAGAAACATAGAAAAAAGTGTTCAAGGATTTAAGGCCTACTATGACAGCAAAACAGCTCCTAAGGGATACTAGATTGGAGATGGGGGTCTAGCTCTTTAGGTCAGAGAAGGTATTGAAGTACTGATGGCTGGGAACATTAGCTGTAGAATGGAGGAGACTGAGTCATTATGGGTGCAGATCACAGCAACATCAGGCTGGAAGCCACACCCGGGATGATGTACAGACCATCAGCACAAGAAGAGGGTGAAAGAGAGCTAGGATAGGAAATAAAAAGAGGTAGGAGAAAAGGGGAAATGGTGTTAGTAGGGAATTTAAACCTGCTAGACGTAGATTGGGATGTGCCAGTAGCAAAGAGTTCTAGAAGTCAAGCTATGGTGGATGCCTTTCATTTATTTATTTTTTATTTATTAAGATCTCAGATTAACCTTTGAATACAGGCTCATTACATAGGTTTCACATCAGGCTCATTACAGTAACAAACAAAACTACAGCTTACAGTAAGCTGTAAGATGACAACAACAATTAAGGCAAATTAGGTAAGAGGTTACATGTGTGACTGAAATAAGCAAACACTATATACAATGGTACTCACAACACCAAAGGAAAAAGGGAGGAGGGAGGGAGAGAGTGAACAAGGGAGGTTAGCTCAGGAAGAAAGGGTAATAATGAGAAGACAAACTGGAGAGAGAGAATATATACTGAAAATCAGCCTAGAAGGTGGGCCTCGTCACTGGTGAGGGAGGCTTATACTAAGAATACTGGCAGTGCCAGTAGCGGGAAGTGTTAACAGAGGGTGTTGGGTGAGGGGGTGATGCAGGATCAGAGCAGGATGTCAGTATAAGAAGGGGAAGAGGGAATGGGATCAGAAGGGGAGTGGTGGAGAGGGGATGAGGGGAGGAAGGGTAGAAGGTGTGAGGAGGAGGTTGGGTCAGTTAGGGAGGGAAGTAGTAGGGGGTGGAGAGGTGCCCGGCGGTGTGGGGGTTTGAAGTGAAGGGGAGGAGGGTGGGACAGTTTAAGGAGGGAAGAAATGGGGGTATAGACAGTGCCAGGAGATACTTAGGCTGACAAACTGTCAGGGACTGGAGGCCTTAGTGGAAACAGGCACAACTTGCTTTGGGAACCAGATGTGATCATAGCCCACACTTGAAAGGGCCCAGCGTTGGAATAGCAAAGAGGCTTGGTGGCAGGTTGTTAATCCATTTAGGTGTCTGATAGGCAAAGGACCTTTGTCCTTGAGTGGTGTGACATCTTGGAATTTTGAAGACCATGCTCCCAGAGCTTCTTGTGGTGCTGCTACATTCAAAGGTGGTGAGGAGCTTCTGGATGCCTATGGGTAGCATGCCTAGATTTGCTTTTTTGGCCAGCAGGCAGGTCTGGTACTGAAGTCTGCTATTGAACTGGAGCCAGTTGGTCTGGGTATAAAGGTCACAGGTGTGGGTTTGGCATTCTGAACCAGTGGAGAGGTGGCATGTCTTATTTAAGGTATTGATATGGTGGAGGGCTGTGTCTGTTGCAGATCCATAGATTGCAATACCATTCTCCACAAGAGAGATGACTGAGCTGTAGATGGCAAGGTTTAGTGCTTCATGGGTGAGACCGTGCTTATGCCTGTGTAGGAGGCCGATGCATATATTGAGTGATTTTACTATATTGTCTATATGGTACACAAACCACATGGTACTGTCAAGTGTAACCCTGAAGTACTCAAAGTGCTGTACCTGTTCAAGTGATGCACCTTCATCATTGGTAATGGTAAGTGGGTGCGACTGATGTCAATGCTGCAAGCTGGAGAACATCATTGTCTTTGCTTTTTTATGTTGGCTTGCAGCAGGCGCAAGCCAACATATAGGGAGAGTGCAGATTTGGGGGCATGGCCACTGTTGGGTGCATGCAGGGCACGCATCAGTAGGTGCATCCCTCATTCTCCAATCAGCCTGCATGCCGGCGCCACACCATGCATACATAATGGGGCGAGTACATCTAAGCAAAGGTCTGCTGCAATCCGAGCAAAGCTCGTCATACACATCGGACCCTTTTCTTGCGTGCTCACTGCCATTATCAGCATGGTCAGTGAGCGGCTTATGGCTGTCGACATCGGGGGTGCCCAATCCCCCTGTCAGTAATCCCCCCAGCTGTTTTACTGTGTCAACGGGGGAGCCCACTCCCCGTCGGCATATCCCCCCAATGTGGAATGCCGAGGGGGGTGCCCAATCCCCCTCAGCTGGTGCCCCCCTGCTGTCTTTGTACACTGATGGGGGAGCCCACTCCCTGTCAGCATCACCTCTCCCCAATTGTTGAATGCCGAGGAGGGTGCCCAACCTCGGCTGCGCCCCCATCGCTGTCTTTGTTTGCCGGCCGGGGTGCCCAATCCCCGCCGGCATTATTCCCTCGTGTTGTGAGCCGACGAGGGTGCCCAATCCCCATCAGCTACTGACACCCCCAAAAAAAAGTTAGGTGGCATGCTGGGAGCCCACCCCAGTGTGCCAAATGCCCTGCAACAGAAAACTGTCCAGCAATGGTTTTCTTTTTTTCCCTGTAAAACTAAAACCGCCTCGTAGTCTCGATGCCCCTCCCCACCCGCACTCCACCCACTGCATACCCTGCCTCCTCACCCCCCACCCCATACTTACCTCCGAGTCCAGCACGACGATCTTCAGTGGACCGGGAACACGCTCTGCACTCTTCAAAGCCGACCGCGAACTGAGGAAATGCCGGTAAGCTGTATAATGGAGTGAATAGGGTTTTTTCAACTTTGCTGCATATCTCAGGCATTTCTTGGAATTTTGGCACCATTTTCAACATGGGGTTTTTGGGGCCCCTCTTCAAGAATCCTATCACTGTCATGGCATTAATCGGCCTCGAAAGGTGATTTCGCAGTCACTGCACGAAATCATCTTTCAGGGCCCATTAATGAAATGACAGTGGCAGTGTTCATGAGGTGGCCTCTTAAAAAGCCTAAGTTCCAAATTTGGTGGAAAAATCAACAAATGCCTGTTTTACTTTAGTGTAGCATATGCGAGTTACTACGAGGCTCGTGAATTTCACAAGATTCACAATATTTTAATGCCGATTTTCAGCATTGTCATTTTTGTACACCTCCCAGAATAGTACAGCTGTCATTTTCCACATCCTGCCTGAAATTTCTTTCCGCACTTCCGGTGCACAATACCGCAGTCGCTGTGGGAAATCAGTGTTTGGGCCAGATTATGAAAATGACAGTGACACAGTTTATGAGCAGAGGACCTAAAATGCCTATGTTGAAAATTTGGTGATGATACTCCATAAAATGACTGTGTTACGAGTGTGCGTTGGCAGATTGCACGCACACTCATACCGTCGTGCATTTGTGATATTTTCAGTCTGGATTTTCACCATTGCCATTTTTCCACACCTCTTGATGAACAGTACAGCAGTCATTTCACATATCCTGCCCAAAATGTGTTTTCGCACTTCCGGCGCAGAATAGCGTGGTCGCTGTGCGAAATCACTTCTTGGGACACTTTGAGGAAATAACAGAGACACTGTACATGAGCAGAGGTGCTCAAATGCCCATGTTGAAAATTTGTGTCGAAGCACATAAATGGCAGTGTTGCAAGTGTGCATTGCATATTTCCACGCACCCTAGTAGCTCTCGCAAATTTGGTATATTTACATGCCACATTTTCAACACTGGCATTTTTACACCTCCTTATGAACTGTACAGCTGTCATTTTCACATTCTGCCTGACATGTTTTCCGCACTGCACTACCAAACACCCAAAGGGACACCCTAATGCCTGTCACTCTTGCAGGGTGGGGGTGGGTTAGCATCAGTTCAATACTTCACTGCCATTCCTATGATGCATCTGTCTAACTCCTGCACTACTGATGCCAATGCCAGCAAGCCAACATTTGGCATTGACAAATGTTTGTTATAATTCATGACAAGTCTTTCAAGACTGCCTGCTGGTCCAGCTGGTAAGAGAACTGACCAGACAAGAATCCATTCTGGATGTGGTTCTCACTAATTTGAAATTAGTAGAGGAAGTAAGAGTACGGGAACCATTAAAAAAACACTGACCAACATTCTTTTTGGTTTGACCCTAGAATTTAAGGGGGCAGATTTTGTAAAACTGAGAAGGCTGGTGAGGGATAAATTAATCAAGGTGGGTCATATAGATGGTGTAGAAGAGATGTGGAGTGTAATAAAAGGGGCCATCCAGGAAGCAACACAAATTTGTGTGAGGACAGTAGTTAAAAGAAATAAGTTCAAGAGACCTATATGGTTCTCTGCAAGGGTAAAGGAAGCAGTTAGAGCCAAGAGAAAGGCTTTCTGTAGGTTTCAGAAGAAACGGGGAGGAAGAATGGGAGGAATACAGTCAGAAAAATAGAGAGGCAAAGAAGGCAGTTAAGGAAGCTGAAGCAGGCACAGAGCTGCTGAATGCAGAGGGAATCAAACCTGGAGAGAAACATTTCTTCTGATACATTAGGGAAAAAAGAAAAAAGGGAGGAGGAATCATTAGGTTGTTAGCCAGGGACTGCCAAAAGGCAGCAATCCCAAACTACTACTTTTGGTCTGTTTTCACCAGTGAGAATACTGGTCCCCTACTTGAAAGTGGCATCCAAGCAGCCACTAGAGGGGGGTTCCAGAGATAAAAACACTAGTATTCACCATAGATAGGGCCTGGAAGGAGTGGCAGTCCTCAAGATAGACAAGGCCACAGGACTGGATGAGTTACATCTGAGAGTGCTAAGGGATTTGACAGAGAAACTGTCTGACCCTCTGACAAAACTATTCAACATCTTACTGAAGATGCTTGTTGTGGAGAGAGGTAGGAGGGTGAGTTTAACTCTGTAACTGATTTTTGTGAGTTTCCTGTTGGTTTGGGAGTAGCTCAAATCTTTCTTTAACTGGAGGACTGTTGCTTGCTAGAAAAGCCCACCCCAACCCTCCACCAGCCTTTCTTAAATACTGGAAAGCCAATGTGGGCTGGGCTTGGAGGCTGTGAGGGAGGAGCATGGGGAGCTGCAAACTGCCCATATGAACTAACTCTTAAAGCTAATAGTCAGGTGGTGAAAAGTTCAGACACTCAGGCTAGTTGGATTTTAAAGTTTAAATGTTTTAAAGCTGCATGTTTGAAAGTCAAACTGACAAGCTTGGGTTAAGGAAGGGTAACTGCATATTTTAAAGTTGAAAGTTTAAAGTTCAAACTGGCAAGGTCATGTATAAATGTGTTAACTAGAGTTTCTGAGCTAGCAAGCTAGGGAGAATGGGGTAAAGGACTCGGAAGCAACCTAGTAGGGTCACAAATGGTATCCAGCTATTGCTGTACAGACTGTGTGATAAGGAGTAGAGGTTATGTTTAAGTTAAGTGTAAATAATGGAGGGAAGGAAAATGGGACATTATGGGGGGATCTCACTGGGGGGTGGAGGGACATGAATAAAAGTGGAGGGAGACATAGGAATAGTGGATGCAATGAAGGGCACCATGGAGTGAGGGGACAGGCACAGGGAGGATAGTGGGGTGCAATGGTTGTGGGGTGGCTGTTTGGATGAATATACTATGGAAACTGGGAGATTGTCCTATTTGTTACAGGCTGAGGAGCCTGGAAGGGAAGGTACAGGGGCTCTGGAGGGAGCTGGAGAGGGTGAAGAAGGAGGGAGCTAGGGCAGGAGGGATCCTGGAGAGGAGTAGCTGGGAGAAGCAAAGGAGGAACAGCAGGGCTAAATCCTGTGAGGATGTAGGGAGGGGGTGTGGGGGTGAGGAAAGCAGTGGGGTAGTAAGTGGAGGGAAGACTCAGGGCAGGGGGAAGGAGGAGGAGATGGGCATCACTTTGGTGATAGCAAGTAATAGGTTTGCAGTGTTGGCATCGGAGGTGGTAGTGGAGGTGTTGGGCATTGTGGGGGGAGGGGAGGGGAGGAGAAGGGTAGTGAAGGCCCAGGAGTCAGGAGTCAGGCTGGGAAAGGAAGAAGGGAAGAGTGGAAGAGTAGGGTAGAGGTGGAAACGGGGGAAAGATGTCGGATAGAGGTAATAAGGAGCAGGGCAGTGTGAACTCTGGAAATGTGGACAACGAAAACAGGAGGAGGGTGTACAGGACGAGAAGATGGGGTTACTAGTGCTGGGGGATTCTATACTGAAAGGGGTCAGATGGGGTGGAAGGGGAGAAAGGTACAGTCATATCTGGGTCAAGGCAATTCTGGGGTAGACCGTGAGTAGGGTAGGGCAAACACTTTTCAAGTGTGCAAAGAGGGGGAGGGAGAAACCTCACATAGTGATGCATGTGGGTACAAATGACTTGATGGGGGAGATGGTAGAGGTGGTAAAGGGGAGGTTCGAGGAATTGGGTAGGCAGTGTGAGGAGGTGGGGGCCGTTGGGATTCTGTGAGGTACTCCTGGTACCATGTGTGAGTACAGTGAGAAAAAAAGGATAGAGGAGTTCAATGAGTGACTGAGGGATTGGTGCCATACCAGGGAGTGCGGATTAGTGTCAGACTGGGCAGTACCTGGGGCAATAGTGATGTATACCCATGGGACAGGTTACATTTGAGCAGGGAGAGGAAGGGAGAACAAAAATGGGGAATAGAATGGTATATATCAACAAAGGTGGATTTAAACTAGGAGGGGGGTGAGGGGACTGCTGATAGGAAAAGGGTTCAGAAAGGGGAACCTAGTGAGCTCACCCTCCCTTAGTTTTGGGTAAAGGCAGTGGGGAAGTGGCACAGGGAGGGATAAGGGGGAAGAATAGGAATAGGGAAGGGGAGAATACAGGCTGGAGGGTGGTTTCACTGAATGCAAGAAGCCTAAGGAATAGAATAGTGGAGTTACAGGCTCTCTTGGAGGTGGAGGGAGTGGACATTGCAGCCATCACAGAAATGTGGGCCACCTACTATCAGGACTGGGATATGATGATCCCGAGGATCAGGTTATTCAGAAAAGATAGGGCTAAGGTGAATGGGGGGGTGGTAATCTTTGTAAAGGAGGGGATAAAGTGCATAAGGGAGGAAGGGGAGGAGGGGAGGATAGAAGCACTATGGATGCAGTTCCAAGATGCAAAGAATAGGGCACTGAGGATGGGTGTGGTGTACAGGCCACTGTCTCACAGGACTGACTGGGACAGAGTATTAGCTGAACAAATTAGGAGGATTTGCAGGAATGGGAGCACAGTAGTGGTGGGGGACTTCAACCTACCGGGGGTGGAGTGGGCCACACCATCCACTATGAGTGCGAGTGGGTCCTGCTAGAAGCATTACAAGACAGCTTTCTGACACAGCTGGTACAGGGGCCAACTCAGCTAGAAAAGACCCTGGACCTTGTACTGGATAACAGGGAAGCTGTAAGGAATCTGCAAGTGGAGGAATCACTGGTTGGAAATGACCACTATTTGGTGTGGCTCATGCTCAACATGGGGAGGGAAACAGGGGACATGGGTACAAGGGTGATTGAGTTTAGGGGGGTGGACTTTAAGAAGACGGGGAAAATTTGGGGCAGGCTCCTTGCAGGAATGCAGCCACACATGGATGCAGTCCAGAAAGGGGACATCATAAAGGAAGAGCTGGCAGAGGCAACAGAGTCTTGCACTAGGAAGGAAAGCAAGGAGGGGAAGGCAAAGAAACCCAGTTGGCTGACACAGGAGGATATGGAAGGGGTGAGGGCCGAGGGCAGTGTTTTGAAAGTACAGGAAATCAGGGATGGATGAAGGTAAGGATACATACATGGGGAAGTTCAGGGAAGTTACCAGACTGGTCAGGGTGGCCAAAGCATCCAGGGAGCCGAGACTGGCACAAGGAATCAAAAGTGGAGAACAATACTACTTCTGCTACATCAGATAGAGAAGAATGAGCAAGGATCAGCTGGTGAGGATTAAGAAGGACGGGGGTGGAGAAAGGGGCGGAGTAGGCAGAGGCACTGAATGAATATTTCTGCTCTGTATTTACACAGGAGAAGGTGGCAGATACCCCAGGTGAAGGTGGGTGGGTGTGAGGGAAGGGACAACAGATGTAGAGATTACAGAGAGCAGGGTGCTAGATGGGTTGAGGGCATTAAGGGTGGACAAAGCACCTGGAACTGATGGTATTCACCCTAGGGTGCTAAGGGAGTTGGCAGAGGACCTGGTGGAGTCACTGGCCAACCTGTTCAATATCTTCCTGCACATAGGATGTGTACCACAGGACTGGAGAATGGCCCATGTGGTGCCCATCCACAAAAGTGGCCCAAAGGATGAACCAGGAAACTATAGGCCAGTGAGCCTCACATCGATCATGGGAAAGCTCATGGAGACCATACTAAAAGAGAGGCTAGTGAGCTTCTTCGAGGAAAATGGCCTCCAGGATGGTCAACAGCATGGATTTATAGTGGGCAGATCCTGCCTGACAAACCTTGTAGAGTACTACATCTGGGTGACATGGGAACTGGATAAGGCCCGTGCAGTGGATAGCCTGTATTTGGACTTCAGCAAGGCCTTTGATTCAGTGTTGCATGGGAAGTTGGGGGGGAAACTGGAATGTGTGGGTGCAGGACCAAAAATGGTGAAATGGATAACAAATTGGCTAAAGGGAAGGCAGCAATGGGTGGTGGTGGTGAGGGGTACCTCTTGTCACCGAGAGTGGTGACGAGTGGAGTACCATAGGGATCAGTACTGGGACTGGTGCTGTTTGGGATTTTTATTGCAGATATCTCACATGGGATCTGGATCAACATCAGTTTGTTTGCAGATGAAACCAAGATGGGAGCTGCGGTTGATGACGTGGAGGGGTGGAAGGGGTTGCAGGAGTACCTGACTAAGAAACAACTGTGACCCCTGTTAATTCTATGTATTGTGCAAATGTAAATTCTGGATTCTCAACATGTAATTACTGTCTCTCCAATGGTATTGTCTCAGTTGTAACCACCATATAATTGTCCATTGTATGTAATTTTGCATATGTATCTAATCCTGGGTCACCTTTGAAAAAGGGACCTCTGGTCTCAGTGGGCTTATCTGGATATCAAAATCTAAATAAAATAAATAAATAAGCTGTAGGAGTGGGTGGACAACATGGCAGCTAGGGTTCAATGCCAAGAATTGCAAGGTTCTGCACTTTGGAGCCAGGAACCAGGGGAGGGATTATCACTTGAATAGGGTACAGTTGGAGAGCTCCACAGAGGAGAAGGACCTAGGAGTGTTCATTATGGATAGCATGAACAACTCTTCTCAGTGCAGAAAGGTGGCAGCAAAAGCCAACAAAATGCTGGGGTGCATTGTGAGAGGGAGCTCCTCTAGAAGGATGGAGGTTATCCTGCCACTGTATAGTTCATTGGTCAGGCCCCACCTGGATTACTGAGTGCAGTACTGGTGCCCATTTCTGAAGAATGACATCAGATTATTGGAGGGGTGCAGCGAAGAGTGGCAAGGATGATTCAGTGATTGGAGAGCAAGCCCTATGGAGACAGGCTGGGAGAGCTGAATATGTATTCACTGGAGGAGAGGAGGGATGGGGGAATATGATTGAGACCTTTAAGTATATAAAGGGGATAAACAAGACCAACACAGCAGGGATTTATTCAAATTAGAAGGGGGAGGGACATAAGAGGATTGGACTGAGATTGGAGGGGGGAAGATTCAAGAGGGAGATGAGGAGACATTTTTTCATGGAAAGAGTGGTGGACAAATTATACACCTTACCAGACAAGATAATGTCCTGTAAGATGGTGGGCAGTTTCAAGAGGGGTTGGGACAGGGTAAAGGTAAGAGATACTAAGAAGGGGGAAGGGCAGATGCTAGATGAGGGGCTAGCTGCACACTCGAGAAGACTCGATAGATCATGAGGACTGTTTCTGCTGGCAATTTCCTACGTTCGTATCTGGGTGGTTTTTAATGACTGGGGAATGGCTGACATGGTTAAACTACATAAAGGGAGATAAAGGAACTGTCAGGGAATTATAGGCCAGAATGGATCACTAGAGAATCTCTGAGCAACAGGTGCCTTGTGACAATACTATTATGCAAGGTCCTTACACCCTAATTGGCATTCTATCTGTGCACCTTAGATAAACTATACTATGCATATAATATACTAACTAACAGGGCATAGACACTTACCGTACAAAAGTGTCAGGGTACATTATGATTTGTATTTTACTTTTCTTTATATATGCCTGGAAACTGCACATAGTAGGCCAAAACACCTGTGTCTTTGTAATCTTCTGATATAGTATTATATAGTCAGCAGTACCATCTTTTGGATTTATGTATAACTGCACTACATTCTGTGTTTTCCATGTACCATTTATGCCTTCATTGTTCTATGATGTAGCTGACTTTGCACATATTGTATAGGACTAGATAACACTGTGGAGCCACCTAACCTTTAGCCAATAGGGCTTATTTTATGTATCTAGCACTGCTTCTTATGAATGGTTACCATAGTAATTATCTGCAGTATATAATATAATGTATTGCGTAGGCCCCTTGGAGACCTTCTTCACTCCTTGGGTAGTGGGGAGTGCTAGGCTTGGCTCCCAGTGTCTAATGGTAAGAACTGCTTAGGGCAATTGTGTTTTCCTTTTGGTGTAATAAACAAGATTTATTACCGATATGCAACTTGTCTGTGACTCATTTGCAATTCTGTTACCACAAAGAATCTGATCAGGGCTGTCCACCCCATCATATTGGCGATTGTTTGCAGGCGGTTTGGATGGCGTAAAGTTTCGCTTGTTGCTTAAAGATTTCCCTTCCCTATGGGTTCAGTAGGTGTGCACTCCTGCATCACCTCATCCATTACTTAAGACTCTGTAGCCACTTGGAAAGTCTGGCTGCTTACTGGGCTCAGTCAATGCCAACTCACTGTGCCCAAAGGCAGTTTTGAATTGCAAGACTACAAGAGTACAGTAGCCCACCTGTCTGCTGGTTTTGCCTGTTGTGGATCGATACATAACATGGCAGCCTCTTATGGGTTAATGATTTTAAGTGCCACCAATTACTTTTACTGGTACCACGATGTCCACAATATCAAATATATGCACAAACTTGAGACTCAATGTCTCTAACTTCCTAAGACTTCACTCTGGAAGCGATTCAATCCAAAAACCCTGTGCTGGGGATTTCAACCCAGTACTCCGAGGTGAGACAAACAACCAAAAAACATGAGGCTAAATAGCTGTTGGTCATGGCTCTATCTGCTGCTTTAGCAGCCTCCGAATCAAGGTTTCATTTCCTCGAACTGCAACTCTTTTCCCTTAAGAAAGAGATGGGATTGCAGGAAAATGAAAGTTTGAAAAAGGAGCAACAACTGGAAACTGAAATTCAATCATTGTAAAATGAGAAATAAGACTCTTTTGCACTGCTCTGTAGAAGGCAGTGAGAGAGATATATGTACATTGAGAGAGGAATGTGAAAGTTTGAAACAGGATAAGAAACAGGTGTTACAAATGAATGATTTGTTGAGTGACACGAATGAACAATTGTGTGAGGAGATGGATGAGTTATGATATGACCTGAAACAGGTAAGTGATGAGTTGGATAGGGAGCTTTGGGACAACTGCAAATTGAGTGCCATGTATAGAGTGTTACAGAAAGATGTTGCAAAAGGTGTGGAACAGAGCATTGCAAAAGTTTTTCACACAGATTGTAAAGACAAGATGGTGAAACTGAGCCATCAGCGAGAGGTTTTGGCTGGTCACGTCGAGACAATGGGCAGGTTTCACTACACACCCATCGACCTCACATCATCTGAAGATGATGACACTGATAATGACGTTTCTCAATATGGCACCCATTCCTTCCCTTCCCTTACTGTGGTTCACCTATCCCCCCACCACTCACAAGATGGCAGATCCCCTTGCTATGACAGCACTACCCTACGTCATCAACAGAATGATGATTATCATGTGTGATTCCAAGATGGCAACCCCCATGATAGGGGGGAGAGGTCTGGGCCTATCAATGGCCTCTCAAGGTCTACCAATGGCCTCTCTGATTGCCACCCTGACAAGGGCTGACAGGCAGGAGATTAATAATGACTGCCCTAGGCAATTCAGAATTGCCTGAGAGAAGCAAGCAGGCCTTCAAAGTGCATATGAAACAAATGATAAAGGAGGCTGCTTCCCCGGATTCTGTTGTCCATACAGTGGCTGACACCACAGCAATGGCCACCCTTCATGGCACACAAGATACCCTTACCCCCAACTGTGTTCCCAGTAATCCCCTTCAGATGGCCCATTCTGTACAGCAGATCGCTGACAGCATAGGCCGTATGGGCCCCACCGACAATCTCAGTTGCCATTTGGAGAAAGTATGCTCTAAATGTGTGATGCTCAGCTTAGCTGAGAACTACCAGGTCCAGATCTTCTGACAGACCATCGATCCTGGCCTATGGGCGAAACTCCCAGATGTAACCCACTGAGACACCAAAGTGACTTTTGATCAGATCAAAGCGGAACTCATTTCCATGTACAACCCAGGCATGGTTGGGGTGATGTTGGCCCACCCCATAAAACAAAATGCCAAAGAAAGCCCTGCAACATTTCATCAGAGGTTGTGGATGGCATATTGTGCTGGCAAACATCTTGCAGGTGAAGCCAAAGATGCCAACCAAATTGAATACAAAAATGTATTTCTCCGGAACATGCTTCTGGCTATCCATGAAAAGGTGGAACCAACAACGGACAAATTTGAAAACATCCTTCAGAAAATGGAGCTGGTTTACCAGCTGTACCTCTGAGACCTTGGATCCAGTTCAAAAAAGGTGGCCGCAGTACAACCTACCAGAGAGCCCACAACCTACTACACAGTGGAGGGCAAGGCCCAAGACAAAAAGCCTGCATCTTCGGACAACTGACAGCACTCCTAGTCCAGAGGTGGATACCAGAACCACATCAAGAACAAACGCAATTGGAATTCTCATTCCAGTCAGGGCAATCAAAACAATCACTCAGGCTCTTTCTACCAAGAGATCACAGAGGAGAATAAAAACCTCCAGAATCTTCTTGGTCAGGTTCGATCGGTAGTGGATGTAGTTCTGTCGTGCATTATCGCAGTCCTAGCCCTGGGACAGCAGGCCTCACTAGGCCATGAGGACTCTGGAACCAAGGGGAACCAAGCCACACCAGGCCTAAACCCTGATGCTACGCCCTTCATTGCAGCTGTCCAGGACCGGGATGAGGCCTGGCAATAACAGGCCCAATCACTCTTTCAGGAGCTTCCTGGTACTGGCAGTGTGGATTGACAACTATGGACACAAACAGAAGGCCTTGCACCAAGGCCATGGTCAGGGACCACCAACTGACAATGCTACTTGATACAGGTGTGGCTGTGTCTGTATTACATGATGATGACCCAACAAACTCTCCTTTATCTACTGGATGGAGGACCAATATATCAGGTGTAGATGGCATAAAGCTTTTCTATGAACTGCTCGATTGTACTTTCAGTGGCAATAGGCAACCTAAACTCACACCGTACCTTCGACCTCATGGTGTTACATGATCATCCCAGCATCTTGGGAATTGATTTTTTCATGCCACATGGCTGTGTGGTGGATCTGGCCAATATGCTCCTGATCCAAATCAGAGGACAATATCATACTATCTTGATTTCTGATTCACATGTGGTTGCAGCTATCTCCACTAATGACAAGGAATATGACATCATAGCTCTATTCCAAAACTACAAGTTTTTCAAGAGACTCCTACCCATCCTGCAGAAGCATCTGGATGCTTTTACCACACACAAGCATGATTGTGGGAGGATGCAGACCGTCATCAAAATCCCAGGCCCAGCACTTGACAGGCAAAAGCAATATCCTTTTCCTGCTGAGCCTTACCATTGCTCAGAGAAACCATTCAGTCACTCCTCAAACAAGGTGTAATTAGGCCTTGTGTCTCGACCACCAATACACCTATTTGGCCAGTGAAAAAGTCCATGGGATCTTGGAGACTCACGATTGATTATAGGAGGCTTCATCAAGTCACTCCTAGCTGCTCACCTACAATAGCATCAGCACCTGATGTGCTCAAACTGCTGACCCCAGATCACCAGTGGTTCAGCCCTCTTAATATCTCCAGTGGTTTCTGGTCACTGCCTCTGGCTCTCAAAAGCCAATAAAAATTTGCATTCACCTTTGAGCGTCGACAGTACACATGGACCTACTCATCCTAGGGGTTTCGCAATAGCCCCTCCCTCTTCCATCTAAATATGATGGACGCCCTGGAAAGTTTCTTTGCCCCACAATGTGTTCTGCAGTATGTGGATGATTTATTGTTGACAACTGCCACCAAAGAACAACACTTTAACCACTTGGATGAACTACTGACCCTCCTACAGAGGGCAGGCCTTAAGTGCAATCCTGCAAAGGTACAACTCTGACAGAAAGAAGTCATCTTTCTTGGCCTATGCATAACAGAACAAGGCTGAAGACCAGCTTGGAAGAAAATCCAAGGTATACAAGATTTGCCACTACCCACCAGTGTGGCAACACTCAGACGTTTCCTGGGAATGGTCAACTATTCCAGGGACTTTATTTGTGACTTTGCACAGAAGGCCACACCTCTGTATGAGCTTCTGAAAAAGGTTGTTCCTTGGACTTGGGGTCCCATACACACTCAGGCTGTGACACCACTGAAACAGGCCTTGGCTTCTGCTCCAGCTTTAGTGAACCCCAATCCAACATTGCCTTTCCAGCTAGAATCAGCCACCTCAGACATTGCTATGTCTGCAGTCCTTGCTCAGAAAGTAAATGATACTCTGAGACTTATTGCATATGCATCCCAAATGTTGTCACCAGTGGAACAGAAATACAGTCTTTGTGAAAGAAACCTTCTGTCTAATATTGTTGTCAAATATTGTTGTCAAACATTTTCTGTATATCACTGGGTACTCACCTACCATTATCAACACCAACCACACACCCACCACTTTCCTGCAATCAGAGTGAAGGATGGATCAGTCGCCAACACCAGACTGACTCACTGGTCTCTTCTTCTCCAGGACTGAGATATTCAGGTCCACTCTGCCAAAATGCCATCAATTCTAGCCTATGGACTCCTATATCAAGAAGCACCACACAATTGTGCACTACAGCCCCCTGATTTGCCTGAACCAGGCAGATTTCTTCCTGCTACTCCAAAGCTTCTTGCAGACACTTCTTTGTATCATGTCTTCACCGATGGCTCTGCCTCATATTACCAAGGAGAACAGGTAGCTGAATTTGGAGTGCTCATCATGCACCCCAATGACAACAAGGTTGGAATATCCAAGCATTGCAGTGTTGCATCATCACAGTATGCAGAATTGTCAGCTGTGGCCTGTGCCCTTGAGATCATACAACATGGTACTGAGGATACTGTACCATCATCTTTACAGACTCCAGCTGGGTCTGTTGCTCCTTCACTGAATTTTTACCCTTCTGACAGAAGAACTCCTTTGCATCTTCTGATGTCACCCCTGTGAAATATGAAGCACTTGTTGTTTATATTCATGAACTCATGCAGCACTTTAAGCACAAGCTGTACATTCACAAGGTTAAAGCCCACTCTAAATCTGACCCTTATCATTCCTTCAATAATTGAGCAGGTACTCTTGCAAAAAAGGGTGCTCGGGGGGGCATGGAGAATGGATCACCCCGATACTCTAGCAGCTGTGCAAATAGCTGCTATCAAGAAGAAACCAAAACCTTTTGTGGCACTAGACTTGTCCACTGCATAACACTCAGATCCCCAACTAAAGTATGTTTTCCAGTTTCTGGACAAAGGAACTGAACAAATCTTTTCTACTCACAGTCCCTACAAGAGATATGCGAGTGGGTTACATTTGTCACAAGATGGTAAACTGATTTGGTATCAGCCAGAGGACTTACCCTACAAACTATGGGTAGTTTCTCAATCTTTGAGATTTGAGTTTCTCCACCTGGTTCATGATACTCCAACTGGTGGACACCAAGGAGTCAAGAACACACTCCAGAGACTCAAAACTGTTGGTTGGTGGCCTGGCATTACCAAAGATGTCAGACACTTCATTGACAAATGTCTGATTTGTGCTCAGAACAACCCAATACCAAGTGTAATGCCAAACTACTGCCACAAAGACATTTTGGCCCTTGGCATGCCATACAGATTGACTTTATTGTTCCATTGAACAATACCAGCAGGAACAACGAGGGTGCACTTGTAGTTACTGACCTATTTTCTAAGTGTGTTGAAGCCTTCCCCACTAAGAACTGTACAGCCAAATCAACTGCAAAAGTCCTAGTAGAACAGATATTTTCCAGGTGGGGCCTATCTCTGAAGGTTGGCTCTGATAAAGGGACTAGTTTTACAGGTGAATTAATGGAAGAAGCACTTGAACTTCTAGGAGTACACCAGACGTTTCACATACCTTACCACCCCCAGTCTTCAGGTCAAGTAGAGAGACTCAACAAACAGATTAAGCAAATGCTTTCCAAATTCATTGAGGACAATCCCAAAGGATTGGGATTCCCTGTTGCCTTTACTAATTATAGCAATTAGAGGTATTCCTTCAACCACCACCCAGCTGACACCCTTCCAGGTGATGACTGGTATAACTAAGAGATTACCTGAACACCCGTTGTTTGACCTGAACACCCCCACTGCAGAGTATCTGTAGACAAGTATGTGACCAAACGCAAATATGACATTGTAAAAACCCATCTGTATGCTGCACATCGCATGGGCAAGGCCCAGCAACAGTCCAAAATACAGTTCAACAAGCACACACAAGAAGTGGCTTGGCAAGTTGGAGATCAGGTAATGCTACTCAGATTTGCTCACCCTATACATTCCTTGTCCAATAAATGGAAAGGACCCTACCTCATTGTCAACAAGCTCAGTCCCCCATTCTCTGAAGTTAGACTTCTCCAGAATGAGAAACTAACTGAGAAATGGTTGCATGCTAACCAGTTGAAGCTTTACAAATGAGTATAATTACTTTTCCTAACCACATTGGGCAGAATTGTCTGATCTTTTTTTTTTCCTTACAGGTAATCCTGCAAGATGGCTATCTTGCACCTGATTCTCTTCATCTTGGGAGTGTTCCCCTGCATCCAATGCATGATGGGTCACCTCCTTCCACCTCTGGACCATCATCCTACTATTATCCCAGAAGGAGTTAGTATTACTGTCCCAAAAGAATTGATTTCCATCCAGGAAGGCAAGGACACCTACCTCACTGCCTCGGTTGTAGCCCCTGACAAATCTTCCCTGCAAATTTAATGGTAAACAGATTTATATGGACAAACTCTCCCTGTGTCCTGCCTATTTAAAGGAACATTCCATGGTTGGCCCATTACCAAAATTGTCCCAAATGGTACCTTGTCCATTCTACAAGCTAATCATAGACATTCTGTTTTATATAACCATACTGCTTTAATTGACCCTGCCTTTTGTGAGAGGTTCCCTCAAGACTCCACAAAAGAATTCTGTACACACAATTATATGGCTACAGCTGCTATGTTTTTGTCTGTTTTATCTCCTACTGAAGCAGATCTTACTGAATGTCCCCCACAGGAATCTGGTCCACTTAGTAGTCTCACTGCAAATTCTATCCCAGGTACCCTCATTAATAACTTACAGTTTATGCATGTCCAGGTCATTTTCAACCTCACATATTGGAACATGGCAGAATTTGGTATGTGTTCCACTAGTATGTTTTCCAGCACTATGTTACTTGATAGTCTTGTAGCCTGTCAGACATGTACCCAAGATCCAGTAGCTGGTATACATACTATTGAACACTTAGGTTTATTTAGACATAAACAAAATCCCTCAAGTAAAAAGAACCCAGCATCACACAAGAAACCTGCTGATTCTGCTGATGTTACTGGTGCAACTGGCACCATATCCAGACTCTTCAAATCTGGCATGTCCATCTGGAAGAGGGCAGACATTGCTGCCATCAAAAGTCACAAATTAAAATTCCAGGAGGCCATGAAGAATGATGTTTTACCCCCCACTGTTACATGGTGTGGATGGACTTACTCAGGAAGAATGATTTACAGTATACAGTATGACAGATATTGCTAGGGGTTTCAATGATACCAAAGATAAATTAAATCAGCATATTTTCCAGAATAATAAGGAGGCAGACAAGCAATATATTACCAGGGAATTCCTCTGCTCTGCTTATGGCTCTTATGTCATAATCACCATCAATAATTTCTTCCATAATTTGGAATCTGGATGTATTCTAGATATTCATAATAGAAGAATTTCTAAATGGTATTGCCCACATTGTAGATCTATAGCATGCATTAAAATGTGTATGTCTTAATCAGTTTCCATTTCTGTTTCTAATGCTAGAAATTTAGGATATGTTACAAGACATCCTAGTAGTGGATCTTGTTGCACTGTTAAATGTTGTACTGTCTGGGATACTATGTCTGTTACCTTTGCTGTGTCCCTACCATGGTTTGATCTGCAAACTGCAATGTTTGATAAACTTGCATCTGTTCACTCCATTGGGCATCTCGAAGAGGATATCTGCAATCTGTAGAGAACGCATCAACATGCTGCCTCTTCTGGTGTACCACTCAACCATGGAAGCATGGGTCTCACCTCATATGGACTGCTGTGCGCAAAAGGGTTATCATTATTTGCATCATTGTGATATTTTCAACATCGTCAAACTGGTATGTAGATAGTCACCGGATAGTATTGATTTGTCTTTCACTTTTGACCAGGACATTTCTTCTAATGACACAGATACCCCTGAAGCATCATCAGCGCCATCACCAGTGTCGTACACTGGATGGATCTACAACACTTATTTGGAAGAGGTTTGTCAGCTGAGAACAAGATTTATTAATCAATCTTTCACATGCCCAGTTCAAGTACACAAATGGAGGCTACCAACTGTTAAAATGAATTATAATTCTGATGGACAGTACTTCATTGTTACTAACCATAAATCTTTCTCCTATGGCTATATGGTTTTTGATATTAAGGACCCTAACTTTTGTTTTATTCCTCATCAGACCACTGTAATTGGCCATATAGTGATTACTCCTGTTCCCATTATGGAACCAGATGTTATTGATGGTGACCCTGAGTATCTGCCTATCTTTAATGTCCACATTGACCCTTTGACATTGACTCTTAAGTCCCTGTTAGAGAGAAAGGATACATACCTCATCCACATCAGTAACAATATCTCTGCAATTGGATATGCACTAAATACCCTTATCAATGATGTTGATTTAAGTAATGCATTTTCTAATACTTGGTTAGAAATGACTTTTAAAGGTTTTGTTATCATGCAAGCTTTTTTGATAAATCTTTTTGTTACTAACACTTTGCTACCTAAGGTGTACTCTCAGACAACATCTAGAACAACTCAAATTCCTTGACAAGGCTCATGCACCGGGTCTGTAAATGACAGTTTGTTCCCACTACTTTCCCATAGTACTGTTGTCTTTTCAGTAATTCAACAAGGGGGGGAATGTTATGTGAGGTCCTTACACCATAATTGACATTCTATCTGTGCACCTTAGACAAACTATATTATGCATATATAATACTAACTAGTAGGGCACAGACACTTATTGTACAAGAGTAAGTGTCAGGGTACATTACGATTTGTGTTTTACTATTCTTTATATATGTCTGGAAACTGCACATAGCAGGCCAAGACACCTGTGTCATTGTAATCTTCTGATATATTATTATATAGTCGGCACTGCCATCTTTTGGATTTATGTATAACTGCACTACATTCTGTATTTTCCATGTACCATCTATGCCTTCATTGTTCTATGATGTAGCTGACTTAGTACATATTATATAGGACTAGTAACACTGTGGCGCCACACAACTTTTAGCCAATAGGGCTTATTTTATGCATCTAGCACCGCTTCTTATGAATGGTTACCACAGTAATTTTCTACAACATGTAATGTAATGTATTACGTATTTCCCTTGGAGACCTTTTTCACTTCTTGGGGTACTGGAGAATACCAGGCTCGGCTCCCAGTGTCTTATGGTAAGAACTGCTTAGGGCAACTGTGATTTCCTTTTGGTGTAATAAACAAGATTTATTACCGATATGCAACTTGTCTGTGACTCTTTTGCACCTCTATTACTGCAAATAATCTGATTGGTGCTATCCACTCTAACAATACCTAACATAGAAAAGCAAGGTGTCATGGCACATCTGTTCCCACAGAATAGCCACAAAACAACAGTTTATCTCGTACCTTTTAATTTTATTGAAGATACCTGACTTCCACAAAGACAGCAGTTCAGGGCAAATAACCCTAGTAGACTCCCCACCCCAATCCCCTTCTTATTATATTTATATGTATAAATTATGTGCTCATTGATTAACCACTCACTGAGCAGTCAATCATTGAGTGCATACTGTATCCATTACATGCTCCTTGACAGCTCATTTTTTTGGCCAGATATAGTAGTGAGCAGAAGGCTTTACTGCTCACCAGCTTGGGGAATGGGGGAGTGGGGTGATGGGGTACTGCCTGCTGGAATGGGGGTGGGGGTCCACTAGACCACTAGGGAAAGTTTGATTTATATTAATAGGAGCAGATTGGGGATAGGTAGGGAATCCACTAGACCATCTGGGACATGATTAAATATAATAAAAAGAGGATTGGGATGAGGGCATCCACTAGTCCTCCAGGGACATGATTAAATATAAGAAGAAGTAGATCAGGGCAGGGGTCCACTAGACCATCAGGAACATGGTTAATTACATAAAACGGGATCGGGGGCACTTCCAGTAATGTCATCATATGGTATGAGTGGCTAAAAGAAGAGCTCTATCTTCTCCAGACTGTTTACCCCCCTGTGATATTGTTTTTTCAGCACTAATTTCTCTGTAGTCAATCAGGGAGGCTTACATTGTTTAAGGGCAGAGGCAAGAAATTCAAATTCCCTTTTAATGACTGCATTTTCTTCCCAAACCAAACTGCTATGCTACCATGGGAGGCTGCTACAATTGACATGCTGGCAGGCGGAGCACTGGCACAGCCTGAGCCTTCTAATGCAGCCATCCTCCAGGAATTAGAGACTTCTGCACTGAAATTCACACTTTGCACACATAGCTAAAGAACTTTGTATTAGCCCTGGAAACCAAAGTTGAGGATATTATGAAACAGACTATGGACTTGGATGTATTGGTGGACAAAATGAAACGAATTCTGATCCGACTTCTTCAGGATTGCCAGTAATTATTAGTCACTGCGAAGACCCTTAAAATCGTTCCCAGAGGAAAAACCTCCACATCGATGGTCTGCCAGAGGGTGAGGAGAGCACTGGGGATCTGACTTTATTTTCACAGAGTTATTTGCATTCTGTGCTGGACATAGCAGACCTAAGCACTCTTCCTATTGAACGGGCCCACAGACCACTCTCACTGAAGCCTACCAGTCTCTCTGCCTGCCCTCGTTCTATAATGTTGTGGTTTTACAACTCTGCTGTTAACTAAGCCCTGTTGAATTGAGCTTGGTGTAAGGGGGTCTTTATGTATAAGGGCCAATGCTCTGCTTCGATAATGGTTACTCTCTAGTCCTCCTTGCAAACCAAAGAGCTTATACCCCTATCGTCCATCCTTTAAAATCTAATACAGTAATACAAAGTTTTCCACTCTGTATCCAGCCTGTCTCCATGTCCACTTTATTAATTGTCTTAGGACTTCTGAGGATGCAGAATCAGCCTTCCAGGAGTTCCATGCCAGGAACTTGGTCACAACTAAAGAACCCATGGATCAGTCAGACTCCCAGGACAAAAAGGAGCTGCAGTGGCTACCTGGGTGAGGGTTTTAACCCATTGTAAAACATGCCATACAGAAGAGGCCCTCAAAGAAATTAAGGCTATGCTTCAAGCCTTTTGTCATAAAATACCCACTTAATAGGCCTTATTAGTCTCCAAAGATGGCATTAAGTAGTTCGTATTTAAATTTCCAGTTTTTCCCATTCTTTCAGTGTGGACTCTTAAAACTTTATATATAGCCTTTGCATTTTAACATATAGTACTTAAGCTTTTTGGCCCTTAGAAGCAGCTTAGCCATAACTATAATGTTACTGTATTTTGTTTGAAATGTGTTCCTTGATGCTTGTAAGAATGTATATGCTGTTGAAAGGGTTGGGGATTAGACTACTGTACGGTATGTAGTGAATTAGTGATTGTTCCTTCTTCTTTAAAAATTACGTTTTCTTTTTTTTTTTTTTGGTTTTGTTCTTTTTGTTCATCTTTCCCTACCATTGTTTCAGGAGCCTTTATTTATTGTGGCAGTATTTTGCAACATCTAATGTGGTTGCTGAGTTTTCTTTTACATGTTATATTATAGGGCTATTAAAGGCAACGTTTTACTACCCTCACATCCGTCTTCTGCTCCAATGGTGCCAGCCATATCTTTGAAATGTTTGTGTCCTACAGTATCTTTTTTTATTCTGTGAACATCTATTTGACCACAGTGGGCTGCAGAGTGTCTCTTTGGTTGGTTTTAACATTAACCTGTCAGCTTCTGGTCTGCTCTGTAGCTTTCTCTATCTCTTTTATCTTCTGTGTTTCTTTTCTTTTTCTTTCTTTCTTTGACAGTCCTGTAGTAGACCCTTACTATCATGACCCTGTTTTGATACCTCAATGTTAATTTGTATGTCTGTAGTACTTTTTTTGTGTGCTTTGATTACAGTCATGACACTGTGTATTTTTTTTCTCTTCACAGCACGATTAGTAAAAGCAATTTTTGGGACTCTTTTTTTCAGTAGCCTTTTTCATTGTCTCTGGGACTAGGGAAGACACTTTGTGGTTATGGTAGTGCTTCATGTTCAAGTTCAAGTTCAAGTTTATTGCAGGAAAGCTCCATTGAGCAAGCTCATTCACAAGGAGGTCCTGAGGTACACATACATTACAATGAAGTTCTGTGGCAGACTTACAGACAAATAGTTAAGTGCTTACATCATTAGAACAGAGTTCATAGCAATAAGAGCTAGCATTGTCATACACAATAGGCAAAATGATAAAGAGCACCCAAGATGCTCTCGGCTCATGAAGAGCAATTTGTACTATTTGTCAAGACAAAACATTACATTCATTGGAAAATAACAGTAAATTCATAACAATTCAACAAAGATTCCACCTAAAACACTGATAATGGAATGAAATAGAGTTAAAGAAGTGTAGGAATGTAACCTGGGAGGTCAGAGATCACTGGTTTGGGTCCTTAGTAAGGGCAATTCATTAAAGGCAGTTGCAAGTGACTTTTAAATTTAGCCAAAACTAACCTTTTAAAGAAGTTAACAGGGACAGTACTGGCTAATTTCAAAAATGATTGTAGTTGATTCCAAATAGTTGGCAATAAGCATGAAATAGCATGTTTCCCAAAGGAGGTGCCAGTCCTAGGTACGTCAAGCAGGAGAAACTTGGACTTCCTAAGTGAATAGGCACTGCACGCTATAAGTATTAAGGAGGATAGGTATTGTGGTAGTTTATTCTGAAGAAGTTTTAAAGTCCATGTACCTGCGTGGACTGACCGTCTAACGGAGAGCGAGGGCCAACTGACTAAGGCATAAAGATCACAATGGTGGGTTAGAGGGGGGGAGTTTGTTATGAATCATATTGCGCGGTGATAGAGAACATCTAGTTTTTGGAGATTAGTGGAAGCTGAGGAGTTATAGATTACATCGCCATAATCAAGGAGTGGGAGAAAAGTGGCCTGAACCAATCTAGTTCTAATATCAGCAGGAAAGAAAGATCTATTGCGGAAGAAGAAGCCCAACCTGATGTTGAGCCTTTTGGCCAAATCATCAATATGATCACTAAAAGAAAGCCTGCTATCTAACCAGAAACCGAGATATTTGAATTTTGTAACTATTTCCAGCTGCTCACCTAGGGCAGTATTTATGAAATCTATGGGCAAGGCAGGGGCACTAGTGTATGATGCGCATGGGCGTAGGATCATAGCTTTTGTTTTTTTGATATTAAGGAGTAGATTTGCATTGATTAAGTTTTTTTCTAATTACGAGAAGTCAGCTTGAAGGATGTCCCTAGTTGCTTCTAGCGATGGCTCAGAGGTATACAGGACGGTGTCATCTGCAAAGAAATGCAACTGGGACTTTGTAATCTGATGGTTAAGGCTGTTTATATATAAAGAGAAGAGGACGGGACCTAGGATAGATCCCTGTGGGACTCCCCTCACAGTGGGCAGAGCGGAAGAGAACAAATTTCCTGATTTGACTTTCTGAGTCCTGCCCGATAGATAATTCTTAAACCATAGGGTAGTAGATGGAGTAAAGCCAAGATTGGTAAGGCTGCGAACTAGTAAGTTATGGTCTACTGTATCGAATGCTTTACTTAGATCCAAGAAGACCACACCAGTAGTTTTCTTAGAGTTCAATGCAGATAACCAGTCGTTAGTGACTTTGGCTAGAGCTGTAATGGTACTATGGTTTGGAAACCAGATTGAAGAGGGTTGAGAATCTGTTGCTAGCTATGTGGTTTTCAATTGGTTGTAGATCAATTTTTCAAACACTTTTGATAGGATTGGTAGTATTGAAATAGGCCTATAGTTGTTAAGATCACAAGGGTCTCCTGACTTGAATAGGGGAGAATATGGGCGGATTCCAACACAGCCGGGACTGTGGCAGTTGAGATGGAAGATTTGAAAATATGGAGTATTAGGCGGTGAAAAGGGGTATCAAGTTTTAGAAATAATGGATCTATATTATCCTCTCCTGCACTTTTTGATATCCAAATTAATAAGTGACTCTTCTACTTCTTTATAGCTAAGGGGACCGACTGGAATGGGCAGGCTGGTGTGTTCGTTGCTGAGTACATGGTATCAGAATTCCTGATTTGGGAGGCATGTGGGGAAGTATCAAATGCTAGGCTGGCTGCTATGTAGTGGGAATTAAGTTCTTCTAATATTTGTTGAGAACTTTCAATAGATGTACCGTTAATGAGAATCTTTGCTGGAGCAGGTGGTGCAGCTGTCGACCCTCAATAGACTTAAGAGTCTTCAAATTTTGAAGGAATTCCCATTAGCCTGCTCGAGGGCAGATACTTAGTAGCTAGATTTAGTATCACGAATGCATTTGACACATGCGTTCCTGGCTGTGCGGAAGGCCTGCCGGTCTGTGGGACTCTTAGTATGCCTTGCCTGGGCCCATAGTTTATCACGGTTAGACAGTGCAGCTTTGAGTTCTGGCATGAACCAAGGGTGAGAATTTTTGCGCATAGGAACCTTAATTTTAGGAGCATGTCTGTTAACTAAGGCAATCATGTTACAATTAAGGACACTAACAGCCTCATCTACTGATTTAGCAAGAAAAAGTTCTTGCCATCTGATATTGCTTAGATCAGCCAAGTAATTGTCAATATTGAACTTGCGGAACGACCATTTGGATATGAATTTAGGGGGAAGGATAACTTTGGGATGTGACCTAGTGCAGACAACAATGTTATGGTCACTCATATCATTGTGAAACACTGCTGTTTGTAGAATTTTGTGCAGGTGAGTAGTTAGGATAACGTCTAACAGAGAACTGTTGGATGTATTTTGGGCATTAATCCTGGTTGGCTCGCTAATAAGTTGGGATAATTCAAGGTCATTGCAAAGAGACTTTAGGTCTGCGGATTTTGATGATAGCCAATCCATATTAAAATCACCAAGGATTAATGTTTCTGTATTATCTTTGGTGATTAAGGTTTTGAGGGCATTAAGGATAGCAGTGCCGGCAGTAGGTGGCCTATATCCACCTATGATGGTGATATTATCAGATGAGGGGAGGTGAAGCTTTAGTGAGACAATTTCATATTCCTTAGATTTGGACATAGCAATAATGTTACTGATCATATATTTTGATTTGGCGTAGACAACTACTCCGCCCCTTCTTGAACCCCTGTCCGCCCTAAAAGGAACAAAATCCACTATGTTAATTTGCTGGTCCGTTATATTATTGTTGAGCCAGGATTCGGTGACTATGATGATATCAGGCTTGATATGTGCAGCCCAGGCTTGTAGCTGAGATAATTTTTTGATTAGACTCCGTATATTAACCATCATTATTTTTAGACCAGAAGCTTCTGCAAATTCTAATGGGGAGGATATCAATGTGGGAGGACCTGGATTTAACTCGGCGTTGCCTGAGCAGAGAAGAAGGAGAGAAGCAGTTTCCTTATGGAAGAACTGCAACCTAGTGTCTTTTCCTTTCAGACTGCCTAGTGTTTATTTTGGAGGAGAAAGCTGGGTGTTGGTTGAACAAAGGCTTACGTTGGAGTTCGGGACTAAGAGTGGAAGTGCTTTGAGGGACAGTGGGGATGAGAGGAGGGGGAGAACAAAAGAAAAGGGTGCTAAGTGGATAAAGGGAGTGGGGCATGAGGAATAATGAAGGGTGAAGTAACCGGGAACAAGATAAGTATCATTTTTCGTTGCACTATCTCCCTGTTTTAGATTATTAATCTGATATAAACCGGGAGTGCAGGCAAGTAGTAGTAGGTAGACTAAGGAGGAGAATGCCATGACTCACTGTACTCCACGTGAGTAGATAAAGGAGAGGTTAATTTTCAGCCAAGGAGGGGTCGATTTTCAGCCAACTGAGATGACCTATAGGAAGGCTAAGTGGTACTTAGGGGCGTGGCCTCAGTGTATTTAAAGGAGGCCTGGGAGGGGGTGGAGGGGGTGGGAAGAAAAACCAGACAGAAAAGAGCCTCAGGGGACAGCCTGCACAGTGGCGAGGACTGGACCAATCAGCGTCTGAGTTGCAAAGGCACCTGGATTCCGATAGGTTGGCTTAGGATGCCGTACCTTCTCTTAGCTGGATCCGCTTGGCGTGCGGCTGCCGTCGGCTGCAAGGTCGCCGGAGGGCCGGTGGCCGTGGATCCTGGGGCTCGCCCTGACAAGGGGCTGCAAAATAAAGGAAAAGAGCCTGTAATTTATAGGGAACCCACACAAGAGCAGGACAAGGAGCCAGAGATCAGAGGGATAGCTGAACAATAGACTGCTTGCAAAAGGCGCCAAAGGCAGCGGGGGGTAACGGGAATCTGTCTGACAAGGCGTAAAAGACTTGTAATCACTTTACAAACTCCAAAATACAGTGTCTCAGTAGTTTCTAGCAGACAGACTTAAAAAGTATGGCTAAACATTTGTGTTTCTGACAAAAACCAGACAGAAAAGAGCCTCAGGGGACAGCCTGCACAGTGGCGAGGACTGGACCAATCGGCGTCTGAGTTGCAAAGGCGCCTGGATTCCGATAGGTTGGCTTAGGATGCCGTACCTTCTCTTAGCTGGATCCTCTTGGCATGCGGCTGCCGTCAGCTGCAAGGTCGCCTGAGGGCCGGTGGCCGTGGATCCTGGGGCTCGCCCTGACAAGGGGCTTCTCTTAGCTGGATCCGCTTGGCGTGCGGCTGCCGTCGGCTGCAAGGTTGCCGGAGGGCCGGTGGCCATGAATCCTGGGGCTCGCCCTGACAAGGGGCTTCTCTTAGCTGGATCCGCTTGGCATGCGGCTGCCATCGGCTGCAAGGTCACCGGGGAGCCGGTGGTCGTGGATCCTGGGGCTCGCCCTGACAAGGGGCTGCATGTAGTTGCCTTTCTACAGTAACTAGATATAAATTAATTTATCTACTTTAGTTATAATGCCAGTGAGTAATCTTGTATGATCTGTTACCCCTTTCTTTCTTTAATTGATTGTGTCTGGTCTTTAGATAGATAATTCATTTGTAAAGAATTACTTGTAGCCAGCCCCTTAGTTTCTCTCATTAGTTTAACAGCACTATGAGGAAATTGGATCCCCTGCTCTCGTCCTTCTCAGATTGATTTCTTTTTTTCACAATGATACAATTTTTCTCACTCTTCCTGCTGCAAAGCCTTTTCCAATG
The DNA here is from genome assembly GCA_016271365.2 of Neoceratodus forsteri. Taxonomy (NCBI): domain Eukaryota; kingdom Metazoa; phylum Chordata; order Ceratodontiformes; family Ceratodontidae; genus Neoceratodus; species Neoceratodus forsteri. Next base: position 453,962,663 of record CM028131.1, read on the forward strand.
GGGGTCATTTTTTTACTTCTAAAAGGGAAAAAAGGGAGGAAGAAAAAAACAGGGATATGGGGGTGTATTGGACATTGCCCAAGAACCCACCATAGAAAAATATGATTGTTGAATGCTGGAGCCAGGAGAGATCTAGCTGGGGGCTCCCTACTTTGTATTTGCTAAGTTGTATAACTAGCAGGCCAGAGGTTGGTATGATTTGTAATGTACTGTGCTACATGAATCTTATACTGTGGGGGGTTGTCAGTATGATTAGGATTATGGATATACCCTGCTCTTTGAACTAAAAGAATAGTAAGTTGGCTAACAATAACCTTATCGCACTGTATGTTTGGAATAATTGACACAAGGTACTCTGACTTAGGTTTGGCGTCTTATGGCACTCTAGCTTACACCCCTGCGAGTAAGTTAGAGTACCTAGTTTTTTTTCCTGTTTTGAGGTGCATATATGGTTAATAGGTAGATATATCCCCTCTTTTGTGTCTTCTTCTTTTTCTTGGGGCATACTGTGCCCCTTTTCCTTTAGGTTTCCTTATGCCTACTCACCACTCATTATTAGTGGCAACCTTAATATTTGTCTAGGATAGGTTTGTACTTGGGCCTTTCTACAGCTTGAGCAAACGAGCATCCATACTTGGTATATATTTCCATCCCTATCTCTGATAGGATCCACATAGCCCTTTTTAGGGGGATCTCTCTCCCTTCCCTATAATATGTTGTTACTAACTCAGGTTGAAGGTGGCAATTGTTCTTCTCTCTTTGTCTATGATGACTACACCTCCACTGTATTTGGCTCTTACCAAACCTGGGAGCACTTGGCTATACCAGACTACACCCCCTGTGATGTTTGTCAACTGTTTACATTACCCAGGAGCCATGCAGTAAGTTAGGCTCCCTCCCTTGGAAGCTTGATTTAGCCTTTTCAGTCTTTATTTACTGTTTTAGATTGTTATATGGTTTAGTGTCTGCCAAGTTGGATGACAGAATCATTCTAGTCAGTTTCTCTAGTTATATCCTTTTTGGGACTTCCTGTTTGAGGTGATTCGTATACATGGTTTTAATTTTTTTTTCTTTGGGACTGCTTAAAAGCACTGATGTTTCTGTCATTATCTCTGTTAACAGCAATTTTTAACTATATACATTATTATTAGTCAGCATTGCTTTATGATGTTCCTTATTTTTAATACATGTGCTAAGGGACCTTTATTTTACAGTGCTTATAAATGTGGGTTGTTCTGTATTCGCTGGGGACAGGGCATGGGCCCTTTAGCCTTGGGTAGGAGGTCCAATGCAACCCTTCCTTTACTTTTTTCATTCTTCTTTTTGTATGTGGGAGTTAATCATTATTTGAGTTCCACATTCTATCCTCATTATGGCCTACCTTATTAAGGTGTTGTCTTATAATATAAACAGGATACATAATCCTGTTAAGTATTCTAGCCTCCTTCAGTACTTTTGGCAACAACATGCTGATTTTATTTTCCTATTTGTTTTTCTACAAGAAATCCATCTGCCTCCAGATGAACATACCAATTTTTTAAACTTGGTTTTGATCATGTGTTTTTCTCTTCTCATAAATCTGGCCACAGGAGGGGGGTCTTACTTTTATGTCAATGGGGGCTTCCCTTTGACCTATATAACATTGTCAATGATGGAGCTGGCTGCTATGTTATCATGACCAGTGCCATATTTGGCTGCCCTCTTACATTGGTCAATATATATTTCCCCTTGAAACAGAGTGATGGATTATTTCCTCCCTTTTTTTTGTTCCTATTGGATTATTTACAGGGTCAATTTATTTGTGGGGGATTGGAATTTTACTCTGAATACTGATCTGGATTCTTCAAATCCCAGAGCTTTTGTTTTTCCTCAGCCCATCAATATCTGCATAAAACTCTTCAGCTTTTCAGATCATTCCCTGATAAGTATTTCTTCTCCTTAGGAAAACCCAGTGTCACACTCTTTGATGACTGCACCTAGGCCTCCTCCATGAGCAGGCTGTCCTTGACAAACTGTCTTGTCAAATTCTTCAGTTTCTCCAGGACAGTCATCTAAATATATGACTGTATTGTCTGCATATAAGTTATAATTTATCAAATAATTTGCCAAGGTAAAGTTATTCATATAAATATTAAAAGAATAGGTTGCAAAATTGAGCCCTGAGGGTCTCCTGATACGGTGAAGACCAGATTTCATTCATGTTATTTAAAGCCACTAATTGTTGTCAACCTTTTAAGTAGGGTTCAAAACAGTCTACAAAACTTCAGACATTCTAATTAGTTTCAGTCTGGAGAGGAGGATGTCATGGATAAATCAACAAAAATAGCCCCCAATGACATCCTCCTGTCCAGATCTTCTTGTGTCCTGTTACTTTTAATAAAGTTGATGTGGTACTGCAGAGTGGTCTGAAACCTGACTGTTATTTGTTTAAGGCTTTTTCTTTGTCTAGGAACTTTTTAAACTGATCACAAATTTATTTCTCAAATACCTTTGAAATATGAGACAAGCGGGAAATTGGTCAGTAACTTCATATTTGTTTTTTCTGGTCTGAAATAACATTTGCTTTTACCCAAGCTTGGGGGTATTCACCTGAGGATATTAATAAACTTGAATAAGCCCACCAAGGGATAGGCAATTACAGAAGTGGCAAACTTTAGAAGGTTAAAAGGAATATTATCCAGTCAACCTGATTTTCTTGAATCTAATTTTAGAAGTTCATTACGTATATAATTAATAGCGATGTGAACAAAAGATATTCTTGTAGTTTGTGACTGACTAATTGGCTTTTCCAATAATGGTAGATTTAACATTTGTCCTGTAACCTCCTTGCTCATCTTAATAAAGTATTCATTAAATATTTCTGTGACCACATTATTTAATGGAATATGCTGTCCATCAATTTCAAATGAATTCAGGAATTCAGAATGTTGAAATCCTTGCAATCTTCTCATATTTCTTCCAAAATTCTGTCAGATCTGATTCTGTATTAGAAGATAATTCTTTTTTAAATAATTTGTTTTGCTTTTCTGACTTCTGAGGTATAAACATTTCTTAATTGTTTGTATTTAACTAAATCTTGTCTATTGTTGGCATGCTTTGCATTTTTCCAGGAATTATCCCAGACTTTCTTTAATTTATTACAATGTACATTAAACCAGGGTGCATTTTTTTATTTTACTTTTCTACTTGTCAGTGGGGCATGTTTATTAAATATGTCCATAAATTCTTGGTAAAATAATGACCACACCTCATTAACTGTTGGAGTTAATCCTTCGATATTTGTATTTATTCTTTCAAAGTCAATTATGAAATCTATGCAGTCAAACTTACAGTAAACCTATAACTGACTGATTTCCCTAGGCCCTCTTTCTTAATTTGATTTCTTATATAGAAAATCATCTGATGGTCAAGAAAGGAATCTGGCAGAACACTACATGAAATGATTTTATTAGGATGAGTAGTCAAGATAAGGTCCAAAGTAATTGATGTGGTAGGGTCTTTCATATTAATTATGGTGACATCTTGAATAAGTTGCATTATACTTAAAGATGTTACAAATTCCACCAAATTATGTTTGTCATCTGTCATTCTCCAATCCAGATTATGATCTCCAAGTAATATTAATTCATGGCTATTCACATAGTCCAACAGGATTTACTGCAGTACATCAAAAACCTCCGATTTAGTCTTAGGGGGACAATACATACTTATCAATATAATATAAAAAGCTGGACAGGTTTTCAGAATTTGAACTTAAGAACCACACCAATCACATTATAGTCTTATTTCCTTAACTTGTAGATTAGTTGTCACATATATTATAACCCCATCTCCCTTTTTGGTTTGGTCCTTTCATCAGGAACAATACCCTTCCACCATTATTAAATTATCTGATATTTTGTTGCTAAGTGACATTTCTGAAAAAAATATGAGATCCCATTTGTAACAAATGGCCCATTCTCTAAAATGGTCAGTCTTATTTAATAGACTTCAGGCATTAAGTGCACTATGTTTAACCCGTTCCCCTTAAGAATATCCACTGTGGGGTCAGGGTTAAACCTTGGTTCTGGGCCTGGATTAGGGTGTACATCTCCACAAATAAGGAAACATGCCACAAAAACTGGTTTATAAAATTTTAGATGACCTAGTTTACTATACCCTTTCTTTTACTATCCTAAGGATATCCACAATACTGTCATTATAGACATTTTTATAATATATCAACCTTTTTTCTGGACAATTAGTAATCGGTGCCAATTTAAACATACTGCTTTCTAAATTATCCCTAATACACCTGGCTTTATTGGTTCAGGCAATGGGGTAAATTTAAAATGTTCTAAGGATACAGTCTACCTGTCTGGTATCCCACTCACAGAAGGATATAGCGTCTGTTGATTTCCAGTACAGTATGCATAAGCAAGGTATTCATAAAACCCCAGTATGAAAAATAAAATCCTATCCATAAGATATACATGGTGCAATGAATGAAAAAATATCACTAGAAGACAATCTTAACTAAAGTGAACCTACTTACTAAGCTTTTACAAAAGTTAAAACACCTTGAGATAAAATACAGATCTAACAAAGTTAAAAAATGTGAATGTCCTGTAAATGCACCTAATTTGATAAAATAAGCATGCCACTGAGGTCTTATTCCATTCAAATCAAGAACAGGCTCAGATAGATTTTTTTTCCACTGTGGCCTTCCTCTCTGACTGCAGAAGATTGGTGCCATCAGCTTCCCCACCTACAACTCATCCTGAGGTCTGCATTCCACCAACAGATATTATGGAGCAGTCGACTTCACCTCCACACTCTTCGATGAGATTCTGGGCAGCTGTAGTCATGGTAACAATTACTCTCCCTACCTCCTGTTCCTTGAAGCCAGAGGAGCAAGAACTAAAATCCAGGGCACAAGACTCATCCCTTCCCTCTCTGCCTGCCTCAGTTGGGGATTAATTATTCAGCATCAAGCTTGTGAGTAAACTTTACTTTTACAATTGGGTATCTGACTATACTACCATTGGAGACCTGGGGGGAAGGAAGCAGTGGTCTATTGTATGGAACTCCAGGACTGACCTAACTGTGCCTAATGTGCTTCCTGCAGTGATCTTCCTCAATCCCCTCCCATGGTGCCAATGGACAAACAAGCCCAATTCGGATCTATCAGGGTCGCACTTTTGTTTTTGTTAAAAGTTTTATTCAATTTAAGAATGCAGTGATAGTATTACTTGAGAAGTTATAGAAACCCCACAAAACACTAATGTAGTACATAGAAATAAAGAACAATTTAGCTCAGCTAATATGTTGTGTACATACTTTAGATCCTTAAGGGAATGTTAACATCTATTATCCCAAAATGCAAGTCCAAAAGCAACAGTTGCAGTACCTTACACAATACCAACTATGTCTGCGCTGGAGGGAACTACAGTATGTATCCCTAGTCATTGCTCCATGTACTAAAACTGGTTTTAACAGTGACTGCAGATGAGACCCTCTATATTCTGAGAGAATGGGATGAGCCATCTCTGTCTGGCTGGTGTACCTCCTGATAGGTACTAATTGAAGGGGCCAGATTCTATGAAATCTGTGAAGGTTGGCTGAGGAAATATGTGCCATTCTGTTATACCCAAGTAATTTATATAGTGCTGCCAGCCACTCCTGTAAAATGGGTGAGAATGCCTTTCTCTGCTTAAGCAGGAGTTCCTACTTGGCTTCTAGGGCTTCAGGCAGCAGCCAGTCCTTCCCCACATTACTGACATTGGGCATGGCTGAAGTATTCCTTAGAATCCATGAGGTGGGGTCTGTTGGTATGAGTCTTCCTAAGGTTTTTTTCATAGTATTGTATGACCTGGGACTAGTACCCCTGAATGGATGGACAGGACCAGAGGATATGTTCTAATGTGTCTTAGGCACCATTGCATCACCAGCATAGATCTGAGCTCATGGGATACATCTTTTATTAACATAACTGGGCTTATGTACTACATTTGCAAAATTTTCTTTTATATCAGTTGGTACCTGATGTCTCTAAAGACCTGATGAGCACTGTTCACTAGGTGGGTCCAGTTTTCATCTGAAAGAGATATTTGCAACTCTTTTTTTCCCAGTCACCTTTCTGTTTCAGAGGAGATGTATGTTGCTGTACAAAAGGATTCATAAAGATAGCTCCACCTAACCTGTGGGAATGTCTCATCCAATGTGTAAGAGCTTCAGAGAGGCTATCTTTTGGTGATAAACTGCCTTTCTGCAGCCTCTGACCAATGGCTTACCAGAACTCTAGGTATGTCAAGAAATAAGATCTGCATAGCCTGAACTTGTTGAGAAAATTCTGCAATGTATCTAAAGACCAGGAATATGGAGATAGCAGTTGGCTCATGGATAGTATCCTTCAAGTTACCCAAGTATGCTAATGCAAGGAAGAGCTGTCTATAGAGATATGTGGGTTGTCCCATAGGGGTTCTGACAGCCCCCATGATTATTATCCCACCTATATCTTTCTGTTAGGGTTTTCATTGTGTCTGAGGTGAATAATGCCATTGGAGAGAGACCTTTGGGATGGGATACTGTGGTGATTTGCATATACAGCCCATGGTGCTTTGCATTATGGAGGTATATGTGTGATTTTGTATTTCTTTGAAACTTGGCTTCCCGGCCAGTGCCCTTTGGGTGACCATTGCCTCAGTGCTTGTGCACTGAGGTTCTTTGTCTTTTAGCTTGTTTTTTGTTTTTATTGGGTTCACCACAACATAACCCAGATAGACTGTCTTAGGGTAGCTGGTTCATTCCACTGGGGTATCACACAGACGAGGCACACTGATGAGTCCTGGTAGGATAAAACACATGTATGTGTTTTCTGTTGGCACTTTTTGCAGACTGTATGAGAGACCTTTTGGTACCATGCATTTCTGCTTAAAGTTGAACCAGCATAATATACTGTGGTGATTTGCATTATGGGGGTATGCGTGATTTTGTATTTCTTTGGGATGGTATGTTGTACAGTGGGACATGGGAGGTTGCTGACCCATTTCAGATGAAGCCAGAGTGGAGAAAAGTGTAACTGGGGCATTAACCATGGAATAACCTGTTCAACTCCTGCAGTTTGCTGGTATGACTGCAGAAGAGAGAGACTTCACTCGCTGTTCACTCCTGAGGCTTTCAGCTTCACAAATGACAAGCGAGGTTTAAATCCTTCCCAGAGGAAGGAAAATAAGTATTTTTCAATTTTGTGAAACTTTTTCTGAGGGATGGGCAGCAGAAAGTTGATACTTTGAAAAAGGACCTTTGGGAGGCCATCATTTTATATGCTGAGATTTTTCCCAAAAAAGTGAGGTTGAGTTTATTCCAATGGTGGAAATATACCTCCAAGTCCTTCAAAAGGGGGTCTAGGTTAAGATCCATCAGTTTCCACAGCTCCTGTGTCATTGTTATGCCAAGATATGTGAATTGCTGCAGGGACTATTTGAGGTTCTATCTGGAAACCATAGCTTTCTAGCATTGCACATTCAGGGGTAAGATCTTTTTTCCCCAGTTTACCTTTAGTCCTGCTAGGGAGGTAAAGGAGTCTTGCAGGTGCATCACATGGGTAAAGGAAGCTTCTGGGTTGGAAAGGGTGAGAAGGTCATCTACATATGCCAATGTCTTCATCAAGGCCTTGCCAATTCATATGCTTTCAATGGCCTCCATTTGCCTAATTCTCTGTAGGAGTAGTTCCATAGTGAGTAGAAACATGAGTGTGGACAAAGGGCAACCTTGCCATGTCCTTCTGGCAAGACAGAAGGGCTGGGAGACCAGACAACTCATAAGAATGCAGGGAGAAGGATTAATATATAGTAACCTGACCCATTATATTATGGAGGTGCCCATTCCCATATCCGTCATGACTTAATATAGGTAGTTCCACTCAGTAGAGTCGAAGGCCTTCTCACAACCAGTGCTCAGGAGACAAGCTGGCTCCTGCTGCTGTTGGCTAAGATTGCCCATAGCCATATTGACCTTAACAAAGCCAGTCTGGGGTGATCTATAAGGTGTGGGATCAGTGCTTGCAGTCTGAGTGCTAGGACTTTGGCCAAAATCTTAGCATCAACACTGAGCAGAGGAATGAGACAGTGGTTGGCCAACTGTTGGTTATCCTTGCCTGGTTTTGATAGAAGTATTACCAGGGCCTCAGACAAGGAAAGGGAAGCTGACCATGCTCCCAAGCTCCCTCAAAGACCTCTCATAATCTGTCACTGAGTTGCTCCTCACAGAGTTGGTGAAACTCTTTTGGAAACCCTTTAGGACCTGTTTTCTCTTCAGTAGGGCCTTGATTGCATATTTCATCTTCTGAACTGTGACTGAGCTATTTAAGGACTATGACTGGACCTTATTGAGCTTGCAAAGGATGGTGGGTCTCAGGTTTCTGTCCAGATTCCCAGTTTTTATGGGCAGTGCACTGAACCGCTTTTTGGGCCACAATGTAAGCAATAATATTAATTTGGTACTTAAGCTAGGGGTTGTCCCATTTCAATTGTGGGGCAGGAAGCATCTAATTTATTGAATAGGGTTTTATTGTCTTTGTAGTCCTTTTCCAGCTGCAGGCGCCAAGCCTGCTTTTGCTTTTTGGCATGAGATGAGTAGCTAATGATTCTTTCACTGAGATAGGACTTAAAGCATCCCAGAGTATAGATCATGAAACCTCCAGAGTATCACTAAGCCCAAAGTATACCCTTATTTCTTGTTCCAGCTAAGGTTTGAATTGTGGATTGAGTAGTAAAAGGCTATTAAGGTGCCATCTGGATGTGAGGGTGGTGGTGGCCTATGCTCACTTAGGGACAGATTGCAGTGTGGTCTGAAATTACAAATGGCCCTGTTTTTGTGTCGTTGACTATGTGGAGCATGTCAGACTGGAAGTATTCTATTTGACTACTTCTGTCAAGTCTTCCAGAATGAAAAGTAGAAGTCTCTGCCAGTGGGGTTCAAGACCCTCCAGGCATCTACCAATGAGAACTCAGAAGTCAAATGAATTTTGGGCTTTCCTGGAGTTAATGCATGCTAGAAACATCTGCCTAAATCTGTCCATCACAGGGTCCTACACTCCCATGAAATCACCTCCCAAAGTGTGCTGATCTCCTGGCTGGTACATGGCAGAGAGGGTTTCTGCTATGTCAGGAAAAAGGTGATTCTGCCATCTTTTGGGCTATTACCATCTTAAAAGACGTATGTTGTTGTCAATGAATAGGTTGAGTAATACCCACCTGCCTTCTATACTGGTCCTCATGTCCAATGTTTGGACAGGGTGTTTTTTCTGTGGATACAGACAGTCACCCCTCTAGATTTAGTAGTGCCTGAGCTACAAAAGTCAAAACAAGCGTTCCGATGGGTACCCTCGACTGGAGTTGACATTTCCCCTCTTTTGTGCTTTGTGGGTTGATAAAGGCACTATTGGTGCCAAAAAATAATGCTTTAAAAACCAGCCAACCCAATGTGTCCCTTATGTCTCTTCAAAATTGTATTTTTACAATTTTACATCAAGCTTTGACCACATTCCAAACATTGCCCAATGCTCACCCTTTTAAAGGGCTTCTTCTGAAGATGGGCCTCAATATGTATACACAGGATCAAAGGGGGGGTGGAATATGACAGAGACATTTAAATACCTCACAGGTAAATTAGGTACAGAAGGGACGTATTTTTCAGAAGAAAAGGAGCTCAAGAACAAGGGGACATGCTATCAAGCTGGAGGAGTAGATTCAGGAGAGATGTGAGGAAGTACTACTTCACAGAAAGAATGGTGGATTCCTGGAACAGCCTTTCAATGAAGGTGGTGGGGGTTCAAGAAGGGGCACAGGGTCATAATGTCAAAGGTAAAATTGCACATGTCAACAATGCTGCATGCTAAACAGTGTGCAGCAAAATAACATCGGAACAACACGATGACCGATAACGAACAGTGCACATCGTTAGCACAACTAACAGTATCTTTGTTTTTGTGGGGAGCTCTGCCGCCCCGCACTGCCTGGAATTAAAATAACTGACTCTGAGGGGGTGTGGACTTAGGGGATGGGACACAAGTTGGGTGCAGGGAAATATATATTTTTTTAAGCCTTAACACAAAGGGACCTAGGGAGAATTGAACCACAGCTCCAGGTCTCCGACACCACAAGGTGCTGGTGCTCTAGCCACTCCACTATGGTAGTGGCTCGACCAGGCACCACACCGGCAGCATACATGACATTCCAACATGTAACACTACAGAGACAGGGTTAGCAGTTATCACCTCACGCTAAGAAACCCCTGTCACTGTAGTTCCTTTCACGCTTTGTCCTACGCGATAATTCATGTGCTGTTTCGGCAGCGCTATATTGACCAGGTACCCCAGAATGCATGGGATAAGCACAAGGGAATCATAATGGAAAGTACAGGGGAGGGAGAAAGAGCTGTAGATCATGTACGGTCTGCTGTAATAATGTAGGTAGGGAGAAATGGCTGACTGGACGGGCCAAGCAGTCCTTATCTGCCATTAAATTCTATGTTTCCATGTATATTTCTATGAACGTGACTAACTTTTTCTTTGTATTCTCCTTTATGACTCAGTTCATTACTTGTCTCTCCATATGAATTATGTATCTTAAATGCTCAAGTCTTCTGACTTGCTTTCAGGTGCCCCTGGAAGCCTAAAGCAAGTCAGAAGACTTGAGCTTTTAAGAAAAGGTTGGCCTGGACCATCCTCTGATGAAGCCCTTTAAAAGGGCAAAACATCAGATGGTGTTTGGAACATAGCCAAAGCTTGAAATAAAAATTTAGCAAAAATAAAATTCTGAAGGGACATAAAGGACATATTATTGTGGCTGATTTTTCAAGTATTGTGTTTTAGTGCCTGAGCTACCCAGCACATGTCCAAACAACTCCCTCTTTAGCTTGCTTGTTTTACAGGAAGTAGATGCATTTCTTGCAACAATGCTATGACACATTGAAACTTTTTTAAGGAGCGATAGCACCTGCTTCCTTTCTGTGGGAGAATATAGGCCTTGCATGTTCCAAGAGGTCAGCGTTACATCATACGGAACTGTGGCAATTGCAAAAGATATGGGTAGTTGTTATGATCTAACAATGTGGGGACAGGAGGAGATATAGGTAAGTACAAACAACTGTTGCTAGAATAATGGAAAATGTTACCAATAGCCAAAACCTGAAGATCTAGATGACGTTTGGAGGTTACGCAAGGGTAATGTCCTGCCTGCCATATTGTTGTATCTGAGCTTTACCATCTGATGTGCAGAAGACTGGTCTTCAAACAGTAGTGCAAAAGGAAGTAAAAAAATTTACATAAAAGACAGCAACAATAAACAATATAAATAACTGCAATTGATGTGAAAATAAGCACACCAATGAAAGGCAGAAGATAGCAAATACAATGGCACTACCCTCCAATGTAGTAGTGAGTTCCAGAGTAAAACCCATTGGAGACAGCCTGATGTTAGTACCTAACTTGGATGGATAACGGTAGTACATTATATCCACATGAGTGTCTCCTGGGGTTGTAATCAATGGGCTTGCTTTATATGTACCAGCATGCTGATATCCTTTTATGTGCATGATTTTTAACAGCTGTCAGTTATTGTTTGAGAAATATTCCTCACTGGGGGCCAGAGGAGGAGCTAAGATGGCACTGTGAAGAGCTGCGTGTCGGAGCTCCCAGCACAAACTGCAAGAATGTCTACTTCTTCTAAAACTGGTGGTGACAGAAACCGTGTCTGGTAACCTTTTTACAGTCTGTACTTACTGGACTACAGGTAGAAGAAATTTCCCCTCTCTTTTTCGGCACTGCTTTTGTTGTGGTTGTTGCAGTTTGGGAGTGTTTTGTGGTGGATGCCATATAGTTGGCGTGGACTTGGCGTTCTCTTTTCTACCTGCAGTGCTATCTTTTTTTTTTATCTTTTCTGTTTATCAACCTTACTATCTCCGTCCTCCACTCATTCAGATCCCCACATGTCTCACAGCATCCAACCTTATTGCCCCAGAAGTATGCCCCTAGAGTGCTACCAATCACTCAAGAGACCCTTAATACCCGTCGGATAACCCCCTGGGCATGACGAGGAGAGGATTCCCCTTACCTTCCCTCCAACCATGGAAGAGTGGTTGGTGCACAGTAGAGTCTGCCCCCAATGACAACTGGAGGATGCACTGTCAGCTTCTGGAGTGGTCATCATCTAGGAGTGATGGAGTCCATTTTTGCATGTTCTGGTGCCCCACAGTTGCTGACACTTGAGGAGAGCGAATTGGGAGCTGTGCATTGAGATGCACCTCCTCCCAGGGCTCTCAGCTGACATCTGCCCCTCCCATTGCTTGTCCCCAACTGCATTGCCAAGCCCAGGTTCACCCGGGACATGGCAGTATAGCAGCTGGACTAGCACAGAACCCTCCCTAGAGAGGGAGAGATGCCTCTGGGTGCTCAATCCCTCTCTACCCCTACTGACCCCCGACAGCCCAAGTTCTTTCCTGAACCCGGGTCACTGGTGTGGAGCGAGATGTGGTGTCCAGCGCCTCAACCCTCAGCGCCATCGAGCTGACTTTGCAGAACTATCTTGAATGTCTTGAGGGTGTGGGGGGGTGGAATAAGGAGTTTTGCATGTTAAAGTGATTTACTCCAACCTTTTGAATGTGTTGCCATCACCCCTTCTCTAGGCCCATTGGTGCTGGTTATATCTTGAGCTGCAGTGAACAGGAAGAGTCACTTTTAGTGATGGGAACCAGCACCGGGACATGCTGTTGTATGTAAGGTGAAATCCTGCATTTTAAAAGTTCGCTGCTTCATCATTTCTTTCCCTTGGTTGATCTATTGGGTAAAGTAAGCTACAGTCATTTTTTATCCCTTGAAAGGGAGTGATAAAATTGGGGGGTTTGTCTCAAATGGCTACCAGACAGGGGTGTAGCCAGGAATTTAAAAGTTGTACTCAAAACTTAGGTAACTTGGCCCCCCTCCTGGAGGGTAATGTTGCCCCCCTTCCATAGCTGTGAACACAGTTAATGACTAAAGAGGGTAAAAATCCTGTAAAAGCAAGGGGGGTCTGGGGGCATGCCCGCCCAGGAAATTTTTTAAAATGTCAATGTAAATGGTGCATTTTCCTGCATTTAGAGCTAATTAACAGACTCTTAGCTTAATATTAAAATACTATGCCCATACTTTGTAACATGTATTGTGGATAAGGTTAGATTGCCTTGCAGCTGCGGCAGCATGTAGATGGACAAGGAAAATAACAGAAAAGAATACTTATGCAATATACCGTGAGAGGTTGTTGGTGATGCCAGGATTTACCCACGCCACAGTGTCCATTTGATTGATTTATTCCCAGACATGACCTATTTCTTAACCGCCCCCCCCCCCCACAGCAGCAGCAGCAGTTGTTAACCCTGGTCAGGACAATAAGTGGGCAGGAACCTGAAGATTGTTTTTAAACATCACAGTGAATTGGCATGTGACTACATTTTGTTGCCAAACTACATCTGCCTGTAATTGGACGACCCAAGACAGAGCACACTGATCGACTGACTGAGGTAGTGAAGCAAAGTTGTGTGTCACTATCTGCTGGGTGGATGGGTAATAGTGGCAAGTAGGTGAGACTAACTGATTTAGGAGGGATAGCTCTTGTCGATTCCAGCTGCATATTTCCTAATTAAAAAAAATATACATCTTAAATTTTGGTTGTGTGACTTTTAACAGGGAGGACTAGGAGTAGGGTCCCCTCAACCTGCGTATGTCTATGCTGCCTAGTGCTACCCACTTCTCAGTTGACTATGCTTTTAGCAATAAATAGTAAAGGATTACTGTTTTATAGAGTTACATTTTTGTTTTATCATATCTCACACAGAAGTTGGCTGGCTTTTAGTTACAATGTTTTGGAAACATTGTGATGAGCCTCTGTACCACACCAAGGTAGCCAGCCTCACAGAGGTCCATTCACACTAGAATTCATGCATACATAGTGCCCTGGTCACTCCAGCCTCTAACGTGCACACATATACACACTTCCCATCTTCCACCATCACACACACACACACACATTCTTCCTCCACAACCCATTTCATAATGCCATGGTGATCCAGTGGCAACCCCCATCACACCCACCAACACATAACCTCATGCCCACCCTGAACCCCCCCCGGAACAGGCTGCCCCAAGAGGTTGTGGGGGTCAACACTGTGGGGGGAATTCAAGAATGCATGGGACAGACACAAGGGAGCCCTGATTACAAAGGATAACCAGAGTTTTAAAATAGGGCCAAGACAAATGGGCAGACTACATGGACCTAGCCGTCTCCTTCTGTCAACAGCTTCTATGTTTCTATTTTTGACATATTGAATAAAATAAATGTTTTTACCTGAGCAGAGAAATACTTGTGTTAGCAGCTTAGAAAACAATGATTATACAATGGGGCTCAGAAAGCAAGAAAATCCGTTTATTCTGATTGGTTGGCTGGCACCCTCTAACAGTTATAAATCGCCCAGTATACCCAATGGAAAAGGTGCCAGACAACGTATACTCGTGCCACGCTAAAAATATCACTGCCACCGGTAAACTTCGAACTAACCGTCACCATTTGCAATCGCCACTTAGCACGGCAAGTCAATATCTCAAAATTCAAAATGAATAACTCGTTTCACTTACCAGGAAATAGGCAATGAAATGGCATCTATAGCTGTTTCAGTGGCTCCCGACTCATCCTCAGGAACTGACGACCCAACAGCACCAGCATACCCGAGTACCCATCAGCAGCCCCTGGACTCAGATCACTGCAATGCCTCTGTTCACCACAGTGATGGAAGGGTGGTACCCTGTGAGAAAAAAATCACAACACGTCATAGTGAATACTTCATTGAATTCTACAGCCTGGCTCTGCTCTTATTAGTACAAGATTTACTGCCCCGATGGACTACTGTTGCTAACAGATGCCAAGCCTTACAGAGTTATAAATAGGTTTGGTTATTGAAGTTACTGTTACTAATTGTAAATTAATTACCCAGCTGTATGTTTTGCAGTTTGCTGTCTAATCAGTTGTTATACACTGCAAATTACTTAACATAAAGTATAAAAATACACATGCCATCCATCCCACTTATGAAGGTGAGTCTTTCATAACCCCTTCACTCAGGTCAACATTTTAATATGCCAGTTTTGGGATCACCGATTCTCTTGCCTCACTGCAATGTAAGAACTCAATAAATTCTACATTTTTTTTAATTTTTCAAGTTACCATGGAATACTTGCTGTTTCTATAACTCTGCCTTTCTCTATATTTCCAGGTGTCCGATCAGATGTAGTGTTGACCCAGTATGATTCCAAAGTGAAACAGCCCAGTCAGTCGATGCGGCTGAGATGTGGGGTTAGCGGGTTCAATATCAACAGTCACTACATGGACTGGGTGAGGCAGGCCCCCGAGAAAGGACTCGAGTGGCTCGTCATCTACAGGATCCACATCTATAGTAGCTATAACCCTATGATCCAGGGTAGGTTCTGGGCCTCGAATGACAGCAGCAATTTCTATTTACAGATGAATATCCTGCAGATGGCAGACACCACCGTCTATTACTGTGTGAGAAAAGACTCACAGTGAGAAAAACAGAGCCGTGACTCATACAAAAACTTCGGGGGTCAGTGTCCTGAAGTTCAAATGCTTTTGCTTATTTATTGCACCTTTTGCCAATAGTTGCCCTGGTTGGCAGGGACTTGTTTTAGACAGCGGTGGTACTCTCTTACTGCAATGGCTAGAATCAAGTCTCAGCCAATCAGGACACAGGATTTCTTTGCCCATTTTATATAGACAGCATAACTGATTTTCACACTGATTAGAAACAGTAAAATACTCCACTTAGGATTACAATAAACTCACTAGCTCATTATCTTGTATGTTAAAATGAATTATATGAGTAACTCAATTAATTTTCTTCCATTATACAGGCGTTGACCAAATGTTTAGATGCACACCCATCACAACACAATCTGCAATACCAATCACATCACATAACATGCATCACATTGACACTCAACACACATAACTATTGAGATAGTGCTATGACCACAGGGAATGATGCCTTATATCTGATTTTTCACTCCCTTCAAATAAGTATATATGATGTAAAAATAAATAATTGAATCCACCAGGTTCCAGTGACATGTGTCAATTTTGATGATGTCAGAATAATTGTTAGGGGCAGAGGTAGTGAAATACAAAATGATAATTTGTTTCCATGAAACAACAGAAAACGAAAAATGATTCCTAGTCCCTGAATTTCATTACTTCAATTTGGTGACATGTGACACTGTTTATGATGTCATTGTAATTGTTAGGAGCAGACTTAGTGATGTACAAAATGGTATTTCGTTTTCATGAAATGGACGAAACGAAATATGTTTCCTATTACATGCATTCATTACTTCACTTCCATGATTTTTTTAGGAGAGGGCAGATTAGACATGATCGCGCATGACTTTGCAGTACTTTTTGTGTTCCTTCACAGAATGTAAGCTACATTGCTTATCCATGAAGATGCATTTTCAGAAGGCAATCACATACACACACACACACACTTCACACTCCCTAATAAAATCCAAACCCTGACAACATCAGAACAATCGGAAAATTGCAAGGGTGATTTAAATTAATAACATGCAACAGTTTTCATTTTAACTAAATAACTGATAAAAACTCCATAGACCAAGCAAACAACTGTCCTCACTATCCTTCAAAGAGGTAGGGCTCCTAAATTTCAGTTTCAAATAATGGGAAGCCAGTGAAAAAAAAACGAGTAAATTACCAATCTCCCTTTATCAAGTAAATGTTTGAATATAACCTGATGCCACCGATACCTGGTATGCCCTCTCCTCAACAGGATGTATGGAAACTGGTAGCACAGCAGTAAAGCTGATGAAAGAAATGGACAGAAACAAGAATTGTGTTTTATTCTGGACAGAGTGAAGCCAGAAACCTACCGGAATACTGCCAGACTGCCTCTGTCTGCCTCAGTCTATGCTGTCTGCGGCTGAAAGAAAAAAAAGAATATACATTTTGTCAGTCAGTAATTCAGGTCAGAATGGTCTATAAAGTCAATGCTGCTCTTGAATCTCACCTTATCAGGTTAGCCACTTCCTTCTGTGCCAGTTCCGTGCCTGTTCCCTTGATCAGACGGACCGTGTGACCACTGCTCCCGAGGAGTAACTTTAATAAGCAGAGAAAATACTGACAGCACAGCACTGACAGTCAGCTGAATAAGCAAATAAAATTAATGGTCTAGCCAGTCACGATGATTATGTGCAATCTGTGTTCGTTCACCCCTACTGTCGCCCAGTGCAGTGCTGTATCCTACCACTGCTGAAACTGGAACCGATCAGACAAGTGAGACAACAACAGGGCATTTCATGCGCTGAGTCCCAATCCTTCCCGCCATATACCAAACTGGCAAAAGTCACGCGCTGACTGGATTGCTGGAAAAGGAAAGCAGCAGAGGCATAGTTTGCAAATACTGACAGATGACACATGCTGCAGAGCAAATGCAAACATCCCGATTCCCGACTCCCTCCCAGTGCTTACTTGACTGCGTGCCCCCCATCCCATGTGGGAATCTTGGACTTGTCTTGGGCTGAAACAACTCACAGTAAAACAAAAACAAAAATCTAATGCACAAGTGTAAATTGCCATTGGCAGCTGTTTTTGTTGCCCCCTCTTCTTTTTTTCTGTACGCTTGGGCATACTGAGCGTATGTCTGCTAACGGCCCTGCTACCAGACCTAAAAATTTAAAGGAAATTAGAGCCTTTTTCCCAAAAGCAGACTTAAAACCTAAGGGAACGAGAACTGGGAGACAGTCTGATAATTTGCTCTCTGTTGGGAGGGGGGCAGGAGCCATTGCTCCTCCAGAAAAAACACACTGATAGTAAGTTGCAGCCCTTTACCATTCACATTCAGCTTTGATCAAACAAATAAGTTAAACATCTCTGGGGTAGACTCTGAAGATTCAGTACAACCTATTTCCTCCCATACGTAGGATAGATCAAACCTCCCATTTTTAGAGATGGCAGTGAAGGGTTATGTAATTGTTCAAGACTCTTCTGGTAACCCCTCAAGGCAGAACCAGTTAACCGAAACAGAAGCTGAGCAGAAAATGCCTAATACTCCATCATGACTTATTTCACCGTTGGATAAAACACAGAGTCAAGTCTCAACAGGGGGCATGGGGGGAGCTGCCACAAATGTTTACAATGAGGATAATACAGGCCCTGAAATTAGGGAGCACCTGGCCCAGGATACCTGTATGGACCTGGAGGAATGGAGGAAGGTATCAGCCCTGAGGGGAGACAGAATAACACCTCAGCCTGCCCCCCCCAAAAAAAGATAATTATAATACTGAAGATAACAACTCACTACTTCATGCTATTCTACAACAAATAAAAACTGGTTTTCAGAACATTGAGGAGAAGCTGCAAGGCCTAAACAGGGAAATGAGAGGAGTTAAACAAGAAATCTCAGACATGAATGGTCGAATGTCTCACTTTGAAGACAGGCTGTCAGGTCTTGAAGATTAGCTTCTCTCCATTAAACAGAAGACAAGAAATATTTCACAACAAATGATATATCTAAAAGAGAAACTTTTAGATTTAGAACTTAGATCAAGGAGGGATGATTTGAAGAGCCTAAGAATTCCAGAGGGGGCTCATATATTGGGATACTGTGAAAAGATGTTGACAACTTTACTGGATAGAAGTTACCCTGAAGACAAGATTGAGTTACAGAGAGCTCATAGACCCCCTGCTTTTGCAAATCCAAGTTTTAAACACCTTAGAACAATATATGTAAAATGTTTGAAAAACCAAGAAAGAGAGGCTCTTTTAACTATTTCTAAAAAGAAGAACCCTTTAGAATTTAACAACAACAATATTCTCATTTTTCCAGATGTGGGTCCAGAAGCACAACAAAAAAGAACCTCATTCAAAAACATTAAGAGTTTATTATGGGAAAAAAAGGTTCCCTTTTCTCACCTGACACCAATATCACTCAAAATTATATATTTAGGAGTGGAGAAAGTATTTTTTTTTCAGCAGCAGATGCTGAGCATTACATATACAGTGAACTGAAACTACAAAATATGAAAAATAGCAGAGAAACAGGAAGTGGTCCACCAGAATAAAGTGAATTTTATTATCTGGTATTTGTTACCTCATAGACGATAGGCATTCTTTTTAATTAGAGGCTTAGATAAATAAGAATGGGAGTAAGATAATAACCTGCAGCAACATTTGTACATATGAGGGGATACGGGGTCTTTGATAGGTTAGACTCTGTGGGGAGGGAGGGGGATGTAGTAGAAAATACTTTGGGTTAAATAGAAGAGGGAGAAATAATACTACAGCAACCTATTTTTGGTTAAAATGTAACTGGCCCGGTGGGCATGCTGGAGGGCAATACTTAGGAGCTCCTTTTGATCACTTCAGAAAGAAATAGTTCATGTACAGGCAACTGTTGTGTATCTGTTAGTCTAGGTGGTTTAGAGAAGAATTAATTATTTGGAATATGGTGAATTTTTCAAATGTTATGACTTGGAATGTCAATGGTATCTTCAATCCGATTAAAAAGAAGAAAATTCTGAACTTTGTTAAGAACAAACATATTAATTGTCTTCTTTTACAAGAAACTCATCTTAATCAACAAGAATTTAAAAAAATTAAAAAATTATGGAGAGGTCCTGGTCTGCACTGTGCCCCAAAGGGAAAGAAACATAGAGGAGTTGCAATTCTTTTTTTTCCCAAATATGAATTTTAGTTTTCAGGAATCATTCTTAGATAATGAGGGCAGATATCTGATATGTCGACTGTCATATAATAACCAGGGTTTAACTGTGGCCTCTTTATATGGTCCTAATAAAGATGATCTGAAGTTTTTTACAGATTTTTTTTTTAATTTAACTAACTTTCCTTGCCCATATTTAATAGGAGGTGACTTTAACCTGACCTTGGATCCTCTTCTGGACAGAGAGGGGGCCAGTTCCACCCTGTCAAAGACCTCCTGTATAATATCCAAAAAAATTAAAATCTAAATTTATCAGACTTATAGAGAATAGAGAATCCATGTTCTAGAGAATTCTCCTTCTTTTCACATCCACATAAGTCTTACTCTAGAATAGACTTTATATTAGGGTCCCAATAATTAGTAAAGAAAATATTAACAAGCTCATATGAAGGGATCTTAATTTCTGACCATTCCCCACTTACGCTGAAAATTCAATGTAAGATGTTCAAAAAACAAGAAAGATGGTATATGGATCCATGGTTATTGCAACAAAATGAATTTCTGGATTTTCTTATTAGAGAATGTACAACTTACATGGAGAGTAACCTACCCTCTGGGTGCTCATTGGACATTATATGGGAGGCATGGAAAGCATTTTTAAGGGAAAGAATCTCCTACTACCATTATACTAAATACAAATCCAGACTGATACAAATTAACCAATTAGAAAAAGAAATTAAAAGGGCAGACGTTTGTTATCTACATATTAAAAGAGATGGGGACCTTAGACAATGGGAGCATTTAAAGTGGAAATATAATAAATTATTGGATGTTAAATCAGAAAGGGTTATAATGAAAACTAGATCTAAGTATTATGCCCAAGCTGATAAATCAGGGAAAGTTTTGGCCTTTTTTTTAAAAAAAAAAGAGAGAGCCAGCCGGCCCGGTGGCACTGAGGGTTGAGGCCCTGGATGCCACACTTCACAGCATGCTGGTGACCCGGGTTCATTAATGGACTCGGGCATCAGTGGGTCGGCAGGGGAGGATCAAGATTGAGCATCTATAGACTGCTCTCCAGATCCTGGGGAGGGCTGGGGAATTTCACTGCTCTGTAGTGGCCTCTGGGGACACCCAGAGGCACTACATGCTGGTGAATAAGTGGAGGGAGCACGGCAGATGTTGGCATGTTGTGCCCGGATGTCAGTGCACATCCATGCTCCAGTGGGATCCAAATTTGGTGGAAAACAGCTGGGCACGACCTTGCAGCTTGATAGCCGTGCCCTGCCACACCCTGCCTCGCTGGGAGGACTCTCATGGAATCACACTGGGGGGCCCAGGGGCCAGTCTGGCTAGGCAGGGTATGAGGGAGGCCCTCCAGCAGGCTGGCCACGGCCAAACTGGACCCCCATCATGTGAGTGAGCCTGGTGCTTTCCCGGTGGGTAGGGCTGGCGGCTGGATGCCCCCACCAGTATTTGCCACAGTAAGGCAGAAAATAGAGATGTGATAAAAAAAAGAGAGAGAGAGCCAGTAAAGCCATCAAAGAGCTAGAGATCACAGGGAAAAAAATTACAGACCCTTTAGAAAGTAATGAAGTTTTCAAGAAATGTTATGAAGAATTATATACATCAGGAGTGCCCTCCTTAAATCTGGAGACTTTCTCAAAATTAGAAATTTCTGATATAGGTCAAGAAGAACAGGCAAGACTTAATGGTACAATTACTGAGGATGAAGTGAGAGAAGCTATTAAACATCAAAGTAATGCCAAGGCCCCTGGCCCAGATGGGCTTCCTATAAAAATCTATAAAATCTGTGTAGATCAGATTAAAACCTCTACTGTCAGAACTATTTAACTCCTTTATTTCCGGTGGATCTAGGCCTCTATCTTTCTTAGAGGCCTTGGTGGTGCTAATTCCTAAAGAGGGGAAAAATTTTCTTCTCCCAGGGTCATATCACCAATTCTCTTTATTGAATGTTGATAAAATATTGGCTAAAATTCGTGCAAAAAGATTAGAAGGTATAATTGGTAAGATTATTCATAAAGACCAATCTGGTTTCCTGAGGGGCTGGATAGGCCATAATAATATCAGAAATGCTCTCAATACCCTAATTTGTCCCAGTACTGATGCAAGGGATGCTGTGAGTTTATCTTTGGATGAGGAGAAGGCCTTTGACACGGTGGAATGGGATTATCTCATTAAGATCCTAGAGAAAGCTAATGTTGGGAATAATTGTATTACCAGGATTAAAATAGTATTATTTATATGCTTCACCTACTGCCCAAATAATTACTAGCCAAGAAATTTCCCCAAAAATAAAATTACTTATAGGAACCAAGCAAGGATATCCATTGTTACCCCTACTTTTTGCTTTAGCTTTAGAGCCCTTGGCCACGGCAATCAGAAATGTACCTCAATTTATGGGTTTATCTAATTCTAAAGAACTGCTTAAAATCTCCCTATATGCAGATGATATTTTGTTATATATTACTAACCCTGATAATAATTTATTTCAGATTATGGAAATTATTCAGCATTTTGGGCAAATTCCGGGTTACAGACTAAACTGGAATAAATCTACCCTGTTGCCTATTTATACTAATAATATTTCTCAGAATTTAGGCCTGTACCCATTTAAAATAGAAATGGAGAAACTAAAATATCTGGGCATTTTCTTGGCCCGAGGCTTGAATAAGGTCTTTAAATATAATTATGTCCCTATTGTACAGTCCTTGAAAAATATTTTAGATTCCTGGAAGGACCTTCCTTTGACACTTTGGGGCAGCATGCATATGGTAAAAATGTGTATCCTCCCTAAACTTCTTTATCTGTTCCAAGCTATACCTTTAAGACTGGAGAATGATTGGTTTCTTAAACTAGATAAAATTGTCAAAAAATTTCCTTGGAAAAAAAAACAGGATTAGTTTGGAAAAATTGAAAACTACAAAAGTAAATGGAGTTTTGCACCTTCCTGATTTCAAGAACTATTACTTGGCTAGTAGGGCATGTCAAATAGGGAATACTATAAGATTGTCCCAGCTTGGTGGGTAATATATATATAACATTAGAAAGCTAATTTGTTAATCCTATACAGACACTATTTTCTAATCTCAAGAAAGCAGAAATAACAAAAATTAATAATGTCTTCGTTAAACACAACTTAGAAATATGGAAGGACTTCCATAGACTATCCAAAGAAAACTTGAGAATTAATCTTGAAACCACCATTTATAAAATTACCTGGCATGAACCCTACAACTCCCAGATATATAGATGTTGGATGCAGAAGGGCATAACATGTCTTAAAGATATATATGGCTCAGATGGACAATTTATGTAATTTAACCAAATACGAGAGAAATATCACATTCCGGCACATAGAAACATAGAATTTGTCAGCAAATAAGGACCGCAAGGCCCACCCAGTCTTCCCATTTCTTTTTCTACCTTATGAATGTGCCAGTGGCCTTTGCTCTGTCAATGGCCTATCTATTCATACTCATCTGTATTGCTCCCTTATATCTATCCCATGCCTGTCTGAAGCCCTGCACTGTATTCATATCCACCACTTCCTGAGGTAGGCCATTCTTTGCATCCACAAACCTTTCTGTGAAAAAGAACTTCCTCACATTACCCCTTAATTGGCCTCCCTCTAATCTCATGCTGTGTCCTCTTGTGCTGCTATTTCTCTAATACTGAAACATGTTAGACTCTTTCACCTTGTTAATGCCCTTAAGGTGTTTGAATGTTTCAATCATATCACCTCTCTCTCTGTCTCTCTCCTTTGCCCTAGGGTATACATATTGAGCTCCATTAATCTGTCCTCATATGTTTTCTGATGCAGTCCCTGCACCATTTTGGTTGCCTTTCTCTGGACTGCCTCAATTTGGTTAATGTCCTTGTGAAGGTGTGGCCTCCTGTACTGCACACAGTACTCCAGATGGGGCCTAACCAGTGTCTTGCAAACAGAGATTATTACCTCCCTCTTCCGACTTGTGATACCCCTACTAATACACATCAACATCCACCTAGCCTTACCTACTGCTTCAGTGGTCTGCTTGGATGATTTCAGGTCATCTGTGATGATGATGCCCAAGTCTGTTTCTTCCCTTGTGACTTCCAGCAACTCCCCTCCCAGCCTATAGATGGCTTCAGGGTTTCTCTTCCCTATGTGCATGATCTTGCACTTCTTTGCGTTAAACCCCAGTTGCCGCTCTTCTGACAATTTTGCCAGTTTATCCAGATCTCTTCTCATTGTACCCACCCCATCTGGATCATCTACACTGTTGCAGATCTTGGTGTCATCTGCAAACAGACAAACCTTACCCTCCAGTCCATCTGCAATGTCACTGATGAAAATATTGAAGAGGACTGGCCCCAGAACTGATCCCTGAGATACATGATTTTTTTGTAGACTTGAAATTAAGGTCCTACTATAATAAGGAACTGGGAACCAAGTTAACCCCACCCCCTGCAACACAACTATAATATTGCCTTTCAAAAGAAAAGAATAAGTTAATTTCTAAGGCTTACAAAATTTTGGCAGATAAAACTGTTTCCCCTATACAACCTTTGAAACATAAATGGGAAACAGAGTTGCGAATAGCCATTGCTCCTCAAAAATGGGACATTATTATTTCTGGAATTTTTACCACAATTAGTAGTAGACTCGACCAGATTCAATTTAATATTTTCCACAGATTGTATTATACACCTAGGGCTGGATATTCAGACTGCACCGGGCAGTGGAGTAAGCCTGGGTGCAGTGCAACTGGGCTGCACTGGGGCCAGGACCAGGCGATATTCAACGGTGATGCACCATGGCTCAGGACCTTAGAAGATGACAACGTCAGCGCACAAACTGCACATGGTGCAGTGGCTCTGTGCCAGTGCAAGCCAAAGAGAAGGAGCACAGGTATGCACCAGCACAAGTGCATTTGCACTAGGTACATCACCCGCGATATTCAGCTGGGGGGTATGCAGATGAGGCCATAATATATGCAAGGTGCAAATGGGGCCATTTGCATGTCATTATGGCCCCATTTGCATGCGTTGTACAGGGCAGTTCCGTGAAATGAGCCTGGTGCCCTATCTAGCTGCTGTCATTGGGGGCGGGTCCCAGATCGGTGTTTATAACCCCCTCCCCTCCCCTTCAAGTACACCCAATCGCAGGCATCTGTACTTGTAAAATAATTACCTGCTGGTCTAGCGGTCCCCTCCCTGTACACCCGATCGTGGGCATCTGTAATTGTAAAATAATTACCTGGTGGTCTAGTGGTACCCCCTTCACAACCACCCAAGGAGGATTCCCGGCCACCCAGCAACCTCCCTGTCATTGGCGGGTGGCAGCACCCCACCCGCATACTGCCCTGCCACCTGCCGAATGACAGAGTACAGTTTGATCTGTATGCCCAATGATCTACAGTGTGGACCAATGGGCTTCCAGACCATACTGTACTACACAGGGCCAGATATGTGAATGAAAGTTCATTCACATATCTGGTCCTGATATTCTATTATGGTCTGCTAACTCATGGTCCCACAGTGGACTAATAGGCATACAGATCATACTGAATGCTGTAATTCGGTGGGCGGCCAGGCAATATGTGGGTGGGGTTCTGCTACCCAACAATGATGGGGGGGTTGGGTGGCTGGGGGTCCTCTGTGGGTGAGTGGGGAGGCGGGTACCACTAGACCACCAGGTAATTATATTACTATTACAGATGCCTGCGATTGGGCATACTGGGAGGGGACCACTAGACCAACAGGTTCTTCTGTTTTATTACTACAGCCCATGATTGGGCATATGGGGAGAGGGGCCACTAGACTACCAGGGAGGGTCTGGGTGCTTGTGGACAGTGGCCACCCACGGCTGGTGGCTGTTGTGTTGCACCTTGCAATACAGCTGCCCGCCTGTGGGTGGTCAGCATTTGAGCCTGTTATTTTCAGCTCAACTTTGAGCACCAGTGTGTGGTGCACGTAGAGGTTGCACCAGCATATGCCCCACATTTCCTGGGCTGAATATCAGGATGTGCCGCATATGCATGGGCATGCCCCTTGCATCTGCATCGCATACATTACCAATGCGCCCCAGCACATCATGGGTTGCGCTGCACAACCTGCCCCTTTGAATATCATGCTGAGGCACATTGGGGGTTGTGCATGGCACAACCCTGTTGCACCAGGTGCAACCCTGTTGTGCCAGGCGAAACATCTTTGAATATCCTGGCCCATATGTTTTGAATAAATTTTGCCCAACTATTTCCCTGCTGTGTAGCAGGATTTGCAGGGAAATTGGGACTTTGGAACATGTGATTGCCTCCTACCCCCAGATTATCCCTTTATGGGTTAAGATTTGTCAGGTGCTTAATAATATATCGGGCATTAATATTCAGAGGGAGTTGGAAATTTGTATGCTAAGTATTAGTTTCACCCCAAATTTACCTTCTGGCTCCTTATGTAAGTTACTACATATAGCATTATTGAGCGCTAGAAGAAGTATTGCTAGGAACTGGAAAAATGTAGATGCTCCAGTTTATGATTTATGTAAGAACATGTTTCTGGACTGTATGAATATGGAACAGCTTCATTACAGGAATAAAGGTCAAGAGCGACAATTTAAACTGATCTGGGACCCCATAACACAATTTTTGCAAGCAAACCAAATCTAAATAGGAGTCTGTTTCTGCCCCTAAGCATGCCCCATGCTCTTAGTATAAAATGGATCAGATAAATTACATAAGTAGATATAGTTTCGCATAGGCATTGTCCCCTTAGTCAATTCATAATTACATTTTGTATTAAGAAGGGGGGTTGCTGTTAGATAAGTTAGATTGGTTAGGCATATTAGGAAGGGTGGGTGGGGTAATGATGTGGCATAGCTTCAGGTTTCTCAGTACCAATCACCGAAAGGTGATGGTAGAGGTCTGAAAGTCTACTGAAGTGATTCTGATATGTCTGAACCCCCCCAAAAAAAAGAAAAAAGAAAAAAAATAAGAGGAATATTCCTCACTGAACAGAAAAGATGGTTACAAGGTTGAGGAACCACATGTTGGATACCCATGTTGGACTTCTGGGTACATCCCACCAACCAACCAACCAAGTGCTTTGAACATAGCCTTATAAGTCCCACTACCCCTCCCACAGGGTTATCACTGGATGCCTAGGGGCTCCTAGGATGTAGGACTAGTGCACACACACCAGCAGCTCAGGGAAGGAACCAACTGTGTGGTCCTAGCCAGCAACTGCCCCCCCCGGGGGGGCCCTGGGAGAGCACAGGGTCATAATGTTGCAACACATTATGCCGCAGCAATATACTGCACTGTCACTACAGCGCGATATATTGCCAGAGGCATTTCACTTTGTTTTGCGGGGGGACACCACACCCCACACCCCCAGTTACAGGGGGCTGTGCCCCCCCAACCCCCCAACTAAAATGATCAACTGCGGCTGGGGATTGTACACTGAAACTGCACAAAGTGAGAATAAAAGAAAAATTCCATTCATCTGGGACTGGGATTTGATACTTGGTTTGCAGACGGACCACCTCCATTGCTGCCTGTGGCTCATCCTGTTGAGCCATGGCAGCTGCTTAGCAAACCCTCCTTCCAGCAGAGAACTTATCCTCTGCTAGAGAACAGTGACAGGGTGCACAACTGCGCATAGACCATTTAGTGGTTTTGCACCCTGTCACTATTCCCACTTGCACTGTCTGTGTTGTGCGGTTTTAGCATATGCCATCTTGTATATGGTGAACTGACCCAGTAGGCCCTGGGACACAGAACCTTGCCATCATTGTCTGCTGGATAGGTCCTCCACCTCGAGCAGTCAATGTCACCAGCATGGATTGAGAACCACAATTTAGGGATTTGGACAAGTGCACTCCCCCACCTATTACTACCCTGATACTTATGAACCAACAAAAAGCCAATGGCTCACTCTCATACGCCCAAAGTGGATTAACCTTAATTGTATCAATGCATGATTTTAGTTTTGTTATGGAAGATGATACTGAGGGATGGGTGTAGGCTGCCTTTTTTCTTTCTTTTTAGCAATCTATACTCTCACCTGATCTAGTTATTAATCACCTTTCACTGTCTTACTATGCACCATGCCTTCAGGATGGGCACAGACAGCCCTGGACCTCTGCAAAAGCCCAGCTCATTTACCACTCATCTCTTGTTTGTTCTGTTTTTTCTGTTTTGTTATTACTGTTCTTAGCCCAGTATGACCAGATGATGATTATCCATGCCTTTGTCACCGCAAGGTGGAGCTACTGTAACACTCTATATTTAGGGCTATCTGGAGGCCTGAAGCATCAACTGCAACTGGTGCAGAATGCTGTGGCTTGTATGTTGGTGGGCTCCTCATTGAGGGATCACATCACTATGCGCTTTGCACTGGCTGCCTGTGCATCTGCCCATCACCTTCGAGATTGGCTTGTGTACATACAAGGCCCTACATGGATTGTGACCAAACTATGTAAAAGAGCTCCTGATTCCTTATCAACCACTTTGTTCTCTACGCTCCACTGAAGCTGGACTGCTAGCAGTCCCTACCTCAAGGCTTAGGACATCAGGTGATAAAGCCTTTGGGGTGGCTGTATCTATCATTTGGAACTCGATTCCTCAGCACATCCATGCAGTCAGCTTGGTGGAGGCCTTCAAAGCCTCTTTTAAAACACTTTTATTTGAACAAGTGTTTAGTGGAACCTAAGTCATTTTAGTTTTTGTCTTTTATTTTTTGTTGCCCATTTTCGCCTTGGCCTGAGTATGCACATGTGAAGTCATGCGCAAGCCATGCACTGTGGGATGCCCCACTCTAATGGTCACCCATCACCCATCTACGCTGCCACCCAACCTCCATCCGGTGATGGCGTATCTGCATAAGGGTGACCCCCCCTCTAGGAAAGGAGATCTGCCACTAGGCAGCTCAATCCTGCTCCCATCGTCCCCCCATGTTGGCTCCCCAACAACCCAAGGTGATTCCCGAACCTGAGTCGCCGGCGTGGCACAAAGTAAAGCAGAGATGCCTCAGCCCCCTGCACCACCAGGCTGGCCAAATCATTTTAGTTTTAATCCCCTGATAGATTTTATTGTTTACTTTTTAAATTGGTATGCAAAGCACTCAGAGCCCTTGATGGACTGAGTGCTATATAAAAAAAATTTGCCTTGCCTTGCCTAGATAGGAATGTTAAGGTTATGCTCAGCGACACATGGCACAAGGTTCCCAGTTACAGTGCTCTTTTCCCAGTGCTCCTTGGAGAGCCTTGCTCCCTGGAAATCAACCTCTCAGGGTCTGATCTTAGAGTATGGATACCACTACAGGCAGTTTCTCCACACACATTCTTCTGTGGAAAAGCTCACGCCCCTTGTATGCAGACTGCTTTTCCATACTGGGACAATGGGTGACATGATTTATCATATATGGAACATGAATGGACTCAACTTACCTGTCAAGTGCAATCAGATATTTTTTCACTTAAGTAAACTGAAATCTAAATTGACTTTCTTTCAGAAGACAAAGTTACTAGCTGCTGACTCTGTCTATCTCCAAAGTGATTGAGTGGGAGAGGTGCTTCATGCAGCTGCACTTTCCAAAAAATTGGAGGTTGCTATTCTCCTGCATAAAACCTTAAAATTTCAACCACATATTGTAAAATGTGATCCACTGGGCTGCTGAATTTCTGCCTTTATGTTCACCCCCTTGGCCCAATCCTGCTAACCAACATTTATGCTCCTAAAGTGGACAGCCCTGAATTCTTTCATTCCATAAGCCATCAACTTGCACAGTTGGCCCTCCATCCATTCCTATTTTGGTGGGTGGTGATTTCAATCTTACTTTGGACCCAGTGATTGATATGAGTATATCCAATGTAGAACATCATGCCAAGGATGCCCAAGCAGTAGCTCTTTTTATGAAAGATCATAACCATTCCAAAGTGTGGGGCCTGCTTCATCCCCATGAACAGGATTACAGGTGTCACTCTGCAGTCCACAGCACCTAGAGCCAACTGGACACATGGCAGACCTCGTTATTTCTTACCACAATGGTGGTGGATTCCTTGATCCTCCTATTGGTAGTATCAAACCATGATCTGGTGCAACTCCACCTGCTTTGAGGCCCCCTTTCCCCTAAATCTCCCTCCCAGTGTCTGGATCCACTTCTTTTAAAGGACCCTGAATTTATTCTGTGGATTGAGAAAGAGGACCACTAACTCTCTAACTGATAATGTTAAAGGTCCCACTTCTGCAGGGGTGGTGTTGCAAGCTTACAAGGAAACCCTTAGGGGCAAAGTTACTGGGTATGCTGTGCATTGGAGGTGGCAATGCAAGAAGCAACTAGCCAACTTGGAAAAAGACTTGGGTGTCAAAGAATTAGTCTATGTGTCATTACTACACCTTAACCCTCACTCTGACCTGCACAAGGCTATTGTCTGGCTCAGCCTGGAGATGAATACACTTCTACCCTGAAAGGCAGAGAGAGCAATTTTGCATCTAAAAAATAGTTACTGGGAAGGAGGAGAAAGCAGTGGGAAAATAATGGTGTCTCCACAAGCAACAGTCTGATAGACATATCCCAAGGCTCCAAAATCAGGGCAGTCGCACAACAACTTCCCCTATGGAAGTCAATGCCGGCATGTGCCACTTGTATGCCTCTCTATATGCCTCTCCCAACCTACCAAATGCCTCAACCTTCCTTTGTCTCATTCCTATCTCTCCCAAAGCTGACACCTAAGCAAGCATCCAGCCTGGATAAGCCCATTTCAGAATTTGAAATCAGGCAAACTCTTCTATCTCATAACCCAGGGAAAGTCCCAGGGGGGATAGTTTTCCTGTGGAATTGTTTTGGCCCATTGCTCCCATGTTCTCTCCCCTCCTCTGTAGAGTCAGTAGGCAGAAAGGTCAGGCTCCCTACCCCAACACTTCGAGAAGTCACCATCACAGGAAGGGGAAGGACCCAACCCTTACAGCCAGTTACCACTCAGTATCACTGATAAACATAGACAATAAAATATATATGAAGACACTGACTGCCAGGCTGGACCCTTGCTGCCTTTCCTGATACACCATTTGCAAACTAGGTTTGTCAAAGGGTGCCTAAGCTTGTACCACATCTGTTCACTGACCAGCCAAATCCAGGTGGTTAAACTCTGCTCTTCTCTGGCTGTAGCCTTAGCCACAGATTTTGAAAAAAAAGCTTTTGATTCTGTCAAGATGGGCTATTTAATCAGGTTTTGACTCATCTGTGAGTATAGGACCACTTCTTGAACTGGATCCAAACACTGTAGACCAAACCCTCAGCTAAAGTACTAGTTCCCTCCTTTAGACCCCTTCCCTCTCTGTAAAGGAACAAGGCAAGAGTTTCCGTGCTTTCCTTTGCTATTTGTATTAGCAGTAGAACCCTTGGCTGCAGCCATATGCCAACATACATGGTTACAGGTATCACCATTGGATCAGGCACGTACACCACCTTGGTGTACTCTGATGACTTACTAGTCCTCCTTTAAGATGTCCCCTTCTCTATATAGCCCCCACTACACCTTTTAAAGTCATCACTGCTGTCTCAGTCTTGAAGGTCAATCAAACCAAAACTGAGGTTCTCCCCCTCAACCCCTTCTGCCATGAATCCTCTGTAGCACAGATAAGGTTGAAATGGTCCCTGGTGGGAATCACATACTATACCTTTGAATCTGAATCTCCTCAGATATATCCCATTGGTGTGATGACAATCTTAATCCACTGATAACGGATCTACACATGGAATGAGTAACGATGCATCAAATTTAAATTCAGCTGATGAAGTGCCTGTGAAGTGGACACTTCGCTTTGTCACTCCGCTATGCAGAGTGGCCAATGCAAAAGGCTCACTTCGCCTAGTAATTATTACTTTGTGTTGGCATTCTGCCTTAATGCAGAGTAAGGCAAAGTGATAACAATATTTGGCAGCTCCTCACAAACACAGTCACCAGAATTAATATGTATCCTCAAGATGCTCATGTCTTGTGTCCAGAAAATTCCCCAGTGCTGACAAAATGTAATGAGAGCACAAGAAATGTAAAGTCTCCCAAAATTAATAGTGCACTCAGACATCATGCGTGCAGTAGTCATACACAGTCACCAGAATTAATGTGCATCCCCAAAAAGCTCATGTCTTGTGTCCAGAAAATTCCCCAATGCTGACAAAGTGAAATGAGAGCATAACAAGAAATGCAAAGTCTCCCAGAATTAATGGTGCACTCAGTCATGTACACAGTGGTCACACACAGCCACCAGAATTAATGTGCATCCCCAAAATGCTATTGTCTTGTGTCCAGAAAATTCCCTAGTACTGACAAAGTGAAATGAGGGCGTAACAAAAAATGCAAAGTCTCACAGAATTAATGATGCACTCTGTCATGTGCGCAGTAGTCACACACAGTCACCAGAATTAATGTGCATCCCCAAAATGCTACTGTCTTATGTCCAGAAAATTCCCTAGTGCTGACAAAGTGAAATGAGAGCGTAACAAGAAATGCCAAGTCTCCCAGAATTAATGGTGCACTCTTGTCATGTGTGTAGTGGTCACACAGAGTTATCAGAATTAGTTTGCATCCCCAAATTCTACTGTCTTGTGTCCAGAAAACTACCCAGTGCTGATGAAGTGAAATGAGAGGGCAACAAAAAAATGCAGTCTCTCAGAATTAATGGTGCACTCCGTCATGTGTGCAGTGGTCACACACAGTCACCAGAATGAATGTGCATCCCAAAAATGCCACTGTCTTATGTCACAGAGCAGAGACTGTTGCACCAGGGATTAGGTGTACCAGGTTAGTCAGTTACTACACAGAAGCACTGTTGTGAACAATGAGGAAACCCGGCACCAAAACAATTGTGAGCAAAACAAATAGCTCAAAAATACTTTTTTTAACAGCTTTTAGAGGATTTGAATCGCAGAGCTCTGAGAGGAAACCGTCTCCATCTTCCACTACTCACACACTACACAGAACTGAGGCTGTGCAGAACAATCTAGAGCCCATGTGACCTGCAATCCCATAAAGCACTGCAAAATTCACCTTTGGAGCTCAAAAACAAGACAAAGTGAGGTGAAGTACATTGATTTCAATGTACTTCGCCTTAAAACTGGTGGAGAAGTGGTTTGGGGAAGGCAGAATAACGAGAAGTAATTGTTTCCAATTGACTTTGTGTTCCCCCATTATAACATGAAGCAATCCGCTTCATGTTGCAGAGTACTTCGCAGATTCTGCGTTACTCCGTGAATCACTTTGTGGAGCGAATGTCAGCCACTTCACCCACCACTAAATGTAAGCAGTGGAAATTGTTTCATTTATTAATGGCTGGCAAAATAGCAGCACTAAAAATAATGGTAGCATCCAGATCATTTTATGTCCTATCCCACGTACCTCTCTCCATCCTCCTTTAATGGTCTTTCTCATGGATAAACTGCTGAGCAATTTCATGCTGGAAGGGCAGCATCCTAGGAATAGCAGCAAAAAAACTGTGGCACACTGGTCACTGGAAAGTTGGGGGTCTCCCTGTGTCCCCAGATATGTCTGGGCATACTATAAGGCTAAAACATTGCAGTGGTTTTTGTCAGTCATTCCAGGCAGCTCCCAGTGGCTTCGTATGGAATGTGCCCTCCATAGAGCTATGTCACCCACACTGTTTCTCTATTCTCCTAAACTCAAGATTCTGAGATCTCACCCTATGAATGCTCCATCTGTGGAGTACTGCTTTAAGCTTCACAAGCATAGAAACATAGAATTGTCAGAAAAAAAGGACAAGTGGGTCCATCCATTCTCTCCTATTTGTCCTTGCCTATTCTGAGACTTTGGACTCTATCTGATCACTGGAATCCCTCCATTCTCCCTTTCTTCTACTTACTATGCCAGTGTGCCTATCCCACACATGCTTGAAGGTCCCCACTGTGTTCACCCCCACCATTTCTTCTGGCAGGCTGTTCCAGGCATCAAACACCCTTTCTGTAAAAAAGTGTTTCCTCACATCCCTCTTAAACTTTCCACACTCTAGCTTCATTTCTGGTACTTCTCCTTTCTGAAAGAGACTTCCCACCTGCACCTTGTTCACTTCTCTGAGGTACTTACAGGCCTCAAGCATCTCCCATTTCATTCTCTTCTTCAAGGAATACTTGTTGAGATCCCACAGCCTCTCCTGATATCCCATGCAACCCCAGAACCATTTTGGTAGCCCTTGTCTGGACCACTTCCACCCTGTGAATGTCCTTGCAGAGCTACGGGCTCCAGATTTGAACACAGTGCTCTAGGTGGGGTCTCACAAGTCAGTGAAACAGTGGCAACACAACCTCTTCTTCTGCTAGAAATCTCTTACCATGCAAGCTGTCATCCCGGTCACCTTGCCACACAGCCCTACCACCTTAAGATCATCAGATATGACTACCTTGATCTCCCTTTCTTGTTTGGTGGCTAGACTGTGACTCAAAACCCCCATGTAACACACCCCTCTGGGCAATCCTAATGTTAAGGCTGATAAGAAAACATTAAACTGGGGGACATGGAGGGTAAAGGGTATCAAAGTAGATCAAGACATTATGCAAGATGACAACTAGATGATGGATACCTTCTTAGCACTAGAGATAAATGGAACATACTTCACTCTGATTTTTGGCATTCACTGCAACTCTGCAGTGCAACACAATCTCTCTTTAAACCCACCATGTTGAACGCACTCCACACCTCTATGATACCGAATTGACTACATCAAAAGAGGGGGCTAGTAGGCAAAATATGTTGTACTTTCAGGGTGGGTATCACCAGTCTATTGGATCACTCCAGGGACAAATGGACAAACATGTTAAATGTATCCATTCCTGAGGCAGACTGGAAGGACTGCTGGGACTTCTGTGACAAAGCTTTTGAAGACTCTCATAGGAGGCTGATTAAAAATAAAATCATGCATTCATGGTATAGACCCCTAACCATTTTGCATAACATGAAATTGCTTCCAGAAGACTGGTGCTGGAGCTGATGTGCTGAAGGTGATGATTTACTACACATTTTATGGACCTGCTTCCACACTGTAAATTTTTGTTCACAAGTATGTCAGCTAGGAGACATGGTTCTCCAATCACAAGTCCCATGATCTCCAAGCTGCCGACTATTTGGCCTCAGATCTGATGCCCTATTCATATAGCACTGGGGCATAGGTAGCTGGGACATCTCAGCATGTAAACAAAGTGTATCCTTGTGTGTCACTGGTGCTCAACAGCAGTACCCTCTTACCAAGATGTACTTACTGACCTAGCACAAGCAGCCTCCCTGGACCACCTCACCAACTTGGCCACTGATGCTTTGGCAAACTTTCAATCCTGTTGGCAATTCTTCCTAACATACCTGAATCCCAGAACAGAGGTAGGCAAAAGTTATGTTTCTCCTTTAAGGTTCTATGGCACAACTATACAAATATGGACCATATAGACTCTGTAGTGTGAATCTACTCTATAATGTATATGCCTGCTCTCTGAGCTTCTGTTGTTTATGGTTTGTAGTTATTTGCTTATTGTATGTTAAATTGATCCTTCTAGGGGAGTAACCCCCCTAATACAGCTCACTGAAGTATGATAGTGTCAAGTCCATGTATAAGCCTACTCAGCCTCACTGCACATGATAAGAAATAAATGTTACAACCCCTATTGTACTTATGCAATACTGATGTTTATTTCTGCAGTATCTGAAAAGAAAATAGAGAATAATGCCTTTGCAGTTGTGTGTTATGAGGAATTTTCACACAACCGATGTGTGTGATAATCCATACTTTGGTTTCGAGGTCTGTGAGATTATCTCACAATGAGGGTGTGTGAAAAATCTTCACAACACAAACCTTGCACAGGCATGATTTTTTGTAACACACACACACACACACACACACACACACACAGCCTGTTTCTCTGTTTTTTCCCATTTCTTTTTACACATTACAGTGTAAACCTCCATAGGAGCAGTAAATAGTCACGCTCCATTCACAATGCAGAGGCTGTCTCCTGAAGCTGTGCTTAAAGTCTATGAACAGCAGGATCAACCAGATAGATTTTTAAATTTGTAAAGGCAGGATTAACCAGATAAATTGTGAGATGGTTTAAAAAGTTGCCTGCCATGATGGTGAGAGGGGAAGCATTAGTGTGGCTGTTCCATAATGGAAAAATGGAGTTGCCATGTTTGTTTAGGTATTCAGACCATTCACACACAGAGTGAGTGCCAATGAGGTGACACACTAATTAAGACAGACAGAAAATGCCGTAATAACCAGTTCTACCAGTTATTACTATGTCTGAAACATGGATCGACTCTATGAATTAAAGGGGGGTCACCAGTAATTATTATATCAATAGAATGTTTAACAACAAAACTTTGAGGGCCAGATATTCAAACCATAGCGCGGCGCGCAAACCAATAGCACGGCAATAGCGCCAGATTAGCGTGGACCCGCCATATTCAAAGGACCAGTTAGCGCGCGCTAACAGCATTAGCGCAGGGCAAACCACTAATGTATGCAAGGGGCACAAGGAAGGGGCCAGAGAGGCAGCAGGGTATATTCAAAGGTCACGCCGCTGGCTAGGATACATAGTGCGGCACTTAGCGCCGGTGCTAAGTTACTGCCTATAAAAGGCTGGTCTAAACACAGGGCAAAACACAGAGGAGGAGGGACCAGTACAGGAAGTGGGAATGTGTGCAGTGCCAGTAGCAGTGATGCTGCCATTGATGGCAGCTGTAGTGGAGGAGGAGGAGAGGGAGCAGGCACAACATGGGCCATAACGCAGGCCAGGGAGACGGTATGCTGCAAACAGGCTGTACTGGCTCAGGGTCTCCTTCGAGACCCTGCCTGATGACCACATCATTGGCCGGTACTGGATGAACAGGGGAATGTTGAGGCAGCTCTGTGAACTCCTGCATGAGCAGCTGCACCCAAATACCAGACGCAGTTATGCCATGACAGTGGAGGAGAAGGTGACAGCAGCGATGTGCTTCCTTGCCACAGGGACGTTCCAATGACCAATGGGGGACACCATTGGGGTAACGCAGTCTGCCACCTCTCGCCTCCTGACCCAGTTCCTGAGGCTCTCCTGCCACATGCTGGGGAATTCATAGTATTCCCCAGCACGGCAGCAGAGCGCAGAGAAACAATGCAGCAGTTCCATCGAGTTGCGCACCTACCATCTGTAATGGGTGCCATTGACTGCACCCATTTCCCCATCCGTGCACCACCTGGTGATGGCAGTGATGTGTACGTCAACAGGAAGGGGTACCACTCCATCAACTGCCAGGTGGTGTGCGATGCGGCTGGGCGCATCAGCAATGTCTATGCACAGTACCCTGGCAGTGCCCATGATGCCTTCATCTGGCACCAGTCCCAGTTGTGCCAGGCCTTTGAGGAGGGCAGGATACCCAGTGGGCAACTAGTCGGTGAGTTGTAGCATACAAGGCAAACACACAACAGCATGGATGTGGGCAGGCATTGCAGGCCAGGGAAGGGGTGTAGGAGGGCCACAGAGAGGTGCAGGACAGCAGCTGACAGACCGCAGTACAGCACTAACAGGTATACATTTCTTGACAGGGGACAGTGCCTATCCCCTGTGACCCTGGCTGCTGACACCAGTACTCCGACCAGCCACAGTGGCTGAGGAGCTGTACAACGAGGCACATGCCAGAACAAGAAACATCATAGAGAGGGTGTTTGGCATCCTAAAGATGCGATTCAGATGCCTAGACACATCAGGCGGTGCCCTACAGTATACACCTCAGAAGGTATGCCGTATCTTCCTAGCCTGTTATACGCTGCACAACATGGCAATGAACCATGGGATACAGGCACCTGAACCTGAGGGACAGTCTGACAGTGAGCCAGAGCCAGCGGTCAGGGGGATAGTGGAGAAACTCGAGAAGAGGGACCCTCGCATGGCATGCAGGGCCATACAGCACTGGGACAACATCATCAGGACACTGCAACAGACCAGAGGGTAAGTACAGACTGCACAACAACCTGAAAGAGTACAAGTGATTAGCATTTTAATGTGCACAGACTAACATAACACTGACACCAACAATCACATCAGTAAACAAACCCAGTGTAATAGACAAATAATGTGTGCATGTGGTGTGAGTCCGGGATTGTGCAGCACACACGTGGGGGGGGACACACACAAATGGTGTAATCTCAGTGGGGAAGTGTGATGTGTGCTGTGAGGGTAAGCGGGACAACTGTATTGGTGGGAGTGTGTGTATGTGTGTGTGTGTGTGCACACGTCTGCACATGCATATGGGAGATGCATGCAGAGTACTGCAGACAGCTTGTGGGCATCATCGACGACGACACCCACGCATGCGCCGTGCACCCGTACCATGGGATATGGACCCTGGGGTGCTCTGTGCAGAGGACAAAGCTGAAGTGGAAGGGGAGGCAGGCAGTGTTGACCTCCTGTGCCCCTGGGGGATGGTGGAGACCGACAGGGTGGATGGACAGCCACGGCACCACTGGGTTGCAGGCAGAGTGCATGATGCAGCCAAACGGGTACCAGTGGCAGCCCTGAGCCCACGGTGTGCCTGTCTGTGTGCCCCTCTGCCATCTGCACCATGGCCAACCATCCCATGCTGGTGACCAACAGGCACACCATGCATGACATTACCAATGTCCACCATTGCAGCAGTTAAGCCAGAGAAGCCATGGTCTATGGCACCCACCAGGTGGCCCAACCTGTCCTCTGCTTGCTGCTCAGCATGGGCAAAGCCCACTGAAATTGCCTCCCTTATCTGACCCAGCTCATGTCGCAGCTCACGTCGCATGGCATGCAGGTCCAGACGGGCTTCCTGCTGGGAGGTGACAGCAGCCTTCAGGAGTGGCTGGGCACCATGGCCTTCATGCACCAGAGGCACAGAACCCCCAGCAGCAGCTGGCAGTGGTGCCTGTGGCAATGGAGCAACTCGTACATCCAGCTGCTGACTACTACTGGCAGTGGTCCGTGGCACCATATAGACGGTAACCCCAGCATGTGTCTGACACTGCACACCATGCTGTCCTGCAACATCACCCACACCGCCCACCACCGTGTGTTCAGCTACAGCCACACTGGTGACACCTACGGAACCACCCTGACCTGTTCCATGGCCTTCAGCAAGCCCCACCCCTGCATCTCCTGGCACAGGAATGGCCAGGTGCTGTGAATAGTCGGAGACATCAGTGTCATCCGCACTGGTGACAGTGACCAGCAGTACCTCTCCCACCCCATCATCCTCAGTTTGTGCAGCATCCAGGTGCCCACTGTACCCTAACACCCCTAGTGAGGTGTGAACCCCCCTTCCCAGGCAGTTGCATGCCCTGTCCACGGGAATGCCAGACATGCATTGGGTCAGTGCAGCCCTGAGCTTGACACAGTCCAGATGTTGATGGACGTTCATCATCCACCTCCTCCGCGACATCGGGAACCTGGCTGGACATCCATGGCACATCCCGTAGTGGTGCAGGCCTGTCAGAGAGTGTTATGGAGAGAATAGGGACAGGGTCAGTCATCCATCCATGGACACTGTGGCCAAACACCACCACCGCTACCACCACCACACCATGCAGCCCTCAGAACAGGTACCCCCTTCACACAAGCCCTTGACAACATGCACCCACCCACCCCACAGTGACCATGGCCATGCCAGGCATCAGTTCAGCAGGATACAGTGCATCCTGTGCAGGACACCAACAGCATGGCCGTGCACCCTTGCCTGCACCACATACAGGGGTTACACATGCGAATACAGACCTGGCCTTGGAAGTGCGAGGGTCATCTCACAACCACCACCTGGCACGCCTGTCACTGCCACCATCCACAGTGTTGATGCCACCACCGCCATGTGTGGCTCCTCCACACACTGCTGGTGTTCAGGTGAACCACCACCAGTCCTGGTCCTGTCCCTCTGTCGGTGTGCCTCCTCCTCCTCCTCCTTGCAAGTTGCAGGAGGTCATTCCATCTTTTCTGGACTGCTTCTGTTGATCTCCCACGGCCCCCGACCGCATTCACAGCTGCAGTTACCTCCTCCCAAGCTTGCCGCACAACAGCATCGGTGGCCCTGTGTGTGCGTAACACGTGTTTCCTTTCTTTCACCTCATGTGCAAGGGTGTTCAGCTCATCCTGAGAGAATTTGTGGGCATGGATGCGCTCCTGTTGGGCCACTGCACCTATGGGATAATCAAGAGGGGACAGGTGTCAGTGGCTGTGTCAGTGCTGCACTGCATCACACAGTGGACATCACGATATCATCCCCTACAGTGCCATGGGCCACATGAACATATCAGATCGCTGCATGTGCCTGTACGGTGCACACGCCCACATTGCCACTGTCTGTCCCATGTATGGACAGCGAGTGGTGTACACACATGTGCACTGCTGTGGCCTGTGCCTGCCATGAACCCCCATGACTGTGTTGTGTCCCATTCGAGCATCACAGAGTTTGTGAGGACAAGTGCACTAGCAATGTCAGGACACCATGCTGCGTGGGACGGCACATCACTGGTACACTGTGTACGTCCTGCGGGGGGGGCACAGGCCATCACACCACACATCCAGGGAGACAAGTCAGTGCGCTATCACGGTAGTGCACCAGTGCACCTGGCTGGCAGACACATTGTGCAAGCAGTGGCACATGGCACAGTTAACTGCAGGGGAATGTGCACAATGCAGTGGACGGTAGTGGTCCCACAGTGGTCATACATACCTGCCTCTTGCTGCTTATCCCCCTGTTGCATATCTCTTTCCATGTTGTACATTCACACTGCTGTAATCCTGCTGCAGTTCCACAACACAACACTGGTGGTGCACTGCTTGCCCTTTTATAGCCCACCCAGGCAATCAGGCCTGTTAGTCATGTAAATGAGTGCATAATGATATGCTAATCACACGGTTTGCCCCATGCATACACAAGTACCCTCATTTGCATACACCCATTGAATATGGCTCTGAATAGCCCCACGCTAGCACAGCAGCGCTGGGCAAAGGTCAGCGCAGGGCTATTGGAGGGTCAGTGCCGCGCTAGCCAACTAGCACTGCACTATGTGCAGTATGCATGCTCATGGGGCCCCTTGTCCATGCTATCACCCTGTCATAGCGCGATGTAGCATTGCGCTAAACAGCATTAGCGTGGTGCTACACGCATGTGCGGTCCATGGGCCCAGGGTCATGGTAGGGGTCACGCATGCGCAGTGTGAACACTTCCTGTTAGCGTGGCGCTACAGAATACGTCTGCACGGTGCTAGACTGTAGTACTGGTGGTGTGGACAGTCTGTGTTACACTGTTTCACTTGGTAATTTGCCCCCTTCCACAGCAGCAATGTCTGTGAGATGTAGGCAAAGGGCAGTGGTGGGCCGTGACAGGTGGTGGGATGAGGCGGAGACGGCCAACCTGGTGCAGTTGACTGAGAGGTGCCATCGGTGCCTATTTGGACCGGTCCGGGAGGGCAACCTTCCTCGTAGCCAGGTCTGGGCTTCCATTGCCCATCGCCTAACTGCCATCATGGGTATAACCCGTGATGGTGAGAAGTGCCACCATCGCTACGTTGACATCAGGCGCAGACAGCGCCCACTGCTTGAATGCTGCAGGGCGATGGTTCGGGAGGGAACTGTGCCTGTGCCAGGTAAGTGATGACTGTCATGGCGCTGCTGGCATGGGTGGTGGGGCTGTGTGTTCCGTGGTGTGCTTGTGTGCATGTGTATTGCTGCACTGGACATGTTGCTCATGTGCCATGGGGTTCACCGATCTATTCAGTGTGTACTGTGTGGGACAGGGGTAGATGGTGTGCACTGACCCGTGTCATGCTTGGCATGGCTTTGGTGGTGCACTGCACCCGTGTGCCAGTGATGCATGTGTTGTGCTACACCACTGGGGTACAGGGTGGTCTTTAGTGTACCGTAGTGGCTGATATTGTAGTAATGCTGCTGTACCCTCTTCCCACTGCAGAGCACCGAGGACACACTGGAGACAGGAAGGACGAGACGCAGGCCGGACAGAGGCCATCCACCGACAGGTGCAGGGTGCCTCCGATGGCTGGCGTGCAGCGGAGGAAGGCAGTGACAGGGGTTGCATGTACTGTGTGATATTATGCTTTTCTACTATGTGTCTGACTTTACAGGGCAGGCAGTAGAGCAAGGGTGTAGTCAAGCATACGCACTGTACACATTTGTGTACAGTTTTGTGTAGTGCATGTCCCAATCTATTTGCCTCTCTGTCAACAGTTACTAAGTACACCATACATTTTGGGTCACTGTAGGCCACTGGGGTGTGGCCCTGTTTGAAATGCTGTTGTGTAGGAGACAGATACATGTATAACCTCATTAGAGAGTAGGGGAATCATCTGACAGACATCATACCCTTTTGGAAGGGGTGCACCCTTTGGAGTTGCTGAGTACATCATTTGTAAGGGGAGTGTGGCTGTTGGGGATTGTGTGTACAACATGTGAATGTCTGGCTACACCCCTGCACTACAGTACTGTGTCTGGTGTCGTGGCCCAGTTGGTTAGGTAATCCAGGCCAGATGTGAGATGGTTGCGTGCATTTCTGTTGTCCCCATTGCCTCCATTGCCTTGCCTGCTGCTGCGAGGCCTGAGAC
Organism: Neoceratodus forsteri; assembly: GCA_016271365.2. Lineage (NCBI taxonomy): Eukaryota > Metazoa > Chordata > Ceratodontiformes > Ceratodontidae > Neoceratodus > Neoceratodus forsteri. The sequence goes on from CM028131.1 coordinate 454,005,037, forward strand.
ATGGCTTGCTGTGTGTCTTAAGTATTGTTGCCATTGCCGCCACGTGTACTGATATCTGCCTTGTACTGCCATGTGTGTCATGTTGCTGTTATGGCCACCATTATGGAAGGATGATGCATGTCTCTGCATGGCTGTAGGCCAGTCGTCATGCCTGGGGGTGGGGGATTAATGGGGTCGGCCTGTCGTGCCGCCTGTTATTGCTGCTGCTGCTGTTATCCTGTCTGCCATGGCAACAGTGTACTCCACCTCTCATGGCATGTCTCATTTACAGTACCACATATAACATGTCAGTATCTGTGCAGGACATGTTGTGAGTGCATTCCAGGGCCATGCACACCATGGTGTGCGGGGGGGACACTGTGTCATGTGGTGCAAGCATTTCCCTGCCAGTGTACCGTCATGGTGGTGTGGACACGGGTATGTTATTGTGTGTCCTTGTCCGACCTCCGTGGTGGACATGCATGGGGCTGTTGGGGAGGGGTCCTTTGGGACTATGGTGCCACATGGGTCTGTGTGGCTGTACATTGCATGTGCGCCTGTTGCGGCATGTGTGTCGGCAGGCATCCTGCAAGCACTCAATGGTGGGTGGTTTGATTTCTGGTGGGGAGTTGGCCAATGGGCAATGAACTGCTTACTTAATGTATGATGCCTAACAACAGCAATGTTGTACCTTTCTGTGTTTAATTCATTGTGGTGTACGCTAGGAGGACTGGTCACTATGACTGTCTGTGCATCCCATGGCCATTACAACTGTACAGGTTGTGGGCTGGTATGTGGGTGTCTTGGGGAACAATGCATGGCTTAGTATTTACGCATGCAGGGCAGTGCCCATTGTCATGGGTTTCATACATTGTATCTTGAATGCCACTGGTGGCAACAGACACAGTCATGGTGTACGTTGGTATATTGTCAGGCTACACTCCAGGGTGGGGTAGCCCACCCTAACAGTGGGGACGGGGTGTCAGTGTGTCCACATGGTGTGCAGTTGTGGCCTCCCTGGCTACACCCCTGCCTGTGGGCTCATGCTCTGTTGTGGGGGTTATTGTCCCCCAGAGGGTGCTGTCCCTCTGTCCCTGCAGTGCATGTTATTTGTGCACATGTTATGCAGGTGTGCTGCAGGAGTTGTTCTGTGGTAGCATGGTGTGCTGGTTGTCAGCCCCTATGGCAGATGCTGCTCCCACAGGTGTGTGTGTGTGCCTCACCATGCCTTGACCACCAGGGTGACACTTTCCTGTGCATGCCATTGGCCTACCGCTGCAGTGCCACTGGTGGACCATGCCCGGTGTCTGTGTTTCACATGTGTGTGTCTCCTTGCATGTGCACCTTCACGGTGCTGCCACTATGGGTGGTGGCACAGCACTGTGCCATTCTCTTCACCACTGTGGGGCCCTCAACCTTCTGTTGTGGCAAGTGGTGTGGGTGGGCATTGGCACTTCCCCTGATTGTGTACTGCTTGGTTACCCGTCCTACAGTCCCTACTGTTCTGTTGCCAGTGTCATTGTCCTCTGTGGTCATTGGGTCTCTGCGGTCCATGTCGAGTCTCTATCTGTGTCACTTGCCACTGTTGCACACTTATGTCAGTCACCCACCTGTTCAGGGCTTCCTGTCATCATTTGTACAGCTGCTGTGTTATAGCATCGTGGGTGGAAGTTTGGCTGGGTCTCTACCGTTCTTGTGGAGGGCAGCAGTGAGGGTGGGCCACTGTTGGGGGTGTACAAGACAGGCATGTGTGGTTACACACGTGGTTGGGGCTGTGGTACCTTCTCCAGTTGGTGTCATCTGTATTGTGTATCATAGCTGTGTGACTGTGGGCAGCATGTCCCACCATGTGTCATCCCATGTGCATATCATTCAGTGTCCACTTGTAGTTCACATCTCTGGGGGTGGCTGTCTGTTTGCACTGTTACAGTCTGCATGCCGCTGTGCTGGCTGGCCTCCACGTTGTTGGGTTTCTCAGCATACATCTATGCATATCCATGTACATTAGGGTGTTGAATGCTGCCTATTACGTACTGCCTTGTCCTGCAGGCACATGTTAGTGTGTGTTGTGGTTTGTTCCGTACTAGCACATGGGCATGGTTGTTGGGGCATGCTGTCCACCGTGTGGTGGTACATGGTGCCTTTGTGTCATCGTCATGCCCTGATATGGTCCCCCTTTCTCCTGTGGGTCCGTCGGTCGTCACTGTGGGCCACCCGTCCGGAAGAGGTGAAGGCGCGGAGGAGCTGTTATGGAGGCTGGTGCGGCAGCAAGCGTACCCTAATTGAGCAGCAAGCTGTCATGATTGCTGAGACACGGCGTGTTGCGGCCATCCTGGATGAACGCCTGCCAGCGCCTGCCCGCATCTAACCCCTGCTTACTTTTTCCAGTAGCCTGCTTCCTGTCCCTGGCCCACTGTCCCTAGCCCTGTATCTGCCATCCTGTTCCCCTCCATTGCTTCCACATCCCTCTCCCATCCACATTCTTACCCCATTGTTCTGTTGCTATATTTAACTTTTGCCTGTTTGCACTGTTACTGTTGTTTTCCCCATTGTTTTCAGTCCCTTTGTTATGCCTGCCCTTTTCCCTTTCATTATGTTTTTCTTGCACCCCATTTTTATGAACAGTGTTCTGCTCTGTTTTGGTTAGTTTTTCTGTATATATGTTCATATTGCCTTTGTGCCTTAAATGTTCACGTTTTGCATTATACTTTATTATGCTTGACATTCCTGGGTCCTGTGTCTTTTTGGGGTGGACTTGGGATTTGACAGTGTTCTGTGGTATTCTGATTTCACTTGTGGTTCCAGGTTATTCCATTCCTTTCACTAGTACTGCAGTTGTGTCTGGCTGGGCTGTTTTGCTTTCCTGTGTTCCTGGACAGCTGCTTACACCTCTGACACATTGTTTCTGTGGGTGTTTGCACTGCCTCTGTCTGATTGCTATATTCAGTGCTGTCTTCTCTGCTATATTCAGTGCTGTCTTAATCCTGGGCAATGTTTGCCCTGCACTCCTGGGCCTGTTTGCCCGGCTTCCTTCGCTTGCTATATTCAGCTGGTTTTGCACTGGGCTATTCATTTTGAATATAGCTATGTTTTTGCTCTGGGCACAGTTTGCCCAACGGGCAGTGCTAATTTAGCCCCGGGGCAAAGTTTTGAATATCTGGCCCTTAGTGTATAACATTCAGAGGAGCCAAGAGGAGGAGAAATATGTGTATTAACAATCAGTGTTTCCATTTGTTGTTACCAAAACACAGCTATATATTGATAATATGAGTATCCAATAGGAAGGAGTTTAGCACTGCTGAATCCATTGCTTGATATTACTGTTGCTAGTCCCCCACTGGCTCTCCCAAACCTTTTCACTCTAGAAGCTGAATATTTAAAAGACATATACAGACCTTGCATACATATCTTCCCTATTAGCCAGTTGTTGTTTTTTTTGTGAAACAGGATGACATTCAAATTTTCTAACATACTCTGTCCATTGCCTATCCTTCAATTTATTTTCCATCCCAAAATATTCTGGTTAACTATTTTTATTTTACTACATTGATTTTACTTTCTAAGGAATCAGTCTAGTTATGTTGTTTCTTCCCAAAATAATTCAACACACACAGTACCATAAGTCTAAACTTTCAAGAGGTTGACTATGAGAAATTGAGGTCTATATTAGGAATATAGTTGGAGGATTTGGGCAGGTACAACGGACAGGAAATAAGTGTGTGAGAACTAAAAAAAAGTGATATATGATGTTGCTCAACAGTAGTGTATGTGAAGTGTGTATAAAGACCAGAAAGTATAAAAGCGCACTATAGTTAAATAATAAGGTGCAAAATGACAGTAAATGACAGGAAAAGGACATTCAGGGAGAAAATGAAAGAACGCACCAAAATAAGTAGAACCACATAGAAGAAGAAACTGACCACTACCATGGACCATTAAAAGAATTAAAGTAGACAAAGAGCTCAGGATTGCAGAGGCAGTTAAGAATGGTAAGAGTTTCTTTACATGATGTATATAGGAGAGAGGATGAACACTATGGGCAGCCAGAGAAGCTTGAAAAGATGGGATTTTGTGTTAAATAGGATGGAGACAAAGCTAATATACAGTACTTAATGGCTTTCATCCCTGTAGTCACAATGGAAAAAGACTGGTAATTACCTTAGAGTAAAAATAGCTATTGAGTGAAAGAAGGTGACTGATTGGACATTGAGAACCCTACTGTTGATAGGGTCTTGTAAGGACTTTAGGAACAAAACATTCTTAAATTTCTAGTGCCATGCAATATATGCACAAGGGTGATGAAGCAGCTGAGGAGGTCTCTAGCAGCACCTCTTGCAGACTTTTTCACAGAGTCTGTCCATAATGTTGAAGTAAGATAAAAGATGAAGCTGGGCACACACCAAGATCATGAGCTGGAACAACTGTTTTATTGAAAAAAATAAAAAAGTACAAATAGAGCTATACACTGGGCTAACACCCCTATATATCGACTTAGCTAGTGAGTCTTCATCAGGGGCAGAGTTAGCCAATAAACCTACTGCCCTTAAATACTCCTTAATTCATTTAATCACACATGTTTTTAATTACAAATCTGGCAATTAGTTTGTTACAAAAAGATGCTACCTTTCAAAACCCCAAATACATTATAAAATGTATATACAAATGTATTGACCCTGTGCACCAAAAGACAGAAGATGCAAAATACATGCAAAAATCCACCAATTTCAATTACCCTAACACAGTCAATGGGCCAGATATTCAAAACTTTGCCCCGGGGCTGAATTAGCACTGCCCGGTGTGCAAACTTAGCCTGAGCCCAATAGCCCGCTATTTTAAAAAGGAATAGCCCAGGGCTAAATCTGCTGAATATAGCATGCAAAGGAAGCTGGGCAAACTGGGCAGGGAGTACAGGGCAAAATTAGCCCAGGAATAAGACAGCACAGAATATAGCAAATAAGACTGCACTGAATATATCTCCCAGGCAGGCTGTGCAAACACCCACAGAAACACAGTGCAGAGGTGATACTGCCCGCCCTGGAACACATGCAAAGAATAACAGCCCTGAATGTGAACACAGGAGCAGACAGCAGTGTAGTACCTGAAGGAGCAACCAGGACCCACATGTGACAACAACAGAAAACTAAAATTTTCCCAAAATACCCAAGCATCCAAACATGACACAGGACACAGGGATGTCATGAAAAAGTGTTTATAAGCTGAAAAGACAACAATAAGGGCAATAAAAGTGCAAGAATAGTAATGGAAAACCCAACAATGGCAATCTACAGCAACAAACAATAGGGAAAAAACAACAAAAAAAAACAAAGGAGAAAAACAAAGCAAACAAAGCCAAACAGTAAAACTGGCATGAAACTGAAAGTGGCATATCAGAATGGGAAGCACATGATAAACAAGGTAATCAAGAACATATTTACAATATTTACATATGTACAGAGGCAGCAGAAATGTTGGGGAAGCTGAAAGGGAAGTGGACACAGACAGCAAAGGAGGGCAACAGAAAGGGAACAACTAAGGGTCAGGCAAAGGGGGGGCAGGAAGAAAACCTAAAAAAGGGCAACAGTTAGGACTGGTTGCTGGAGGGTGCTTGCATACATTCCTCCAATACAGATGCCACCCTCCTGGTCTCATATATAAGAATGGCCTGCTGTTCTATAAGTGTCCTCCGCTGATTCACGATTCACTGCAGAAGCTCATCCCTCCCCTCAGACTCCTCCAGACAGGTGGCCCACAGTGAGGACTGGCGTGGACCTAGAGGAGAAAGGGGGGCCATGTCAGGGTGGGATACCGACAAAGAGAGGCACAATGCAACCTCAGGTGGCAACCCAGGGGTGGACAGCATGTCCCAACAACCATGCCCACGTGGCAATACAAAACACTATGCAATGCACACCTGACATGTGCCTGCATGATGAGGCAGGATAACACATGCAGCAAACACCATCCCAAATGTACACAGACATACATGGCATGTTGCTGTCAACACCACAGCACAGTGAATGCCACACATCTGAGTGGTGCACTGTAAAACAAAGCAATCAGACAGTCATTCCCTGAGATATGATCGACAGTGGGCCATTGCACGACATACACATGGGATGGCACACATCGGGTCATGCTGCCTATAGGAACAGAACTATGAAACAAAATGCAGACCACATCCACCAGAGGAATGGGAACATCCACAACACAGTACAATGGCATGCAGCTCATACTGTAGTCCAGCGTAGCAAGGCATGTGGCAAGGCCAACCACCGGTACAGCAGCACACACACTGCTGAAATGCATGGTCACTACCAGGCCACTAAAGGATGTTGGCTATGTCCCAACAGCAGCATGACTGCAATAGGCCACACACATGCCAGGTACAGTGATGTTCATGCGTGCATGGCTTGGCAGCCCCCCCAGGGCCAATACACCAACCCCAAGGGCAAACACACTGTACAGCTTGCCAGAAGAACAGTGCAACACCAGTCACCACCCAGGCATGACAGGTGCATAAGCACCAACCATAGTATGGAACAGGCAATGCCTGGCAGGACAGGGATATGGGCTCCACTCCCCCATAGGTGATGGAACAGGTGAGCCACAGTGCTATGGCCCTACCAGTGACAGTGGCAGCCCTATCAGTATGTGCAAAGCCATAGGAACAGTGATCCCCAACCCCCCTGGGCCTCCCACTGTACAGACCACATTGGCACCACTGCTGACAACCCTGCAAGAAACCATAGGCACACAATGTACACAGCATTACCAGGCAGAACACCAGAGGACCCTCACAGACCCTCATACCCCAGCATGCAAACAGTAATGCAGTGCAGCCAGACACATATTACACCTGGCCAGTGGAATGGCCATAACAGTACCAAGTGTCACGGCACATTGTACTGAGTACAGATCCATGTGCAGGTATGATACAACAGTTTCAGGCTATCTACCTACCCACCCACCCAGTGTACAAGCCAGGCAATGAACATCCAAACAGTGTGCTCACTCAATACGCCCTGCTGTCCATTACTGTTCTCCTTTGCGTGCTGTGACATGTGTGGCACCCTGCTGCCATCGTGTGGGCTCCTGGATCAGCGTGCACTCTGCTGGACCCTGTTGTAGGTGCTGGATGTTTCCCTGTGCTCTATCAGAAGAAATGGGTACAGTACTGGCAGTACATGAACATATACCATGGTCAGTAACAGTAATGCACATGGTACATGGGTGCTCCACAACATAGCACACCCCTGACACCCATGGCATGCCACAGTGCATGCACATGCCCCCCCATGCACAGGATGGCACTGTCACCTGTATCATGCACATGTATGGACAAATGAGGACAAAATGACCTACCGTGCAGCCACAGTGCACACAGTATAGTAGTGGCTGGCTACATGCAGGCAGCCTGTGGCAGGACACACACACACACAGCAGTGGCAGCACTTGTGGTGGGTTACAGTCACATGCACAGACACACACTGCAACACACAGACACACACACAACAGCAGAACCCCCAACACAACACCCACACAAAGACACACACAGTGCAGGCATAGACATAGTACCACAGTCCACCTTCCTGGCACTAGCACAGTCCCATCCAGACCATGTGTTTGTAATGCTCCAGCTGCCTAGTCTGATGCCTTTGGAGGTCCACATATATGTGTCTGCATTTCTCCCCATCACTAGGTATCCCAGTGTGGGCTGTGAGAAGGTGGGCAATGGAGGCCCACACCTGCCTGCCAGGCAGGTCCCCCTCCCTAACCTCCCCAAACAGGCACCTGTGCCACTGCATAACTAACTCTACCAGATTGGCATCTTCAACCTCCCCCCACCACCTGTCCTTGAGCACTACTGCCCTCTGTCTTCTGCTGACTGACATATTAGGAACAGCACAGGTTGGCACTGCAATAGCACTTAACACTGGTAAACCCTGCACCTGGAAAAAGAGCTGAGCTAGGCCTGGGAATGTGTGCCACCTATTGTGTCTGTGTCCATGATCACACTATCACGAGAGCGGCCTGAAATGAGGAAGTGGATACAATGAGCATGCGTGACCCTACAGTGACCCTAGATCTCAACAACATGCATGTGCTACTGGCTGCGCAAACCCATGCACAGCACAGCACTACCACGATAGTGCAGTGCTGCGTTAGCACCACACCACAGCGCATGCACGGGCTTCGCCCATGCACGCATGTGTTGTGGCATCATGCAACATATGTTAGTGCAGCGCTACCTCAGTAGCGCAGTGCTGTGGTATGCCGGAATAGCCAGTGTTAATACATTGCCTGGTGCTATTCATTTGCCGAGTGCTAACTGTTGGCATATTCAAAGGCAGTATGCAAATCATGCTCATTTCCCATGCGTAGGGCAAGCAGACCGATTTGCATCTCACTAAGGTGTCATTTGCATCTCAAACAGTGTGAATTGCATGGCAGGCCTATTTAAGGGCAAACAGTGCACCACCTGTGTTACTTCCTTACAGGTTACCTGCGTGATCTTGTGCATTCAATGATGTCGGCCATGCTGGGCTAGCCATCAGCAGCAGCAGATTTCAGATCTTTGTTGTTGTAGCTGTCCATTTTATTTTATGATTTTACTTTTATTTTTGTTCTTTGTGTTGCTAGTTTTTATCTATTAGATTAAGTTTAGAATTAGTTTAGCTAGGGAATTTAGTGAGTTAACGAGTTAGAACAAACGCGTACTCAGATTTATTAGTATAGACTTTCCCCACGTTGAGTTTATGAACAGAGTTGCTGAACTTTGCTATCTTTTTTCTAAAGCCCAGTAACTAGCGTTAAGCATTCAAATTGCTAGTGTCTGCTTAATTTTGTGAATTTTGCCCTACCTGTCAGCCCTTTGGATGTCCTGAGTAGAGTTCGTTGAGCCTACTGGATTATCGAGGATTATCGAGGGGAACCCTGTGGGAAGATTGCAAGGAACTGTTGGTGGAGAATTCCCCAGCAAGATTAACACCAAGGAGTTTTGGCAGTGGGATTCTAAACCATAATAGTGTTGGTGCCTGAATTAAGACGGATTGTATCTAACTGGCTGCCCTGAAGTTTTACCTCTGGAGGTCGGTTTTAGATATCGAGGGAGGGGACCTGTTTCACCTGTCTTTGTGGCGACTGCTCTTGCCTGGTTCCTAACGGGAGGTGCTGGTTTCGGACCTGCTGAAGGGTGGGTGTTTATTTCTGATGCCTCCTAGGTTTCCTGGGGAGGTGTCTGCTGGTGGGCTGACATGGCCCTGGGGCCGTGGTGTGGGACTATTTGGGTGGGGCAACTCTCTCTCTTGTGGTGGTTGTTTTGAGGCTTCCCTCCTGGGTCATGACCAGTGCTTCTCCCTGCGGCCAATGTAAAATCCCTGGGGCAGCTGTGGAGGCAGCTGCAACTAGTTGAGGCCTGCTTAAGGTGTGAGGGGTGAACATTTGAGCAGTCTGCAGAGGAGTATCTAGAAAAGAAGTTTCTTCAGAAGGACCAGTAACATCTATGGGAAGGATTCCGGAGTAACAATTTGCTGGTTAGACTTTTCTTGGGCTTGTTTTCAAACTGGTACTTGTTAGGCAGTGAGAGTGCCTTTTAAAAGTATTAGTGCCTACATAAACTGTATTGCTCACGTTTAAGCTTTAGTGAGAGTTGGGCTTATATTTTTGAGCATTTTGGTGCCACTGGTCCAGAGAAGTGAGAGTTTGTATGGACCCCCATTGAAACTATTTGTGAGAGCATCAGTGACTCTCATTAAAGCTGTGGACAGATAAATATAAATATAAATCACCCAAGGACTTCAATTCATTTTATATTTATCGTTTGTTTATTGCTGTGCCATCTTCCCATAGAGGTAGGAGCTCTACGGGTTATAAACATTTGATTGAGAGACTTGAAGTGACTGTTCTCTTTTTATTGGTTTCATTTCTGTTTTATGCTGCTAAAAACACCTGTATTTTTATTTTATTGTTCTGGGTTTGTGGGTAGGGTAGATATTTTATTATATTTTAGGTGGTGTGTGTGAAGATTGTAAGTGGTATGATTGTGCTTGTTTTTATTGTTGAAGTATGGGCTGGGGAGTCTTAAAGATGGTCAGGCAGTATTCCACCACTGGGATCAGGGAACTGTGTCCTTTTGAGTGTTCCCCTTTGTCATCAGATACCTACATAATGTGTTGAGCTTAAGGGATATTGAGGAGGTGAAGGGGGAGAACTGGGTCTTGTAGGGGAAGGGAAAGGGGAGGGAGGATTGTGGGTTGTGGGGACCAGGAGACACCCTGTGGCAAAATGGAGTCAGGACAGGGGTATTCCTTGTCTTGTCCCCATACCCAAGGCTCTGCAATAAGTGGGCAGGAGCTGAGGTCTTCCTCGACAAACCATCCTACCTAGGCGGTGTTATGTAATTCCAGATCTATTAAGAACAAGACAGCTATTATAGCTGATCTTGTTGGAACTACAGATTTGGCATGCATTACCGAGACCTGGCTGGATGAAAATGCAGGTCCTGTATTAGCCTCTGCTGTTCTGTCCAGGTTCTCGGAGATACACCGCCCAAGGTTGGATCATAGGGGCGGGGATGTAGCCATTGTATGTAAGACAGAACTGGGCCTTTTGGATGTGCCAGTGGGGCCCATCAGATCCTATGAGTATATTCTGGTGTAGGTTGTGGAATACTCCTCATCTAACATTCACCAGGTGATGGTGGAGAATTCCTGCAGGAGATAGCAGACTTCATCATTGACATGGTATTGAGGTCCCCTAGATGGATAGTTCTGGGGGACTTCAGTGCCTGGGTCAATGATGAACTCTCGCAATTTGGTCAAGATCTCCTCCAGCTAATGACGATCCGGGCCTCACACAAGTGGTTACCTCCGCTACCCATGTGGGGGTCACTCACTGGATCTGGTGTTCCTCCTGGGGATGGAGATCACAAATTTGGGGTGGAACCAGTCAGCTGGTCTGACCATCACATCATATGGTTCAGCGTTGGGGCTCCCCCCAATGGGCCTGCCCCTACGGAGATGGTCCAGTACTGCCCTTTAAGGGGAGCTACCCCAAATGGTCTAATGGCAGTGCTGGACCTATCAGGATTGTTGGGTGAATGCATGAGTCCAGAGGATCTTGTACTGGCCTATAATAGGGTGGTGGGAGATGCCCTGGATATGATTGCTCCTGTTCTTGTTCGACCACTCACCCTTCGCCCAAGGACCCTCTGGTTTAATGGTTCCTTGATGGAGTTGAGGTGAGTTAGTCGAAGGATGGAGAGAGCATGGTGGAGGTCTGGCCTGGACACTGATAGGCTTAGATTGATGGAACATTATAAGGGCTATCAATCAGAAATCACCCATAAGAAGGCAGAATTTCTGTCCAGGGAGATTTCTGCTGTGCAGAATTGACCAGCTCAGCTCTTCCGGACTGTTGACGGATTGTGCAATTCAATCTGTTTTCAACCCATAGTAGCCTTTTCTCAGGCTAAATGTGAGGAGTTTGCTCGATTCTTGGCAGATAATGTTGCCAGCATCAGGTCCGGCATCGGCCCAGCTCCTCCTACGAGGGACTGTGGATGTAGGTGGGATGTGGTGAGCACTTGGTCTGTCTGGACGGACTTTAGCCAGCTGGCATTCATGAACATTGTGAAGATCGTCCAGATTTTGTGCCCAACCAGTTGTAGTTTGGATCCGGGCCCTACACCCCTATTAGTGGATTGTGTAGATGTTATCTACCCGATCCTAGCTGAAATTGTCTGGAGTTCCTTGCAGGGGGGGGTCTTTCCAGATCCCTTAAGGAGGCAGTCATACAACCACTCCTCAAAAAACCCTCCTTGGATCCAGACTGTCCAGCTAACTACTGGCCTGTCTCTTACCTGCCCTTTGTGAGTAAGGTTAATGAGAAGGTGGTTGCATTGCAACTAGATGATCACCTTGTGAATCACAATGTCTCTGATGCTCTCCAGTCCAGATTCAGGAAGAGACACAGCACCGAGACTGCACTTGTTTGAGTGTTGAATGACCTCCTAATAGCGAGAGATTGAAATGCTCGTACCATCTTGGTCCTTCTTGATCTCTCCACGGCATTTGATACTGTGGACCATGGTGTGCTTTTGGAGTGCTTGCTGCTTTTGTGTGGGCTGTTGGGTACAGTCCTTGAATGGTTTCAATCTTTCCACGTGGACAGGTCTCAGAGGGTGGTCACCAGAATTTAATCCTCTGATGCCCTCCCCCTGTCCTGTGGGGTGCCATAGGGCTCCATATTGGCACCCATGTTGTTCACAGTGTATATACTGCCATTAGGAGATATCATAAGGCAATACAGTTTGAGTTTTCACTGCTATGCAGATGATACTCAAATGTATATGTCCTTTCTGCTCGGACAGTTTGATGCAGTCTCGGTGCTAAACAACTGTCTCGCCGAGATCAAGGACTGGATGAGCACCAGCTGGCTGATACTCAATCCAGACAAGACTGAAGTATTGGTAGTGGACCCAGGTTGTCAGGGGGTGGGTTTGGGGGCTGGACAGGCATCAGTCTTACGGCTTGATGGAGTTCAGCTCACTACCTCAGACCGGGTGTGTAACCTGGGCATTATTTTTGACAATGGCTTTAACCTGAAATCTCAGGTGTCGGCCATGGTTAAATCCTCATTTTACCATCTGAGGAATATTGCCTGGGTGAAACACCTGGTTTCTCCTGATGACCTTCCAACATTGGTCCACACCTTTGTCACCACCTGCCTTGACTACTGCAATGCCCTCTACCTAGGGCTTCCTGGGATTGATATCCGCCAACTGCAGCTAGTACAGAACTCTGCAGCCAGGCTTTTGACTGGTACATCGAGGGCCAGTAATATTATGCCTGTGCAGTGTGAACTGCACTGGCTGCCTGTTCAGTGGTGGATCACCTTTAAGGTTGGCTTGCTAACCTTTGAAGCCCTACACTAACAGGGACCCAGCTACCTGCAAGATCTCCTGACTCCCTACTGCCCCCTCCGACCTCTCCAATTCACCAAAGAGGGATTGCTAGGGAGTCCCAAGGTTCATTTAAAAACATCTGGTGCCCATGCTTTCTCTTTTGTGGCACCTACACTGTGGAATTCTCAACCTCGTCGGTTAAGAGAATGCCTGACAGTCGACAGATTTAAAACAGAGCAGCTGGGGTCACGTGATGTGCTGAGACGAGTCGGACATCCTCCTCGCCACTCCTAGGCCCGAGCTACGAAATTTTGGGTTTATTTCCTCAGGGGTCCACCTGTTTCGATCGCTTTTGATTCAAGAGGGGCTGTAAACTTTAGCGATCGTGAGTTGGAGCGATAGCCGGGCATTAATTGCCCTGGGATACCGGCGCAAGGTTCCGTCAGGGCGTGCTGCAGTTGGAAGCTGCAAGCCGTGGCTGATAGTATGGATGGAGCCCAAAGTAATTGAGCCCCTAGCGGCAAGATCCCCCGCGACTAAGAGACCCAAGTCTCAGTCCCCCACCCTTGTGGAACCAGAAGGAGATATAGATAGGGGAGGGGCGACGGGCCAGTCAAACGAGGACCTGCAAGAAATTAAAAAATTGCTACAAGGTCTGGTAGTGGACTTTGCTACAGTTAAACCAGCACTGCAATCCCTGGCTCAACGTATGGGGGATGCAGAGGCCAAGATTGCATCGCAGGAGAGGAAAGTGATGTCTATGGAGCAGGAGCTGATTGTACAAGAAACAAATTAAAAAATTGGAAGCTCGGATTGATGATCAGGAGGCAAGAAGCCGAAGAAATAATTTGGTACTGGCTGGGTTGCCCAAAAGGACTGAGGGGGTGGACTGTGTCTCATTTATTCAGGATTTGCTAGTAAAGCTCTTGGGCCAGACACCATATGGAGAAACATATAACTTGGAAAGGGCCCACCGTGCCTTAAGGGAAGTTCTCCACGGGGAGCGAGGCCCAGAGTGATCATCATGAGATTCCTTCATTTTAAAGAGAAGATGACGCTTTATGGAAGGCCAGACAGATTAAACTCTTCAATGGAATGGCGCGACCCTTTGGATGTTCCAGGATCAAACCCCTTTAATTAGAGAGAAGCAGAAGGAATATGTGGAGATTAAGAAGAAGCTGTATTTAGCCGGAATTAAATTTCGCATACAGTATCCAGCAACACTAGTGGTGAGACTGCAATCCGGGGAAAAGCGGTATCTGACCGCGAGAGATGCGCTGGAAAGTCTGCGTATGGAACTTCCTAATTTATTTAAACCTCCGACCTGAGGTGGACTGCCCGGACGAAGTTGGGCTATGTGGACTTTTCTTCAGTTTGACAAGGACTCTATACAGCTGAGCTGAATTGTTAATCTTAAGCTAGTTAGGGCTATATTGCCTGCCTCTTCCTTCTTCCCTTTTTTTTCCTTTTTGGGTGGTATCTTCTGGGATCACACTTTGGTTATTTGAACTGTGTGGGTTTGCTCGAGAGATTTCAAGGGGGGTTGGGGGAGTTTGGTTCGGTGGGGTAGCGGTCCGGGGAGTATAGCTCTAAGGGTCAGTGACGTCCACTTTTATTGGAGGGAACATGTTAGGAGGGTACTGGTAGACTCCTCCCCTATGTGGTGGAATCAGCCCTGGTTAGGACCAGTTGCCAGTGTGAAGAGATTGGCTTGGGACTCACAACAGGGCACTGCTTTGCTCTGTGTTGTTCTTTTTGAATTGTTAGGGGAATATATGTGAACTGGGAGTGGCGCTAGGAGACGAGGGGTTATGGCAAAACCAGGAGACGGGTGGTCTTCTAGAGATAGGGCTAGGGAGGCAGGCGGGAGAAACCACAGGAAAGCTCATCCATGACCGGATGAAACCTTAGGAGGCGATCAAGGATCGGGCAGGGGAGGGTGGGATTGGGGGTTTGGGAAAGAGAGAGAGAGCATCTAAGCTGCAGGAGAGAGAAGGCGGAAAGGCAAGGTTAGGGTGGATTGGATCCCATGTTATGATTCAGTGGATGGATAATGGTCCATATTAATATACTTTCTTGGAATGTTAAAGGGCTTAGAGGTAGACGCAAAAGAATGGTCATTCTCAGGTATATCAACTACTTGGGGGCGCATATAGCTGCTTTGCAGGAGACACATTTACTGACGGAGAAATTAAGCTGCCTCAAAAAACTATGGGTGGGTCAGGTGTATGGGCAGGGTAAGGAAAAGTTCGGGGTGGCGATTTTAATAGAAACAATTGTCCCTTTAGGATGGAACAGGGTTGTTAAGAGAGGATGGTAGGGGCTATACTTGTCTGGGGTTTTAGCTGGCAAGGCAATTCTTTCAGCCTCCATTTATGGTCCCACCCTTCTTCCGCAGATTTTTTGCCTCCATTGAAAGTGACATTGCAGCTTTGCCTACAGAGCTACTTATTTTGGCTGGGGACTGGGAACGTGTAGCGCCAGCAATTGGGAGGATAGGATACCTCCATCTGGTAAGCCTTTAACCAAAGCGCAGGTCGCCTTTGAATAAGATGGTGGAGGCGACAGCTCTGGTGTATCCGTAGACCCATTCCATGAAGGGCAACACCATGACCTTTATTCTGGGGCTCAAGTCCCAGTCGCAATTGACTTCTTTTGGTCAGTAGCGGTTCTTAGGGAAGTGAAGGTATGATGACGAGACTAGGTTCTCTGATCATTCCCTATCTCGCTGCTGTGGGAACTCAAGTCCCACTCCTCCCAAGCCAGTTAGGTGGAGACTGAATGATTTGTTGCTAGCGGAACCTAAGGTCCAGGAGGAGCTTGATGAGCATTTGAAGGGATTCATTCAGTCTCAACTACCATCCTTACAAGACCAAAAGCTGGCGTGGCCGACATGTAAGGTATTATATGTAGGGGCGGTTCAGACTTTGGCAGCTAGAAGGAATAGACTGAGGAAGGCAAAGGAGGAATTTATTCTGGGGGCGATAGCTTCTTTATCTCCCCTGGAGGGGTCCTCAGGGAAATTGATAGAGAACTTAAACCTAAGGGGAATGGGCAGATATTAGATATGGTAAGGTAGAACATTGGCTGGATAGGATGCAGGCTAAAATATCTCCTCCAGGGGATGTCCCGGTCATTTGCTAGCAGCCAGGATCAGGAATGGGAAGCTAGTAGAACTATCACTTCGATTTGGTATGAGGGGCATTTGATAGTGGACCCTCAAAGAATAGCAGACGTTACGGCGTCCTATTTCACTGGCATATGGATTGGGAAATATAGTAGGAGAAGAGGAAGTGAATGCTTTTCTTGAGGGAATATCCCTCCCGGTTTTGGATGAAGTACAGGCTAGCAGGATTGCAGCTCCCATTACGGAGGCTGAGATACTGGGGGTGGTGTAGTCTTTGCCGATGGGCAAGACCCCGGGGCCAGACGGTCTTATGGCGAAATTCTACCAAGCACATATTAAGACGATACTTCCTCTTTTACTAGACTTCTATAATACCATTATGCAAGAGGGGTTGCCCCATCCGCCATTATACCAAGCATTTATTTCCCTCATTCCCAAGCCAGATAAACCTAGGGATAGGGTTGATAGCTATAGACCTATAGCTTTAATGAACCAGGATATCAAGATTTTAACAAGAATTTTGTCTAATAGAATACTGAGTATTGAGCCACTTCTGATTAGTGAGGAGCAGGTGGGATTTTTGCCGGGGAGGGGAGCTCAGGACACCCATAGGAAGCTGCATCATATAATTGCCCATGCATCGGTTCCCAATTACCTCTAGCTTTAATATCATTGGGCCTTGAAAAGGCGTTTGATAGGGTTTCCATGGTTTTGTTGCATACAATGCGGAAGATGGGTTTTCGGAGGGTTTGCTCAAGGGTATTTAACACCTCTATGCCCCCTACAGCTAGGGTCTTATGCAATGGGTACAGTTCACAAGAAGTGTTGTTGAAGAATGGGACTAGACAGGGATGTCCCCTCGCCAATATTATTTAATATTTATCTAGAACCCCTGTTGAGAGCCCTTAAGGAGGACAAACTTATCAAGGGGTAAGGGTAGGGGAGGGAACTTAAGTTTACAGTGTTCGCCAGATGATATCTTGTTACACCTAGAGAGGACCCAGCTAGTAGTTTTGAGAACCGCGAGGTTTAATTAGGCGTTTTTCGGTGGTGTCAAATTATAAGCTGAACTTAACCAAAACTCAGTTCTCCCTGACCTTACATGTATTCAGGGTGGATTTTGCTCATTTTGCCTCCAGTGGAGGGCGGATGAGATAAAATACCTGGGTAGCCGGGTTACGACAAATAGTGAAAGAGGGGCTGATACAAACATGGAGGGGGTGATATCGGCAATAAGGGGAGATGTACTGAGATGGAACAAGCTCTCTTTGAATTTTACGGCTAGACTCGGCCTTATTAAAATGAATATGCTGCCCAGGCTCCTATACCCACTATATATCGCCCCGTATGATATTCATACTACTTGGTTCAAGGTTATTAGGAAGCTTCTCTCGGACTTCCTATGGAATTTTAAGCCACCTAGAAAGAAATATGAATTACTTTGCTTGCCCCGGCTGAGGTGGGATCAAATACCTGATCTTTATTATATTATGTGGCAGGAGCAATTGGGCTGTATGCTTCAGCTGGGCTAGGGAGAATGCAGGGCAAGCCTATATCCCAACATGGTTACAAATCGAGAGACAGATCCTGAGAGGCGTGGCTTCTGCCTGAGGCATGATATATGTTAACCGTAAGGCTTTCAGCAAAGAGGGTGGGAACCCGATTGGAAGTCACTGAGGGCGTGTGGTCCTTTCTCCCGCACAAAGGAAATTGCAGTTGAAATCCTGGGACCAACCGCTGGTTGGTAACCCCACATTTGAAATTGGGGCGGCAATAAGCGATCGATGGGCCCACCAGGTGAGGGGTTTAAAGGTGAGGATCTTATTCAGGTGTAAGGGTTGTTATTCCTGCCTTCATGGAGGGATGCCCTTTTTCAAAAATTACAACTGATTCGGTTGTTGGAGTCAGTGGTGAGAAAGATAGGAGGGTTCTCAGATGGGTCATTTACATGGGATCTCCTGGAGGCAGTGGAGCCGAAGGCAAATGCCCTTTCTCAGATTTATAGGACGTTGTTGGAGTTTGTTAGTCCACTCTTGCCCATACAGGTGGCGTATTGGGACAAGGTAATGGCTCCCAAGTATCTTGTCTGGGACTCAATTTGGAAAGGCCATAGGTACATACCAATTCCTAAGTTCAGGACCATGCAGTATTTTATTGTGTCTGACCTCTATTTTACCCTGGCGAAACTTTGTGGTAGGAAGCTTAGGCAGACGGACCACTGTTTCAGATGTGGGATGGGAATCGGGGATTTGCTTCATGTGATGTGGGAGTGTTGTAAAATTTCCCCCTTGTGGTTAGAAATCAGACAGCGTATGGACTCACTGATGAATTACTCAGAGTTCATCACCCCAGAGGTGTGTGTTCTGGGTGATTTTTCCAAAGTCCCTGGAGTCCTGGCCAAATTTCATCTGGCTCTGATGACGGCATTAGTCAAGTCTTTTCTAGTTCAGCACTGGAAAGATGACCAGGAGTATTCTTATGGCCAGTGGGTGCGGGACTTGTTGGTCATATTGGGTAGGATAAAGAGACAGCTCTGGAGTGAGGGGAATAAACGGTTATATGCTAAGAGGTGGGCAGCTTTAGAAGCGATCTATTCATCCCAGAGATTACTTCAGGTCCATCTGTCATGCTCTGAGTAGTAAGGGCTTGTTTTTTCTTTTATCTCTAGTAAAGAGATCTGGTTGACTAACACTTGGTTCATGGGAGAGAGCAAAAGTGGTCATTATATAGATTTTCTGGGATCCAAGTAAGGGTTTCGGGATCTAGACTGTATGCCTTCAGAGAATAAATGGGATGGGTCTCTCTCTCTCTCTCTCTTTAGGGGATATAGCAGGACTCCACCTCTGATTTAACCCTAGGTGCTTCCTTTTTGGACTTGCACCCTTGGTTTGGTACTCTGAGATAGTACAGGGGTAGCACGTTGGTGTTGACTCCTGTTTCGATTACTTTTTTTTTCTTTCCCCCTTTTCTTTCCTCTTTTTCTTTTACTCTTCTTCTTCTACATGCGAGTGGGGGAAATGCTGTTGGTTTATTTCTTTAGTCTACATCTACTGATAATATGTTATTTTTGGCAAAGTGGATTGTAGATGTTTATACAGGGGTCTTTATTGATATATATGCTGCACAGGGATGGATTCCTGCTGGGTATGTATATATATATGGGATTGTAAATAGTTCATACAGCCAGTTTTGGGCTGTATACCCTGGGTTCCAGGTGTTTTGTTTTGTTTTCTGTTGTAATGGATGTTGTGTGTTAATCAAAATCTAATAAACATTTGTTGAGTAAAAAAAAAAAAAAGAGCATAAAACATATTTATTTCATCTAGCATTCCCAGATGAAATTTAAGTTATTGATATATTTATTGGTTTGCTGCTAATTTTATATTGTACTTTAACTGTGAAGCTCCTTGGTTTCGGAAAGGCACTATATAAATAAAGATTTGATTGATTGATTGATTGATTACTTACAGGAACTGCAGTGCTGCATTCTGACAATGGCTGTGACCAGAGCTTGCAGGATGTCCCAGGGAAATCCACAGGATACAGCAGGTTTGTACAGACAACAGGCCACTCTGCTGGTCTGCACAGCTATCGTGGGTAGCACAGTGTTCTGCTGTGCCCTTGGGTGGCCTGTAAATGTAGGGGATGGACACAGTGGCACTCAACACCCATTCACACAGCACCATGAGGCTACTCGGTAGGCTGATGGCAGCACATGTGAATGCCTGATATCTCATATGGCCAGGTATGCATGGTGTGGTCAGGGGAAATTGTGTCCAGTGACCATGTAATGGCAACACATAGGCCCACTGGGTTGTACCTGTGATGCAGATGGTGGCTGTGTGTTGCTGCACTGCCATTGGTGTATGTGCACAGCACTGTAGGCCTAACATCTGCTGATCAGCAGCACAACCGGCAGTGCCAAACCCTGCACATTTCACAGTTGTGGGGCACCACGGACAACGCATGGTGGGACAGTGCCATATGCACAGTGCCTACTGCTACGTAGTGGTGTGCTGTGTGCATTGTGGTCCATTGATATACATGGCACCCTGTAAGCCACAATGGCAGTGGTGGACATGTAGATGCTCTGCACAGTATGGGACAGTGTACAGTCACCTGGCATGGTACAACATACGCTGCCTGTGGTGTGTGGCATGCACACCTGCAGTGTGGGATGCCATGTCATCGTCCACACATAATCTGTACACACTACACATGGGGCAGTGTGGTGCACATGCAACATGGCAGAACAACTGGGGAGGCATCTGCATTGGTGTGTGTGACACATGCAACATGCTGTGGCAAAAGGACATGCCTAGACAGCTTGCAACCTGCCACTGTTCCACTATGATGTGCACGTGCCACACATGGCAGGTACACGGCCACCCTGGTGCACATGCCCACTGTGCAAGAACATGGCCACCATGTGCTGTGTGACAACCATGGATGTTGTGCTGCATGGTATTGTGTGAGCTCAGCACTGCAACAATGATGTAGGTGTGGCAATGCTGTTGTCAGTTGAACAGGCTCATGCATAGTGGAGTTATCTGTGGCACACTGGAAGCATGTGTGGTACCTGTATTACAGTGTATGCCACAGCTGTCCCATGCGTAGGCACACGGGTCCTATCATGCACCACTGGGTGGGTAGTCTGACATGTTCTGCGGTGCAGCGTTATACATGCCTCCATTCCCCACCAACATAAATAACCTGTTAATCCCATCTGTTCCATACATATGCTGCCACCAGCCAAGAGAGGCTCCATGCACACAAATTCAGCAGTGACGAGCTACGTGAACTGGTCCATGCCTGCAAGGACAGGGAGAGGGTGCTGAGGAATAAAAAGACAATGGATCCCATAGTGCACCAGATGTGGGACAAAACTGCTGCAGAGGTAAATGCAGTGGGTGGCCATGGCCGCAGTGCCGATGCTGTCAGAAAGCAGTGGAATGACCTGCTGTGGTGAGCCAAGGAGGATAAGGCACAGAGGCTGTGGGAAAGGCCCAGGACAGGAGGTGGTCCACAACCATTAGTACAACATGACTGGGACCTGATCCTGACATTGGTTGCCTCCAGCCTGAGGCCAGTGGTGGTGGAGGGCGTTGAGGGTGGTGGCTATGAGACACAGCTGACACCATCACATCCAAGTATGTACATGTCATGTGTACTACTGTACTGGCATGACACATCCATGGGGTTGTGTGTCTTCCACTGTCATGGCCTAGCTGCACTTGACAGTCACATATATGGGGTGGTTGCTGTGCATTAGCGGTTCATGGCTACACAGGACTGTGCATGTGGTTGCATCACATATTGGTCACCACTGTTCAGATGCACTGTAAGGTTTGGACTCTTAAACTGTACATTTGGAGAGGTTGAGCATTCAGCTGGTTATGCACTGGAGTGTGTGTTGTATGGTGCTGGGGATGTTGTACACTGTGCTGTGCAGATTCACTGACAGTGCTCTGCTTCACAGCACAGAACAGGCCATGGTGTATGCACAATCCCATGCTGGGCCACAACAGCAGTGGCAGCATCTGGCACAGTGACAGCAACCTCTACAGGTTACTCAGCCGCACCAGTGACCCCAACAGCCACAACCCCTACCACCTGCAGGAGGGGGCAGGGCGTCCCCCACAGGACTGGATGGCCAGGTTGAATGTCCTATGCTCCATGCTGCACTGCAGTCACAATATGCTGCTCAACAAGACCTGCACAACACCCACAGGGAGATGCACCATGAACTGTCACAGTTGTGTGAGACAGTACGTTCGGCCATGCTCCGTGCCGAGCAGTGGGCAGAGGACCACATGACAAGGATACATGCCACTGTGAAGCAGGGCTTTGGGGACCTAACAGTGGCAGTGCATGCCCATGCTGCGGTGATGTATGATGCACTTCTGGCTGGTCAGGGGAGGCATGGTCACAACACCACACAGGAGGACCAGTACCACTCACTGGCGTGCAGCCCATGCACATGGTATGGGCACTGGGTCATCCATCCCAGCCTCCCAGTCCTCCGTGGACCAGGCACGGTGACATGGCCACCCAAGCTCCATGGCTGGTGCATGGTCCAGCTGTGTCTGTGGGCATGCTGCTACGCGCATACCTCCCCACAGTCCTCACCACCTGAGTCCTCGACACAAAGCACGCCCACCTCCGTGTCCCACAGACATGGTGCATGCCATGTTCATGGTGGTAGGCACCAGTGATAGTCTGGCACGTCCTGGCCAACAGACACTTGGAACACATGTTTACACACTCACAGAAACAATGTCACACACTTGCACAGTCCCTTGCCCACACATTGGAACATCACACCCACAGTATCCCACCTGCCAGTCCACACCCCCAGCCTCACAACATGCATGCAATGCACTCTTGTATCATCCACCCATTTGTGACATGCACTGTGCACTGCCCCACACACACACATACATCACACACACACTGTGACACCTGTGAAACTGCCTGTAACCCCAGGTGTATGCACTTTTGTCACTGTTCTTCACTGTACATAATCTGCATGTCTAATAAAGGCATTGCACTTAACCTGTTGTTGGTGTTCTGTTCACTCACCTCTCCATCCATGCTAGTGTGTCAATAATGCTGCTCCTATGCTCCACAGATCTGTGGGCCATTCAAGGGTCTCTCCTGTTGAGTTGCTTTACTATCCCTGGAGCTCTGGCTTTGGCTCACTGTCTGACTGTTCCTCAGGTTCGGGTGCACGTATACCATGGTTTAGCGCCATGCTGTGAAGCATGCAACATGCTAGAAATATACAGCATACCTTCTGAGGACTATACTGTAGGACACCACCAGAATGGTGAAGGCAGCGGAACCACATCTTCAGCATGCCAAAGACCCTCTCTATGATGTTCCTTGCGGTAGTGTGCAACTCGTTATACCTTTCCTCAGCCACTGTCACTGGACACAGTACCAGTGTAAGCAGCCAGGGTCTCAGGGGATAGGCACTGTCCCCTTGGAAGATATGGGTATCTTTTAGCTGCACTGTCCTGCTATCTGACCATTGCCAATGTACTACACATGTGTTGCTGTCCTGTCCCGCCCCCCCAACCTGTCCATGCTTCCCTGGCATTGTTGCCCACAGTGTGTGCTGCCTGTCACGGATGCATATATTCACTGACAGATTGCCCACTGGGTATTCTGACCTTCTCAAAGGCCTGGCACAGCCTTGACTGGTGCCATATGAAGGCATCATGGGCACTGCTGGGGTACAGTGCAAAGACATTGCTGATGCACCCTGTAGCATCGCACAACACCTGGCAGTTGATGGAGTGGAACCCCTTCCTGTTGACATATGTGCCACTGCCCTAGCCAGGTGGTGCACTGATGGCAACATGGGTGGAGTCAATGGGACCAAGTACAGCTGGTAGGTATGCAGCTCGATAGAATTGCTGCATAATTGCTTTGCTCTCTGTTGCTATGCTGGGGAATACTATGAATTTGGCAGCATGTGACAGGAAGGCATCTAGGTACTGGGTCAGGAGACGCAAGGTGGTGGACTGGGATACCCCAGCGGTGTCTCCCACTGGGGTTGGAAACGTCACAGTGGCTGGAAAGCACATTGCTGCCATCACCTTCTCCTCCACTGACATGGCATGGCTGCATCTGGTGTTGGGCTGCAGCTGCTCATGCAGGAGTTTACATATCTGCCTCTACATGGCCCTGTTCATCCAATACCAGCCAGTGATGTGCTCATCAGGCTGGGTCTCAAAAGAGACTCTGGCTCTGTACAACCTATGTGTAGCATATCTCCTCCTTGGCCTGCGGTGTGGGCCATGGTGATCCTAGTCTCTCTCCTACTCCTGCACTACTTCCTCCATGAGGTACA
The DNA here is from genome assembly GCA_016271365.2 of Neoceratodus forsteri. Taxonomy (NCBI): domain Eukaryota; kingdom Metazoa; phylum Chordata; order Ceratodontiformes; family Ceratodontidae; genus Neoceratodus; species Neoceratodus forsteri. The sequence goes on from CM028131.1 coordinate 454,028,905, forward strand.
GCATTATTGCATTTGAGAAGACAACCATGTTGGCTTCCTGTCCTGGCCACAAACCCCCCTCTGTGGTTTTCCCTGGGATAAAACCTGCCTTTTAGAGGTGGTAACAAGCCCCGTGCTACATGTCGCGCAATGTGGCCGTGCACCGCACTAAACCTTTGAATATGCCATTGCACCTGTATTCAGGTTTCCACCCCTCACATTGCCCTTTGCATACAGTAACTTTTTGCGCAAGCACTAACATGTTGCACTGGCGCTATGTCTTGCTTTGAATATTGGAATCCTGCGCTAACCCAGCGCAATCCTGGCACAACCCATTTTTGTGTGTCACTAAGCTTTGAATATCCTGGCCCCTATATGCAAGCTATGTTGCTGGAATTGATACACCATATAATATTACTTAAGAATAATGAATTATTCATTTCAACGATGGATCTAATCCCAAAACAAGCTGCATAATGAATGAGGGATCCAAAATACACGTAAAAATCCACCAATTCTGATTTCCCCAAGAACAAATCAACTTATGCAAGCTATGTAAATATTGCTTAAGAATAATGAATTACTGTATTAATTTCAACAATGGGATCTAATCCCTGAGCAAGCATGCAAAATGAACGAGGGCCATTGAAGTACCTCCAATCATTAGGGCATTAGGACTTAATGTAAAAAACAACTAATCAAGGGAAGACTGTAGTACACACAATAGAATTATCCTAGCAGTACACAAAATACAGATCCCAGCTAGTTAGGACTTAGTTACAAGTAAGGTTTAAAGTCTATTTGATCACTTAAACCAACAGGTACAAGTGTCCCTAGAATTATACATATTGTCTCATGTTATAAAAGCGTTTTTACTCAATGCCTCCCCCCCATCATGTTGCAAGGCATGAAACCTTAAGCCTCTCAGATTGCTGTTGTGTGTCTTCCTTGAAATGTACACCCAGGGCATTTTCCATCTTTTCATTCATAATTGCTCTAACATGAGCCAGCCCATCAGTACAGTGGTTGGATTTCTGCCTGCGACACTGGCGACCCAGGTTCGGGAATGGACCCAAGGCACTGGAGGGCCAGCCAGGGGGAGAAGGATGGAGCATCCTGAGGATGGCTCTCCTTCTCCGGGGGGAGGGTGGGGAGTGGGTCTGGTGCTTGATGAACACCTGGCAGAAGCCAGGGGTACCGCAGCAGCCAGCACCTGAATGTTCTGGGGGGTGGGGTGGAAGCTGGATGTCATTGCACATCCCTGCCCCAAGGAAAAAACTGGAAAACTATTCATTGGCTGCCAAGGATGATGGCCACCCCCAGCTCCTGGCCTCAATTACTCCCTGCCTCTCCTCGACCTAATACAAGCTCCATGGATGGCATCTCCAGGCCCTGAACCCTGTCCTGGGGGGAACCCAGGGAGGCAATTTTGGCAGTAGCCAACACCTTCACCCATCATAGATGGGTCTGGTAAGGTGCCATGACCCCACCCTGAGGGGCAAGCCAGGGGGTATCCTTGAGGTAAGGCACAAGGGAAGCAAGGTGGGTGCTAGGGGGCAGCTCTGAAGGAACAGCAACCAAGGGGCCAAAAGTATACTAAATAAAAAAAAACAGAATTGCTCTAATATGTTCATGTATATGACACTGCAAGGAACAAATTGTATGCCCCACTAATTGCATTCCACATTTACACCATGTAGCAAAAACTGAATGGAGTCTGACAGTCCAGGTACTCATACAATGCAAATTCCTTTCCCATTTTTGGATGAACACACTTTTCACCTGTTTCAACATTGCAACAGATATTGCAGTGTTTAAAATGATAGAAACCCATTCTATCAGATATTTTTTTTCCTTTTATTAGCATCCTGATAGTGACTGGGGATTAAGATGCAAATTTGGTCCCCCTGGACAAAAGTGAGGACAAGGATAGCCCTGGCAGCTATATAATGGTAACCCTAACATCCTTTGGGGGTGATCTACATAGAATTTGAAAGTGTGAGGCCAACTGAGTACTTGAAGTTAAAAAAAAACTGACTAATATGACTAGAGATGTTGTGAAGTTTTAATTTGGGAAAATCACTTTTAGTATCTTCACTAGGCAACTTCACCTTTGGGGTGCATTTGGTTGAAGTTTGCTCAAATCGAGTCTTCTTGTAAACAAATACCTGTAGATCACATGTAAACAGCTCCTGCAGGTTATATACTTCTTCTCTATGTATGGCCTGATCCTTAGATTTTTTTTGTTTCTTTTTGCAGTCTGAGTGAATATATGGAAAAGGTCAGATCTGCTGCTTTTAGAGGCTAAGAAAACAGACAAAACTTGTACTGCTTTTTTTCACTTTTTCATCTTATATTTACTTAGTAGCTTGTGAGGATTTCTGTAGTTGTTTAAGTGTATTTTTATTTTTCACTTTTAATTATTCTATTTTTCTTTCTTTTATTATTTTTTAACTCTTTTTTTTCTGCTTGAAATGAATGGGACTGGTGAGGAGGAGACTGGGAGGATTGGGCCTGGAAGAAAAAGATTCAGTCCATGGATGTGACATGTTATCCCTACTATCTGAAGAGGACAGCTTTGGCCCCAGTAGCCCTTGGAAGTGAAACAGTCAGTACTCGAGCCCCCACCCACAGCATAGCACCAGCTGCAGCATGCAGTGGCATCACAATCACCAGCTGACTCTACTCTGGTATGTCCTGTACCTGCTGCAACACATGCCTTTGTGGCCCCTTCCTGTGGTTGTGCTGCCAGCTGTGTGGAGGAGGGCATCCACCCAGAACCATCTGGCTCCTCCCCCCAACAGCAGTAAAAGTCTCTTGTTTTGGACTTCTTTGAGATTGACCCCACTGACAACAGTGTGGTGACCTGTACCTTGTGTCACACCATTGTTCAACACAGGAAGTGGGGCAGCCATTTGGGCACAGGTGGGTAACACACCGACCTTAACTTGAGGCACCACCTGGAGTGGGATGAGTATGTGAGGAGATAGACTGAGAGTTGTGGAGGCAGTGGTATCCCTAGTGGCCTTCATGCCACATGGTGGGCAGCATAAGAAGAGGTGACATGATGGGTCATCACACAGTGCACAGATCCCAGCGGGGGACAGGAAAGGGACTAAAAGTGGGAACTGCAGCCAGAATGAGGTGCTGCAGGACTTTCTTAGAGACCAGATTATGCTCCCACAGCTACTGTGCTGAAGTGGTGCAACTGTGTGGGATGATAAGGGAGCTCTCCTGCCAAGTTGATGCCATGAAATAAACCTTAGTTGTTCTACTACAAAATAAGCAAAGTATCCTTGAGGGGCTGGCAGAACTCTGTTGAAGTGGTGCACCCTTTGTCCCCAGGCCATAACCCTATCCTCTCTACACTACTGGATTCAAGACTCATCATATACCAGATGTCTTACTGTCTCCTTGATTCTTCACCTGTTCAAAAAAATTGAAAACTTAAAAACACAAATTTAAAAAAAGAAAAACTTCAGCAAAAGTTGTACATCTTAATTCCTCTCTGTCCTGATTTCTGCTACTGCTTCATTCTATCCAAGCTCTGCTGTCAGCTATACTCCAGTTTAATGAAAGGAAAAAAACTGATTTCCTCTCTATTATTCTCTTTCTTGTACAACTGTGCAATCCTTAAAGCAGCAGTGTCTTCTCTCACTAGTTTTCTCAACTACTGTACTAGAATAATGTTGTTATGTTGCTACATGATGCTGTGTTATGTATCAGTCCCCCCACCCAATTCTAGTTATGTACTTCAAGTGGAAATCACAACATCCCTAAATTTTGAGCTCCCAGAAGTTTTCTTAACTACCAGAATAAATATGTCAGACTGCTGTCCACTGGGAGTATTTCCCTGCCCTTTCTGAATACCTTGCCAAATGATGATGATAATGGAGCTGGACCCCCTGTGTCAGCTTACTTTAGGTGTTGAATTCAGCATAACAGGTACCTGGACTTTAGATGTGTGTGTTACCTGCCAGTGCTTAGGTGGCTGCCCTTTTTTCCCAAAAAATCATGCATCACAGATGTAATAGATAGCAACTGTTCCATCAACTGGGTCCAGTATATAAAAATACCAAACTAAAGATTTGATATCCTTTGCTTTTACATGGTGCAGGGAATGGGACGGGGGATGGGTGGAAATGGATGTTTTTTTGGATGCTTTATGCACTTTGATATTGGATGGCTCATGCAGTGTAGTAGGTTCATCACTAGTAAGAGGAACAACTGTTGAGGTGTTGGGGGGACCTTGGTAGTTGTATGAGACAGTGGTGTGCAAATCCCCACATGAACAAAGGAGCCACCCTTCATCTTTGTTTTTTATAGTTCTCGTAGGGGCTCCAAATCATCATCATAACTACTGCTGATATCCTCCTGAGCTTTGTACTCATCATCTTCACTTTTTCCAGGTTCTCTCTTCCTCTCATCCTCCAGAGTCAGAGACACATTTTTCAAATTAGAAATTTCTGGTCATCATTAATTCAAAGTATATGACTCAGGTTTGGGGTACAGTTCAGAGGGGGGGTTACCTTATGGTCTATCTTGTGGTCTGTCTTCCAGTTCCTGAGTTCATAAAAAGTTGCATAACATGTTAAGAACTGGCACTGATAGGTTACTTACTGATGGGTATCTTTGCAACATGATAAGTCTTAATGGTATACTAATTTTGAAAATTTGGAAAAATGGCTAATAACATCTTCAATATTGTGTCATGGAATGTAAGCGGATTAAAGTCACACACTAAATGGAAAAGGGTCTTTGCTAAGATTAAAGCTGTGAAGGCTGACATAATCTGTCTACAAGAGACACATAAGATGGAGCAAGAGGGTAACCACATGGCAAAGAATTGGGTAGGGGAGTGGTACGGTTCCTATTTCACATCTAAGGCTAGGGGAGGCAGCTATATGGCTATAGCCTAGATTCCCAGGAGTAGTAACCAAGTGTTCATGGACCAAAGTAGTAGATTTACTCTGGAGCAAATACAGATGAACTCAAGGTCTAAGTCGGCAGTTGGCTCAGTTTGAGGCCCTAATGTAAACTGCCCAGACTTTTAATAAAAATTATCAGTTCAAATGGCGTACTTTGAAGGTCAATGGGTATTAAGTGTGGATTACAATTGTGTAAGGGATACACTCCTGGACAGATCCTCAGCTATGGTAGTGCCCTTATCTAGTACTTCTAAGGCTTGTATACAATTAATGCAAAAACAATCTCTTATAGATAAATGGAGACACCTCTTCCCAACTGGGAGGAAGTATACCCATTACTCTCACTTGGCCTCTCATTACTCAAGGTTGGATGCAGGTATGATTTCTCAAAATCTTATACCCACCTTTCAGACAGCAAGGCATGATCCCATTACTATTACAGACAATGTGGCAGTGTTGGTTAGTATGCAGGGGCTAGGGAATACAATTGCTCCTAAAACCTGGAAACTTGACACTGTGCTACTTAAGGATGCTGCCTTTTTTTCTCATTTAAAAGAGAAAATCACCATATACCTTCCGCTAAACCATAGCAGGGATACTTACCTGTCCACTTAAAGGCATTTTAAGGGGAGTAATAATATCTTATTCAAGTCATAAAAAAGAGGCAATGGGAAGAGGCATAGGGACTTGGAACAGCTTATAGCTCAAATTGAAAAGAGGCATATGCAGAGCCCCAACTTTGATGACTATCATCAGTTGCAAAAGCTAAAATTAGACCTTGATAAGTTAAAAAATTCAAAAATTGAAAAGGTATTAATTCTAAATCAAGCAACTAATTATTCTGAGTGGAACACCAGTGGCAAGCTGCTATCCTGGCAACTAAAACACAAAGAGAGTTTGAAAAATGTGAGATGCATAATAGACCCAGATGGGTTAGCAAAGCACTCAGTTAAGGACATAGGCAAGTGCTTCCATGATTTTTACTCAGAACTCTACACATCAGAGGTGCAGCCATCTGAAGCAACTATTCAAAGTTTCAAAGAGAAGGCCCGTATATCTATGGTCACCCCTCAGCAACATAGTAATCTAGAAATAGACATAACTTTGGAAGAGGTAAGGGAGGTGATAAAACACCTAAAAGGAGGCAAAGCCCCTGGTCCCGATGGATTTCCCTGAGACTTTTACATGATTTTTATTAAAAAACTCAAGAAATTTCTTTTTGATATGCTTTCTGAAAGTATGGTCTTGGGAGTATTGCCCCCCTCCACACGGTCGGCAATTATCACAGTCCTACCTAAACCGGGGAAGGACCTAAAGCAATGTGGTTCATACAGACCCATTTCTTTACTTATAGCAGACTATAAGATATTCACAAGGGTCATAGCAAAGGATTAGAAGAGGTTTTACACACTTTAATACATACTGATCAGGTGGGCTTTGTGCAAGGGCGTCAAGGCAAACGCAATGTTCATAAGGCCCTTGACATTATATGGAGATGGGGGAATGCAGCGTAAAGCATCTGGAGCTGCAATTTTGGCACTTGATGTTGAAAAAGCCTTTGACCATGTGGAGTGGAGTTACATTTTTGCTGTGCTTAAAAGATTTGGGCTGGGAAGTAACCTGCTAAGATGGATTACAACTCTGTACAAGTATCCTGCAGGGCAGGTAGTAGTTCACTCAACACTGTCGGAACCCTGTTTTCTAACTAGAGGTCTCACCAGGGTTGCCTGCTGACCCCACTTCTATATGTACTAGCTCAGGAGCCCCTTGTGGCTGCTATCCATGCCGATAAAAATATTTTGTGGTTCCATCCGGGGGATTACCACTTCAAAGCATCTTTGTTTGCTGATGACCTTTGAATCTATCTAAACAACTCTGACAAGGAACTTTTCTAAGGTGTATAGTCTCCTTTGAGAATATAGGGCTATTTCCAGTCACAAGATTAATCAGCCAAAAAGTGAAATCATACCGGTTGGTTCTGTGCCCCATGATCATCTTGAAAATAATGCATTGGAGGTTAAAGTTGTTAACAAGCCGAAATATCTAGGGATACTTATTTCTATATGTGGGCAGACCTTATATCATGAAAATGATGGTAACTTTGCTCTCAGTTTGTCAGGATTGTGTTAGTTGGGGACTACCACTCAGTTTATTTGGGCACATTAATACAATTAAGATGAATAGTCTCCCTAAATGCCTTTATTTGTTTCAAAATCTCCCAATTAGAGTACCAGAGAAATTCTTCTGGGAGCTCAATTCAATAATCGACAGACTTCTTTGGAATTGGAAGAAAGGAAGGGTATCTAGGAGCATATTGCAATTGCTGCTAGAAAAAGGCAGTTTGTCTTTACCCCACAAGAAATTCTATATTGGGCAGCTCTGTTGGATCTTTTAGCAGAGGAGATCATGACTGCTAACCCAGACTGGCTTCTACTTGAAAGGAGAAATTGACATCACAGGTTTGTTAAGAGGGTATGTATTCCCTGATTACATTGAAGTTAAGGCACCATGGAAAGCTAACCTCTTTACACATCAGCTGGACAGAATCTGTGTTGGCACTCATAAGTTTACTGGGCAGGTGAAATGGATATCTCTGAGAGCTGGGCTATGGGCCGTTTGTAAAAAAATGGGAGGGTATAACATACCTATGCACCAGATTATCCTGAGATGGAAAAGGTGTGGACTGATCTACATGGGAGATCTTTTTGAGGGGGGAATGCTTAAATCCTTTGAACAAATTACACAAGAATATGTAATACATCCAGGAGACTTTGTTGCCTTCTTACAAATTAGACAGTACTTGTCTACAATCACTATAGTCTTCTACCATTGAAGAAATTTTGTGTCGACTGCAACTAGGGACTAAATATCTAACTGCTCTTTATAAGTTGCTAATAGGAGCTGTACCTGTTTCTACCTTTAAAGCACGACCTTATTGGTGCATGGACTATTAGGATTTGGGTATGGCTATAGATCACAATTATTGGGAGATGGCTGTTAAGCATGTCCACGCTTGCGAAAGCTGCAATAAGCTTTATAGAATCCAATACAAGTAAGCATTAAGCCACGACGAAGGTGGCATCTAATGGTGGATTAATGCATGGTTGGGAGGGTTGTAGCCCGAGGCCGCAGGATGAGGGTGTACAACAGCCCAACCATGCATTAAAACCATTAGATGCCACCTTCGGAGTGGCTTAATGTGCTTGTAACATGGTGTGCATCATTTGGCAGTCACTATGATTGTGTCTGCAATCTTGTGAAGAACATGAAACACCCAGACTTTGTCCTTGTTACAGATTTGTGCTGCACTTTTTGAAACTCTCAAAAACATCTATTTACATTGTGATGCGGTGAAAACAACTCTATTGGTACATATGCAGAACCCTGCCTTCCACGTGGTGCAGTGATTTATTTGGAGATCTACTCTGCTATTATTATTGTGCTGTGTGTAGGAGGTCCACGGGTCACTGATTTCAACTGCCGGTTCTTATCTTCACATACTCATTTGCATGCAACGTCTGTGCTCCCTGTGTTGCTCTAACATACCTCCGATCTGCTCTGCTACCAGTTCTGCTGCTCTTGTCAGTGGTTGTTCTGCTCGGTTTCTGGGGGATGCCAGTATTTCTCAGGCTGTCCAGTGTCGGACTGCCACTCTTGTAGTTGAAACTGAGCCTCCCGTATAGTGTGAAACGGTGCACAGTAGTCTCTATCCCATGGCACCATGTGTTTGTGTCCCACCGGTCCCATCTTACCTCCCTCTGCTACATGGTACTCTGCGTCATGACTCCTCAGCCTCTCCAAGTGGTCGATCTATGCGGTTGCCCTGGGACACCCTGGTGGCATTGCCTCTTCGCTTCTGTCTCCCTTCCGGGTCTGTCCTGTCTCTGACAGTCAGGGGTTGCGCGTCACTGGGTCGGCAAGACAAGACATGCCCCTGTCATCCCTGGAGCCATATTGCTGGTGCTGCTTTTACTTTGTGTGGATAGTCCTAGTATTTCAGTTTGGAGATGGCATTAGTGCTGAATTAATCCCTGCTCCAAACTGTACCAGCTGATCTATTGCATCCAATCCAGCGTGCTCTTTTGAGCTTACTTAACTTTGCTGTTACAATTTTTGTTTAGGACCTACTACACTCCAATTCAACTACACAAGTACAAAAACTCCCTCACTCAAGTGTGTCCCATGTGCTTGGCAGAGGATGAAGATTTTCTACATATGGCACTGGTATGCAGTAAGGTAGCTCCATTTTGGAAGTGAATACATATTATAATGGAGCAAGTCTTGCAGTGTAGGTTACTGTGTTCCCCTTCAGAATTCATGCTTTCTAGTGATGCCTCTAGGCACATGAGATCTAAGATTTCTCCTGAATGCAGATTATGCGACATAGCCCTTATCAATGCAAGGAAAACAGTGCAACACTGGTTAAACTCTTCTCCTCCTGTAAAGTTCATTGGATTAAAAATATGTCTGCGCATGAAATTGGAAAATTATCATTTCAATGCAAAAGGGCAGGGTGAACATTTTCTTAAATCCTGGGAGCCCTTCCTCACAGCAGTTTCAAATCATGTTATAGACACATGATTAGTATTAAGAGTCTGAGTCATCAGGTTACTTGAGCACATTTTTTTGTCAGTTAGAATTATCAATGCCTATTCCAGTATTATTTGTATTGCTTATTGGAAGTGCTGAACTTAGCTAAATTTCTCTTCTTTCTGATAAAATCAGTACAGGCTATACTGTTTTTACCTGACCCTAGAGTGTGACAGTTCTTTTTTTATTTGATCCTATGATGTATTAATGTATTATAATTTAGGCCAATGTTAATGTTGTTTCCAACATATCTATGGCGGTTTCTGTATTTTTACATACAGTATGTAGCCTGCAGTACCTCAATAGACTTTTTTTACAAAAACAAAATAGTAATTTCTGATTGTGAAACTGTCAGATCTCCCTTCTCAGACTTTGACTCATGGTTAAGCTCCACATGCTCAGAACCAGCATCACCTGGAGTTGTAGGGACACCAGTAACCTCCTCCTCTACCACGGTGCCTGAGCCAGAGATTCTGATACCTCTTTGACTGTTCCTCTTATCACTGCATCCACCAACCTCCACCAGCTTCGGTGCCACAGATGTGGCAGATAATTTTGCCACACTAATGCAACCACCACTGCTGCCAACTATTCTTTTAGTACTATCACTGACCCCATAGCCCACAGAAGATGCTGCTGCAGAAGTATTTTTTTTACCTTCAACAACATTTTGCCCCACAGAACTTATACATTTCTTTGCTGCCTCCTAAGCTTCTCTCCCTTTTGTTGAGTGTCTCTTTCCAGTAATTTTTTTGTATTTAAATTTGCACTATTGTGAGGAAATCCTTCAGTACAACCATACAGCTGAAGAAGACAACACCTCCTGCAATTGACTTTTCTTCTCCTCACGGCTGCGATGGACTTGCTGTATGTCCTGAACAAAACAGTTTACTGAGCTGATAGTGGCTACTATAAAACCAGAAAAAATGTATAATTTGTTAGAGCACACTATCTCATTGTGACTCTAGGCACTTTACAGTTACCTGAGTAATACAGACTAATTATATATATATATATATATATATATATATATATATATACAGTATATAAATATAAACAAGCATAATAAGCTAAAAGTTAAAAGCAGGAAAAAGCCTTATTAAATAAAAAGGTCTTCAGATCCCAGTTGAAGGCATTAACTGAGGGGGCCTCTCTGAGCAACCAAGGCAGTGAATTCCACAATATAGGCACTGTGGCCGAAAAAGCCTGAGCATGAGATGACTTCAGATGAACCCCAGGAATCACTAGGAGGCCCTCCTCATCTGACCAGAGGGGTCAAGATGGGTGGTAGGACTGTAGGAGGTCTTGTAGGTAACTGGGCCCCAGACCATGTAAGGCTTTACAGGTCAGCAAACTGACCTTTATAGATTAGAAAACTGATCTTGAAGTTGATCCGTCACCTATTTTTTTATTTCATTTTTTTACCACTACAGGATTAACAAGATACACATGAATGAGCAATTAGCAAATTAGTGTGCTGTAAATGACAGAACATTGTCACTGTAAGAACTAAACTAAATAACTAATATTAATATAGAGAGAGAGACTGACAAAATATTTTACTTAAACACACCAAACTGAATTACAGAAATAAAATCACAGAAATTACAGAGCACAGACTTAAAAAAATTAACAGAAAAGACTGACAGACACACATATAACATATTTGTTGTACACAGACTAGTGCTCACAGTAAAAAAGGCTCTAAGTTTTGATCTTTCTGGTCCGCCTTGTTAACTGAAACACCACTCCTCCACCACAGCAGTGCTTCACTATAGGCAAAAGAAAACCACTACTGTATAATCAACAAAAACAGAAACAACACAAATCTGCAAGCACAAGGCCCTCTAAAACTATTTGTGAGCAATTTGCTTCAAAAAGGCTCAGTTATTAGATTGATGTTAATGTTTTGTTTGCTCGGACAAGCAGAGACATTCTTCTCCTTAACTCTTTCTTCAGAAGACTGCACTCAGCAAATTCTCCACATGGCATGTAACTCATTTCAGTACCATGTGACCTCCACTCCCAAAGTACATTGGAATAAGCTAAAAGTTAAATAGCCTGCTATTTAATTTCATCTTCTCACCTTATCTCACCAGGTGCTGACTTTTCCATTAGCAGATTATATCCTTTAGCCACTAGAGGGCCCAGTTATAAGCACACTTACCCAATCCAACGCAATATAGTTCCTGTCTCATTTCACTTATTGTGTGGTCAGTCTATCACCGTTCATCTGTCTTTGCCCCTCCTTCTTCTTCTGATTGATACTGATTTTTTCCATTTGCAGCTTATAGTCTTTTTGCCCACTAGAGGGGGTTTTCCCCCAACCATTCCAAAGCTGCTCTACATCTCCTTACTCTCTACTACTCCTGGCACTCTTCCTTTACTGCTCAGCTGCTATGGGTACCTACACTCCATTACCAAGTCTGCTCTCCTTCACCCTCTTGGTACAGACCTCACACTGACTGGGGCACCTTTCCTCCATACTAGGCACCTCATCCCTAGACTACCCCAAAGTGTCTCAGCCCTCCCCCACCCTCTACACACCGATGACCCCCCAACACCCCCACCCTGCCAACACCCCCATTCCCTCTGCCCTCCAAGGCCTGAACTGGACCCAGCTCTCCCCTGCCATTCCCACCCTTCACACTTTATCTATCCCTGCACCCTGATTGTAAAGTCCTCAGCTGGGTGTCGACCCGAGGGTCTCCATCACCACCGGCCACTAACCAGAATAATTACACTGCTATTATTATTATCTGGTAATGTACACCCAAACAAAGGACCTATTGCTTCCAGCCCTTTTAAACCCTGTACTGCAACTGGCCTCCACTTTGCATCCTTAAACATTTGCAGTGTCCTAAAGAAATCTGCTGCCCTCCAGTGCTGGGTCATTCAACATCAACCTGACATAATTGCACTGGTAGAGACTTGGCTCTCCAAATCCACCCCTGACTCCGCTATCACTCTCCAAGGATATACCATCAACAGGGAAGACCGAGTAGGCAAACGCGGTGGTGTCTGCACACTACTTGTACGGGACTCCCTTATAGGTCAGGCACTCCCAGCTCCTAAACTTGATTATGGAGCCCAAGCCCTCACCTTAAAAATCACATCTGACCCTGCCCAAGGCCCTCTCTTCCTCATGGTCTCCTACGTACCCCCGAGGAATCAAAACCAAGTGGTCCAGTCCCTCATTGACTATCTCACATCTGTCCCTCACAAAGTGGAGCAAGTCATCCTATGTGATCTCAATGTTAACTGGCTTGCCTCCACTGCCTCCCATATAAGGGACTCCTTTGCTGCCCTGGATATGTCCCAGTAAGTCACCCAGCCCACCTGATTCAACCACTCTACTGGCACCAGAACTCTCCTAGATGTTGTTATATCTAACTGCCCCTATAAAATCCAGATGTCACTGTCCTCTCCAACTCTCTTAGTGATCATTCCCCAGTCCTCTGTCTCTGGTCATCCTCCACTCTGAAGCTAGTGTCCCAGGCCACTGTATGCCACTGTTTACACCCCGTCAGCCTCAGAACATTAAAACAATACCTAGCCCAGCTAGACTGGTCCCCTATCCAGTGCACCCCTGACATTGACTCAGCTCTTGACCACTTCACAAATGCCTTTTGTAAGGCTTGTGACCTTTTCACCCCTCTCACCAGGATCCACTCCAAAAAATACAATGCCCCATGGATCACCCCACCCCTCCTCCAGAGACTCAAAAACAGAGATAATCTCTGGCACATTGCTGTAGAATCTGGAAAGGCATCTGACAGACAGGCCTACAATGCAGAATGCAATAAGTGCACTTGGGCCATTAGGCGGGCCAAGGCAGAGCACTATTGAACCACCCTCACTTCCACTTGGGGTTCAGCCCGGACCTTCTGGAATAATATGAAAGAGCTAAATGGGAAGTCCCGCTCCCACCCCACCATCTCAGCTCTCCATCAATGGCACCCCCACCACAGATCCACTCCTCATAGCCGATTGCCTTAACACTGCCTTCTCTGACCTAAGCTCGGTCCTCCCCAGCAGCTTCTTTGACCCAATCCCCACCTCTTTTCCTCCAGTCCTGCATCATCCACCATTCTACCTGCACACCCTATGCCCCCAAGAAGCCAGGCCGCACCTGCTAAAAGCCTTAGGCAGCAATAACCCCAGCAGGGAGGGAGGAACAGGGTGCATCTTACAGGGAGGAACAGGGTGCAGGAATACACTATTTTTAAGCAAAAAAGATGTTCCAGGACTAGAGGGCATGGGATGAAGTTGGAGGGAGGATGATTCAGAGGAAATGTGAAGAAGAATTTCTTCACAGAACGGGTGGTGGACAAGTGGAACACCCTGCCAAAGGAAGTGGTGGGGGCTGAAACAATTACGGGATTTAAGAATGCATGGAATAGACATAAAGGAATTCTGGAGGTCAGGGGTAAGGGGCAACAGACTTCTAGGAAAACATAAACTGAACTTACAAGCTCAAATGGGCAGACTGGGTGGGCCATAGGCCCTTATCTGCTGACACTGTCTATGTATCTATGTAGCAGTGACCCCCTTGACTCCAGGATCCTCCGTATGGTCTTGGACAAAGTCCTAGTCCCCCTGACTGACCTTCTAAACCGGTCTCTATGCCTGGGTCAGTTCCCAAGTGCTTGGAAAACTGTTGAAATCACACCCATACATAAGAGTGGGGACCGATCCACCCCCAACAATTACTGGCCCATCTCCATCCTCCCCCCACTCTCTAAAGCCCTTGAAAAAGTGGTGTTGATCCAGCTCTCTGAATACCTAACCAGGTATGACATTATGTGCCCAAAACAGCACAGTTTCTACCCAGGACACAGTACAACCATGGCTCTCCTGGAATTCTTCCAACACCTGCATGCTGCTTTTGACTCTGGCAGCCTTGCAGAAGCAGTATTCATTGACCTCTCCAAGGCCTTTGGCACTGTCTGTCATCCCCTTCTCCTCGACTCTCTCCACCAACTTGGCTTCTCTGGTGGTCCCATTTCCTGGTTCTCTAGCTACCTCTCTGCTAGATCCCAGCGTGTCAAGATCAGCGGCTCCCTCTCCAGCACTCTTCCTGTTCGCTCCGGGGTCTCTCAAGGCTCCATCCTGGGTCCAATACTTTTTAGTCTCTACGTCAACACCCTTCCCAGCTCATGTACTGGTAAAATGCTCCTCTACACTAATGATGCAGTCCTCGTTGGCTCACATCCCAATCCCACCTCCCTCCAGTTATCCCTTCAGCAAGCTTACAACCAAGCCAAAAGGTGGTTCGGCGGCCGCAGACTGGTCATTACCCTAAAGAAAACCAAATCAATGCTCTTCTCCCACCACCAAAATAAAGCTAAAAATACCCCCCTCTTGATTATCCCCAGCACTCTGCACCCACTAGAACAAGTGCCACATACAAGTACCTAGGCATCATGTTCGATACTACCCTCTCCTTCCACACCCACATCAATGCCCTGTCAGCCACCATTAACTCTCGGATTGGCCTGCTATACCGGCACAGGGACTGCCTGCCTCAGGTTGCCCTCAGGCTGGCCATCACCTCCTCCATCTTGTTCCTCATGGACTATGGCTTGCCCATCTACGCTGCAGCTGACAACACTGCCCTCTCCAAAATCCAACTCTCCATCAATAAGGCCTGTAGGCTCCTGACTGGTGCCCCCAGCTGAACTCACATCTGCCTTCTCTATACTACCACCAATCTTCTCAACTTTGAGGAGCAACTGCTCTACCTGACCTGCCTTCTCACTAAGAAATCATTGCTAGGACTCTCCCCCCCCGGGGTCTCCGCCTCCCTACAGCAGTCATCTTTGTCCGTTACCACCCATAGCTCTGTTAAGGCCACTTTCAAGGTGCCCAGAACCAAGACCTCTCTTGCCCAGAGATCCTTACTCTACCGAGCCCCCACCTCGTTCAACTCCCTCCCTAGCTGCATCTCCAACTTGACAAAACTTGGCTCCTTCTAAACAGCCCTTTGGAACCATATCTTTAATACCCACTGTTATAGGTGCAACTAACCCCCTGTTGTAACTGTGATTCCCGCCCACCTTGCCCCCTGCTTTGACAATGTCCACTAGACAGTTTCTCCCTTCCCAGACCTACTAATTCCCTACTAGGTCCAAACAGGGATGTAACCCACTGTCTTCTCTGAGGACCTACTATATCCATGATTGTTACTCACAGTTTTGTAACATTATGTAACCTAAGTGACATACAAACTACTACATTATGTAACCTAAGTGTATCAATGTTAAATGTCCCTTTTACTGCACCTGTAATTTTATCCTCTGTTTTAATCTGCACTGTAATAACTGTCTTGATGTGTGCCCCCCCGTGACGAGGTGCCTTTGTAAATGAGTCTCTGACACAAAGGTTGTAAACCCGATTTGTAATGAATAAATGAATAAAAATGAATCTCCATCTATGCATGCCACTTTGCCAGCAAAGTTATTAAATTTGCAATTCATGTACTTATCCCTATACTATCAATTGACACTTCACAAGGCAGATTAACTTCATGAATTGCAAAAAATTTGCAAATTAATTTGTGAAGCAATTTTTTTCCAGCTTCACACACCTGTACAGATGACTTCAGTTAGTTCCACATTATATAAACTGGACTGCGGCCTCTAAAAGGGTATGATGATCAAAGCTTGAAGGGAGAGTCATATTGCATGGCAGAAAAGAACTGTATGATCTGTGCTTAAATAATTGCTTATCTGGAGGATGCTGCACTGCTCTCATTATTATTAGTCCCTCAATAATCCATTAGTCTCACCAATCATCAACTTTTTAACCCTTATCAATCATCATCCATGTTAATTTACTTGATCATTTGCTACCCTCAGCATCTGCCATTAGGAGTGTAGTGAATTTTCAGTTCATTGGCATAATAAAGGCAAATTTGGGAACTTTACACTGTACATAGCAGTGTAATGTACCTGACTTTGTGACTGCTATGGCACCGGGTCATTATGTCTCAAGACATAATGCCGCATGGCACTATTGAGCTGCGTGATTTATGCCATGAGGTATCATGTCTTTGTTCTGTGGGATCTTCTGCCCCCACACCCCCCATTATGGGGGGCTGTACCCCTGGACCCCTCCACTAATGATTCTCAGCTACAGGGGATCCAACTCGGGAAACACACAGGTCCGGGTTTCTCCATAATGCCGTATGCTATTAAGAGTGCAACATTATGACCTAGTACGGACTGCTACATGTGGCAAATTTATTTTTTTATTTCTTTTAATTAAAAAAGCACCCCAAGCTCATGCAGCATAAAACCACCCCTCCCACACCATCAGTTCAAACACTGGTAGCACCCACCCCCTCCCCCCCAGTTTCCTAGCAAGCTGTTTTAGTTATAACTGTGTCTCTTATAATAAAATAAAACCTTCCCTCTACTACAGTGCTGAGTTAACATTCCCAGCCCTTACCTTCACCAATCCCAATCTTCTCTTACTGTAACTATATACATGAACACCCTCACCCCATCACCCAATGGCTCCCAGCATCTTCTTCCTCCCCAGTCACTCAATGAAAGAGAGATATGCTGGACTGACAGACCTGTTAAAAAGATATACAGTGCAGCAGTGACCAGAGGTCATCACAGGTTCATTTACGCTAAATGAATTAGTGATAATGTGCTAGTAGTAACAACTGACAGCTGAGTGGCTGACCACACTGACCATAATTTCTGAAGATTGAACTACCCTAGTCAGGATTTGTTTTTTAATAAAAAAAACATTCCTGGTACCATGCAGTGATTTATGTTTTGCCCTTAAATCATCTGGCACTCACATTTCTTAACTGGTCAGACCTTCTACATAGCTGTTATACTATGTGCTGCTGGTTCCATGTAATATTGGTGAGGAAAATATCACTAACACAAAATCAGTGACTGCACATCCCCGGAAAACCCAAATGGCAATGTGCTCTACAGCAAGCTGCAACAACAGCAATGGCTTCTTACTTCATCTAGGGGGCTGATGTAGACTTGGTATTTATGCAGGGAACTGTTCACTTACATTGAGGGACAGGAGAAAACTCAGGAGAGTGGCCACCCATGGGATACCATTGTGGGGCAACCTGCAGGCAAGGGAGAAGAGGAGGCAAAGCAAATAACCCTCCCAAAACAAAATAAAGTAGAGTAGGACAACAACAAAGAAGCAAAAAAAAAAAAAAACACTAACTCCTCTCACCCAACCCAGGAAAAAAAAAAGAAAAGGAACTCCTTTCACCAGCCACGAACCCAGGACTCTGAGCAACAAAGGTGGTGACTGTAGCTGCAGCACCACACAGTTGGCTTGGAACTGCACTGGCAAGCAAGCCCCGACATGGTAACCAATAAAAATTACTCAGACGGAAACAAAGTCGCTCAATTCACCATGCTCTGTGAGGGGCACTTAGCCTATTTTCGATTATCTATTTTGACTTTGCACAAACTGACTCACCAAAATTCATTCACTATATTCATGAGACACCGATCTGCTGAATCTGTCCTCCATTATTCATAGCAATCTGTAATTAATAGTTGGACAGTGCACACCCCTACCTATCAAGGCTGATTATGGTTCAAGTAGCAATTGAAGTAGAGAAAGCAATACCACTGCTAATATGTTTTTGGTCTGTGTTTGCCTCTATACCCCTTCCAATTTCTTAGCCTTACAACGGTTATTCCAAGATTTGCATTGCCTGTATTGTTTGCTTGTTTAGTTTTATTGCTTCATATACTGTACTCCTCAAGTTGTGCATGTCTATATGCTTTTACCTTTACCATGATGTTTTATTTTTTACTTAGTATATAGTACATTTGCCTTTACACTGATCTTATTTATTTTATTTATTTGTTAACTCAATTGGTAGACTAGTCCCAGGCACTGATTTTAGGCATGATCTGGGCCACGTACTGTGCATTTTCTTGTACATTTATGTTCTCTAATGTAAACCTGCAATCCTTGTTTCATTAATATTCTGGCAAACAAATGGAAGTCCATGGTAGGACTAAAGAGAAATACTGCAAAAGGATTACAGGCAGCCAGGAACACATGGTACTACAGCTAAAATCTAACAAATGTAAATTATGCAAGGTTTATTTTTGTTGGAATTTGGACAGACTGAAAAACAGGACCACAGACCTTGATAGTGTGACTCATGAAGACATAATATGATGATTGATCCTTTTTAGTTATATGTGACCTCACATAAATAAATGAATTTGAATGACTTATAAGTGGTTTGTGATGCTTTTTTTCTGTTTTCATTAGAGCTGACTTAACTCATTAAAAAACTGCACCTACCTTAATTGTGTTTCTTTCCATAAGGCATTTGTTGTTCATCTTTCTGGGCCTCCATGTACTCAGTTATTTTCTCACCCATTGCCTCTCTTAAAGGTTTCACCTAGAATCCAGACCTAGCTCAATATGCTTTTCTGATAAACAGTTTTAAAATAACTATATGATAAGAATTGTTGAATAGTATTTCTCAACATGCCTGTCTCAAAACAACAGCAGCTACAGAAGAGCAGACAAATGTTTGGGGGAAGAAAGCCAGTCACAAAATAAAAAATATATACACTTCAATGTGCACAAATCATTGCTAGATACAGTGTTTTTATATGCTATTGTCAGCACATACGGTAGGTCTTACACAGAAGCAGTCATGTGGAGCTGACAAATCTGTTGAAAAAAATGTCAAAAATATTAAAATCTGCAGTTTAACATGCATGAAATCATCTCTATTGAAGTGTTTTATGCAGTATTTCACTATAAATAGATGTCAGACTAAAAGCAAATAGCAGCAGAAACAAGACAAATATCTAACCAAAACACTTTGTCCCTAGTGCACTGTAAGTGCACTTTTTTTCTGAAAAATATGTCAGTATTTAAGTGTTTTTAGACAAGATATAGCAACTTATCTCATTATGTCTGGGTGCTAGATAGCTTACAGTATGCCTGTCACCTTTGCTTCTGTTCAAGCAAGTGGCAGGCACACAGGAGATAGCTGCAGTGATCTCTAGAAATTGACTGCAATTGGACAGGAAACTCTCATGGATTTTAAGTTATTCCTGAGTATTTTCCCTGAATACCAATCAATAGTGAAAACTACTATGTGCTCCATTACAGTATTCATTGTATTTGCAATCTAGTGCAGGTTAGTGGGTTGTGTATTTGACCCAAACATTGTCTCAGGTGGTAGAAACTGGTTTTCTCAGATTGCCTTCAGAGCTCAGACCACCAGGTTGCATAAGACTGTGTCAGGGGATGCTTTCATCATAGGTATTGGACTCAACTGCTTTATTGTTTTGTGATTGAAATTGTTTTGTGCAGGGAATATTTTCTGGTAGATTGTTGTGCAGGTTGTCTTGCTAAAAGGAAAGAAATCACTCCCTGGGGTGGTGAACCAGAGCTGTAGCTGATTGTTTCTGGAGGGCACAGGCTTTCGCCCCCGACCCTGCCCTCACCCCGCCCACCCCAAGGAAGTAATTTCCTTTATACCAGGCTTCTGACATCACTTCCCAAAGGGCAAAGGACATACACCTTTCCTATCCTAAACAGACCACCACACTGCATAGGGGTAAACACACCCACCCACTAACAAAAAAGAAAAAAATAGAAACAGAAAAATAATTAAATGGGGAGGGTTACAGATATGTGGGGAGTGATGCAATGCACTGGCTGTGGGGCAGCAATCTTTCAAGAGACATTCTGGGGCTGTGATGCTGTCCTATTTGCAGGCACCTCTCTGCTCTGAGGGAGGAGGTTGCCTGTCTCCAGGCTGAACTGGCAAGGAGTAGAAAAACCTCCTCCCCCACCCAGGGACAACCAAGGTTGCACCTGCTACCTCAGAGGTTGCCAAGAAAGAGGAGTGGTTGGATCACAGTGAGCTCAGGGAGGGTGAAGGTGGTGGAACAGAGGCACATCCCTCCAGTTGCACCTCTCCACAGTTCATATGCTGTTCTGGTGGAGTATGATTCCTCTATGGAGGTGCCCACAGTGTAGACCAAGGATGATGCTGGGAACCTCCACAAGGGAGACCCAAAAGAAGGTGGCATGGGACCCCACAGGGGAAGGAAACAGCTCCTGTTGGGGGACTCAGTTGTTAGAAGGCTAGAACTGAGGGATGGAGGGAGGGGAAAGGGAGGTAAGGTGCCTGCCCAGTGCCATGGCTTGGAGGGACAGGAAGTGAATCCCTAGGATCACGGAAGCAACTGCATAGGAAAGGGATCAGGATGTCATTGTCCACCTAGGGACAAATGACCCAGCTGGGAATGGGATCAGAGACATTCAGGAGGAGTTTGTGGATTGGGGGAGGGGCCTTAGACAAGTAGCACACATGGTAATCTTCTTGGAGGTGCTGCATGTCTATGGCATGAGTAGGCTAGAGTACTCCATATCATGGGAATCAATGAATGGTTGAAAAACTGGAGTGGAGCATTGGGTTTTGGCTCCACTTGGGACTGGGAGTCCACCTGCTGGGACACAGGCCTATACTGGCATGATGGTCTGCATCTGTCAAGGAAGGGAATCAGGGTCTAAGGTGATAGGTTTAAATGCTTTACAGGAAAGCTTTTAAACTAGCCAGGGGGGGGGAGGCACTGAAAAGAAGTAAAAATTCCCAGCCTCCCCAGACAAAACAGGGTAGTTAGCGAAGTAAACACCAAGGTAGAGAAGTTGATAGGAAGCAGGAGAGGGATCAATAGAGAAAAAGGCAAATGCCGTAAGGTCAGGGATGATGTTAAAAGTGGCAAGTCCATCAAAAAGTGGAGGGCGATGAGTACCAATGCCAACAGTCTGGGTAACAAGCATTCTGAACTAGTGGTCTTGATGGAGGAGGTACGGCTGGATATTGTGCCAGTCACAGAAACATGGTTCTCAGAGAACCATGACTGGGATGTCAACATACCATGGTACACAATCTACAGGAGGGATGGGGGGGTAAGGAGTTGCTCTCTAGATAAGGGAAGGGATCAAAACAGTGGAACTAAAGAGTAAACAGGGAGGAGAGGAGGCACTGTGGGTCACCTTGGAGACAGGAATTGGCACCACAATCTGCATGGGTGTTGTTTATAGATCCCTGTCTCAGGGACAGGAAAGGGAGAAGGAAATGATAGAAGGCAATCTTTAAAGAGCAGAAAAAGGGGAGATATTATTGATGGGGGACCTGAATATGCCAGATGTTAACTGAAGCACATTTGCTGCAGCCACAACCAAGAGCAGGGTCTTTCTTGATGCCCTACAGGGGGCATGCCTTAGACAGCTAGTGTGGAAACTCACTTAGGAGGGAGCAATCATAGGTGGGTAGCCATCTGGGAAAAAGCAGCCACCAAACAGTGTGATTCACAATACTCACAGCTATAGAGTCAAGCCAAACAAAAGCGAGAATGCTGGATTTTAAGAGGGCTGACTTTGGCAAAATGGGAGCATGCATAAGGAATGCACTAGTAAATGGGCAGGAAGGAGTGGTGGAAGAACAAATGGAAAAATTAAAACTGCCATCGCAGAGGCAACAAGCCTTTGTGTGAAACAAATAAACAGAACAAAATGAAGGAAAAAAGAGATAGCAGGGAAGGTTAGGGAGAAAAAGATAGCATTCGGGAAGTATTAGGAATCACAGAAGGAGCAGGAAAGGGAACTGTATCAGTTAAAGCAGAAGGAAGCAGGGAAGGTAGTCAGAATAGCAAAGGTCCAAACAGAGGAAAAGATAGCCAGCTCAGTTAAGAAGGGGGATGAAACCTTTTTTATGTACATTAGGGAGCAAAAAAGACTAAGGCAGGGATAGTGAGCCTTAATAAAGGGGCAGGGAGGTGGATAAAGGGTGCCAGTGAAAAGGCAGAGATCCTGAATGAATACGTTTGCTCGGTATTCACAAAAGAAGAGGAGGGGGAGGTACCTAAACCAAATAATAGAAACAGTCTGGATAGGGGGGTCGATAGCAGTCCATTCATAGAAGAAAGGGTCCTGAAAAAACTCCTAAAACTCAAGGTGGATAAAGCAATGAACTAAGGGGATAACTAGTGACACCACTGGCTATCCTTTTTAAGAAATCAGGGGAGGATGGTGTGGTACTTGAGGACTAGAGGAAGGCAGATGTTATTCCTCTCCACAAAAGTGAGAACAAGACAGAGGCAGGAAACTACAGACCTGTTATTTTGACCTCAGTGGTAAGGAAAATTATTGAATCACTTCTGAAAGAAAGAATTTCTGAGTAGCCAGAGGACAGGGGGGCACAGGATTCAAGGCAGCATGGATTCACAGTGGGAAGGTCATGTCAGACGAATCTAATAGATTTCTTTGACTGGGTGACTGAAGTAGTAGACCAGAGAGGGGCTGTGGATGTGGCCTACTTAGACTTCAGCAAGGCATTTGACACAGTCCCACACAAAAGATTAATAAACAAGTTAGCCAGCCTGGGAGTGGGTCCCATGGTGGTAGCCAGGGTAAAAAATTGGCTGGACAACAGGATGCAGAGGGTAATAGTAAACAGAGTCCACTCTGAGGAAAGGAGGGTTACTAGTGGGGCACCGCAGGGTTCAGTACTGGGACTGGTCCAGTTTAATGTCTTTATAGGTAACATTGCAAAGGGGCTGGAAGGTAAAGTATGCCTCTTTGCAGATGACACAAAGATCTGCAACAGGGTTGATACACAAGGGGGGTGGAAAGGATAAGAAGGGACTTTGCAAGGTTGGAGGAATGGTCAAATGTATGGCAGCTTAGATTCAATACAGTGAAGTGCAAAGCCATGCACCTGGGAAACAAAAACCGAGGGGAAGAGTACACAATGGGGGTGGGGGGAGGTACTAACAACAACAAAAATGAAAAGTGACCTGATGGTAGTCATATCAGATGACCTAAAGGTAGGCAATCAATGTGAGAAGGCATTAAGGAGGGCTGGGAGGATACTGGGATGCACAGGGAGAGGCATCACCAGTAGAAAACAAGATGTTGTTATCCCTCTGTTCAGACAGTTGGTAAGACCCCATCTGGAGTACTGCGTGCAGTTCTGGAGACCTCATCTCTGCAAGGACTTAGACAGGATGGAGGCAGTCCAGAGGAGGGCAACTAAAATGGTGCAGCGTCTACACCAGAAGCCATATGAAGAGAGACTAAAGGAGCTTAATATGTATGCCCTAGAGGAAAAGAGGGAGAAGGGGGACATGATAGAAACATTCAAGTACCTGAAGGGAATCAACAAAGTCCAACATACCGGGTCATAATGTTGTACGCTTAATAGCGTATGGCATTATGTCGAATCCCGGACCTGTGTGCTCTCTGAGTTGGACCCCTCCCGGAGTTAGAATCCTAAGTGGGGGTTCCAGGGGGCGCAGCCCCCCATAATTGGGAGGTGGGGGGCAGAGCCCCCCACTGAACAAAAGATTACTGGCAATCACGCAACGAGATTAAGTTGCACAGCATTCTGCCATGCGACATTTTGACCCCGTGCCAAAGTCCAGGAGGGTAGCATCTTCGGCCCAGTGGCACTGAGGGTTTATTTTAGGCTTTGGTAACCAGGTAAGGCCCATTAGGCACAAGTGCCTGTTTTCAGAGGTGACCTGAGAGCACTGGGTGGTTAAGTGACTTGCTCAGAGTCATGCAGTATGCAAGTGGAGGCTGTGAGAATCAAACTTAGGTCTGGTCTGCAGGATGCATCAAGCTCATTCACACCTCGTTCCTCTAACCTCTAGGCTATACTGCAAGCAGGGTTGAGGTGCTGGACGCCACACCTCATGCCACACTGGTGACCCGGGTTCAGGAATGAACTCGTACAGCCAGGGGTCAGCAGGGGGAGGAGAGGGTTGAGCGTCTGGAGCTCTTCTCTCCTGGGGAGGGTTTCTGGGGCTTCCTGCCTGGTGGCAGCTCCTGGTGCCTACCAGGGGTTGTTGCACCATGGGTGGGTCACCCAATTGGGTACTGGCAGCAACGGGCTTCTGTGAGATGGGGTGGGAGCATCCCATGCTCAATCTGAAGCTATTGCACATTCGCATCGAGTGGGAGGAACTAAGGAAAATTGGGCCCTATCCTAGTAGGCGAAGGTGGGTCTAGTGACTCTGCCCCCATCCCACTGATGAGTCTTGCTGTTCACAGCAGTGCTACATGTGTCTAGCCACCCTATCTGATTCTAGCTAGAGTGCCAGTTAGAAGTGTAGGTGGTCCCACCCCGGGAACTCAGAGCCAGGGGGTCAGGTGGTCTGGCTGTGGAGAGGAGCCATGCTGGCTGCAGTATAGGAGGACATCAGGCTGGGCGAGAGAAGGAGGAAATCAAGTGATTCAGCTGGAGAGAGTCCAGGATGGAGACAAGTAGGAGGATAAACAAAGTGTACAAAAAAAGAAAAAGAGGGTAGCATCTTTCAAAAAAAAAGATGTGCAAGAACAAGGGGGCACAACTTGAAGATAGAAGGGGGACGGCTCAGGGGCAACGTGAGGAAGTATTTTTTTACAGAGAGGGTGGTGGACACATGGAACAGCTTTCCAGAGGAGGCAGTGGGGTCAAAAAGAGTGGGGGAATTCAAGAATGCGTGGGACAGACATAAGGCAATTCTAGTGGGGGGTAGGAGGAAGTAGGCTGTTGGTTAACTAGGATCTGCAAATTATTCAAAAGGTAGGGAAATGGGTGGGCCAAGCGGTCTTTATCTGCTGTCAAAGTCTATGTTTCTATGTATCTGGGAAATAATATTCAAGGAATGTAAACTCCTTTAGTATACAAGTCAGTGAAGCAAGCCTGATAATATAGAACAGCAGAAGGTTCAAAAGCTGCATGCAAATAGCCAAGCACATACAGGGAGCAGAAGCACAAAAAATGCAAACACAGGCAAGTTTTCAGTGAGCTGTGGGAGAAGTCAGCCAAATGCCCTCATCATTTACATGTATGGGCTTCTGTGTATTGTGTTTAATATCAGTTTCTTGTCATCATGAGCCTTTCCCACGTGTTAATGTGTTGTTAACTAGTTATGTTGTGTGTATAGTACTTTGCTTTGTACCTTTGTATACCTCCACCAGTATTCCACTTTGTATTGTATTTTGTATCTTGAACTTTTTAGAGGACTAGTGGTGTGCTTTATCATTACTTACTGTACCTGTTTGATTATTGTGATCACCCAGGTCATACCTAAAATAAAAATAGGCAACTATTTGTGTAGTGCACATACATGTTAAACATAAACTAACATAATAAATAAATATGGAACCAAGTTCAAAGCTACAGTATATGACTAAAAAAAAAAATAATTTGCCTTAACCCCCCACCATAAAAAATAAAAAAAACACACATAGGGAGCTGTGTGAAGTGTGCACCAGGAGGGATAGCAAGAAGACTGCCCTCCTTGGTCAGTGCCACACCAGGTCTTGTGAACTGATTATGTTTGTAAGCCAAGACTGACTCACAGAAAAAAGTCAGACCATCAAAAACTTGTGTAACAAAAATATCTCTATTGGATAAATTCTGGGTTTCAGATTATAGAGTTCAGCTGAGATTTATCTGTATCTGCTTCTCTTCCTTGATCTTGAAGAAGAATCACATGATCTGACTTCTCGGAACTCCACATATGACTTCTTATTGTCTAGAAAGCACCATGAAATTCCAATATGTTGCCAAGTACTTTTCCAATACCACCAAAGAGTAAAATGTTCAGAGTAGTGTGTACCTCATTATAGGTAATAATTTGTAAATAATATTTGTGAAGTAGGATGAAATAAGGAAGCAGTGAAGTCAAGTGGTTAGAGCACCAGCTTGAGAAATGGAATAGCTTCAAATCATTTTAGGCAAGAATTCACTGTGTGACCTTGGGTAAGTCACATGACCTCTAAATGCTCCAGTCAATCCAGTTGTAGAAACTGGTAAAAAGAGGTCCTTACTATATTAAACAAAATAATACTGCTAAGCTGTTCTATGCTGGGTAAATAAATTGTAAACTAAATAAAATAAAATATGTGTGGTCATTACAGACATGTTGAGAAGGTATGTATATTCCACCTACCAAGAGGTAGGAGTATTGGTCATTCTTAAGCATCAATAATTGTTTTAATTAAAATTACAGACAGTTTCAAATATCCTATATCAGGCTAACAGAAAGTGTTGCCTGCTAGCTTCTGGTGTACTACAATATGTTTTGACAGTTCCAGCACCAAGCTATACAACTTGCCCCATAGTAGGGTCACCAGAACTGCCCAGGTTCAGGGGGAACACAGATTGATCAACTCGAGTAGCTGGGTGGAACCTCAGCTGGTAGAGGCCTGTTGTATGCCTAGGGAGCATTGGGCATCAAGGCTTTGGATAAGTTCTTGGATATTATTGTAATAACACACCTGCATGTAAATAAGGCTTCCTAGTAAAATATAATATTATGTATAAAATTCTGTCTT
This sequence comes from Neoceratodus forsteri, assembly GCA_016271365.2. Lineage (NCBI taxonomy): Eukaryota > Metazoa > Chordata > Ceratodontiformes > Ceratodontidae > Neoceratodus > Neoceratodus forsteri. The sequence continues at coordinate 454,055,775 of CM028131.1, forward strand.
AGTCATTGAGTTCTTGAGAAACTTTGGGCTCAATTTCAAACCTGGGGAATGGCGTAAGGTGCCTGTGTGAAACATAAATGATGCAAGTGGCACCTTACATCAAAAGATGTGGCATCCCACATTTTCAAATGTAGTCTGCATCCAAAAGGGGAGCTGCTGCTCCAAAATGGAACTGAACCAGCTTTGCACTCCAGGAACAGGGTTGTGCCATGTCACAAGGTGGCTTGAGCAATGGTGAGGTTGTAACATCCCTTTTTTGGGATTTTGCAAGCCCTACCATGGATGCAGCAAGGGGCTCCCCTTAGATCAACCAGAAGGTGGTCTAAGGGACTTGGGTCAGTCCCAGACACTGTGGAGAAGAGGGGGGATGTGAAAGCGGGGGACCGGGGCAGAAAGGGCATTGGAGTGCCCCAGGATGATGGCTATTAAATGTTTGAGAAACTGACTGGTGTTTCTTTGTACTATGTGTTTGTATATGCTGAATAGAAAACAACACTCTGTACTATAACTACTGTACATGTTTCTCTCAGGGTGATAGAAAACTATTACACTGTAAAAGCTGTTATTTTCTGCACTACATATTGGTAATCAGAAATTATCATAACTGATGCAACTATACCTAGGAGGTGTCATGAAGACCAAAGTTAGACAAGCCCAGAGTTGTTCTAATGGACCTTGGGTAATGGGGCAGTGGTGTGGAGGATGGCACAGTGACTGGCAAGGGCATAGAGGGGGCCAGAGGGCCCACAGCAACCCTGCCACAAAGCCCAGGTCTGTAACAACTGATGGTCACTGGCTCTGCTGCGACTTGTGCTGATGGTGTCATCAGGGTCCCCCCAATGGTGCAGGTCAGAGTGCTGCCTGTCTGCCAATTGCTCATTCTCTGTCCATCCCTCCCCTGGGTCTGTGCTCCCCCCACCAGCCAACTGACCATCAGCAGAGTAATATCTCCTGCTGACCACCTGGGCACCCACCAAAAGGGCTCTGGCTCTCAGAATACTGCCGCATGACCATTCCAGTGTTTGTGGCATTCCACTCTCTCCTCTGCACCCTTGTTTTGGTGCATGGCAGTAGTTGTGGCACATGGGCTGACTTTGGCAGCAGGACCACTCCTCTTGGAAAATCGGATGCAGGGTTCCTGTTGCACCAGAATCTGATGTAAGATGCTGTTTGCTGCAACTTGTATCAATTTATGGAGCCCTTTGAAAATCGGGCCCCCTGTAATTTTTTTTGTTTTGTTTTTTCTTCAGTATTAGCTACTCTCAAGCAATTTAAATCACAAATTATAGTGAAAAAGAAATATTTTTTCTCACTACAATTTGTGATTTAAATTATTTAGCAGTGACTATTACTGCACCAAAAAACATTGAATAGTTGTAATCTTGATTATTCCTAGTTGCAGGATATGTAATATCAAAGAAGGGAAGTGTGTCCGAGAACCTCAGGTTCAACCCTGTAGCTCAGTGGTTAGAGCAGTGGGGTAGTATTCTGGGGGCTTGACTTCAATTCCCAGTAGGTCACAATATTTCTTTCTCACTACAATTTGTGATTTAAATTGCTTACCAGTGGTTAATACTGCACCAAAAATATACTTAATTGCCATTCTTCAAATCCTCACTTTTAAGTGACAGAAATGACATTTTAAGGAAAGATATAAGAAAGGTTTAAGGCAAGAAATGGATGTCTCTTAAAATCTGGGAGAGTTGAGAATTATGAAATCTCTTGCTTCCCACTTCTGTTGTCTATAGCTTGAACCACCCTGCCTCCCCTGGAACCAAACCACAGGAAAACAGAGTTGTAAAATGTTTAAATTTACCTCAGAAAGTCAGCAGTAAAGTGACTTGGGACCATAGATTCCCAAACTGGAGATTTATCTCAGATTGCAGTAGCTGTTGATATAATGTGTGTACTAAGATCTTAGATTCCTTAAATGATGGTCAGGATTTACCTTAGAAAGAAGGGATTGTACATATTTCCACTGCAGGGTAGCATTTACTGTGTAATCAAAACATTTGAGATTACAGCTTGCTACATTATTTATTATGTAGTTTGAGCAATCAGTCATAACTCAAGAATGAATAATACATCACAGAAATGTAAGCAATCGAAGTAACCTCAGCATGTGTGGTTTCTACCTCACTGGTTTTACATTTATATGCACAACTGCTAGTTACCATAAATATCATGGCGACACCTCAAGAAGATCATTGTGCAGGGGCTTTTGTTGTTGATAAATGTATTCATTACAGCTTGAGTGTGACAAGATAAGCTCATTAGCTGCTGCAGTTTTACAAGAAATAAAAAAAATTGACAATAGTATCACAGTGTTGTCCAATAAAGCAAAATCACATGTACATTGCCACAGAGCTATCATTGCAAAGCAGGATGTTTGTAATGACAATGTAAATTACCCACTTTCATTTCAGGGTGACTGTGTTGAAGCGTATTGTTTTTACTGTAAATAAAACAAAAGATATGGAAATTTAAAATAGTGTTAGCTAAAGCAAAACAAAGTAGAACAATGTTTATGTGATGAGATTTCATCTTCTGAGAATATTTTGACTGAAATAAAAATAATTGGCCCCTCAATACAATTGTTTACAAACTATAACAATCTCATTTTTTCTCTGAGCATTGGTCCATGTAGTTTTTATTGCTCTAGCTGCAGTGTATTGGTTCAGCTCAAAGTGAACATTTCCAGGGACAGATTGTTTTAAAATTAGAATATTTTATGCAACAAATTATAGTTTCAAGTAAGAGGTGGATAAAGCAAACATGCTTACACAGCTGAAATAGTAACAAAAGCTCACATGCATATAAAAAGACACAACACAGGATATCTAAATCAATCCACATACATATCAGGGCTGGTGAGTAATGAATGTTAATTCACAAATATCATGAAATAATAGACTTTCCTCATTTGAATCCAAATAAATAACAGCTGGCCTTGGCTCTGATATTCGACTGCACTCAAATGAAAACAAAAGCATTTCCCCATCACCTAGGTGACCAGGGGTTGCCATCCCGAGTCATCTTCTGCACCGCCCCTTCCATACCTCTCAAGTGTCCTTGATTTTCAGGGATGTCCCTGATTTTGCCTCAAAATTTTACTCTGTCCCTCCTAAAATTTTTGTTTTTGTGGCTAAACAGTGGGGACTGTAAGCACAAAACAATGTCAAGCATTAAAGTTACAGACTTGTTCTTCTTCAGAAAATGCATTTTGCACTAAGCCCCATATTCTACCAGCTTTCTGGGTGGATATCTCTAATTTTGAAGATGTGTCCGTGATTTTGGTCCTTTGTCCCTGATGTTTTTAAGCCTTGTCCCTGATTTATGAAGCAGGAGGTTGAGAGGTATGGCCCCTTTCCTGGTCCCTGCATAACACGTTACATATATTTGTCATCCAGTTAGTCCAACCCCTGCACTGCACCAGTTTTTCAAGACATAAACCCAAGTTATAACCTGACCTTGGAATGGTACCATCTTAAACAAGAGCAATTGGTCCCTTTAACATCCCCACCTATCCTCCCTTCATTCACTACCTGTTACAGAGAGGCAGCTAAGGAGTTCTTTTTGAAATGCAATAGTTATATTGATTATTTTATTCTACTTGTCCTGAAAGTTCTTCCCACCCACCTGACACCATCTGAATCAAACCTTCACCTCTGTAACCCGATAACCCACAGTCCCACATGCCCTGTCACAAGCTAGTACTTTTACCTTCAATCCATAATAGGGGGTAATAGCAGTAATTCCAACAGATAAATTAGTTTCCACTTCCCCATAATTCTAGCATTGAGCGCTCTGATGATGGGATTGTGATCTACAATTACATCAGTGGGCTCCTGTTTGGACTTTCCTTACACTCTGTGTGGTGCTAGGTAGCCAACTTCCCTTTTATACTTCAGAACTGTCTGCTGATGCTGTGGGGAGGCAGGGCCCAAAATGAAATGCCTAGATTTCGGCTATTGCCATCCTCCCATCAGTGAAACAGGGAGGTCATGGTAAGATAACTTGGGGTACGGGAATCTGCTATGGCAATCAGATAAAATATATTAATGCACACACAGTATATTTAAAGGCTTCTTTGCCCTCCCCATCATGGATCAGGAGTAGAGTAGTGGGGCGGGGTGAAAGTAATACAGGAACCAATTTTCCTTGTTTGCTGTGAGACTGGAATGTCGGGTAAAAGACGGTTCCTGCTGCAAATGGTCGGTGAACCAACCAGGTTAGGAAATACCCTTGACCTTGTTCTGGCAAATGGGGTCTTTGTGAGAGAACTTACAGTGGAGGAACCGCTGTCAGGGAGTGACCACCACTCAGTATGGCTCACATTGGATATGGGCAAGGAAGGAGTGGAATCAGGCACAAGAGTGCTGTACTTCAGAAGGGCTGACTTTGGGAGGATGGGGGAAGTGGTAAAAGAGTACCTGGCCAGAATGGACACTAACCAGAGGTGGGAGCTCATAAAGCTGGGGATTGTGGGAGGCAACCAAAACCTGCTGCAAGGCCCAGAGCAAGAAGGCTAGGGCTAAGGAACTGAGCTGGTTGAGCAAGAAGGTCATGGAAAAGGTAAGGAGAGAAAGAGCTGCCTTTAGGAAGTACAAGAAAACAGGAAGGGGGGAGGACAGGGAGGAATACTTGACAGAATTGAAGGAGGTGACAAGGGCAGTAAGGGGAGCCAAAGCATCTACGGAACTCAGGCTGGCAAAAGGCATTAAGAAGGGGGAGAAGGACTTCGTTAGGTACATCAGGGAGAAAAGGAGCTGTAAGGACCATATAGTAAGGATTAGGAAGGAGGGGGGTTGGGTGGAAGCAGGGTGCAATAAGGCAGAAGCACTAAATGAGTACTTCTGCTCAGTATTTACTAAAGAGAAGACGGGGGTGACACCCAAGGGGGGAGAAATGGCAGAAACAGGAGAGGAAGGGGTGACAGATGGGGAAATCATGGAGGGGCAGAGTTTGGTAGGGTTTGAAGGCACTGAGGGAGGACAAGGCACCAGGCCCAGATGGCATCCACCCCAGGGTACTAAAGGAGCTGGCAGAGGTCCTTGCAGGACCTTTGGCAGACCTATTTAATGCCTCACTACATTCGGGGTGTGTACCTCAGGACTGGAGGATGGCTCATGCGGTGCCCCTCCACAAGAGTGGCCCCAAGGATGAACCGGGAAACTACAGACCAGTGAGCCTCACATCCATCGTGGTTAAGCTAATGGAAACTATCCTGAAGGAGAGGCTGGTGGCCCTCCTAGAGGCCAAAGGACTACAGGACAGCAGACAACATGGCTTCATATGGGGCAGATCCTGCCAAACCAACCTGGTGGAGTTCTATGACTGGGTAACTAGGCAAATGGACAGGAGCCATGCAGTGGATGTCCTGTATCTGGACTTCAGTAAGGCATTCGACTTGGTGCTGCATGGAAGGCTGGGAAGTAAGTTAATAGGCAAAGGGGTGGGTGCAAAGCTGGTGAGATGGGTAGGAAACTGGCTTCAGGGAAGGCAACAGAGGGTGGTGGTGGGTGGGGAGCTCTCACACCCAAGGGTAGTGACAAGTGGTGTTCCACAGGGCTCGGTGTTGGGACCAGTGTTGTTTGGGATATTCATTGCAGACATGTCATGGGACATCAAGAGCAAGATCAGTTTGTTTGCTGATGATACCAAGGTAGGAGTGGTGGTGGATGACCTAGGGGGATGGCAGGGGTTGCAGGATGATCTGGAAAAGCTTGAAACCTGGTCAGACACCTGGCAACTGGGGTTTAATGCCAAAAAGTGCAATGTGCTGCATTTTGGGATGAAGAACCGAAGGAGGAGTTACCAGCTGAGGGGAGTGCAGCTAGCCCAGACAGAGGAGGAGAAGGATCTGGGGGTGACCATTACAGGGTCAATGAACAACTCAGCACAATGTAGGAAGGCAGCTGCAAAGGCCAACAAAATCCTGGGTTGTATTGCAAGGGGTATATCCTCCAGGAGGGAGGAGGTGATTCTGCCGCTGTATAGGTCATTAGTTAGACCGCACCTGGAGTACTGCCTGCAGTACTGGCACCCATATCTGAAGAGGGACATTAAGTTACTGGAGGGGGTGCAGCGCAGGGGGACAAAGATGAGCAAGGGGCTGGGGGACTTATCATACGAGAGGAGGTTGAGGGAGCTGAACATGTACTCACTGGAGGAGAGGAGGACAGGGGACATGATTGAAACCTTTAAATACATGAAAGGAATAAACAAGACAGGTACAGAGGGGCTGTTCAAAGTAAGGGAGGGGAGGGACACCAGGGGCCATGATATGAGACTGAAGGGAGGAAGGTTTAGGAGGGAGATGAGGAGACACTTTTTTACAGAGAGGGTGGTGGCTGGGTAGAATGCGTTACCTGCAGAAGTGGTATCCAGTAGAACAGTGGACTGCTTCAAAAGGGGATGGGACAGGACAAGGGGGAGGGTTAATGAAGGAGAAGGATGGAAGGGAGGGACAGCTGCAGAATAAGGGGTGCTAGCTGCACATTCGAGCAGACTTGATAGACCTCTAGGCCTTTATCTGCTGGCAAATTTCATATGTTCGTAGGGGGTGGTTTTCACAGGATGATTTTGAGGGTGGGAAAAAATGGCATAGTGCCACAAATGTGCAATATGATATGTGAGGACCAAGGAAGGAAAGGGACAAGCATGATCATATGCACAAAAGCACCATATTTAACAATAATTTATATTGTCCTAGCTGAATACTGATGATCCTTAGGAAGCTAAGATTATTTCCCTCATGGCTTGAGTTCTGTACCTTAATTCCTGTTAGCAAATGAAACATAAACACCAGCAAAAATATAACATATGCAATGCATTTCTAGCCTCTGTGCCTCCAATGTCATCCACACCACTAGGTGAAGACAGGACACCAGCAAGTAGATGAGAAGTTTCATTGGGAGTGAGTATTCCTCCCATTTAGTATTGTACAACATGTGTCCCTTATACAATGTGTCCCAGAAATAAAGATCTACTTATTTCAAAAGCCAGTTAATACTGATGCTTCTGAACTTTTTCAAGAAGGGCTTGACTTGAACTGCTACAGTCAACATTAGGCAGCTAACTTTTCCCTGGATACCTTCCAAAACCTATAATTAACCAAGGGAAAGCACACATACTATAACTGAATGTCATATGCAGTATTAGCTTGATATGCTGCTAAACTGTTGGAATATGCAAACATAGCCTTAAGCTGTGTTGAAGAACCACAACACACAGTGGAGATGGAGTTGCTAAAGAACTAGAACCCACAGTGGAGCAGCTGCTGAAGAACTGTAGCAGACCATGAAGTGACACAATGGAACTACTGCAGAAGACTTAGATCACACCATGGAACTACTGCTGATGAATCAGAACACTCCATGAAACTGCTGTTGAAGAATTAGAACACACCATGGAACTGCTCCTGAAGAATCAGACCACACCATGGAACCGTTGATTAAGAATCAGAATACACCATGGAACTGCTGTTGAAGAATTAGAACACACCATGAAACTGCTACCGAAGAATCTGAATACATCATGGAACTACTGCTGAAGAATCAGAATGCACCATGGAACTGCTGCTGAAACATCCAAACACCATGAAACCACTAATGAATCTGAACACTCCATGGAACTGGAATTGCTGAAGAAACAAACAGACCATGGAGCTGTTGCTGAAGAACCAGAACACACCATTTATTTGGAAAATAAGAAAAAAAAAACTACACTTGTCATCAGTTTATTCAGTGTGGCATGGTCTTTTGATAGTGACCAACCCCCATCTAAGATACCCTAAGGAACCTCTCCCAACAACTCTTGTTAGTGACATCCTATGCAATCACTAAACTGCCCTTGCAGCAGCACGAACATGCAGAAGTATTCTGCACTCAAAAAGAGACAGGGGTAAGCATAACAAGATATTGGAACAAGAGAATTGTTTAAAGTATTATGTAAGCAATAATACCCAACAGGGTGGGCGGTATAGTGCTATACCAGACCGCCCAAGGGCGTAATGAGGCCCAACGCCATAGGCGGAGGGCCTTATAGCTCCTGGAAGGTCTGGTATAGCACTATACCGCCCACCCTGGAGGGTATTATTGCGCTTAGAAAATGGGCAGTCAAAAAAATAAGTTTAATAAGAAAAATGTTGAAGAAAAATGTATTTAAAGTAAGATTTTTAATAAAATAGTTCCTCCACCTGCATTCTTGGGAGGTGGTTGCTATGGTTACATACACACACACACACACACACACCACTGGGCCCTTAGAATGTTATTTGGAGCCACTATTTTTTTTTTCTCTTGCTTAGTGAGAGATACTGCTGCCCTGCAATACAACACATCAGAATGGGGGCATTTCAAGTTAACTTTTGCTGATTTGTTTGTTTATTTTGTTGCTGTACATCCAAGTCCGACATTGCTACTAACTCTCTGAGAGCTGACCACCTTGTTGTGCCCATTCCTTCAGCCGCTGTATATTTTTTGTTTTAAGTTCAGCACTTTAAGCTCGACCTTCCGACGCCTTTTTTTTCACTTGTTTATTGGTAATGGAAAAGGCATGCATGCCTACCATAACCGCGCTTGCTACAGCTTTTTTTTTTTCATTTTACATAGGTGGGTAGTGAGGAGGAACTGAGCCGCTATATGCAGCGACGTGACTTTTTCCTGCACTTGAATCCGGGTGAGATAGCAGTTTTCGTTACGGTAACGCCCTTTTTTTTTTCGGCGGGAAGAGGCGGGGTATGAGGAAAGGGGGGACGGCAGTGAAGGCAATGATTTATGCTTGGCTTTTCTGACAATGAAATATGAGCAATACTATTCTGAAATGTCGCCCCTTTGATCTAGGAGAGAGGAGCGACAGCTAGGGAGGACACAGTTGTAGGCTGAGGGTGTAGGGGATGTGCTAGCGGCTTTCGATCATTCCAGTTATTGTGTTTTTTTTTAAATTGCCAGATGGTTGACAAACTTCAGGGGAGGGTATGATGATTCACGGCTATGCGTGTTGTGCAAATGGTGGTTGTTTGAAACCGAGTTCCCAGTGCTCTCATCTCGGGACGGAGGTATCACGGTTAGGAAAGAAGACTAGTCATGTCAGGGAAATTTGTGCTAGATGTAGAACTCGGTCTGTTTCAGGAGATAGTGGGTTGCCATCTGATGGCGGAACGAGAGAAAGCACTCGGGTTCAGCTCTCAGAATACCGCTGTGGACACTCAAGAGGCATAGGACAAGACGGTACTCAATTTAGACTCAGAGAAGCCATTTTGGGGGAAAAGTGAACTTTGTGTGAAAACGTTATGTTTTCTTTACACTGCATTTTAAGATTTTTACTTTATGATATGTCGTCGCCAGTTTGTCACCCACTAAGCGACAGAAACAAATGGCGGACATTTGGAATGCAAATGAGAGGGTTTATCCAATTGGAGAGCAGGCTGGGCACCAAGATCCTGGTGATGGGGCAGGCTAGGCTGGTCCTTTTAATAGGTGGGCATCTATTGTCTGATAGATGCCCACCTAGAGAAGTGTCTAAGCCAATCAGATGGCTCAAATAGTTTTGCCCATTTTCTAAGTGCAAAATAGCACCAAGATTGCTGTATCAGTGCACAGTGTAGATTAGTCATACCCATACCATAGATCAAGCTTTGAGACATTGTCTTACTGCCCTAGTGCTTCACTCTGCTGAGCTCCATCATGGGCAGGGCTAGACAGGACAGCCATATCTTAAATACAAAACAGTCCCATGATGTCATAACTATAAGACATTTAAATTTACATTCAAAATTTGGCTAAATTCATGAAACACCACAAATTGATTAAAAACATCATTAGTATAAAACCTGTAATAGTAAAAAATAGCTATATTTTATATCACACGCTGCTTGACAATATATTTGGAGTGACACATTTGATATAGTTAATCTGACATCATAAGTAAACCATTCAGATACAGCTTTCAGTTTTAGAAACATGCAGAAGTACATTGTGTCCTACCATTTTCCTGCAAAATATAGACACCCAGGACATGCACAACACTCCACCTCATCCTCTCTGCTTTGCCTCACATATCATAGTCACTCTGCCATGGACAATGGAAAACTGACTCTGGCCATCTTCATAGACCTAACCAAGGCATTTGACTCAGTCTCCCATTGGCTTCTCCTGGACAGTCTTGTTTCCATTGGCCTCTCTTCCTCATCCACAGAATGGTTCAGGGCTTACCTATCTGACCAATTACAATAAGTGCAGATGGGTGACATTACATCCCCTCTTCCTTATCCACACTGGTGTCCACCAGGGGTCAATCCTGGGACCAATTTTATTCTCCATTTTCATTAATGACCTCCCTTCCTCCTGCTCCACCTCACACATCCACATGTAGACAGATGTCATTATTATCTATACATCCAGCGCCTCTCTTTCATATGTACAGGCCTCTCTCCAGGCTGACTTTGAGAATGCGCTAAAATGGTTCAAAGCAAACTCTTTCAAATGCAACAAAAAGAAAACTGTTACAATGCTCTTTGGCACTGCACAAAAACCTGCTAAACTCCCCTCCCCCCCTTTCCATTCCTAAGATGGCTGAAAATAAAAAATCATGGAGTCCTTTATATACCTGAGTCTCTGGCTTAATCCTAGGCTGGACTTCTCCTGCCACATTGACTCTATTCATGCTAAGCTCCGGCACAAACTTGGTGCCTTGTACAGACACAAGGAATGTCTCTCGCTCCCAACCCGGAAAGAGCTCGTTACCAAACTAATTCTTCCCTCCATATATTACACTGATGTTGTGTACAGTGCAACTCCCCAGTCATCTCTCTATAGACTGGGACCCACTTTACAATGCTTTCTGTTGCTTCGCAACAAACCTTCCCTACCTAACACACCACTGAACCCTGTACTCAGCTCTCTCCCTCATCTCTCTAGCTGGTCATCACCATGCCCACTGTACCACTTTCATCGCAAAGTTTTGGTTTGGTGATCTCCCCTCCTACCTCTCCAACCTCCTGTCCCCTCATCAGACCCTGGTTACTATCTTCATTCCCGAGATCCTCAGTCCATCACCCTCCTCTCACCACATTCGCAGTCAGACAAGTTATCCTTCACCTTTAGGCTCCCTGCCCTTTGGAACAATCTCCCCCACTCGGTCTGCCTCTTGCCCACTGCTGCATTCCTCAAAAAACACCTAAAACCCTTTCCCTTCCCCTGCTTTTGTTTCCCTCCTCATCCTCCTTGAGCCCCTCCTCACCTCCCATGAGCTTGTTCCCTCCTCCTCCTTGAATCCCTCCATACCTCTCCTTTGGTCTACTTGACTTCCCATCCCTCCCACTACCTTTCGGCCTTCAAATGTGACTCCCTGAATTTGCTCCAGTTACTTTTGACTGAGTGTAAACATTGTACTTTCATATGCAATTATTGTATACTTGGTATACATTTTCTGTATTCTGGTATCTTAATGTACATAGTTGTAAATCTCTATATTTTATTGTCACTAGTGCTAGGCAATCACTTATGTAGGCAAGGCAAGGTAATTTTTATTTAAAAAGATGCCCAATCCTGGAGGCTCTGGGTGCCACACAAAATAAAATAGATAGATAAATATAGGCAGCTAAACTCAAAATAAACAACATTTTAACATAGAAATCCATAAGTAATATAATAAGATTAAATTATCTATAAGATAATAAAACAGGGTAGCCGGGGACTAAGATCAAGACCATAGCATAATGATCTCACTAAAAGACTAGGTCAGAAAAGGCCTGGGTGAACAGAAAGGCCTTAAGGCAGGCCTTGAATACCTCCAATGATGGAGCATTTCTAACCCTAAGGGGCAGCAAATTCCACAGGATGGGGCCAGTGACACTGAAAGCCCTGTCACCAGCCATTCCCCCCCCCTCTGTTTCTACCCCCAGGCCCCCCCCGGTCGACTTACATGCCCAGCCACCAGTCCAGCCCAGTACCCTGACATCAGGCAGCATCCCTTTTCCCCCCACAGATTACCCCCAGTGGTGAGGAGGTGAGGAGCCTCCCTAAGCTCAACTCACCTCGAATCGGATCCAGTTCAGGGAGCACAATTCAGGGTTGGAGCCTGCGGCTGGTGGCTGCCTCATACTGCTCGACCGACATGGCCATTTTCTCATTTACTCCCCTTATATGGAGAGGAGTGTGCAAGGATGCCAGTGGAGGGAACACGCATGTGTCCGCAAGCACTCCTACCAGCATCTGCCCCATCTCCGTCCCCTTTACACAGCATTGGCACCCTGTCCCCCAGCCTCCGCTAGGGCCAGAAGTGTGCCGACCACTGGAGTCCCCCCTTCCTCAAGAGGGAGAGCAGTCCCTCAGATGCTTGATCCCTCTCCTCCCCTGCTGACCCCCGGGAGCCCTTGCTTATTCCCGAACACGGGTCACCAGCATAGCGTGAGGTAAGGATACCAGCGCCTCAGCCCTCAGCACCACTGGGCCGGTGTTGATGGCCATTTTTATCCTCATCATGGCAATTGCCAGGAGAACCCTTCAGGATGAGCGGAGGGGATGGACTGAGACAGCTGGTGTAAGAAGGTCTATCAGGTAACCAGGGCCCTGGCCATGTAGGGCCTTATGGGTGAGAAGACCCACCTTAAAGAGGATCCTCCACCTGACTGGCAGCCAGTGTAACTCACACAGTACCTGTGTAATGTAACAATATTTAGGCTGCCCTGTAAGTAACCTGGCAGCTGCATTCTGCACCAGCTGTAATTTGTGGAGAGATCTTCCCACGACCCCAAGGTAGAGCGCATTGCAGTAGTCAAGCCTTGATGTCAACAAGGCATGTATCAAAGTGGGGAGGTCCAAAGGCGGCACAAGGGGTTTTATCCTGGCAACATTATTAAGATGGAAAAAACAGGAGCAGACAGTGGAAGACACCTGCATTGCCATCGACAAACCCCTGTCCAAAATGACACCAAGATTCTGCACCTCAGAGGAGGCCTTCAATACATACTCACCTGCATTTATTGAATATATGGTATATACCTGCATTATGCTTGTACCTTACTGTATATAGTTTGTTAAATTATCATGGGCCCTATGCACTAATGAGCGAGAAATATGCCCTGGAGATGCGCATCCTGCTCGTGTAGCCCCTCACCTGCGGATATTTACATCCATGCCGGTATGCACTACTGGCAGCCACCTGTCCACGGCCCTGCCTCCACAGTATGCTGGACCATGTAGGGCTACTGGGAGCTGAATAGCGGATCCAGGAGGGCATCCAATAGGAAGCCCATTCTGGGTCCCAGAGTGAATCCCTAATGCGGGCAGGCACGAGTCCAGGTACATGAACAGTACCAGGCTCACAGACCCATGCTACCATGCCATCAACCCACCCCCGGGCCAAGAGCCTCACAGATGTCCTCCCCTACAGTATCACTGCCGGTCTCAGGCCATATAAGGCAGCCCCCCCCCCCATCCCAGTGCGTCCCTGGCCCTGGTACTGGATACCTCCCCACCACCACCACACAGAGGTGCCCATTGCACCCCGAGCCCAGAACCGAACAGTGGATGCCTGAGGTCACCCACCTGCAGCACCGGCAACCCCCACCCACACTCTGTACTGTTCCACCAGTGCCACAGTTGGAGATGGCCTGTGGCACAGCCCTCTTCACACCCTCACGGCTACCAGTCCTCTGTTTTATGCAGGGTGCACATCGGCTGCATGTACCTTGCATAAGTCAGATGGCCAGTGGCCGTGGAGGTGTGAGGAGGGCTGTACCACTGGCTGTCCAGTGCCCAGCACTGACCGGCAGGTATGGGGTACAGGAATGGGATGTGCCGGGAGGGGGGTTCCGCATGGTGAGCCATCCCGTGCCAATCTGCACAAGGATGAGCACTCATGACAGTGCTCCTGTGTGGGGGGGGATGTTCCAGGGACAGGGCATGGAGGTGTGGAGCGGATGCTCCTTTGGGGTGCTGTGTGGCTGGGGGGATTGCATGGGACCTTGGAGTCTGGCTGGAGTGTGACCCAATGGCACCAGGCACTATGACCTGCAGTATGGGCTGCCACTGATTCCACCACCCCAGTGCCACCCCAGCAGCCTATTGGGCTAGGGTGTCACAGCAGGGGTCATCACCCAATCCTGCCACAATTGGCAGGTCATGACTGTGGGGGGGTGCAGTGGGTTATGGCAGGGTTCTGGCTGCTGTAACCTGCACCCTCATCCACACCCCTGTTGGCAAGCACTCGGGTGCCTTGTAGAATAGTGTGTGATGCTGCCACACCCCCCGGCCCACCCCCAGTGCATTGCTCTCCATGCAGCCGGGGGATCGGTCGCAGATCTTGATGAATCAAGGATGAACCGGGAAACTACAGACCAGTGAGCCTCACATCCATCGTGGGTAAGCTAATGGAGACCATCCTGAAGGAGAGGCTGGTGGCCCTCCTAGAGGCCAAAGGGCTACAGGACAGCAGACAGCATGGCTTCATACCTGGCAGATCCTGCCAAACCAACCTGGTCGAGTTCTATGACTGGGTAACTAGGCAACTGGACAGGGGCCATGCAGTGGATGTCCTGTATCTGGACTTCAGTAAGGCATTCGACTCAGTGCCACATGGAAGGCTGGGAAGGAAGTTAGTAGGCAGAGAGGCGGGTGCAAAACTGGTGAGATGGGTAGGAAACTAGCTGCAGGGAAGGCAACAGAGGGTGGTGGTGGGTGGGGAGCACTCACACCCAAGGGCAGTGACAAGTGGTGTTCCACAGGGCTCGGTGTTGGGACCAGTGTTGTTTGGGATATTCATTGCAGACATATCATGGGACATCAAGAGCAAGATCAGTCTGTTTGCTGATGATACCAAGGTAGGTGCGGTGGTGGATGACCTAGGGGGATGGCAGGGGTTGCAGGATGATCTGGCAAAGCTTGAAATCTGGTCAGACACCTGGCAACTGGGCTTTAATGCCAAAAAGTGCAAGGTGCTGCATTTTGGGATGAAGAACGAAGGAGGAGTTACCAGCTGAGGGGAGTGCAGCTAGCCCAGACAGAGGAGGAGAAGGATCTGGGTGTGCTCATTACAGGGTCAATGAACAACTCGGCACAATGTAGGAAGGCATCTGCAAAGGCCAACAAAATGCTGGGTTGTTTTGCAAGGGGTATATCCTTGAGGAGGGAGGAGGTGATTCTGCCACTGTATAGGTCATTATTTAGACCACACCTGAGTACTGCATGCAGTACTGGCATCCGTATCTGAAGAGAGACTATTAGTTACTGGAGTGGTGAAGTAGAGCGACAAAGATGATCAAGGGGCTGGGGGACTTATCTACACGAGAGGAGGTTGAAGGAGTTGAACATGTACTCACTGGAGGAGAGGAGAGACAGGGTGACATGATTGAAACCTTTAAATACATGAAAGGAATAAACAAGACAAGTACAGAGGGGCTGTTCAAAGTAAGGGAGGGGAGGGACACCAGGGGCCATGATATGAGACTGGAGCGAGGAAGGTTCAGGAGGGAGATGAGTAGACACTTTTTTACAGAGAGGGTGGTGGCTGGGTGGAATGTGTTACCTCCTGAAGTGGTATGCAGTAGAACAGTGGACTGCTTCAAACGAGGATGGGACAGGACAAGGGGGAGGGTTAATGAAGGGGAAGGGTGGAAGGGAAGGGCAGCTGCAGAATAAGGGGTGCTAGCTGCACATTTGAGCAGACTTGATAGACCTCTAGGCCTTTATCTGCTGGCAAATTTCGTATGTTCGTATCTTGTTGTGTGCCCCAATGGTGCATGCTGCACGGACCCTGCTCTGTGGCATTCAGGTGTAGCGATGCCAACATACTCAGTTTATGTGCCATGTTAGCATCATGCATAAAACCCCATGTGTTTTATGGTACCTTGTGCTATACAATCTCCAATGTTTTCTTACTGTATTTTCTCCACCTCACCCCCCTCTCTGGTCGCACCTGGAAACTCCAGCTTAGTGCTTAGTGTGCCTTTCCTGGTTACCAACATTTTAAATAAATAAAATAAACAAACACTCTCCAACTATGTGGAGCCCATGTCCTGTATGAGAAGCAGATCTAGAAGTGTGCATCTCTAGATCAGAGCATCAGAGAAATAGAAAGAGATAAATACCTAGAAAAGAACAGAAAGAAACAATATTTTAACACAACAAATAACATAATACTAGTAGCATCTTAGTAATAATTTTTCTTTTGAAAAAATGGTAGTCAACAAAATAAATCATTGGCTAGTAACACACAATATTACTCCAAAGAGCAAATTGCTGTGAAACAACTGTCTGAAATAAAATACGTAATAATTTAAACCAGCAGATAATGGGGGAAGTATTGTGGTGCTGGATAGGGCACACTACATCTGTGTAGCATTGTCACTATTAAATGATGAAGCACACTACAGAAAATTGCCCGATAACCCTACTGAAACAATTAAGGAGTTGCTGTTACAGACAAGCACTGAAAATGGTTCAATAAAGAATAATGAATTTAAGTATACTTGGCAACACCATCCTGTCGCACCAACTTTAAAGTTTCTACCTTAAGTCGACAAAAGCATTGTGGATCCCCCAGGACATCCAATATCATCTGGAGCAGGATCTCTAACTGGGAACATATCCAAAATTCTGGACTTTTTTCTTCAGGATAGTAGCATCAATTTGGAATCTTATCTAAAGGACACTACAGATTTCCTGAAGAAATTACAAAATATTGGGTGGCAGGAGTTATGTGTGGTAGATGTGGATGCTCTCTAGGTCCCTATTCAGCATAATGATAGCCTTGATGGCCAAAGACACCTGCTGGGGGAAAATCTTAACAAAGTTGACATAGCAACTAAATTTCTAATTATAGGTTTGGAATGTGTTATAGATTGCACTGCCTTTGAATTCAAGAGATGGTATTATTTGAAGATATGTTGGACAGTGATGGGGACAGTAATGGCACCCTCATACGCCTACCTATTTTTAGGCATGTGGGATAAAAACTGGATATTGAACTGGTGAGTGAATCCATGCAGGAAAAATGCATGCTACTGCTTTTATTTTATAGATGTTGTGTGCATCTGGGAAAACAGCATGGAAGAGACTGAAGAATTCATGAGATGGTTAAATGATAACCAACTTAGCCTTCACTTTGTCTTCACAGCAAATAAGAAATATCTTTTAAATCACAACCCCTTCTTTTACTCAGGCAAATGAGACAAACAGTGTGCTTGGAGGTAATTCAATTCAAGTAATGGTGACAGCCATGCATTAATTAAGTTAGTCAATTAGAACTATGTTGGTAAACCAATAGCTGATAACATCTATATATAATATAAACATATTGGTGTTACATGCACAGCAGGGTAGTCGCAGCTAATGAATTAATAAGTTTCTTTACAAAAAGAGTCTAAGCCCTCCTTCCCCTTTGGAGGGGGCCAACATATTGCTTACCACCTCTCAAGGCCCCTAGGCCACCAAGGTATGATGGATGGCTGTGAACGAGCCAGTCTCTAGAGCAACCTCCATGTCAAGGGTGCCACTAACTGGTCACCTACATTTAAGTAATCCTTTGCCTATGGCTGGCACCCCAATGTACCAGCCACCAAGACCTCACCTTTCTCCAGTCTCAGGGCCTGCCTGCAAAGGAGTGACAACTCTGTTATCCCCCCTTTATGATACTGTGCAACTTCCATGCTGCCAAATCACTACTCTGCCCTGCCGCTATCACACCTACATGACATTGACAAACCTTAATATCTACTTACTTAGTTCCTGCAAACCCCACTGGAGAAGGCAAAAAATAGAAAACTCTGTGGGAACAAAATGGTAAAATTCCTTCTTGACAACTGAAGTGATCATCCATAGTGGGACAGCTGGGTCCCTAACTCAGCTTCTATGTTCTTGCTTTTCAAAAGGAGGGATTGGGAGGATATTTTCTGCAGGTAGGGGCAAAAGTGGGCAGAGCCCTCTTTTTCACCACTTAAATAACCAATTAATCACCCTCTCAATTTTTGGATAATCTATCACCGACCTCCTTGCAGTTGCCACCCATTTCAACTCCTACTTCATTGACCTTGACAAGTACAAGCCCAACCCCCCACCCAACCCTGGTCCCCCCAGCATCAGTCACCTCCCCAGTTTCTACTTCTGTTACCTTATACCCCAGGAGTAGAGATGCAGAGAATTTAAAATTCGAAGGCGAAGTGAACGTGAAGTGGGCACTTCACATTGCTACTCTGCTTCTGTGAGTGGGCAATGCAAAGCGCTCACTGCCTTTGTCATTACCACTTAACATTAAGGTGGAATGGCAACGCCAAGTGTGGGTGAAGTCATTGTTTTTAATGGACTTTGCGTTCCTCATTAGGATTCTAAGTGATCCACTTGGTGTTTCAGATTTGGCAGCCCCCCACACATCACATGGCTTACAGTACTGTAAGTCACATGCTCTTTAGCTAGGCAGGAAGAAAGTGAGTCATACAAGCAGACACTTTTACTTTCTCCTGTGCAGACGGAGAGAGAGTAATGTGTTTTGTGACTGCTGATACTTTTAGATCAGAACGAGGAGGAGATTTGAACTTTGATTTAGACCCAACAGCTTTTTTAAAAGCTACACTTTTTTATCTTTTCTGTACTCTTTTTTACTTAATTTGTTCTTTCTGTAAATTTTATTTTACGTACCTTTATAAGTAGTTAGTTGTTTGTCTGTGTGTGTGTGTGACTGTGTGTGTGTGTTGTGTGACAGTGTGAGTAGTGATTGCTCAGACTGAGGGAGCTCAGTAGGAGAGATGGACCAGGGTGAGGGAATGTCTGGGACGGGGCTGCTTTGGGAGATCGTGGTAGTGGTAAGCATCGTACCGTGTGCATGTGTGGAGGGCATGGGCGCCCATTCCTGTTGGACCACTCAAAACTTGTGAGTGCCCCCCCAAAGCAGGACCAGCACCGCCTCCTGTCCTGACTCTGAGGCAGTTGAACCACCACCACCACCAAGTCCAGCACCAGGTCCTCTGGAGCAGGATGTGCCTGTTCCCCCAGGCCCAGGTGTGGATCCCATCCCTGTTCAGCACCGTGACCAGCAGGCTTACAATACATCCAAGTAACTATTAAAAAAAATTTATGTTGTGATTCATGACATGATCGTAAATCGTGATTTGTGACTGCATTTGTGACCATGATGATGAAGAAATGTGAATGCCTATGGCTGTACTTCTCTGGGCCCCGATGAGCTGTAGCTTAAAACTCCCAGACTTAAAAACACGTATCAATGAGTACAATGGTGGGGTGGTGAAACCTGGAGAGATGCTACAAAACAGACTTACAATACATCCAAGTAACTAGAAAAAAAATTAATGTGATTCGTAACATGAATGATCATGAATCATGATTTGTGACTGCATTTGTGACCGTGATGATGAAGAAACGTGAATGCTTACCACCTACGGCTGTACTTCCCTGATGAGCTGTAGCTTAAAACTCCCAGACTTAAAAACACATATCAATGAGTACAATGGTGGGGTGGTGAAGCCTGGAGAGATACTACAAAACAGGCTTACAATACATCCAAGTAACTAGAAAAAAAATTAATGTGATTCATAACGTGAATGATCGTGAATCGTGATTTGTGACTGCATTTGTGGCTGTGATGACGAAGAACATGATTTGTATCATGAGTGACTCGTGATGATGGTCCTGACTTAAAAATGCATATTAATGAGTACAATGTTCATGCAGAATTAAGCACCGCACCTGTCCAGTACTCTGAAGGGAAGCCAAAGAAACAGTGAATTAATTTACAGATGGAGATTGGGCCCTAAAGAGATGCAAATGCACAGACAGATTAAGATTGCACTGTGCACTGAAGAGATGCAGACACAAAGGCATAACACCTAAATAGTGCTCACCATCAGAAATTCAAATCTGGAAAAGAATACCTTTACCGGTTGGGGCCGGCCACACGGGGGGCAATGTACTGTACTGCTGCAGTAACAGTCACTAGTACTAGTACCAGTACCAGTAAAGATACCACAAAGAGGTACAAAAATCACACAGCTGCAGTGGATAGCAGCTTCACATTGCTGAAATTATTATGTGGCACAATAAAAGGTGTCTGATTTGATGACACGCATCACACACATACTCATTCACACACTAAGTAATGCATAGCAAATTGAAAACTTCAGTAATATAACCACATATTTTAAACAAACTGAAATTATGCACTGCTGCACCAGAACAATCAGCAAAAAAATGGCAAGAAATATTGAAAATATTACTGTGTACATTAACACAGTTAAACAAGAAAAATATCACCAAAACAGAAAGCACTGTCTTTTTCTCCAAGTTAATCTACCTACACCACAGATACACCCCTCCCCCAAAGCACAATTCCACTGTCTCTCAGTACACAGACTGAATGTTGTACATTAACATTCAAAATTCATACACAAACAATAAACGCTCGACTATATGAGCACAGGAGGGTTTCCTATAATCAATGAACTAAAGTAGCCAGTAGCTCAGCCTCTTGAGTAGCTCACTTGCCCTCCCAATCAGCCATCTTTGCAGGACATTTGGTCCTCTTCTCGTTGCAGGGGTGCACTTAGGTCTCTATCTTATCCCCCTTCCAACCTTGCGTACCTATCAGCTAACCCTAGGTCTACAGACGTGCCCACTACTTCCTGTGTACCTGGTATCTAATCTACTATTTAAGATGCTTAAAGCTTAACGTGCTTATTATTTGTTACCTTTATGCTTTCCATTGTTTTGTGTCTGCAAAGATATGTACTCCTACCTGTAAATTACTATTCCACTCTCCAGTCTGTATGGAAATGTTACCTCCTGGTTGTTGTTGCACCCGGGTCGCCCCTGAAAAAGGGACCTCTATGGGCCCAGCGGGCCTACCCGGTCATCAAAATTGTATAAATAAATAATAAAGTTTCAGCAAAAAAAATTACTCAAAAAGGCTTTTTTAACAGATTTTTGAAGGTTTGAATTGCAGAGAGCTCTCAGAGCAGATTGTCTCCTACAGCTTCCTACACACACACTACCCCAAACTGAGGCTGTGCAGAACAATCTAGAGCCAATGTGACCTGAAATCTCATGAAACACTGCAAAATTTGCCGTTGGAGCTTAAAAACAAGGCGAAGTAAGGCGAAGTACATTGTTTTAATGTACTTCGCCTTAAGAATAATTGAGTGTGGTTTGGGAAAGTGATAATGCGAAGTCATTGTTTTCAATGGACTTGTGTTACTCATTTGCAACGCTTAAGTACTCTGCTTCGCTTACAGAGCACTCCACTCAATTGCCTTCACTCCGTGGATCACTTCGCGGAGCGAATTGGGCCCATTTCGCCCACCACTACCCAGGAGGTGATCAGATTCATAAAATCTAACAACCCCAGACCAAGCCTAGATCCAGACGACATTGACTACTGCATCCTCAAGCTGGTCTGTGAGCCTATTGCCCTCCTCCACGACCATCATCCTTAATCACTCCTTCAGTTTGGGTTCCTTTCCCCTTAGATGGAAATGCACCACCATTAAACCCCTCCACAAATCAGGCCCCAAAAATGATGTTGCTAGCTACAGGTCCATTTCCTTCCTTGTCCCACTGTCTAAAATTATGGAAAAAATTGTACTTGGCCAAACCGTAGAATACCTGGAGAAATACAGTCTGCAAGCAAATGCCTAGTATGAGTTCAGAGTTGGCCACAGCACTGAGACAGCCCTGGTCAAATTTACCCATTTTATCAATAAGGCCAATGATGAAGGCCTATACATTGGCTCAGTGTTTGTGGATCTCACAAAGGCTTTTGATCTTGTGGACCACAAAGTACTCATCCACATCCTCGCCAGCCTAAATGTCTCCACTGATGTTGTTAACTGGTTTGCCAATTACCTCAGTCAAAGATCCCACAGAACCATGATTGAAGGTATTCACTCTGACCGCTCCTCTATCAAATATGGGTTCCCCATGGCTCCATTCTTGGACCCCTCCTCTTCTCCCTCATGGTAAACTCCCTCCCAGAGATCTTCCAGCACTTTCACATAATACTCTGCGTGGATGATGCTGCACTCTACTGTAAGGATAGTGACCTCTCCTCCCTTCTTCTCAAACTCCAGCTAGACTTCCACAGGCTCCACTCCTGGTTCTCATCCAGAGAACTTGTCTTTAACTCAAAAAAACCTAAATCCATGGCCTTTTCCAGTTCCAGAAAACATGCAGCCTTTTACTTCCCATGCTGAGACAATGATGACAACCTCAGAGAGTGTGTCACGAAGTTTAAATACCTTGGCCTGCTTCTTGAATGCTACCTGTCTTACCATCACCATATCACCCAACTAGTTAAGAAAGCCCACCAAAGGCTCGGCAAGTTATATCGAGTCCGACCATTCCTTATTCCTGAATCCAGGTCACTTCTTGCCACCAGTTTTCTTCTCCCCATATTCGACTATTGAGCTCTCATTTACTACCTATCCCTTTCTCAAAAGAACCTGAGCAGACTGTGTAGCACCTACCACAATGTCATCCAGTTTGCCACTGGCATTCCCCGACTAACCCACCACTGTGATCTCTACAAATCAGCCCACTGCCTCCCCTTGAGAACAGGCTTGACAGCAAAATCCTTTTCTTTTTCCATAAACTTGCACTGGGACTCCTACACACCAGCATCATCTCCCTTTTTCTCAAGTCTACCCTTGTACAGCCCACCGGATGCTCCTCTGCCCTCTTCTTTACCATTCCATTCTGTCATACCACCCAATGCCAAAACACCCTCTCTTACAAGGGTGCTAAACTTTTCAACAATCTCCCGCCTGCTCTCACTCAATGTCCCTCAACTGCTGCATTCAGGTACAACGTAAAGGGTCACCTTTCCAGTACTCTTGCATGTAAATGCTCCAGGCTATTAACGGCCCAATACTGTTGTATCTAACATTATTGCTCCTCCCATTGGATACTGTGATCACCTGACTCATATCACTCCACTATTTGTTTGTATAATTGCTCCCTTTGAAAGTGCTTTGTTCCCTGATTTGCTATTACTTATGTCATGCACTTTTCTGTATATATTCACTGTAACCTTTGTTTGTTTGTTTGTCCTTACTGAACGCTTGTGAAAATGGGCAATTTTGCTCACATTCCTTTCCAGTATAAAAAATAAACTGAAACTCAAACCAAGGCCCCTCCTATTAGCAGGTACCTGTTCCTCCTCCTGAGAATCAACTTCCTGTTTAACCCTGCCCTACTGGGCAGATCCCCCACATGTTAGTCCATGTGTCATCCAGGGCATTCTCCCAGACAAACTCTGCCTGCTACTACCCCTTGCAATTTCTGACATTATCTTCTAGGTCACAACCCCTTCTTTGACACAGACATATGAGATAGACAACACGCTTGGAGAAAATGGCCACAGCCATGAGTTCATTATGTGAGCAATTTAGAATTAAATTGTTAAACTAATAGTTGATATCATCAATATATAACATGAACATATTTGCATGATGTGCACAGCATGGTAGTCACAGCTAACAAAATAATGAATTTCTTTACAAAAAGTGTCTAATTTTCCCTCCTCTTTGGAGGGGGCTGACATACTGCTTATCACTTCACGAGGCTTCTAGGTCAGCAAGGCATGAGGGGTGGCTGTGAACACTCCATTCTCTAGAGCACCCTCCCTGCCAAGGGCACTGCCAACTGATGACCTACATCAGGAAGTTATCCTCCTCTTATGGCAGGCACCCCTCTGGTACCAGCCGCCAAGGCCTCACCTCTCTCCAGCCTCAGGGCCTGCCTGAAAAGGAGCGACAACCCTGTTAACCCCCACTACCGTACAATACTATACGACTATCATGCCACCACCTGGTGAGTGTCCCAATATCTTGGATGCTCATCCCCCCACCAAGCACATCAAATCAGGACTTCCTTCAGGCCACATCATAGGTCAGCTAGAAATCTATTATTGCCTAAATCTGATAAGTACACCCCACCTTTGGTATATAGCTGTGGAACTTTTTCCAAAGTCCCATCATGCTTCAAGACCTGACCCTAATGGTGTCCATTATATGCCACAAGGCCATGTTCCTCAAACTATGGCACTGGTATTCAGAGCATGTCACCACCGCTGCCTCAGAATTGGGGGGACCACACTATCTGTGTCACTGGCCACTCATTGTGCACCCGACCCAAATCTTCTCACATTCTATTCTGCAACTCAATGAACTTTACCAGATCTAAGTAATTCTCACTGAGGAGGATGACCAGCATATTCAACAGGCCATAACATTGTGTTATGGTGGTACTCCAGAGGAGCAGCTCCCTTATCTCAATCCCCTTTAGCCCATCCAATGTATCTTTACTCTCGGGGATGTTCCCCTTAAAGCCACCGTGCTCTCAATTCCATGCAATGGACAAAGGAATGGTGCTATATTTATACCTGTCTTGTCTAGAAGTCCTGACCTACAAATAAAGCAGAAAAAAAGAGATTAAAGTAACTTTGGGTACACATACGTGGCCTTCTCCCCAGTGACTATATCTGCATGTCTGTCCACAATTCCACCCTGGCATGTGATGCTGCCCCTATCCTCAAGGAGTGAGTGTTATACTTCTGATCTGCCATTCCTATTGCCTGCAAGGCCTTAGCCAGCAGATGCCAGAACTGAAATGAGGTGATGGACGAGGGATGAAAAAAGGCCTGGCCCCCAGGTTTCCATTGTTGGCTGCAGGTGGACACCATCCAAATATATCCCACTGCAGCCCATGCAGAGACCAGAGGCTGCACCAGTGACCCTGGTTCCTTTTCTCATTTTACTCTGCTGTAAGTGAACAAACATCACATCAGTGGTCACCACCATATTATCATTGCCAAATGCCACTGGCAAGGCTGTTGATTTTCTTGACTGGGTGACTTCAGACACCTACAAAGCCCTGGAAAAAAACACTAAAAAGGCTGTCTGGAATACCTGTGCCTCTGAAGCTGATGAACAAACACTGGGCAAGGCCATCATAATTTTTACCAGTAATGCTGGGACAATAGGGTGCCGTGCATCTCTCTCTTTGGGGTTTCATCAGGCCCACCTCTTGAGCATCTTACACACCTGAAAAGACCACGATGTGTCCCTCACTTCCATTGCCTTTTCAAACCAGGCAATTGATGTGAGATGCTGCCCCACTGTTACCAGTGTAGAGCCTTGGTGCATAATGTAGAGGAGGTATGCGCACAGCTTGTCCTCTGGTACCAGCCAGGCAGCATCGCAGACTAGCTGGCCCTTCATCCTGAGAAAAGTTTTCACCCCCATTGATATGCATTCTTCTGGATCACCAAATCCCAGAGATAGGGCAGGACTTTCCTGTGGCACATCTCTACTTCTGGTGCAAAGTTTTGAAATCTTGCTCACTGTAAACAAGAAAGAGATTTAGATTCTCCATCTGGCAAACTTTGTGAGTGCCTCTGTACAGGATACTGAAGATCTTCACAAAACCCTCAGCCAGTGACAAGGTGGTCCGATGGTTCGGGGATCTCTATAACCAACGATCAACATGCTCCACCTTTATTGGGATTGAAAAATTTACCCTGCCTTTTCTGAAAGGCTTACATACTAGTCCATTTTGTGCATTGCACAAAGTGGAGGATCTTACCACAGGCAAAGCATTCATGCCTGTATTTACAAGCCTGCAGCCTGCATGTCCCATAGTTGTAGTAATAACATTGCCCACCCTCCCCTCTTTCCTGAGTTCCCTGCTGCTGAACCACTACTCCCTGAAGTAAAGCCTTGCCTTGAAGCCTGAGAACATCAGACTGGGAAGCCAGTGTCTGAATGCTGTACTCCCTCCCCCCGGCTGGTATGGCCCACAGAAGGTGAAGATCCAAGGCACCCCCCAGATCTTGCTGTTGTCATTTTGTTTCCTTCTCCAAAACTTCTCATTGTATTTCAATCATCCCTACCCCCCTTTTGGCATGTGCATTGCCATGATGCTGTTGTCACAGCTCCACAAGCCCTGTGCTTTTTGTGGACACAATTCCATTAACAGGCCATCATAGATGGCAAATTCCACTTGCCAGTTCTCCCACTTGGATGAAAAAACTACCTTACACTTCCATTCTACCTTATCCCCTTTTCCTCTGTCCTTCACCGAGTCTTTTCTACCGGTAGCTCTTTGGGCCTGTTGAGTAGTGTGAAAACATCAATGAATGCCCCTTCCACAATCTGTTGCCACATCTTTTCTGGCAGATGAGATCCTATTATCTCAGTGATAGGTATGTATGACCCTTGGGACATCTGTGCAACCTGCTGCTGCCCCCCCTCTCCTGTTCCTGATGGCCCAGCCCCCTGCACCATCTCCCCCTGGTGCATCTGGCTATTTTTTCTCCTTCTCCATCATCAGAGCCAACAGCTGGTCTATCTTTTCCTTCAGTGTCAGCAGAGTACTGGGGGGAGACACTGACTGTGGAAGCAGACTCACCCCCCCCGCAATGGGGGATTGTCTGGTTGCATGGTAGGTGAGAGTTGCCAAAGGTTAATGGGCAAGACCTTCTGAGTGCTGGCAGTGGTGCTGATGGGATTGGACACAGTGCAATCAATGCTATCAAAATCACAGGGCCTGGGAGAGAATCTGGCACCAGAACTGGCACCAGCCATAATGGCAATAATGGGACCAGGTGGGGACTTGTTGAGTAAGGTGCTGGGCCCTGCTGGGGATCCAGGAACAGTCTTAATAGGATTGTAGCAGGTAATTGAGGTACAAAATGCAGAGACAGCAAAACTGGAGTGTTTGTCAGCAAAAGCCTTGGCCCAAGGGCTGGTAGCTGCAGTCTCTGATGTGGGGGACTGCAGAATAAGAAGCAGCCCTGATGTTGCAAGGGCCCAGGAGCAGTAACATATGTCCCAGCAGTCATGGTTGCAATGCTCTCCCTGATCTACTGGACCATGGCATCCCTTTCCTTGATTTTCATAGCTTTTTGGGCAGTAGCATCCATGACCCTTATGTGTGCACCCAGAAGATCTGCATGAACAATTCCCATGATTCCTTATTAGTCATTTCATAAGAATCAAGCCTACCTGGTGTGACACTTGGACAGCTGGTTCTGATCGCTGTATGATTTCTGTAAAATAAAAATGTAGTGTGATTGTCTGTCATGAGAAATCCTATGCTTCTGGGATAACCCCCCACCATGGTTTCAGCTACAAGATGTTAACCTGAAAGCCAGGAGATAATTAAAGACTAGAAGAGACATAAATTAAGGATCTCTTGTTATCTGGCTTAATTGTAGCTGCCAGCTGGCAGGATAGCAATCATAAACTTTTATGACGTTTAGAGGAAGAAACCAGGTTATGTCACTTTGGTGCTAAGTCATAAATGTCTTTGATGTCTGTGAAGGGCAAGAAGACACACTAGATCAAAGAGGCATATAGGGAAATTAGTTTTTGCTGATATCACCTTATTTAATTTACCTTCTGAATGATAAGACATCCTGGTTGTATAATTTTTAATAAACAGAGGAGGAGCTGGGTGACATCTTGGAGAAGGCAGGTTCCAGACAGTTGTTTTTAATTATGCTGTGACTGACCTTTAGATACATTCCTATTTGGACTCTCTGAAGCAAAAACATCTATCAGCACTGTAAGAAGATAAGAATACATTAGATAGACAAGTCTAAGTGTATTGTTGGTAGGAGTTTGCACTTTAACTTTGTTTTTTTTAAGTGATTGTATGTTTTGTGATATATTGTTCTGTGTTTACATTTTACATTTTTATCTATTTTTAAGTAGACCTCTATTTTAAAGAGACTGCTTGGTGTACCTTTGAAATTCTTTCTTTGACAAGGGAAGCATATATTGTTAAAGTTGAAACTGTGCATAAGCTTAATGATATACCAAACTGGGAAAAGGTAAGAGTTTATCTGAGGTCTTTCATAGAGTTTTTAAGGGTTCATTTTTGTACACCTGGTTAGGTGCCCATAGGCGAAAGATGTCTGGCATTTCCCCAAAGAGTAGAATCATCTGAGCCTGTACATTGGGTATGTTAGCAAGAGGTTCACAGTTTGAATCCCTCCAGAACTTGAGACCAAAGTTTGATTCGAACCCACAAAACAGACAGGAGGGTTACCCTGTTTCTGTTACCTGTTCACAAGACTGCACTCGGAGGTTGGCACTGTGGGACCAGAGGGCCTGACCTGCTGAGTAGGTTTGTGACACCTTGCTGAGGTAGTGTGGGCACTGGCTGTTTACTTTTAGCCCTACTTGCCTGTCTCTAACTGGTTCTTGTCTGCACCATTACTGTAGGTTCGTTGACTGATATGGATGGTTCTGGCACTGGATGCAGTTGCCACCCCACTGGATTGTCCCATTAGGGTTGCCAAAAACCTCATTACACCATCTTCCTCTTTCCCTTACCAAGACTATCAGCTGTTGCTCAAACTTGGCACATTAGGCCTTGCATTTTCCATACTGGATCTTGGGATAAAAAAGAGAAAAATAAAACCATGCACCTACACCTTGTCTGCTATTCAGCTTCTGTCTCAGTTGTACCATTAGGTAAACAGTGGTATAACACAGTACTACTATGAGCAACTAATTGACTTGAGGAGCTAATGCATCCCTCCTCTGACTTTCCACCCCCTTACTGTCCCCCCTTGCCCTGTTGTGCCCTTAGAATGTGTTGCTACATGGAGAGTATGCCTCTTCAACCCACTGGTGGAACCAGGATTTTAAAATGGGGGTGCTGCAGTGGTGTGCATACTTGATGTGCAACTTTTTTTTATCTTTATATTAACTGCCATTATCTTTTTTTGTTACATTTTGACAGAAAATATGAACATACGGCAGGATTCACAAAGAAGGCCAAAAATCCCACACCTGTGGGAAAAAAGCCTGCAGCGCTGCAGAAACACAGCTGCGGGATATTCTCAAAGACTTGTGCCGCACATGCAGAATTCTGCAAATAAGCTCATTTGCGCCATCCCGCACGTGTGGAAAATGTGCACGTGGAGATCCGCAGCTGTGGGAGCACTTGAAAAGACCCTCAGGAGGAACACAGTTCACACCCTGAGGATCAAAGGAGGACAAGCAGGAGAATATCAAGCATGAATCCAAACCAACAGCCACAGACAAGCCAGCAGCATTCCACACAGCAGGGAGCTGAACAGCAGCAGCATGCCTACCAGTATATGCAACAGCATGGAGCACCAGCACAACAGCAGCACATGCTAAAGTACCCATGAATGGAGAATATACAATAGCACACAGTACAGATATGGCAGCAGCAGCAGTACAGGCATGCACAGCAACAACAGACAGGTGTGTACAGAATGCAACAGGTATAATACCAACTGCCATACATCCCACAGCCACAGGTGCCAACACAGCAGCTAGCTTATGCACAACAGGCAGCATTGTATGCACAGCAGGGGCCACAACAGCAGAACCTTCCCAGCTGCAACAACAGCCCCAGCAGCAACACAGTACACTGCTACAGCTGGTGGCACCACCACAGCAGCAAGGCCAGCAGCCAGGGCCAACCAGCAGCCAGGAAGAATAAACAGTGAGTGGTACAGTAAGCAGAAGCATACGAGCAGCAAACTGGACATCACGAGAGGAGGAGGTGCTGGTGCATGAAGTTGATGCAAATTATGAAGTGCTCCATAGCATTTCCACACCAAAGGCTGCCAAGTCTGAAATATGGGACAAAATCCCCCAGAAGGTGAATGCAGTGGGTACAGCAAACAGGGATGTGAAGGCCCTAAAAAAGAAGCATGATGACATCAGATGAAGGGCCAAGGAGAAGCTGGCACAAATAAGATGGTCAAGCCAACAAACTGGTAAGTGAAAAAGTTGCACACCAATTATACAGCAATGTCCATGTGGTAGTAGCCACAAGGTAATCACTGTTAAGGAGGATGACCACTGTTTAAGAAGCCAAAAGTGACAGTCCCCACTGAAACAAGATGTGTTGCAGGATTGCATAGAAGATGGACCAATGCAACAGACATGTGTTCCCTAGAAAATCAGAAATAAGGTTAAGTAGTGTAGCAGCTCAGTTGCTGCCAATTGTGTCTGAACAGTGCATGTTCAGGAGGAGAGGGGTTAGGAGTAGGATGAGCCCATTTGTTGATGACTCTAAACTGGGAGCACTGGCTGATGGGACGTAGTGAGAGAGATCATTCAGAGGGACCTGGATACCCTGGAGGGGTTGACAAGGAGGTGGGGACTGAGGTGTAATCCAGGGATGTGTAGTGTGCAGCATGTGGGGGTCAGAAACCCAGGCTGTGTCTACATCCAGGGGCACACTGCAAGCCACAATGAGTGAAAGGGAACAGGGGGTGGTGGTAAATTCCAAAATGAACAACACAGAAAACTGTAGAAGAACTGTGGCAAAAGCAAACCGGATTCTGGGCTGCATACCTAGGGAGAGTATGTCCAGGAGGAGGGAGGTGAACCACCCTCTGTATGATGCCTTGGTCAGGCTGCATCCTGAGTACTGTGTGCAGTTCTGGAGACCTCACCACAAGAAGGACATAGCACTGCTGGAGAGGGTCCAGAGGAGGACAACCAGGATGATGCAGGGCATGGGAGGGAGGACCAATGAGGATAGACTGGAAGAGTTGGGGTCATATTCACTGGAGGAGAGGAGAGACAGGGTGGACATGATATGGGTATTAACATATGTTACAGGGATACACAGGGGTGGAGTCAAAGAGATGTTCAGACTACAGAAGGGGGGCACAACCAAGGGGGCATGAGTGGAAGCTGGAGACATTACTTCACTGAGAGGTGGTGAGGCCATGGAAAGCACTGCCCAGGAGTCTGGTGGTGGAGAGCATCAAGAGGGGGTGGGACAGTTACAAGGGTAAACTTAAGCCAAAGGTGACCCTTTCTGGGGCTGGTGGGTGAGAAAGCGAGACCCATCAGGGACTGGCTACCAAGCAGACACGACAGACCAGTAGGCCTATTCCACTTGCTGTCAGTATGTCAGTATGCCAGTAAGTTAATGTAGGTAAGAAGATGTAGTGGCATGCAACACGCAGAGGACAGGTAGGAAGTAAGGATACAGAAATAAAAGCAGGACATGTAGCATACAAAATGCTGTTTATCAGGACACAGCTGCCCATATCAGGCCTGTCCTGTGTAAAAAGGACAGGTGTCAGCCCGACTGACGTGGGTACAGAGGTGACATAACAGAACATGTGTCACATACACAACAGCAGGAAGCGGGCAGCACAAATGGACAACACAGTCCATGCAGCCCTCCCCTATACACAGGCAGCAACACATGCCAACATGCCACATGACTGGAAGTGCAGATGGCATGCCCAGTAAATGTGCCCCCCCCAAACCACTGTAAGGCATATGCTGCAGCACAGCACTGGGACATCGGAAACAGCACACCCACCATGGCAGAGCACCACTGTGATCAAACATTATAGATGAACAACACACAATGCCACACCCAGCACTACATCCCAAATGTGTGCCTGGTAATGGGTGACACATATACTATACCCAAACCACATGTATGTACTGAAGGGAAACATGCAGCAGCACAATGAAAGAGCACCACATGCACAGGTTGCATGAACATGAACTGTCCACAACATGCAACAATATCCCAGTGGTAACAGCCACAATCACATGTATACGAATATGCACATGGGAGTAACACAGCATAACCCAGAATAGATGCCAACACAATCTTGTACAGGAAAGGCAAGTAAGAACCTGTATAGTACAATGTACCTATAACTGGGAAGAGACATCTGACAAATGCTAAATAACCCAGTCATAGAATGTAGTGCAGAACACAGTATCAGATGCACAACACCAGGAAATGTGTGTGAGCCTGGCCCACACACACATGCACACTGCACAACACAAGCAAACAGCAGCCAACAGCAGGAACACAGCACATGGTTAGGTAGAGGTAGGGAGAGCTTGACATGGCTACAGACAGGCAGACCTGGCAGTCATAGGTGCATGTGTGTATCAAACCAATGCAAACTGTAATAGATATCTGTTGCAGTGAGACCAGCATCACCAAACAAAGTGTGACACACACCACAGTGATAATGTCTGCTAACAAGGGTACAGACAAGGCAGTACACAAACATGTCACTGTCCCAAACACCACAGAAAGACAGGCCGGTGATACCTAGTCATAGCATCTGTGTGATGTGTACAACACAGACAAAGGTATGATGTATGGAGCTCCAGCTGAGAACAGTGTTCACCAATATGCACCCAAGAACAGTCAGGCAGTCTGCACACTGTATGACCACAAAACCCAACAAAACATAAATGTACTTGGAGATGTGCCCTGCCACACTGTGGCATTGGGTGTCCACATTTGTATGGGTGCTGGCTGAATACAGTGAACTAGCATTGGACACACGAGTCAGTCTAGTAAAGATGTATTAATTCCCACAGGTGGAGGAGCCCAGGATGTCCCCACTCTCACAGATACTGAAGAGAGGGTAGTGCCACACCTGCAGGATGTGAACATCAGTGGTGTCAGCCAGATGGGCACTCTAAGCATGCAACTAGAGGCGAGAGGTATGCACACATATCTGCAACATACACATGACATGCATTGCATAATACGATCAGTGGCACATGCATGTGAGTGGGATGCGTCATGCTGTGTGGCATGCTGTGTGTGAGGGAAGCTGTAGAAACCACACATACTGTACATATGCAAGTAGATGCAAACATGGAATGTACATGGATGTATGGCTACAGAATGCTGATATGAGCATGACACATGCCATATGTGAATAACTAAATGGGAATGCATGATGAGGGGTAATAGCAATGTATAGAGAGACAAGAACGTGAAACAATATGATGCTGCAAACTATGTCCAACAAGGATGACAGAGAGCAGCAATGTGAGCATGACCATGGACCGGAGAAGGACTGATACAAAGAGCTAATGAACTGGGAATAACACAGTAAAGCAACACCAGCACAACACATAGATGGTGGGACATGTAGTATGGTGACTGGAGGGTGTCAATGATCTGTAAGGCACATGTAGCACACATAACTGGGTAGGGGCACTAACACAAGCAGGAGACAGGAAGCAGTGGGTGTGGGAAGCAGCAACACAGCAGACAGTCCAGCATGAGGACACTGCCATGATGGTGTCTGCAAGTACATGTCCACATAACAGATAACAGAGAATAGATGAACAGTACTGTCAGAAACACATCACCATACATTGTCACAGAAACAACAAACACATGGGTGGAAACAGTGCAAATGTGAAGGGTACATGTGCCACGCACGCACACACACACATATGTCAGCATGGTGTTGAGGGTGAAACAGTGACATATATGTCCAACCCCTGTCCTGGAAGCAGCAAGGAGGTAAGACATGGATCTATGTCAGAGACACAGGTAGACCAGAACACAAAACACACTAGGCACACAATGTCACACTGTCCATGAAGTGTCAAGAGCACATGACTGGACAGGGTAAGAGGGTACACAATGCAGAAGGTATGGAATGGCACAAGGATCTACATATGTGAGTATTGTAGGGACTGCAATACTGTCCCACATGTGAGGCCAGGCAACATGGCGAGTAGGCCTGCCCCAGGAGAGCAATAGTAGCACTCATGTAGGAATCTGCCACTGGGAAGGAAGTAGGGTGTCTGTGCAAATGTGCCACAGCACGAGCAATGTGAGGTGAAAAACCAGCTGAAATAGGGAGAAGGCCAGCAGTGTGTGCCCTGCATTGCTAGCAATAGCTACACTGCAGCAGTGATGCACAGTAATGTAGGCAAGCAACAGCTGACAACATCCTGTTCTAGGGTGGTGGATACTGACAAGGTGGGGTATAACAGGAGGGATATATATTGGAAGTGGGACACACAAGCTAAGGGGTGGCAACAGAGACAGAACACAGGAAGCCATGAATGCTGGCAACACATGTGAACCATCTAATGCCTGTGGAGTTGAACATATGTAGTTTCTGGCATGACTGCACACACACACAGGAAATGAATGACAGGGAGCAGACAGAGAGGTGAACAATTAATGACATGGCACTGTGCAAGGGTTAGTACTGTTACCATGTCACCCACTATGCATCACAATGGCATGTGGATCCTAGCTCATACCACCACCGACACCACAACCACCACAAACACACCATAGGCACAAGGTGCACATCAGGGATGTGCCCATAACAACACATGGCACGGCAATACATGGAGCTCTGTGTGAAGCCCTGTGGCCTGCACATGAGAGACACTGCATCAATGGGATGTATGTGGCCCACAGTTCAGATACTGGAACAGTACAGGGGCACAAACACACAAAATGCAGATGGACATGATAGTAACCCTCACGTACTGCAAGGGAAACAACAATGTCCAATAGTGAAGCAGTTGCCTGAATATGGGATGTGCACAAAATAGGGGGCACAATTGTAAGATAGAGGGGGGACAGCACAGAGGTGATGTGAGCAAGTATAATGCCATGGGGATGGTGGTGGATACATGTAACGGCTGTATTAGGGTGGGTGTGGAGTCAGACAGTGGGTAAAGCCAAGAATCTATGTGAGACATAAGGCAATGATAGTGGATGGTAGGAGGAACTAGGCTGTTGTGTCAGTAGGATCTGCAGCACATCCATTAAGTAGGGGTATGGGAGGGCCAGGTGGTAAAAGTGGTCCTACCCTGCTGCAAGGAGAATGTTGCAATGTGGAACAGGGAATGGCAATGTGCACTGTACATGCGGGAGGTGTGTATGTAGAATGGTGAATACTGTAACTGTACAACAATGAAGTGTCAAAGCATATATAAAGAATGGCATGCATGGTGCATGCATAAGTGTGCAGTGCACAACAGTGTGATGTGGGGATGTGAGTAATTGTGAAAGCACATACTGCGGATGTATGGGGTCACCACCACACATGGGTCTGTTCTGTGAATGCACTGTGATGCACAGTACAGTGCAGTGTGACAGCATGAGCTGCACCGACAAATGTGAAATGAACACCAATAAAGATGGCAGCATGTGCAATGCAGTGTGTGCTGGACAAGCATCACTTCAGAACTGTACAGCAATGTGCCACAACACACATGGCAACACCATACACATGCATGGTACTGGCTGAGGTGGAATCACACAGGTGTGCAAACATGAGTATCCAAATGAGGGTGTACTGGGAATTTGGGTACTGGCCTGATGTGATGGACAGATGGACCCAGCAGTACATGCCTGACACTGGGATATGTCCAGCAGGGGCAGGTGACATGGAAAGCAACTAAACACACAGTATTGGCCACAACTTGTCCATAGGGACAGCAGATACTGGAATGATAACAACAGGTCCACAATGTGCACAGCAGTGGATGTGACATGGAGCCCCATCATGGTGTCCAGTTGTGCATAGGGATGTTTGGACAATACTGTGCATATAGATGGCAGCTTCCACATAGCATGGTGCATATAGTGACACGTGTGCCATGATCCACTGCACCACTGTGCAAACCCAGCAATAAGGAGATAAAAAAGGAGTAAATATGGCAATGTCATAGGCTGTGAATGTATGTTTTGTGAAACATGGAGAAACAGAATGAGGTGTGGGAACACATGGAAATCCACAACAATAAACAACACACAGCAACACATGTCAATACACAACAGCATGTTGAGCACTGCAGCTACACATGTGCCTGGCATCCTGCCCCAGCTATGTACAGCTGCAAGGGGAATGCTAACACAGGAGCACCAAACACACTATGGGGGGTTGGTGTGTGTGTGCATGTTTGAAGGTCAACACAGACAACGAGTGGGCATGGTCTGTCATGCACATACTGTACAATGCACTGTGTACATAGACTAACATACAGACTAACTGACAGCAATGCCAGCAACAGAGGCATAACGGTCAATCTAGTCCGTGTCAATACCAGCACCCGCACTGAGGGCAGATGTGCCTGCACACCTCCCACTTGTGTAATGATATCCCCAGTTCCAGATGTAGCAGCTGCAGTGGACCATGTCAGATGTCCCCCCACCTGTCCCAACCCCACTCAACCCAGCCACAGTCTTCATCTCTACCAGCTCCCTGGCCAGTACATTCCAAGGTGCAAACACCCTTCCAGTGACAGAACACCTCACCCACTCCCCTCTGTGCCTGCCCCCAGCCAACTGACACATGTGTGCAGCTGCCACCCCCACCCTGCTTGGAGCACGCTGACTGTGCCCCTGTAATGATCCCTGTCACATGCCGGAGGCCCTCTGGCATGTCTCCCCTGTCCATCCCCCCCAGGGTATACAATCTGAGCCCCCTGGGCCTCATCACATGGGTCTACTCCCCAGTCCCTGGACCATGTATGTTGCCCCCCTCTGGACCCTCCCTAAGAATGTAACATCCCTCTGCAAATGTTGTCTCAATAACTGCACACAATACTCAAGGTGTTGCATTACCAAACCGTAATACAGGGTAGGAACACTGCCACTCCTCTGGATGTGATCCCCATGGTGATGCATGCCAGCATCCTAGGTGCCCTTGCTGCTGCCCACTTACATGTCTGAGTAGTGTAGCTTGACATCTACCACTACCCCCATGTCCCTCTCACACTCCATAACTAGAATAACATCCCCACCCAGTGTATACCCATGGCTGGAAAACTGACTCCCAGGTGCAGATCCGTGCAGTTCCCTGCATGTATCTCTAGTGTCCAGATACTGGAACACCCTTTCAGAGTCTCCAGATCCACCTGCAAGGCCACCCTCCCCACCCCCACAGCCACCACTGCACCCAGCCCTGAGTCATCTGCAAATGGACACCTTCCACACCTGAGCACCCATCCCATGATTGAGACATAGGCATGAACTGGAGTGGCCCCAGCACTGACCCCTGTGACAACACACTAATAACCCACCCTGGAGATGAGGCTAGCCCCTCCAACACCACACTCTGAGTATGTTCAGAGAGCCTAAATCCAATCTACCGAACAACTGTCTCCCCACCCCCATATCCGTCAGTGTAGCCAGCAGGCCATTGTGGCATACAGAATCAAATGCCTTGCTGAAGTACAGAAAGAGGACCCCCCTCCGCCACCCAAGTCCTGGGCCCTCAGTACCCAGTCATAGAAGTACACAACGGTGGTATGACACATTCATCCTGGGACAAAATCATGCTGCCAATCATCCAAATACCCAATCTGCTCAAGGACACCCCCTAGCCTATCCGTGACGATACCCGCCATAATTATGCATACCACCAATGCCAGGCTAATGGGCCTGTATGTTCCTGCCTCATCCCTTGACCCCGCCATGTGAATTGGCACAATATGAGCCACCCTTCAGTCATGGGGCATCCATCCACTCCTCAGGGAGATGTTGAAGATCACCACCCGGTGACTGCCAGGACATCTGGCAGGTCCCTCAGCACCCTGGGATGTATCCCATGTGGCCCAGATGTGGCCTGTATCTGAAGGGACCTGAGGGCCCCATGTACCCTCCCTCTCCTGGGATATCAGCCTCCACCCCCTTCCCCAGAGCACCCTGTACCGCTGGCCCCCAATTTCTCCATGGTGGCCACTCTCTGTCCCCACATCTGGTGGGGTCCCTGATCTGTACCGGTCCCAATCTGTCCCCTGGTGTGCTTTCACTCCCCATACAAAACATAGCCCCTCCAACCCCCGGTATAAACTGCAGCTAGGTCCTAATCTAGGACCTCTGCCTGTTTCTCCACCCCCTGTGCCTGACCCTCCCCTAGCCATATCATGTTGATCCACTCCCTTACCCCCCTCATCTCCCCTAGACATCTAAAGAACCCCATGTTCCCCTACTGGATCCCCTGGCCAAGGTCTGCCCCATGTCTGTCAATGCTGCATTCGCAACCCTGGTGACCCTTTAGGCTGTCCGCTCAGACTCCCCCTGATCCCTCCCACTCCCTAGGCCCTTGAAGCACCTATAGGATGCTGATCTGTCCCATGGAGCATATGTGGCACAATATAAAGCATGGGTGCCATCTGTAGGCACCAGCAACTGATGGAATGTGCAGCCATTTCAGTACAGACAGGCTGTAGCAACCAGTGCACACACACAACATGGCTGGGGTACACAAGCAATGTGTCACCAACTCTATGCCCATGCCACAGTACTGCCTGCAGTAGCACAGTGTCAGACAATAGCCATGAGTGCAATAGGTAAGGCTAAAGGAATGTATGATTGATATCAGTCAGACGTCATCAAGGGAATCAACATGGTGAAAGAGTCTAACATGTCACAACAGGAGAATAATAGCAGGACTAGAGGACACAGCATGGGACTAGAGGGAGGCTGTGCACAGGGGAATGTGATGAAGGTACATGTCACAGAAAGGGTGGTGGAGGCATTGAATCACTCACCTCAGGATGTGGTGGTCATGACAATAGTGCAGGGCAACAAACAGGCATGGGATAGGCATAAGGGAGCAATACAGATTAGTATGAATAGATAGGCCATTGACAGACTACAGGACCATGGCACATACATAAGGTAGGAAAGCAATGGGCAGACTGGATGGGCCGTGCGGTCCTCAACTGCTGTCAACATCAGTATGGCAAACACACAGCACATGCAGATATGGAACACCATGCATATCGGAGGTTACACACACAGTATGGCAATGGTGATGTATGTACAGTGCACCATGTCCACATCACCATGACAACCACTGGTGAACCAGGGACAGTGACTAGCTGTGTTGCACTGTGTAACACGGACATGTAAAACAATGCCACATAGCAGGATGGACGGATGCTGACAAAGGGATCATACACATGGTTGTAGTGTAGGTGGCCACACAGACCACCATGACTAAACATGTGTGCCACCAACTGACCTGTGGGCACATGTCTGTGATGTGCCATGTCAATGCCAGAAGGGTGACACAATCGAACTGAACATGTGTCTGTAGGGAAACGAACCAATGGACACATAGCAGTTGATGTGTTCCTATAACACACATGCACACTGTTCAGATGTGATGGATACAGGGATAGATCATGAAATAGGCATGGCCACACTGGCCTGAGGGGTGTGTAACTTGTCATGTGTAAGCATGAATAGCACCCTCAGACATGTCAATCCTGTGGAACAGGACTGGAACTGTGATGCACAGTGGTCGTGATGTGTACTGGATACACGTCTCTCAGTACATGTCCATTGCACAACACTGTACATACCTCAATGTTTGTATGTATTGAATGTACACTGGGGCACACCACCGTGAATAGATGCCACTGAGCCATACACAGAGCCACACACAAGCGATGCGTGATCCCAGTATAGACAGATGGATGCGCATGGTCAGTGCTGCATGTGTGTGTTCGCCTGAGATCAACGGCATTAGCGATGCGCATGCCATCAGTGTCCACATACACATCATGTCACATGTGAAGACAGGACTACAGATGTAAATGTTAATGGAGTAACAGAGCCCAGGTACAGCTGTGCAAGAGTGACAGTGGTGGTGACTGTACCATAGTGTGGCATGATATACACTGTGCCATGTGCCACAGTAGTGTGCCATGGGGACCCTGCTGTGTAACTAATGAAACTGTACAATGTCACAATGCATGGAATGTATGCCCTACTAAGGGATGGACACAACCACAGACAAGTCATAATGTGTATGTTGTACATCCACAGGCGACATCGGGAGACAAGTGCAACATCAATGCCCACCAACACCAAGTGAGATGCAGTCCCAGCATCATGTGGACACCCAACACACCACAGCATCTGACCAACAGACTGCAGCAGGGTGTGCAACTGAGCCACAGATGACTGAAGGCAATGGCATGGTGGAAAGAGACAGACAACTGCATGTAGAGGAGCATGAGGTCAGTGTCCCCATTGAGAACATTGCACAGGACATTGTACAGTCCACCCCAGACAGGACCCTGAGAGTGGTTGCATCTTGGGACTGTCATTAGGTGACCTTGGAATGGGAACACCCACATCACTGCACAGTCAGCAACAGTCTGAGGGTGATGTTGATGACGTACAGAGCGACCGTAGTCGCTATGGTGATGCCATACTCAATGTGGAGAGGCAGATCAGTGCAGCCACAGGAAACCAGCAGGACACCCACTTACAACAACATGAGAGTAGCTCAGAGCACACTCATCAGGCTGATAGATGCTGTGCAGTCTGTAGCAACAGCAGTGCAGCATAATAATCAGACACAGTGCCAATTGAGTGCTGACATAGTGGGTGCACTACATGCCATCTCAGGTGCCACTGCCAGGCAGAATATGATAATGCAGCATCACACTGATCTGTTGCATGCCATACATGACACACATATGTCAGTTATGAGGGAGGTATGTCAGATGCTGTCAGGGCGGCATGCAACACAGGGAGAACATGTGGCGGCACTTGACAGACAAACCAGTGCAATGGAATAGTTAACCAATACAATAACAGCAATGGGTGGTCTCCATGTGGGCATGGCTGAGCCAGTGGGCATGCACACAGTCATGCCTGACACATCCACCGCCAGGGGCCAAGTGTCTGCTGGTGTCATCACACATAGCCCACTATATGCATGTGGTCCTAAGCATGTACAAACACACACAGCAGGTATGTCCTATGCAGTCACATGATGTGATAACTCACCGTGAAACAGCTGCAGGTGGGGACACAGACAGAATTGAGGAACACGGTCAGACACACACTAAGTGAGCAAAATTGGGAGACCCAAGTGGCCACCGCACAGTCCCAAAGCACACACCACACAAGTGTTGTGGCACCCATGGTGGCCATAATACAGACACTGCAGGTAGGGGACAGCGGCAACACACATACAGAGGCCCTGACAGAGACACAACATACTGGTGACAGTGGCAGCACACAGGGAGATGCAAGCACAGGTGAGATAAGTGCAGCGAGGGTAACAGACATGTCAGCAACTGACAGTGCACATACCAAACATAAGAGAAAGATGTACAACAGTGGCCAGGTGCATGTAGGCAGTGATGAGACACAGGCCACACAACAGCAGAGACATAAGAGATGGACGAGTGCCCATCAGGCACAGAGGGCTGCATGTTCAGACAACAGACACGACACCCGGGACACACAGTGTGCCTACAACTGAACATACACCAACAGCAACAGCAACAGTGACAGAAACCATAGCTGACACTACACAGACACAGACACAGACAGTGTCTGGAAAAAAGGAAGGAAGGAAGGACACAGTGAAACATGTTGGCAGAGGATGTCTACCTAAGAAACGATAGATATTGGGATGTGGTGTGGCTTACCAGGTTCCTGAGTGATGTGTTGCAGAGCTAGGGACAGGCATATGTAACATGTCATGGCTTACTCAAATGTGACCCTTTGCAACATCTCATGAACCTGCATGGACAGGCATGGTGGAGCACTTGTATCATGTTGGATTTAAATCAGTCGTCAGTCCAAAGCCCTGAATGTCTTCCATATGCTTTTCACCATAAGATGGGGAATGTATATAGTGATGTAAACCTGGACAATCCAATAATGCATGACACCATGAGCAGTGAAGTATTCAAGTATGACATTGAATATATTGATTACGTTATACAGTATGACAATGCCACAGATTGCATCTTGTGTTAATAATGTTGCAGATGGCAAGTAGCCTGATGGACAGGTCATACAGTTTATGTTTGTCTGTACAACATAGAATGACAATGTGTAGTCATTGATTGGTGGACAGTGTTGTTCACTGGTACTGTCAATAAAGCAGTTTCAATCATGAATTTGTGTGTGTGAGACTTTCTGATGTCCCAAAAGGGTGGCCTGGCTGTGTGTTGATGCACAGGGTGTGTCATTCCCTGGCACACTGCCGACAAACAGTCATGTGTTGTGTGCCAGGCCTCAATACTGTGCGATGGCACGTACATGTACGGCAAGCACAGCCCCTATTCCAATGTGCACATCCCAGACATGTGTCTGACCAGCAGTATGTGTTGGAACACATGTGCAATGTCGTACAGGGGTAACAGACCTCCACCACCCGGTGTTGGCAACAGCCCACAGTGTGTGTTCAAGGGTGGGGAATGCTATGGGAAATGTGTAGCACAGAACAGCCTAGTATGTCAAGGGTCCCACAGTGTCCTGGCATGGGACACATGATGCATTTGGACCATTGGTATATGACCAACTTGTGCAATGGCCATGACACATGTGGACGTGGCCTGTAGTCAAGGTTTCCCTGGGCTGTGTGACTGGAAGTGTAATGAGAGGCATATGGCAGTCATGTAGCCACACAGGGTACATAGTAGTGCCCACAGATATGTAAGGGCATCTGCCTGTGACCACTGATAACACTACAGGGAAAGCATACAGCACAAGACAGGACACTTGACCTGACATCACAGGGCTGTGTTGCATGTGACCGACATGCCACAGTACTGCAACATCATAGAGGTAGACAAACATGCCTCAAACACAGCATCCTGCATAATGTGAGTGTTGCACTGTCATGGCACTGCCCACAG
Organism: Neoceratodus forsteri; assembly: GCA_016271365.2. Classification (NCBI taxonomy): domain Eukaryota; kingdom Metazoa; phylum Chordata; order Ceratodontiformes; family Ceratodontidae; genus Neoceratodus; species Neoceratodus forsteri. The sequence goes on from CM028131.1 coordinate 454,098,223, forward strand.
AAGGTGTGCATGCTTTGTATGCTGACCATAGTGCCACACGCACATGTTGCACATGTGGCAGACCAGATTGCAGCAACATGATGATTCACAGGTGTAGGAGACACCAGGACCATGTTCTGCATGATGTCTAGTAGCAATGTACCTGTAGCAATTCAACACTGTATGTGCCCCACCCATGCAGACATCTGTAGCATGACCATAAATGTGCGTGTGCCATGCCATGGATGTGTAACATCATAATGTTGATATGTGACACAGGACTGGTATGTGATGTAGTCAGCCTTAGTACACTGACCACAGTACTGTATGTGTCTGTTGCTTGATACTGCTAGGTAGCCTGTACACATATCCTACCCACTGATGTACATGTGTGGTGTTGCACTAGTAGTCGACCATGAACTGTGCGAACTGTGTGATCAACAAACACCAGTCGGTTGTGGCACTAGAATGCCTAAGGTGTTGGCAGCATGGGCCACATCCCACACATACATCTGGACGTGGTGGCACTTAGTACATGATGGTTTTGCACCATGGCCAATGAGACCACTCTGTGAATCACCACATGGGGTACAGTGTTATTGACCAGATGCAGTCCCCAAGGCTGGGTGATGGAACACCCCAGATGTATGCAACACACAAACATTGTATGTGTACCCTAAAGGTAGGGACATGTAATGCCATCCAATACAGCCATGTGCACCATGCTACATTAAGCAGGTGTCCCATGTACTGTACACACCCAAGCATGCACTCCCCCCCACCCAGGGAGGACATTGTCCTGGTTGCATGGATGTACGTGACATACACATGATGCATGTGCACATGCCCTTGGACACTAACATTCATGTTGCTGTGGTCACTGACAGTGCCCCTGTGTAAGCGGTGGCACAGACAGTGGGACCAGAGCCATCTATTGTACATGATGTTGATGGTGCCTCATGCCACACAGCACTGTAGAGATGTGCACGCTGTGTGCTTTGTGCTGTGTGCCAGTCCACCAACTCTATAATGTACATTTGGAGGGGTGTTCGTGTAGGCCCATGAAGTATGTTACCACATGACAAGTGTCTGGACATGTACAACAGTAATGTCACCATGCCAATCCAAGGAGCAGCATGGATGCAATGCACTTGGACCCAGCATCATGTCATATGGCAGTGGTCAGAGTGCTGCCATCTCTGTGGAGCTGATCCACCCCACCAAGTGACTAAATGCCCCATGGGACATGTTGACCATCTCTCTATGTACAGCACAATGAGTGGACCATCAGACATGCACAGGTAGTTGTGCATGTTCATGTTGATGTACACATGTGGATATGTACCAAACCCCATCTGGGAACCAGATTTGATATGTTGCCCTATGAGGTGCATCTGTCCACAGGACATACAGTATGTCAGGAGCGCAGACATGACATGCATTGCCTAACAGCAACACTAACCATGACACAGTGGCAATCATGGACAGAATACATACATAGGCCCCATGCTGCCTGACAGTGCCCAGTCCGCATGCCATGTCCATCATACAGTGTTAGGCTATTGTTGATGATGTGTGCAACAGCATGTCATGGCAGTCCAGAATGGACTAGCTAAAAGTCAGCATGAATGACATACTGAATTAACTGTGACCACTGATCAGGACAGGTGTAGCTACATGTTGCACAAATGAATGACAGATTAATGCCAATGTTGTGGATGAGTGTTTACTGTATGTAGTACTGTACACTGTCTGATAAACGTTGTTCGGGTGCAGTCATGCTATACAGTTACATGACATACCTTGTGAGTGTGCTGTATTTTTATACATGAGTGGAACCCAGTAACCTGTCACAAACCAGGAGATATGTAGTCAATGGGGATTTCACACCCCAAGAAAAGTTCCTGCACACCAATTAGTCTTATAAATCACAATAGGCATCCACAGACAGTCCCCCCAGCAAATAGACAAATGAATCAACACAGGTGAAGAACAATACACACACTGAGAACATGGCAGTTATCTACATAGCACACCTCAGCATTCGAGGGGTATACAGTGATGACACAAATGAATGAGGCACTGATGCATGAGTTACATGTTACATCACTAGAAGCAGTGTCTGGTGAGCCTATCCCATGCCTGGCATGCCAATGCTGCCTGACTGGACCGTCCCCTTGCTGGTGATGGTGGTGATGGTGGCACTGGCATCTCTTGTGCAACATCATCATCATCCTGTTGCAGTACTTCAGGTGCTGGAATCCGGTGGGACAGGGCGATGTTGTGCAGTACGCAACATGCTACAAATATCCTGCATGTCTTCTCTGGTGTATACTGCAGTGCCCCCTTCCCGAGGTCGACAGACACCAGAACCGCATCTTCTGTAGACCAAACGTATGTTCGATCACAGAACATGTCTGAGTATGTGCAGCATTGTACCTCTCCTCCTGCTGTGTCTGTGGTGCTGTCACTGGTGTCATTAGCAGATATCCACTGTTATCTGCAAAAGAGATGGACATATATCACATGACACATGTAATGGGCTGTGTACACCTGCACAAACACAATACCGTGATGTATGTATATCCACAAGTCCATTGTAACACCAATGGATGCTCACACACATGTATCACAACACTATGTGGACCTCAACACTCATGCAATGTGCACATGGCATGGCAGTGGCACACATGTCCCTGATGCCATATAATAGTGAGTGACCCTTCAATCAACATTGCCCAGATATGGGTAGAACACAGTATACACCTGTCCATAATGCAATACTGGATGACTGATGTACCCCAGGGTGGGTGACATGCCATGATATCATCCCTGCTGTGATACCCAACTGATGGCTTGTACACAGGGGCACCAGGTAGGGGGCGGAGGGGTCATTGCCCCCCCTGCATTGCAGGCAATTGATGTTCATATTGTGTTCCAGCCCCTTGCTCTAGCCCCACAGCCCCTTTGACCAGTTGTTTCCCCCTCTGCTGAGAGCTGATATGGCCCCCCTAATCATACACCAGAATCCAAGCATTACATTGTATGATGCAACATACCCTGCGGCATGTGTTGCAGCAGCACGATGGGTCAGAGACATAACAATGCCTGGTGCCACCCCACTGCGGCACATGTCCACATGTGCCACACATGTACATTGGTGTGGTGTAGTACTGTCAACTGCCATTCTTACACATGCACATTGTCATACTCTGCTGGGTGATGCGGGCCCAGGGAAATGTGGCCTAGCTTGGCATGGTGTGAGAGTGACAGACACACACAACAGCCACACAGTAGCTGTGACTGTTGTTACACCTTGGGTGTAAGAACAACATGTGCACCACTGCATGCACACATGTCCATGTCAGTAATGCTGACACCAAACACAGGTGGCCACAGGATGGGGATGGGGGGTGGCTGTCATGGGTAAGCCTGCGGGACATTACAACAACACAGGCCATTGCTGCTGCAGATGATGATCAAACAATGATATACAGCCCATGCGGGACAGTTCCATGGTTTTACTGCACATCCATGGTAATGGCTGCCACGTCTGCGCACATGCATGATTTATCTGTGGAATCCATGCATATGCATGATTTCACCATGGAAATAGTGCATGTGTGTGAAAAATACAGTCACGTGTCATGCATGTGCGGGAACATGTGCATGTGCTGCACAGTGTTCCTCTGAGTAGTGTGAAGCCTGCTGGAAGGGTGTGTCAGTCTGTGCCACAACTAGCTTTAGAAAGTCACTGTAACAGGCAGCTGATAATGGCAGAGAGGGTAAGGTCTCCCAACTTCAGCGATGCTGAGACAGCAGCATTGCTGGACCTCATCAAGGAGCATGCAGCCATACTGCTGCCACCTGGGAGGGCATTACTTTCACCCAAAAAGAGGGACAAGGTCTGGCAAGCAATTGCCAGAAACTTATACCTCACAAGTGGTGTACACAGGACTGTGACCCAGTTAAAGCACAAGTGGAATGATGTGGAGTGGAGGGAGCCACAATTGTGCCAGCTGGTGGCACCAGAATGTCAGGAGGCACAGGGGACAGCTGAGAGTGATTACATGGCTCTGTTATGTGTAATGTCATATATGCATGGTGCTAGCATGTGCCAAGTCCACATATTATGGTTAATGTCAACAGTACAGTGTATCACAGACTGCAGATCACAGCCATGCACGGTTGGTATCAGTGTTCCTGGATGTTGTGCATGTGCCCATGTCCTGGATGGCACTGCACCACATGTCTGCATGAACCCCTGTCCAGTGTACAGCTTCCCACACCCACTGTGTGACACTGTACTGTTACATCCAGGTCATGGCCACGGGGACATGACACCCCCTACTGACAGTCACATGACTGCATGTGTGGTGTTGCAATCCACTGGTATCATGGTCAGGGGAGGTGCATGCCATTACTGTGGTGTGTGCTACATACAGTGGTGCTGGGCTGTGTCATAGGATGTCCTGGATGGTACTGAGTACATCATGCATCTGTCACAGTGGTCCACAGACAGGCGGTGCACGTAGTATGCATCATAGTCCACCCCACACCCTGGATTGTGCCATGGTGTGGCTGATGTGCAGACATGCAATCACCAGGCCGCTCATGGACAGCCCAAGCATGTTACCAGGCCCGTGTCATCAACATTGCTCACAGACACTGTAGTACTCTGTACATGCAGGACAGCTGGCACAGGTATGTCATTGTGTCAAAGCTCACCCAACAGTGTGTGACACAAGGACACACGTGAGGAGTGACAGTCAGGATAGCATGACTGAATGGTGTACTGCCCATCATTGTCACATTTAGACACATGGTTGGCTGGCTCCATACTGCTGTGTCATGGCTGTGGCCTGTCATGTTATGCATGTTCCGGCGGTGTGTAGTGTCATAACACCACATGCCTTGATATGGTACAGTGTGGTGCAATGGACAATAGTGGTCATATGGTACAGTACATGTACTGCAACTGCAAGGCCACAGCTGACAACCATCAACAGTGCAGGCATGCATAGCTGTAAGTGTCATGTGTTCATATACCTACATACTGTTCCAGCTGTGTGGTGATCACGCAGTACCACTCCCATTGAACTCAAGGGTCATGGTGGCAGTCATCTGTCATCCAAATGTAGCCTGTGCTGCCACCACATGGGTTGTGTATCTACAATGGTGTGTTACCCGACCAAGTCCTGTGCACATACCTGTGTATTGTGTTGGCAACAGTCTGTACCCAGCAGTGACAGCTATGTATCATGATGTTAACTGTAACGTACCAGAATCAGTCAATGTTGTGGGGTAGGGATGATGTTCGGCATGAGCCATCGTTGACTCGTCGAGACAAGTGTTATGCTTTCCCACACAGCTATGTCCAGTGTCAGGGTGACATGCTCCAGCCAGAGGCAGGTGGAGGCTGCAGGTGCTGCACAGAGACCACAGCCAGTGACCGCTGCACACCAATGCCATGAGTAACATTTACTTTGCAATATCATGATTGGAAGGGTTATATGCATGTGGTACCAGTCATGTATGGATGTTGTGGAGGCTTTCTGAGGGCACCGTCATTCCAAGTACATGTCTACGGGTGCACATCGTATTGTGTGTTGGGGTGGCCTGTGAAGGGGGGACCAATGGCTGGCTGTGGGACTGGTGCCATGAAAACAGGCATATGATATGCATGTGCAGAGGTCCACAGTGGTCAGGTACTGTGCCATTCACAGAGGCCATGCTATGTTGGGGCAGACATGGGAGGGCTGTTCCTGCATGGGTAGTGTGCTCCAGTGGGACACATGTCTGTACACCTAGGATGGTAGGGCACAGGTACAGCTGGTAGGCAGGGGTTCCACAGTCAGTAGCCACACATGGCCTCCTCTCCCCAACTGGTGAGTGCACCAGGGTGGGAACACTGGTGAGGCATCTGTGTGGGATGGACAGGATTGGGTGAAGATCAGTGTTGTAACAACTGCCGGGGGGGTGCATGACAATGTACAGCCAAGCCACTGACACTCTCTGCAGGTGTGCAGCTGGACATTGTGTTCATAGCGCATACTATGCACGCACAACACCAGATGTGTAATGTGATGTCTATTGTGGCCTGTCACCAGGTACATGGTGAGCAGGTACTGTGGGTGGGACTGTAACCTAGGTGCTGAATGGCTGTGCATGTTCATCATTGGCATGTGGGATGCCGGGATGTTGACCGCACTTTGCCATCATTCCAGGTGTAGGGTACAGTGCCTGTGGCTCTCCCTTGGGCACAGACACATTAGGATGGGCCTGGTGACAGGTGTGACAGGTCACAGTGGGAGATGTTGCAGGACTGTGGCTACAGTTACTGTGGGTAGGTAGAACTAGCTGTGTTGGACTGTGTCATGGCATGCAACACATAGGCATGTCTGCAGGCCATGTTGGGGACATGTTGGTATGGTACCAGGTGCCACTGTGCTGTGAGGTAACTAGGTACGGATGTACTGGTACACATTCCCTGAACGTGTGATGGTGTGAGGGATGTGCCTGTGTCTTGGACACCTGCTGGGAGTAAGCATCAGCACATACTATATGCGTCACGTTGCCAATGGTACCTCCCACTACTGGCCCATGTCCCTGTTAACCTATCTAGGGGGGCATAAATCACCATGATGGGTGATGGATGGATGGTTCTGCTGCTGTAGGTCTGACCACCCAGGGATGGCAGCATATGTAGCTGAACAGTACACCCATGCAGGCATGTGCCACTGGGACATGTACCTGGGAATGTTGTATATTGTGATAGTCACAGATGGCTATTCAGTCAAGCTAGGTGTGCATTGGGGACGTGGGCAGGTGGTGGGGTGTACAGCACATCCAGAGATGTAGTTTGTGGGTGAAGCCATAGGGTGTACCATGACGGTGGCCATGGTGGTACAGGTTTGTGACTGCCACACTGGCATTCAGATAGATGTGGCTTGGACTGGGCATTGTGGGGTGTCTATGGGACAGCCTGGTAAATGTCAGGGTAGGATGTATGCACATGAACTCAGGTGTGTGGTCATACATAGGGGTGTGTGCATGGATGTTGGGGGATCAACAGCATGCACATCATGAGTCCAACAGTCCTGTACTCACGAGTGTGTGGGCCTCACACATGGCACATGTGTCACATGGGGTGACCTGGGTGGGTGATAGCATGATGGTTGGATGGCCTACAGGGGACTGGGCACAGACATGTCATGGGCACTGTGTGTGGACACAAATCAGGGTGACGGTTGTAGTCCCCCATGGTTGCCCAGGTCACTGTCATTATGCCAGTCAGGACCAGTGTCTGCCATGTGCAACACATCCCTGCACACAGTGTGTGCCCTGGTATGTGCTGTTGTACCATGTGGTAACTGTTCCTATGGGGGGCTGACTGATGCTGCAGGTGCATCCAGACCACTGGTCCACACATGATCCCTGTGGTGGCACATGGACAGCACTCTGTACAGTGATACAGTTGCATTGTGTATGTCAGTGGACCCCAGGACAAGTATCAACATATGTCAGTCCGTGACAGATGTTCACAGTCAGACAGGATTGCGTACTATGCTGTGGCCAACACGCACATGTCAGATGGCCATGCATTGCAAATCCAATACGTACTGAGTGATGGGCCCAGTGGCCCTGTGCTCCTTGTGTTCCCAGTGTGTTGCTGGTATGTTTATTGTTGGTTGCTAGGATGGTCCTTTGACACAGTGATGGGCTGCAGGCCACGTAGCATAGGCTGCCAGTGTGAGGAGAGGCACATCCCCATGGCATAAACATGTGTGGTGCTACACAGTATGTGGATGGTCTGCGTATAGCTTGTGCTGTTGACTGTTGCAGCCTCACATGGGACGCAGAGTGGTTGCAGTCTGTTTGGAGATGAATACTGCATGTGGGCTGTGGTGGCTGACATGGAGTGTTGCAGGTGTCCCCAGTATTGGCAATGTAGGATGCTGGTATGTGTCACCCCGTTTCCAGTGTGGGCCATTGTCAGTAGATGCATAATACGACTCGTACCATGTACCCAGTGTATCTGCTAGCTGTTGGGTGATGTACGGCTGCAGTGCACACAGGCAGTACAAGGTACAGTGGTGTCCACATGCTAATCAAGTAACATACCATACGGCAGCGGTGTAGGCCCCTTGGTCTACCACGTCTGCTCGTGCCTCCCCACCCTGAATGGATACCGTAGCTACCTAGCTGCCACCTGCCACTGTTCTACAGTTCCCATCACCCAGCCTCCAGGTAACCATCCACATGATAACCCCTTGCCTATCCCCATCCCGGCCTCACTCGAACACAGCCACAGTAGCTGCCTATACCGGCACCCTGAGCAGTGCATTCCATGGATCCACCACTCCTCCCCTCACAGCACCATTGTGAACAGCCTAGCTGCACAGTATTAGATTGCCCTATCCCTCTCTCCTCGCGTGTATGTGTCACAACTGTAGGCATCCTACTTCTCCTTTAGTGCCACATGACCCTCAACACGCCACCTGCATGCCTTGCGAGTCCTTCCCCCCTTGTGCCACGACCTAGCACAGAGCCATGTGGCAACCTTTATTCCCTGCTGCGTGATGTCCCATCTGCTGTCTTCATCCAGATCTGGGGCCTGACCCCCTCAAGTGACCCTTAGGATTGTCCCACATGATTCCCCAATTAGCCGCCTACTGCCATGTCACATCGTTCTTGCACAATCACCCCCCCATCATGCCATACCACACCATGACATGGTCCCTTGAAGCCATGGCTTCTGTCACTACCATGATCTGCACATAGTCCCCATCCGCTAGGACCACACACTGAATATGGGTGTCCCTCGTTGGGTTCATTACTGACTGTTTGGGGAACACAGCTAGACAGCCCCCCCCCAGCAGCCTCAGCTTACTGGTTATCATAAACATCATGGTTCCACAATGATTCACCTTCATATTGTGGTACCCCATTAACTCCACTCCTACCCCTTCAAGTCCACAATGCCCCTACTGGTAGCCAGCACACATTCTTGTTAGTTCTGGGCCATGCCTTGGGGCCTATGCACCACCCCCAACATCATCCCCCCTCCTGCATGTGATTTCACAGTGACCCACAGGGCCTTCACGCCTAGTCCTCTGCTTCCTGTATCCTGTCAACCTCAATGTTATGTCTGATATACAGTGCAAATCCTCCACCTCTGCCCTCCTTCCTATCCATCTGATGCACAGGGTAGGAGTCCCATTCAGATAAGACTCCCCATCATACCCAGTTGTGGACTGGGTTACAATGACCACTGCTACATCTGCCCTCCACCAGTGTGGCTTGGAACACAGGCATCATTCACTGCTCATGCCATGTATGACACTGCTTTACAACCCATGTCTCACCCCCCTTGACCATATCCTCCCTTTATCCATCATTTGACTGTCCACACCCCTGTAATGGACTTTGATCCCCCCCATATCGGGGTTGAGTGCCTGTACTACCTGTATTGTGGATGGCCAGATATGCTGTTCATCTCACCCATCCCCTCCTCACATGCTGGGACCCCATCTATCATGCCTGATATTCATCAGCACCTGTTCAAGACTGTCCTAGCCCACCAGATTATGGTGATGCCTATGCCAGGCATATTGTCCTGCGGCATCCCAGGCATACACCCGGTCCCCCATCACCCTGATTCACAGTGTTACACACCACAGCCTGTACCAGTCATCCATGTCCCTGACCCTGTCAGTCCATGATGTGGCCCTTGGCACTGGTAGGTGTCACTGGAAGGAGGCTGTGCTCCCATTATCCTGGCCAACCCTGGTCAGTTTGTGGACCCATGCCTGACATTCCAGTATGCTATTCCCCTCAGTGTCATTTGTCCCCTGTCGCATCAGGAGGTCCGTTGTTCTGCCACAGTTCCGCACCAGCTCATACATCATGAACCACGCCCTATGCACTGTTAGGCTGTAAATAGCCTCTACCTTATCTTGACTAGGGGTCCCATCCCTCAGCTTCTGCCAATGAATATCCTTGATCATGGGGATGACCAGCAGGTGTGCCATGGTGTTCTCCTTGGTGTTGTATTCACTACTATGGTTGACTCCCGCACCAGCCACTGACTGCTGCAACCTCCACCAAAGCACTGCCCCTGCACATCCTCTGGACCTCCTAGGAATGCACCACAGCCTGCCCTACCCCTGTTTTCACAGCTGTCATACCCATGCTCCATGGCTCACCCCGGCTAGGCCTCTACCCCACCCCTTACCCCAGCCCTTCAGGCATCTACATTCTCCAACACCTTCCATCCCCTACCTTACCATAGCCTTCCCCACACCCTGCACTACCATCAGCAATGCTCCCACCTACCTCAGTCCATACCCTCTTTGTCACCATGCCTACCTCCAGAGACCCCATAGGTACAGTCCATTCACTGGTATGATCCTTGCCCCTCTAACTTCACCCCTTCCCTGACTCCATTCCACCTCCTGTCTCATTGTGAGTGCTCTTATCCCAAACACCCTTTCTTGGCTTCTGCCTGTTTTACTCCTCCGCCTCTGTAATATTGTTCTGCCCTACAGTGCCACCACACTGACGTGGGTTAGTGAATCCCTCTTCCCCGTTAGCTTGGCAATGTTCATTTCTGGAGGCAAGCCTCACCTGGTCTTCCACATCCCTACCTCCACCATCCTCTCTGTCCTGCTCAGCAACACTCTCCATGTCATTACCATACTTGCACAATGTTTCATATTTAATATGGATTGTGTGCTCACCTGGCATCCTTGGACCAGGGCTTCCACCTTCATCTCCTCTAGCAGCACCCCTGTCACTTCATATCCTCCTGCATCCCCGCTCCCGTTGTGTGGACTGTGTCCTCTGCCAGCTTCCTACCTGGGAGATAGACCCTCCTTTTCCACCACCCCCACATCTGAACCACCTCTGTCCGCCTCCTTGCTCTCCCCTCATATTCATACTTGCATAGCTGGTACAGGCATTTACCATGCCTAATGTCCCTTCTTCACCACCACCCCTCATCATGGATCCCTTGGTCCATCCCCAGACACTGGATGTTTGCTGGTGTCCCAGAGTCCCCGTGTGCACCTTGTGTGGCCACAGTTGCCCCTTTCCCATGCCAGCAGCACCAAGTTCTGTGATATGTGGGGCCACCACCTTATCCACCACTTCTCCATCCTTCCCATGCTCACCCCCTCATGTCCCCCTGCTGACTGCAGTTGCCTCAGCCTCCCCCACGCTGTGCCATCCAATGGCACTATGGGCATTCCCCAGCCACCCTAGCCAAGCCATGTGCTGGTACTGCCATACACCCCCCATACACTGCACCACACTACCGTTGATGCCTGTTGTTGTGACATGTGCTCCCATCTCAGTATCGTCATATGGAAAATGTTCCCCTGGATCACTGCCAACCCTCATGGTGCATGTATACATTCTCCACACATCCAGTGAGGGTATCGGTGTAACCTGCTCTCCTGATGTTACATGAACAGACCCGAAGACAGCATGTAGCTGTGTTGACTGATGTCCCAATGCTGCATGAATAATCCAGTCTACCAAGCAGATGGATGTCGCTTTTCCAAAGGCTACAGTATACAGACCCCTATCCAGCCTGACCATCCATTACCATAGGACCCCAGGGTCCCCATGTCCAGTTCACTCCTATCACCTCCCCCCTACCTCTGACTACATCATATCAGTCAGGATGACCCGGGGGCAGGGAGGTTATTACAGTGCTTCCCTGCAGCTGTCCTGACTGTGCAGATCCCTTCATATAAGCTATCCAAGGGTGTGGACATTGCACCCTGTCTGCCAAGTGATCCACATCCATCTGCTGCTGTTCCTCCAGCACCTCAGTACTCCCTGCTGCCACCAAACCTCCCCTGGCCCTCTGCCACCAATGGAGCCCATGGCATGGACCCTTACAATATTGCAATGCCGTCGATTCAGCCTACTGTACCTCCCCCCTGTGACAATTGCAGTCACCATGCCCAGCTCCACTGCCAATGATCTGTGCACGTTCACCCACCAACAATGCATCCCTTGCTGATGACCACTCTTCCCTGCTGCTGGACATCTGCACTCAGTGCAGGACTTATGCATCACAGGGCACCATCATGCTGGCCTTCATGGCATGGTATACATCCTTGGATGGGTGTGGGTTCCTATCACACTGTACAGGGCAATGTGCAGGCCACCTTTGGAATACCTTGCCCAATACTAGATACCAGACATGACACTGGACAGTTGCAAGGTGTGTGTGTTCCGACACTGGCCTACAGAGTGATGGTACTGGTATGCAATTCCCGTCCTACATGGTACACCATCACATGCATGCCATGTGTCACTGGATGGCTATGGGTGCTGTGGTTGGCTTTGTCAGTATCCTGTGGGGTTGTGTAGTGTGTTCACATGGATAGGTATCACAGGAGTGAGGTTGACTGTATGTCACACAGGTGGTTGTACAGTCCTGTCTAGGGTATACGGCTGTGGTGATTGCCTCACTGAACGTACGGTGAGGGACTGGATGCCTCTCCCCAACAGGCTGGTGTACTGTGCAACATAGCACTCTTTACAGGTGATGTGGTATGGTGGGGAGGCCATCATGGGTACAGGATGGTGGGTCAGCTGCATGTTGGGGGATGGCTTTGCACACAGTCACATCCCTTGGCCCATGGCTGCTGTATCTGGTGACATCATCATATTGTCCCTTCACTGTGTCACCCTTTGTTATTGTGTCCATCACACAGGCATGGCTGGCCACACTCTGTAGCACATCACCATGGGGATTGCTCCCTCTGTGTGGCCCAGGACTTGGGCACATGGCCCTTGCCAGTTACGTTCCATAGCTGCAATGACCTAGATAAGCCAACAGCACTGTACATGACACACCATTGCTGACAGGGCTGGGCCACACACCATCATAGTGGTTGCTGTGGGATGGCCTTGACCCTGTTCTGTGAGCTGTGTCAACTGCTGATGTTGTAGTGACTGGCATGAGCACCTGTGTTGTTTTACAGGTGACATTGTTGTGTGTGTGCTATACTGACCTGTAACTTGTGTCCGGTGTAGCAAGACACTTCATCTTGTACCAATGTTCCACAGTGCCCCATAACACTGCAGCACTGTCATGTGCACGGCCAATGCACATGACATGGCTTGCCATGTTTTCCGTACCCGTCCTCTCATTACAGAGCTGTAATTGTGGTTTTGGTGTCCCTCCACATGTACTCTGCATGGCCATGAGTCACACCTGTGGTGGTTATACCATTGCTGCTGCCACATTTTATACATGTCATGTGACACACCTGCAGGGGTGCTATATGTGCATGTTGGACACATCACAGGGTGCATTGGCCATCATCACTGTCCAGCATTGGTCATGGTCTGTGACTGTGTAAAGCTAACACCATCACATACATTCTATGAACTGTTGCGCTGCTGGGATGTGGTAGTAGACATACATTGGGCATTGTGTGGGTACTGTTGTTGTGTGTACAGGCCTGTGCATGTGTCCATGTCACCCTGATAGGGACACAGACCATGGTTGTGTATAGCCTAGGCTCCACGCATACACCGTTATGTGTAATTAGTGCTGATGCACCATGTCAGCAGCGATTACACACATGGTTGGATGGTGTTGTCCTTACCTCTTGGACACTTGTCACATGTTGCTGTGGTGTGCATGACAGGATGGTGTTGTGTGCTGTGTGGGTGAGGTGTGGTGTGCCTTGGCACTGTCTCACTTGGTTCTGTGGTGCACAGGTGATTCCAGGAACGCATTTGTTCTTATGGTGGGTGTACATTGCCAACATACATTCTGTGTATGTCCAACCCCCCCGCTACACAACACTGTCCTCTGGCCTTGGCAACATACATCCATGCCAGGAAGAAGCCCCCCTGGAGGGCTTAGCACTATGCACACTTCTACAATTGGGTACCAGACTATAGGGTGTTGGGGGAGAGCAGGGTCATTGCATATGGTGAGTACACAGCCTGTTTTGGATGCAACACTGTACACATGCAACTGTACCATGACTCAGTATCCCATCCACCTCAGGCCAGCACACGACCACCAACTTGGCATCTTCCCGCAACACTCACTCCACACTCCTCAGACTCCCACCTACCATGCCCCATACCATACACAATGGTCATCCCAGCCTCCAACCGGTGGACACTGTGTGCACCAACATGACAACCTCCTGTATCATAGTCACAGTGTCCAGCATTGTCTCCTTGGGATGTGCATGCCATCCTCCTACTGGATGGCACACCATCCATCATACTGGCGTGTTGCATTGACACATTGTGTGCACTCAGTCGATGGTAAACCTCCACATCAGCCCTTTGTGTACCTTTCATGTACATCTTGTCCACACTCATGTCCAGGCTCCACACCATGTTCTAGGGTGTAGTTGTAGTGTGCACGATGCCTGTTCTCACATACCTGTGTCCTGCTGCACCACTGTCGTATACATGGCCTTCTTGTGTTATTTCTACAGTGTGTTACTGGGTATGTTGCCTTGTGTGCACTGTTACAGCACTCTATACATACTGTGTTTGTGTGCCTCTTGTGTTGCATGTGCGGTACATCATCCTCCATCTGTCACCTGTGCCCCCCCTAGCTAGGTGTCACAGCAGTGTACATCCAATGGTGTTCACTGCTGTTGGCTCACTGTCCATGTCTGGTCCACTGTGGGAGTGTGGCAGTGCCAGGGTCCCACAGTCTGTGCAATCATAATATTGTGTTGCATGGTGTTCAGTCTGTAATTATCTGCCATAGGTGGACATCTGTTTCTGGACTGTGATTGGGTGTTATACACCTGTCCTGTCATGTGGCCCACATCACCTGTCACATTGTGTCTCTAATTGGGCAATGCCTGTGCCATACATGTTCTACATTATGTGTTTTACAGAGGGTGTGGCACACGTCTAGGGGTGCCTTCCATCACTATGTTGCATACTGAGGATAGGATGGGGACACACAGCACTCTCCAGCTGGTACATGCACTGTCCAGACCATTACAGTTCCAGCGGATGCAGTGTGATGACATCAGAACACACCTTCAGTCATGCCATCAGTGCACATGGCACCATCTGTATGGGCTTACATTTCACGCCACACTTGATACTTCCATAGGGGATCCCCACTGTGCTGGGTGTCATGTAGGCATACACATCACCTGTGCTTTGTGCACTGCTGGTGTGATTGCCTTTCTGTTAGGCTGTGCATATTCTACACATACTGGTTGGGTACCAGTATTTATACAGCATCTTATCTGTTGTGCATGCTGTGCACTCCGACACAGCCTACATGACACATGCTGTCTGTTAAGCACAGCTGGTCTGTGGCCATGGGGCATACCTCACCGACCTGTTTGCTATGTTATCGGGGTGTATTGGTTGTTTGGATGTTTAATGCATTATGCTCTGGTAACACTGAGTGTACACTGAATGGGATGTTGGTTGCCTGCGAGTGCACCTGTGGCATGCAGTAGTTGTTTGACCAGTAGGCCTCACTATGTCCTGTGCTTGTGCAGGTCCACATACTGTCCCAGACATTGTTAGCACTGTGCTTCATGGGTGCCACTTGCTGGTTGCACTGGCCCAACCTGACAAATGCACCAGATACTGCTGCATATGTCAGTGGGATTCCTCAGGTGTGTCTGTATGGTGTTACCTATGTTCCTGAGGGGACTTGTATCTCACTGCATGCACTGTGTTGATGATCCTGATATCATAGACCTGTGTGTTGCTGTTCTACATTCCGTGTTATGCCTGTTTATGTGTTGGCCTGTTGTTGTGCTAGCCATGCTCACCTTGTATTTTGTTTGACATTGCAGGATGCCTGATTGCCTACCGGGAGTAGAAGAAACTGAAGGGTGTCCTTGCAGATAGGAGGATGCTGTCTACCAGGCATGCGAGAAATGTCCTAGCTCACCATCACCACCAAGTGCCTGCAGTCCACCATGCAGCAGACACCATGCCAAGCACTCAGGAGGCAGCACAGGGGACCCGGCAGCATGTGTCATCAGTACAGGGTGGGTCTGGATCTGCCACAGTTGATGAGGATGTGGGTGGCATTGTGGAGGACATAGTCAACGTGGACCCTGTTCCTAATGTTCCAGGCCCAGTATTGTCACAGGATGGTGCATTGATGGTGCCAGTGGTGGTGGCCAGTGCCATGGTGGAAAGGGTAGGGACACTGGTGGCAGCTGTGACTGCAGTCGCCGTTGCGCAGTGGTGTGTCAGCATGTATGGGATCTGGCGTCCACCTGTGAGACACTTACTGCACAGTTACATGCACTCAGTGATATTCTGGCCCCTCAGGACACATGGACATTAGTTTAAACCTCCATTTCTCAGACTTGTGTGTATGTTGGCTGTACTATTCACAGCAATAATTTTTCATACTGTTTTTACAGATTATGTTGGCTCCGGTTGCATGCCTTGTTGTTATTTATTATGTTGTTACTGTTGTACAGTGTTTTTTATACATTACTCATTGTTAGTGTTAGTATAGTAATTAAACTTATATTCCTTACATTGTGTCTGTGCTTGTTGTATGGTGTAGTCCATTATGTCCTACTGGGGTGGTATCACATCTGTGCATCCATGTTAGTTGTGTGACCCTGCATGTTGCGCTGCACACATACTGTTGTTTTGTTGGATCACACTACATTGCTGTATCCTACTCCATTGTGGGTTATGTTGTGTCATGCACATGATACCTCATTGTGCACATCACTTTATGTAACATTTATATCCTGCAGTACCACACTGATGTGGAATGCCATTCTCTTGTGTCTTTTACACATTGTGGATGTACCATCCACGTGTGTCCATTGTGTGCAACTAGTGGTCCATTCTATGTTGTTGGTCATATGTCTTTTACACATGTCATGTGTGGTGTACATGCAGTCCTGCACCACATCAGGCAGCACACAAGTTCTATATTTCCACCTATCACTAACAGCATGTTGTGCCTCATTCTTACTGTGTTGTTGCCATGCTCTGTGTTGTGTGCAGTACATGTATGTCTGTGCCATGTCCTTGTTCTGGATCTTACTGACCCTAACTGTGTACAGGCCCACACATATATGTCAGCAGTGTATCATTCCTGGTGGGTCGATGTTTGTCAGGTGCTCAGCCATTGGGGTGTGCCATGCGCTTCACCGGGCTGACATTCTTTCCCTCAGTGTGATCTTGTCACCATACACACATCATCTTGTGTTGTGCCTACCCATTGTACAGTGGCCATTGCTGTCCTCTGATCCCCTACTCTTCATGTACAGGTCATAGTGCATGTGTGTCACTACAGAATGATACCCACATGTCATGTGACATTTGCAACACACATCCCTGCATACCTGAATGTATTAGATATCTTCACATCTATGTATCACTCTACTATCCTGTGCATCCTCCCAGTGTACTGTCACCATGGCCTCTCGCTCCCAGCCTGCTCATGCGCTGCCAGCATTCCCTCCACCCAACATCACTGCCAGTTCAGTCACCCAGCATCCAGAGTGTCCAGCCATCCCATTGCACACCTACTAAGTCAGGGCACTACCTTAACATCAGGATGGTGCCTTCAGCATTATCAATTGTGCTGTGCCTGCCCTAGGGTATGGATCTGATACTAATGCCCCCTTTTGCACCACACAGCCATGGCAGGCATCTTGGCTTTTTGCTATGCCTGTGTCCACCACCCTGGTGTCACAGCATGCAATGACACATTTGCCACTGCAACCCTGCTGGTGGCTGCAACACTCCACCCTCCACTGTTTGTAGGCTTGTACTGTAGTATCCCTGATCTCCATTGGGGCACACTGGGACCCTGAGCACTCCCACTGGCCTCCCCCTGAGTGTGGAGGGCTGTCTGCAGTTGCTACCTTCTAACCCTTTCATGCCTACCCCTGGCAACCTGTGTCCACATCCATACATGAGCTGCCACATTTTGTGGTGCATGGCATCCACCACCGCAACCCTTCATGCTACAATGCCAGCTCGCATCACTGCACACTTTGATATGTGCTTTCCATATGCTACCATTGTCTTCTCACACTGTGGCAGTCCAGGGTATGCTTCTTCAGTGGCATTTCAACATGTGTGTACCTCCCTCACTCACCTGTGCCTGTGTCCTATCACACATGACATGGCTACTGCCCTTTGTGCACACACTGTCTTCTGCCATATTGCTTACCTGTGCCATTAGGGAAGTGTGTGACATTGTAACATGGGTACCACATCCATGGCTCACATGTACCACTGGTGCTCTAACCTGCGTTGTTTGTGCCACAGACACAGTACACTGTATGTTTTGTGTAGGTCTGCAGCACGGTAGGTATTCAGTGGTGTGGTACTGTCTGACTGCATGGGGGGCAGTGTCTTTGTCGTGCATCTGCGCATGTCATTGTGGGTGTGGGTTTTCATTGTCTCACATTGCCAGGGTACAGGCATCTGCTCTCCACAACATGACTGTGACATTATTGTATGTGTGCCTGGCTTGTTCATATTTCACATGGCAACCTACAGTCACAGGCATGGCTTTTGATCAGTATGCTGTGCCGTTGCTGTGTATCCTCACATGGTGTGTACTGCATTCCTGATATCCACATTCCAGACATTACAGTGCCATGCTTAACTGACACATGACGGCATATGTTGTTATCTGACACTGTGTGTTGGCACATGGATATCATGTGCAGGCATGTGCACATATCCACTGCCAGGCCTGTGCTGTTGTCCCATTGATGTTGTGTACTGCTGTATGTTACTTGTGTTGCTCTTGGGTCACTGCGACCGGATTGATCATGCTCAGCTGTGTCTGTCTGTGGACCAGTGATGGCTTTCAGACGTGTTACCTTAGTGGCTGGTATGTGCCTGTGCACTACTGGTGTGGTCCATGCATCCTGTGCATCAGGCCAGCATTGGCTGTACCTCTGCCTTCAGCTCACAGGTTTGTCTGCACCATGTTCATGTGGGATGGTGGTTGTGCACATGTCTCTGTGTCTCACCATGAAGGCACTTCATTGCTGCTGTTGCCTGTTTACCATCGTGTGGTCTGCACATGCACTGTTGTGGTCCGATGTCCAGTACAGTGGTTACTCAGTGTTATGCATAGCAATTCTGCAATGATACATGGACACTGCCTGCAGTTATGGTACTAGGCCCATCAGAGTGTGGTCGGGTTGTGTTGTGTGTACCATGTCTGGTGTTTTATTGTTCTGTCCACCCTTGACCTAGTTATCATGATACTCCTCATGTCTAACACATGGAGTCATGTCACCTGTGGCTGTTTGGTGCCACACTATGTCCTCTGAAAGGGTGTTTTGGTAGTCCAGATCCCTTTCTGTGCAGCTAGTCATGCCCCCACTTCCTCTGTTACATCATCCCACACACCTCACCCCATGCTCTGTTCTCCTGGTATGTGTTGTTCACTGTAATGGACTGGGTATCTGTGCCCCATACTTCCATGATGTGTACTTGACCCTGTGTTATATCCTGTCTCTCCCTCCACTCCTCATGGAAGTGCATGTACAGGTCCATGTTTCTGTCATCATTGGACATGTGTTGGCCACCTTGTGCCATCTGTGACAGGCTACTATGCACATGCTGTACTCTGTCCCTCTCCTTCCACGTCTATTATCCCCATGTCTGTGTGGTGATGTCCATGTGTATCTTCTCATGTTTCTTGTATAGTGCTATGTTGCTCACTATTCTCCCACTGGTGTTGCCCAGTATATGTATCCCAGCATCCTACATACATGGCCATCTGGCATGTGGCACTGTGTCACTTCCTTCTGCTCAACATTATTCCTGACCCCATGGTCCCTTTCCTGGTTTGTGCTGTGTTTATTTCCCTATCCCCATACTGCTAGGGTGGTGCATGATGTGTATGGGCCACATGCATTCTCCCCACTGGTTGACATATATTTTCCAATGCCATATTCTTCACCATTGCTGTCAGTTTGGCATGTCCCTGCTCCTTTGTCCTACACTGTGTGGCAGGTTCACACTGTTACAGGCCTTTGTGCCATGTAGCTCCATTTCAGTCTGCAGTCTTGCTGTTGCACACTGTCACTGCTAATGACATTGCACTGCAGCTGTCACAGCACTGATCCCTGTGGGTGACACATGGCACTCTTCCCACTGCAGTGTGCTGATCACTATGCACCTTCATCTGCATCCTGTCACACGCCCACTGTCCCACGCACCACACTGCTATCCTCACCATCCCCATATGCCCCTTGTCCTTTTCTGCCCATCTATCTTGCACATTGTCTTGTATCTTTCTGTATTCCAGTTGGCCATTGTCCACTGCCCTCCCCTGCCACCTCCCTTGTTGCACATTCCTGGGATTCACTGGATCATGATCTCCCTGTGGTGCTACATGGCAGCTGTGCTCCTGTTGTCATTGTCTGTTTGCATGCTGCCATTGGTCTGGTTCAGTCTCTGTCTCCTACTGTGCACTTGTGGGGTCTGTCCATCAGTGACACTGTCTTGGCATACTGTGGACGACTGTCAATATTGGTGGTGTGTCATGCATATGTCACACACATACATGCCTGGCTCTGCACCTGTGTATTGCTTTTGTGTGTCTCCTGCCACTGGTCACATCACCACTAGTTGCCATGACCATTACTGTGCCCATGGTTGCTCCAGCTGCCAACTATGGTTTCTCATTGGCAACCTCTGTCTCATGACATGTCACACACATCTACCATGTTTATGGACATGTCCTGCACTGGCATTTGGCCCGTGCTCAGTCGGTCCCAGTACTTCACTACACACATCACAGGTAGTTGTGCTCCCAGTTCTTTGCCTGTGCTATGTTCCTGTGGCCACCATGACCCAGATGTGTATTTACCAATCAGCCATCCTTGCTGTATGTCTCCCCATTCAAAGAGGTTGCACAACGTACTCTGCCTCAGTATGTAGGCATCATGGCATGACCCAGGGAACCGTGCGCACACATCCAGGATCTGGCAGTCACTGTCGCACACAACCTGTACATTGATGGAGTGGTACTCCTTGAGATTCACATATGCTGCCTCATTTTCAGTGGGTGCCTTGATTGCTACATGTGTGCAGTCTATTGCACCCAATGTTCTTGGGAATCCTGCCATGCCATAGAAGTGTTCCATTACCTCCTGCTGCTGTTGTGCCTGTAGTGGGTACCTAATGTACTGATGTGTCTTTGGTACAATGGCATTCAGGAACTGTTCTAGGCATCGTGACACTGCAGCTTGGCTCATGCCAGTGGTGTCCCCTATTGGTGTCTGGAATGTGCCTGTTGCCAGCACACACAGGGCAGCTGTCACCTTTGCCACCACTGTGAAGGCATGGCTCCTGTGTGTCTTGCTGTGCAGCTCTTCATGCACTGTGTTGCACAGGTCATTTATGGCAGCCTTGTTTAGCCTGTATCTGGCTACACACTGCTCCTCTTTGAGGTCTTTGTATGCCAGCCTGTGGCGGTACTGTTATCTGGCAGGTTGCCTATGTTGTTCCTCATTTTCACGTTCCTCCCTTCCTGCATGTGGTTGCAGTGATTCCCCCTCCTGTTGTCTGCACCTTTGTCTTTGCATGTGGTGGTACCATGCACCCAGTGGCAAGTTGTCACTGGTGTCCGTTATTCTTTGGCCTGCTCCTATGTCACACATTGTTAGGCAGTACACTGTGCCTGTGGCTGCACTGCCAGTGGCCCTCTGGTGTTGTCTTCAGTCATCTAGGTTTGTTCTGTGTGGTGTTCTGTGTGTGCTCCACTAACATGTCCTTATATTGCCTTACCCACATGGTTGCTGTTGTCTGCACACAGCTTAATTGATGTTTGATTGGTGGTTCACTACTTTTTTCCTCACAGAATCCTACTCCACTCTTTCTGTGGAGTAGCATTTGTGCAACATTTTTTCCTCAGCTGTGAGAATTCCATGTCTGAGTATAGCATTTTGTGAGCTTCAGCTCCCTGTGGGATTCCCGCAGCTGTGGTTTTACCGCAACACCCAGTTATTTTTTGCCCCAGCTGTAGGAGTTCTGTGCATATGCTACAGTGCATCTCCCTTGTTTTTCCCGCAGCTGTGGCATTTTTGGGTACTTGCGGAAATTTTTCAGCATCTCTTTCCTTTGAGAATCCTGCCCATAATCTATAGTTTGAATGTATATTTTCTGACAATCAATAATTAGACTTCCATTCCCCAACCCCCTACACTTAGGTCATCTGTCTTAACAGAGTACTGTTTTCTTTTCTTTAGTGCATGGCCTGCTTCTGAATTCCCAGGTCTGCTCTTCTCTAGGAATAAGAAACCTATTAATCAGTTCTTCTACTAATTCGTGACTTAGTGTACATGTACCTGATTTAATGCTGACTGCTTTTACAGCCTTAGATTTCTGTTGCAAGCTCTTAAGAAAATCCAACCGAGTCACAGAGGTACAGTTTTATAAAAATATTATTTTTCTCTTTTTTTATCTGCTTATCAAAAACATTTTCCATAAAACCTCAGCAATATAATGCCATATCAGCACAGCAGTTCTGACATTTAAAAATGCAACTTCCAGCACATATTTTAAAAACCTGCACAGAATAGATAAATTAATTAATACAATGGTCCTCCACATCGCTGATATTTAAGACAACCAAGAAACTTAAAAACAAACAAGTAACCAACAGCCGGCACACAGTCAGACATTAACATACGAATAACATCCACTTATCATATTTTTTTGAAGGACTTTAATTGCATAATTGTAGCAGCTGTGTTTTTCCCGCCTGTTTTCAAGTACTAAGTACATGCATAATGTTAGTATTAATTAAAGCTTATTTTGTAGTACATTTTGACTTAGAAAGGCACATCAGTTTACTCTATATCATTCTGATAAGACACTGGTAAATCTTTAAGACCTTCCAACAGGAAACACGAAACATTTGAACTTGAACTTTGTCTAGTTCAAAAACAGTTTCAAATACCAAATAAAAATATTTTAGAGTTTAGTAACTTTATAAGTAAGGCAGTTTACCATTAAAGATGCAAAAATAATATGAAAGAGGAGAAGTTATTGGGAACTGAACAAGACATTGCTCCTCCTTGGAGCTATTGGGCCGGAATTTCAAAGGGCCCTTAGGTCCACACAATCTGCATCAAATAACCAGCTTGTATCAGATCTAGGAGCACCAATTACTGTGTTCCATATTTTACAAGACAAGAGTTTTCTGTGACAAAGTCCCCCAAATTGACGCAAGAGGACCACTGCATCAAACAAATGATGCAAGGGACAAGAATGACACAAGCTGCACCAAAATAAGTGGTGGAAGTTGAGTCAAAAATGGTGTAAGCTGAGTCAAAAAAATCACTCAAGGAATGAAAAAGATGCAAGCCGAGTCAAACAAATGGTGCAAACTGAGTCAAAAAAATTGTGCAAGTTCAGTAAAAAATTATGCAATGGATGAGAATGATGCAAGCTAAGTCACAAAATATGGTAGATGAAATGGCCAAGGCTAAGTCCCAAAAATGTTCTATACAAGTCCTGCAGGAGAATACTGGCCCTTAATAGTAGCATAGTCAGGTCTGACCACCTGCTGTGGGCCTCTTTATATGCTCTAGTGTCCCTTAGACCAGCTCTGGCTGGTCTAACAGAGACATGCATCTTAAGCGCAAGGACAGGACTTGCATTCCTTGAAAATCCCAAATAAGGGAATGTTGCATCATTTCGGTGATGCAGGCATCCCTTCCGACATGACACACAGCATTTTTTTAGTACAGTCATGGTGCAAGGCACTCTGGCATATGCAGACCTGTTTTTGATGCAACACCATTTGAAAATCAGAACTGGTGCACAGTTTGACGCATCCTGCTCCTTGCATCAGTTGTTTTTGATGCAAGCACCCTACATCATTCTCTGGTCTTTGAACATCCAGCCTATTATGTTTTATTATAGTCATAGCCCAATTGCACCAAAGAAAATTCCCAGGCAGACATAGTTTCCCGTGCTTCCCTCGAGATATAACCATTGTTTCACACTTGATCTTCTGAGGACGTTTTAGGCTAGTTACAGAATAGCTCAGTACTGGTAGCTTTTAGGAAGGCTATGCTAGAGATTCAATATGGGGAATAACTCCTCCCACTATCCCTATAAAAAAACGCCTCTTCCAGCAATCCTTGCTTGGAGAAATTTGAGCTGCAAGCAGCTGTGTGGTCTGTACTTAGCCTTCTGCTTGCCTCCATCCCCCCACTCTCCCCTTTGTTTGCTGCTCATAGCTTTCTGTCTTTGTCCTGACTTCTCCTCCCCTGCCATTCCCCCATCTCCCAGCTTCAGTCCTTGCCATCCCTCCACTCTGTGTCTTCCGTTGTATCCCCTCCACCTACCTTTTTCCCATCTTTCCTGTCTGTTGCCTTTTTCCCTCACTCATCTTTATAACTGGCACCTCTCCTGGCCGTGTTTTTTTTGGGTGTGGCTCCTTCGTTTCTCCACAGTGCACCCTGTTTTTGGCTCTTTCTTAGCCTGCTCCACTTTTGGGTTCATGTCAGTGCTCCCATCTCCACACGGACACTCACCTTTCCATATGCTTTACATGATTCCATGGAATTGGTAAGTTTCTGCATAGCTTAGGAGCCTAAGAGTTTATTTAATTTTTTGGCCCTCATACTGAGGCTTTAGAGTTCAGTGCTGGCACTGCATAGACTAAACAGCACTCATCCTATTGGTCAAAGCAAATCCACCTGCAGCTTTCCTCAAGTTCCATCCCTTCAGAGCTTGGCTCCCTCCAGTGGATACACTATTATGTATACCCTCCTAAAACCATCCAGACTGCTTGTTATTAGTAGCAGCTCTTTTAAGGGCTTAATATGATAACTGGCTGTGTTTCCCATCCATGAGAAATCACTCTGCATAGCAACATAATGCTGCAAATGATTTCATTTAATTGGATATTCTAAAGATGCATTATAGCGAGTATTGCCAGCGATCAACTTGCTCGGCCTATTTTGCTGAGCACCGCTATGTTTAAAGAGCAGCTAACACCTTTGAAGAAACTTTGAAAAACATAATATTTCATACAGATGAGTCCTGGTAGGACGAATCACATGTCTATGTCTTCTGTTGGCACATTTTGCAAACTGTGTGAGAGGCCTTTCAGCGCCATGCATTTCTGCTTAAAGTTGAGCCAGTATAATATTCTGTGGTGATTTGCATATGCAGCCCATGATGCTTTGCATTGTGGGGCATGTGTGATTTTGTATTTCTTTGAAACTTGGCTTCCCAGCCAAATGCCCTTTGGAGTAACCTTTGCCTCAGTGCTTGCACACAGAGGTTCTTTGTCTTTTAAACTGTTTTTTGTTTTAATTGGGTTTACCACAACATAACCCATATAGACCATCTTAGGGTAGCTGGTTCATTCCACTGGGGTGTCAGACAGACGAGGCATACTGATGAGTCCTGGTAGGATGAAACACGTGTCTATGTCTTCTGTTGGCACCCATTGCAAACTGTGTGAGTTGCCTTTCTGCACCATGCATTTCTGTTTAAAGTTGAACCAGCATAGTATTCTATGGTGATTTGCATATGCAGCCCATGATGCTTTGCATTGTGGGGGCATGTGTGAGTTTGTATAATATTTCATATACATGTATATAGAGAATAATGGATAGGTAAGGGTGTATTATAGATTTTTTTTACACTCACAACATGTGTGATGACCCATAAACCTCGAGGGTGAAGCTTCAGAGGTTTATGTGGTCATCACATTCCGAGGGTGTGTAAAAAAAATCCATAAATACACACCCACCTATCCTTTATTTTTAGAGCTGTCGGAGGAGCCTACAGCCATTTTGGGATCACTCAGTAGCTATAAAAATGGCCGATCATAGAACCTTCCATTTGACTTTTGGAAGAATCCTTCCAAAAGTCCAACGGAATTTGAAACCCTTGGCCACGATCAACTGCTATGGAATAATAGCTGCACTACTTCAGTTGTTACTTCTGCATTCTGGGGCATAAACTGCACATGTACTACTTGCACACGTGTGCAGTTCTGCTGGCGCCATCATGTTGTGAATGGCAAAATGCCACTCACCGCAACTGTGCATGCGTGAGTGCCACACATGTGCAGTTGCATCTCCACTGCCAGCACCGGCAACAAAGAAAATGCACCAACAGGGGGCTCCCCAATCCCCATGTCAGCATTATGTAGCCCCCCACTCATATGGCACACTGGGAGCCCACCCCAGTGTGCCCAAATGTATTTTTTTCCCCTGCCAACATCGGGGGCCCCAATCCCAATGTCAGCATTATGAAGTCCCCCCCCCCACTCAAGTAGCACATTGGTAGCCCACCGCAGTGTGCCCAAATTTATTTGTTTTTCCCTGCCAACATCACGGCTCCCAATCCCCATGTCAGCATCATGTACCCACCCACCTCCAACTTATGTGGCACACAGGGAGCCCATCCCAGTGTGCCCAAATGTATGCCTTTTTTTTGGTTTCCTGTAAATAAAGAAAACAGTTCTCCGACATGTTTTTTTATCTGTAAAAAAGAAAATGGTCCCTCATCATTTCCCCAGTCCCCCTTCCCTATCCGCATCACCCCCCCCACTGAGCACCCACCTCCCCACACACCCTTATCCATTACTTACCTCTGGAAGTTGGTGCTGTCATCTTTTCTTGACTGGGACATGTCTGCACTCTTCAAAGCTGAACCACAAACTGAAGAATCAAAGGTAAGCATGCTATAATACCATTCAATGGGGTTTTCAACTTATGTTGATAAATAAGCCATTTTTTGGAATTTTGGCTGTCATTTCGTTATTCGATCCTGAAAGGTGATTTCACGGTCACTGTACAGAATCACCTTTTGGGACCAATTCATGAAATGACAGTGGCACTGTTCATGCGTAGGGGTCCCAAAAAGGCCATGTTGCAAATTTGGTGAAAAAATTCCAAAAAAATGACTGAATTATGAGCATGTGTTGCACAGTTTATATGCATGCTCCTACCTTTTCCAATTTTTTTATATTTTCCCTCCACATTTTCAACATTGCCATTTTGTGCACACCTCCTTTTTAACAGTAAGCTGTCATTTATTACATCCTGACCGAAACATGTTTTCACACCTGTGGCACAGAATGGTGTGGTCACTCTGCAAAATCACCTTTTGGGACAAGTGAACAAAATGACACTGGCACTCTTCATGAGGAGGGGTCCCAAAAAGGCCATGTTGAAAATTTGTTGCAACAACTCCAAAAAATGGACATGTTACATCTGGGCATTCAATAATTTCTACGCACTTGTAACTTTTCTCACTTGGCGGCCCATCACAGCCCTATTGGCTCCTGCCAGAATTTGTTTATAATTGCTGGTGCAAGGAGTTAGTCCCCCAGAGAGTTTCCCTGAAATAGTCTGCTTTTCTTCAGTGTCTCTGTGCTACACA
Organism: Neoceratodus forsteri; assembly: GCA_016271365.2. Taxonomy (NCBI): domain Eukaryota; kingdom Metazoa; phylum Chordata; order Ceratodontiformes; family Ceratodontidae; genus Neoceratodus; species Neoceratodus forsteri. The sequence goes on from CM028131.1 coordinate 454,125,610, forward strand.
CACACACAGGTTTTTATTTCTTAAAAAAACAGTTTAACTGCAATTCAGTTGGGGTTTCAAATTTAACAGGAACAGCTTCAGTGGAGATCGTGCTGGGTTGGACTCGCAGTTTCCTGAGTCAGAGAAACAGCAGGATTAACCAGATACATTTTATTGATTTTAAAGGCAGGATCAACCGGATAGCTTCTAACAAAAATGTTAAATCACTTACGGAGTTATCCAGAAAGGAAAGTCCTTTGCTGTGGTGATTCATTGGTTACAGGGAATGGAACAGCCATGTTTAAGCAATGGTATAGCCTGCCACCTCACAGAATAGGAGCCAATAAGGTGGCGTGAGGCTTTCTACTGATGGGACTTTTAAAGCAAATGCCATAATAACTGGATTTCAGGTTATTACGGCATCAAACATTATAATAATTTCTGGTTATTATGGCATTTGGCAGTGACCATAATTGGGCTGATAAATGTGGTCACTAGTAATTACATATATTTTACAGATTTCTGCCTTCCCCGTTACTTACTATTGAAGAAATTTCCACAAAAACAAGTTTTTATCCATCAGAATTTATCTGCCTCTGTAGCTTATTCCCTACTTGAAATTATAATGCTCTGTTGTGACATCATAGGCTGCTGCCATGGGAATAATGGTATACATCCCCAACATTGACATGTTGACAGCAGAGTCCCGTTCAGTGACAGCAGTGCCACATCACTGTAGGGAACCCGCTGGCACCCAGCACTGTCTGTAGGGGGTCCTGCCCCCCCAACTAAGCTCTGACTCTGAGTTGAGAATCCTACATGGGGGTGCAGGGTGCAGCCCCCATGTGTAGGTTGAGGCCGAGCCCCCGGCTGAAAAACACTTATTAAGCCAGTAGCCAGCAGCCGACTGCAAAATGCAGCCGACCTGCTGGTTTTCACTGTCAGGTCATTCGACAAATATATTGTCAACGACCTGTCATGGATCTGGAATAACTATGATGTCACAACAAAGTATTATGACATCCGGATGGGAAGATACAATAGGAGTTGATGAGCCCTTAGGGAACGACTCTCCTGTATTCATGCAAATGACCATAGTAATAAATAATGGGGATCGAAATACAGAGCTAATGAGAACTATAAGCTGCTTTGTGTCTAAATATTATATTTTTCTAAGTTCTTCTTGAGGTGTCGGTGGATGTTTAATTTTTCACTTTAGGAGCTGGCTCCCCAGTTATAGCTCCTTCTAACCTAGATTTTCATTTTCTCTGAACCATATGTTTCATCCCCAGTACTAGTCGTACATTGCTTCTTTCTCCCATCTCCATCCCTTCAGCCTTTCCCCATAAATTACATTCTCCAAAGCTTTCTCATCATTCTCTTTCATTTGCTCCATTTGCTGGATTCATGCTTCCTATCATCTCCTTCTGAAGCTCAATTCTAGTCTTCAACTCCATTTCAACTTTTAAACAGTCTGCTTCTGCAATAGCCTTCAACAGAAGCTCCAGGCTGTGTCTTCTTAACTCATACCCTTAGACGGTCTATGAGTGTAGGTAGGATTCGACTTCATCCATCAGAGGCAGTAGTCTGCAATGGTTAATCTGTTGCATCATGTTAAATGCTCACGATTTGACTTGTTCAACGGACCTATGATTCTGCAACATCATCCTGTCCATAGCATACCAACCTCACTCAGAGCTCAACTTCATCCACTAGAGTGGAATTCTGTAACTTCAATTCTTCAGCAATTCTTCAACCATAGTTTTCAACCAATATGAGATTCAAGCCTCGACTTCACCCACCAGAAGAAATTCTGCAACCTGCAAGCTATGCATATTTTTTTTAGTTTTCATTTAGAGGGTAAGGTGCACTAGAGAAGCATGTGCCTATTTTTAGGCATAATCCAGGAGAATACAAACCAGTAGGCCATTACAATGCAGACAATGATAACACATACTAACAAAATAATAGCTAGATTGGTACATTTCTGTACATACAGTAGTTCAAGAGTTGGTGAAGGAGTCCATTGGAGTACAAACTCCATACAATTCCATACCATGACATTGAATATGGCTGCAACTAAGAACAGAGAGTGACGAGAGGATAAAGACACAATATGGTACATTAAAAATAGGTAACAGAAAAGTGCAAAGAGCAGACAAATGTGGGTGGATTGAGGAATACTGTGCATATGCAGCCTACTACAGTGTTCTGCCCATGACAGTATCTAGTACTCTGTCCTAGCTGCCCGGGGTTCATCCTCCTTCCAAATCCTTCAGCAGTAAAACTTCCCATGAATTGAGACAGATTACATTGTTCTCTATTATTCTGCAATTTATGACAGGCTTGAGTTCCTCAGCTCAAGGTTCACTCTTCCGATGTACATTACAAAGTTGCTAGTGTCTCTATGGCTTCTCAGTTTCTGTTTGTTTCATCATTAGATACCAAAGAAAGTCCTCAGAATCCTCCTCAGACTTCTTCAGACATACTTTAGTCATACAAAGATCTCTATTTCATTCTTCTGTTCAGAGTTCATCCTCTGAAATGCAATATGAAGTGTCTACTTGTGCTATGCCTTTTGCACTCCTACCAATTTCAGATTCAGAAGATGGCCTTCAGGGTTCCCCTCAGGATTCTTCATTCTCACATCCATCTGCAACAGACCTCCTCCTCTTTCATTGATACTGCAGCTTAATTTCCAAAGAAGGTCCTCTGGGCCCTCCTTGGACTTCCTCAGGCACTCATCCATCATTCAAAGTCTTTTTAAAGCTCCTTCTGGTTCTACAGCATCAGATCTGAAGAAGGTCCTCAGGTTCCCATTGGACCTCTTCAACTGTCAATTTATCTTGTAAATATATGACATAAAAACTCAGTTTCCAGGAAGGTCCTCAGTGTTCACCTCAAACTTCATCAGGCACATATCCATTTGCAAAACCTTCAAATCCATACTCTTTGAAGCTTTACCATTTCTTCTAGTTCTGCATCATCAGATCTGAGGAAGGTCCTTAGGCTTCCCTGTGGACATCTTCATGCATCCATCTCACAAGATCCTTACGTAGATATACCATGAACAATCAACCATTCTACTTTCTTCATCATTGAATTTAAGGAAGGTCCTCAAGGTTTCCTTCAGATTTCCTCAGGTAAGGATCCAATTCAAGACATCTATAGCATTAGCTTCTGAAGAAGGTCTTTGGGTTCCCTTCAGACTTTTCAGATTCGAGTCTGTCTAACAAGACCTTCATATCCATGCTTTATTAGGTCTGGGCAGTTCCTCATTCATTCTGTATGAAATTTCTCTATTTTCTTCAGCTTTGAAGCAGGAACTATTCCATTTAATTGCCACTCAACCTCATATACCAGAGATTCTGCACCCAACTTGCTCACTCCCCAGCTTTCCCTGCTGCTTCATTAAAAATTGTGGATTCCAGGAAGTTCAATCTTAAATCACTTCAAAGGCATTGCAATGTGCTATGTAGTTCTGATTATCTCCTGTTCCTGTCTGCATAGTCACAACTACTTAGTCTTACTTAATATAAATCAAACTGGGCTGTCCTTGAGCTATAGAGCATTTGGAGCAACTCTGCAATGCATTCACATACTGCTCTTCTTATCATTTCTTTCCATCTCCATTTGGAAGCAAGAGGCTGCCACATTAAAACCAGAGCAATCCTAAGACTAATAACCATAGAAAAAGGCTGTCCAGTCTACGACTTCTGTTCCTTCATATCAGTAATTTGTCATCATGTTCTTGTTTGACTCGTGTCTGAAAGAGTCATGTCCTACACAGTAGCAATATCTTCACCTCCTCATTCTGCATCTGAAATAAATGTACTGTATGTCTTGTAAGAACCATCTCTGGTTACATCCATATATACTAACATGTTTTGAATTTATGGATATACTGCTACATTGAGCATTCCTGAATCACCATTCTTAGCATCCCAAATTGTACATTTGAAGACTTCAACATCATCTCTAGACTTCCTCCACATGGAAGCTACTGCATTCATGGAATCATCAGGATCTGCCACCATCTCATTCTTCAAACAATCAAACAACTGTGGACATAACCTTTAACCAGTCTTCATACATTCATCATGCTGTTATCCAGCTGTGACTGATTATCTCCATATCACCTCCCTGAACTACTTATCAATTCTAGAACTTTCATTACCTCCATACCTCAACAGACATGATCACGACTTTTACAACTAGAGACACTGATTCTTCATGACTTAATAGCAATCTATAGTAAGCAAGAGCATCCTCATGACTAATGGCGGTGAAGTGCCTAAAATTCGCTACACATAGTATTTTGCTTAAAACCCAAATTTCACATAATATTCCTCAAAGCGAAGTGAATTACTACGCATCTCGAAGTAACATGAAGTTCCCATTGTTCTCAATGGACTTTGCACTACTTCACCTTGTGTTTGTGCTCTTTAAGGTGGATTTTGCAATGAATCATGGGATGTAAGGTCATATGGACTCTATATTGTCTTGCACTGCTTCAGTTCATTGTAGTGTGTGTAGTGGAAAGCTAGAGACTGTTTACTGTCCCAGCTCTGAGATTCAAACCCTCAAAAAACCTTTGAAAATGACTTTTTCCAACAACATTTTGTGTCAAAATGTAGTAGATTGATTGCAGTAAACCATTATGTGGTTATGTCATCAAGCATTTATTGATTTTTTGTGAATATTGAAAGTTAATTTAGTTGAGTCAGTGTCTGTACTGAGAGACATCGTAGAAGTATGCTTCAGGGGAGGGGCAGATCTGTGGTGTAGAAGTGAGATTAGTGAGAAAGGCAGTCTTTCCCAGTGTTGTTGGCTAGTGTTTTATTATTTTGGGTTGAGTTACACACAGGACAACTTCACTTAATTGTTTCTAAGTTTTTTTCTGCTTGCTGGTCATTTTTTCAGTCATTTTAAAAGACTGTCTGTGTTGTACTTTACTGAACAGTTAAACTTTCTGTAGCTGACTTTTAATCTGTGTGCGTGCCATGAATTGATACGCATTTTATTGCGGCACCGCAATTTCAGTACTCTGAATTTCTCAGCCCATCTGCAATATTTTTCCCTGCTTCTGTAAAGGTAGCTACTGCTGTTCCCTTCCCCAATCAAAACAAGGTATTGTTTTTTGACTGTCAGATTTCTGAAGACTGGTAAAGAATTCCAGGACAAGTCTTGTGTTGCGCCTGTACCGCTGGATTTAGGGTCTTGCTTCCCATCCTCCCAAAGGTGCAGAAATATAAAGTTGCTATTAATTTTCTGTGTAATCTTACAAAATGCCAACTGAGAGATGGTCAGTCGAAGCTGTTTCTGACTGTTGCCCTGCTGCCAAGAAGAATATTAGCAGTGGAAGTTGTTGTGATGATGAGGCAGGTTCATCAGGGGCTAGCAAGTCTAACAGTGTTAAGAGTGGTTGTGGCCATTGCCATGGTAGTATGCAGCAGAAGGAAAAGTTAGTAGTTGGTACAAGTAAAGGGATTTCTCTGACTCTGTTTTTCACAGTGAAATCAGTTGCTTCAATGCTGGTTGAAGATGCTGTTGTCTCTGCTGGTAGTAAAGTTAGTGAGGGAATAGTTGATAACAGCATGAGTATTGCTACAAATTCAGCCCTGATAAACTTATCAGGTAGGGAAAATGTGGTTGAATCTGCAGACCTAAGTACAGTTGATGTCCCACCCCCCCCACAGTAGTTGAACATGTTTCTTATCATGATGATGATGACTCACAGTCTCATGTTTCCACTGATCTTGATGTTAGGCTATCCAAATATTCAGATGTTCAAGAAAAAAGTGTGGATGTTAAAATTGAGTCTGTGTTTGAAATCCACAGGAGGATAGCATCCAAAGTGAATTTCTGGATGATGATTATGATGATGACGCTAGTGACCCCATTTTGGAACTGGACAAAAAGAAAGTGAAGGTGGCTGTTTGTAAATAGTCTGTTAGTCAATCCCCCCTCCTCAAAGTTTGGATGTAGCTGCATCTGTTGCTGAGTCTGATGTAATAGTCATAGATTCTGATATTCAGTCAAAGTCCACGTGTGCACAACACCAGAAATCATGTAGTATCCCTCATTTCATTGCCAACAAAAGTGCAGTTCCATTTGCAGCACCAGCAATGACATGTGAAGAGTAGAGCATCCAAATCCCTAGTTTGGGATTTCTTTGTACAAGATGGCAGCGATGAAACAGTGGCAATCTGCCAACTTTGGCAAGCGCTTGTGAAGCATGGTAAAAAGAGTAGCCATTTGGTCACTGGGGGCCAGCATACTCATCTGAAGAGCAGGCACGTGACACTGTGGACTTGGCACCACAAGAGAGTTAATGCCATAGTTGGGTGTTCACCCTCAGCCATGTTAGGAGCATGGTATCCTTTTCCTTCAGTGTAAGTAGCCATGTCAGTAAAAGTGGTGAAATTACACCAGAGGATTACTACAGGCATGAGGAGGATGATGATTTGGAATGCTCAAGCAGTGGTCAGAGTAGCAGTGGAGGTCCATGTAGTAATTCTACTACATCAACCCCTGTGCTTAAAACATGGAAAATCACCACAATTTCTGGCTTGTCACCTGTGCACCCACCATCACATGTCCAAGGTACCCCATCCGTGTCACTTAGCAATGTACAGCAATTTGGCACACCATGTGCAAAGCAATGAACAATGAATCCCATGTTGCACAGCTTTTTTGCATGCAACAGTAAATACCCACCAAATCATACAGTTGCACATAAACTCAATGGTACTGTAGCAGAAATGCTGGCAATTGACCTTGTGCCATTTTCTTTTATGGAGAATGTGGGCTTCCGGTGCATTGTGGCATGCGCATGTCCTAAATGGAAGTTCCCATCCTGGACATACTTTTCCACCAGTGCTGTCCCTGAGTTATAACATATGGTGACAGAGCCTGTAAGACATGCTCTTTAACATTCTGCATCTCCTGACATTCACTTAAGCATGGATATGTGGACATGTTTTAAACACAGAAAACACTAAAGAGATGAAGTTTTTAGCAGTAAGAAAACCACCACAGTGAAGCTGAGCTGCTGTCACCTCTTTCTACTAGAGAAAGTGAAAGTAAAACATTGACTTCCTGCCTGTTTAACTGCCTCCCTGAATCATGTGACCTGCAGACCTGCAGAGACATTCAGCCTTAAAATCAGTGAATTGTTTCTTACCAACTTCACCTTATCAAACTGGAACTCAAAGTAAATTCAAAGTGGACAACACAAAGTAAGGTAAATTTTGACTTTTTAATGGAAAATGCACTTAGTGATATGTGAATTTGAAGTTGACCTCTTTGGGTTCCCTTTGCAGGCAAATTAAAACTTTGCTGCATCTCTACTTATGACTCACCTCAATGCCTACCTTAGCTTTGAAGAAACCCTCCTCATTAGTGCAATATAACTATCCATCATGATCCTGTAGTCACCCTTGAAGCAAGTTAAACTGTTCATAACTCACCTCAGTACCTGCTCCTAGTAACTCATGCCGCTACTTGAAAGAAGTCTTCACCATGGTCATCTTGAAATTCCTCCTTTATTGATCACATAATGCACTTTTATTTTACTTACATCAAACATCGATATCCAGGCTCCAAAACATTCTAGCTTCATTCCTGTTTTTATGCCTCAGTCAAACTCCTCTTGTATGGGCTACACAAAACATCATTCCCAATGATGCCTTGTGTTGAATTGCATTTTATCACTAATTAGACTTGCTGCACACCTCCAGTCACCTCTATTCGAACACTGATTCTACCAGTTATTTGCCTAGCCTCTGCTGCATCAAGAAACCAAGCCAATCATTTTTATCAAGGAGCTCAGTTCACACAATTCTGATTCTTTTTTCATTAATAGTTTTTATTAAATTTTAGTTATGCATACATACAACAAAACAAAAGTAACAGACATCATTAGCAGAGAAGGATCATTACATTAGTATGTGCAGAGCTTCCAAGTGTACAACATACATGTATAAGGAGAGAAGAAAGGAAGAGGCAAAAGACTAATGAAGAGAGAGATAGGGGACAATTCTGATTCTTAAGGACTGGTGACCATCAACTCTTCTGATCAGTTCAGCATTCCATGGGTACTCCCAAGTTTTCTCAACTTCCTGACCTCCAAAACATTATACATCTATGTCTACTATGTGGTTCATGGAGTATCAAGATCTCTCCCGCAACAACTGGGACTGAGTTCTTACACCTCAAGTCATTAGAGCATCATCAGCAGCAGCCTTACTCCCACTCATGTCACTAAGGTTCTAGGACTCAGATCCCTTCATGCTTCAAAATCATACATCTTAAGAAATCAGCAGTACTTAGGATCATCTTCTCATAGTATGCCAAGATGATGGGCAGTTCAGTAGCCATGTGTCCTCAGAGGTTTCCTCCACTGGGGGGGTTCCCCTCCTGCATGCTACTGTTCACAGTTTCCATGAATTTGAGGAGGTAATCTCTCTTTTTGTGCCTTCTATTCCCTATCACCATCCAGTTCCTCTACTGAGGGTGAGAACAGAGAAAGGCCACAGTTATGTATGCATAAGGACCCCACACTATGCACCAAACACTGAATAGGAGGAAAGTGCCAGAGATTCAATGTGGGGGCATAACTCCTCCCACTATCCCTATAAAAACCTACTTATCCCAGCAATACTTACTTTGAAAGTCTCAAACTCCCTTCATCCTACCCACCTCCTCCTCTTCTGGCAATCTCTTCATCCTTAGTACTGGGCCTTCCATTCCCTATCACCACCCAGCTCCTCTACTGAGGGTGGAAATAGAGAAAAGCCAAAGTTAAGTATGCATAAGCACCACACACTATTCACCAAACATTTAAATAAATATCTGGGCCGATTGCATGCTGCCTACATGACAGACAGGTACAGGGTGCATGGAATCATGACCCACAGCACCCACAGAGCACCTGTCCATGGCCATGCACCCCTGGTGTGCTGCAAGATCAGGGCTGTGTGAGGCCGGGGTGTGGGAGGCAGGCAGGTGTCCAGTCAGATTCTGAGCCTGTGTCCTGGAGTAGATCCCCTGTGCCACACATGAGGGTGTGTGTGAGACAGCACCAGTCTAGGGTAGGAATGCACAGGACACTCACCTGAGTGACCATCCCAGCCCATTCTGGCAGCCCAGTGGGCTGGGGCAGCAGTATGCAGGGGGACCCCACAGCCTCCAGGCCCTGCTGGTGCCCATTGATGGGGTGCATACAGAGTTACAGCTGGGTCCCCAGGGCCTAGGTCATCTGGCCCATCCTGGGGATCCATGCCAATGTGAATACCTCCGGTGTGCGGTCATGCCCCCCCAGCACACACCCAGCCCAGCCCAGTGTCAGAGCAGGATGAAGGGTATGGGGATCCAGTGTACAACTGATGGGTACACCTTTGGTGCATGCCACCGGGCACCCATGGCATGCATATGTCCTCTAGGGCTGCCTTCCTGCCTGCAGATATGCAGCACGTAGGCACTCCACCCTTTGGAGAAAAGGCTCCATTATGCATAATCAATGTAGTCATCCAAAGGCACCAGAAGAAATTTAAAACAGAGATTAATTGCATTGGCATAACCTATAAGGATTTCCAGTTTTCAATATGTCATTAACTGAACTGCCAATCGAACAGAGCTACAAAGTGAGAAAAACTTATTCTAATGAACTCCACTTCCAGAGTGGATGAATACAAGCTCCCATGGCCTGACAGAACCCCACTGACTGGAAAGCAAGCTGTATTTTGCCACAAACTGGATCTTTCCTCAATGGCAAATCAGCCCCTGTTGCAGTACATTGACCAATGTGAAAGGCACTGACCAAAGGAAAACTTGATTGCAATGTCCCTCCATGCCTCAGATCTCCATGCTTCTGTCACCAAATGCTGCAACCAAGAGGGACCAAGGAAAGCCCCAAGACATAGTCAGGGGCAGCCAAGATTAGGGACACAATGGTATTGCATCAAAACTAAAACTCCCAGCACTAAATCCAGGTGGACCAGGCAACAGCGGATGGGGAGCCCAAACCACACAGTAGCCATATTCCCCAAGGAAAGGGAGGAAAAAGTCAAAGGGAAGGAGAAAACAGTCACAATTCCAACAGAACAGAAGCCAAACCAAACAGTTATGGTCAAGCTTCCATCTATTCAATCCATTGCACGTGGGAATCCACACACTCTGTTGCTTGCCAAAACAGCCCACCATGAAAGGTAAAGGAAATCCTGCTTGAACTGGAACAAAAACATATATATATATTTTTTGCTGTGGGGACCAAAGCCATGTGACAGCTGTGGCCCAAAAGACCCCTGAACAAGCAACCAAGTTGAGCCCTGCTCCTCTAGAAAATGTCTCTGTCTGAACTCTCCAGCTGGCTCAACAAAGGGCATGTATGGACCAGCTGGTGGTGGAGGAGTGCAACCACACAGTGACCTGCATCCTCTGACTATGACAGGACAATAAATGCACTGAAATGGCTCTACTGGGCAAAATGGATGAAAACTTCATTTCCCCTCAATCCAGGAAAAGGAATGAGGTGAACCTTCAACCACAATACCCAACTGACTCAAACCCCACTCACCCAAGGCAGATGCCAGCCTAAGGTTCCAGCTCTAACATCCTTTAACATTTTATATGTTTTTTTAACAATCCAAAAACTGAGCACCCAGTCAAAACTGACAATGACAGCACCAGCCAACATTGTGGGAATCAACCCAAGTTTGCTGTGTGGAGCCAAACTTCGGCAACCCTTACCTATGTGACCCTTTTCTCTATTGTATTGTTGCCTCTTCACTGGTCTTCTGGGGCTTGGAGCTGGTATCTGCTGCAGGTAGGGGCAAAATAAGGTTGTGCCGTCATTGGAATCACTTAAATAACCAAGGCCCCTTCTACAAGCAGGAACCACCTCCCACATCCTGAGAAGCCAATCCCCTGCCTAACCATGCCCCTACTAGACGGAAACCCCCTTCCATCCAGGTGTCATCCAGTTCATTGCCCCAGACAAATTCCATCTGCTGCTTCCCTTGCAGGCTCTGGCAATCTTTGAACTTCCTCAATATTACCCTCAGTGCAGATGAACACTGCAAAATCATGAAAACTGCATTCCATAGGAAGGCATCAGCCACAAATGTGCTGTTAATCAGTCTAAGTAACTGGGTGAGATGTTTAAGAATAGACATTATCAGGTGCAGTTGCCTAACAATTCCAGGGAAAAAGTCAAGTTTCTGGTACATTATGATCTGCTCTCACAGAGACAAATGTGTAAAAAAAAATCTTGGCCCTATTACTTTTGTGACGGAGTTCAAGAAATGAGTAGGCAAGATTGGTAATATTATTTTTAAAAATTGGTTAGTCTTTCTTGGTGATGAAACTGTGAATACTGCACTGGATCCTAAGATCAAAGTGACTTTTAGAAAAGCAACTAGTTTGAGTGACAGGGTAGTTCATAGCCAATTTGGTCCTGCTCCCAAGATTCAAAGAAGCTTGATCTGGTTACCCCCACCACCACCACCACCAGTAGGTGTTTACAAAAGTGCCATGTGTAATGTCTCCAACCCTTCATTCCCATGGAAGGAGTTCATCCACTCAGTAACAAATACAGGAGCAGAAGTGAGGGAATTTTAACTTGTAACACCTCTTTGGTTGCTTTCATTATATGGTGCCCATGTACTCTAGTGCACAATGACAGAATTATCAGAAGTTTAAAAACTAGAATACAGGAGCATGTCAGTTTGATAACAAATGAAAACAAATAGACTCCTGTAAGAAATCACGTCTGTGTAAAACATGGGGCTAACACAAAGCAACTGATACGGGCATAGAATGGGTGCAATCACCACCTAGGGGTGGTAATAGGCTGAAGTACCTTTTGCAGAGGTAGAGTGCATGGATCTTTAAATTCAACAGCATTAGGCTGAATGGCATGAACAAATACTGGGACATAAAGCCATGTTTATGTTTGCTTGCGCGCATATGCAAGAAACATTATGTGGCATCTTAGGAGAGAAGCTAGTTGTGGAGGCGTGGCAATGTGGCAGGCAACGGAGGCATTGCATTTGGGGGCTTGGCACTGGTGGACCAATGAAGGCACAGTGTGCTGATGACACTGGCTTCCAAAAGTGCCACCAAGTTGTAATGTTTTTGCCACAGCAATCAAGGGTCACCTCGTCATTGCAGCATCAGCCATTCTGCTGCAATGAGTGAGTGACCCGTCATTGCAGGGCAGAACGTTACCTAGTGTAATATCATTTGTGAAATTGGCGGCAAGTCGCCTCCATTTTCACAAACAATATTATGCAGCCCCCACTGCCAAGGTGGTGCCCAGTCCCCCTTGGCATCATACTCCCTGCAAAACATTCTTTGTTTGCCGACAGGGGGCCCAATCCCCATTGGCTTCAGTCCCCCATCCCAGTTTAATTTGCCGACGGGGGGAGCCCATTCCCTATTGACATAATGTCCACTCCCAAAAAATTTGGTTTGTGCCGAGGGGGGTGCCCAATCCCCCTCAGCTCTTGACCCATCTCAGTATGTGCCAATGGGGGTGCCCAATCCCCTGTCGGCTAAAGCCTCCCCCCAAAAAAAACACTCAGGTAACACACTGGGAGCCCACCCCTGCATGCCAAAGTCCCTGTTAAAGAAAAAATGTTCATAATTTTTTTTTACGAAATCGAAAATGGTCCCTCGATGAGTCGGTGGCTCCATCCCCAACCGCACCACCCTCTACCCACCCTGCCTCCCACACCCTCACCCCATACTTACCTCTGGAGCCCAGCCCAATGATCTTCCATGGACCAGGAACACGTCTGCACTCTTCAAAGCAGTCCGCAAACTGAAGAAATGCTGGTAAGCTGTATAATGACCTAAATAGTTTTTTTCAACTTTTGTGCATATCTCAGGCATTTTGGGAAATTTTGGCACCAAAGTTTCAACATGGGGTTATTGGGCCCCTCTTCATGAAATCAGCCACTGTCATGGTGTTATTCCATCCCAAAAGGTGATTTAATGGTAACTGCGTGGAATCACCTTTCAGGACCAATTAATGAAATGACATTGCCAGTGTTCATGAGGTATCCTCTCAAAAAGTCTATGTTGCAAATTTGGTGGAAAAAATCCAAGAAATGACTGTTTTATGAGCGTGCATTGTGCAGTTTCCATGCACGCTCATAACTTTGCACAATTGTATTATTTTCACTCCAGATTTTCAACATTGCCATTTTTCCACACCTCCTTATGAACAGTACAGCTGTCATTTTTCAAATCCTGGCAGAAATGTGTTTTTGCACTTCCATCGCAGAATAGTGTGGTCGCTGTGGGAAATCGGTGTTCGGGACACATTAAGAAAATCACAGTGACACTGTTCATGAGCAGAGGTTCTAAAATGCCTATGTTGAAAATTTGGTGATGAAAGTCCATAAAATGACTGTTATGCACATGCATTGTGCAGTTTCCATGTATGCTTGGAAGTGCAAGCATTTTTAATATTCCCACTACAGATTTTCAACATTGTCATCTCTTCACACCTCCCTATGGATGGTACAGCTGTCATTCATCACATCCTGCCCGATCTGTGTTTTTGTACATGTGGAGCAGAATGGTACGGTCGTTGTTGGAATTCAAAGTTCGGGACACATTGACAAAATCACACTGCCACTCTTAATGAGAAGAGGTCCCAAATACTTTCATGAGGTGGGGGTCACAAAAAGGCCATGTTGAAAATTTGTAGTGCAAATACCAACAAACTCCCAAGGTGTTAGGATTTCTAACCATAACGTCCCACCCTGTACAGACTGACAGGCATCGGGATGTGCCTTTGGATTGCCGACTGTACTGCTCATTCCATCCCACCCCCACCGCCAGCTACTGACAGCCATCGAGGTGTACCTTGGACATTTTGGCCCCAGACTTTACCCTATTCTCCTATGCTGCACCCATTTCAGCTTATGTCCTTATAGAATGGGGTGACTGTAAAGCCAAATACCCAAAGGCACACCTCAACATGTGTCGGTGTCTGCAGAATAGGGTGAGGTGACATGGCATGACCGTCATGGGTGATGACCCAAACACTTACCCCAATGCCTGTCCATCTCTACAGGATGGAGGTGGGGTTGGCGTGAAGTTCAATACTTCACTGCATTCCTATTCTGCATCTGTCTAACTCCTGCATTTCCAATGCTAATACCAGCAAGCAAACATTCGGCATTGACAAATGCTTGTTAAAATTACTACGGTGCTCTCAATATTCTGTTATTGTTTGTATTAAAATATTGTTTTGTTTCTGTTCTTTTCTTAGTATGTATCTCTATCTATTTCTCTGAAGCAGCTATCTAGAAATGCACAATTCCAGATGCTCTTGTCATTCAGGACATGGATCATGTGTATTAGGAGGGTGATTGCTGTGTATGTCCTGGGTTTCTATCTTTTGATAGAAAATGGAAGGACACAGTGTACTTCCGTAGGCATCATGCTTCTAAAATTAAATGTTATATTTGAACAGTTTACTTGTGTTTTTGATTTCCTGTATAGGATGTCACTCCCAATATATTTTCAGGCAGCATGTGATGTAAAATAGGACACAATGTACCTCTACGTGCATCATGCTTCTAAAATTGAATGTTATACTTGAATGGTTTACTGATGGAGTCAGATTTTATATATGAAATGTGTCACTCAAAATATATTTTCAAGAAGCATGCTATGTAAAATACAATTATTTTTTGCAATTAAAGGTTTTTTCCTAATCATGTGTTTTAATCACTTTATGATGTTTTATGAATTCAGCCAAAGTTTGTATGTAATTTTAAATAGCACAGTTATGGCATCATGAGACATTTTATTATTTAAAATACTGGTGTCTTTTCTAGCCCTGACTGTGGATGAAGATTGGCAGAGTGAAGGTCTGGGACAATCAAGCCATGACTATTAGCCTGATTTATGGTATGGGTATTAATATTTGACATTGCCCACTGATACAGCAACTGAACCATCAGAGAACCTCTGTGTATTTTGAACTAAATAAATAACTCTGGTTACAACATCTTGTTATGCCTGCCTCTGTCTATTTTTGAGTACTGGATTCTTCTGAATATTCATGAGTTTGAGCAGAGCTGTCTGTCTCTTATCCTAGCACTGTCCCGGCACTGCTAGTATCATGGCGTTCACCCCTTGTTCAGCTCTACCTTTGTGGCAGCTCCTTTATATGGCTGTGGGCAGAGCCTACAGCTGTTTTGGTATTGATTGTAGCTCTAAAAATGGACTTGGTTTGCTGGCCAAGGCACCTAGCTTCACCTGAGCTCTTTCCTTCTAAGACTGCTTGAAAGGCAGAGTAGAGAAACTTGCCAGAGCAAGGGAGAAGGATTAAGACTTAGTTTGGCTAAGCAGATTTACTGTGTGGTGGTGTTTTTATATTTTTACTCACAGGGATTGCTACTGTTTGTTGCTAACATTTCATTGCTTTATTTTTTCTCTGATTCAAATTGTTGTTGCTGGTATACCTTCTTCTGCATTATTACAAGGTGTGCCTACAGGTGTGTGCTAACAGATTACTGCTGTAATCTTCTGATTCAAATTGTCTTTTGCAAGGTATATCTTCTGTTACTGCTTTATTTTTCTCTGGAGCAAAGTGTTTCTTACAGGGTATATCTTCTCTGAAATTACTGTATTACAGGTGGAGCTTACATGTTTGTGACTTTTTATCATTGGGTTAAGCAAAATTACTGTTTGACACTGTGTTTTATTTTATTCTTGTTTGTTGAAAAGGTTTGTTGTCTCAGAGGTGTTTCAGTCTCCTTCTCACATTGAAGGAGCTAATTGCTTTTCCTCCCACAGCTCTTCCAAAGGATTAGGTGTGTATGTGGGGGGTGGAGCTGGCAAACTGTCAGTAATTTCCAACAGAAAGAAGGGTTAAAAAGTCAGATTAGTTGATATCTTGGAGGTAGAAGACTTGGTTTGCTGGCCAAGGCACCTAGCTTCACCTGAGCTCTTTCCTTCTAAGACTGCTTGAAAGGCAGAGTAGAAACTTGCCAGAGCAAGGAGAAGGATTAAGACTTAGTTTGGCTAAGCAGATTTACTGTGTGGTGGTGTTTTTATATTTTTACTCACAGGGATTGCTACTGTTTGTTGCTAACATTTCATTGCTTTATTTTTCTCTGATTCAAATTGTTGTTGCTGGTATACCTTCTGCATTATTACAAGGTGTGCCTACAGGTGTGTGCTAACAGATTACTGCTGTAATCTTCTGATTCAAATTGTCTTTTGCAAGGTATATCTTCTGTTACTGCTTTATTTTCTCTGGAGCAAAGTGTTTCTTACAGGTATATCTTCTCTGAAATTATTGCAGGTGGTGCTTTACAGGTTTTACAGTTTTATCTAACATTAGGATAAGCTTTCAGGGTTACTGCATTTATTGTTGACTGATTGTTTCTGCTCTTATCTCCTTGTTCTTTCATCCGTGGTTCTTCTTTTTAGGCAGGGAAGGGCCCAACCACCCCCATCCCCAACCACCCCACGCTACACTCCTTTTATAGGGTACCACAGTTGTGGCATTTCCTGTGGCAGAGCAGGAAGAGGCGGATCAGTGGGGCCTCCACAGGTGATCTCATTTACAGGGCACTAGTAATTTAACTTGTTACAACAAGTTAAACAAAACACAATTAAACAATTACTTGCATTTTCCTTCTTTTTTCCTTCTAATTACTCTGACTAGGTTACAAACCCAGCAACTTATTTGGAATGGTTTCATTAACTGCAGGTACTGTGGAACAATTTTCAGAAGGACAGTCTTAAGGATTTAGGACACTGTCCTACATGCTGGGCCTTTGGAGATCTTAGGTCTCAGCTCCGGGCAGCATGGGCAGAGATTGCACGCCTCAAATTTCATATTGAAGAGGAAACATTATAGGAACCACCCGCCATTTCCCCAGCATCCAACAGAAAAACCTCGACCGCAGAGGGTAGTTGGTCCAGGAGCTTGGCAGGTGGTTAGGAGGAGCAAATCAGGTGCCCCATCACTCTCTGCTCTCCAACACATTACCTCCAAAAACCATATAAACACTACAAACAGGTATCTGCCTCTATCTCTGAAATCATATAAAGAGGCAGAAGACACTGCAGAGCAGGACACTGCGAGCACAGGAGCTAGCACAACAATACTCACCCAAATCAGGAACCAAAACTAAACAAGCACAAAGGAAATCCAAAAACTTATGATCATAGGAGACTCCATGATTCAGGGAGTTGATACCCATCTCAACCAGGGTGATGGTCAGATGTCTCCAGGTACATCAGCATGGAGACACTGACCGCATTGCTAAAATTGTTCACAAAGCAGGAGAAAACATTGATGTCCTAGTACACATAGGGACTAATGATCTTGCCAGCCAGTCAGTTGTGGAGACTAAGGAACACCTGACTAGGCTGGGTGACAAACTATCATCTATTTCATCCGGCATCTCCTTCTCTGAGATCCTGCCAGTCTGGGAGAAGGGAGCAGATGGACGGAAGGTCAGAGAAGGGGAGATAGGGGAGCTAAACACGTGGCTCAAGGACTGGTGCCAGGAAAAGGACACAGATTTGTAGGAACTGGCAACAGTTCTGGGAGCGGAAATTCTTTAAATTTGATGGACTGCATCTGACTAAAGAGGAGTCAGTGCATTGGGGCAGAAGTTTGACGTCTTTGCAGAATATTTAAACTAGCAAATGGGGAGAGGGGTGCAGCACCCCATACGTCAAATGGGAAGAACACCCCTCCCCCCTCAGCTAGTGGTCAAACAGGAATTCAGCGTGTTTGCCGTTCATTTGCATCACCAGGTAAGAAAAAAGGTTTGTCTCCCCATGTGATGCACAGGGGTAATGCCAAACTTCACCCAACAACTAACACACCAAAATCTGGCCAATGGAAAATCATGTACACAAATGCTCACAGCCTGGGAAATAAGATCCCAGACCTGCAGGCAATAATGTCAGAGGCTAAACTGGACATAGTAGCAATTAGTGAGACGTGGTTTACCAGTAACCACATTTGGGAGACTTCAGTACCTGGCTATGTATTGTTCAGAAGAGACCGAGGTGCAAAAAGTGGGAGGAGTGGCCCTGTATGTTAATGAAAATATCAAAGCTACAGAAATTCAGAATACACATAAGGAGCCAGAAGAACTGTGGGTCACCCTGGAAACAGGAAATGGGACAGCCATAAGAACTGGGGTTGTCTACAGGCCCCAGACCAGGGGAGGACATAGACACATTACTGTTAGAAGATATACAAAACATGAAAGCTAAAGGGAGGTTCTGATAATGGGAGACTTCAACATGCCAGATACAGATTGGTCAATACCAGCAGGAACATCTGCCAGAACTAGACTCATAGTGGATTCCTGCAGGGGGAGGGCCTCAAACAACTGGTACAGCAACCCACAAGAGACAGAGCTATCCTAGATCTAGTACTGACTAACAAAGAAGGGATCACAGATCTCCAGGTAGAAGGTCACCTGGGGGCCAGTGACCATCACATGGTATGGTTCAATTTGGCTACTACATCTAAATCATCCCATTCCAAGGCAAAATATGGGACTTCAGAGGAGCTGACTTTGATAAGATGGCCAACAGAGTTAAGCTAGCCCTGGCAAAAGCAACACAGGTGAGGAGGTACAGGCAAAGTGGGCAAGCAGTAAGGATGCAATACTTGAAGCAACATCCCATTGTGTTAGACAGAAAAGGAAGTGCAAAGAAGAAGGAACCACTTTGGTTCTCAAATACAGTAGCAGAAAGGTCAGAGCCAAAAGGCTGGCCTTCAGGAAATATAAGGGAACACAGTGGGATGAAGATAGGAGGCATACCAAACTGCCCTAAGGGAAGCAGGTAAGGCAGTAAGGCAGGCAAAGTCCCAAACTGAGGAAACACTAGCACGAACAGTAAAGAAAGGTGACAAGACTTTCTATAGATACATTAGTGAGAGGAGAAAGTCCAGAGGGGTATTGCTAAGCTTAATGGAGAAAGGGAGCAAGTGAGGAGGAGGACCCTGTAAAGGCATCTATCCTAAATAGATACTTTGCTCAGTATTTACTGAAGAGAAGGTAGGGCAGGGCCCACAGCTCAGCATCATGGACACAGGGAGGAGGTGAGCACTACTCCTTCACAAAAGAAAGGGTCCTACAAGAGCTTGCTAAGCTCAGGGTGGATAAGGCAATGGGACCTGATGGCATACATCCCAGGGTACTTAAGGAGCTAAAGGAGGAACTAGCAGAGCCATTAGCAGAATTGTTTAGTGAGTCTCTGAGCACAGGAGAGGTCCCAGAAGACTGGAGAAGGGCTCATGTGATCCTGCTCCACAAGAGTGGTAGCAGGGAGGAGGCAGGGAACTACAGACCGGTCAGTATTACCTCAGTAGTGGGCAAGATTATGGAGGCACTCCTTAAGGAAAGGATAGCGCAACACCTGGAATCCATAGGGGCACAGGATCCAAGACAGCATGGGTTTACAAAAGGAAGGTCCTGTCAAACTAATCTCATAGATTTCTTTGACTGGGTAACCAGAGTGGTGGACCAAGGGGAGCAGTTGATGTCGCCTACCTTGACTTCAGAAAAGCTTTGACACTGTTCTACATAGAAGATTGATAAATAGCTAGGAGGCTCAGGGTGGGTCAGAAGTTGGTCAACTGGGTGGCAAATTGGTTGACTGGCAGAAAACGAGAGTGGTGGTAAATGGTATACAGTCAGAAGAGATGCAAGTCACAAGTGGGGTACCTCGGGATCAGTCCTAGGGCCAGTCCTATTCAACATCTTCATTAGTGACCTTGCAGATGGACTAGAGGGTAAGGCTTGTCTGTTTGCAGATGACGCCAAGATCTGCAACAGAGTAGATGATCCAGATGGGGTGGGCAGAATGAGAAGAGATCTGGATAAACTAGCAGAATGGTCAGAAGAGTGGCAACTGGGATTTAATGCAAAGAGTGCAAAATCATGCACATAGGGAAGAGAAACCCTGAAGCCACTTATAGGCTGGCAGGGGAGTTGCTAGCAGTCACAAAGGAAGAAAGAGACTTGGGCATCATCATCACTGATGACCTGAAATCATCCAAGCAGACCTCTAAAGCAGTAGGTAAGGCTAGGGGGGTGTTGGGGTGTATTAGTAGGGGTATCCATACCTCTCAACCTCTTGCCTCATGAATCAGGGACAAGGCTTAAAAAAATCAGGGACAAAGACCCCAAATGAGGGACACATCTTAAAAATTGATACTATTCACTCAGAAAGATGATAGAATGAAAGGATTTGTGTTAAGATGCATTTTATGAAGAAGAACAAGTCTGTAACCTTAATGTTTGACATTATTTTGTGCTTTTAATCTCCACTGTTTTATCACAAAAACACAAATTTTACGAGGGACAGAGGAAATTTTTGAGGCGAAATTAGGGACGTCCCTGAAAATCAGGGACAGTTGAGAGGTATGGGGGTATCACAAGTCGTAAGAGGGAGGTAATAATCCCTCTGTACAAGACATTGGTTAGGCCCCATCTGGAGTACTGCGTACAGTATTGGAGGCCACACCTTCAAAGGACATTAACCAAATTGAGGCAGTCCAGAGAAGGGCAACAAAATGGTGCAGGGACTGCATCAGAAGACATATGAGGACAGATTAACGGAGCTCAATATGTATACCCTTGAGCAAAGGAGGAGAGAGGTGATATGATCGAGGCATTCAAACACCTTAAGGGCATAAACAAGGTGAAAGAGTCTAACATGTTTAAATATAAGAAAATAGCAGGACAAAGAGGACACAGCATGAGATTAGAGGAGGCCGATTAAGGGAGATGTGAGGAAATTCTTTTTTCACAGAAAGGTGGTAGATGCATGGAATGGCTTACCACAAGAGTGGTGGCTATGAATACAGTGCAGGGCTTCAAACAGGCATGGGATAGGCATAAGGGAGCAATACAAATGACTATGAATAGATAGGTCACTGACAGAGCAAAGGCCAATGGCACATTTATAAGGTAGAAAAAGAAATGGGCAGACTGGATGGGCCTTGCGGTCCTTATCTGCCGTCAACTTCTATGTTTCTATATGTTTCTATGATCACGGAACCTTCCTTTGGACTTTTAGAAGTATTCTTCTGAAAGTCCAACAGAGCATGAAACACTCCACCATGATTGGCCGCTATGAAATAACAGCCACACTATTTTGACTGTTACTTCCGCATTCCGGGGCAAGAACTACGCATGCGTGACTCAACGTGCATGCATAGTTCTACTGGTGCCACCATGTTGTGAATGGCCAAAAAATGCCATTCAATTATGTAGCCCTCTCCAACTCATATGGGACACTAGGAGCCCACCCTAGTGTGCCCAACTATATTTATATATATTGCCTTTTCCGACATCGGGGTGCCCAATCCCTGTGTCAGCATTATGTGCCCCCAACCCATGTAGCACACTGGGAACCCACTTCATTGTGCCCAAATGTTTGTTTTTTCTTCCCCCCCGACATCAGGGTGCCCAATCCCCGTATCAGCATCATGTAGCCACCCACCCCAACTCATGTGACACACTGGGAGCTCACCTAAGTGTGCCCAAATCTATGTTTTCTTTTAATTTCCTGTAAATAAAGAAAACCTTTACTCGTTGTGTTTTTTATTTGTAAAAAAGAAAATGTTTTTTTGTCATCACCCCAGTCCCCCTTCCAACCCTCCCACTGAGCACCCACCTCTCCTTACCCCCCTTACCTCATACTTATCTACAGAGGTCAGTGCTGTCATCTTCTCTGGACCAGGACAAGTTTGCACTCATCAAAGCTGAACCACAAACTGAAGAATCAAAGGCAAGTGTGCTACAGTATAACGGCATTAAATATGGTTTTCAACATAGGTTGATAAATCAGCCATGTTATGGAATTTTGGCTCCAAATGTTCAACATGGGGTTCTTCGGACCCTGCCTCATGAACAGTGTCACTGTCATTTCATTACTCAGTCCCAAAAGGTGATTTCACAGTCACTGCATGAAATCAACTTTCAGGACTGATTAATGAAATGACAGTGCCACTTTTCATAAAGTGGGGTCCCAAAAAGCCCATGTTGCAAATTTGTTGAAAAAATTGCAGACATGACAGTGTTACGGGCATGCCTTGAGCAGTTTCTATGCACACTCCTAACTTCACCAATTTTTAATATTTTCACTCCATATTTTCAACATTGCCATTTTTACATACCTCCTTTTTAACAGTACAGCTGTCATTTTTCATATCCTGCCCAAAATGTGTTTTCACACCTGTGTCACAGAATGGCATGGTCGCTCTGCGAAATCACCTTTCGGGACAAGTGAACAAAATGACACTGGCACTCTTCATGAGGAGGGGTCCCAAAAAGGCATGTTAAAAATTTGGTGCAACACCTCCAAAAAATGGGCAAGTTTACTTATTTATTTATTTATTTATGAGTTTTACCAGGTTGGCATACTGAGCAACATGCTCGATTCCAGATACGACCTGGCATTCAATAATTTCTATGCACATGTGTAACTTTGGTCATTTGGCAGCTCGTCACAGCCCTATCGTCTCTGGCTAGAGTTTGTTGTATTGTGGGATCACCCTTTGGCTTCCTGAACACCTTAGGGAAATGCCAGACTTCTCTGATAGACACCTGGAACTTGACAATATGTAGTCACCACTGACCTAGCCTATTGGAAATCTTTTTTGGTACGCACTTTCTAGGTGGGGGATATTAGGGCAAATAAGGGAAATAAGACCATGGACTCTGGCCTACCTATGCCCACATTTTCTCTCTGCACCTACTAGTCTCTATCTCTGGTTACTCACTGAGTTCTTCTGAATTTTCCCCTTTGGATATTCATTCTGTCCAGGATCTGTTTCTGACTTGTCTTCCACCCCCTTCTATTTCTGCTCCTGTAGAAGCTAATTAGGGCCAGCAGTTGTACAGCCACAGCCATAGCCATAGATACCATCAGATATTTCCAGATATTTTGAGACATCTCTAAAGGAATTCTCTCTGGTGGCATACTGTGGTACTACAGGCAGGCAGGCAGGTAATTTCTTTAGAGATAAAGTATCATGACAATGTCAGGAATAACTGGCTATGTCTTTGGCTGCAACTGTAGTGCCCTCCAGCAGCTGTATAAACTTTTTCAGGTCTTTTTCTTTTTTTTCTCCAGAGACATGAACTTAGTCCTAGTCTGATACTGACCTAGCCCGAGACTTCCATCACCCAAGTGAACTTTATTTTTCCATTTGATGCTCTCTTACAGTATGAAGGCTATATTTTTCAATGTATTGTATTTCATTATTTAGTTATTTGTTCTTGTATTTATTCTTTGTTAACCAGATAAGGGTTCATGAGCAAAGCACATTTGGTTAAGAAACCCAGTAGAAAAGGCTCCAAGATTTATAAAACAACATAGATGACCTATATAACATGCATAAAATACAAAGATAACAGACCTAATGCAATGGTTATGGCCTAACATCAGTAAACATGTGTTTACATGTATTTTAAGTGGATAAACACTAATTATCTAACATTTTCAGTTGCAATTCATTACATAGACTTGGAGATTGAAAATAACAATGGGATATGGCCCAGTGTGGTCCTTAGTTTCAGGCTATGGAAGGAAGTCTTACTAGTAGAGCTCAGATCATATTTTTCTTGAGTTAATATAACAAAAATGGCAACAGACTCTAAGGGTTTGTTTTTAAGCCTCCAGATACTATATGCTCACTCACAAGACACTTTTCTCTAACAAAAGTCTTCCCTACCTTTTGTAGTTTAAAAAGAGATCCCTGTAAGTTGCAGTGAAGAACAAATGTATGTAATCAGTTTTTTAGTGTTAGTGCCATAATCTTTGCAGAACATATTCAGCAGCAGTACATTCATAATCAAATTAGTGGTCTACATGAGTAGTAGCTACCGTCCCTGCTTCAACAGCTAATTTAGAGTAGAAGTCTGCCTGTACATTACTATTCCCAGAGCAGATGATGACACGTTTGGTCAGTTTAGTTTCATGTTCATTTAGTTTCATTTACTTTCATTTAGTGAGGCAGTATAGCGCAGTGGTTTAAGCCTCTGAGCTACAAATCTGGTGACATCCAGCAGACCAGACCTGGGTTTGAATCCCACAGCTTCCACTTGCATATTGTGTGACCCTGAACAAATCACTTAACTTCTCTGTGCTCCCAGGTCACTCCTGTAAAAAAACTTTCAGCTTAGTGTGCTACTCCTGATTAAACAACTAAAAAAAAAAATGTTTCACCAAGGCTAGTCCTGGATGCAGAGTAAATCCTATACAGTTAAATGTGTGGACAAACTCTATGTGATCAGTATTACAAAAGTTAATTTCTAATTGCCCCTTCAGCCTCACCTGTTTGTTTTCGATACTAACCAATATGACTTTGTATGTTTTATTGACTAATTGAAAAGGTCAAAGATGGTGTGAGGGGTGGGGACGCATGCAAAGACGTCACCAAATATGCAGTCTGTTTCTTCAGAAATATGATTTATTTTCTGGCAGTTGATGCAGGCATAACATGACCCTTTATGTTTCACATAGCCTTTAAAGACTTTTCAGGAGATTGCCTAAATGTCGGTTTACTTGATTAAATTTCACATACAGTTTTCAGCCATAATTTAAATTTAATGAATGCCAAACCATAAGACAACAACAGCTTGCTTTGCTTTTCAGAGGAAATATAGACCTAATAAAGATTTAGGTCGCAACAGCACTCCTTCCAGCTCACTGGTATGTTTGTGTAGTCCAATCAAAGAGGCTGACTGAAGAAGTCTAAAATCTATGTGAAACATACAGTAGGTGATGTAATGTTATGCTTACCTCTATTGCAAGAAAATAAAACATATATCTGAAGAAACAGACTGCATATTTGGTGACTTTTTTGCCAACCCCCAACAAGTGCTTGCTGCTTTTACGAACCTGCAGCCAAGGGTGGCAGCAGTTGGGATCTACTCATTGAAGAGTGCTTACCATTTCCCGTGGCTTTGCCTTGCCTGACATGGCCCCTCCACTTTTCCTAAAATTATCAAATTATTTATAAATGTCCAATTCTGGACTTATTTAAAACCATCTAGTAATACTCCATTTATACCATGTTATGATGTCTCACTATTATATTTATTTAGTTGAATTTTGGTGATGAGGTGAGCCTGCTGAGACATTACAGTTGGTTTTTCAGGGGCAACCTGGAAAGTGCAGAACATAGACAATAACATTGCAGTAGCAGTGGAAACATTTACAACATTCATTGATTTACAAAAATTCATCATTTACAGAAACATTCATAGATTGAACATTTACAACATTCACTGATTTACAAAAATTCATTTACAGAAACATTTACAGATTGAACATGTACAGATTAATAAGACATGGCAGTTATAATGCTTATATTTACATTGTTCGCATATTTACAAATTGCACCATTTATAGATAAACTTACTGTACATCAAATATTTACATAAACAGGAGGGGTCAGGGAGTTGGGATTCTTATACATATGAGGATCAGTGAGCTGTGAAAAGTTACACATAACACTATGGAAGCCAGACCAAGAGTCAACAGAAGCAGGATGAGGCATTGAGGTGGTGTAACAGGGTGGACTGGAACTTAACAAGAGAGGTGCAGGATAAGGTAAAGTGTGGAAGTGAGTTCCAGCTAGACACTGCCAAGAAAGGAAATTATCTCCAGGCCACTGCTAACCGAGATTGGGGCAGGGTAAGGGAGGGGGGTGGATCTAAAAGCATGTGGTGGTTGCTGGAGATGAATAAGTTTGGTAAAGCAAGGAGGGGTGTAACGGTGGACCAGTTTTTGCACTAGATTCAGCATGGCATACTGGAGTTTGGATTCATACGTTAGCCAGCACAGGGAGGAGAGGACATTACAGTGGTGATGATGGGCATTGACCTCTAAGGCAAACCTTCCCACCCTATGATAGGCCTGTTTTAGGCAAGATAGGATGGTTGTGTTGGTTGTAAGTAGTAGTGAGGCACCATATGTAAGGAGGGGCAGGAGGGTGGCAGATACGATCTTGCGGCATGAAGCCAATGTGAGTAAGGGTTGTATGCTGTAGAGCAGACCCAGCTTTTAGTTTAGAGCTTTGGTTAGGAGGGTGACATGAGTGTTCTGGGAAAGTGAGGAATCTAAGGTGATGCCCAGATATTTAAAGGAAGGGATGGATTCAAAGGCATCATCATTATGGGAGACTATCGCAGGAGGAGGGTTAGGGTATGGTGATGAGGCGAGATTGGAGAACAGCATGCATTTTTTTTTTGGGTGTTGAGGACTAGTTGGCTATCTAGAAATCAGCCCTCTAGAATTCAGAAGCCTGAGGTGAGCATGCTGTTGAGCCACCCAACATCGGGTGAAGAATGATAAACAATGGCGTCATCCATGTAAGGTGCACAGAGTCCCCTCAACAGTTATTTGGTAATTTATTAATGAACAGGGAAAATAATAACAGGCCCAGGATGGACCCCTGAGGGATGCCGTGGGTTATTAGTCTGAGATCCAAGAGAGAACCAGACCACTTGACCATTTGAGGGTGGCCAGTAAGGTAACTTTGGAGCTAAGTTATGGCACTAACATTAAGGCCAAGTTGATGTATCTGCCATAGAAGGAGATTGTGGTTGACCAAATCAAAAGCTTTTGTCAAATTGACAAAGATAGTACTGATGGCAGACCCTTTGTCCATAGCATGAAACAGGTCAGATGTAACTTTTATCAAGGAAGTGAGGGTAGTGTGTTTTTTTCTGAACCCATGTTGGAACCTTGAGAGGAGGTGGTGGTGGTCCAGATAATCCTGTAGATGGTTATAGAGTATATGTTCTTGGATTTTTGCCAGTGGGCAGAGGATGGAAATAGTACTAAAATTCTCAACAGTTGTGTTGGGTCTATCCTTATGAATGGGAACAACAGAGTGATTTATTTACAAAGATGCTGAACAGAACTGGTCCTAGGATGGACTCATGTAGAACTACTGAAGGTACTGTACCTTACTGGCTTGAGACAGTTTAGCTTAGTGCCCATATCCCAGATCAGTGAAATGTGAACTTGAGAGATCTTAGTTTGAATTCCACAATAACTAGTTCTTCAGAGTATGACCTTAAACATGTCACTCAACCTCAGTGTGATTAACATCTCTGTCATGTTTCTCTAATCTCAGTCTTTCTGTTTTTCAAAAAACCCTGTGCACTGAAAATGCCAATAACATTCTCCCCTATCCCTCATCTGGATGGTAAAGGAGTTTTGGACAGAGTTTGTATAAAATGTGTCACTGTACATACAGTAAAAGCAAATTCTTTTCTGTCTTGCCCCTTCTTTATTCACTCAGTCATTTCTAAAACCCCTCTATGCCTCTTCATTTTCTAACAGTTTCTAACATACTAACATACTGAAATGCCAGCAGAATAGGCCTAACGGTCTTTCGCGTCTGCTCGTTTGGTCAGCCCCCACCCTGGGAGCTGACCTTGCTGCCCCCCTCGCCTTCTCTGGCTTCTCCCTTCCCAGTTCCGGATATTCTCGCTGCATTGGATTTTGCTTCCAGAACCCTTTCCCTGTACCTGTCCCACCCCCTCCTGAACCCCTCCACCATCTCTGCCTCCACCAGCCCCCTAGGCAGCGCATTCCATGGCTCCACCACCCTCTCAGTGAAGTAGCACCTCCTCCTTTCTCCCTGAATCTTCGCCCTCCAGCTTCCACCCGTGCCCTCTAGTGGCCCCCTCCTCCTTCCTTCAAAGCACCCTGACTGTTCCTCCCCTATTTACCCCCTTCATGTACCTGAAAACCTCTATCATGTCCCCCCGGTCCCTTCTCTCTTCCAATGTGTACATATTTAGCTCTTCGAGCCTCTCCTCATAGGTCCTGTCCCCCAAGCCCCAAATCATTTTGGTTGCCCTCCTCTGGACCCTCTCCAGGAGTTTAATGTCCCTCTTTAAGTGTGGCCTCCAAAACTGCATGCAGTACTTGAGGTACAGTCTCACCAAGCAGTTATACAGAGGGAGTATCACTTCCCTCCTTCTGGAGGTGATCCCCCTAGCGATGCATCCCAGCATCCTGTTGGCCTTGGCTGCTGCCCTCCTACAAGTCTCTGAGTTGTTCATCTTGACATCCACCACCACCCACAGGTCCCTCTCAGCCATCGAGACTTGTAGCATTTCCCCCCCCAGGGACACTGCGAACATTTTACTTTTTGACCACTTTTCTTTTAATGCTGAACATGTCAGTTTATTATCTTTGAAAGCTGCTTGGCTGGATTTAGTCTGTCCCTTTTCTGTGACACTAGTTACTGCCTTCCATGTTCCCCATTTAGATTTTGTTCAAATATTTATTCATTTAATTCATTTATTAGACTTGTTGGAACACATGAAAGCTTTTTAGACATGCAGTATCTATGTACAAAAAGTTCTGGTGCAGAGGCATCAGTAAATTCACAAGTTACAAAAAATGGCATATACTGTACATGAAATGAGATAAGTTATACAACCAATTTACTTAAAATAATGAAATGACCATGTAAATCTAATTAATCATTATATCACCAGTAAGATTTCATTGGAGCTATATATCAAATGATAAATAAATGCATGAGACATTCAGAATACTTGATTTTTATACATTTCCAACC
This sequence comes from Neoceratodus forsteri, assembly GCA_016271365.2. NCBI lineage: Eukaryota > Metazoa > Chordata > Ceratodontiformes > Ceratodontidae > Neoceratodus > Neoceratodus forsteri. The sequence goes on from CM028131.1 coordinate 454,154,216, forward strand.
TAACATAACTATGGATGTTAGCTTTTCGTCTAATTCATTCCAATTTTGGGGAATAGGGCAGGAAGGAATAGACCAGCTCATCTCTTTCAGACTATGGACAGGCTTCTCCAACTTGTCTGTCTACAGCTGAAAAAACTTTCTCAGTAGCACTTTGCGAAGAGTTTGCTCTGTTCTTCTGTGACAGGGTATTTTCTATTCAAGTCAAGATCTCACCAGTGGGTTTGGACCAAACCCACAGGGTGGGGTCTGGGTGGAGCAGGAGTGCTCCCATTGCAGAGATTTGAACAGTGGAGGTGGCTGAGGTCTACAACGGGATTTTGAAGCTGTGGGCCACTTATTGTAAACTGGAACCTGGCTGGACACCTCTCTTAGTGGAAGGTATTGAGGTCATTGGCCCAGTATTTGCTGGGATAGTCAGGTGCTCACTTTTGGAAGGGTCTTCCCCAATGCTTTGAAGGAAGTGCTGATGATGCCCCTTCCTGAAGAAAAACATCTCTTGAACCCAACGTCCTAATGAATTATAGACCACTCTTCAGTCTCCCATTTTTAGAGAAGGTTGTTGAGAAGATAGTGGCTTTGCAGCTTGAGAAACACTTGGAAACCTGTGACATCTATGAGCCATTCCAGTCCAGGTTTAGGGAGAGGCATAGCACAAAGGCAGCACTAATCCGGGTGCATAATGACCTCCTCATGGCAAGAGACTGGGGAGAGTGGTATGTTCTCATTCTCCTCGATGTGCCATCAGGATTTGATACCATGGACCACATCATGTTGTTGCATCACCTTACACAGAAACATAGAAATATAGAAGTTGACAGCAGATAAGGACCGCAAGGCCCATCCAGTCTGCCCATTTTTTCTACCTTATGAATATGTCATAGGCCTTTACTCTGTCAATGGCCTATATATTCATACTCATATGAATTGCTCCCTTATGCCTATCCCATGCCTGTTTGAAGCTCTGCACTGTATTCAGAGCCACCCCTTCCTGAGGTAGGCTGTTCCATGCATACACCACACTTTCTGTGAAAAAGATCTTCCTCACATTACCCCTTAATCGGCCTCCCTCTAATCTCATGCTTTGTCCTCTTGTCCTGCTATTTTTTGTTTATATTGAAACATAAGAAAAATAGCACAGAGTATTGTGGACTCACCGGTGTTGTCACCAACTGGTTTGAGTCCTTTCTTTCCGTTAGGAGGCAGAGGGTGGTAATGCGGAATTTCTCCTCCTCCCCTCTGCCTCTGACCTGTGGAGTTCCTAAGGACTTGATCCTGTCACATATGTTGTTCTCAGTGTACATGCTGCCCTTGGGGAGGATCATCAGACAGTACAGCCTGAGCTTTCACTGCTACACAGATGATGCTCAGCTGTACATGTCTTTTGCACCAGGGACATGTGGTGCTGTTGAAGTGCTGAATAAATGTCTTTCTGAGATCTAGGACTGGATGAACTCTAACTGGTGGAGACTTAATCTGGGCAAGATGGAGGTTCTTGTGATTGAGTCTGACTGTGGGCATCATGGGGATGCCTCCGGGACTACAACAGGTTTGGTCCTGGGGTTGACACCATTGATAGCATCCTCTAGGGTGAGAAATCTGGGCATGGTCTTCGATGACATGCTGACATTTGAGACTCAGGTGTTGGTGGTCATCAAAAGCAGCTTTTGCCATATGAGGAACAATGCCTGGATTAAACCCCTAATTCTGCCTGAGGATCTGCCATCACTGGTGCATGCCTTTGTGACATTAAGACTCAACTGCTGTGATGCTCTATACCTTGGGGTCAGTGGAGGGAACCTCCACCAGCTGCAGCTAGCGCAGAATGCAGCAGCCAGGCTGCTAACAGGACTATCAAGGTCCTGTCATGTGACCACAGTCCTGCGGGGTCTGCACTGGCTGCCAGTCAGGTGGTGGGTTCTCTTCAAGGTGGGCTTATAAGGCCCTATATGGATTGTTCCCTGGCTACCTGTCAGACCTCCTTATCTCTGCCATCCTGGCTCGCTCCCTCCACTCCTCTACCCAGGGCCTCCTGTCAGTTCTAAGGACTGGGCTGAAAACCTCGGGTGATTGTTAATTCAGGGTGGCTGGCCAGGTCCTCTGGAACTCACTTCCAAGATCTTCGAGGGAGCCCCCTATGGTGGAGGTGTTCAGGAGGGGTCTAAAGGCCCACCTTTTTAATCTAGCTTATCCTGCAGATATATTTTAAATAATGCCTGATGTATTTAATATTTTATATAATTATTTGGCTGTTTATTTAAATTGTAATTTTATTATCATGTCTATCTTGTTAATGGTCTACTACTGTACAGCACTCAGAGCCCCTGGGATTGGGTGCCTACCTAATTAAATTTTACTTACTTTTACTAGTACCACGCATGAATGCTTTTGCCTGTATTTCTTTGTTATACCTTGTTTTGTTAAAATGCAATACTGTACATCATGGGTTTCTTACTCAGGGCATTACTGAGCCCACCAGGGAGGGGGCAATCCTTGATCTAGTGCTCACAAATGGGGAGCACATACAATAGATAATGTTCAAGAACCCCTGATAGGTAGCAAGTGACCACTGCACAGTGTGGTTCAGGTTGGATATGGGCAGGGAAAGCATCTCCACCAAGACCAAAATTCTGGATTTCAGGAGGGCAGACATCATGTGGATGGGAGAGGTGCTAAGGATGCACCTAGAGGGTGTTAGAGTGCAAATAGGGGTGGATCAGAAATGGACCATCATCAAAGAGGCAAAACTGGCTGCCACAGCAGAGTGTGATAGCCTTAAGGGGAAGAAATTAGTGGCCTAATCACCCACCTGGTTTACCTCTGAAGACAGCATATGGGAGATACAGGAGGACTGCAAGTGAGGTGGATAAGAAAAACTACGTGAAGTTGGCCAAAGTGGTAGGCAAAGTAGTGCAGTAAGCTAAGGCACAGAAGGAATTTCAGATAACTGAAGGGATTAAGAGGGGTGAGAAGGCCTTCTTTCACTACATAAGTGAGAAGGTGGACAAGAAGTATGAGATAGTTAAGCTTATGAAAGGGGATTTAATGCATGAAGGAAGAAGGGAGCAAGGTGGAGGTATTTAGTGATTACTTTTGCTCTGTCTTCACTAGAGAAAAGAAGGGCTGGTGCCATCTGGGGGGAGAAGGTGAGGGGAGAGCACAGACATAATGATAAAAGAGGATAGAGTGAGGGAGGGGCAGCTGGCACTGAAGGTTGACAAGTCCCCAGGACCAGATGGCATATACCCAAGGGTACTAAAGGTTCTGGCTGAGGAGTTTGTGGAGCCACTGATGAGTCTCTTCAAAAGTTCCCTGGAGCAGGGTGTGGTGCTGCAGGACTGGAGAAAAGTGCATGTGGTGCCTCTCCACAAGAGCAGACCCAGGGATGATGTCAATCATGTGCAAACTTATGGAGATCATACCTAAGGAGAGGCTGCTAAGGTACATGGAAGGGAATAGTCTCAAGGATGAGAGACAGAATACATCTGCAGAAGGAAGATCATGGCAAGCAAACCTTATTAATTTCTTTGACTGGGTCACCAGGGCAGTGGACGAGGTTAAGTGGCAGACGTCATTTACCTGGACTTCAGCAAGGCCTTTGACTCAGTACCACAAAAGGTTGATCAGAAAACTGGTAGATCTCGGGGTTGGGGAGAAAACAACCAAGTGAGTAGAAAGCTGGTTGAGAGATAGGACCCAAATGGTGCTGGTTGTGGAAGAATTATCCAGTACTAGAGAATTCACCAGCAGGGTCCCACAGGGCTCTGTGCTGGGACTGGTGTTGTTCAATGCCTTCATTAATGAAATTGGTGAGGGCATTAAGGGCAAAATGTTCCTATTTATGGATGGCACCAATCTCTGTGGGAGGGTGGCCACAGTGGAAGGGATACAGGACCTGTGAGACGACCTCATAAACTTGAGAGATTGTCAGGGATCTGGCAACTTGACTTCAATGCCAAGAAATGCAAGGTTATACATGCTGCAGCCAAGAACTCTAGGACCGAGTACTACCAGGAGGGGGACATCTGGCTAGCAGCAACAGAGGAGGAAAAGGATCTGAGAGTGGCAATTACTAGTGACCTGAAGCACTCCTCACTGTGCAAAAAGGCAGACACAAATGAAAACAGGATGTTGAGGTGTATAGTCATGGGAATCAACAGTAGGCAAAGGAAGTTATACCACCCCTATACAGGTCACTGGTGAGACTGCATCTGGAATATGGAGTAAGATGCTGGTGTCCCTACCTTAAGAAGGACATCAGCCTGCTGGAGATAATCCAGATGACGGCAACCAAGTAGATCATTGGTCAGCAGGGAAAATCTTACAAGGAGAGGCTGGGAGCCCTGAGAATGTGCTCCCTGGAAGAGAGGAGAAGAGAAGAGAAGAGAGGAGAGGAGAGGAGAGGAGAGGAGAGGAGGAGAGGAGGAGAGGAGAGAGGCAATTTGATAAAGACCTTCAAACACTTGAATGGAATAAATAAAGTGGCTAGGGAAGGTCTCTTTAAGCTCAGAGACAGCTGAACCATGAGGGGGCACAGTTTTAAGCTGGTAGGAAGGGGAGGTTTAGGAGGGATATTAGAAAGCAGTACTTTATGAAGAGGGTAGTGGCTAAATGGAATGTGCTGCCCGAGGAAGTGGTTTCAGAGAAGACAGCAGGCAGCGTTAAGAGTACCTGGGATAGGCATAAGTGAAAACCATGGTACCAGGGGGGCAGATAGGGAGGGAGGGGAGTCTGGGGAGGGAGTCAGGGTCAGTGGTGTAAGCTAGGACCCCGCAGTATGAGCAGACTTGATAGACCAAATGGAGTTCTTCTGCTGGCTGTTTTGTACAATTGTATGTTTTTTCATATAAATATTGGTGAGTGTTATAGATTGTCAACATATCAATTAAATAATTAGGGGCTTGATTGTACATACTGTATTTCCAGATAATTGTCATCCAGTGAAATTCCCTTTGAACTTATGGTGACAGAATATTTAATATGGCATATAATTCATAATGTTGAATATTGCTGTCACATCCTCAGACAAATCTACATAGCTTATTAAACAACTTATCTAATATGGTAAGTGTTGTCTTAGTACTATATTGGTACACAATATTTTCATACTGTATTATATTATATATACAGCTGTTTAATTTCCAAGTCGCCACTGACTACATGACTCCATTTGTGCTTTCATTCCATTGACCTCACAATACCATCAGGTACCCCCCCCCCCACACACAAGTTTGTTAGTGAGCTCAACAAAGAGCAAGACCCAAGGCTGCTGGTAACCTTCAATTAGATGGCTTGCTGTACATACTGTAGGTCTTAGTTTTCTTCCTGTTCAGTTCCATGCAGTGGCACACACAGCTGCTGTTAGCCTTGCATGCATGCAGCATGAATCTGCTGAGCTAGGAATCTCCCTAGCCCAGCAGCAGGTGCAACTGAGGTGGCAGAGCACACCAACTCCTACCTCCAGGCTTATTCCCCAGCCAACCACCCAATTCCCAGCAGTCCTAGTTCACTCCTAAACCCAGGTCATCAGCATAACAGCACAGTATGCTTCTGCTGGGTCATTGTGCAGCCTTTGTTTAATTTTTTGTTTGCTTGCTTTGCTAGTATACATAGTATGATTGTCTGAGCTACGAGAAGGCTTTCAGTGGCTTGCCTATAACCACCAATCACAGCTTCAGAATACCTAAACTCTCCCTCAGTTCTGCCCACTCACAGCCCTTCTCCGTCAACTCCCTGCATTGTTCCATTAAAGTAGTTGGCCACTCAAAGGCTGAACAATTCAAGATGGAAATGTTTTTTTTTTTCTTTTGCATATTGTCCATCCTACCACCATCATTTCCAGTGCAGTTTGATCCCTCTACTAGTGCAGTTCAGGGGTTTGTTTTCTGCCATCTTGGCAATAGCAGAAATGTTGCATAGTAGCCACATATTTTTCCTGTCTATGATTGCCATGTTAATGTCTACCTAACCAGTGGTGAGTGCAAAACCTCTCTGCTAGTATTATGTCCTCCTGCCTTACCCAGACACCACTGCTCCATGTGGGTGGGGTAATAAAAAGAAGGTGTTGAACATTTTGGGTCTAATTCTCAAAAATATAAAGTTATGAAGAACCATTGAAATGTTTGAATGTTTACTCACAACTTTACTATTTTTTGAGATTTTGACCCAACATTTTCAACAGTAATTTTCCCCACCTCATGAACATGACAAGTGTTGCTTTTTAAAAGTTGCCCAATATGTGTTTTCACAGTCAAGCAACAAAATAATGCTTGGCTAGTGAATTCCTAGTTTTTGGACTCAGTATAAAACTTTTAGTTCTACAGCAATAGGAGCCAAAAGAATGTTTTGTACACAAACATTCTGCAAAAATACTATGTTGTATGATTCACATGTGCTTGAAACTAGCATAAAATTGACATTTGTGTGTTCCCAGTTTCAAACAAAATTACATGAAATGTGCTTTTTCACACAAATTCCACATGCAAAGTTAGATGAGATGCTATTTTTTGCACAAAAAATTGGTGATGGGAAAGTGCAAGAATTTCACGGTGTCATGACAGGATGTGTGGAAAAAAAATCGCTTTATCAGTGGCGACATAAAACAAGAGAGATAGAACTTAAGTAATATAACTTTTTTTTTTACTTTTGTTTCACTTTAATAATCCTTTCACTTTCCTTTTATTAACAATTTCATATATTGAATTTTGTTTGGACTTTGTATAACTTTTGGTTTAGAAGTGACTGATTTAGGAAAGAAGGGGGCAAGATAGAAATACATTTGTTTTTACTGTATAAACAGTAGCACCCTTCATACAAATTGTGTGTCAACGTCCTTTATGAACTAGATGAAAGAGAGGAGAGAATGATATTGTCATTTTCAGTTCACAGGGCTATTTAAAAGCAGAAAAAAACAAGATTAGAAAGACATTAAAGAGACATTAATCACACTGATGTTGAATGACATTCTTAGGGTCATAGAGTGAATTACTGTTAATTTTATGATTCAAACCTACAGTAGATCTACAAGTTCGCTCTTCAAAACTCTAGGATCTGCCCACTTAGCTAACCTGTCTGCAGCCAGTAAGGTATCTGCAGTGGTTCCACATAAGTCAGCCCTGGCCCCAGTGTTGTTCAGCATATTTGTAAATAAGTTTCTCCTCAACTCAAAAACTATTATATATGCAGATTATGTGTTAAAACAATAGTGATACATCATATCATGGTTTAAACAGAGTATTACTAGATGATTTTAATTATGTCCAGAATTGGATGTTTAAAATAATAAGTTGATAATTAATCAGGAAAACAGACAACATCATATTGTTTGGTAGTAGAAATAAATTGGTGAGGCTAAAAGGACATTACAGTATGCAATAACTTTTGAAACAGGGATCCCATAGATTTTGTCCTCACATTTAATTATCTAGGCTTTACACTCTACCTAGGATTGACTTTTGTGAAACATGATGCTAAACTGACCAAAAATGTTAATATGTGACCTGGGGATGGTAATGCACAAGAACACATCTACTATAAATTAGCCTCTGAATCACAAAGGATAGCTACGGCCTCACCTCCTCCCTCCCCTTCACTTGTCCTCCATTACCACAAGATGTCCATGGCCAGCGACTGCCACCGGCCCTTATGCCCAGCCTCGGAACCACGAGCCTGGCTGCACCTACCCGCCTCCTACCGCTAAAGCCGTATTTCAAGCCGCCTTTACTCCCCACCCACCCTTCCATTTTCTTCTTCCCTGACAGTGGTACCATGAACCTGGCGTCCCTCTAGCCTGCCGCCGGATGTCTCTGACATCCTCTCTTACTTCCTGGGCACCCTGCTGCTGCTCTGGCTGGCTGCTGACCGACAGATTACGGCTCCTTCCACCCTTCCTCCTGTCTCTTATCCTCTGCGTCTACTCTGGGCACTGCCCAAACTTGCCACAGGTGGATGTTGGCAAAATAAGACCTCACCTCCTCCTCCCTTCTCTTGTCTACCATTTGCAGCAGGATGTCCAAGGCCAGAGACTGCCACTGGCCCTCATGCCCAGCCTCGAACCCACGACCCGGCTGCACCTACACGCCTCCTACCGCCAAAGCCGTATTTCATGCCGCCCTTTCCTCCCGTCCACCCCTCCCATATTCTTCATCCCTGACTGTGGAGCCATGAACCTGGCATCCCTCTAGCCTACCACCGGGATGTCTCTGGCATCCTCCCTTACTTCCCCTGGGTCCCCCTGCTGCTGCTCAGGCTGGCTGTTGCCGGCCGCCAGGTTACGGCTCCTTCTACCCCTCCTCCTGACTTTTCTCTGCTGGGTGCTGTATATGTTTCCCAAATATGGCCCCCCTCCTGATATGCACTGGCCGACTACTTCTCCCGCTATTCCTGTTGCCTGCACCCTTCCCTGTCACTCCACATCATCCTGCCTGGCTGGGGAACCACAAACCCGGCAGTCTCCATACGCATTCCCCGGTAAAGCCATAAGCAGTCCTTTTGGCCCTATACTCCCTTCCTTACCCCTTACCTGTACCAACACTCCCCTGTAAACACCTCCTTGCTCTTGGCCTGCTGGTCACTGCTTAGTATAGCTTAAATCATGTTAGACTAGCTGGAACTGCCTCTATATTTCTGGAATGTACTTGTATGGTTGTTGCCTCAATTGTATTGTTGCTTCCATGTGTTATGATGTATTGTACTCTCCCGGGTAGTGCCTGAAAATAGTCACCTGCTGGCTAGCGCACCTACCCGGTAAACAAAAACTAAATAAATAAAAATGTATTAAGAGAACTAACTGATTATAAATGTACTGCTACTAATTATGTTCTGCAAAGAGTACCATATCCACAATATAAAACTGAATATATACATTTTGTTCTACACTCCAGCTTAAGGTCATTCCTCTGTTCACCATATGAAAAGTTGGAATGGCATTTATTAGAGGGAAGTACCTTATGAGTGTTTATATAGTATATGGCATCTAAAAAAAAAACAACCCCCCTGAGTCTGTTACTAATTTATTTATCTTAACTCCAGGAAAATGCAATATCATCTGACGTATACTAATAAAATTGCCTTCCATACCCTGAAACTAAGAGCCACACTGCGCCACAGTTCATTCTTCTTTTCAAGCACCAAGTCTATGTAATGACTTGTTACTGAAAATGTTAGCCAGTGAGTGCTTCTTCACCTTAAAAACATATCATTAGATGCTTTTTGATGTACTGCAACCCATTACCATTGTTAAATAATCAGTTATTTTTCTACTTTATTAATGTTATGTAGCAGATCAATGTTGCTTTATGAATTCGTTAGATTCCTTCACTGAGTTTCTAAAAAAAATCTGTGCTTTGCCCTTGAACCCTTACCTGGTTTACAAAGACTAAATACAAGAATAAATAACTAAATGAAGAAAGGAAATTGAGTTCAGAGGTAAGTAAGGCATGCATTCTGTAAGTGAGCCTGGAATGAGAAAACAAAGTTCAAAGAGGCAGGTAAGGTAAGTCTGGGGCCAAGTCAGAATTAGACTAGGACTAAGTTGATATCTCTGCAGAGAGTGAGATACTAGGAGGGATAGAAAAAAAGAAAAATACCTGAGAAGACAATATAGCTGCTGAGGTCACCTCCTGCTGGTCCTTACTTGCTACCACAGAAGAAGAGTTAGAAGTTGGAAGAGCAACAGGTCAGACGCTGACCTGGGAGAGGAAGTTGTATATTCAAAGGGGTGTGTTCAGAAGAACTGAGTGAGTCATCAGAGATGGAGACAAATGGAGCTAGAGAGGACATGTGAACAGAGGCAGTCCAGAGTCAATGGTCCTGATACCCATAATTTGTTGCAATCCACCCCCCTCCAGAAAATGTGTACCCCATGGAAATGAGGAAGTGTTCCAACAGTCCTGGTCAGTGGTGGCTACATATCATTCAAGAGCTAGATGGCTATCAAGGAAGTCTTGCATTTTCATGAGATGTCCAGGATGCCAAGGGGAGATCCCAAAATCCAGTAAATCCAGTACAGGGGCTGCTGCAAGGGTAGCCTAGTGTTCATAGGTGGCACTAAATAGAGTTTATGGGAGAGGCTTCTTAAGGCTTCACTGGTGGGGGTCCATTGTTATCAGAAGACCAAACCAAGCTGAAGAAACAGAAGACAAGTGTAACTGTGATTTTAGTTTTAGCAGTAGCTAAATGGTGTGTTCTGATTCTTCAGTAGCAGATCCATAGTGTGTTCTGATACTTCAGCAACTCCAGTTACATGGTGTGTTCTGATTCTTCAGAAGCAGTTCTATGGTGTGTTCTAATTCTTCAACAACAGTTACATGAAGTATTGTGATTCTATAGCAACAGGTTTATGGTGTGCTGCAGTTCTTTGGCAGCAACTCTATGGTGTATTCTAGTTATTAAGCAACTTCAGCTCCATTGTCTGCTCCAGTACAACAGAGCTCAGTGGTACCTTTGCATATTTCAGTAATTTGTCAGTATATCAACATAATGCTGCATATGACCTTCGGCTACAGCTATGTGTTCTCTCACTGTGGTTAGCTTTAGGTTTTGGAGGGCATCAGAGATAGGTTAGATGCTTAATGTAGACTAGCAGTTCAAGCCTATCCCCGCTTGAATAATTGCAGAACCAACAATATTAACTGGCTTTTGAAATAAGTACTTCTTTATTTCTGAGACATAAAAGGGATACACATTTATAGTATGCATAGGAAAATATGAGAGTTCATACAGTACTACACCTTTACAAACTGAGTTAATCATTTTAATCTGCCCCATCTCCTTCCCTTCAGTTTATTTAAGGGAAGTCACCTATGTCTAATTTCTTTTATAATAGTTCTGTACTGTATTGGAGCTTTGGGTGTGAGCATGAGTCCCCAAACTGATGGCAGATATGCCTTCTACTATATCACTTGCAGAAAAGTGTATAGCTTTCTTTATTGATTAACAATTCTTCCACTTTAGGTTATTGACATGAAATGTCTTATCAGTGACTGAAAGATACTGGGATGTAAGTTGCTGCTTCCAAATAAAAGTAATGTGGTTGGTTACTTGTGGATTGTTCCGTTATAGCTGGCATAATCTCAGTTGCAGTCAGTAATATACAAGTTATATCAAAATGACACCATGTTTCCCATTCATGCATCAAGTAATGTTATTCATAGTTCAAATTCAATATCTAAGCATTTGCTAGTAAGACCATTACCAAAAAAGCATAATTCCCAACTTACCAAAAGTAGTGTAGACACCATTCATCCCATCCGTCCATTCTTTCCTAATGGGACATTTTCCTGGAGCTGAAATGGGATAACTGGAGCTTTTTTAGTAGAGGTTTGGTAAGAAGGTCCATCAAATGCTCTATGTCTCTTTTCCATTGTCACAGCTTTAGAAAAGTAATACTTCCTGCTGGTATCCAGACATCATCTATCACAGTTAAGGGGATGAATAGTCATGCCCCACTAAAATGTCTCTTCTTCCTGCTGGTGTCATATCTTCATCTTCTCTTGAGGACATTGGAGGCACAGAGGCTCAAAATATATTTCTTCTATTGTATTTGTTGCTGGTGCCCACAGTTCAATTGCTGGCAGGAAGGAAGGTGGGTAACTGAAGCCATGAGAAAAGTAATCTTAGCTTCCTAAGGATCATCAGTGCTCACACAGGTCCATATAAAGCATGGTTAAGTATGATGTTTTTGTACATATATTCATGCTTGTCCCTTTCCTTCACTGAACATCACAATCCTGCCAGTCTCTTCCACCATCTGATAACATCTTTTCAAAACCACTTCTTTCTTTATCCAACAGTCAATTCATTTTGTGAACAGGTCTCAGTACTGCTTTCACCCCACCACTTGACTCCTGATCTATGATGGGGGGAACCCAGTTCTAGAGACATCTGTATTGTGTGGGAGATTGTGGAGTTGGTAGCACCTAACTACCCCATTACACACTACCTATTTATGAAACCAACAACCTGGCCCCATTCAACTACCATATGGAGATTTGAACAAAAATGAAAAAGGTTTCAGAAAACTATTGGGACACTTATAGCACATAGCAGCAAATCCACCACTATAAATAGAACCTGTACCAATGCAAAAAGCAAGTCATGAAAAGCATCTTGGAGCAGCTTGCAGAAATATAGCCATATGATACAGGAGCTGATGCTGTTGGTGAAGTTACGACAAAATCTTGCTTCTTTTTATTATAAATAAAAAAAAAAACAAGGTTGGGTCTGGTTTCAGCATAGTGGCAGCTGCCCCATCAATAACCCGGGTTAAGAAATTACCATGAGTCATAAGGACAGCAGAGGGAGAAATATACTTTCCTTCTCTAGGGAGGTGAGAATGTGGTTCATAATGCACTACTGCCAAATGAGTGAGACTCCATCCATCACAATTACTGATAGCCAACCTGTAAAGTTTAAAGAGGTCTGGGGGCCTTAGATAGCAGCACCAGGGCTGGGTAGTGTCCAGGAACAGAAGGGGACATCAGAGACAAAGCGAAAAAGTACTACAAGAAAAAATAGGTCTATTTATGTTAGACATAATATTTGTGTTTGCAAGACCAAAATAAATACAATTTCTTGGTGACAATACTTCTGTTTAAGACAAGTTAAACATAGGAACATGGGGTGTAGAGACAGGAGGGAGCAATTGTTTATCTAGCTTGTCCATTGCTGAATTCAGCATTGATTACCAAGGAACCCTTCCAAAGTGAGATACTTGTGTAGTCTAGATTTAAATTTATTTTATTTTGATTTATTTCACCAGGAAAGGCACACTGAACAATATAAAAGTGCTTGTCTCATGGAGCATCCTGGGGGAAGGGAAACATGGGAGTACAGTAATCAAACCCACATTTCCATGCAGTATTATAGAAGAGTATATATACAATAACTGACAACACATTTCCAAAGGTAATATAAAACAGAGAAGCAACAGAGTAAAAAACAAAACATCAGTTAATAGCATTAGATAATCTTTGAGATTTGATGCAAGAGGAGCAAATTAACAGCACTGCAGACTAGATACACATAATGTGGACAAGGAAGTGCAATAAAGTACATTGGTTTCTCCTCACGTTAAGTGCTAGGCCGGGAAAAGGGATGGGGTGCCACTGTCTGCCACATCTTCTGGTAAGCTATTCCAGAGATGTCCACCCATTGAGTAAACCATTGTCCTTTGTTTGCGGCTTTACATTTTTTGCCAATCAACTGGTAGTATGGCACCTTATTTTCCTCATAGGTGCCTTTAGCTGAAGGAGAAGGCATTTCCTGAGGTCATGATTGTACACTGATTTGTAGATTGTGATCATATCACCTCATAACGTCCTCATTTCTAACAAATACAAAGTCAGTGTTTTGAGCCTTTCCTCACAACTTAGAGATTTCAAACCTTTTAAAAGTATGATTGTTCTTCTTTGAACTCCTTCCAGTCTTCTTATATCACCTTTATTATGGGCCACCTAGAAATTTCCACAGTATTTGATGTGTGATTGCACCAATGCTGTGTACACAGGCATGACTTAAGCAAGTTAAATACAATCATAATTACTTTAGACTAATCAAAACAAGTGACTGGTCAAATATGATAACTAGACCATGGGCTCGATTCTCAAAGGGAACTTAGACATGCAAGCTGCAGCAAAAGGGAACGTTTGTCAATGCCTGGTGCACCTGGGACCCTGAGCCCAATTCTCTATTGGTCAGGGTCCCAGCTGAAAAGTCGGATGGATTGTGGCAACCCTTGCCATGCGCCAAACAGATGGCATATCTGGAGGGTTTGCCACAAACCACGGAGCTGCCATCTGCCAGTCTATGACCTCCCTGGTGGTCTAGTGGACCCCCCATTCCTGATCCCCTTATTAACTTAGTAATGTGCTCCTGGTGGTCTAGCTGCCCCCCCCCCAGCCTCGATATACCTGTAAATAAAATTGTACATGTAGCATTTCCCTGGTGGTCTAGTGGTCCCTCCCATCACCCCATTATGTCCATAATTATATTGTACATGACATACTGTAATTCCCTGGTGGGCTAGGTCCCCCATACCCCCATATGCCCCTAAATAAAAGTGCTCATGAATTAACTCCCTGGTCGTCTAGTGCCCCCCATCCCAATATGCCCAAATATGACAAATGTATTAATATTTCTCCCTGGTGGTCTAGTGGACCCCCCTTACCCTGGCAGGTAGTGCCCACCACCCCACTCCTCCATCCTGAACCCTGAGCTGGTGACCAGTACAGCCACAAATGGCTGGCTGCCGACTGAACTGTCACTGAGTGTGTACTGTATAATACTGTATGCATTCATTGATTGACAGAGCTGTCAATCAATAAGCATGTACTGCATTATTCAGTACCTGCTCAAAGAAAGTTCAGTCAGTGGCCAGCTGTGGTGCTTAGAGAAAGGCTGTGCTCGTCACCAGTTCCAGATTTGGGATGGAGGAGAGGGGTGGTGGGCACTACCTGTCAGGGTGGGGGGGTGGAGGTCCACTAGACCACCAGGAAAAATATTAAAAACTGTCACAAACCCACTCCTATGGGTCAGGACCACTGATCTCACAGTGCCTTCCCTTAAGTGCAGTCCAAGATGGTGGAGACAGGGATACTCTGCTCATCCTTTAGAATGCTTGCTGAGGTCATGACTGCATCTCTGCCATGAGGATCCAGGGCATCTCTCTAACTCTGGATAAGGGCACAATACCAACCTTGAGTCTTCTGGCCAAATATGAACTCCTTTCCTTGGTTATTACACATGGAGGAAGACCAAGGTATCACACTCTCTTCAGGATAGCTGTGTATAATCCTGATTTGGCCTTCTCCCTACAGGACCTGCAGCAGCCTGTTTCAAAATCTTTGTAGACTCTGGTATTCTTCCTATCCTTCCAGATCCAGCCAATGCACTTCACTACATTGTAGCCATTATCACTTGCGATAAATCCTGTTGTAAGTGACTGTGTGTACAGCCACTCATCAGTCTCATCCAGCAGAACATTAAGCTTTTTTCACCTGTGTGAGAACCAGTAACACTTCACATATTCAGGGTTGCATGCTGCCGAATTCCAGGGGTGTTGCTACCACCACACTTTTGCTTAAGGCAGGTTTTTCCAGGTCCAACTTCAGCTACCACAAGGGTACATGTGCCCAGTGTGCCATTATGCATAGATATGAGCTTGCAGCTGTTTGTTCACTGCTCCACATATCCATGCTGAGATGGATATATTCTGATGCAGAATGCTTCATTGCACGTCTTATGGAATCAGCAACTCTAACATAGAGCTCTGGCATGGCATGCTTGGAGAAATACTTTTGCAATGGAACCTGCTATTTGGGACAGGCATGGGCCATCAACCTGCTAAACCAAGCATTCTCCAAGAATGAGAATGGCAACAGATCGATGGCCAGCATTTCAGTTTTGGCAGCATTTAACTTGCGTGCAGCAGCATGATTGGGGGGGTACTTTGCATGCCACACAAGGATGGTCTTCAGTGTGGGCTGCATCTTTGGGGCTGTTTGACCAGAACACATTACTTGAGGCACCAATGTTGTTCTTTTAGAAGTAACAATAGACCCTTGGGGATGTGCAGACCACATGAACCCCATTATTGTGGTTGATTTTGGGTGCAGTGGTGTACTTTTCTGAGTCAAAGGACTGGGAGTAGCACCTTCACTGTTATGCCCACTACATGAAGGAGCAAAGGATTGCTCATCCTCATCTTCCACAAGCACTGACCCAGTCTGCCTTCCCTCTTTCTGCTGTATTTAATTGCTCTCAGTTACATTTACCTTGCAGAGTGACATGCCACAAACAGCTCTGGTGTCCTTCTAGTGTTGCTGCCAGCACAGCGGGTGCTTGTTTTTCAGGTGGGCATATTGGCCACCCGTGCCTATGTGGCTTTCCTTTTTTCACTGACTAACACATGTCTGACGCAGCTGACATAGCGCTATGGTCTTGTCAACTGGATCAAGCATGTAAGAGTCCTGAACTAGAGAGTTTTGACCTCTGGACTTAATATGCTACTGGGACTTGGATGGCTGATAAACAGGCATTGAAGTTTGTGCTTTTTGGGCTGCTTTCATCACTTCCATGAGACTACTTGTTTTGGAAGGGGGGTGACTTGACTGCTAGAAGGAGTGCTGCTGATAGCCTGACCCACAGACTGTGCATGTACTTGGCCTACATCACCCTTGACCTTTTTAAGCTCAGGCTCCCATGAGAGATCATCCCAGTCATCATCATCAGAACCGATGATGATGGTGTTCTTGTCCTCCTCCTCCTCCTCCCTATCACCACCACCAACTCCAGCAGGAACAAGCCCTGGGACAATCACACTGACAGACTTATCTACCACCTCCTGGACCACTGTTTCTGTGCTGGTGTCAGTGTATCCCTTCTTCTCACTATCATCCCCCACCAGCATGGATGCAACAGTTCTGGCTGTAAAAAAGTGAGACGCAGGTTTGCCACTACTTCAAACAACTCATTGTCTGGTACCTGCCATGCCACCAGAGCTCAAAGTGACAAATGACACTGATGCAGTCATAGGTGTGCTTTGGGGAAGTGGAACTGAAGTTGAACTCTCCTCAACAGACTTCTTAGCTGCCTTGTCACCCCTGGCACATTGTCCTGTACTGGACCTTCTCTTAGCAGGCATTTTTATATGCTTCTTCAAAACTTTGCCTTTCTCTGGCAGTATATCAAGAAAAGATGTATTAGTAAGTAGAGATGCAGCGAATTTAAATTCTGCTGGCGAAGTGAACATGAAATGGGCACTTCGCATTGCCAATGCGCTATGTTGAATGGACAATGCAAAGTGTTCACTCCGCCTTGTCATTACCACTTCGCATTAAGGTGGAATGGCAATGAGAAGTAAGACGAAGTCATTGTTTTTAATAGACTTCACGTTCCTCATTATGATTCTAAGTGATCCACTTGGTGTTTCAGATTTGGCAGCCCCCCACACATCATATGGCTTATAGTACTGTACGTCACATGCTCTTTAACTAGGCAGGAAGAAAGTGAGTCATACAAGCAGACACTTTTACTTTCTCCTGTGCAGACGGAGAGAGAGTAGTGTGTTTTGTGACTGCTGATACTTTGAGATCAGAGAGAGGAGGAGATTTAAACTTTGATTTAGACCCAACAGCTTTTTTAAAAGCTACATTTTTTTAGTCTTTTCTGTACTCTTTTTTACTTAATTTATTCTTTTTGTAAATTTTAATTTTCTTACCTTTATAAGTAGTTAGTTGTTTGTCTGTGTGACTGTGCGTGTGTGTTGTGTGACTGTGTGAGTAGTAATTGCTCAGACTGAGGGAGCTCAGTAGGAGAGATGGACCAGGGTAAGGGAATGTCTGGGGTGGGGAAAGCTCTGGGAGAGTGTGGTAGTGGTAAGCATCGTACCGTGTGCATGTGTGGAGGGCATGGACACCCATTCCTGTTGGACCACTCGATACCTGTGAGTGTCCCCCCCGGATGCAGGACTAGCACTGCCTCCTGTCCTAACTCTGAGGCAGTTGAACCACCACCACCACCAAGTCCAGGTTCTCTGGAGTAGGATGTGCCTATTCCCCCGGGACCAGGTGTGGATCTCATCCCTGTTCAGCACTGTGACCAGCCGGCTGCCAGTTCATCAGGCCATCCCCTGCCTGTGCCTGGTCCTCCCCTCACCTCCATTGTCTGGCAGTTTTTTTACTGTGTGGAGGGAAAGCAGTGTGGTCAAGTGCTGCCTATGTGAGGTGGAGGTGCACAATGGCCCCCAAGGGACTCACCTGGGGACTGAGGGCCAGTGCACCCATATGCTCAATCACCAGCAGTTGGAGTGGCAGGCTGCCACAGAACGGACCATGCCTGCACCTGCTAGCCATTCTGTGGCAGAGGGTGCAACTGTGCATTGTGGCATCCCTAAGAAGAGGAAGGCCACAGCAGCACCTGCTGCTCCACCAGCACCCCACCCCCCCATCACCACCACCACTAGCTGGTCAGCCTGTAGAATGTGTGGACCCCAGAGAACTGCATGTAACACAGGCTGACTTGGCAGTTCTCTGGAGTGCTGTTGAGGATAACAACGAGAGGGTGATTGCTGTGGAGCAGCAGCTGGATCACATAGAGGAACATCAGTTGCAAATTATGTCCATACTGGAACTGCTGCTGGATCACCATGGGATCCCACATTATTTTTTTTTCCTCATGCCATGTGCCCCCCCACACCTTCCTTGCTGTGTTATAAAATGTATTCCTCCACCACCCCGACCCTTGTATGTAATTATGCCCTTTTTTGTTGTCTTCCGTATGCGTGACACTTTGTATTCCGAGCAGTGCAAGTATACTGTACTAAACTGCATGTGTGCATTCAGTCTTTTTTCCAGTCTGTGTATGTACTGCAGACACTGTCCAACTCCTAAAACTCTCATTAATGAGTACAATGGTGGGGTGGTGAAGCATGGAGAGATACTACAAAACAGGCTTACAATACATCCAAGTAACTATTAAAAAAAATTAATGTTGTGATTCGTGACATGATCGTGAATCATAATTTGTGACTGCATTTGTGACCGTGATGATGAAGAAACGTGAATGCCTACCGCCTACGACTGTACTTCCCCGATGAGCTGTAGCTTAAAACTCCCAGACTTAAAAACACGTATCAATGAGTACAATGGTGGGGTGGTGAAGCCTGGAGAGATACTACAAAACAGGCTTACAATAAATCCAAGTAACTAGAAAAAAAATTAATGTTGTGATTCGTAATGTGAATGATCGTGAATCGTGATTTGTGACTGCATTTGTGACTGTGATGATGAAGAATGTGTTTTGTATCACGAGTGACTCATGATAATGGTCCTGACTTAAAAACGTATATTAATGAGTACAATGTTCATGCAGAATTAAGCACCACACCTGTCCAGTACTCTGAAGGGAAGTCAAAGAAACAACTGTGACTTAAGTTACATATGGAGATTGGGCCCGAAAGAGATGCAAATGCACAGACAGATTAAAATTGCACTGTGCACTGAAGAGATGCAGACACAAAGGCACAACACCTAACCAGTGATCACCATCAGAAATTCCAATCTGGAAAAGATTACTTTTGCTGGTTGGGGAGGGCCGCGTGGTGGGGCACATTGTAATGCACTGCTGCAGTAACAGTCACTAGTACTAGTACCAGTAAATATATCACAAAGAAGTACAAAAATAACACAGCTGCAGTGGATAGCAGCTTCACATTGCTGAAATTATTATGTGGCACAATAAAAGGTGTCTGATTTGATGACACGCGTCACACACATACTCACACACACACTAAGTAATGCATGCAAATTGAAAACTTCAGTAATATAACCACATATTTTAAACCAACTAAAATTATGCACTGCTGCACCACAACAATCAGCAAAAAAAATGGCAAGAAATATTGAAAATATTACTGTGTGTACATTAACAGGGTTATACAAGAAAAATATCACCAAAACAGAAAGCACTGTCTATTTCTACAAGTTAATCTACCTACACCACAGATACACCCCTCCCCCAAAGAACACTTCCACTGTCTCTCAGTACACAGACTGAATGTTGTACATTAACATTCAAAATCCATACACAAACAATAAACGCTCAATGATATGAGCACAGGAGGGTTTCCTATAATTGATGAACTAAAGTTTCAGCAAAAAAAAGACTCAAAAAGGCTTTTTTAACAGCTTTTTGAAGGTTTGAATTGCAGAGAGCTCTCAGAGCTGTTTGTCTCCTACAGCTTCCTACACAGACTACCCCAAACTGAGGCTGTGCAGAACAATCTAGAGCCCATGTGACCTGAAATCCCATGAAGCACTGCAAAATGTGCCTTTAGAGCTTAAAAACAAGGTGAAGTACATTGTTTTCAATGTACTTCACCTTAAGAATTGGTGGAGTAGTGGTTTGGGAAGGTGGAATAATGCAAAGTCATTGTTTTCAATGGACTTTGTGTTACTCATTAATAATGCAAAGTACTCTGCTTCGCGTTGCAGAGCACTACGCGAATTCACCTTCATTCCGCGAATCACTCCGCAGAGCGAATTGGGGCCACTTCGCCCATCACTATTAGTAAGTTGCTGTGTGAATAACACACATCATTCACCTGCAGTACTGGCTTCCAAGTTCAAACACAGAAATCAGGACAGGTAGCATCACTCCTTACAACTCATACTCACCTTATGTGGTAGCCTATTCTAGTTAAAGCAAAAAGGTAACTTTTTTCTTTCACCAAACAGTAATTTAGTAACACAGGGAAAAAGGGCACAGGTCACCTACTTTAAATATAGATCAGTTGTGTCTGGACAACTGAAGAACTGTAATGTGTTAGTTCTAAATACTAAAATTTTTTGTTATGTTAGAGTGCAGAGGCCACCATATAATAACATTGACAAACAAAGGCACCTATGACACTCTGGACAGGCTCAGCAATCTCAGACAACTACCACATTAATATGTATTTTTTTTAGATTGGATGGATCAGGTAGTAAACAGTGCTGTAACAAGGAAAGGGTAAGCAAATTTAACTAGAACAGGAACACCGCAATGCAGAGGGAAGCTCCAACAATAAAATACATGGGAGCAATTCACCAAAGCAGTGAAACTCTATATGGACAGTTGAAGTGGTCAGCTTAAAGTACTTTTAACAGAAAAAAATACAACACTGTTGCTTTTCACAGTTTACATGGCACACACACGTTAACAATGAACAGCAAACAAAACTGACCACAACCCCCCCCTCCAAAAAAGAAAGTATCAGCATTGTGAGTTCAAAACTTTGGAATTCACAATAACAGCTAAATGCAAAAGAATGGTATATAACACAGGGTAACAGGAGCAGGAACTCTTGGAAGTACCACATGACTGGGGAATGGCACATGTGGTGCCCCTCCATTACAGAAGCCCCAAGGATGAGCTGGGTAACTACAGACCAGCAAGCCTCACATCCATCATGGGAAGGCTGAAGGATACAATCCTGAATGAGAGGTTGGTTTCCCTCCTTGTGGCTAATGGGCTGCAGGATAGCAGGCAGCACTGGTTTATCTCAGGCAGATCCTGTGACACTAACCTGTTGAAGTAGTATGATTGGGTAACCAGGGAATTAGACAGGGGCCATGCAGTGGATGTCCTGTACCTGGACTTCAGTAAGGCATTTGATTTGGTGCCACATTGGAGGCTAGGCAGTAAGCTCGAAGGTACAGGGACCTGTACAAAGATGGTGGGATGGGTAGCAAACAGGCTGCAGGGGAGACAGCAAAGGGTGGTGGTGGGAAAGGAGCTCTCATCCCCCAGGGCAGTGACAAGTGGGGTGCCACAGGGATCTGTACTTGGGCAGGTGTTATTTGGGATCTTCATAACAGACATTTCTATAGGCATCAAGAGCAAGATCAGCCTGTTTGCAGATGACACCAAGATGGGAGCAGTAGTGGATGACCTAGAGGGGTGGCAGGGTTGCAGGGTGATCTGTAAAAATTGGAGACCTGGTCAGACACTTGGCTGGTAGGGTGCAATGCTAAGAAATGCAGTGTGCTACATTTTGGAGCAAAAAACCCAAGGAGGGGCTACCAGCTAGATGGGATTCAGCTGACCAAGATGGAGGAAGAGAAGGATCTGGGGTGATCATAATGGCAGCAATGAACAACTCCACGAAGTGTAGAAAGGCAGCTGCAAAGGCTAGTAAGATGCTGGGTTGTATTGCCAGAGGCATATCCTCCAGGAGGGGGGAGGTGATCCTGCCACTGTATAGGTCACTGGTTAGACCACACTTGCAGTACTGTGTGCAGTTCTGGCTTCTGTACCTGAAGACAAACATTAGGTCACTGGAATCAGTGTAGCACAGGGAAACTAAAATGATCTATAGGCTAGGGGACTTGCTCTATGAGAGTAGGCTGAGGGAGTTGAACATGTACTTCCTGGAGGAGAGGAGGGATGGGGGAACATGAGTGAAATCTTCAAGTACATGAAGGAGATAAATAGGACTGACACAGAGGGGCTTTTCCAGTTAAGGAGGGGGAGAGCCACCCAAGGGCACAGTCTGAGGTTGGATGGGGGTAAGGTTCAGGATCGAAATGAGGAGATACTTCTTTACAGAGAAGGTGGTGATGGGGTGGAACGCATTACCTGAGGAAGTGGTATCCTGTAATACAGTGTGCTGCTTTAAAAAGGGATGGGACAGGGTAAGAGGGTGGGTCACTGGATGGGTGATGGGAAAGAGGGGCAGCTGCAGTATAAGGACTGCTAGCTGCACAATCAAGCAGACTCGATAGACCAAGAGGCCTTTATCTGCTGGCAAGTTCATCTGTTCATATGTTCGTAAGTAGTAACCTTTCAAGGAAGGTGAAAAAAATACTTGTCAAGATATAAGAAAAAAATACAAATAAGTAGAACACTAAACAAAAATATAAAGGCTTAAAAGAAATAACAGTAAATCACTCAAAATTTTAGAGAAATCTCTTAGTAAAAGTTTAGAAACTCACCTGCACTGCTTTTACACACCTAACCTCCCCCACTCAGCTCCTTCACAGACACAGACAACACTCAAAACTAATTAAACTACGTATGATGCAAAAATCCACAAAATTAAAAAATGTTTACTAGCAGCACTAGGAAGAAACTGTAGATTTGGGAGCAAGTAACTCTCAAAAACTAGTTTTTCACAGGTTTTAAAAGGGTTTATTGACTGTGATACACCACAACAGACTGCTCTTCAACTCAACAGGCAATAGACTGTGCTGGAACTAGCTTGCACATGATTTTTGACCTATTTACCCACAATCCATTGCAAATGTTGCCTTTGGA
The DNA here is from genome assembly GCA_016271365.2 of Neoceratodus forsteri. Classification (NCBI taxonomy): domain Eukaryota; kingdom Metazoa; phylum Chordata; order Ceratodontiformes; family Ceratodontidae; genus Neoceratodus; species Neoceratodus forsteri. The sequence continues at coordinate 454,177,007 of CM028131.1, forward strand.
GCGTAATTTCACTGGCAAAATCAAAAGTTTCACCAGTGAGATTTTCTCCACTTGGTGAAATTTAAACATGGATGGGTGAAATTGCTTTTTAAAACCATAATATTACGTGAAATTTTGCAACATTTTTGAGAAACTGAGAAATTACATGAAAAATTTTGCGGAGCAAAATATTCACTGTTTGCACAACACTATTCATATATGCAGAGACGACTGTGATGCAGTGCAACATGTTGGTTCAGAAGGAATGCAGAGTCTTTTTTCTCTCAGTGATCCCTAAAAAGTAAACTGCAGAGCCTGTAAGAGAAGAAGCTGTGTAGGAAGTGATATTTCCATAGTAGTGTCTAAGAATTTTTGCAGCAAATAATTCAGTTGGAAAATGAGGCTGCGTTGGAAGACTGAACATGAGTTTATGATCACCTTGGAATAAAATTTATTGCAAAAATAATGTATTTAGGCATCAGTTAGGGTTGGAAAACACAAAGCATTAAAACCTGGGAAATGCAACATTTGGGTAAAACAGGTTTCTGATCCTTCATGAATTAATGGCATGGTTTTCCTTGAGAACTGAATAATTAGTTGACAATGCATTGGCATTACTGTAACTTGTGTATCCTCTGTCAAGCATTGATGTGTGTAAATCTCTGTGCACTGCAAGACAGTGCCAAAGGTAGGGTAATGCCAATGCTACACTGGGTGATTGCTCAAGTCCCAAGCAGCACTAGGCCACAGATACAGTAATGATCAAGGCACCAATTTTACCCAAAATTGTAGTTTCCTAATTTTGATGCTACTTTTCATGCATTGTGTTTTAATCCTTACTAATGCCAAAACATACTGTAGTTTCTCTGCAATGAATTCACTTACTGTGTTGAAAGGAAATTTAAAGCAGCAGTGCATGATAGTGGTGAAATATTTGACCTATACTTTTTACGTTCGCTTGTGCGCATGCGCAAGGAATGTCTTGGGAGAATGGGACACTTTGGAGGTGTGCCCCTTCCCTGCAATCCCCTGCTCCATTGAGCAGGCATGGCAGTCCTGCACCAATCGGATGCGGTGCTGTGTATGACAGCAGTGGTCTTCTCTTCAAAGAAAACCAGCGCTGTCATACACAGCACCGCGTCACGCCGCCCCCCCAAATCTTTGCTGCCACGCTGGGAGCCCACCCCAGCGTGGCCAACATCCTGCATCGTCTGCTGATGGGGGTGCCCAGTCCCCCGTCAGCTCCAGGCCCCCCCAGCCATCCTTCTGCCATGCTGGGAGCCCACCCCAGCATGGCAAACGTCCCGTCCCATGTTGTCTGCCGAGCGAGGTGCCCAATCCCCGTCCGGCTCCAAGGCCCCCCAGTGAGTTTCTCTGCCATGCTGGGAGCCCACCCCAGCATGGCAAATGTCCCACGTCATCTTTTTTTTTTTTAAACCTGTAAATTGAAAATGGTCCCACGGCGCTTCTCCCAGGCCCCCCTCCCACAATCCGCACCCACCCACTGTGCACCCCACCTCCCCACCTCCCCACACCCCCTCACCCCATACTTACCTCCGGAGCTTGGCACGATGATCTTCGGTAGACCAGGAACACGTCTGCACTCTTCAAAGCTGACCGCGAACTGAGGAAATGCCGGTAAGCTGTATAATGGGCTAGATAGGGGGTTTTCAACTTTATTGCATATCTCAGGCATTTTTGGGAATTTTTGCACCAAATTTTCAACATGGGGTTTTTGGGAACCCTTCTCATGAGTGATATCACTGTCATGGCGTTATTCGGGCCCGAAAGGTGATTTCGCAGTCACTGCATGAAATTACCCTTTGAGCCTGAATAATGCCATGACAGTGACATCATTCATGAGAAGGAGTCCCAAAAATCCCATGTTGAAAATTTGGTGCAAAAATTCCAAAAAATGACTGTTTTACGAGCGTGCATTGCACAGTTCCTACGCATGCTTGTACATTTGTGAATTTTCAATATTTTCACTCCAGATCTTCAACATTGCCATTTTACCATACCTCCTCATGAGCAGTACAGCTGTCATTTTTCACATCCTGCCCAAAACGTGTTTCCGCCCATGTAGCGCACAATGGTGCAGTCGGTGTGCGAACTCAATGTATGGGGCACATTAAGAAAATCACCATGACACTGTTCATGAGCAGAGGTCTTAAAATGGCTGTGTTGAAAATGTGGTGAAAATTTTAAAAATGACTGTTTTGTACGAAAGGCTATGAATTCCTATGCACGCCGTGAAAGCCTATGAATTTCAATATTTTCACTCCAGATTTTCAACATTGCCATTTTTCCACACCTCCTTATGAGCAGTATAGCTGTCATTTTTCACATCCTGCCCAAAATGTGTTTCCGCCCAGTAGCGCACAATGGCGCAGTCGGTGTGTTAAATCAATGTATGGGACACATTAAGAAAATCACAGTGACACTGTTCATTAGCAGAGGTCTTAAAATGGCTATGTTGAAAATTTGGTGAAAAAATTCCTAAAAATGACTGTTTTACGAGCGTGCTTTGCACAGTTCCTACGCATGCTCGTAGGTTTGCGAATTTTCAGTATTTTCACTCCAGATTTTCAACATTGCTATTTTACCACACCTCCTTATGAGCAGTATAGCTGTCATTTTTCACATCCTGCCCAAAACATGTTTCCGCCCATGTAGCGCACAATGGCGCAGTCGGTGTGTGAAATCAATGTATGGGACACATTAAGAAAATCACCATGACACTGTTCATAAGCAGAGGTCTTAAAATGGCTATGTTAAAAATTTGGTGAAAAAATTTCTAAAAATGACTGTTTTACAAGCGTGCACTGCACAGTTCCTACGCACGCTCGTAAGTTCGCGAATTTTCAATATTTGCACTCCAATGACTTCCAAATACCTAAACAGCACATAGAAGCAAGCAACATTCGGCATTGACAAATACTTGTACTTCTTTGTCACTGATTTTTTTAAGCCATGTCCAAGTGCCAAATACCACTACAAATACCTGCAAGCGAACGTTCGGCATTGAAAAATGCTTGTTTATTCTATCTTAGATTGTCCATAATCTCTTGACTTGTATGATACCTTTATTTCTCCATTTTGAGTCTGGTTTAGCAATTTTTTCTCTTCTGAAATAATGAAAGGAGCATTCCTTTGAATATGGCTCAGGCCAGATTTTCATTAGTATTCAAAGCTGTTTTTGTACATGTGTTATCCCATATAGTCTGAGAGAAATGTCTGCTGCAGGCTACTTCATTATAGTAAAAAGAAAAGTGATCTTAAACAATGAGTGTTCAAAAACAACAGAGAATACTAATGACAACCTGGTCCAAACGATATTAAAAGGAATGCTCCTTTTATTATTTCATCTGGAAAAAAAGTAATAATGCCCACCTGAAATGTGGAAAGAAAGAAAGGGTAATACACAAGTCAGGAGCCAGGAGATAGATAACAATCTAAAATAAAATAAAAAGTATAGGTCAAAATGTTCACTGCCATCGTGCACTGCAGCTTTAATAATAGATACTGTACACACTACCTTATATTGACATTGATGGTTTTCTCCTGGCATTGTCAATATTTTTAATGACAAGTCCCAGGTGCCCAAGATCACTGCATGATCTCTCACACTCACATTTCCAGATCTGATTTTGAACTCGCAACATTAACTGACTAGTGCATTAGAACCCATTATTAGAAAATCACTATTAAAATGTACAGTGCATGCTCAGACAATACATTCTATAATATTTTGTTAATAACTTTTTTTATTTAACGTGTTTCATTAGAAAAACTCAAAGAGAGACCACTGGGACTGTATACATTGAAACTGAAAATGCCTGGTTTCAAATTTCTGAAGTTTTTTTCCTATACTGTAGTTGTGAAAGATACGTGACCACTGAATATCACATTTGTGACTTCCCAAAAAATTTTCATGACTATAAGCCTGATTACAAGACTCATGGCACAACTTGCGGGTGTATGCTAGTTGCACCATGTGGCACTATGCTGGGGATCCTGCTCTCTATTCTGAGACAGGCAGGGTGCCTGGCACCTATGCCCCCAAGTTGCAGCAGCTATAGGCTAGCGCCAAGGGAATGGTACACTGGAGCAGGGTGCCACAAGTCCTGGCATGCAATCTACAGCCACTCCAGAGCCCCCCACCCTGAAATGCACTCACACACACCTGGGGACATTGGCCGGGCTGGCTGGTTGGCACTGGTTATCGGGGGGCACAACAGAAAATGAACCCCGGGAATCCTTGAATTTTAGGGGTTAGGGGCATGTCTGAGCAGGGGGGGCAGGTGGGGCACAGACATGGCATTTCTGTGGTGCTACGGGGGGCATCCATCAATGTGCCAGGATGGATGCCCCTTAGACCACCTCCAAGCTGGTCTAACCCCGTTATGCCAAACCGGATCCTGGAATGACATAGGTGGGTTACAGTAGCTGCCTTTCAGGAATAGGGTGCAGTCGCTGTCGTAACCCACCCTTGCACCATGCAGCTGTGGGTTGTGGACATAGTGGGTGGTGTAGCCCACCTTTGGTGCAACCTTCAAGTGGCATGGTGCAAGTCGCATCTTGGAATTGTGACTTGCGTATCCCATGGTGTAAGGTGCGAATTATGCCATGGGGTTCAGCATAAATCGCCTTGCACCATGTGCAAGTCATCTTGGAATTGGGCCCCATATCTTTATTCATGTGGTTGTAAGATATAGTCACTCACGATCACATTTCTGACTCGTAACTACAGTTCTCACAACCACATTTCTGACTTTTAACTTCAATTTTCACAGTCACACTTCTGAAGTATTACAACAGGTTTCATGACCACATTTCTGCCCCACAACAGTTCTCACAAGCACATCTGACTATTGACAACTGTTCTGATGAACCTATTCAAGTACTAACCAGTCCCAATCCTATTTATCTTCCAAGATCAGGCGAGATCAGACGCATTCGGTGTGGCATGGCTGATGACCCAATATTCAACTTGTAACAACAGTCCTCACAACCACATTTTGTACTTGCAAGAACAGTTTCTGACTGTCAAGTGAAAATCCTTATCAGAGAAGCCTTTATAAAACTGTCCTGTGCATGCTCAAACAGCATATTTTGTTTTGTTTATAACTCTTAAACTTGACAGCCTGGGCCATAGTAAAAGATAATGAATGAGAAACCTCAAGTCCAGAATCTAACACATCTTAAAGTTTCAGATTTCAAATCTCAGCTGTTTTAGTTATTAGGCATCAATGAAGGGTCTTAAAATACATGTATTAATGCAGCTGTTCTAGTCAGTCTAAATTATGAATGAGAGATAATAGGCTTAATTCTCAAAGGTGTCAGAATGCCACATGCCCTAGGTGAGCTGAACAGATGGAACATGTGGCTTGTGGCATTCCCTGGCTGGCAACCAGGATTCTGGATTGCTGTGAGTTAGACCAACTTTTTGCTGGTTTAACTTTGTGCCAGTCATGGGGTCCTTTCATGGGGTTTGAGCCAACAATTTGGTGCCAGCTGCCGTAAAAGGGTTAAAGCATCATAAATGCATGCAACATTTGAGAATTGGGTGCAAGGTGCATCAATGTGTTTGACACAGTGCTGGGTTTGATGCAGGGCTTGTCATAAGCCTGCATCAAGCTTTGAGAATTGAGCCCAATATCTCATGGCAATGTTTTCTATTCGTAATAACAGTTCTGTCATTGTTTCCTACTCTTGCAAAAAAGGGCTATTGGAAAAGACTTATCAAGTTAAATTGTGCTTTGGTGGATAGTGTATCTTCTGTTTTATGACTTTTTTAAATTTTATATATTTTTATCACACTATGACTGATAAGCCACACCTTGTACTAGTAGCTATGTATGCCAACGTTTTAGATTTCAGATCTCAGCTGTTTTAAAGTTATTGAAAGAAAATAAATGCCTTAACTCTGAATGCTGAGTATGTTTGACTGTTTATAGATTCAAGATGTATATATTTAAACAGCATAGTGTGTGTGTGTGTGTGTGTGTGTGTGTGTGTGTGTGTGTGTGTGTGTTCATGTTTGGGGGGTTAAACTTCTACAATATTACAACAGCTTAACACAATTTTAGCAAATGTTCAGGGCTTGGAGATCTTCATTAAAATTATAGCACATGACAATTTTCAATTCCCTAAGTCAAAAGACAGCAGAGCTATAAATGGCCAAAATTAGGTCTGTAATATTGATGCACCTACTCAAACATTATTAATAGCATTTGCTCTCTCAGCCCCTGATCAGGGACACATCTGAGTGGCCGAGGCTACCTGGGCCAGACGTCCACACCACCACTGCTCACCAAGGAACCCTCCTCTTGCTGATCTATCAGCCACTGATCAGAGAAACATCTGAGCAGCTGGGCTACCTGGGCCAGCCGTCCACACCACCACTGCTCACCAAGGAACCCTTCTCTTGCTGGTAAGCTCCCAGGCCGAACTGGGAAGTGCTGAAAGGCTCCCATTTGCTGCTGCCTGTTGCTTCCATCTCCTCTTGTGCTCCACGCGGCCACTGATTGGCCCTGCAATCTTGACTGATTCAAACTGTTTTGCTGGGCTTTGCGCCCATAGACTTCAGTGCGTTTCGGAAGAAAATTTTTGCCCACCCTCCCCCAGCTCCCACCCTAATTAAATAGACCATAGCTCTGCCCACTTCTGCCTAGAGATCCACCCTTTTGTTTCCTATTGGATACTCTCTCTCCTGTACTCCTCTCTTTACTGCCCATTCTCCTCCTCCCTGCTCCTCTTCCCCCTCTGCTAATCAACTCAGTCACCTCACTGCACCTGCCTCCCTTCTGTGCCTGACACCCCGGTGGCTTGAGAGGATGCCTCCACTGGGAGGTTTGTCCTGGGCGACACGGACTGGCTGGGACCCCTATTCAAATTATGGGCTTGATGAATACTAGACCCTCCCCAAAACTACCCTCCTCCTGGCTATCAGCCAAAGGCTTGAGGCTCGTGCACTTAAACATACGCAGCCTTCTACCAAACCTTACTGAGCTAGCAGCTTGGGTGGCCCACTATAATCCAGACATTATGGGGATCACTGAGACATGGCTTAAGCCACACATATCTGACTCAGCTTGTGACCTTCCAGGCTACAACCTCATTAGGTTGGACAGGCCCCAGAACAAGAGGGGGGGCGGAGTACTCATATACTACAAGACACACTTAAACGTCTCAGTCATAGGACACTCACAATCTGCATAGCAGCTCTGTGAGTTCCTACACATCATCCTCCTGCTAGGGAACACCAGAAAGGTGCATGTGATATGTGCCTGCAACCCTCCCAAGGGTGGTGTGTCCAGGCTCTCCTACCTCCTAGATAGTCTCAGCCAAAAGGTTGGCTCGAACGAGTTACTAGTCCTGGGGAACTTCAACCTTAACTGGGCAGGTCATAGTGCCCAGCAATATGAACCACTGTTGGCTGGACTGGCCCTAAGCCAGCTCATCTCTGAACCCACTAGGCCCTCTCTCAGAGGCGACAAGGGCTCTGTCATCGACTGGGTACTAAGCAACAGAATGGAGAAAATTATCTCCTGTGGCGTTCTACCTGATGCTATATCAGATCATTCTCCCACCTTCTGCGTATGGAGCAATGCCCCTCCCAAAATCCCGCACAAAGTGATTCAAATGAGGGATTACTCCAAACTCAATGCTGGAGACTTCCTTGAAGACCTGAGGCATACTGACTGGTCTCAGGTCATGGCCACCAATGACCCCTTAATGGCCCTTGACAACTTTCTAAAAGCGTTCACCCCACTTCAAGACAGGCATGCCCCCCTCACAAGAAGGAGAGTGAGGGGAACTGCAACTAAGTGGCTCCATGGAGGCCTGTATACTCTCATGAGGCAAAGGGATAAATGCTGGGCGAGGTATAAGAACTCACTGTCCGGCACGGATCTCCAGAATTACAGGCAGCTGAGGAACTCATGCAAGAGAGCCATTTGCTCAGCAAAAAGTGAATACTGTCAGTCCAGCCTGCTGTCCACAGCCAAAAATCCGAGGACCTTCTGGCAGAGCATTAAAAAAGTGGTGGATGGGGCCACGAGAGCACAGGTCACTGACATGCTCATTGACGGGGTTAACTGCAACAACCCCCTCACTATTGCCAATGCCTTCAACATTCAGTTCACAGACTTGCCTGCTTTATCCAAACTGCTCACTACCCTGCTGGCTGGGCCTCCTTACCCAGAGGGACAACCCCTCTACTGCACTTTTACCTCAAGGCAGTAACAGACATGGAGGCCCAGAGGCTCCTTGCTGGTCTATCCCCATACACTGGAGCTGGGCATGACTGCCTGGAGCCCAAGCTGCTGAGGCTAGGGGCATCAGTACTAGCCCGGCCCATAGCCCATGTCTTCAACGCATCGCTCACCTCAGGTATAGTCCCGGACATCTGGAAGATGGCCAAGGTGATACCTGTACCCAAGCAAGGGGACACAAAAGACCTCAAGAACTACCATCCCATTGCAATCCTATCAGCGATCAGCAAGCTCCTGGAAAAGGTAGTCGCCTCTCAGGTCACCCACTACCTACAGACCCACAACCTTCTCTCCCCTGCACAACATGGGTTTAGAAAGGGGCATAGCACCTCCGCGGCCCTAGCAGTTGTTACCTTGGTGAGCAGGTCTGCTGCTGACCTAGGTAAACTGACCCGAGCCATCTTTGTTGATCTCTCAAAAGCCTTTGATCGGGTTGACCACACATTAATGTGCCCCTCTCTCCTGTCACTTGGCTTCTCCTCCCCAGCTCTTGCATGGATCAGTAATTACCTCATGGGCAGGCATCAGTACACCAAATTCAACAAGGTCCTGTCTGAGCCTGCCCAGGTTAACTGCGAAGTCCCCCAGGGCTCTGTCCTGGGGCCTCTCCTTTTCTCTCTCTTCATAAATGATCTACCCTTGGCTCCAGCTCTAGGGTCCTCAGTGCTGTACGCAGACGACCTAGCCATCATGGCCAAATCCCAGGACATCGCCACCATTAACACCAAACTAAACTCGGACTTCGACCACATCCAAACTTGGTTGCAGGACCATAAACTTGTTATTAACCTACAGAAGATGCAGGCCATGCTATTTGGCTCAGCAGCCAAGTTAAAAGCTGCCCTGGATTCACTTCAGATCTCCGGGGCTGATGGGTCACTGCTGACTGTTGCAGGCTCGGTCAAGTACCTGGGGGTGACCCTTGACCCGCAGCTGGATATGAACCTGCACATGCGAAATACATGCAAGGCCTCAAACTGCAAGCTGGGTCAGGCTTACAGAGCAAAAGGCTGTCTAACTCCAGCTGCCTGTCTTGCTGTAGCCAGGGGAGTCCTCCTACCCACGCTTTGCTACGGACTAATCACCTTTGCCCACGTTGCAAAAACTAGTCTAGTAAAGTGGGACTCAGCGTACAACAACATATGCCATTTTGCACTCTCAGCCCCCTGCCTCACTCACAGCTGTGAGCTTTACACCCGGCTTGAGTGGATCCCACCGGAAACTCACCGCTCTTATGTCGTGGGCAACTTCATTGACAATATTGGCAGTTCTGCCACCCATCAAAACCTTGCTGAGACCCTTATTCTTGCTACACCCTCCTACAACCTGCGATCCAGTGTCTGCCATGCCCTCCTGGTACCTAAAACCCACACCCAAATGGGTGACCGAGCCTTCATTGCGAATGCGCCCAGGGTTTGGAACTCTCTTCCAACTAGCACTCGCTCCTCTCCCTCGCACCAGAGCTTTAAAGCCTCCCTCTGGGGTTTTCTCAAAACGGCTGCCACCTGTCTCTGCACTAGACAAACCCTTTCAGCCTGAGATGCCCCATCTAACTGACATGCTACCTAAACATTACGACTTGGGAAGAGCACAACTGTGCTCATACTCCCACTGTTCTCACAGCATATATAAAAATGGACCATTTAGGCCCACTGGCAAAACTGGGTGAGCACTATAACTGTGCACTCCTTTCTTTCACACTGGGCCCACTCTATCCCAACTGTGACTCCTCCTTATTCTAATTGCTAGCCTTACAACTTGCTGCCTGGAGCGATGAATTCACACTGCACTTCTTCCTACTGACTGCAATGTTTAATACTGTATTGTAATACCTGTTTTTGGTATTGTTGTCTTACAATGTCCCTGTGTTCTGGTCACTTTATATTAACTCTTCACTACTATTTGCCTGATGAAATCTGATGCTTGTAAAGTCCCTGTTGTGCTAATTCTATGTAATGTAATTCTCGACTTGTATTTGCCTGATGTTCATGTATGTACCTTGTAATGTACCTTGTAATCTCCTGGGTCACACCTGAAAATAGGCACTTGGCTGTCTAGTGTGCTTACCCGGTTAAAAAAAGCAAATAAATAAAATTCAACACTGGCCCTGTATGAAAGAGTTCTTCACAACTAGATTACTATGTAATGCTAATATAATGTATTTAAAGTATTGTGGAGAGCAGACGTGACCATTGTGATCATTATGACCTTCAGAAGCAAGAGCCAAACTACTAGCCCTCAATATTCACTGGAGAGTAAATTTAAATATATGTGATCTGATTTCACTAAGAGAGCAATTTCACATTGTTAGTGATGTTAATGGTACAATATGTAATGCCCCCTCCAAAAAAGTATCATTATAATGTGTTATTCAGCCATGGGACAGAGCTTTCAGCTTTCAGGCTGTAACATTTTAGAATTCTTATCCAATAACAATTTTAAAATGTGACAACCAGTTTATTTTAAAGTAAATTAAAATCATATCTGATTCCCAAATGTTCTTGTAATTATACATGAAGTTTATGATCAGCTTTATAACCGAAGTTCCTTATCAGTTTGCATTATGATGTGTTTGTTGTTACCTGTATTTTATATGTTTATGTTGTTGCTTTGAAACTGGCCATTCATGCCTATGGTTCCTTACCCAGTAATTAGCCCCCTCACACCTACGCTCCACTTTTGTGGCTCACTTTGCATTGAGTTTTATTTAATAAACAATCTAGCAGGAAAAGTATAGGCAATGCTGCACAGAAACAGTAACTAATAGTGTCTGTGCTGACCCCAGAATTTGAATAAGATGATAAAAATGACCTCACCTTACATAAACCCTGCATGTAATAAAAAATGAGAAGGTAAATCAGATGTTGAACAGGAGTTAACATCATATTTGTATAATAATAATGAAGGTTTGCATGTGTGTATCTGTCTACAATGGCCACATTGTTCAAATGTGAACTACCTAGTAAGAGCTAGAAACCAAATTAAGGGGTTCTCTCTCCCTCGTGACCCCATGCCCCAAAATGGGTAGTAGTTCCAAAATAATCCAGTTAGCCCAGTTGTCCCCTCCCCCACTGGGCCTCCACTCCATCATAAAGATTGTGAGGAACAGGAACAAGCAAGCATGTGACTAGGGACATGGGGCAGGTTCACTTCTGTTGTTGCTTGGAAATCTTTCCAATCTATATTCCAAGTCTCTTCAAAGATGCCTCTGCTTCCTCCTCCCCCCTGGTCATACACCCACTCACAACTGCTTCCTACTGTTCTTACAGTGGTACAGGCATGTTGTTGAATGTGGCATCAAGGCTTACAAGATTATTTGGAGCTACTGCTAAAGCTCCCAAAATAACAGATCAGGGAGCAGTAAGCAGACAAACACTTGAGCAACTGAGGGGGTCAGGATAGGGAGGCAAAATCTGAGCTTAGTTTCCATCAAATTTTTAATGGGTATTCAGCTAGTAATATGTTTGATAAGAATAATGCATGATATATTTTTTGTATCAGTGTTTCCCCTTACAATCAGGCTGAGACACTAGAAGTAGTGTTCCTGTCCTAGCATAGCAGTAAACAATAAAAAGACAATTTTTCCCAAGTTGGGCTTTATCACATACTTTTTTTTTCTGTTGTTGCTGTTAATGTTGTTGTTTTGACTACATTTTGCATGTCATTCTTACCCTATAAATGTACAGTAGTTGATTTTTTTTTTTGAGTTTATGGAATTGTGCTGATCATTATTTATAAAATGGAAAGATAAAATCAAGAAACCTTATTGAATTAGAAAATATTACCTTGATATGCTTTAAAACATGATAAGCTTAATATAGGCCTTATCAAAACCTGATCACTAACCACCTGTGTTATAAATCACATCGCTTACAACCCAGCTTTTAAAACACCCTGCTTACCCTTTTTCATTTGTATGTTGAATATAACACAGGCCCCTCAACCCCACAGAACAGTGTTAGCTTACAATCAACAGCATTTGAACCACAATAACACCTCAACTTTTGAGTACCATGCCACCACTTGGCTCAACTCTCTTGGTTGTGATGTACTTGTGTAATCTAAGCTTGGGCTTTTTAAAAGTAAGCTTCAGTAACACCTCTCAGCACTCTATACCTGTGACTGCCCAACTTAGAGCATCTCTGACTGTTCACTACTCTAGACTTGATCTTAGCACTTGAATCCTTACCATTATCACCTTGTCTGTCTCTACTACCCAGAACCTGCCTTCCTCTCTCCTCTGCTTCCTACCACACTCATCCCTTTCTTGCCCTACTACCCTTCTTACCCCCTTCACTTAATGATGCCTCCTATGGCTGACCTGCCCTGCCCTACCTACAGACTTCATGCCAAGTGTCTTGTACACATTGAAACGTCCTTGCCTTTTTGGACTCCTAGTGGACCGTGTATTGCTCTCAGTGATTTGGCCTCAATATTTGTACTATGTCTTCTTGTACAATGTGTAGTCTAAATCATGTAGCTCTTTTTTATTGTGATTCAAAATCATGTAAATCCCTCCTACTGTAATTTCTGCCCTGTCCTACTTTTAACTTTTTGTCTGGATTTGTCTTCATTACTGTCTGACATGGACCATTTGTAAAAGAGTTCTCAGCTCAAAGGTACTTGTAATCTGAATCAGTAATAAATAAATAAATAAACTTGCTCCTAAAGGGAACACAATGGACTATTTAATCAATTGATAAGCAGGAGCATGTGTTATGCACCAAAACGCATCATTTTTTATTTGTAGTAAAACTGTATTTCTGACATCATTAGATTCATCCCCAAAGTATTTTCAGTTTGCTCCAATATTTCCAAAACCATTTTTGTAGTGAATTTTGTAATTAATGACCCAAGGCATTTAAGATGGCAAGCACTCACAACTCTCTCTTTCAGTGAAGTTCCCTGCTGAATGTGTGGCCCCAGATTACAGTTCTTGGCAATAATATTAACACTGTTTTCCTTTCAAGGGCAATAGTATTCAACCATTCATCACTCATATTGATCATTTGTTGATGTCAACAGGCTGGTTGCATGCAGCTAGGAGTTGTGAGATTAAACACTTAGCAATTTTAGACCATGCCCCAACTATGTTCATGTTGGATATTCACCTGCTGCAGCATAACTCAGTCTGAGATAGGGCTGTGTGAACCTCTAAATGTTCAACCTTGCAAACTTTGTGGATTGAATCTGAAAAAGCTGTCTGGATTTCTAGCTGGTTCTACCAGGCAGAACTGGTAGAACTAGGTTCTACTAGGCTCAAGCTATACAGTACAACACAAAAAGTTCTACCAAGTTCTATTTTCTTACTATATAGAACCAGTTCCTTTATTCACGAGGGTGTGGTGTGCATATATATGAAACACAATCAAAGAGAACAGAGAAAGAAATAAGTGCCTTAGCTGGGATTTGAACCCAGTCTGCCCAGAATTCCATTCTGGTTGCACTGCTAGCTATGCCAACAAGACAACTGGAAACCTGAGTTCTTCCTTGTTCTAGCCACACAGTGCAACACAAATAATCCTCCATCCTTCACCTTTAGTAAACCCAACTTCATCCTACCAACATCCTCTGCCTTCCCTTGCCTTGACCCTTAATAGATGTCAAATGAAGGCAATATCTGCACTGAGAGAGGACCAGGGATCTTAGGCCAGATGTCTTTCTTACATTCACTCGGAACCAGGTTGAATATTTTACAATGTACTGAAACATTGTGTATCCCAACAGGATAAAAAATATGTGTCCATACTTTGTCATTCAAAGACTGCTTTTTGGATCTGACTGAGCAGCATATGGCTGCAGTACTACTAATCCTCTCCAAGGCCACCAATGCTTTTGCAGTACATTTGAGCAATTGTGTTGAGCAGGACCAGCTCAGTGGCATGAGGTCACACTCACAGATGAGAGGGACCTCTGGATGGTCAATAAAACACAGCTGTTCGGCAAATCTGCACCGAGGGAAAGGTAACATGATAAAGGGTTCTACTTTTCCTTTTCCTTTTGCGAACTATGACTATTGGAATATGCCTAGCACTTGAGTAGATTAGCTTAGTCCACAAGTAGTCTCAATAAATGTTTTGGGTGGGCAGGAGCATGATCACTGCCATGATATTGTAGTTTTAACTGTCCAGATCTAAGTGGATGACTAGTATAAGTATGGGGCACTGTGGATTTAAAACGGCTGAGTAGCAGAATGCCCTTACAAATGCCACATGGTTGTGCCCATGATGTGCTTTGTGGGTGGTACCAACCTGTCATAAGATTTTAATCAGCTGTCACTGACAGTGAGTGAAATTGAGGATGAGCATGCTTGAAGGGGTAGATGATTGACAGTAAACCATGGGTAACGCCCATCCCTGGCTTTGTAGAATGGACTGCTCATTGTGGCAATTAAATACTGCACCAACTGGCTGAGATCGCAGATTACTTAATGCTTTGATCATTGACGCCAGGACACCCTTGCCCTACCTGTGTGTTTCCAAGAGAAAAGACATTAGTCTTAAATGCAGTCTGCAAATGTAGTTGATGCTGCTGGATGTTTTGAGGAGTGGGTTGGAGTCTCACAGAGCCCAATTCCAGAGGGACTAGTGTGAATCACAACCAAATGTGTGTATGAATACTGTTGAAAAGATTTTAAATATGGGTACATTGTGCAACTTATAGGTGTTAGTCATATAGTATTGTGTCCTTAGTCCATGTCCTTGATCTGAATAAGAATGTATAGGTGTTATGATATAGTTGCCGGGATGTATGTGGTGCATGTTTAGAAAACTTTTTGTGTAATATGTCTAAAATTTTTAGATTTGTAAATGCAGCAGGTCCATCTTGAAAAGGGTCCTTGACCCAATGATGTTTCAACACTGCTACCTGTATAAAAATAAACTTTTACTACTACAATTAGAGCTGAGTAGAAGTTGTCCAGTCAGTGCTCCAACCACTGTGCCACTCGACATTGTGATCTTTGTCACTACACTAACAACAGCAGTGATCAACCTATGAGTCAGTTGGCACCCTTTCAGTAACCTTCACAGAGGAGTGATCCTTAAAATGAAGATGTACAGTCCTGGGCAAAGTGATCAGGTGGGTTGAGGGATCCTTTGGGGATTTAAACTTTTGATACCTATGAAGCCACGATACAGGATTGTCAGGGAGCGTCTTCCATTTGTACCTGTTCCGATGCAACTCCTAGGTATAATGGGTGACAAATGTAGAATCCTGCCAGAGCCATCCCTATTGACCACAGCTTAGGCTGTGGGTACCAATGAGGGAGAGGAATATAAATATTGCAAATTACTGTATTTCTTAATTATGAAACACTGGGACTTATACTGTGTAGAGATTAAATCTAATGGGGAGCTAAAATCATGGTCCAGCTTATGTCAGTGCACAGGGATATTGTGGACTGTAATATACTAAAATTGTGCTGAGTGCTTGATGGCCAGAAAGGGGGAAGGGAAGTTGAATGTTTTTGATACAGGGGTATTCTACACCTTGGTACATATGGTTCACAATTGACATTGGGAGCTCACTGTATATGGCCAGAAGTGGCCATGGAGATGGCAGCTGTACCACAACAACTGCAGGGAAAGGTCCTCTCATGTAAATACACTATTAAACTGATATACAGTACAATGCATTTCATTGGGTATAAGACGTGGGAAGCAAATGTTATTAGGTGTATCTTGCTTTGTTTTCTTCACCAAATTATAGAAATGCACAGTCTTTGTTTTTTTTCTTTTTTTATAATACACTAACATAGTATTTTGCCTAGAAAGCTTCAAGTATAATGTATGAAGTTAATAGGGTGCCCGCCACAGTGTGGATCACCTAGCTGTAGTGGGATGTTGTACCATGATAGTAAAATGT
Source organism: Neoceratodus forsteri (assembly GCA_016271365.2). Lineage (NCBI taxonomy): Eukaryota > Metazoa > Chordata > Ceratodontiformes > Ceratodontidae > Neoceratodus > Neoceratodus forsteri. The sequence continues at coordinate 454,193,131 of CM028131.1, forward strand.
ATGGGTGAGGAGACTTTGGTGTGGTAAGGAGGAATAGAGTTATTGATTGGGTGGGAGGCAACATACAAAGGTCGGGGAAGTTAATTTTTTTTTACACAAGTACTGTGAAATGTTATGGTTTATCTAAGTTATGGTCTCAAAGGGTTAACTGAGATCACATTTAATGTTTGTTAATAATGTTTATGTTCATGCTAAAAAAATTAGGCTTTTTTGGTATACAAAACTAAGTTGGGTGAAGGGCTGCCGAATGTATACTATGACAGCATTATTGAGTAAAAGGTAGAATGGTTAATAATCTGAAGGTATGTACATGATATAGAAATGGCTTAAAGACATGTGCCAAAAGATGAAAGATACTAGGAAAAATTAAGGCTAAACATTTGGATATAGTGTGCATGCAGGAAACCCATATGACCACGAAGCAAGGGAGGTATATGATTAGTGATTGGGGGTGTGAGTAGTATGGTTCTTATTTAAAGCCCAGGGAGCAGCAGTCTGGTTGAGACCTAGGTTCCCAGGGATAGTTAACCAAGCTAATATAGATAACAGTGGGATGTATGTTTTCTTGCATTTGCAACTAGATACTGGGAAAATTTTAGCACAAGGGTCAATTTATTCTCCAAATATAGACAACACAAAATTCCTTACCCATCTTTCCCTGGAGATGTTTGGTTTTACGAGACCCTCGGTGCTCAGCAGTGATTTTAGTTTTGTTACAGATAACATTTTAGATAGATCCTTCAGAACAGGGAGGTAGCCTTTTAAGAGTATGAGAGCATTGCAGACACTGATGATGAATTACAGGTTGTTTGACTCCTGGAGATATACAGTATGTACCCTAAAGGAAGGGACTATACATTTTATTCACATTCAGCAAAAGCTTTTGCTCATTTAGATATGGTGTTGGTAAAGAAGGTAATGCTGGGAGCTGTAGTAAGTATAATACATGACCCATTTGTAATTTTGGACCACTTTATTGTGGTGGCATGCTTTACGGGGACAGGGTCACCATCAGTCAATAAGGCCTGGAAATTAGACCCCTTATTATTAAAACAGAAAGACTTTCAAATATATTTAAAGAGGCAAATAGAAGAGTACCTCATAGATAATCCCACTGGATCTACGACAGCTGCAATGAGATGTGAAGTATAGAAAGCAGTCATAAGGGGAAAGATAATTTTATATGCAGCCTACAAAAAAAGGGTGGACAAGCAATACTTAGAAAACCTTGAACTACAGATAACAAAGGCTGAGAAAGAACACAAGGTTAACCCAGCCTATGACAAAAAATTACCTAGTTGTTTATTTGAGAAATTCATACCTTTAAAGGGGTTACATTCCACAAGATTTAGTGAGTCAGTCTTATTTTATTCTCACACTTCAAAATTGTCTATTGCCAAGGGTTCATTTACTTGTTATGCACCTATGCTGTTAAATAAGTTTTCAAGCCCAATTAATTCAGCAAAAAGCATTAGGCACTTGAAAGATATGCTTGCACATTTTTTATGATTCCTTGAACCATTGTTGCTGTGTACTGAATTGAGATGTACCTGTTAACTGAATGTACTTGTTTTGTATTATTTAAATATGTTTTGTAATATTTTGTATTGTTTATTGTTAATTGCCAGGCATGACTGTAAAAGGGCTGTGCCCAGTTATTTTTCCTAGTTAAAAATAAAACAAACAAACAAACTAATAATTATAATCTCCTACAAAAATATATATAGGAATTTAACTCTGCACACAATGTTAAAATAGAGACGGGCTTATTGCTAAACCAGTTTGGGAATTATTTTCATGGGGATGCAATGGGGAAGTGGCTTGCATAGTGTCTAAAAAATAGAGAGAGTCTTTAAACAGGAAATAGGGGAATGTTTTAAAGTATATTATGAAGCACTGTATGCCTCAGAAGTATTGCCCTCCAAAACACAATTAGATAATTTATTTGACAAAGCTGACCTGCCAGTAATATCAGATCAGGATTGAATCCAAATGGTTAAACCAATTAAATGGTAAGATGTTGAAAATGTGGTTAAGCACCTCGGAGGGGGCAAAGCACTGGGTCCAGATGGCTTTCCGATTGATTTTTTTTAAAGTATTTTTTCAATCATTATGAAACCCTCTGTTAAATATGATAACTAAGTCAATTGATAAAGGAGAATTACATTGCCATCCTTAATGAGAGTGGCAACTATTACTGTCTCTCCAAAACAGGATAAAGACCAAAGAGTTGTGCCTCCTACAGGCATGTTACCATGCTGAAAGTGGACTACAAAATAATAGCCAGAGTGTTGGCACATAAATTGGAAAATGTACTTCCCTTGATAATTCACAAAGATCAGACAGGTTTCGTTGAAGGAAGGCAAGGTAAACTGAACATAAGACATACCCTCAATGTTGTCTGGAGGTGGCCAAAAAGAACTCATAAGAGCTGTCTGGGAATCCTAACCCTTGATGCTGAAAAGGCATTTGATAGGGTGGAATGGAGATAACTTACTTGAAACACTTAAGAAATTTTGGGTTGTACAGAGATGATATAATGGGTGAGGGTGCTTCATAATAAGGCTACAGTGCAAATACTGGTAAACAGTGTGCTAACAAAACCATTTCAACTAGCTAGAGGCACCAGGCAGGGATGCCCATTGTCTCCCCTTTTGTACATAATGTCCTTGGAACCACTTGCAGTGGTAATCTGCAAGGAGAAAAGCATTCAAGGAATAGAAGCGGCAAACATCATAGGCTTGCAGATTAGACAGGGCATTCCAACATTACATAAGATCCCGAAGGAGTATGGGTCACTGGCAGGGCACAAGATACATTTGTCCAAGAGCGAGATACTGTTCTTGGGTGTTGGGAACTCTAGCTATCTCAAGAACTCCCCACTAAATTTAATAACGGTACAATCCCTAAAGTACTTAAGCATTAAGATAACTGCTAAAATAACACAGCTATAAGGAGAATTATCGGAAATTACTTCAAGACACTCATCAAGATTGAGAAAAATGGGAAAGTCTTCCCTTGAGCCTAATAGGTAGGGTTAATATTACCAAAATGAACCTTTTATCTAAATGTTTATATATGTTCCAAAATTTACCAGTAGGAGTCGACAAGTATTTCTTTAAACAGTCACATGTTGTAATTAATAAGTTTCTGTGGATGAGTAAGTCACTGTGGATAAAAAGGACCATATTGCAATTACTGCTGAATAGAGGTAATTTGGCACTTCCAAATTTAAGTATTATTATTGAGCCTTACTGTTGGCCTTCTTGGAACAAACAGGGGATGGGAAGTTACCAGCATAGAGGGAAAATGAAGGAGAATAGTATAGTGGGGGATTTGCTTAGGGCAGCTCTGTCACCATCATTGGGACTCTTGACTACCCAGAGATATGTCAACCCATTTATTCGCACTCTTGTAAGGCTGTAGAGGGGAGATCACAATCACACAGGGCATCTGAAGGGGTTATCCCCAACACAGCTATATGTAAGAGTTTCATAGATAAAAGAAGTTATAATATTTTCATACATCAGGTGGTATAGGCTAGGATTAGAATCTCTAAGTGACCTATTCTATGCTGGATGGCTGAAAACCTTCTCTGAGATTAAAAAGTTGTATGAAATACAACAGCATATTTTTTTACCAATTTAAGTTAAGAAATTATATTACTGCATATATTCCATCACTGTCCCCAACAGAAGAAGCAATATACAGGCCACAGCTAAACACTTACATCATCTCTGTCCTATATAAAATGTTCTTGAAGGCAGACCCTCTACCTATGATCAAGGCTAGAATCCTATGGGAACAAGACCTGGCTATAACTATAGATGAAGAGATTTGGCAGGCAGCAATAAGACATGCGCACAGTTGTTGTGTGTCAAATATACTATGCAGGGTGCAATTAAATTTTACTATATCAAACTTACTGGACACCACAGAAGTTGCACAAATAATCTGCCTCAAGGAGCCCTGTCTGCCCTAAATGCAAAACTTCAAATGGGGATTTCTAACATATGGCTCTGATGTGTAGCAGAGTAGCTCCATTCTGGGCAGAGGACCATGAAATTATATAAAAAAAAGTTCTGGATACCAGACTGCCAAGAATCCTATTGGAATTAATGTTGGGAGCTGAGCACAGGGCATATATGGAAAAGAGGTGTAGGCTCTGGGAAATAGCTTTGGCCACTGCCAGAAAGACAATTACACAACACTAGGTGAGTGAAACACTGCTCACCATCGCTCACTGGCAAAACAACTTATGATGTGCATGCATCTTGAAAGATGCCAATTAATGGCAAATGGGCAGGAATCAGTGTTTCTACAGACATAGGAACTGCAATAGAGTCAGGTAGAATGCATATTTAGTCTGACCTGATATATATATATATATATATATATATATATATATTTGCATATATGTGCATTATAAAGCAATGTATTTTGGAATTATGAGTAGTTATCCAGTTATCTGATGTCTAGCTATATATTAGCCATGAATTCCCTGTGTTGATACTCAAAGTTGGTAGTGTGTCATAACTGAACGGGAGAATGATCTTCAAAATGAACAGATTTTATTCTAGCTATTGTAAATGTACTTTCAGATTTTCATCCAGTGTGTCATGTCCACTAGTTGCATGCATTTGTTTACATTACAGTATGTACTATGTGGATGTCCTGAAAATATGTGAATGTTTGTAAGTCAGTTGTAAGCCTCTTAATAAAATACGCTGACAAAAAAAAAATTACTATGCAGGAGACAACAGAGCTGACATGCTGCTAGCCATGCAGCTTTGTAAATAGATGGCTAAAGGGGCAGTACTTAAACATAGAGACAGCCCTGCAGGATTCACAGGAGACACCAGAGTTATTTTGTAAGAACTGAGGTCTTACTATATGGCCCTTGAATGGCAGAAATGGAGGTATGATCACCCCAAACATTTTTGTTCAAGTTACATTTCCCTACATTATCTGACTTGGCTTAACTCAGTCTGAATAGGCTTATTAAAGGGGAGAAATTTAGGACAGGATCAAATCATTAAAGAATGTGTAATACCTGCGACTGGCTGGTTTGCCTGGGGAATGGTATAATCAATTTGCTTCACAGCTAGGTCCACCACTGACACAGGTCTTTAATAGTGTGTTGGAAGAAGAGGCTTGCCCTCCATTCTGGAACCAAGCCTATATCACAGTCCTCCCGAAAATGGGTAAGGATTTTTCTGAGTGTACATCCTACAGGCCAATGACTTTGTTATGTGTGTAGACCTGAAACTCATAACAGAGAATCATGTGCTCATACTAAAACAGCACATTTCTCAAGCAGTGAATTCAGATCAGACATGCTTGATTCAGGGTTGCCTGTTACAAGACAAGGTTAGCTAACTTTTGACAAATGTTTTCACGTTCTAGGTCTTTTAAGAAATCAGAATTGGCCAGCGCTATGGATGCAGAGAAAAACCTTTGACAGGGTTAATTGGAAATTTCTAAAATATATTCTGGCATCCTTTATTCTATGTATAGGCACCCTGTATGTCAGTCCAGCAGGGGTGGATAAGGTAAACAGTCTTAATTTAGAAAGGTTTACTCCTAAAATGGAACACCAGACAAGGTTGCTTATTGCTCCCCTGTTGTTTGCAGCGAGCCTGCAGCTAGCTAGCTTTCTTTCTTTCTTTCTTTCTTTCTTTCTTTCTTTCTTTCTTTCTTTCTTTCTTTCTTTCTTTCTTTCTTTCTTTCCCTATATCTAAGACTCAGCCCCAGAATTAGTGGAAGTGCTGCAAAACTTCACATCCCTTGCAGGTTATAAAATAAACTACTTACAGTCAGGACTCCATTCAACAGTGGAACATGAACAACACATTTAGGGAGCCTACCCATTTGCTTGGGCAAAAATCAACAGGTTTCATTATTAAGAGGTAGAGGTGGCACTGAATATACCCAATTTATTTGAACTTATTTACCTTCCTCTTTTTTTTTTATTTTAGTCTTTGGTAATTGGGTAAGGCCCACTAGGCACAAATGCTTGTTTTCAGGGGCAACCTGTGGGTACTGGGGAGGTTAAGTGACTTGTTCAGAGTCACACAGTTTGCAAGTGGAGGTTATGGAAATCAAATCCATTTCTGCTGGATGTACCAAGCTCATTCATAGCTCTTTACTCTAACATCTAGGCCAAAGGTCAGCAACTCACGGCTCGTGAGCCTCATGCGGCTCTCCCTGCCCTAAGCTGTGGCTCCCCCTGCTTGCCCAGGTGAAAGTGCGTCCGTTGCAGAAAAAAAAACACCAAACCAGATGGTTATTATGACTGTTTTTAAATGTTGGCACCTTTTTCCTTTGTTTTGCCTCAGTGGAGGGGGGGTTGCGAAAGGTGCTTCAGGAGGAAGAGCTCAATCAGGTCCACTGGCTAAATAATGCTCACGATAGGCTGTGACATCAGGATGGGGGCGTTACTTTGTTTCTGTGCTGCATTTAAATACCGGCACAATTTTTACTATTCCCTCAACTGCTGTACATTCATAGAAGAACTGTCTATCACTGAGTCTGCAACAAAGAGCAACAGAGAGCCTCGGAGTCTCGGGATTGTCCTGCCGTACTGTCCGTGGGTGAAGTTCTTTTTACGCCGAGACCCTGGAGCGCCAGCCCCGCATCAATCAGAAGAAGGAGAAGCTGTTGTTGCGCCACATCTGCTGTTGAGCCCCTCTGTCCAGTGTTGCTGTCCAGTGTTGCTGTCAGATGGTTCAACGGGAGACAGTGGTCCAATTAAGTGCACAGAGCCTGGCAGTACACCGAGGCTTCGATCAGCCAAAACTTCTGTCACTCGGCTGACAAATTGAAGGGGATCACTAGCGCTAAGTAAGGTAAGTGATCCCTTCTTAACAGTAACTTAGGGTCACCAGTCTAGCTAGCAGGGACAACAATGTTGTTGCAGGCGGTGTGAACAGGACTGTTGTGACAGGGAGCATGTACAAAAAAAAAAAGAGCCAGAAGAGAGCAGCTGCACTTTGGTAAGCAAAGTCAAAACAACTGCAGACTGAATAGATTTTTGTAAGCAGCTTTTAACCCCAATATTGTTGCCAGTTGAAAGTTCAGTCTAGCACAGTCTGCACAGGACAAGAAGGGAGCTGCACTTTTTGGAAAATCACTGGTCATGTCACTTTGTGGTGGTTTTTCTCCCTGACAGCATTTTCAGCCACTGATCTGGTTGCTAGTTTGTGTTCTATTTGGGGGGGGGCGTTATTGCTGGCAATTTGTTTGTATTTCATCTGACATGAGTAATATTCATTTGCAAAATGAGGCAGTACTGCCTCATTTTGCACAAAAAGAATGTTACTCATGTCAGATTACATACAAACAAATGCTGTCAGGGAGGACAAACACCACAAAATGACGTGATGATCATTGTGTAAAAATTTTTAGACCACAAAGAACAAATCAATGGGGCTTACTGGGCTGCATTCAACTCTGATAATGAACCAGTACATGCATGGTTTTGATGCCATGGCTTCTATCTTGTTTGTTAAAGCCTGCACAGTTGCTTTTATTCCTTGGGGGGGGGCATGTTCCTTTCCCAAGCAGTTAATGAAGGGAGGCTGCAGTCTGCTGGGGAAATAAACACAGCAGGGTACAGAGATCAGTGAGTATTGTTTTTTTTTCTTTTTATCCAGGGACACTCCTGCCTTATTTCTGTTTTTTTTTTGGGGGGGGGGCTTGTTGCTGGTAACTGTACTTCACTATTTAAAATGTTTCATCTGACACTACATTTAGTTTGTGCAAAATGAGGCAGTATTTGCTTGTTTTTGTTGTTAGAATGATATTGGCAATCCTGCATGACAGAATGGCCAGGTACACTATGTGACAGTAAAAGTCTGTAATTTTCATGGTTGTAATGTGGTCTGCCTTAAGTAAATCTACATTTAAATAATGGCAGTATATCATTTTGTATTAGTGCTGATTTTTTTTTAACTGCTGAAAGGGAGGTGCTTGTTGCTATTATGCTCCTTTACTCCCCACTCCTATTGCGGCTTCAATCTGCTGGGGAGAAACACTGAAGAGCACAGAGTGACTTTTTTTTGGGCGGGGGGGGGTATCCTGCCTGTGACACTCCAGCTTAAATTCAAAAGATTATTTCAGGTGGTCAAGTGCTGCCTAATTTTGTGTTTGTGTGTCTCAAGTTATCCTAATTGCAGAATAATCAGTGTCTCTGACTTTGTCATGCAAGTTCATCACAGATCAATTGTGAAGGGATTAAGACAAATTTTAACACTTGGCAATTCATGCCTGACAGAATGTCATCCGGTACAATTTGGCAGAACTGTGAGCTAATGACTAACATTTGAATTTGTTTGAAGTCTGCCTCACAGTGAGATATGCTATTAAAAGTGTCATGTTAGTGTTTGGGAAGGGGAGCAGCTCGTGTTTAATTTTCCCAGTTCATGATGGAGGCCACAGTCCACTGTGTAAAGACCGTCCTAGAAGGGCCAGATTAGTGTCTGTACCTTGGGTCAAGGGTGTAGACAGACATACTCACTGTACACATTTGTGTACAGTTTTGTTCAGTACCTGTCCCAAACCATATGACTTTCTGTTAACATGATCAATCTAATCTATAGTATTTGAGTTAGTGTATGCAGCTGAGTAGTGTCTCTGTTTAAACTTCAGTTGTTTAGGAGACAGGTCTGTGTATAAACTCTTTAGAGATTAGAGGAGTCATCTGACAACAATCTAACTTGTTTGTAAAGGGGCAGCATTTTGAGAAGATGTGTAAAGATGTGTAATTTCTTTAGTGGGTGGGGAGCAGCAGTTGAAGACAGTGTGTACCAAACAGAAATGTCTGGCTACACCCCTGCCTTGGGTCACCCCTGCTACTATTTACAATGATTTCTCTATTTAGCAGTCTAAGTCACCAAGAACCATTTTAAGCAGGAGTGCCTCAGGATACAAACATTAATCTGTCCTTCTGTGGATCTGTGTAGTAGCTAATCCAGTTTAGTTAGTATTTTCCTCTGCTGTGTTTCTGCAAATGATTATTGTTTGGCAACCATTTTGTAATTTCTGGGTAACAAATCTGTGCCATGCCAATCCGGTTCTGATTCCATCTGACCCACTCGCTAAAGACCAAGAGGGAGCAGGGTAACATTATAGAAACATTCAAGTTTCTCAGAGATGAACAGGGTGTGACTGCCAGCAGCTCTTCAGGTGTTGCAAGGGGTCCACCACAAGAGGACATGATGGTACAAAGCTGATGGGGGTGGGGGTCAGAAAGGATGTGAACACTTTTCTTCATGAAAAGAGTGGGGGTCAGGTGGAATGTCTTGCCCATGGAGGTGGTGGAAATGGATACCATGGAGGGCTTCAAGAGGGGATGGGAGTCCCATTGTGGGACTCCCCTGCAATAAACATTTATTTTTAAAACCAGAGTTTGTGTGTGTGCGTTTTTCTTTATTTATTTTTTTGGGGTGCAGGGCTAGTGAAAATCATTGTGGGCCAGTGGATTTTTTCTGCCACTAGCCATGTGGGCTGGTGGCTGAAAAAGTTAGTTTCAACCCCTGATGTACCTGATTATGGCATAGTTTGTGCGAAACACCACTCATATCAATACAAACGCCAGCTGTGGTCATATATATAGCAAGCCTATATCCTCATCCCCCAAAACACCCCAAAACACCCAAACCAAAAGACTTCACTTTGCCTGTTTGTTGTGTTGGAGGGGTGGGAGGTTGTTTGGATTGCTGTGTTGCTTTAGTTGTGTTAATATCATTTTTCTTGTAAACTGTCTTTATTGGTGGGGTAGGCTGGGGTGATGTGACACTATGTGTTTACAGTTGGGCCTATGTCTGGCTTCTGGCCACTGCATTGTCACTTCTGTGTGTTTAACAAATAAGATGATGTGCTGTGCTGCCTTGTTTGGGGTGAGTGTATATGGGGTGGGGCTTCTGTTGTGCTGCATTCATTGGTTCTGCATCCTAAAACAGTGCTTCTCTGTTGATATTAATTGTTGTGCCCTTTAGTAATGTCTCACATAAGAATAAACATTCCATTTCTGCATCTTGCAATCATCCAATGCCTGTGACTACATATAATTCTGGATCCCACTTGTGTCTGTGGCATGATCTTTTCCTTCTTCTGGACTGCATATTATCAAGTTGTGGAACTTCTTTTGTGCGCACTTCTGCCACATGGATTTCTTAAAGAGATTGAGTATTATGTTGTTCCCGTTCCTCATAATGTGTTTCCAGTTGTGGCGCTCTTATTTTTTCTGTTCACATACTTCGTGCAACAGAACTTTTTCATTCTGCTTTTTCTTGTTCTCTCAAGTGTCTCAAAGCTGTGGTGTGCCATTTTAATGATCTTATTGCTGCTAATCACATTTCTAGATTGTTTTTTGACTTCTTTCTTTCTGTTTTTTTGTGGCCACTATTCAGAAAGTATCTTGGTTGGTGTACACTACAAAGAAACATGGCACATCCGGCTAAAAAAAGAAAGATTGCTGATGAGAACTGGACATTTCAAGATGACTGGTTTGATTATGGCTTCATCGGCAGGAAGGGACTGCCGTTCTGCGTGATTTGTCGAGAATCTCTTGCCGGAAACAAAGAAATCGAATGTACAGCGTCACTTCATGACAAAATGTGCAGCATTTGCCACTAAATACCCTGAAAGACAAGCATGAAGGAAGGTCTTTGAGGAGCTGGAAAAGAAACTGGGGAAGGAGCAAACTGTGCTGACATCGTGGTCGTCATCTGCAAATCATCTCACAACAGCCAGCTTCATTGGAGCTCTGCAGGTGGTTCGCGCAGGGAAGCCTTTCATGGATGGAGAATTTTTGAAAGACACGTTTCTTGAAATGGCTCCATATTTGTTTGCAGAATTCCGGGAGAAAAAGACAAAATTGTTTACCAGATTCAAGATTTGCCAATGTCTGCCAAGACCGTGAAGGATCGTGCACACAAAATGATGCAGGATGTGGATTCTCAGGTAGTGAAAGATATCATATCATCTTCATATTTTTCTTTAGCACTTGATGAATCCACAGACGTCAAGGACACAGCACAACTGGCAATAATGGTTTGTTTTGTTTGTGGGTCTGGAGTAAAAGAGGAACTAGTGAGCATTTGCCCCCCTGAAGCAACAAACCAGAGGAGAGGACCTCGTCAGTGCTCTCTGTGAGTATTTCCAGAAGGAGAACCTGCCACCTGACAAAATAGAGTATTTGTACTAATGGAGCCCCCAGCATGACTGGATGTCACAAAGGACTTGTAAAGCTGCTCGAGGAGAAACTGCAGTGGTCAATTATTATTTTTCATTACATTCTTCACCAGGAGCCACTGTGTGCCCAGTCCCTTGGAAAGGAGATGGCAGATATTATGGCACTGGTAGTGAAAATTTGTAAACACTATTCTTGCCAGGGCTCTGAACCATCGTCAGTTCAGACACCTTCTGGAAGAGCTGGATTCACAATATTCTGACCTACTGATATACAACAATGTTCGTTGGCTTTCCCCGGGTAAGGTCCTGAAATGGTTTGCAGACTGCTTGACTGAAATTAAGCAGTTTTTGCATGAGAAAGGCATTGTGCAAGAAGAAATGTCAAACAGCTTTTGGCTCCAGAAGATTTACTTCTTGGTTGATCTGACTGGACACTTGAACAGACTGAATATTGGTCTGCAAGGAAGTGGCAATACTGTGTTCTCCCTGTGCGAACAGGTCCTGACATTCTCGTCAAAACTGAAAGTGTTCCAGAATGACTTAAAAAGAGGAACACTATATCACTTTGAATACCTTCGTAAATTTAAAATGGACAATGAGACATGATAACCCAGCTTCACTATAAACACTGCAGTGCTTGAGGAAGCCATCAATGGGCTGATCAAAAACTTTGGTCACAGATTTAATGACTTCAGAAAATATGTATCAACCTTCCGGTTTATGACCCAGCCGTATCAGTCAGATCTTGAAGAAATGCGGCTGGACCATTTTAACATCCCCATTGCTGACTTGGAGATGGAAGTGGTTGAATTTGAAGAGTCGCATATTTGGACAGATAAATTTAGACAGCTAAATGCAGAGCTAGAACATCTGGAAAGACGAAGGGCAGAGCTAGCGGCAGCACACAAGTGGGCTGAGATGGAGAGGCTGCCAAAGACAGATGGGCTCATCTTCCAAGTTTGGATGGCACTCCCTGATAATTTCAAGACAATGAAGCACCTTGCTTTTGGCATGCTGTCAGTTTTTGGCTCCACCTATCTGTGTGAACAAGTGTTCTCACACATGAACCGTATTAAAAACAAATTCCGCTCTCAGCACACTGATGGATCATTAGATGTCTGTACTCGATTAAAACTAACCAGCTATGAGCCAAATATAGAAAAGCTGAGCAAAGGGATACAAGGCCAGAAATTGCACTCATAAAAAGTACTGAATTGAACAGTGATGTCTGTATTTTGGGGAAAAGGTGTGTTTTTTTTTGTTTTTTTTGTTTGGGAAGCCTGCCTTTCATTAACTGGCACAGAAAAGTGGTGACAGAGTAGTACTAGTTGTATCTTGAGAAGATGCTTTTGTAACAGCAAGCAGTTTGTGCAATGGAACAGAAAAGAGGTGACTTGACAAGTACTGCAGAGAGGGATTTTTCTTGTAGACAGCAGTTCATGCATTGGTACAGAGAACTGGTGGCTGAGCAATACTGGTTGTACTTTGGTAAGAGGGATGTTGAATAACCAGCAGCTTCTGCATGGGCACAGAGGTGGATTCTGGTTATTTTATTTATTTATTTATTTAAGAGATTTACCAGATAAGCATTCTGAGCGGGGCCCGCTCATTTCCAGATGTGACCTGGGGTTACATAGGTCAAAGAATAGATACAGTAAAGTCACAGTACAGTAGTGTTACATAGGTCTAGAGTAGTTAGCAGTAGTCACAGTACACAGTGTGATTAGCCGCCCGGCATCAGGTATAAGACCTTTTTATATATGTAAGCTAAATCTGCGGGTGGCAGTTACATGCAACAGAGTAGTGGGACCTCAGCCGTGGTTTGAGGGCCCAGTGGGAGTCTAAGAGTCTGATGTCTGCAGGTAGCTCATTCCATAGTTTCGGGAGTCAATGCATAAAGGCCATTTGGCCCTTTGAGGTGCGCATGAAGGGTACATGGAGTTGTTTAGGATCAGAAGCTCTTATTCAAACTCCCTCTTGTCAAAATACAAACCTGGTACCTGAACAGTACTGGTCTGATCATGGGAAGAGGGTTCAGCAGTTTATGCATTGCCACAGAAACATGGTGCCTAAGCAGTACTGTCTGTTTTGGAAACAGGGATGTTGAATAACCTGCAGTTTAGGCTCTGGCACAGATAGTGGTGCATGTACCTTATTGTATTTTGGTAAATGGGATTTGAAACAAGAGGTTGCTACATTTGCACAGAATGTATTTATTCAACAGAAACCGCTAATTCATTTGCACAGCAAATTTATTTATTCAATAAACACAGCACATTCATTTGCACGGAATGTATTTATTGCTCAGGAAACAGTGAATTCATTTGCACAGAAAATGTATTCAATAAAAACTAAATTCCTCTTAATATAGCAGTCTGTGTTGCTCTTTTAACAAAGTAACATACATTTTTCCATAAAATGACATGTTTTGAGAATGTCTGGCACATACATGTGCACGTTAGTCATGACCACGTTTTTGAATGGCTCTTTTGCGGTTGGCCATTTTTTGGTCATTGGCCATGCAGCTCCCAGGCCTGAAAAGGTTGCAGACCCCTGCTCTAGGCTATGCTGCCAGTCCCATATGCAACTGGATGTTGACAGATGGAAACTACTACCACTGCCTTGTTAGTCAGAATTAATACATTTAAGATGAATCTCTTCTCCAGGTTCCTTTTCTGCTTCAATCGTTATCCATTAGTATTCCAGAATACTTTTAGAGACAGGTACAATGGGAAATTTCCAATTTATTTGGGGCGGCATGAGATCTATGATGCGAAGATGCACACTGACTGACAGTAGGGACAAAAGGGACCTGGTGATGCCTGACTTAAGCATTGTTATTGGGTGAAACAGTGGCTGAAACTATGACCTATGTGAAAGAAAGAGCAGAGCTGAGTCAGTATAATATGGAAAATGGATTGGGTGTTCAGCGCCCATTATTTGCAATTGTGACTGTAAGCTTGGGATGGGAGGCTAATCACAGGGTAGATAATGTCTGGGTTTGGCGCACATTGACCATCCTTCAACAACTCTGTCAACTTAAAAACACACTGTTAACATTGACTTTGACTGGGAATTGCCAAGGTCCGCCACCCAAAATGAATTAAGATATTGCAGCTGGAAACATAAAGGTCTCACCAGGTTTAGCTAATATATCGTACAACAGCAGGTTCTGACATTCCAAGAGGTCAAACAAAAATACCAATTTATCCAGATAGATTTTTTCAGGTAGCTATTGATATAGCATTTTATTACAACTACTGTAGAAACATCTTACAGAAGCTGATCTAAGAACAATGCATCTTGAAAACTTTATTTTTATTGGGAGCAGCACAGAAAAACAGGCTGTGGTACATATCTAAACAACATAAAATATTGAGCACAAAACAAGACATCCCTTTAGAGACACTTACATTAAAGTAGGAGGAAGAGGACAGGATGCCTTTGGTTCCAAACACTTGGTAGAAAAGGCTGTAATGGGGTCAGGGGATTGTACAAACAATGGGGTGCTCCTGGACTGCTGTGGATGTGCACACTATGGATCCATGATCCCAATATGACAACAAACCAAAATGAAGTGGCACTCAGACTGAAAAGTAAAGATGCTCAGATCTCTGTCAAATAAGTTTATTCAGGACACCATGGGGCAGTGATAGCAGTGTCTTCATAGTGTCCTGAATAAACTTGCTTGGCAGAGATTTGAGCATCTGTACTTTTCAATCTGTGTGTCACTTCATTTTGGAGTGGGGACAGAAGGCATCCTCCTCACCACTTTGGTGGAAATTTTTGTAGAAGGCCATGGTCCACCTTTTTAGAACTCCTACAGCTATTAAATACAATGGTGCCTCAGGCAATATACTCTCAACCTGCCAAGCCTAAAATGAGGGGCACTGCCCATTAAATCAGGGACACAATTTTTTCTTTGACTATTGTACAGTAGAGATGGGCTGAAGTTTAAATTTGGGGGTGAAGTTGCCGCAAAGAGGGTGAAATCTGCGGAGCTCTGTGAAGTTTTCTCTACCCTCAGAAACTTTGACTTTGCCTGAAAATCAGAGGTTCTGCCTGTGAATTACAACTGTTTGCTGGCAAAATTCTGCACTTCATGGAAGAACTTCACCATTCTGTGGTCCATGGATTTCTTCACATTGCATGAAATTCATAGATAACTTTATAGAGCGAAGTGTGCCATCTTCTCCTACCTCTATTGCATGGTGCCTCAGTCTTTGTATTTATTTAAATGGAGGAAATTAATGGAATTGTTGAATGCTTCATAATGCAGTAAAGAACAAAATGTGACACATGGCATCATTCTTTGGAAACTTTATTTTTTGGTTATTTACAATTCTATTTTGTGTATATTCAATTACAAATTGACACAGACAGACAACAGTGAAAAACTATGTACATAAACACATATTTTAAATTATACTATGTACTAGACAAAGCAAACAAAAAAAAAGACTTCAGCATGAATGTAACATGAAATGGAGAACTGGACGCTTGAACATTTTTCTTTTTGGTACAAAACTAAAAACATCAACCATCTTTTGGCTGGTTTTACAATCACCTTTTAATTACCTTTCACCTCATGTTAAGGTGATCCCTGTTATATGCCATAGTTTCTTTTCCTGAAGTTTCAAGGATATCCTTAGGATGACTTACATTAAAGCAATTTCTATCTTCATTCATTTTTATTACAATCAAAGAGTACAAGGTCTGAATTTAATGAATATCTCAATTCAGTTTTGACTTTTCTGACCATGTTAAAGGCCCTTTTTGGTTTAGCATTTGAGTGTAGTAGGCATAATATGATCTCTATTAGTCACCTGAATTAGGGCAGATCTTTGACATTGGGGCACAGTTGGGAAAGTGCCATGCCCCAGTACCTTAGAATAAATGAATGTGTTGCAATGGATTGTATTGCAGACAATCTGATTTCAGAAAACTGGGATGTGTAAAATTCATCCTGTAGTTGTTCATATTCCCTCCCTCAGATTCCAACCCCTGATCAGGCTCGCTTCTGCTGCCAGGAGTGGCCGTGGCTCAAGAAGCCAGTCGCCCACCCTCACCACCTCCGTAGCCACTTCAGGAACTCCAAGAAGCCAGATTCCAGTCCCTGATCAGGCTTGCCTTTGCCACCGGAGCAGCCACAGCTCAAGAAGCCAGACGCCCACCTTCATCATCTCCGTAGCCACTTCAAGAGCTATAAGAAGCCAGATTCTGGCCCCTGATTGGGCTTGCCTCTGGCGCTGGAGCGGCCGTGGCTCAAGAAGCCAGCTACCCACACTCACCATCTCCATAGCCACTTCAGGAGCTTCAAGCAGCCAGATTCTGGCCCACAATCAGGCTCGCCTCTGCTGCCGGAGTGGCCGTGGCTCAAGTAGCCAGCCGCCCACCCTCACCACCTCCATAGCTGCTTCAGGAGCTCCAAGAAGCCAGATTCTAGCCCCTGATTGGGCTCAACTCTGCCGCCGGAGTGGCTGTGGCTTGAGAAGACAACTGCCCACCTTCACCACCTCTGTAGCCATTTCAGGAGCTCCAAGAAGCCATATTCTGGCCCCTGATCAGGCTTGCCTCTGCCGCTGGAGTGGCCACGGCTCGAGAAGCCAGCTGCCCACGCTCACCACCTCCATAGCCACTTCAGGAGCTCCAAGAAGCCAGAGTTGGGCCCCTGATTGGACTTGCCTTTACTGCCAGAGTGGCTACAGCTTGAGAAGCCAGACGCCCACCCTCACCACCTCTGTAGCTGCTTCAGGAGCTCCAAGAAGCCGGGTATGAATGCAGACTGGCTGGGACAGCACTGAGAAGCTACCATTGGCTAGTGCTGTTTGCTGCCACCTCCGATTGGACTTGTCTTTTACACCTTTGCCTGTGATTAGTCCGGCTTCCTAATGCTGTCCTGGGCTTCAGCGCCCATTGTAATACATTGGAAAGTGCTGAAATTTTATGCCAGCCCACTACCCCCTCCTACCTTTATTAAATAGACTGTAGCTCCTCCTCTTTACTCCAGCCACCTCCCTACCCCAACTCAATTGGGCCTCTCTTAAGGACCTCCCCCCACCACTCTCGCTCTAGCCTGTCCTCCCCTTCTCTCTCTCTCTCTCCCCCTCTCCCTCTCTCTGCATAGCCAAAAGACCACTAGTTTCACCAGGACCCTTTCTACCGCCACCGTCCCTGTAGCACCCTGCCTGTTCTTGTTTCCACCCACTTTTTTGTGCTCCACTGCTGCCCCCACCTCACTTGCCAACCACACCTGCCTGATACTGCATTTGCTCTATTGTGTTCTGTTGTAATGTCCAGTTACTGACATGGAACCTTTATAAAAGAGCCTCAGCTTAAAGGTACTTGTAATCCTAGATATAAATAAATAAAATAAAAATAAATGAATAAATATTCAGCATTTGTATTGCACACACCAACCTGATTGCCCAGGTTCACCATAGTACTGCCCGACATCTTCAACCATAGTGTCAGATTCAGAAGTTGTGCTACATCTTTCAGGGTTTGTTTTTTAGAAGGAATTTTATCATCATTTTTTGTAACACAGCAGAGTAAAATTACTTTGCTTTCTTAAAATTAAGTTCTGCTGGTGTTCCAATAATATCCGTATTTGCTTCCATGTAGTCATGCTGTTCCGGGCCAATACTTATTTCTTTTAGTAGCAGAAAACTGTCCATTCTTGAGACCCATAATTTCATTCTCTTTGTAGTAGTTGACTGCAGCTGCAGGATAAAACATTCTGCACTGGGTGGTGTTTGTGGCTCTACCAGATGTTTGTATTTCTGTAGCTTGTCTGTTATACACTGCACCTTTGTCACCATGTAAGTTTTAACAGTAATATATATATATATATTTATCTATGACATATCTTTGGTTGCCTTGAGTTTTGTGCTTTGCCTATGAGGGAGGCTAGTGCAAGGTCTGTTTGTCTGCTTAGTCTGGTTTTTGACCCCACGCACAGCACTAGCCCAGGGAAATTCCTGTTTGCCTTGCTTTAAGTTTATCCAGAGTAGAACCCCAGTTTCTGAAGAGGATTTATGTGCTTAGTGCAGCAATCGGCAACATGCCTTCAGCAGAAAGCCACTCACTATCTGTTTATTAACATGTGAAAGAAAGAAAGAAAGAAAGAAAGAAAGAAAGAAAGAAAGAAAGAAAGAAAGAAAGAAAGAAAGAAAGAAAGACAACAAATGGTGCAGGTTATGCCTTTTATTGGAATAACAAAATTATTTCTGAGATTAGCTTTCAAGAGATAATATTTTCTTCTTTAGGTTTTTCAAGTGACAATACTGTTTTCTTCATGTCAGTGAGAACAAACTACATTGCTTGAGGAGCAATAATATGGATCTTGGATTTTTATTTAGTATACTTTATTATGTTTTTCGAATAGGTGTAAGCTGGTAACATATGACAAGAGTATTACTGGATCATTAAAAAAAAGCAAATACAGAGCATATATGACAAAACAATGTGATACATAGTCTGCAGCTTACAAATTCCCCCCTCCCATGCACCTCCCCCTCCCCCCCATATCCACCCAATCTGTCACCAGTATAATAGGTTCAATCCGTGCATACAATAATTTATCCAGCCTAATGGGACACAGCTATGCCAAGTAGTCGAGCTCCCCCAGCTCGTTAGTTACTTATTAGGAGAGTATAGAGTGGCTCCCATCTCCTAACATATTTCTTAGTATTATTAGACAATTTGGCAATTGTATGCTTGGCTTGCAGAGCAAACATGATTTCATGAAACCATTCCAAATAGCTGGGAGCATCAGAGTCCTTCCAGCGTCTTAATATAACATTTTTTGCACATGTCGATATCAGAGCCATGTGGGCTCTCTGATTGCCCCCAGGTATTAGTATGTATTCTCCAATGAGACAGATTTCAATTTGAAAGAAGCCTGTCAAAGCCAGCAGAGGGTTTAAACTGCTCTCTATGCTTCGCCAGAATGTAACTATTTTTCCACATGACCATAACATGTGAATCATATCAGCAGCCTCTTGTTGGCATTTAGGGCAACAGCTGTTGTGCAGGAGACCAAATCGGTGTAATTTGAGGGTGGAATAATATAAATTGTGAATTATGCGAAACTGCATATATCTATATTTATCCCATTTAATATACTTATATAGATGCGCCCAAATTAGGGCCCAGTCTATAGAAATGGAGGGGGTCCGGGAAATCTTGTTCCATTGGGTGTAACTGTGATTATCTTCTGAGTCAACTGTTGATCTAATAAAATCATAAGAGAATGATATTACGTGGGAAAGAGGTATGGTCTCCAAATATGGGGCTAACATTTTGGAGAAGGAGTCATGCCATAACCCAGCCCCTAAGTGCTGCATCAATGAATGAGATAGCCGAAAGTATTTAAAAATTAAGTTTTTCTCCCAGTGAAACAGAGAGCAGCCTTCCTGAAAATAAATCATCCTCTGGGCAATGACCAGCTGTTCGACCCTCTCAATACCTATCTGAGGCCAGAACGTCTGAGCTTTTATTGGTTTACCAGCAATAGAGAAATGGATTTTGGATTTTAAATGTTTTTCCATTACAAATGATAGATGTCTCAAGACAGATGTGTGCATATAGTTTGCAGCAAGGTGTTGTGCATTGTTTTGTACCTTTGTCACCTAGCTTGAGCTCTGGGGGAAGTTTGCTTTCACCAGTTTCTGCTTCTGGCTTGGTGCTTGGTGTATGGCCAGCACTGGTGGTGTGGGAAATGTATCAAAGGACTGCACTGTACTTTTAATATCAAAACTAAAACTGGAGAGCACTCAGGGTAGAATGTCTATATATTCTATATAGATGCATGCATTTCTTCAAGTACCAGTACAGTATCGAAACAGCCCAGGAGAAGTCTCTTTGTATTGCACATATTTATGTTTGCTTGCATGAAACATTATGTGGCAGTTTAGGAGAGAAGTGGGTTTTGGAGGTGTGGTACTGTGGCACTGTGGCAGCCAATGCCACCACTGCATTCTCATTTACCATTGCAGTGGCATGCTGCTGCTGACACTAGTTCAGCAAGCATGCAACCAACTTGAAAGGAATTAGCTGCTGCAGTGAGGGAGTGACCCATCATTGCAGGGCAGTACCCTTGCTGCACTGGGTCATAATGTCGTATGCTAAATAGCATACAGTATTATGGTGAAACCTGGACCTGTGCGCACTCCAAGTTGGACCCCCTCGAGTTGGAATCTTTAGTAGGAGGGTCTGGGGGTGTGGCCCCCCATAATGGGGGGGTGTGCTGCGGAGCCCCCCATAGAACAATACACTTCAGGACATCACACAACGTGACTATGCCATGTGGCATTCTGTCATGCGACATATTGACCCCGTGCTGTGCCTTGCCTGGTGTAACATTTCAAAAAAACACGGAGGCAGCTGTTGGCATCAGCCACTCACAGTCCCCATAAAAACTGATGGGGGTGCCCAATCCCCCTGTTGGCATGCCCCATTCCCAGTTCACTTGCCAATTGAGGAGCCCAATCCCTGTCAGCATAATGTCCCCCCATGTAATAGTCATGTATGCCGAGGGAGTGCCCAATCCCCCTCTGCCTCATGCTCCCCCCCAAACAGACATGTTTTCTGTGCTGACAGGGGCCCCAATCCTCATTGGCTTCAGTCACCCTCCTCAAACAACACAGGTGGAACACTGGGAGCCTAACCCAGTGTGCCAAAACAAACCTGTGAAGGAAACCTTTCCCGTAATGTTTTTTTTTTATCCAGTGAAAGAAAAAAAATGGTCCCTCATTGTCTCCGGTGCACCCACCCCTAACATGAACCCACCCTCTGTGCACCTGACCTCCCCACACCCCCCTCACTCCATACTTACCTCTGGAGCCTGGCGTGATGATCTTCGGTGGACCAGGAACATGTCAGCACTCTTCAAAGCCAATAGCGATCTGAAGAAATGCTGGTAAGCTGTAAAATGGCATAAATGGGGAGTTTTCAACTTAGGTAGATATTTCTGCTATTTTTGTGAATTTTGGCTACAAATTTTCAGCATGGGGTTCTTGGGACCCCACCTTATGAATTCAATCACTGTCATTTCATTATTTATTGCCGAAAGGTGATTTCATGGTCACTGAGTGGAATCACCTTCTGGGACTGATTAGTGAAATGGCAGTATCACTGTTCATGAGGTGGGCTCCCAAAAAGCCTATGCTGCAAATTTGGTGAAAAAATTCCGAAGTATGACTATGTTGCAAGCGTGCATTGTGCAGTTTCTATGCAGGCTTGTAACTTCAAGAATTTTCAATATTTTCACTCCAGATTTTCAGCATTGCCATTTTTTCACATCTCCTTATGAACAGTACAGCTGTCATTTTTCACTTCCTGCCCAAAATGTGCTTTCACACATGGGGCACACAATAGCATGGCCGCTGTGGGAAATCAATGTTTGGGACAGATTAAGAAAATCACAGTGACACTGTTCATGAGTGGAGGTCCCAAAATGCCTAGGTTGAAAATCTGGTGAGAAAATGTCTAAATATGATTGCGTTACAAGCATGCATTGTGCAGTTTCCACGCATGCTCGTAACTTCAAGAATTTTTGATATTTCACTCCAGATTTTTAATATTGCCATTTTTTCACACCTCCTTATGAACAGCACAGCTGACATTTGTCACATCCTGGCCAAAATGTGTTTTCGCACATCTGGTGCACAGTGGCGTGGTCGCTGTGGGAAATCAATGATAGGTAAAAATTAACAAAATCACAGTGACACTGTTCATGAGGTGAGGTCCCAAAATGCCTAAGTTGAAAATTTGGTGACAGAAATCCACCAAATGACTATGTTATGAGCATGCATTGTGCAGTTTCCATGCACACTTGTAACTTCGAGAATTTGTAACATTTTCACTCCAGATCAGCAACATTGCCATTTTTTCACACCTCCTTATGAACAGTACAGCTGTCATTTTTCACATCCTGCATGAACTGTGGTTTTGCACATCTGGTGCAGAATGGTGTGATCACTGTGGGAAATCAATGTTCGGGACAGATTAACAAAATCACAGTGCCACTGTTCATGAGTAGAGGTCCCAAATGCTTTTATGAGGTGGAGGTCACAAAAAAGGCCATGACAAAAAAGTGTAGTGCAAATACCAACAAACACCCGGGGCGTTAGGGGTTTCTAACCATAATGTCCCACCCTGTATAGACTGAGAGGTGTCAGGGGTGTGCCTTTGGATTGTCGGCTGTAATGCTCATGCCATTCCACCCCCACCCTGCAGCCAGTGACAGGCATTGAGGTGTGCCTTGGACTCTTTGGCCCCAGAGTTCACCCCATTCTCTTATACTGCACCCATTTCAGCATATGTCCTTATGGAATGGGGTGACTGTAAAGCTGAAGACCCCAAGGCACTCCTCAACACTTGTTGCTGTCTGCAGAATGGCGTGAGGTGAAATGGCGTGAGCGTTATAGGCAATGACCTAAAGGCATACCCCAATGCCTATCCATCTCTGCATGGTGGCGGTGGGGTTGGCGTGAAGTTCAATACTTCACTACCTTTCCTATTCTGTATCTGTCTAACTCCTGCACTTCCATTGCTAATACCAGCAAGCAAACACTTAGAATTGACAAATGCTTGTTTTATTGTGTCTTCATCTCACAGATTGTTGCACAGATCTTTGAATTTGGCATGGTACAAAGTGTTCTAGCTGTGCTGGCATAGCTATTTAGTCATATACTTGATACAAGTGCAAAAATGAAGAGATGTATCTTAGATTATCCTGATACCACACCAATGCACTTTGGAGAAATGACTGCATCTATTGAAATCTACAGAGAACCTACCTTGACTGCTCTCCAGTTTTGTTTTGATGATATTAACATTATGTGTGGCTCAGTTGGCCCCAGGAGTAATAATGATAATAGTAATAATAATAAAAATCTTTATTTTTAATGTACCTTTCAAATTTCAAGGTGCAGTACAAGTTAAAACAATTTAAAACAATGCTGCACCACAGTAATAGATATACAATTAAAAACTATTTCCCACATCACCGTATGCCGTGCTCCATAAATGCGTCTTTAATACCTGTTTAAATCCTCCCATGGTCATGCACTCCCTTATCTGGCAGGGTAGAGAATTCCAGAGGGTTGAGGCCATGAACATAAATGCCCGTGCCCCTGAACAATTTTAAAGAAACCCTCAGAATCTCCAGCAACCCCTTGTCAGCCGAGCAGAGTGGCCGCACATGGTGGTAAGGAACCAAAAGCTCTTTCAAGTAGTCAGGGCCCAGTCTGCGTAGGGTTTTATAAGTCAGTAATCTGACTTTGAAGGTGATCCGCCACTAAACTGGCAGCCAGTGTAGTTCCCCCAGCACTGGTGTGATATGGGAGGACCAAGGAGTCACCATCAACAACCAGGCTGTGGAATTCTGCACCAACTGCAGGCGGCGGACATCAACCCCCAGTAGCCCAAAGTAAAGGGAGTTGCAATAATCCAGATGCGACGTCACAAAGGCGTGGATCAATGTAGGAATGTCACTGGATGGAACAAGGTGAGTAGCTCCATCTCTATACTGCAGGACACAAGTGTTTGACTTTCTAGACTGTTGAACAATTTATTCATTACCTTTTAGTCACATAAACAGTAGTAGATTTCTTAACACCTCACATCCATCCACTGGGACCACCACCCCTGTGCTCACACCTCACCATACAATGGCTTCACAGCAGACAGAGGGCCACAGACATGCCTCTTCTGGTCATAACATGGTAAATACTCAAAGAAAATGGTTGCTGTCCTAATACTGTACTAAAATGGGCCATTGGTAACATTTTAAATTGATCTGGTGGCATTTTTATATTTTTCATTCACAGCCCCTCACTCCCAGACTCCCCTCAAAAAAAACAAATGAGTGCATAATAGTTATTTCACTATAGAATAAATTCCTGGGGCACAGATGCACTTGCAGCATATGAAACCACTTAAAAAAACACAAACACTGTTGTAATTAACATGTTTAAAGATTTACCCGGCATGTAATAATGTAAAAAATTCCTCAGACAAAAAAAAGACCCTTACTGTGGTTAGAAACAATGGAACAGGCTAAACTATTTCTTAAAGAGCACCCGACAGCAGGATAAACATATGTGGGGCAGGCAGCTTTTGTCATGGAGCCACTTGCCTGCCCTGAACGCCTAAATCAGGCATGAATTATTTTTTGTACAGGCTGCTCAAGTAATATTACCCTCTTAACATTTACTAGTGTCTACAAAGTAAACAAATAGCATCTGAAAGTCACTGCTGGCTCCAGCTACAACAGTGTAAGCTCATCTATAACACTCTGCAGTGCAGTTCTCTTAACACAACCTTGTGTCATTAAAACATAGTTTTTAGGGCAGGGGCTGCAGTGGACACTTGGCAGTTGAAATGGTACATACAATCAAGCTGCATGTAAAGTAATAACATTGGGCGCTATACACTAAGTGGGAAGGGATACATGGAAAAGTCACATAAACTGCTTGTGCCCCTGTGCCTTGCAGACAGGTGCACCCATACCAGCATTCACCAATGCCAGCCACCTGTCCATGGTTCCTTCCCCCCAGTGCACAGGACTCCGCAGGGTGGCTGGGTGAATAGTCATCATCCAGGTGGGCATCCATTGGGATGCCCCCCTGGGACTCTTAGTGGATCCCACAAATAAGGAGGCACAGGTCCTGGGCTGTGCATGCTGATTGCAAGCACCCAGACCCATGTGGCACCATCCCATTCTGGTGCTATCACTCTCAAAATTGCTGGGCGCTCACCCTTCCAGCTGCCGCTGTTGCCTCCTGCTGCCCAGCAGTCAGGGGCAGTACAGTGTGCCCTGTCCCAGCACTGCAGGTGACTGAAGGCCTGTGACTGTGGGGGTGCACAATAGGGTATGGGAGGGTCTTCCATGGCATACCCTGAGCCACTCTCTGCACCCATGCTGCCAGCATTACGCGGGTTAGTGAATATCGCGTAGTGCCTGCATGCCTCCAGAATGCCCCCAGTGCAGAGCTGTCTATGGACCTGGGGGATCGGGTGCTTTGGGTCTGTGTGCACCCCCTTTGAGCATGCTGCATAGGAGGGCACAGCGGGTGCGGAGTGGCTACAAGCCTAACATATGCGTGCATTGCCAATCTGCCCCAATAGTGCATAGGGCCCTTAGTGCCTATACAAAAATATAAAACTCATGCCCAATTTGGGTCCTCCTTGTACTCTGGAAGGCAGTTTCTGCTCAGGCAAGCATATCCTTTTTATGAGCTGCCTGCACCCAGAGTGATCATCAGCTGCTCTTTAATACTACAAATGAGTTATATGGACTAGCATAACTAACATAGCCAGTATGCTATACTAATTCAGCTACCAAGGGCTGCTTGGTATGGATTTTATGTGTTTATCAATTTATTTGGATCGGGAGGCTTCACTCCCCAGCCCCATACATCCCCAGTGTTAAATTCAAAAAACATGTGAGATGGGGGGGGTCATAGCCCCCAAAGTAAAACAAATTGATAAAGCACATTAACCTTTGGTAGCATATGTCAGTGTCAGTGGCTCAGTAGGTAGTACACTCACCTCTGAGGCTGGGAGATCAGAGGGCTGTGGGTTCAGTTCCCACATCTGGTACTCGGGTTAATATCCCAGTACTGACACTGTAGTGCAACATGAGAGGGGTGCTGCACTTTTGAGGTGCCGTCTTTTAGATGAGACGTTAAACCGAGGTCCCATCTGCTTGGATTGGTGGTAGTTCAGGTGGATATTAAAGATCCCTTGGCACTTATCAAAAAGAGTAGGGGAGATTTTTATTAAATGAAACATAGTCAATAACACTACATAGATTTCTATATTTTAAACAAGATACAGCCAAAATATTAGAAAAACAGCTACTTAAACTTTATCACTCTGTGAAAACCTTTCCACCACCGTGTTACTGCTGTTGTTGTGGACATTTGAACATCTTTTAAATATATTTTTGTTAATTCTTGAGAAACAATCAGACTATAACCTTCAAGGGATATTCTTTTCTGGTAAACTACCCATTGACAACGTGCCTGCCATAAGTAAAATCTAAGGCAACTGAAAAAGAGAGATAATGTGTCTTGGTGAAAGTGGGCCAATCCCAAAGGATAAATTCCTAAGACTAAAATATCATAAGTGAGGTAATGTAACCAAGGTAAGTTCCATTTTGTACCTAAAAAACTCCACAATGATTTCACATAAGAACAATTAAGCAAAAAATGTTCCATTGTTTCTTCCAGGTTGATACATCCAGGATATGGACAGTTCCTTTCTTACTGTGCTTTATATTTTGCTTTGCCCCCTTATATTTAACCTCCCATACATAACTAACCACTGCGTTTCCCACATATGGGGGGAGTCTTTTATTATTCAATTGTGTTAATACAAAAGAATTTTGTTTTGTAGGGCAGTTTTTAAAGCTAGGTTCAGTAGGGTAAATTGTGGAAATAATAGTTTCATATAAAGTGCATACCGTAGTGGTTTGCACCAGTGTCTTTGTAATTTGCCATTTATATAATTTTGAAACAGCAACTTGAAAATACGAAGGAACATGAACATGACTGGATAATTTCGGAGCCATATTATGCCAAATATGAAAATATCTGTTCAAAGCTTTGTAAAGCCATGCTTGACCTTCTCCTTGTTTAGATCTTAGGCCAAATTTAATAGTTTGAGAAAAAAATAAAGCGTGAAAAAACACAACATGGTCAATCATACCCAGTCCTCCTTTCTTTTTTGTCAGATATATATAACAACGCTTAACAGGGTTCAATCTATTCCCCCCATAACATCTGGAAAAAGGAGTTGTAGATCCTGGTTTCAAACTGTTGAGGCAAAGGAAAAATCATTGCTATATATTGCAAGCAAGGAACAATAAATTGTTTTAAAATCAATATCCTTTTTTGTTTAGATAGTTTCCATTGTTTCCATTTAGAAATTTTACCTTCAATTTTTTTCAATGCCAGATCCCAATTTTCATTAGGTAAATTCTGTGGCCCAAAAAGAACCCTTAATATTAAAAGTGGAGTAGATGAAATAAAGATATCCCTAAAATAAAAATCTTTCTGTAAACCAGACCCAACCGTTAAACCTTTTATTTTGGAAATGTTAAATTTTGCATTAGAGATGAATGCGTACCTTTAAAATTCTGCCAAAAACAATGTTAATTGTTCCGCTGCTGTTAAAAACATACAGACATCATCAGCATAGGCCTGTAAAAGTAATTGTTTCTCTGTGTCTGTATTAAGAATTCCTGGCCATTTTGGTACTTCTGTAATAGAACGCAGGAAGGGATCTAATGAAAAAGTATATAATAAAGGGCTTAGGGGGCATCCTTGTCTGACTCCTGTTTGTAAAAAAAAAAAAACTTTATTGTCATACCTTTTATTATAGGATAAACTTTAGCAGATTTATATAGAAGTTGAATTAAGTTCAATAAGGGGACTGGAACCCCATATTTAAGTAACACCTGAAATAAATATGGCAGATGGACCCTGTCAAATGCTTTTTCTAAATCTGCTGTAATTACATAATCTGTTGATCCTTGAAGTGTTAGATATTCTATCACATATCTTATAATCATTAGTGCTGTCTGGATTTTCTTATCTGTTAACCACAGAATTGGTAGGGATAAATGACTCTTAAAGCATAAGCTTTAAGCCTATTATTTATCAAGATCGTAAGAATCTTGTAATCCGAATTCAAAAGTGTAATAGGCCTCCAATTTTTATATCTTGTCTAGCACCTGATTTAAATAAATACATCATAAGTCCTTCAGTAAAAGCTGGGAACATTGTCTGAGATTCCATGAAAAATTGAAAAACCAGTTGAAGACAAGTTATTAACAATGTAGAATAAGTTTTGTAAAACTTATCAGGAAGCCCATCTGGGCCAGGTGATGTGTTAAGTATAAGCTTCTGTATTGCAGATTTTATTTCTAGTTCTGTAATTGGGTGTTGTAAAGATAGGGAATCCAAAGGAAAGGATGGTACCGTCACTGAGGCTAGATATGTTTTTATGCTAGAAGGAGAAATAAAGGCCTGTGGAGATAAAGAACAAAAATGTTGTTTCATCAAGGCTTCAATATCAGCTTCGGTAGTTAGAATATTACCTGCTTCATCCTTTAAAGAGTCTATTTGCATGGACTCTTTAATATGTTTACATACTTCAAAGGATCTCCCAAGGGTGATTTTTTTGTATGATTGGCTAACATTGCCTGTATGGTATTTGCTCTGTTATATTGGTATTTCTGCATCTCTTTTTTAATGTTATTAATCTGAGATGTATAATCTATTCGAGATGTATTTGATAATGTATAAAGTTTCCTTAATTGGTTTCTAAGCATAAGATACTTATGAAAATTATTCCTCCTGTTATTTTTCCCAAATTTTTAAACCAGGTACTAATATCCATTTTGGTGTCCAACCACCAATCCCCTAAATCAGTATATAAAAAAGCTACAGAAATCCTTGCCATAAGTATTGACTGTATTGTAATAATTACCTTTTGTTGAGACAGGATGGAAGTATTTAGTTTCCATCTGTGAGATTGTCTAGGTATTACCAATGTGGATACTAGAGAAAAAGTTAAATCAAATGATCAGAAAATTCTGAGGGATGTGCAGTGAATTTTCCGGCAGGAAAATTTGAGGATATAAATAAATAATCTATTGTGGATTGATATTTACCCCTTTTATATGTAAAATCAGGTCCCTGCTTTTGATATTTGGAACAATTAAGTAAACCTTGCACTTCAACAATTTTCTGAAGAGAATTAGAATTGCAGTAAATCTTTTTTGAATCACTAGTTTGATGCTTTGGGAGACTACAATTGAAGTCCCCACCCCAAAAGATTTTTTTTGAGGAAACTAAATAAGGTTGTACCATCTGCATGCATGTTACCCTTTCAGCTTTAGATTGAGAATTATAAATATTGATAAATCTACAGGCCTCAGTTCCCCAATTACCATCCAGAATTAATAATCTTCCTGGAATGAGGTCTATCAAATTATACAAAGTAAAAGCATAAGAATTAAATAGAATTCCTATCCCATCTGCACTGTCAGGTCCAAAAGACCAAAAGGATGGTCCCCAAGGCCAATCCGTTTTGAAAGAAGCTATCTGATCAAATGTATACATCCAGGTTTCCTGTAAAAAACATACTTGGATTTTTTCATCATAATTATATTGAAAAATTGCTTGCCTTTTATCAGTTTTAAATAGACTATGAATATTTAAAGAACCCCAGGTCAATGTAGGAGAACCCATATAAACATGCCTTTATTTTTTCCTTCTTTTTTATTTTTTTCTTTATATTCCTCCACAATCACCATTGAAGGGTCTTGAGAGGATATTTGTGAATCTATATCTCTTACCTCCATTTCTGAGTCTCCCCAAAAAAGTGCCACATAGGAATTATGAGACTCAAAGTTAACTTCTTGTGAGGAAAGACACAGGGGATTGTGGGGGAGGGTTCACTTTAGAAATTCTTGTAGATCATCTGCGAGTCTGAGGAGAGGAAGGAGGGGGAACTGTCATTTCTTTATCTTTTATTTCTGATTCTTTGTAACAGACAGGAATCAGCAAGGAAGGAATGGGTCCCACAGTTGTGTCCCTTTCTGGTTTTGGTTTCACCACCAAAATTTCTTCCTTCAAAGGGGGAGAGGAAGGGACATTACCTTTAGGGGTCTGGGAGGGTTCTGGAGGTTTATCCTCTGATTTTGGAGGGGGAAGGGGGACAGCCGCTTCCTGTGCTTGTTGAATTAGTAAGTTAGGGCTAATACAGGAGGCCTTATTTTTTGTTGCCCAAGGACATACCTGAAAAATGTGCCCAAATTCTTCACATAAATCACAACGTGTGTGATTAGTGCATTGCATTGTAACATACCCAATTTCTCCACAATTGTCACAGCGAGATCTGTCACAAATGCTAGATAGATGAGTTCTTGAACCATATTTATAACAGGCCCTTGGTTGACCCCCATAAAAACAAACCCCCCTGTCATGACCCAACAAAAGGAATTTGCGATATGCTCTATACCAGAATCTGTTTGTCTTAACTTCACTTTGTATTTCCATCCCCCAGTCCAAAATAGTTCAGTGTCCAGAATGGGTTCAGGAGAGCTTAAAACATCACATTTTTGTGATAACCAGTAAGTTATATCCTCTACATGGACCCCCTCATTCCTAAACATAACTGTGACATTCTTATTCAATGGTTTGGTAAGAGGAATCACCAAAAAGGGGGTCCATGTAGGAGAAAACTTTACTTGTCCATATCTCTCCTAGAAAAGATCCAGTAAATATGTAGAGCGGAAGCTAACATTAAGAAATTCTTCTTCTCCGGAGATGTTAATAAATGTAAAGACTTCTTTGGGTGAAAAATGTAGCGAGTCTTTTAGTAATATCTTCCCCGCATGATATCTATCTGGTCTGTCTGCTAGGTCCCCAATATACTGAATAGACACAGCGTTTCATCTGGGAGCAGGTTCTTTCTTAGCTTTGGACAACAGTTCGGACATTAGGGTTTTTTGTTCAGTTCCTGAAGAAAGCTCCAGTGAAGGGAGTGAAATGTTTGGTAATTCAGGTTCTGGGGTTGAAATGGAAGGAACCTGTTTAGAGTCCATAATAGAGATTGATACGTCCTGTAAAACTGGTGCCCCAGCATTTTTTAAATCCCTATCAGTTGATTTTAAGTCCTTTTCAATAACCACCCCCTGTTTTTCTTCTGGTTTCCAAGTCGGGTTTGATTGAGAAGGTGAGAACGAAGAATCCCAAGAGGGATAAGGTAACCAAATGCCCATGGGTGATTGCATCCATCCTGATCCCAAATGAGCATTTTTTGGTGTCCATATCTCTTTTAGGGTAGCTTCTTCTAACAATTTTGGAGCTGCAGTCTCTGTTGAAATCTGAGCTGAATTACATGGTACTGTTGCTTTAAGAGAGGCCGGCTCTGCCGGTTGTTTCAATGCCTTGGTTTGCCGTTTGTTATGATATGAAAAGTGTTGCTCCCGCTTATGACAAGGGGGATTTTTGATATATTGTAGCCTCAAATGCTGAATCTGCTACAGCAATAGAGTCAGGAGCTTTAAAAACAAATCCAGATGTTTTCGAGAGCTGGGGTTGCGACTGAGTCGGAGCTTTGTTAAGGATAGAAACAGCTGCCAGTTTGTTTTCTGAGGGATTACTAGGTAAATGCGAAACTTCCCCATTTATAACTTTCCATGACCCTCCAAAATAATGGCAGGCTTTTGGCACTCACTCATTGTAGCGACCATACTGCCAGCCTTTTCATGCACATTATTTGTATTAGAGGTAGTTGTGTTTGCAAATGAAATTGACAATGACTCACCGAGCTCTGGCCGGGCCTTTGATGGCAGTACATCATTCTGCAATTTGACATCCGAATCAGGGTGTTTGACAGGGGGTGTTTCTGAAGTTGTTTCCATGTCGTGGTGCTTCAAGGAATCCATTAATAAAGGTACTGGTTTACTCAAGGAAGTAGTCGAAATTGTAGAATCAGTCAGTGTTTCAATTTCTGCTGTTTTAGGCAAAGTTAGATCCTCAGTAGAGAAAAAAAGCTCAGGAATATCTTTTTTCAAATCCAAATTCACTGACAATGATGAAAAATCCTCAGAATCAGCAACAGTGAGAAAGTTTTTAGGCCTTGAAACCAGGCCTCCTCCTTTCAGCACATCCTGCTCCTCTGCCACATCAGCACTTCCTCCTCCTCCTGTGTCTGGCTGCAAACTGTGCCCCTCCATCCTGTCCACAGGAAGTGACAGCACCCCTGCAGTCAGAGTAGGAGAATTTCCCTGGTGTCCTGGCCAAATTTCTCTCATTCACTAAAAATACCACCAACAGCTTAATCTGGTTTAAGATCAGTTGGCATTCATCTGTATCTCCCTCCCCCTGGTCATGCCTGAAAACAGGCAGGATTTGTCTAGTGCACTTACCCGGTCAACAAAAATGAAATAAATATTGAGCATAATGCACCCCTATACTGTGCTAACTTTTAGAGGTGGGCAAGCCTGATATTTGTTGCCTAGAGCCAAGCTAAAAACAAGCCAGGGGGCTGGTTTGACTCTATGAGCAAAAACATGAGCCAAGCCCTGACTTTTGCAGGTTTCTATGTAGAAGTTGAACATTTTGTACACTGCACTAAATGGTTAGGCTGACAAAAATGCTATGTCAACTAGTTTTATGCTGATCTGTAGTCTACCACAACACCAAATAAAAGCCACACAAATTAAGGTATGCAGCCAATTAACCACAATAGCACAGACAACAAATGGTTTCTGTGTTTGCAATCTATATTACATAATAGAACACAGTCACTCATATTTTTCAACACCACAACCTGTCCTAAGGGTAATGTGCAAATCTACTGCAGTCTATGTACTGGCTCCCTAATACATGTCTTAAAGTCATCAGTAGTATACTACACTGACTCTCTAAGGCTTGCATTGCATATGATTGAGCTACTGTGAATAAAGAGTTACCAAAATACACAGTCTATACTGTCACAACTAAGTTCAACAGCAAAAAGAATGAAGAAGAACACATTTATCAGATAGCAGCAGCAGCAGCAACCAGATTAAGACAAAATCTAGGAGGAATAGAAAAGGGGGAGGAGTGGCTATTTACATAAAAGAGGAAATAAATAGCAGCTTATACAAAGAAAGTAAAAATGAGAGTATAGAATCATTATGGATTCAAGTACTGAGAGGGTTGGATAGAAAGATTATTTTTGGAATCTACTATAGACCACCAAACTGTAATAGGGAAATAGATATAATAATAAATGATGAAATTGGATATGTAGCAACAGAAGGAGATGTCATTGTAGTAGGAGACTTCAACTATCCAGATATCTGTTGGGAGAATGGTAGTAGCAAGAGTGTAAATAGTGGAAAGTCTGTTCAGTTGGTAGAAACAATAGGGTTGGAACAGTTAATATATAAACCAACTAGGGGAGGAAACATATTGGATCTATTGTTAAATATTATAAAAAGGGTCTGAGAAATGGAGCTTTCTGATTGGCTGCAAACATTCTAACAGCCTTATGTTAATCTTTTATTAACATACATGTAGAGCTTAGCCATATGCTGAACAAGGTTTAACATGGTTTAAAAACATGTTTTATTATAATAGCAATAAGGCACTCCCCAGGGATTATGTTAATGGTCAGTTAATCACCCTCTAGGGGCATGTGGCACTCGGCTACACCTCATGCCACAGTACACCCCTAAAAGGTGATTAACAGACCATTAACATAACCCTTGGTCATGCCTTATTGCTTAAGAACAGATATTGTTAAAGGAATAAAGATAAGAGAACATCTAGGAAATAGTGATCATGCTATAGTGGCCTTTAACATTAACATTAAAATCACATGTATAAAAGGGAAAACAGTGGCAAAAAATTATAATAAAGCATATTTTAAAAGAATTAAAGAACATTTAAAGAGATGGAATTGGAAACAAAGTATAGGAAAAAAAATGTAGGACAAATGTAGGAAGAATTGAAAAAATAAGTTATTAAATCTGGAAAAAAGAGTTTGTACCAGATAAGAGGCTGTACAATAAATAAGGTAGAAAACCCTTGTGGTGTACCAGTAAGGTAATAAAAGCTTGCCTAAAGAAAAAGAGTGCATTTGGAAGAATGAAAATATTAAAAACAGAGGATTCTGTAACACATTATAGAAAATGTGTTAAGGAAGTAAAATAGATACAAAATGAAATAAGGAAATTGGAAGTTAATTTGGTTTACAGAAAGGACAATGGGAAAAGCTTTCATGCACACGTAAATCAACAGAGAAAAGACAAACAGGGTATAGGATCATTAGATAAAAATGGTAAGGAAATCAAGGATTCTAGTGAAGTGGCTAATGTATTAAATGAGTATTTTGGATCAGTATTTGAGGGAGGAAATGATGTAAAAAATGTGGTGGTGAATACAAACCAATAAAATTTGGACATAGTCACTACAAAGGAAGAAGTTGAAAGAATAATAAATAAGGTAAAAATACATAAATCTGCCTGACCAGATATGTTACATCCAAGGTATATTAAAGAAGTGTTACCATTAATATCAGAAATTCTGGTGTGGATATTTAATGAGTCCTTTAGGACTTTGAGGAGCCAGAGGATTGGAGATGGGCTTTTGTGGTGCCCCTATTTAAAAAGGGAAAGAGATCGGTAGTGTCAATTATAGACCAGTGAGCCTGACGGCAATCTTGGGGAAAGTAGCTGAGAGTATATTAAAATTAAAAATAGAGGAAAGTGTGAATTTATTGGGTTATATGGATAAAAAACAGCATGGATTTAAAAAATTACAGCATGTGGTACAAACTATTTATGCTCTTATGAGAAGATTAAAGAGGAATTGACTAATAATACACTAGTGGATATAACATTCTTGTACTTTCAAAAGGCCTTTGATAAGGTACCTCATGATAATCTGATTATGAAATTAAGTAAAATGGGACTGGATAGTCGAAATGTATTATGGATAAGGAATTGGTTGAGTGATAGAACTCAAAATGTAGGAATATTAGGGGAATTATCTGGGTCAATTAATGTGAGGAGTGGGGTCCCGCAAGGATCTGTGTTGGGCCCTATATTGTTTTTTTGTATATTAGTGACTTACATAAAGGGATTACTAATCAAGTGGTAAAATTTGCAGATGAAATCAAACTGAGAGGACCAGTAAGAACAATAGAACAGCAGAAAAGGTTAAAAAAGGATTTACAAAAAGTAGAAATCTGGGCTAGAGAGAATAAAATGAAATTTAGTCTGGAGAAATCGGGGGTAATGTATCTAGGAAAGGGGAATAGGGAAAAAATGGGTATATATTAGTTGGAAAAGAACTAATAGAAGTAGTGGAGGAAAAGGACTGTGGCATAATAGTTGACAGAGAATTGAAATTTGATAAACAAAGGATGGTAGTCATACAAAAAGCAAATAATATGGTGAGAAATATAAAACGTACCTTTATGAACAAATCATTGGGATGCATGGTACCAATATATAGGTCTTATGTTAGACCATATTTGGACTATGGGTCCCAATTATGGAGTCCATATACAAAGAACAAAATAGGGAGAGTGGAAAGAGTGCAGAGGAAATATACCAAGATCATTGGAAATTTAAATAAATATGAATATAGTGAGAGATTACAGAGGACAGGATTACACGTTGGAGCAAAGAAGGGAAAAAGGAGATTTAATTATGATGTTTCAAATAATGAATGACCATGAGTTAGTAGATGAAATGGGGATAAAAATGCAAGAAAGGTTACGAGGGCTGAAAAGTCATGACAAACAAATTAAATTAAAAACTGTAAGGAAAAATGGTATATATTATTAATTTGTAAATAGAATGGGGAGAGTGTGGAATGCACTACCAAGAGAAGTGGTAGAAAGTCAAACATTGAATGAGTTTAAAAAAAGAACTGATAAGTATCTTTTGGGGAATAACTGATGTGTACCCACTAAGGTGGGGAACAGGTCATATGGACCTATTGGTCTTCTACTGTTCTATATAAAATACCAAGTATAAACTCTGGTCAGAGATGATATCGCTATGGAAAGCTTTTGGGATGCTTTTACCCATTATTTCTAATGAATTTGCACAATGCAGATCTGTTGAGAGGCAGTTTCAATGTGGTCTTCCTTTTACACATTTTTACAGTGTATTTTCCTAGAATATGTCTCCAGATTGCTATATATATTTAGCCTGGATAGTTCACAGAAGAAAAGGCATCTTATTTTTGGGTGGTGAAGTACTAGCAGTAGGATGCTGAAATGTGTCATGCATAAGTACAAGATGTGTGCGGGTGATAATGCCCAGTGGCTATACACCTCAGGCACTCACATGTGGATCCATCGTCCCAGTGCCGTTGCACTACTCAGTGTGGGCAAAAGCCAATGTTGTACTCACTCACACAGGTCCTGGAACAGGCATATTACAGCCAACCTCCCATTTGTTTGTACAACTGGGGAGCCACAAATGCACTATCCATAGACTGGAGCAGACACTACAAATGCCATTGCAGGATACCACACTCCATGGCACCCAGGATACCTCAGCAGTCTGGAGGGTGGCATGTTACACAGGGGAACAGAGAAGAGTGTATGACAGCAGGAAGATACAGCATCGACAAGGCATGTATTGGAGGTATGTCAATTCCCTCTTACAGCTTCCCAGGGACATGCACACAGCTGCATACACTGGTGGGCCTACAGCTTATGTAATGCCCCAATGTATGGTATAGCCACTTAGATCATTCTGGAGTGAAGGTCCCCAGCCCATGTCTGGTGCAGTTGGTGGCTGGCTATTGCAAGGCATGGAGGGCAGTGCTTGTCTCCACAACAGCTAGGGTATGGGGAGAGCGGGGTTGTCTATATACCAAGACAGTGGGTGGGAGTCCTCTATGCTATGGATATGGACCATGGTTTCCTCTGGTTTGATTGGGTCCAGGGTTCCCTACACTATGGAGCTCTTTGAGGATGGAGTTGGATCGATTGGGGATTGGAGGGGGTACCTTTAGTCTACCAGGGCTGCCAGTCTGCTATGCACCTGGGTGCACTTCCACAGTCCACCTGTGGGTGGCTGGCTAGCTTAGGCCAGCTATTCATGGCCTAGCTGTGGGCCGTGCTGCTATGGACTGCGAGAGGTGAATTTCCCACTGAGTATGCACAGTGCAACATATGCATGCTAACATGCCCTCGACTTGCACGGCATACTATCTGTGTGCACGCTGACCCATTCCCTTGTGGCAGATACATCCCACGCATTTGGATATCATGATGTGTTGCATTGTTGGAGTTGTGTGGCACATCTCACATTTCCACCAGGATGCGCTGCTCATCTCCTTTGAATATGGGGCCCTGGACTAAGCTACCCTGAAGAAATACATAATCAAAATGGAGAAATCATGATTCCACTAAAAACAAGATATTGCATCTGATCTGGGACAGCCTGAGTAAATACAGTGCAGAAATGTGTAAATGAAGATCCCTATGACAATGAGATGTAGCATCTCCCCAGCATTATCCAGGATACAAAACATAGGATAAGAAATATTTAAAGGAAATCTACTCTAAACTGAACTTCACTGTGGTCACTGACATAAACAAACAGTTTCTTTATTGTAACAGTCACACATGAGTCTGGTGTGCATATTTCATCAGACATACAAACAGAGGTGAGAAAGAATACATGCCTCAGCTGGGACTTGAACCCAGGCTGCTTGGAAGACCATTCTGATTGTTCTAACCAGCTGCACCACTGAGACAACTAGAACCTGGGCCATCCCTGAGCACATTACTCTTTCTCAAATGCACAACCCAATGGCAACACAAATATTTATTTGAAACAATCACACAGGAGTGTGGTGTGCATAATGTATGAAACACATACAAACAGAAGTGAGAAAGAATAAGTGTCTCAGCTGGGACTTGAACCCAGGCTGCCCAGAATACCGTTCTGATTGCTCTAACCAGCTGCATCACAGAGACAACTGGAACCCGGGCCATCCTCAAGCACATTACTCTTTCTCAATTGCACAACCCAATGGCAACACAAATATTTACTTGTAACAATCACACAGGAGTGTGGTTTGCATGTTTTATGGAACACATACAGAGGGGAGAAAGAATAAGTGCCTCACCTGGGACTTGAACCCAGGCTGCCTGGCAGTATTATGCCCATGAGGATGGTGTGTAGTGTGTGTGTGAGTGTGTGTGTGTGTGTGTGTGTGTGTGCGTACAAAATATGAGATAAAAAATACTGTATAGCAGGTTAAATTCACGGTCCCCAGTATTCATGGAGTATAGCCTGCGTGTTTAATCACGTCAGCTAGAATTAGCGGCACACATTTGCTGCAAAATATGGTATCTCACATTGAGGACACTAGTTAAATGGGAGCACTGATTCACCTCTTGCACACTCTCACTCTCTGTCAAAACGGCGCGCGTTGCTGTCAGTCAGTCAGTCATGTCTCTACTCTGCTGGATTAAACGAACAAAGTGAAAGTACCCTCTGGAAGCAAGCGATATTGACAGCGATGCACTTGCTGCAAGCTCTGGTGTAGAGCCTCATGTTGCCTCATCAGTTGTCAGGGAGCTTTCTGTTTCTGGTCCACCACCTGAAAAAAAAAATGCAACCATCCTCCTATGCCACCTACACCCCTGACTTACGATTTCAGCTTGGCAAGTAAGCTGTCGAGAACGGGGTGATGGCAGCTTTGTGGTATCACCTGTCACTGTCAGGTAGTGTGATTAATGAGAGTACAGTGCAAATATCTAAGAGCGACTACCTGGCCGCTGTTAACAAAGCTGGTGACCCTACAAGCATGTCCCCTTTTCTGCCTCGGAAGCCGCGTGGCAGACCCACACACCTGATATACAAGGGCAAGACAGGGTTGTGCACCCCTACTCACAAATTTCCACCAGCCTGGGACATCATACAGACAGTGAACCACTGGGCTCATAAGCATAGCACTATCGACTTTATCGATAAGATTCTGGTGCCATATTTTAAATGTCAAAAGATAACCATGAATCTACCCCAGGAACAGAAGTGTCTGTTGATCTGGGATTTGTATAGAGCCCATACTACACAACCAGTTATTCAGAAACTGGAGCAATGCAACATTATCCCTGTCTATGTGCCAGCTTCTTGTACAGACTCACTTCAACCACTTGATGTTTCAGTTAATAAAATCTTTAAAGATTTACTAAAGAACTGCTTTACGGACTGGTATGCAGGATTGGTTTCAGACAAAATTGGCTCAGCAGCAACAGAGCTGAATATCGATCTGAAACAGCTGAAATTGAAAGAGCACCATGCAGTCTGGCTAGAGACCAGTTTTAACATGCTACAAGTGAGGCATGATGACATTTTACATGGATTCCGACAGGCAGGGATACAAGAGGTTCACAATTGCCTGAACCATGTAAGTTTTCATTTGCTGTTAATCTCATTCTATCTTGGTTTGGAATCATAACAAACTGCAATTAATACATTTATTTCAGGTTCAAGAGCAAGATTCCCAGATAGTGGACTGACAGAAATCACAGATCAAGAGGTAAACACAATTAAAAATTGCACTCTGAAGCAGTATAGCCTCTCATACACTAACCTTCACTTTCTTTCTCTCCCGTTTTCACAGGACGTGGCATGATGGATGGAAAAGCTCAAAGGAAAAGCTCTATGGACTGCTTTTTTTTTTGGCACTTTAATTTTTAAATCTAATAAAGTTTAATTGTGATTTACAGTGTTGGCATTCCTGTTGTAGCTTGTACTAGCCCCCCCCCCCCATCACCATGATGCACACTATACGTGTTGTGTCACAAAAACACACTAACATGTACGCTTTCAGTCTCAGCACGTCTTGGCATGTTGCGAGCGGACCACCAGCCAAGTCGGAATACCACAAAACTTCATCCTGTACTATGTCCTGGGATAAAGCAGGTCAGAGAGAACATTAATTACAGTGCCTGGTACAATATAATGACTTTAGTCATGTTTGTACTGTTTGTACTGTTACATCGCTGCAAATGTGGTACTAGTCAGCACAGGGTGCAGTTGCAGTTAATTATCGTATTCAGGTAGATTTTGCGGCTAGAATTCAAATAGCAAATACAGTGAAAATTTTCAGAGTGCTAAAATTACCTGCTACACAGAATTTAAAAGAAAGCTACTCTGAACTGAACTTCACTGTGTTCACTGACATAAACAGTTTATTTTTATACCATTAAAATGCAATATTTATATTGAATGTTGTGGCCATGAGGATGGTGTGTATAGAGAGTGTATATATGTGTGTGTGTGTGTGTGTGTGTGTGTGTGTGTGTGTGTGTTTCTGTAGCTCAAGATATTTTTTTCCCAAAAAGATAGTAAAAAATGGCTTCTTATTGATATATAGTTAGTCTAAGCAGTTCACTGAAGACCTGGCATATGTCTGAGACTGCTCATCAAATAGTGTACGTAGGGGTTAAAAAACAGTATATATCATTGATTTGCTGGGGAAAGGGTAACATTTATGAGGTATGAATCTTTCTTGAAAGTCAATACATTTCCAAGTTAAACTAGTATCAAGAAGCTGTTTAAATGCTTAGTATTTAAATGTGCAAATTTCCAGTTTCATAGGCAACCAATATTTAACAAATATTTAACAAGCTGTTTCAGTTTTCTAATGGCATCTGATAAGCAGCCTGGAGTTATGTCCCCAACATTCTTAACAGAAAGAAGAGAATATTTTATTTCAGTTGGCTGGAAGGATACATTGAAAAGTTTAAAATGTGTGTTCCAGGATACTCCATTTTTCAGCTACAGATAGCAAGAGGGCTGTAGGCTCCAGAGGTTAAAAAAGCAGTGTAAATCATAGATTTGCTGTAGAAAGGGTGACATTTTTGAAGTATGACTCTTTCTTGAAAGACAATACATTCCCAAGTTAAACTAATATCAAGAAGCTGTCTAAATGCTTAGTATTTAAATATGCAAATCTCCAGTTTCATGGGCAACTAATATTGAACAAATATTTAACAAGATGTTTCAGTTTCCTAAGGTATCTGGTAATCAGCTTAGAGTTATGTCTCCAATAGTCTTAACAGAAAGAAGGGAATATTTTATTTCAGTTGGCATGGAAGGATACATTAAAATGTCCAAAACGTGTTCCACGAAACTCCATTTTTAAGCTACAGATAGCAAAATGGCTGTAGGCTGCAACCCACAGCCATCAAAAGTAACTTAAAGGTAGGAGTTTACTTTAAGGCATTAATAAAAACAAGCATTTGTCAATGCTGAACGTTGATTGCGTTGGTCCGTTGAGCTCGCTCGCTGCCCCTGTGTCATCGCTCATTCTGTTTCTCCCAGTGCTGCAGGCTTCTCTTTTGTACTGGGCTCCTGCCTGCATGGCACATTTTCCTGCCCACAAAGAAATCTGCAGCTGTCCCGACAGAGATCCGTTGAGGTGGGTCACTACTCCTCTTTCACTCACTCATTCTGTTTCTGCTGGTGCTGCAGGCTGCCCTTTTGTACTGGGCTCCTGCCTCTGTTGGTGGCTTTTTCTGCCCACAAAGAAATCTGCAGCAGTCCTGACACAGGTCCGTTGAGCTAGCTCACTCCTCCTCTCTCACTCACTCATTCCATTTCTGCCAGTGCTGCAGGATAGCCTTTTTTACTGGGCTCCTGCCTGTGTTGCTGCCTTTTTCTGCCCACAAAGTAATCCACAGCAGTGTTGATAGAGCTCCGTTGAGCTCACTCACTACCCCCCTCTCTCACTCGCTCATTGTGTTTCTTCTGGCGCTGCAAGCTGCCCTTTTGACTGGGCTTCTGCCTGCATTGGCATCTTTTTCTGCCCACAAAGAAATCCGCAGCTGTCCTGACAGAGCTCCATTGAGGTCGTTCACTTTGTCTGTCTCACTCGCTCATTCTGTTTCTCCTGGCCCTGCAGGCTGCCATTTTGTAGTGGGCTCTTGCCTCTGTTGGTGCCTTTTTCTGCCCACAAAGAAATCTGCAGCAGTCCCAATAGCGCTCTGTTGAGCTTGCTCACTCCCCCCCCTCTCACTCGCTCTTTCTGTTTCTGCAGGTGCTGCAGGCTGCATTTTTATCCTGGGCTCCTGCCTGCATTGCTGCCTTCTTCTGCCCACAAAGAAATCTGCAGCAGTCACGATAGAGCTCTGTTGAGATTGCTCACTCACTCAACCCCTCTCACTCATTCGTTCTGTTTCTCCCACTGCTGCAGGCTGCACTTTTGTACTGGGCCCCTTCGTGCATTGCTGCCTTTTTCTGCCCACAAAGAAATCTGCAGCAGTCCCAACAGAGCTCCGCTGAGCTCACTCACTCACCCTCCCTCCCTCACTCACTCATTCTGTGTCTTCCGCTGCTGCAGGCTGCCCTTTTGTACTGGGTTCCTGCCTGCGTTGGTGGCTTTTTCTGCCCACAAAGACATCTGCAGCAGTTCTGACACTGCTCCATTGAGGTCGCTCACTCCCCCTCTCTCACTCGCTCGTTCCATTTCTGTCAGCACTGCAGGCTAGCTTTTTGTACTGGGCTCCTGTCTGCGTTGCCACCTGTTCCTGCCCACAAAGAAATCCACAGCAGTCACGATAGACCTCCATTGAGCTCGCTCACTCCCCCTCCCTCACTCGCTCACTCTGTTTCTCCTGGCACTGCTGGCTGCCTTTTGTACTGGGCTCCTGCCTTTGTTGGCATCTTTTTCTGCCCACAAAGAAATCTGCAGCAGTCCCGACAGAGCTCCATTGGCCTCACTCACTCCC
The DNA here is from genome assembly GCA_016271365.2 of Neoceratodus forsteri. NCBI lineage: Eukaryota > Metazoa > Chordata > Ceratodontiformes > Ceratodontidae > Neoceratodus > Neoceratodus forsteri. The sequence continues at coordinate 454,235,617 of CM028131.1, forward strand.
CCTGTCTCACTCGCTCATTATGTTTCTGCCGGCGCTGCAGGCTGCCCTTCTGTACTGGGCTCCTGCCTGCATTGCCACCTTTTTCTGTCCACAAAGAAATCTGCAGCAGTCATGATAGAGCTCCGTTGTGCTCACTCACTCCCCCTCTCTCAGTCAATCATTCTGTTTCTCCCACTGCTGCAGGCTGCCCTTTTGTACAGGGGTCCCTGCATGCATTGCTGCCTTTTCCTACCCACAAAGAAATCTGCAGCAGTCCCAACAGAGGTCCGTTAAGCTCACTCACTCCCCCTCCCTCACTCACTTGTTCTGTGTCTCCCAGCACTGTAGGCTGCTCTTTTGTACTGGGCTCCTGCCTGCATTGGCGCTTTTCCTGCCCACAAAGAAATCTGCAGCAGTCCTGACAGAGCTCAGCTGAGTTTGGTCACTCCCCCCCCGCCGCTCTCTCAGTCACTCAATCCTAATCTGTCCCAAACACTGATTTCCGACAGTGATTGAGGTATTCTGTGCCGGAAGTGCGGAAACATATTTTGGCTAGGATGTGAAAAATGACAGCTATACTGTTCATAAGTAGGTGTGAACAAATGCCAGTGTTGAAAATCTGGCGTGAAAATATTACTAATTTGTGAACTTACAAGGGTGCGTAGAAACTGCACAATACACGCTCATAACACAGCCATTTTATGGAGTTTCATCAAAAAATTTTCAACATAGGCATTTTAGGACATCTGCTCATGAACAATGTCACTGTCATTTTCTTAATCTGTCCCAAACACTGAATTCCCACAGTGACCATGCTATTCTAGACAGAAGTGTGAAAACACATTTTGGCCAGGATGTGGAAATTGACAGCTGTACTGTTCACAAGGAGGTGTGAAGAAATGCCAATGCTGAAAATTTGGTTTGAAAATATTGCAGATTCGCAAAGTTACAAGCGTGCGTAGCAACTGCGCAATGCACACTCATAAAACAGTAATTTTGGGGATTTTTCCCGCCAAATTTGCAACATAGGCTTTTTGAGAGTCCACCTCATTTCATTAATCAGTCCCGAAAGGGGATTCCACACAGTGACTGCAAAATCACCTTTCAGGTCTGAATAACATCATGACTGTGCCAGAATTCATGAGGAGGGGTCCCAAAAATCCATGTTGAAAATTTGGTGCCAAAATTCCAAAACATTCCTGAGATATGCATCAAAGTTGAAAAACCCTATTTATTCCATTATACAGCTTACCAGCATTTCCTCAGTTTGTGATTGACTTTGAAGAGTGCAGGCGTGTTCCTGGTTCACCAAAGATGGTCGCACCAGACTCTGGAGGTAAGTATGGGGTGAGGGGGGTGTGGGGAGCCAGGGTGCACAGTGGGTGGGCTCGGGTTGAGGGAGGGGGGCAGGGAGACCACCGAGGCACTGTTTCCTTTTTCCACAGGGAAAAAAAACAAAAACATTGCTGGACCATTTTTTGTTTTTACAGAGGCATGTGGCATGCTGGGGTGGGCTCCGCACATGCCAACTGAGTTTTTTTGGGGAGGCAGCTGTAGCCGATGGGGGATTGGGCACCCCCATCAGCACACAACAAAAGCAGGGGGGGTGACATTATGCCAATGGGGATTGGCGCCCCGTTTGCACACAACAAAATTGAGGGGGTTCATAATGCTGACGGGGAGTAGGCTCCCCTGTCAGCAACATCAACCTTGGGGCACTGAAGTCGACAGGGATTGGCAAGTCACCGCCATGTTCACAAACTGTATCACCGTAACAAGGTTTCACCCAGCAATAACGGATCACTCCCTCATTGCAGCGGAATGGCTTACGCTGCAATGACGAGGCAGCCCCTGATTACAGCAGCTGAAACCTTATGAGGTTGTGGCATGCTGGCTGAACTAGTGTCAGGAGCAGCGTGTCACGGCATTGGGGAAAGTGTTCCAAGCTTTTAAAGGCAGTGGGGGCATTGGCCACAACAGTGCCACGCCTCCACAACCTGCTTCTGGAAAGCTGCCTCAATATGTGTCTTGCACATAGGTGCAATCAACATAAAAAATAATAATCAAATACAGACAGTCAGTTCACCTCAGTAAAACTTGTTGCAACATGAAACTGTAAAAGGGGTCACTGCTAGGGTCAGTTTCCAAGCACTTTACTCTAGCTGCTTTGCTCAATCAGTTGCTTCTTGTCAGCTCAAGATATAGTGATTTATAGCAGTTCTTTTAGTTTAAAATAAAAGTGGAGCTGGTGCTGGCAGGATGCTTTCTGGACAGTGAGATGCTGCTGTGGTTTCTGTGCTCTTTTCTTGTCAGTTTGAGGTGAGCAGTCTCTCTCTGTCTCTGTCGTCCTCTTATGTATGTCATGGTCCCAGACTCAGGCTGCAAAATCACGTCGGCACTATGGAAGTATCATTAGTTGATAACATAAGAAGAGATGAGGCTTGTCCTGGGAGGTTGTCTCCTCTTATGCCATGGAGATGGACCTGATGGGGAGGCTTGCTGTTAAGTGTTCCAAGTGCTTGTGGGATGGGGGAAGAACAGCTAATAGACTTGAGAGTTGTTATGTTTTTCTTTGTTTGATTGATTTTTTTTATTTTTTTATTTAGCATGTCAGTGAGAGTCCATAACCCCACAAGCTTTCTTTATAAGTACCTGATGAACTGTGTGAATTTCACTACGTTAGATGCCAATATGTGTTTAAGTCAGTAAGTTGTATAAAACATTTGTTTGAGCACTGTGGCATGCTCCATGGTGTCCTGTAAATTTAGGTCTAACTACAAGCTACTCATCACCTGAGGGAACTGTGGACAAAATCAGGAAATCCTTCAAAAATCAGGACAGTTTAGAGGTATGTTGTGCACAGACAAACGACGGAGGCATTGTGGAGCAATCAGCACATGCAGACACATGTTTGGGTCTTGCCCTGAACTGAAAATATATGGCAGGGAGTCCATAATGTCAAGCAGAAGATTCTCGGGGTAAATATCTGATGTACATTCCAGTTCCTGGTCCTGGGGGTTCCCTTGGACACATCTAGAAGCAAAGGAAAGGACTGACTTATTATGCATATGGTAGCCATTAATGGTATCACCCTTCACTGATTAACTGATGTTTCTCCATAGGTTTCTTTGTTGATTAATAGGACTCAATAGATTTGGAAAATGGAATGAATAGTCTCCAACAAGAGGCATTCTTGGACTTTTGGAAACCCTGGGACATTTTTCATATTAAAGACAGACAGGAAGGATCTGATTCATCTTGAGCCTCTGTGTTAAAACATTGAACACACACAACAAGATCAACCAAAGTAAACAAGGCTTCCTTTTTTCTCTTTGTCTAAGTACATGTTTTTTAATTTTTATTTTTATTTATTTATTGAAATGTTTCACCAGGAAAGGTACACTGAACAACAAGATGCTCGTCTCACGGTGAGACCTAGGGGAAGGGGTACAGCTGGTAGACAATCAAACTTTACATTGTACAGGATTAAAAAACAACACGTAAGATGACAATAACGCTAGGTTACAGTATTCCTAGTAGTACAAAGGGTTAAGTAGAATAGATGCACTAACTTACTACTCAACTAGCGACAGATATTTGGCAATGAGAACTTAGGCAGATACATTGACAATGACAATTAAGTGCAATAGGGCAGGCAAGTGCTGCTGAAGAAGAATATATGCCAGCCACTAGGCCACTGATCAAACACCAGCAGTGGGGGGTCACAGAATAACCCAAAGGGGTAAAGGAGACTGAGGATGAGAGGGGGAGGGAAGGGAGTGAGAAGGTGAGGCTAGGTAGGGGGATAGATCAGGCGCAGTTGCAGTTTACAGCATAATAGTTTAAAGGGCGGAGAAAAGGGAGTGTATGGTGGAGGAGTGACGAATTTGGTGTGGGAGGTTGTTCCAGAGTTTAGGGAGGCGATATGAGAAGGTGGCATGTGTTCCTGTGTATACCTGTATACTACAGTATATATACCTAGACTTTGGAAGTACATCAAACCTGGTGCATTATAGACTTTCTTTATTTACTCAGGGGCATTTTCATGAGCTAGTAAAGTTATTGTTCTCTTGCAGTGATCAACGAACACACCAGTTAATGTAGGTGGTATAGTTAATGTATGTATTCCACTGTAATTTTCGGTTTGATTGTTGATTAACATATGTTTATTTTGTACAATATGATGGAATTGCTTTACTAAATGTACAAGTTTAAAAAAAAGTTGAAACCAGCAAAGTTCATACTTGTTTGCAGTATGTATGACTATGTTTTACCACCAAGAGGTAAAGATGACTAAATGCATTATATGTTAAATTTGTATTTATTTTCAATATTTGTTTGAAACGCACCGTTCATAAGACTTTAACTTAATGCAGTATTCCAGACTGTTTGAGTCATTTACACATTGGCTTTTATGCTGGGGAATGGGGATTGCAAGCTAATGGGACTAGGCAGGGCTTTTTCAAAAGCACTTAGTGCTCCTCTTAATAAAGGAAATGTATTCATTTCCACAATATAAATCACACTGCCACCAACCAGGAGAAAGCACTTCATAAAATAGTAAAGGAAACTCCACAAATGTAATTGACTAAAACATGTCCCATGACTGTGAGGTGATTTTTCTCACTGCACAGTCAAACTGACATTTACCCTATTAGTGTGTCAGTCACTATCTGAAAAATAAATCTGACAGCCATTTGTTTTTTTGTATTATCTTTTTAGCCTCCTGTGACACTCCGGAATCTGCCTCTCCTTCGGGCCCTCCTAGTGTTTTCACTCCCCGGCCATCCTCTTCCCGAGCACTGCCTTCATACCACATATCGTAGCCAGCCCTCCAAGTTGTCCCTGAGTAACCCATCTCTGAGTGGATCCCCCTCCTCCAAGGGGGAAGGCACCAGGGGAGGGGGAAAACCCAGCACTCTGTTTCCTTACTGACTCGAGGGTGCTGCTGTGGAGGAGCAGACTGCTGGAGGTTCCAGAGGTGTGGGGAATGTAGAGACCATCATCTGGCAGGCGCTGAAGTTGTTTTCCAGCTTTTTAATGGTTGTCCCTCCTGAGCCACTGCTTAGTAGTGCCCCAGGTCTCCACCAGGGGCCGCTACAGCAGCGGGGTTTCCCATCCAAGCCACCCCAGGAGAGGAGAGCGGTCCTTCGGATGCTCAATCCTCTCCTTCCCCGGCCAACTCCCAATGACCCGAGTCCATTCATGAAGCTGGTTTGCCGGTGTGGTTTGAGGTGTGGCATCCAGCGCCTCAGCCCTCTGCACCACCGGGCCAGCTTGACAGCCATTTTTAAACTTGCTAAGCCCCAACATGAATTCCAGTGCTACCCTACTGCCCCCCTCATGATAGAAAAGATCATCAAAACAATATAAAATGTCTTACAAGCTCAGCAGTCTCAACTGAAATTGTCTTTTTGTACTATCATCTCCCATCCTCATTCGTGGCACATGGATTATCTTCTTCTCACTGCTTCTGCAGTGTCACACTCCATCAAAGCACACACCATCTATTTTTCTCACAGCGGTGTTTAATGCATGGACAAAAACAGATGACCAACAAGTACTAACCCCCAAACAAAAATGTAGGCTGTCATAACTATGAGAGCTGCTGGGGGGGAGGCCACTAACCACAACCCACACTGCCTCAGACTACATAAGTCTGACTTGTGTGTGAGAGGGGAGGCAAGGGTGACCTGCTCCAGGAAGGTGCCCCCCCACCTCGGGCACTTCCACTGGAAGGAAAGCCGAGCCCTGAGGTGCCGGGTGCATCTGCAGCCCTGGTGAGCCTTCTCGGTGGCCAAAGGGAACACAGTTCAGTTTTCTGCCCCTGCACAGGTGCAGGATTCTTCTCTCTACCGCCGGACCTCCGTTTTTGTAAACTGCATTCACCGCAAGGATGACATCGTGCTGCTGAGCTTCTCCATGGGAGGGTGGCTGAGGGACATTTTCTTTCTTCATTGCCAATACCAAGGAACAAAAGGGTCTCCCTGCTCTAATTTGAACTCTTGGAGCCGAAAGCGCCCCTGCTGATTGGCTGCACTGCAGGTGGTGACGCTCCCTGTGTCTCCTACATGGGGAGAGCCAGTCCCACCAAGACTCACTAATAAGCCTGACTTGTGTGTGAGAGGGAAGGCAAGGGTGACCTGCTCCAGGAAGGTCCCCCCCCGGCACTTCCACTGGAAGCAAAGCTGAGTCCTGAGGTGCCGGGTGCGTCTGCAGCCCCGGCGGGCCTCCTTGGCAGCTGTGTGGCAACACAGTTCAAGTTTCCTGGCCCCAGCACAGGTGCAGGATTTTTCAGTCCACACGCCCACCCCATTCCCTCCTCCCATTAAATCCCTGTTAGCTCCGTCCCTGGATCCACCCCGCCCTATCAGCTGTGGAGGGGTGGGTCTGACTGTGCAGCTTGGGCTCAGCACTGTCTAATTCCCTCCCAGCGATCTCTTCTCTATCCCAGCTATTAGACTACGTCTGACACTGCAGTGGATAGGCTAACCTCCTGTGTAAAGTACCGATAAACTTATCGCTGTTTAGTCTGCACTCTAAATCTCCGGTCCCCACTGTTGGACTCTAGTTCAAGACTGTAATTGTGTGTAGACAATTTGATTGTGGGGTGACATCACTATTGTTGTTATATACTCTTACTAGATATAGTGTCTACTGAGTGTAACCTGTACTGATTAAGTGAGGCTAGCGTTTAATTCCTACCCGTAGGCTATCATTATTTTGTCTACCTGACCCCTACTGTAGCTTGCTGTTCCCAGAGGGGATAAAATTGGGTAAATCACTCTGTATATCATATGTGTACCACTCAACGGACTAATTAGGCTTCTCTAGTAATCCCCCAGGCCTATTACTGATAGCCTATTATTCCACCAGTCCTCAGGAGCTATTCCATCCCCCCTCCCATCAGCTGCTCCTTATCCACCACTGCCGCTAGGCTGAACAACCTAGCCCAACAAACATTTCCTGCCCAGATGTGGTTCAGGCTTCCTTCCTTCACACTCTGGGAGGGTGGGCGTACCCCCCGTGAGATGGTCCAGGGCATTCTGCCTGTCATCTTCAGGGCTCTGGCCCTAGTGGGTCTGGTACTATGGCTCACCCTGCTCTATGTAGCCACCACTCCCCTGTCCGCCTCGGGGGGGCACCGGGAGAATTCTCCCTTCCCTAGGGTGTCCGATTTCACCATCTCCAACATCCTCGTGACCCCCACACCCTCCTCTGCCCCTCCTACTGCCTAAACCTTAGAAGGCTAATACACACTGTCAGGGTAAAATGACTTGTGCCTGCATTCTGCCAATGGCCTATCTTTTATGAGATGGCGTCCGTTCTGGCTTCTCCTTGTGCTAACACTACTCTCGGGGGACATTGAAACTAATCCTGGACCTAATACCCCGGCCCCTTCAATCGCCCCAGGTTGGGAGATGGCCAAGGGTCTAAAAGTGGCCCATCTAAATATCAGGAGCCTGATACCCAACCGGGATGAGCTTGTCTCATGGACGGCTCTCTATAAACCTGATATCCTTGGCATGACAGAGACCTGGCTTAAACCCAAGATCCCTGACTCTGCATGTGCTCTCCCAGGCTATGACTTTATTTGACAGGACCGCATAGGGACAAAGAGGGGAGGTGGCATCCTGATCTACTACCGGTGCCACCTCAAGGTCTCCCCAGTAGTCCTCCAGCAATCAATTGTGTCCCCTTGTGAGGTGCTACATGTGCTACTCCTATTAGGGGATGCCAAGAAACTTCATCTGGTCTGCACGTATAATCCCCCTAGAGGTGGGCTCCCAGGGTTGACCCACCTTCTGGACTCAGTCGATTCCAGCATTGGTGACAATGAACTTATAATCATGGGAGACGTCAACCTAAACTGGACCGGTGAGAATGGAAGGTAGGCCGAGCCCCTTCTTGCTAATCTCGCCCTGACTCAGCTCATACAGGATCCAACCAGGTGCGCGGCAAATGGTTCCTCTAGCTCCCTCCTGGACTGGATCCTGACAAACCATCCAGACGGAATCGCCTCTGTGGGAACACTATCTGATGCAATCTCCTACCACTCCCCGATCTACTGTGTGTGGAAAGCTCCCTCCCCTAAAACCCCACACAAGATCATGCATGTCAGGAACTTTGCCAGGTTTGATCCGGGAGAGTTCCTTGAGGACTTAAGGCTCACTGACTGGTCTGATGTGCTAAGAGCTAATGACCCTTCGGTGGCAGCCTCCCATTTCCTAATCACCTTTGGGGCCTTGCAAGACAAGCATTCCCCAATGATCACCCATAGGGTGAGGGGGACAGCCACCCACTGGTTACACGGGAGCCTCCTAGCCCAAATGCGGGCCAGAGACAAGTGTTGGGCTAACTCCAGATTGTCTCGTGACCCTGCTATGTTACAACGATACAGATGCCTCAGAACTGAGTGCAAAAAGGCTATCAGGAGTGCAAAAAGTGACTTCCGGAAGTCTGCTGTCACTAACTCTGCTAATGACCCCAGGAGATTTTGGAGAAATATAAAAACCCTAGTCAGCGGCTCCTCCCACCCAGGGGTAACTGACATGATTTTAAAAGGCGCCTCCTGCAACAATCCCTCACCATTGCCAACTCTCTAATACGCATTCTCCACCTCTCGCCCTCACTGCTCATTTCCTCCTAGCTGGATGACCTCCCCCCTCCCTCTAACCGGGAGGAGGATCACCCCTTACATCAATTATTTCACATTAGGGCAGTGACAATCTCTGACACACGGAGACTCCTAGCTGGACTCTCCCAGTACTCTAGCCCCGGCCTAGATAACATGGAGCCAAAGCTTCTAAACCTTGGGGCACCCCTCATTGCCTCACCAGTAGCCCATATCTTTAATTTATCCCTGTCACTAGGGTCCATCCCAGATATATGGAAGGAAGCAAGGATAGTCCCTGTCCTGAAGCAGGGTGACCCCAAAATACTGGACAACTATCGTCCGATTGCTATCCTTTCATCCCTTAGCAAGCTCCTTGAAAAAGTAGTGGCTAAGCAGCTCTCAGAGTATGTCCAGCATCACGAGCTGCTATCCCCGACCCAGCATGGCTTTCGTAGGGGGCACAGTGCCTCCACAGCCCTGATCGAGGTCACCACTGACATCAGATCAGCCATGGACCAGGGCAAGCTCTCTGGAGCTATATTTATTGACCTATCCAAAGCCTTCGACCTTGTTGACCATGCACTGCTCTGTCAACAGCTGGGGTCACTTGGTTTTTCCATTACTGCTATGAAATGGTTTTCGGGCTAACTGCATGGCAGAATGCAATGGACCGGCTTCAATAAAGTCCTGTCCATACCCCTACTGGTCACGTCAGGTGTCTCCCAGGGCTCGGTCCTTGGTCCCCTTCTCTTCTCTCTCTACATCAACCAACTGCCTACAGTGACAACAAATTGCAGAACCATCCTATATGCAGATGACCTGCTGATACTGGCCCACTCCAGTGACATGGCCACTCTCACCAAGAGCCTGTCCGAGGACTTCAATAAGGTCCTGACCTGGGTGACAGACCTTAAACTGGTCTTGAACCTAAAAAAACCCAGGCTATGCTCTTTGGCTCTACTGCAAAAATCAAAGCCTCAACATTCCCCCTGAACATAATCAATCCGGATGGCTCCTCCCTCCCAGTGGTGAGCTCGGTCAAGTACTTAGGGGTCACCTTAGACCCCCAACTTGAAATGGGAAGTCACATCGCTAAAGCCTGCAAAACAGTAAACTGCAAGCTGGGACTGGCCTACAGAGTCAAGTACAACCTTAACCCTGCGGCCAGGCTTGCCCTAGCGAGAGGAGTCCTTCTTCCCTCCCTTGGCTATGGTCTGCATATCTTTGCTTGCTCCACAAAGGCTCACCTCACCAGGTGGCATACAGCATACAACAATATCTGTCATTTTGCCCTAGTGGCTCCCCATCTCACCCATCGCTGTGAGCTCTATAATAAACTCCGGTGGCTCTCCCCAGCCAGATACCTGGACTTTGGGATAGGTTGCCTTACAGGCAAGGTGATCAGTACGGGTACTCCATCAGAATTGGCCCAGCTCCTTCCACCAGCTGACTTTTCCCCTTACTCGCTAAGGTCTCAGGCCCAGGGGCTGCTTAAAGTCCCTGCCACAAGAACCTTCATGGGAGCTAGGGACTTCATTGTGTGTGTGTCTAAACTCTGGAACTCCCTTCCTGAGTCTGTTCGCCTGGCCCCCTCCCATCAGTGCCTCCGAAAATCCACGTGGGATTACTTGAAACAAGCCTCAGCATGTGACTGTTCCAGCCTCTCCAGGGCCTCTTAGCCTCTTTCAGGGCTGCCCGGACTCTACTGCCGCCCGCCCCACTCCACTACCACTACCTGACCTGGATAGAACCATTGGCCTGGTGTCTCCTGGCCCTGTTAAACTGAAATCCCTATCATATGTTATTGACTCACCTTACTCATAACCAAATGACCATAAGCTGTGCCATTGCTTTCTTCTTCTCTGTAATATGTTGCCAACTGTACCTTTGCTTCCTACTTCTCTGTAATATGTGCCAACTGTATTCCCTCATCTTGCCTTGCTGTTATTATGCGGTTGTGTCCTCAGTATTTCCCTCTTATATTGCCCATGCTGTCAACTTGTATTTGATATGTTGTCTTTGTACCACTATGCCCATGCTGTCAACTTGTATTTGATGCGTTGTCTCTGTACCATTATGTTGTACTCTCCCGGGTCATTCCTGAAAATAGGAATAATACTTGTGTAGTGTACTTACCCGGTAAACAAAAGCTAAATAAATAAATAAATACATACATCAGACCACAAAATCACTACCACTATGGAAGCCTCAAGAGATCATTTTGGCAAAACTCAGAATCAAAATTTGTCAAGACCCAGAAGGCAGAAGAACTACTTAAGACATACTTCCTTAAGACTACTTAAGAGGCCTCAACAGGGGAAAAAGACCTAGTGGTCATGGTGGATGCATGTATGAATAACTCTGAGCAGTGCAGGAGAGTGGCTAGCAAAGCAAATAAGATGTTGGGATGCATCGTAAGCGGGATCACCTCTAGGAGCAGGGAAGTGATTCTGCTGCTGTACAATGGATTGGTTAGACCACACCTTGAGTACTGTGTACAGTACTGGAGACCTCACTTGAAGAGGGACATACAGCTCCTGGAGAGGTTACAGAGGAGGGCAACTAAGATGATATGAAGACTAGGGGATTTGACGTATGAGGACAGACTTGAGGAGCTCTGCCTGTTTTCATTGAAGGAGAGGAGAGACGCGGGGACATGACTGAGGGCTTCAAGTACCTCAAGGGAATAAATAGGGTAAACACGGAGGGGATCTTTAGACTAAAGCAGGGAGGTATCACCAGAGGGCATGGTTTGAAGTTGGAAGGTGGAAGGGTGAGGGGGGAAAGAGGAGGAGGTTTTTCACTGAGAGGGTGGTGGATCCTTGGAAAGTGCTGCCTGGTGAGCTGGTTCAGAGATCCACAGTGGAGGGATTCAAGAGAAGGTGAGACAGACACAGAAAGCGGATGTATCAGATGATGGCCTGGCCCAGGGGGGTGGGGATGGATGATAGGGGTTTCTGGAACACAAGAGGGGGAAGGCCTCGGTACCCAACTAGGGATCTGAGGTTCAAGCAGACTCGATAGACCGTAAGGCCTAATCTGTTGGCAATTAGTATGTTAGTGTGTTAGTAAGACAAAAGTTATTCAAACATATTATTTTTAAATATCTACACTTCTTTCTAGTAAATAAAAATGATTATTTTAATCTAAAAACTCATTTTATAAGCAGAGTGACACACACCAGTAGAGATACAATGAAATTTTATTACGCTGGCGAAATTCCGGCAAAATCGCCAATTTCACCACACAACATTTTGTGCAATTTTGCTCTGATAGTGAAATTTCACCTGCGAAATTGTACTTGCAATTACTCCTTTCATCTGCACATTTCACTGCATGTAAGTATCATGCGAAATTGGGAAAAAAAGCTTATCACATGACTTTCTCTCTAGCAGATTGCTGGTCACATGGATGACTGCACTTAGGCAGGAAGCCAAACTAAATGTACTTCCTTTAGAGCTGTTTCAGCTTAGTAGGAAGTAGGAGAGGAGAGGAGAGAGACTACAGCAGGAGAGCTCGAACTTGTGTTTCTAAAAAGTAGTGTTTGTGTGTGTGTGTGTTTGCATTTGCTGCTTATTTGATTTGTGATCAGTTCCCCATTAGTTTAAAAGTTAGTATTTTCTGTTAGTGTTTTTTCTACATTTTTATATTTATCTATTTTTTTATTCTGTGTGTGTGTGTGTGTGTGTGTGTGTGAAACTCCACTTTCTTTTTCTCTTTTTTTTTGGGAGGAGCTGTAGAAGGAGAAGAGATAGAGATTAGAATGAATAATTCTTAGACTGGGAAGAAGGCAGCTGGACCATCCCCATGCAGTGTCTGTATTAATAGGCGGGCCTTATGTCTGTGCCCCCACCAAGAGCAGCAGGAGCATGTGCTCCCCATGCCCCAGCAGGAGAATGTAGCCCCCACTCCCCAGGAGCAGCATGAGTTCCTTGCCCCTTCCCAGCAGCAGCAGGATCCTCCTGTGGACTCTGCCCCCAGGCAACAGCAGCAGCAGGCACCTCCAGATGTCATCCCCTCCTCCAGCTGGAACATGCACCTCTCACCTCCCCCGAGCAGCAGCATAATGTGCCCACTGGCCCTGGGACATCAGCCTTTGGCCCCCAACACACACACACACACACACGCACACAGAAAGTGTCTTCAGCTGTGTGGTGTTTTTTTAACAAAAACACAAATGATAATTCTGTTGTGATTTGCAACTTGTGTGGCAGATCAGTTAGAAGGGGCAAGACCGGGGGTCATTTCTGCACTGGTGGCCAAAGGAGCCATTTGCAGCACCACCATGCTGCAGATTAGCTTAAAAAAAAAAGAAAGAGCTGACAGCCGGTAGAGAGGCCAGGGGTGCTGCTTAGCAGGAAGAAGGGGAAGGGGGACAGAAGGAGGCAGGGGCCACTGGTCAGCACACTGTAGGCTCTGCGGAAGGCAGCAGCAAGAGGCAGGTGCAGAGCCCCCATCACCCTCACCCCAGAGACTCAGGCATCGCTGTGTTCATGGTGGTGACCCAGCACAGTCTGCAGCCATCCCAGCACCAACGCCAACAGCAGTGAGCATTGAAGAAGACCTGAGAACATTGCACAGAGAGGTGGGAGCTCTGCACAGAGAGTTCTCTAATTTCAGACAGGAGGTCAGGGGGCACCTTAGGAAACTCCTTCAGGAGCAAGAAAAAATGTTTGAGCTCCTGATGGAGCTGCATGGTGGTGGCAGGGTAGAATGTGTACCTGGCACCGGGCAGTGTAACAGTCAGCCTTCAGACCAGTCAGTGCAGCACTGGCAGCAACACTTATTTTTTTTCTTTTCTTTCTCTTATCCTTGCTTTCTTACTGTCACTCTTCCCTCATCTACACCCTCTAAAATTAACAAAAAGAAAAAAAAAATGTATATATATTTTCTGTCCTCTTCTATATCCTTTCATTTGTTTTTGTCAAATTCTTTGTGTGCTATGCAATGTTTATACTCCCTCCCTTTCCTCTTTCATATGTATACCTTGTCCCTGACCTGACCTTTATGATGTGCCCCCTGTCATGTGTTACTGTCTGTCAGTCACTTTTAGTCTTTTGTACTCATAATTACTGTACCTTTCTACTTGGTTTATGTTAGTCCCTCTGACTTGTATGTATTTCCTCCTCCTATCCACAAATGTCAAGTATTGTAATTTGTAAATTGTTCCTTGGAAGAACATTTTTTCTCAGAGCTATGTGTGAAGCTCTGGGCTGGCAACAGTTGTTTTGGCTGTGTGCTGGATCAGTCTGAATGAATATGAACACAACAATCATAGAAACATAAACACTTTTATTGCAACGTTAAACATAATGTGATTTATTTTGGTGTTTAGCACATGTGTCCCCATGGCTTGGACTTGCCACAATGTTAACTTGGTGTTACAGTGCCCAACCACAGTCCCACCACCACCCAGTCCAAAATCTGCTCTAGTAGGGCTACAGTTTAACACAGCCTCTTGAAGCCATGCTGTCCAGAGTAGGAATGACAAGACAAGACAAGAAATATGGTATGACCGGAAAAAAATAAGGATGACATTGAGAATGTAGAGTGAGACAGTGTTGCCACTGTCTAACATGGCCCATGATTCCAGAAATGTTTTCCAAAATTTTTTAAAGTAAATCAAGACTGAAATCAGGTCTCAGCCATGATGTTTTAGGGTGCCCCCCACCACCTCCCAGACATTAAATAGCCGTTTTAGGGCATGTTCACCCAATATATCTGCCTGAAACTCACTGCAGCCAGTGCCAAATGGGACCTACAAGTCCAGAAATGTTTCCTAAAAAATTACACAGTACATTGAGATGGAAATCAGGTGTCAGACATGCAGTTACATGGCTCACACCCACCATGAGGACCAAAATGTGCTGTTTTCTGCAGCGTTTAAATGGTTTTAGGGCCTAAGTGTGTTGCTGCTGGTTCCAAACAAGGCCCAGAAGTCCAGAAATGTTTTCAAAAGAATTGCACAGTGCACTGAGACTGAAATCAGGTCCCAACCGTAATGTTTTATGGCACGCAAACCACCACCCGGACCAAATCACCACCATCAAAATAATTGTGTTATGTGGAATGTGAGCCTCATTCATTTTTATAAATGTTAGGCTAGAAACATTCTTCAGTGACAGAGTTGTCCTACGGTCACACACAATGGCCCCAGCAGAACTGAACACCCGTTCCACACTGACACTGGATGGTGGGCAGCTGAAGTATTTAAAAGCAACAGATGCCAGTGCAGATCACTCACTCAAGTTTGCTGCTCCAGTACACTGATGGCTCATCAGTGATGCCAAGATGCTTGCTGTCTCCCATGTAGGCATCCACCATACGTTGTGCTGCTCTGAGTCCTGCTGTCTCATCATGCTCCTCCTCCTTCTCTTCAATTTCTTCAATGCCCACCTGGTACAGAGCATCCCAAATGGGATTATCTGCCATGCTGTGTTGCGACTTTGACATTTTGTCTGTTTTGGTGGCCTCTGATGATTTACTGGTGGTGGTGGTAGCAACACCTGGTATTTCTTTATGTACCTTTTGTGTCTCTGCATTTTTCATCTGTGCCCCATGTACCCGTCTGACAAGGTCAGTTTCTCCATTTGCACATGACCGCCTTCAATCATGGCAGGCAAGCCCTGTTTGTACCATGGATCCAGCATGGTAGCAACAGAAAACTCATTAGACTGCATAATACCACAGATATGTGTATTGCTGTCCAGTATACAGAGCATGTGACCCATTGCATGAACAGAACTCTGATCATCACTTTCCTCCATCTGGTGATGGACATTTACCAGTGTCTGCCTCAGCACACATGTCAGGAGTATTGACTGACTTATGTAGGCAGTGTCCCCACTCACAGCCAGTGTTGCATGATCAAATGGATGCAGAATGCATATTATGCCATCCATTTGTCACCACTGCTCCATTGTTAGGGCGATGGACACTCCAGCACTGTCCCTGGTGGTGTGCAGAAGAAGATAATCTGAAACCGCCTTATACTGCTCATAAAGCTGGTCCAGCATGTACAGCGTGGAGTTCCACCTTACAATAATGTCAAGCTTCATATGGTGCTGAGGCAGATGGTTAGTGTGCTGCAGCTCACGCAGATGGTCACAGGCCTTTGCAGAATGGGGAAACTGAACATAGATGCATCTGGAGACAGACAGAGTTTTTTTTATTTCATCCTGATTCAGAAATTGCTGCACAACTAGATTAAGGCAGTGCATCAGGCAGGGAACTCTGAAAAAAACACCATCACTAATGCACTTAACAACATTGGAGCCATTGTCACTGGCAATAAATCCCGCTGTGAGTGACTGTGCGTTGATCCACTCATCAATGTTATTTAGCAGCACATTCAGCATTTTCTCAGCAATGTGAGACCCTGTAACACTTTGTATAGTTATGGTTGAATTCTGTTGAATACCAGGTGTGTTGCTACCACCACAATTTTGCTTTACACAGCTTTTGCCAGGGCCTAAATCCAAAGAACAAGCAGAGCACCAGGAGGAAGGACCTGCTGGTATAACTAAACTTCTCTACTTGTACTAAGAACTAGAACTCTTGTACTGGGACCTTCACTTTAGGGTAACAAAAAAAAAGTTAGTCTGTTTGTCAGAGTTAGTTGAAGTGAATTGTTATCTGTTATCTGTGTTATCTGTGTAGTTATCTAGATGCTTGTCACAGGTGGCTGAAGGGAATTATCTGTGAAATCAATTTAGTGTAGAAAGATTTGCAAAGGAGGGGGAGTGGCTTAGCTAGAAGGAGCTAGGTTAAAACCAGATTTAAACACTGTCCTAGATAGCTTCTGCCAGAGAACAAGCAGAGCACCAGGAGGAAAGACCTGCTGGTATAACTAAACTTCTCTACTTGGACTATATTGCCCTCCTTCCCTCCCTTCCACCCCACCCCCACCCAAAGGCAGTTCTACTTTTATAGGCACAGGATTTAACTGACAACAGGAACTTCCTGTTTAGGGGCAGGAAGTGAGTGTTCACAGAGCCACCAAAGATTCACCATTCTAAAAGGGCAAGAGTAGCTCTCCATCCCCCCCAGCTGCTGGAGGTCAGACTCTGAGCAAGTAAGGAGACTACTGAGAAATATAGGAACTTCTTGTCTCAGAACAGGAAGATCAGGAGCTAAAAGGGCACAGAGGTGTAAGTAGGGACAGAAAAGACAAAAAAGAAATAAACAAACAGAGGAAAGAGTAAGTATTCCAAACAACAATTAGGAGGCCAGAAATAAGACATTATGGGAGTGGTGCCATGCAGTGGCTGTGGCACAGCAGTCTTCTGGGAGAAGTTCTGGAGGATGCAGTGTTGTTCCATCTGCAGACACCTCTCTGGGCTGAGGGAGGAGGTTGCTCATCTCCAGGCTGAGTTGGCCAGGATTTGTGGGACCTCCTCTCCCACCCTGGGACCACCAGGGTCACTGCCGTTGCCTCAGAGGTTGCCAAGAAAGAGGAGTGGTTGGACCACAGTGGTCTCAGGGAGGGGGAAGGTGAGGGTGGTGGAACAGAGGTGCATCCCTCCAGTTGTACCTCTCCACAATTTCTATGCTGTTCTTGAAAAGTGTGGTTCCTCTATGGAGGCACCCATAGTGGAGACCAAGGAGGATGCTGGGAACCTCCACAAAGGAGACCCACAGGAGGGTGGTATGGGACACCTCAGGGGAAGGAAACAACTCCTGGTGGGGGACTCCATTGTTAGGAAGCTAGAACTGGGGGAGGAATGGGAGAGGGAGGTAAGGTGCCTGCCTGCCGCCATGGCTTGGAGGGACAGGAAGCAAATCCTCAGAATTGCAGGAGCAGCTGCACAGGGGAAGGAGCTGGAAATCATTGTCCACAGAGGGACAAATGACCTAGCTAAGAAAGGGATCAGAGCAGTTCAAGAAGTGTTTGTGGAGATGGGGAGGGGCCTTAGACAAATAGCACACATGGTAACCTCCTTGAGGTGCTGCCTGTCTATGGCACAGGTGAGGCTAGGGTGCTCCACACCATGGGATTCAATCAGTGGTTGAAAAACTGGTGCAGAGCTCAGGGATTTGGCTTCATTGGGGACTGGGGGTCCACCTGGAGTGATGCCGGCCTATACTGGCATGATGGGCTGCATCTGTCCAGGAGGGGAACCAGGATCCTAGGTGATAGGTTTAAATGCTTCATTGGCAAGCATTTAAACTAGCCAAGGGGGGAGGCACTGGAGAGGAGCAGGGAAATTCTAGCCCCCCAAAGAAATCAGGGTACTAAGTGAGGTAGACACCAACATAGAGATGTCGATAGGGAGAAGCGCAGGGGTAAATGGAGAAAGTGACAAATGCAATAAGGACAGGGATGGGGCAAAAAGGGGTAAGGCCATCAAGAAATTGAGGGTAATGAGTACCAACACCCGTAGTCTGGGCAACAAGCTCCCTGAACTGATGGCCTTGATGGAAGAGGGATGCCTGGATATCGTGGCAGTCACAGAAACTTGGTACACAGAGAACCATGACTGGGATGTTAACATACCAGGGTGCACAGCCTACAGGAGAGACAGGGAGGGGAGAAGAGGGAGAGGAGTAGCTCTCTATGTAAGGGAAGGGATAAAAGCAACTGAACAAAAGAGTAAACAGGGAGTAGAGGAGGAACTGTGGGTCACCTTAGAGACTGGAAATGGCACCACAATCTGCACAGAGGTTGTATACAGACTCCCATGTCAGGGTGAGGGAATGGACAAGGATATGATAGAAGGCATACTTAGGATGGCAGAGAAAGGGAAGATACTGCTGATGGGGGACCTGAATATGCCAGATGTTAACTGGAGCACCTTTGCTGCAGCCACATCCAAAAGTAGGGCCATTCTCGATGCCCTTCAGGTGGCATGCCTCAGACAGCTAGTTTTGGAACCTACTCATGAGGGAGCAATCTTAGACCTCATACTCTTAGATGGGGACAGTGAGAGATTCTCAGATCTAGAAGTGGGTAGCCTTTTGGGAACAAGTGACCACCAAACAGTGTGATTCACGATAAACTCAGCTACAGAGTCAAGCCATACAAAGGTGAGGGTTCTGGACTTCAGGAGGGCTGACTTTGGCAAGATGGAAGAGTGCCTTAGAAAAGCACTAGCAAACAGGCTAGAAGGAGGGGTGGAGCAACAATGGGGAAATATTAAAACTGCCATCACAGAGGTAACAAACCTTTGTGTGAAGCAAATAAACAAATCAAAATGAAAGAAAAAGCCACTATGGTTCTCAAAAGAGGTGGCAGTGAAGGATAGGGAGAAAAGATAGCATTTAGGAAGCATAAGGAAGCACAGAAGGAGCAGGACAGAGAGCTGTACCAGTTAAGGCAGAAGGAAGCAGGGAAGGTAGTCAGAATAACAAAGGCCCAAACTGAGGAAAAGATAGCCAACTCAGTTAAGAAGGGGGATAAAACTTTAATAGGTATATCAGGGAGTGCAGAAAGACAAAGGGAGGGATAGTGAGGATGAATAGAATGGACGGTGGGTGGGCAGAGAGTGACAGTGAAAAAGCAGGGATACTGAATGAATACTTCTGTTCAGTATTCACAAAAGAGGAGGTGAGGGAGGTGCCTAATCCAATTAACAGAAGCACTCTGGATGGGGGGGGGTTGATCCCAGTCCTTTCACTGAAGAAAGGGTTCTGAAAGAACCCCTAAAACTGAAAGTGGACAAAGCAAAGGGGCCAGATGGAATTCACCACAGAATTCTAAAAGAATTAAGCAGAGAACTAGTGACACCACTGACTACCCTTTTTAGCAAATCATGGGAGGATGGTGTGGTACCTGAGGACTGGAGGAAGGCAGATGTGATTTCCCTTCACAAAAGTGGGACCAAGACAGAGGCAGGAAACTACAGACCTGTCAGTTTGACCTCTGTGGTAGGGAAAGTGATGGAATCACTTCTGAAGGAAAGAATTGTTGAGTACCTAGAGGCCAGTGGGCACAGGACCCAAGGCAGCATGGGTTCACAGTGACGGTCATGTCAGACAAATCTAATTGATTTCTTTGACTGGGTGACCAAAGTAGTAGACCAGGGAGGGGCTGTGGACATGGCCTACCTAGACTTTAGCAAGGCATTTGACACAGTCCCACACAAAAGATTAATAGTCATATTAACCAGCCTGGGAGTGGGTCCCAGGGTGGTAGTCTGGGTAAAACATTGGCTGGACAACAGGACACAGAAAGTAATTGCAAATGGAGTGCACTCTGAAGAAAGAGGGGTTATTAGTGGAGTACCGCAGGGTTCAGTACTGGGTCCAGTCCTTTTTAATGTCTTTATAAGTGACATTGTAGAGGGACTGGAAGGAAAAGTATGCCTCTTTGCAGATGACACAAAGATCTGCAACAGGGTTGATACACAGGGAGGCATGGAATGGATGAGAAGGGACTTGGCAAAGTTGGAGGACTGGTCAGAAGTATGGCAGCTTGGATTCAATGCAAAGTAGTGCAAAATAATGCACCTGGGAAACAAAAACCCAGGGGAAGATTACGCAATGGAAGGAGAGGCAGTAACAACAACAAAAATGGAAAGGGACCTGGGGGTAATCATATCAGATGACCTTAAGATTGGCAAGCAATGTGAGAAGGTGGTAGGGAGGGCTGGGGGGATACTGGGATGTATAGGGAGAGGCATCACCAGCAGAAAACAGGACGTTGTTATCCCCCTGTACAGACAGTTGGTGAGACCCTACCTGGAGTACTGCATCCAGTTCTGGAGACCCAGTCTCCACAAGGACATAGACAGGATGGAGGCAGTTCAGAGGAGGGCAACTAAAATGGTGCAGGGTCTGCAAGAGAAGCCATGCGAGAGGAGACTAAAGGAGCTTAATATGTATACCCTTGAGGAAAGGAGGGAGAGGGGGGACATGATAGAAATGTTTAAGTACCTTAGTGGAATCAACAAAGTCCAAGAGGGTAGCATCTTTCAGAAAAAGAGATGTGCAAGAACAGGGGGACACAATTTGAAGATGGAGGGGGGTGGCTGAGGGGCAATGTGAGGAAGTATTTTTTCACAGAGAGGGTGGTGGATGCATGGAACAGCCTTCCTGAGGAGGTTGTGGGGCCCAAAACTGAGGGAGAATTCAAGAATGCATGGGACAGACATAAGGCAATTTTTGTGGGGGGTAGGAAGAAATGGCTGTTGGTTAAATAGGATCTGCAGCTTATCCTCTAGGTAGGGAAATGGGCAGATTGGGTGGGCCAAGCGGTGCTTATCTGCCATCAAAGTCTATGTTTCTCTGTTTCTATGTTAACCTTATCTACAAAAAATCATTTCTATTTTTCTAACCACCCCAGGTACCTCTGCCCAGTGTGCTGTTATGCACAGATATGAGCTGCCCGCTGTCTGCCCACTGGTCCACGTATCCATGCTAAGGTGGATATATTTTGAGGAAGAATGCTTCATGGCATGTAGGACAGACTGTGAAACTCTGCTGCAGAGTTCAGGCATGACACGTTTGGAGAAATACATTTGCGATGCACTTGCCATTTAGGACAGGCACAGGCCATCAAATGATGGAATCCTGCATTCTCCACAAAGGAGAAGGGCAACAGGTCGATGGTGAGCATTTCAGCTGTGGCTGCTTTCAGCTCATGTGCAGCAGCATGATTGGGGGGTACTTTGAGTGCTGCTCAAACACACTCCTCAATGTGGGCTGCATCTTGGCAGTGGGCTGACAAAAATACTTAACTTGTGCCAGCAATGTTGTTCTTGCTGGGGTACCAGGTGACTCTTGGGGCCTAGGATGTGCAGCATGTATGAAACTGGTTATTTTGCTGGATTTGCAGCCTGATAGTGTACTTTTATGACTCATGGGAGTGGCAGCTCCACTGCTAGTATGTCCACTGCTTGGGAGAAAAAATGATTCCTCACACTCCTCCTCCTCCTCCTCCACTGACCCACTCTGCCCTCCCTCCTCCTGCTCTATTGCACTGCTGTCACTAACATCAAGCTTGACAAGGGAAGTCCTGCCAACAGCTATGGTATCTTTCTGATGTTGGTGCCAGCGCAATGGGTGCTTGTTTTTCAAGTGGGCATGCTGGCCACTGATGCCTAGGTGGCTGCCCTTTTTTCCATGACTTACATGTGCTTGACACAGCTGACTGATCACCATGGTGTCATCAGCAGCATCAAGCATTAAAAAATCCCAAACTAGGGACTTTGCAACTCTAGATTTGACATGATGGGACTGAGACTTGGACGGTGTAGCCAAAGATGTGGAAGTTTTTGCTTTTTGTGCCACTTGCATGATATCCACCATGAGACGTTTGGGAGGTGGGGTGATTGGACCGCTTGTTGTAGGCTTGCTGATATCCTCACCCTCAGTCTTGTCATCTAAATGACTACATCATCATCACCCTTCAGCTTTTTCACTTCTGGCTCCCACATGGGATCAAACACCTCATCATCATATGTACCAAAACATATTTATATCCTCCTCCTCATCCCTATCACTACCTACTGATACACAAACTTTTCCCTTTTCTGGCATCTCCTCACTGTAATGGGGGGGCTGACTTTCCTTATCTCCTTCTGCAGGAGAAACAGACTGAGGTGGGACACTATCACCATCACCACCATCAGCTCCTCCTTGAGCAGAAACAATAGTCACACTGATAACTTTTTCGATTTCCTCCTGGACCTCTGTGTCTCCCCATACCAAAAAAGAAGGGCGAATTTTCCGTTGTTTTATTCTCAAAGTCCCTTCATTTCTCAGTGTGTGTACCATTGAGTCATTCATTTTCCCTTTTTTATCATTACCCTTAATTTTTTCCTGCCAATATCCCTTCAAATACCCTTCAAATGACCCATCTTTTTGAGCAGTTTATTCTAAATCATTCATTTTCCATTTTTTATCTTTCTTTGTCAAAATTGCTCCCAATATCCACTCAAATACCCTTGAAATGACCAGTCTTGTAGCAGTTAAATTATTCTATTACATTGTTTTTTTTTTGTTTGTTTGTTTTTTTATTGCATCAGTTTACTGCTTTTTTCAATGGCTATTAAGTAAAACCAATGGCTGGGTAAAATAAATCCAGAGTGGGACTTCGAAGAGCTGACAGGCTGAAGCAAGGGTATCCCAGAGGGAAGTAGAGTGTACACTGCAATCTAGAGTCCCATTTCAAAGTTAACAGTGTAGAATACCACCGCTTAACTGCACTGTACACTGCATTGATTTTCTGTCACACATACTCCTTTACCACTCCATTATTTTTATTTTTTGATGCACACAGTAGTAGCACTGCAAACAATTAACATTTTTTTGTGTACACTTCTTTACAACTGCATTACCATTGACATTTTTAGATGCACACTGTAGTAGCACTGCACACTTAATGTTCTCAAATGAACAGCTATAGGTACCCATTTCATAAGTGCAATAAGACACTCTGGGGGTATATGCTAGACAGTTCCAGTGCACAGCAAAGAGCTGAAGACACTTGGCCAGTGGCCTTGTGCCTCACCATTTATTTAGCTTTTGTTTACCGGGTAAGTACACTAGACAAATATTATGCCTATTTTCAGGAAGGGCCCAGGAGAATACAACATGAGGAACAACAGTCAAGGAGACATGGCAAAGAGAGTACAGTTTTTTGTCACAGTAAACAAACATGTGGGAAATACATCATTTGACGCTAGGGGAAACATGCCCCTGGCCATGTGCTATAAGTGTCTAGCACACAACCCGAAGTGTCTTATTGCTTATGTACCCATAACAACATTTGTGGTTGAGCATTCACCAATGCTTCACCCATAGTAGGTTGAGCATCAAGTAAAAATGCATTGACATGATAGAGTTAGTTGAATGCTAGGTGGAGAGCACCTGAACTAAACCAGCACTCAAAAAAAACTCAGCTTGCGCTGTTGAATGCTTGGTGGGCATTTACATTAGTAATTGAATACTGGTTAAGGATTTTTTAAAAGGGAGATGGGGGGGGCCCTATGAAAAAGTAGTGTACTTAAGTACGCACCAGAAATACACTTTTAGAAAAGTAATATACTCAGTTTATATAGCATATATACTTCTTATATACTAATGAAAAGTGTACTGGCATCTTTGTGTACTTTAAGAATATTCAATTACCTACCGACAACACTCAATCAATCCATTCCACCTACAGCATTTCTTTTACCATGACAATAAATCACCCCTTGTGACTTTTACTTGCACCCTTTATTTACCCCTCTTTTATTTGCATTCCCATACCTCCACTTAAATATATTCACTCCAATCCTCAGAAGCAAGCAATGATCCACTAGAGCTACTGTATGTACGCTTACCAAATGTGTTGCAATGGCAGCACAGTGTTCTATCAATGGCAATACCTGGGTAAGCCTGAAATTGTCCAATGGTACTACCCAGTGGTAATCTGGTAGTACAATGGTGTC
Source organism: Neoceratodus forsteri (assembly GCA_016271365.2). Lineage (NCBI taxonomy): Eukaryota > Metazoa > Chordata > Ceratodontiformes > Ceratodontidae > Neoceratodus > Neoceratodus forsteri. The sequence continues at coordinate 454,259,590 of CM028131.1, forward strand.
AACCCAGTCAGGTTTTCTAGTCTCAGTATTAGTGCCATGGCTTCCCTATGGCAATTTCGGCAGGTTGCCCAGACTGGTAAATGGTCAATGGTACCACAGTGGTATTACGTAATTTTGAGTCCCCTTTCATGTGGGACTCTATATTGCCCTAGAAGTGCCCAATGATAATGCAATGGTAGTACAAAACTGTTTTCTATATGCCACCAAGACTTATTTTGTACCACCATGGTATTAGTATTAGGTAATGTCACCACAAGGGTATTACGTTACAGGAGCAAATTGGTGCACCTATAAATCCCAAGCTTATTTGGTATCACTGTGGCATCAGTGGATCTAGAAAATTGATACCACTATGGTATCAACATGGTACACATCAAAATCAAACAAAGTTTGAAAGAAATACAAAATGAAACACAGATTGATAATGAAAAACATTATGAGCTGTACAGTATATGCAAATCACAATGACAACTCTCAGTTAAGTTCCCAAATTTAATGGGATATCACCACTGCATTGACATCCATTAAAATTCCATTAAATTCCATTAATTTTCCATTATTTTCATGCAAACTCATTAATTTTCACGATTACAGTTTATATCACCTTTTTAATGGCCAATTTGTATTCCCATTAAATTTCCATTAATTGTTGATGTTTCATGGGTGCAAACCATTAATTTACTCATCCATGCCATTAATTAACCATGACAGGTATCTATTAAATATTTAATGGGTGTGGTACACCCCTTAAATTTTGTATCAGGATATTTTAATGGCATGTTTAATAACCAATAAAACTGAGCAATGAGCTTATCATTGCCATGAAAATTATGTTCATGTTGTGCCAATGCATTAATGGCCATTAAAACTTTCCAAATTAGATTTTCATTGCCATGAAAATTACAGTCATGTTGTGGCAATACATTAATGGCCATTGAGCATAGTTTTATTTACTATCTATCTGTACTACTTTTCTCTAAGAACTATGGGTCCCCTTTGAATCCTGTGTAACCATTTGTTTTACAGGTACTCCCAATCCACTCTCCAGAATCAGTATCTCCAAAGAGGTTGCCTCACCTGGACCATAAAGTACACATGAATTAATTAGTTGATTGGGGATGGGGAGTTGAAGCCAGAATTAAATCTGCATCCATTACAGTGGGAGTCCAGATGATTGGTGCCATGACGCTATATTGTAATAAGGGACAGTTAAGATAATAATAATAATAATTATAATCTTTGTTTATATTGCACCTTTCTAAAATCAAGGCACATTACAATAAAATAACATCATATTAAAACATCATAAAAACATTAAAATCAACAATAAAATCAACAGCATCAGTCCATGTCGATACCTTCTCCGAATGCCTTTTTCCATAGAAAGGACTTTAGTCCTTGTTTAAAACCCCCCACCGTCATGCACTCTCTAATCCAACACGGTAGAGAATTCTAGAGGGTTGGCGCCGCGCAACATAAAAGCTCCGCTACCGGAAGATTTTAAAACTACCTCAGAATTCTAGCAACCCCTCGCTGCTTGAGTGGAACGTCACTCCAGAAGGTAAGGAACCAGAAGATCTTTCAGGTAGTCAGGGCCCAAACTGTGTAAGGCTTTATATGTCAGTAAACTGACTTTAAAGGTGATACGCCACTGAACCAGCAGCTAGTGCAGATCCCGCAGCACAGGTGTAATGTGGGAGAAACGAGGAATCCCCACTAACAACCGGGCTGCTGAGTTCTGCACTAGCTGCAAGTGGCGGATATCAACCCCAGGAAGCCCAAAGTAAAGGGAGTTACAGTAGTCCAAATGCAAGATGTGTGATGTATGAGATCAGTCTCCCCAGATCTGACCTCCTATAGCTGGACCCCCATCTTGACACTGGACCCCCTTCCTGCAGCTGGACCCCCACAGCTAAAGACTAACTTTTTTCTACAGCACCTTCTCTGTGTAGCAACACCATTTACAGTGAGGGACACAGCAATGCTGGGGGATAAAATGAGGGACACATCACTAAGGGACTCTTGAGAGGTATGGGACAGTCCCCTCCCCACATGTGGCCACCCTGCACTGTGGTGCTGGAGATTTTACAGATTGTCACAGGTATCGAAACTAACTTTTTCAGCCATTAGCCTTTAGGGCTAATGATTAGAAAAATCCACCAACCCAACAGGAGTTTCACTAGCCCAGCACAAAATGACCAGAAAAATCGCTATTGAAATGAATGGTCCCACTAAAATGTATAAAGGCCCATTCATTTCAATGGCATTATGTTCTTGATATTTGTGTAGCAACAGCAAACGGTCCTGGCTCAGACCAGGTACCAGGCCAATGCTAATCGAAATCAGTGTGGTATGTGACTTTCTGCCAGAAGCTCATGAAGAGGACTGTTACTTTTGCATTAAGATGAGGAAGGAACAGTCATCAAAATGAGGGGAGCTATGACAGCCTCTCAGTTTAGAGGTGGTTTAATTTTTGATTATGTTTTAGTGCATGGCAAAGGCAGGAGTGTAATATCCCCAAAGATGGGGTCGCCAGCAAGCTCAGTTGATGTCAGCAAGCCCCAGTAAGGTGCCCCCAGGTGCCCCCTATAGTTTAGGTTGCAAGGAGGTGAACATAGTGGCAGGAGCTCCAGAAATATAAAGTGCTTGTCTGCAGTTAAAACATTTTTTTTCTCCTTATTGCAGCCTGCCCAGTAAAGGTGGCACACGTCAGTGACACATCTAAGGTCCAGCTTGCTCTGGACAGCTGGTTGTTAGGGACTCAGTATCCTGAATGCCAGGGAGGACACCGAGAGTGGCCAGTAATGGCTATTGGGGGAGTTTGAATTGACTGTGAAGGAGAACAGTCAGGGGACTTCAGGTGCCCAGAAGAAAAGAAAAACATCTAAAAAGTGTAGCAGATGGAAGAGGGGACACAGGGAAGTAAATTCAGAACAAAAGGTAGTACCTCCAGTCCTCCTCTCATCCCTGTGTCAGTCTCAATGGTTCCAGTAGCATCAGTGGTCCAATAGTTGTTGCTGTCCCCAGGATCAGCAGTTGGCAACCACAGTGTGGGTTCTGTTTAGTCCCATTTGTTGTTTCTTTTTTTTTGTAAAGAAAAAGTAAATGCCAGTCCCTTGGCAGTGGCCCCCACAAGTGGGAAAGAATCTTTAGATGTATGAATATCAGGAAAGCCAGCTACCCATCAAGGGAAGACCTCCCACCTGCCTGCAGCCAGCAGGGCATCCAGCGTACACTTAACCCACCTCCTGTCTACTCAACTTCTTCCTAGTTTGGGGCGGTGAGTCGGTGACAGTGCCATAAAGCAGGCACTGTCTGCCTGCACTAATACTGAAATAAAAAAAAGATGTTTCTTTTCACACAGTGAGTGCAATACAGTAAAGGACGGCCATGGATGTTAGTGTGGTCAGGGCAAGGGACTGCCAAGGGTCAAATGTATGGCAGCTTAGATTCAACGCAAAGAAGTGCAAAGTAATGCACCTGGGAAACAAAAACCCAGGGGAAGAGTACACAATGGGGGGTGAGATACTGACAACAACAAAAATGGAAAGGGACCTGGGGGTAGTCATATCAGATGACCTAAAGGTGGGCCAGCAATGTGAGAAGGTGGTAAGGAGGGTAGGAGGGATACTGGGATGCATAGGGAGAGGCATCACCAGTAGAAAACAGGATGTTGTTGGCCCTCTGTAAAGACAGTTAGTAAGACCACATCTGGAGTACTGTGTACAGTTCTGGAGACCACATCTCCACAAAGACATAGACAGGGTGGAGGTTGTCCAGAGGAGGGCAACCAAAATGGTGCAGGGTCTGTACCAGAAGACATATGAAGAAAGACTAAAGGAGCTTAAGATGTATAGCCTCAAGGAAAGGAGGGAGAGGGGGGACATGATAGACACTTTCAAATACCTCAAGGGAATCAACAAAGTCCAAGAGGGTAGCATCTTTCAGAAAAAGAGATGTGCAAGAACAAGGGGGCACAATTTGAAGATAGAGGGGGGATGGCTCAGAGGTAATGTGAGGAAGCATTTCTTCACAGAGAGGGTTGTAGACACATGGAACAGCCTTCCTGAGGAGGTCGTAGAGTTAAAAATAGTGGTGGAATTCAAGAATGCATGGGACAGACATAAGGTAGTTCTAGTGGGGGGTAGGAGGAAGTAGGCTGTTGGTTAACTAGGATCTGCAGTTTATCCGTTAGGTAGGGAAATGGGCAGACTAGGTGGGTCATGTGGTCCTTATCTGCCATCAAATTCTATGTTTCTATGTGGCTTTTTTCAAATGTATTTAAAATCAGTCCAGGAGGGGAGCATATGATGAGATGGTGGCCTTATTCAAAATTACCTACATTTATTTAACTCACGCTCCAAAATGGAGCACAGGGGTGGGCAGCATTCAAATTAAGTAGTTATCAGAGGTGGCGCAGAGGGCAAGCAGGCCCTGAATTAGATAGTAAACAGGGTTTTAGAAGGAGCAAGGGTAGAGTAAAGCCCCAGTTATAGCCAAGCTAGCCAGCTGAGCTAGTGAATAATTGCTAGCTGTCCCAAACGTTTTTTTTAGCCTCAGATTATAAAGTCGGAGTGCCCCAGGGTGATACAGGTGACTTGTAGCCAAGTTGCCTCCAGTAGCCAGGCTAGTGTTATAGGGGTCTCTGGATCAGTTACTCCGATTACTATCCCTTTGCTAGGGTTGTGGCAACTATACTGCTGGGGTGGCTAACAGGGTAGGACTGTGGCAACTATGCTGGTCGTGTGGGTAACTGCCTGGTTCACTACCTTCCCCTTGCTCCTGACTGAAACTGATACCCAAGAGCACTTTAAATCAGTAAATTCTGCAATTTTACAACACTAGTTTGGCTACTGTTTGCCACTTAGCTACAGCTGCCTTCTTTTTTTGTTGAAATTTCTCTTTTTCCCCTCCTACAGCCTCCCAGATCTGACATCCTTGGGAGCCCCTAGGAGTCATCCCTCTGCTGGCCACCATACCTGATCAACCCCCCTGACACCCCATGGAGCCGTGGTTTTACCCCCCGGGCGGGGAAGAGGTGGGGCCCGAACACCCTGAACACTTACGTTTTGTCAGCCGAGGGTGGTCAGGCAGGTGGCAGCACATCAAGGGCATGCTCCAGGGGCTCCATCTCCCTCACAGCTGGAAGGCATTTTCCGCATTTCTTGTGTTGACATCATGAGTGCCTGACGTCCTAGCTACCTTCTGAGCTTGTTGGACCACTGACCTTTATGCATAGCCAATCAAGCCCCAAGGCACCCGATATGATGTCTGACCTCCAGCCTCTGCTAGGGGTCGGCATACGCCGGGCTGCTTACCCACCCTCCGCCTGGAGAAGGTGAGGCGTCATGGGATGCTCAAGCCAACTCCCCCAGGCCAGCCCTCCAGTGACCCGAGTCCGCTCCCGAACCCAGTTTGCTGGCATCACAAATGGAAATCCAACTGCTGTGCTGGTGGGCTGGCTATAGCCACCTTTATCAGCCTGGACACTTTCACTTTATACTCTGGGTTTTACTTAACCTAACTGGCCCCTGGTGCTTATTTCTGAATACATTTATTTATTTTATTTATTTACTGAAAAGTTTCACCAGGAAAGGCACACTCAGCTAACACATTGCTTATCTCCTGGTGCGTCCTGTGGGAGAGGGTAGTGGAAAACACAACTGCACACATTTAAACAGGTCATACAAGTTGAATGGGAAAATGATTTAATCAGGAGAGGCACACTAAGCTGAATGTTGCTTCCAGGTGTGATCTGGGAACACAAAGAAGTTAAGTGACTTGCTCAGGATCACACAGTATGCAAGTGGGGCTGTGGGACTCAAACCCTGGTCTCCAGGTTTGCAGCTCAGAGCCTTAATCCACTGTGCCACACTGCTTCCTATGAATGCCATAACCATAAACAATACATTAAATACATAGAAACAGAAGAATAAACAATAAAAAAACTTTGTAGCTAGCTAACCCTCATTCACTATTGCAACTGGTAAAATTTCCCGTCCTGTTTGCTATTCATACGGGACTCCTATTGTCCTGTATTTTGTGGTTGCCCCCCCCCGCACTATTTAAAAAACTCACTGTCCCAAGATCCGTAGTGGCTTTGAGCTTTTCCGTGCATACATGAGACAACCTGACTCACCACAGGATGTTAAAGAGAGAGGGAGAGGGAGAGGGAGAGAAAAAGAAGCAGCTTGCTGCTGTAACTTGAGTCAAGCTGCCTTGCTTGCCTGTGGCTCTGTAAGTGAGTTGCTCGTCATTGTTAGTTTTTTCTTCGGTCTGTCCGCGACTCTGGACCACAGCTTAACCAGATCCAACACCAAAAGGGGGACTGAAATAAATTCGAGGAGCTTCACTTCCAGCTGTTGGACACTGGCTTGCCTTAGAGAAGCCTCTTAAGACTTGACTTGAGGTTGGTTTTTGATTGGACAATCATTGGGGGCCTGGGGGGAGTCAGTGGAACCGTGGTGGTGAGGTCTGTGGACACCGGTGTCATTGGAGTGGGAGTCGGACTCAGCTGACCCAGAGGTACGGGACAGAGGAGAGAGGATGGAGCAGGAGCTGGAGGACTGTCCGGGGCCTGCTCGGGGATGGAGAGAACATTGTTATTTGTTGGCGGTTGCACTGTTGTAGCTCTGTGAATGAGTCAGAGGAGTCCCGAGTCTTCTTCAGTTCAGATTGAACAACAAGGAACTTCGGGAGTTGACTCGACTGACTGAACAAAAAAAGTAAGTGCTGCAGTTGCACAACAGCTGGTTGGGCTGCTGTCAGGCTGGGGGAAGGGCTGTTGTGCTGGGCCTGGGTGGGTGCATTCAGAGTTTGGAACTTCGGGACACTAAGAAGAGGCAATCACACAGTACAGCAGCACACAGACACAGGTGCCTAGTAGATTTTTGGGGGCCTTGAGCCGAGTGAAGAACAAGAAGCTGGTACAGTAACAGTTGTGGCCTGTTGTAAAGCCATGGCGTGGTGATGTGGGAGGGAGTGGGGTAGTTGGTGGTATCAAGGACAGTTCCCTCACTGAGGTGGAATACTAAATTTAGTCTTCAAGCAGCAATTAATTTGTCTTTTAAGACTAAGTTTAGTCATTTTTAATCTTCTGTAATCATCATTAGAATACTGCCTGTAGGAATACTTAATTCTAAGAAGTTCAACTGTAATTGTTTTTTAAGAGTCAATTATTACTAAATGAATATTATACACGGATTTTAGAAGTACACATTATTGAATATTTCTGAATGATAAATGAAGACTTTTCAATACTTCTGTTTGTTTTATATGCACGCTTGTTAATTCTGATCATAGGGCATAACCTTGATTATTACGCATTGTAAATGATAGGAGCATACATGGGCTTCATTAACCTCCTAGCTCCTTCATTACCTTAGTGTGATCCTTAGTATAATCAATTCTTTTACAGTAACATTTGCTTATTGAGAATGCTAAGACATTAATACTGCTCTGTCAAACTGTAATTCTCTTCAAAGTACAATTTTTTTAATACTACTGAATCATAAATGAAGATTGCAGTCAGCCGAGTAGTTCAAGGCTTTAAAGTAGCTGATCAAGGCTGGGTACATTACCATGCATTTCAGTTCTACTAAGCAAGGAGGCAGATAAAATAACCAGCAACATCAATACATTTTAGACAAGGTAATCAATCATAAAATGTGGGGTTTTACCTAAAAAGAATATGATGCAAAAATGGTTTACAGTGTCCCTTTAAAAGTCTGTACTGAACTACATTTTACAGAAGTCTATTCAGTCAATGAACTACATTTCCTAGATCAGGTCATGTCTCTGTCCAGCCTGAGCAAACAGAAATTCAGGATGAATTGTGGTCTCCATTTTTAACTGGTGTTGCCTGTAGCACTTAAGATTTATATGTTAAGGTAAGGGCTTGTTGAAATAGAAAAGTACATCTGTTTTAATTCCCTGAAATGTTATATACAGCAAGGGACTCATCACTCAGGTTTTGTTTTTTGTTTTCTAAATGAAATGCTGTGCACGTTTCACAATCAATGTTATGTTATGATAACAATTTCTTTGCTCTGAACTCATGTGGCTGCCTTAGAAATACAGTTTATTTTCAATCAGATCCCTCCTTAAAGTGTCTAGTATGCATTGTGCCTCTAGATTATTTGTTATTTGTGGAATTTTTACTGATTTAGGTACTTTAAAGTAGTGTCTGGGGGAGGGAATTAACAGCAGGAAGACTGTATAAATGAGCAAATTCAGAATGTATTTTCTGTGTGTATACATTCAGTAGCCTATTTAACTATATTTACAGAGAAAAGACTACAGCTTTTTTAATCTGAAAATCTGAAGTAACCTGTAGGTAAAGGAAGAATTATTTACTGCAGATATTTGAGTGTGTTTGTGGGGGAGCTGTTTTTTGCATTTAATATTTGTATTCGATTAAAACAGTTGCATGTGTCAATCTGTGTTGTAATCTGGGGATCAGTGTACTTTTTGATTTCTTTTGCTGAAGACTGCATGAATTTATATGTTATATGTTAGTATCTCAAATTTTGTTTTATACTGTATTGAGAAGTATGGGTTCCATGGTTGCGGAAGGGTGATGGGGGGTCTAGTTGTAGGGAGGGTGGCCAGGAAGTGGTTTTGCTCTGGAGGGAGGGTGGGTCCAGCTCCTTGGAAGGGTGGTTATCTGAGTGTCCACCTCCAGGGAGGCTGCTCAACCTGGGATGGGGGGGCTGGTCTATAGGTGGGAATGAACACAAGGGTCCAGCTGCAGGGTTGTCTGCTGGGGGAGGCTAGTCTAGGGCATGAAAGAGTGAGCTGGCAGCAGGGAGCGTGCCTGGTGGTGGGGATAGTTCGAGGTTGGAAGTGAGGTCCAGCTGCAGGGTGGGTGGTCAGATGGTGAGGCTGGTACAGGTCTTCTGGTGGATCCAGCTGTAGGTAGAGTGGTTGGCTAGGGGACTTCTGGTCCAGAGGCTTGGAGGGACAGCTTCAGATATATTGTCTGTTGGAGTGGAGGTTTGGGGTGGTGCTCCAGCTACATGAAGATTGCATGGCATGTAGTTGAAGGCTGGTTCTGATGTAGGGAGGGTGGCTGGCCAGGTAAGAGGCTGGTCCAGAGCCTGTGTGGTGCTGTAGCTCCAGTGACGTTGCTCATAATGTGAGAGGCTGGGGCTAGAAGGGTTGTTCAGCTGCATGGAGAATAGTCCAGTGCCTTGGAAGGGTGAAGTAGTGGAGAGGAGGGTGATTGGCTGTTTGGTGGGGGGTTGGGAGACACTAAAGATATTGATCAGCCTAGGATGGATCCAAAGTTGTGAATTAATTAGAAACTTGTTAACATACCAGCCATTTGGCTCGGGAGGAGCGCTATGGCTAGCGGTGCAGCTGACAAATGATGTATCCTTGTTTCACTTTTTCTTTTACACTCATCTTGACACCTAAAACAATGATGCTATAACAATATGAAACAATCTGACCCCTTATGGATTTTTTCCCATAAAGAGGGATTACATCTCACTGTGTAACTCGAAAATAAGCATGGTAACCCATGTTTTTTAATATTGATTTTAAATGCTTAAAGGTCCACCATGTACTGGGCAAAAAATTATGAATTTGACATGGGGTTGCTGAAACACCATGGAACTCCCTTAAACTTTGAGTTAAGGAGGATTATACTGTGAGGGGTTTGTACTGTAGCCTGTGACTTGAAACCTGAGAGTAAAGGAGAAGAAAAGACTTGAGCTCTGAGGGGGCTGCTGTTCCTTGAAAATTCAAACTTCAGTGAGGGGGGGAGGGTGTTGGGTTTGGTGTAGTAAATTAATCTTTGAGCAATGGAGGACTATTCTGAGGAGTTTGTAGTGTAGTCTGAATTTAAACCTGAGACTAAGAGACAAGGAAAGATCTGCTCTGACAGTGGCTGCTGTTCTCTGAAAATTCAAACTTCAGTGAGAGGGAGTGTGTTCTGGTTTTGGTTAGTGTAGTAAATTAAAACTTTGAGTTATGGAGGACTATTCTTTGGGGTCTGTACTGTAGTCTGTGAATTGAAACCTGAGAGCAAGGGAGAAGGAAAAATGTGCTCTGAGCAGGGGTGTAGCCAGGGATTTCAGATATGCACACCAAGTGGACTCACTTCTACCCCCTTGTTAGGGTGAGCTCCCCCCCCCACCCCGTGTAGCCAGACAATATGCAAATGTACACCAGAACCGTGTTTGTTGACTCATCTGGCACAATAAATACAACTTTTGTTTCTCATGACAATGGCTGTTGCCATGCATGGGTAACTACAAATACCATGCATTGTTCCCTCAGACACCCACATACCAGCCCAGAGCCTGTAAAGTTGTATTTTCCTTGGGATGCAAAGAATATTAGTGACCAGTCCTTCTAGTTTTGACTCCTATGAATAAAATTACAGAAAGGTTCAGTATTTTTTTTTAGTTTTCATGGAAACAGGAAGCAGTTCAGAGCCTATTTGCTAGCCCCCTTAAATAAAATTGCACACCATGGAGTGCTTGGAGTATGCCTGCCTACACCCATGGCTCTGAGGGGACTGCTGTTCTCTAAAAATTCAAACTTTAGTGAGGGGGAAGGGTGTTGGGTTTGGTTAGGGCAGTATTGGAATTAAAATATGAGCTGTGAATCTGTAGATCCCACTTAATAGCAGTGATGTGTGGGCTACGGTAATTCACTATGGAGCTGGGGGTGGGGGTTGGATGCAGCTTGGGTAGGTTTGAGGGAGCCTGTAGTTGCTGAGGGGGGAAGAGGGCCAAAGGAGTCTGTAGGTGTCAGGGGAGGGGGGCTGAGGGAACCTGTAGATGCCAAGAGGAGGAGGGCTGAGGAGCCAGTAACTGCCAGGGGAGGGGGCTGAGGGAACCTGTAGATGCCAAGGGGAGGGGGAGCCAAGGGAGCCAGTAGCTGCCAGGAGGGAGGGGGGCTAAGGGAACCTCAGATGCCAAGGGAGGGGGGCCGAGGAGCCAGTAGCTGCCAGGGGGGAAGGGGGCTGAAGTAACCTGTAGATGCCAAGGCGGGAGGGGCCAAGGGAGCCAGTAGTGCCGGGGGAAGGGGCTGAGGGAGCCAGTAGCTGCTGGGGGAAGATGGGTGGCCTTATCCCTAACCTGATCCATGCATCTGGTCAGGGTCTGCAGGGCATGATCACATTATGACCAAGCTCAGCACTCTGTGCTGAGTAGGACCCTGGAAGTATGCACTACACCTCACCTTTTGCACTGACCTGCAAACCTGGGTTTGAATCCCACAACCCCCATGAACATACTGTGTAACCCTGTGCAAGTCACTTAATTTCCCTGTGCTCTAAGGTCACACTTGGATCTTCGGCTTAGTGTGCTTTTCCTGGTTAATCAGTTTCCCCTTCCCTATTTTATTAAAGCTGGTCCATTACTCCAACAGAGGCTCTACTAACCCACCTGGGCTACTGTTTAGAAACACTGGCCATCTGGCCATCCTAAGCACTAAGAGGTTTTAACTGAGCCCCTTCCCAAACACCTTCTCTTTTCTTTCCTGTATTTTATTTCCCTTCTCCATGTGTCTTTTTTTTACTACTCTGACCCGACTGTACCTTTCATTCTAAATTCACCCTTTTCCTTACTTCTGTGCTGTTCTCTACCTCTTGCATCTCTCTCGGCTCTCAGTTTCTGCTCTTGTTATTGCATTTTCTCCTTATTAACCTGATTTTCTTTATTTTATAGGACACACAGACTCTGTCCTTCCCCATCAGATAAGTGTAATTCTATCTTTAACTTGTTCTTTCTGCCCTATTTACTCTCTAAGAACTGTGGATCCTTTGTGACCCCTTTTTTGAATTTTATTTTATGGGTCCCATGGACATCATCCCTTACAGACCTGCCTCTGGCTCCCTATTACTCAGGTAAGAAACTTGACTTCTACCTATATGTGAGTTGGCTGTAATGCTGTGGCCATGCCCATTACTGTGTGTGTCAGAGTTGGGCATGTGGGAGGGAGCTGAGAAAGAATGTGTGTGTGTGTGCGTGTGGGGGGGGGGAGCCTTGGAGGGACAGGGTTAGTACTGCAGCAGTGAAGGAAACAGGGTAGTTTTTGGGACAGTGGAGGTGGGGATATTGGTGGTCGTCATGGAGGGAGGGTACTGTGAGGCAGTGGAGGAAGGGGTCTAGCTTAGGGTATTTTGAAGGGTGGGAGCTAGTGTCTGGGCAGCTGTCTTGTGTTGTGGAGAAAGGAGGCTAGTGTTGGGGTGTGGTGGGATGGAGGCTATTATCCAAAGCTATGGAGTGTGAGGGGCATTTGTATTGGGGCTGTGGAGAGAAGAAGCTAGTATGGTGGAGGCCATTGAGGGAGATGGCTGGTGGGATCTTTGGATGGAGGTGGCCTGGTGTAGGGTGCTGTGTAAGGGTTCCAGCAAGTCTTGTTGTCAACAAATAAGTTGTCAGACTTCACAGTGACAACATTTTGCCGATGGCGATCACATCACCTGGCAAATGTGTCAATGCCCCTAACGGCAACGGGGACAAAAATTACTGTTGCCCATTTCTGGGGAGCAGATTACTGGGGAGACTGGCAATCAGCAAATCACTGTACTAGACATCGCTGCAACAACCATTTCAACACTGGACGTTGAACGGATTGTTGTCGCTGTAACAGTTTTGCTGTGGGGGAGTCGCTGTAATAACGGTATACCCTATGGAAGCAGGTGGGTTGGTGCAGCTTGCTGTAGAGGGAGGGAGTTAGTGTCTGGAACTGTGAAGGAAGGAGGCTCGTGTTGGGTACTGTGGACTCAGGATGCATAGTTTCGAGTACTGTGCAGGGAAAGGGGGAGGCTATTGTTGGGTGCTTTAGACAGAGGCAGACTAGTGTAGGGGCAGTGATGGGAGAGTGGTTACTGTCAGGGGAAAGGGGGATAGTGTTAGCTAGAAGGGGATAGTGTTGCAGGAGTGAGGAAGGAGATAGGTTTAGTATGTTGTGGGGTGGGGGAGCTAGTATGTGAGGCTGTGTAGGATGGGGTAGCTGGTGTTTGGGACTGGTACTAGCAGTTAGCACTTAGGCCCACGGTTTGGTGGTGGCAGCAGTAGTTTATACTGTTGTTGCCTTTATTTTATGTGGCTCTCTTTGGAGGTTCAGGGCACCATGACAAATACAGTATGAAATGGTAGCAAAATACATTTTTTAATTAGTACTTAAAAACTGGCATAAAAACATAGAAACATAGACTTTGATGGCAGATAAGGACCGCTTGGCCCACCTAGTCTGCCCATTTCTCTACCTATTGGATAAGCTGCAGGTCCTAGTTAACCAACAGCCTACTTCTTCCCACACCCCCACAAGAATTGCCTTATGTTTGTTCAGTTCATTCTTGAATTCCCTCACTGTTTTTGACCCAACAACCTCCTCAGGAAAGCCATTCCATGCGGCCACCACACCTCTCTGTGGAAAAAATACTTCCTCACATTGCCCCTGAGTCATCCCCCCCATCTTCAAATTGTGTCCCCAAGTTTTTGCACTTCTCTTTTTCTGAAAGATGCTACCCTCTTGGACTTTGTTGGTTTCCCATGAGGTACATTTATCATGTCGTCTCTAAACATAGAAACATAGAAACATAGAATTTGACGGCAGATAAGGACTGCTTGGCCCACCCAGTCTGCCCATTTCCCTACCTACTGGATAAGCTGCAGATCCTAGTTAACCAGCAGCCTACTTCTTCCTACCCCCACCCCCCAGAATTGCCTTATGACTATCCCATGCATGCTTGAATTCCACCACTGATTTTGACTCCACCACCTCCTCCGGAAGGCCATTCCATGCATCCACAACCCTCTCTGTGAAAAAATGCTTCCTTAAATTACCTCTGAGCCGCCTCTCTATCTTCAAATTGTGCCCTCTTGTTCTTGCACACCTCTTTTTTGAAAGATGCTACCTCTTGACTTTGTTGATTCCCTTTAGGTACTTGAAAGTTTTATCATGTCCCCCTCTCCCTCCTTTCCTCGAGGCTATACATATTAAGCTCCTTAAGTCTCTCTTCATATGTCCTCCGGTGCAGACCCTGCACCATTTAGTTGCCCTCCTCTGGACAGCTTCCATCCTGTCTATGTCTTTATGGAGATTGGGTCTCCAGAACTGCACACAGTACTCAGATGGGGTCTCACCAGCTGTCTGTACAGAGGATAATAACTTCCTGTTTTCTACTGGTGATGCCTCTCCCTATGCATCCCAGTATCCCCCAGCCCTCCTTGCTGCCTTCTCACATTGCTTGCCCACCTTTAGGTCATCTGATATGACTACCCCCAGGTCCCTTTCCATTTTTGTTGTTGTTAGTATCTCACCCCCCATTGTGTACTCTTCCCCTGGGTTTTTGTTTCCCAGGTGCATTATCTTGCACTTCTTAGCATTGAATCTAAGCTGCCATACATTTGTCTCTCTCTCTTCTTTCCTCAAGGGTATACATATAAAGCTCCTTTAGTCTCTCTTTGCATGGCTTCTGCTGCAGATCCTGCACCATTTTAGTTGCCCTCCTCTGGACTGCCTCCATCCTGACTATATCCTTGAGGAGATGGAGTCTTCAGAACTGCATGCAGTACTCCAGATGGGGTCTCACCAACTGTCTGTACAGAGGGATAACAACTTCTGTTTTCTACGGGTGATGCCTCTCCCTATACATCCCAGTATCCCCCAGCCATCCCTACTGCCTTCTCACATTGTTTGTTAACATTTAAGTCATCTGATATGGCTACCCCCAGGTCCCATTCCTTTATGGGTTCATTGTGGTGCACAGGCACAGTCAAACTCATTGGTATAAGAGGTGCTATACAGGGGTGTGCCCAATGGAGAACTCCGTTACTAGGGGCAGGTCTGTGGCAGGCGAATCAGTCAGCAGGCTCACAAAGACTGCTTTTCAGCTGTTGGGGCAGAGTTCAACAACTTTTCAAGGGACAGAGCTGCACCAATAGTGGCATGGCTCGGTACTTTGAAGTTGCATTCCTGCATTGCATTCCTGGTTGTGCGTTCACACTGCTGTAGCTTACAGCAGTGTGAACGTGCCAAGCCCAGGCTGTCCACATGCCCCATTGCAGTAAAAAAATAAACTAACAGGGGTGCCCAATCCTCCTGTTGGCAAGCCCCCTCCCAGTTCATTTGCCGACGGAGAAGACCACTCCTCATTGGCATAATGTCCCTCCCCCAATTTGTTATGTGCCGAGGGGGGTGCCCAATCCCCCTCAGCTTATGTCCCCCCAATACTCAGTATGTGCTGATGGGGGTGTCCAATCCCCACCAGCTGGCACCCACCCAACAAACACTCAAGTGGCACACTGGGAGCCCTCCCCAGCGTGCCAAAAGTCCCTGTAAGAAAGAAAACCTTTCCGAGAAGTTTTTATTTTTTTAAAACCTGCAAAACTAGAAAACTGTCCCTTGTTGAGTCCGGTGACCCTTCCCCAATCCGCACCACCCTCTGTTCACCCCACCTCCCACACCCCTATCCTGCCATCCGTAGCTCGTGCGATGATCTTCAGTGGACCTGAACACGCCTGCACTTTTCAAAGCTGACTGCAAACAGAAGAAATGCCAGTAAGCTGTATAATGGCATAAATGTTTTTTTTTTTTAACTTTGGTGCATATCTTGGCCATGTTTGTGAATTTTGCCACCACATTTTCAACATGGGATTCTTGGGACCCCTCCTCATGAATTCAATCACTGTCATCTGGTTATTCGGTCCCAAAAGGTGATTTTGCGGTCACTGAGTGGAATCACCTTTCGGGACAAATTAATGAAATGACAGTGTTATTGTTCATGAGGTGGGCTCCCAAAACACCTATGTTGAAAATCTGGTGAAAAAATTCCCAAAAATTACTGTGTTACAAGCGTGCATTGCGCAGTTTCAATGCACTCATGTAACATTGTGAATATGTAATATTTTCACTCCAGATTTTCAACATTGGTATTTTTTTACACCTCCTCATGAACAGTACAGCTGTCATTTTTCACATCCTGGCCAAAATGTGTTTTCGCACTTCCAGCGCAGAATAGCGCAGTCGCTGTGGGAAATCAGTGTTTGGGACAGATTACGAAAATCACAGTGACACTATTCATAAGCGGAGGTCCCAAAATGCCTATGTTGTAAAGTTGGTGACAAAAGTCCATAAAATGACTATTTTACGATCGTGTGTTGAGCAGTTTCCACGCACAATCGTAACGTCAATATTTTGTAATATTTTCACTCAAGAGTTTCAACATTGTCAGTTTTGCACACCTCCTTATGAACAGTACAGCTGTCATTGTTCACATCCTGCCTGAAATGTGTTTTCTCACATCTGGCGCACGATGGCACAGTCACTGTGGGAAACCAACATTCAGGACAGAGTAAGAAAATCATAGTGACAGTGTTCATGAGCAGAGGCCACAAAATGCCTATGTTGAAATTTTGGTGAAGTCATTCCACTAAATGATTGTTACGAGTGTGCGTTTTGCAGTTTCCACGTATGCTTTCAAGCATTTTTTAATATTTTCACTTCATATGTTCAACACTGCCATCTCTTCACACCTCCCTATGAATGGTACAGCTTTCATTTTTCACATCCTGCCTGAACTGTGTTTTCGCACATCTGGTGCAGAATGGCACGGTCGCTGTGAGAAATCAACGTTCAGGACAGATTACCAAAATCACAGTGCCACTGTTTATGAGCAGAGGTCCCAAATGCTTTCATGAGGTGGAAGTCACAAAAGGCCATGTTGAAAATTTGTAGTGCAAATACCAACAAATGCCTGGAGCATTAGGGTTTCTAACCATAATGTACTCCCCCAGCCCATGGTGGGGCTCCAGTGCCCTCATCTTCTCTGAAACGCAGACACATCATCACTCTTGAAAGCCAGATCATGAATTGAGGAAACAGGTATGCACTTCACTGTATTTCGACAGGAATGTGAACTTGGTGGCATAACTTGTTCTTTCTGCTGGAAACTGTAGTCCTGACGATCAGTATGTACCAACAGCAATCCCAACGATGAACTCCGGCATTGACAAATGCTTGTTTGTTATTGTTACTACCTCCCCCATTGTGTACTTTTCCCCTGGATTTTTTTTCCCTCAGGGGCATTACTTTGCACTTCTTTGCATTGAATCTAAGCTGCCATACTTCTGACATCTGGCATAGCTTTGGGGATAATAAAGCCCCCAAAGCATGAGTGAATAAGGTTTTCAGACCCTGCTTAAAAGCCTGTACCCCATAATGCAACATACCACCTCTTGGTCTTGTGGTGTTAGACAAACTTCAATCCCTGTGCCTCTCACTAGGGAATCACTTGGAAGGAATAAGCAAGGTGAATTGCACGGCACTGTTTAGCATGAGCAACAATAAAAGGATGTGGGGGTATGAGTGGAAAATGATGCAAAGGTGGTACAAGGTTCAAGATGGATTTTTATTTATTTTTTTTATGGAAAGGATAGCAGCATGAAACAGTCTGCCAGCTAAGGTGGTGGGTGCCGAAACCATAAATAATTTCAAGTATAGCTGAGACAAAGTGAAGGTTGTAGTGGCTACTCAGGGTGGTTATAGTAGATAGGGAAACAATTGGTCCCTGGGTTTAAAAGGGAACTACACACTGGTTGGACCTTTGATCTTTTCTGTCATCTTTGTTTATGTTTCCATTACATGCATTTTGCTGCTGCCCACTTTGAGGATTTCCTCCATAGAAACACAGAAACATAGAATTTGACAGCAGATAAGGATCGCTTGGCCCACCTAGTCTGCCCATTTTCCTAACAGATAAGTTGCAGATCCTAGTTAACCAACAGCTTACTTCCTCCTACCCCCTACTAGGATTGCCTTATGCCTGTCCCATGCATTCTTGAATTCCCCCACTGTTCTTGACTCCACGACCTCCTCAGGGAGACTGTTCCATGCATCCACAGCCCTCTCTGTGAAAAAATATTCTCACATTACCTCTGAGCCGTCCCCCCTCTATCTTCAAATTGTGCCCCCTTGTTCTTGCACATCTCTTTTTCTGAAAGATGCTACCCTCTTGGACTTTGTTGATTCCCTTGAGGTACTTAAAAGTTTCTATCATGTCCCATCTCTCCCTTCTTTCCTCAAGGGTATACATATTAAGCTCCTTTAGTCTTTCTTCGTATGTCTTCTGGTGCAGACCCTTGTCAGTCTCAATGTCCTCAGTGATTCTAGTGGTGCATTTTTTTGGGGGGAGGGGTTGGGTCCTGCATTTGAACCCTGCTCCTGAATGTGAGGTGCACACTGGATGCAGGCCCCACCCCAACAAAAAAGGGCAGGGAATAAACTGTATCTTTTTTCCCCCCTAAATATTTTTTGCTATTTGTCATTTTTGGTTTTCTCCCCAGTCTCGATCCCACGTGTCCCCAACCTGAAACACGCATGTGAAGGCATGCTCACGTCACACCCTATGAGATGCCCCACCCTACCAGTTGCCCATTACTGCCTGCCACTGGAGCTCCATGGAGGGACTGCAGGTGGGTGACCCACCCCACTTGGGAGAGGAGAGCCAACGATCAATCCTGCCCCCCCGAGGAAGAAACCTGTCGAGGTAATGCCTCTTGACGACTGTTCTTACGTCTTTTGAGCCCATTGTTTTCCTACTTTGTGAGGTAAACACTGCCAAGTTATGGTGTGGGTGCATGGGGTTGGTGATTCCCTAGACACCCTACCTCATACTTTTTCAAGTTATGTCCTCTAGCTGTCAGGAACAGCCCAATAACAGCCCCTCCCCCCAACTTTCATTTACTATCTGGCTGATCCTGCCTCCTGCTGCTGACGTCAAGATGTCCTAACTATGTCTGTGCTTGCCAGCATGTTCCAACTATGGCCTGCCTGTAGTTAACCTGGAGCATTGCTTGCCCCCCCCCTCCGCGAAGCCATTTAATTAAATCTATATACTGTATTTTTGTTAGTGTTTTCTTTTTGTTTGTTTGTTTTGTATTTTTAATGCCCTTTTGGGCTTCTGCTGTGGCCACTGCAGCTATCTCTGGCCTCTCCCAGCCCTAATGTGCATTTCCGTGTCCGCCCCTGGCTCATGTATTTGACCATCTTAGGCTTGATTGCAGGTGGCTTGTCTTTTCAACAAAATTTAGCCCTCTGGCATTACTAAAGCCGAAGTGTGGCTTAAACTATGCCACACCTGCTGCTGCTGCCATCCCATCTTCTTCTATTCTTACAACCCCCCCAGGCTTTACTATTGGCACGGGAGTGGCTTTACTCCCTGGAAGCTCCTGCCACCTCTGCACTCCCTTCCTGGCTTCAGCATTACTGCTGGAGTGGTTCACTCAATGGCAGCTCTTTCCGGCTTCCAGCCCCGATTTCTAAAACGGTTGTTGCAGCCATCAGATATGGCTGTTCCATGGCCTCCTCCTTGCTGTTGCTTCAGCCCCTTAGAGCATAAACAAACTCTGCCACCAAAGTGGTGGGAAAGGTGGTGGTGGGGGGACACTTCCAGTATTGCCTCCTCCATTTCCTACTGGCTCCTTTCTCTCTCTCTCTCTATCTCTCTCTCTCTCTCTCTCTCCCCCCCCACCTGTTCAGAGTGATCCACAGCCTGAGCTCTGTGTAGTCTGTGAGTTACAAGTGCCCGCAGGCACTTTCACTCCAACATGATTGTGCTATGCGGCTGGCTGCAGGTGCAGCCCAAGTGTACCTCCTCCTGTCACCATTCCACATCAGCAGCACCCACACCATATTATGGCTCAAAGAGCCCCCACTAGACCTCTGAGAAGGGTAGAAATTCATTTCAAAGGAAAATTGGCATTTTGCCACAGTGTACTAGACCATAAGGGCTACCAATTTACTTTATAGCACCCATGGCATTCCTCCTACCAGGTCATAATGTTGCACGCTTAATAGCATACAACATTATGGCTAAACCTGAAGAGCGTTGTAGTTTACGAGTGATGCAATACCACGAATAATGCTGTACACAGTATTGCACTACTTTAAACATCCCAGGCAGAGAATAAGACCTCTACTGGGATGGGGTTCCGCCAAGCAGCTGCTGTGGCTCAATGGACTGAGCCACTACAGTGAGGAACCCAGGTGCTGCGTCTGGGACAGGGTTGGATTGCCAGTCCCAGAAACTTTAATTTTTTTTCAACAGTTTCTGCACTCCCTGAGTTAACCCCCCAGAGTTGAGAATCTTTATTGGGGGGGTTGGGGGTGCAGCCCCCTGGATTGGGGGGTGTGGCCGCATGGCAGAAAGCATGCTGTATTGGCAGCACGATTTTGCCAGGTGGAATAATGTCTTGCGACATTATGACCACGTGCTGAAATTCCTAGCCCACAAGACCACCAGTACCTTTCTTTTATTTACCAACAGGACCACTAGCCCCTGAAGAGCTTCCACAAGGCCACCTGGTTACCAGGTACAATACTAATCACTGGGCCGCCAATAGGGGCACAGGTTTTTTGGGGGCTGAGCCTCTCCCAAACCACATTTCCTTTCCTCTGTTTCTGTTCCATTATTTTTTCTCCAGCTAACCTAATTTTAATTTATTTGACACATCTAACAGAACTTGGACTCCTACATATCAGATAAGTATAATTCTATGCCTAACCTGTCTTTTGCACCCTTACTGTACCCCTAAGAGCTATGTATCCTTTGTTACACCTTTTTTTTACAGGTGTGGTGGCAACATCCCTTCGAGACTCCTACCTCTGGCTCCAATAGCGCTCAGGTAAGACCTTCTACTTAATCTTTATTGGATGGGTTGACTGTAATGGTGTACCAACACCCATTACATGCTGAAGGTAGGGCAACTAGCTCTTGAGCCCCCCCCCCCCAGTTATGGTGTCATACTCCCTTTTGTATCCCTCTTAGCCCTGGCAGCAGGCTCTTGAGTCCCATCCCCAACTTCAGGCTTCCCCACTCCCATAGTCATGTTGTTAGACTCCTCGCTGCCCCCAATCATGGGCATGGGTTTCCAACCCCCCCAGTGTCCTGGATGAGGGTAGCATGGGTCATGTGGTCCCCTAGATGGTCCATATGGGAGAAGGGGGTGAATGTATGTGGGGGACACTACTATGTGGGTGCCCTTGGAGGTACAGGTGGGGGAAGAGGGGTCATAGCTGGGCAAGTGTTATTGGGGCATACATTTGATGATTTAGATGAGTAAATAGGCTCCAAGGGGGCCTATAGGTGGTCTGAGGGGGGAATAGTACGGTGGCTCTTGAATCCTGGTTCTGGGGTTCTAGGAATGGTGTGAACGAAGGTGAAAGTGGTGTCAGAATCCTGGTTTGGTGACCCCAATGTGTATTTTGAGTGGAAAATGAAGGGGGAGTAATACGGCATACCGAACTGCAGTATACGATACCCAGGAACCCAAAACTTATAGCCCAACAGTCAGTATCCTGATGGTCTGGAATTGCCAGCAACAGAGTTGGAGTTCTTAAATAAGGAGGGGGAATGGCAAAGCCTCCCCCCCACCCCGAAACACAGAAAAAACATCTGCTGTGTGCAGTTCCAGACTTTCAGGATATCGACTGGTGGCCTATAATTTATGGGCTCCTTGGTATCAGGATTCAGCATTTTGGTATGCTATAGTAAATCTGATGACGGTGCATGTGGGTATCTGGCCCCTGTTTTAGGGTCCTAAGAATGGTATGAGTGGGAGAAATGTATGCAAATGTGTTTCAGACCCAAGTTCTATGGACTATGAGGTGCTCCAGATGGGAGAAGCGGTGGAGGTAAGTGTGGGACCTTGTACACAAGTCCTATGGCTAGTCCAATTAGAAAATAAGGGAACAGGTATGAGCTGAACACCCATTCATGGGTCCCTTGTCTGGTTCTGCTAGAAGTACAGGGTAGAAGTAAGCTTAGGACACCTGTCTGGGAGTTCAAGGGCTGGACAGAGTGGGAGATGAATGTGGAGGCTGGTGTCAAATACTTTTCTAGGATTTGCAGGACTGGTCCTGGTGGGTAGAAGGACGTACATACAGTAGGTGAGAAATGCCAGTTTGAGATTCCAGAGCTAGTCTTGGTGGCTAAAGAGGAGGAACTTAAATGAGGGAGGGCAGTATAGTGGTCTCAAGGCTTGTCCAGGTAGAGGGATATTGGGACATAGATGGGAAAAGGTGGTCCAGAGGTCCCATGGCAGGTCTGTGTGGGCAGGCAGGGGAAAGATAGATGTGGAAGGCTAGTCTCATGGTCCAAGGGTTTATCTGGGTGAAGCAACATGGTGACATACTTGGGGACAGCCAG
This sequence comes from Neoceratodus forsteri, assembly GCA_016271365.2. NCBI lineage: Eukaryota > Metazoa > Chordata > Ceratodontiformes > Ceratodontidae > Neoceratodus > Neoceratodus forsteri. The sequence goes on from CM028131.1 coordinate 454,281,761, forward strand.
TATGGGTTCCCAGGGATAGTCCAAAAGGACAAAAAGGTGAGATTTTTGTACAGAAAGCTAGACCTTGGATCCCAACACTGATCCAGATTGAGGGACAAGGAGCACGTACAGTAAAGTCCGCCAGGATAAAGTGCAGTGTCATAATGTCCTGCATGACAAAAGGGACTGACTACCACAGAGATTGCATTATTTACTGTAGTAACTTTGCTGCAGCATGCTACAAAATTAGGTTTAATCCTGGCAAGCTTCACATGTACAGTAGTTGTGGTGGCAGATTCAGTGCTCCCAGGGCTGGTCTGAGTGGCTAGACAATGGAAACATGGACCTCGGAGGCCAGTCATACCAAGGATGGTCCATTTGAAGATAGCATGGGGGCATAGATGAGGCAGGCCAGCCCAGCAGTCAAATGGCTGATTCAGGGTGGAGGAGAGGGAGAATGTAGGTGGGGAAGACTGGTTTGGGTTCCAGTTGCTGGTCTGCATGGGCAGAGAGGGGACATGTAGGTAGGGAATGCTAGTCAGAGGTCCTAGGGCTGGTCTGGGTGGACAAAAATGGGGCCCATTGGTGGGACAGACAGTTTCTCTGATTTGATGGCCATTTGATTTTTATGTTTCAGGACTGTTGCACTTTAAAGGAAAACTCTGGCTTGTAGGGGCTCCTTCCCCTTCAAATCTTACCCTTCGGTTTAGGTTTAGTAGAAAAAGTCACTTTTTCTTCCAACGGCAAAGTTGTTTCATTTAATTTTGAAATGTCTGCTACACGAAAGTATGGAGGACCCTTAGGCAACTCCATTTACTGTAAAGGTGTGGTGCTGCACCATGCTGTTCAATGCATTTGTACTGAAGCACACGGTGCAGCACCGCACCCGCACCTTTACAGTAAATGGAGCCACCTAAGTGTCCGCCATACTTCTGTGTAGTGGACTTTTCAAAATTAAATTAAACAACTTTGTTGCGAGAGAAAAAGTGCCTTTTTCTACTAAACGTAAACTGAAGGGTAAGGTTTGTGGGGGTGGGAGCCCCTGCAAACCAGAGTTTTCTTTTAAAAGGTATTTCAGGTACAGGTGAAGGTCTTGTTCTTAACAGTTTATTGACAGTATTTCAGTATTCTTTTTGAAGGTTAATTAACATTTTTGTGCACTTTTTGAAGGGCATTTGAGAACAAATTGAGATGTTTTTCAATGGATAAAAACTGGTGTTTGAAGTACAATCGAAGTCAATTTGAATTACTTCAAATATTGAAGTATATTTGAAGGTCTTCATTTTAGGTGGAAAAGAAGGTTTTTCTGGGTGGAACTAAAGGACTTTTTCATAACAGTATTTTACCAGTCTTACTTCAAAAATATGAGAATGACTGGATCAGTTTTTAAAAAAATTAAGAATACTTGTGTAACCCCAGGTGGTATGCTGTTTGATTCTGACAGCAATACCAGGTGGGCTGGGTTCGGGGAGAAATAGGTCACTCGGCACAAGGGCTAGGTTTGGCTACTCTACACAGGGGCACCCAAGTAATTCCGAACACAGGAAGTAATAACTGTAATGCCCAATACCAGAAGTGGGATTCTAAAGTGTGGCTTTTTATTCACATCCAAACAGAATAAACAAAACATAGATGGACCCCCATGGGGCTACACTCCTGGTAATGCAGATTAAAAGAAACAAGAACACTTCCTCAACACTTTAGCCCTCAGGCTCTGAACCCACGGGGCACACAGCCTGGACCTGCATGCTGCTTTGGGTTACACAGCCTGAACTTGTACACTATTCTGGGTTTTCTCTGGCTCGGCTCCCTTGCCGGCCACTCGGACACCTTCCATACTTCATGGAAACATTTTCTGGTGGCTCCCTAAACCACCTAAGAGACACCTCAGCTCCATCGAAACTTCCTTTCAATCCCACATCTGAGTACTTTCCTCAGGCACTAGCCAAGTACCTGAGAGAAAGTAAAAGGTGTCTCAGAGCAAACCGTAGAGGTGAATTTGGTTACTACTGATGGGGGTCCCCCACCTCTCGCTCTCACAATTCATACCCGGCCATTTCTCTGGACAGTAAACACCTCATCCTATAAAGCTTTGCAATGTAGATTCTTGCTAAATGTATATCACATTCCATCTACTTGTCTTGCTTCCCATTTGTGCTGGACTTGAACATACTTTTAAGTGGCATTGTCCATTTTTGTAGACCCCCCACTGAGTTTAGCGGCCCAATCCCCACTTTCCAACTGTTCAGGTGAAACAACACTTGGCCCTTTTTCAGAGCGAACTCACCCTTTGGTTGCAGGTGCCCCACAGGTGATTTCTTCACAAGGAAATTCTCTCTCAGAGTGTGAAAGAGGAAATCCTCCCCCATTTTATTTTTTTTTATAGGGTGATGATGGGTTTTGAATGTACTCCTGCTATTTGTCTTTGTCTTGATGGTTATATGTTTGTTTGTTGGGCTGGCCACCCACTTTGTTTTATATGTTTCACTGTTAGTCCTGTCTATTGTTTGTACCTCTGTATTTATCTCCAGTACATTACTGTCCCATTGTCATGCCTATAATAAAGAAAAATGATATTAAGCAAAGTTCTAAAATGTTGCTGATGTCAGGACTGTCTTCTTAAAAAAACATCATACACTCCTGAATAATTATATATAGTTGGTTCCTGCAGAAATGTTTTTTCATTGGAATATAGGGTTTACAAACCCTTTATATGTTACAGGCATACATTAGCAAAAACTAAAATGACTGTGTTCAATATAAAAGATCTGTACAGACATAAAAAGCCTTTCATGTAATATTATGGCAGGACGCTGCCTCTTTAAATGCCCTGTAATAGGTTTCTGAATGTGCCATAATGCTCTCTTACATTTTAGGCTGGTGAAATAAAAGTAATAATTATTTAGCCCCTAGTTGTAGCCCCATTAAGCTCTTTTTCCCCAAGAGCACTGTAAAATGTGGCTGTCTGTGTATGGTTTCGCCACGGAGATCCTACACGACGTTGCATAGCCGGTAAATTTACCGCGCGACCGTGCACAATTCATAAAGGCATTTAGCCTTCTAGTGGCTTAGAAATGAAGGGTGCTCTAAAATAATGGCTAAAAGAGACTTTACATACCACTAGGAGGTGGATAGCGAGGTTTTAAGCTCTTGTTTGGGCTTTCTTAAAAACGAGGGTTTTGTGGTGATGCTGGTTCTCCAAAGCCCTGTATGACCCTCCCTATGTTGCAGCAAGCTCTCTAGGAGCTGGCCAGCCTTTAGTCAGCTGTTTTTATGCTCTGGCTTAAAGGGGCAGTGCCTACTTCAGATAGAATTACTGGAAAAACTCCAAAAAGAGCTGTACATCATTTATTCTCATGGTAGTATAATACTGTATGGAAATAAAGATTCTGTAAAGTTGGAAATAATCTATATCTATTGTAATTAAAGAAATATTGTTACAGAAAAGGGTTCAGGGGAGGAGATCAGTGGTCACATGACCCCTGAACAGTATAAAGTTCTGTGTCTTCAGTTTAGTTCATTTCAGTTGATTCTAAGAGATCACACCTGGATGTGCTGTTGTGAACATCCTAGGAAGCTAGTATTTTCTAGCCTATGATTATTGTTATTTTTATTTGCTTTGCTCCTCTTAATTTTGTCGTTTTCAGTTCGATCTGCTTTATTTTGTAAATAAATATATTTGAGTTAGCTACTTCAAACCGCTTCCATGGTCCATCATTACTCACAGCCTGTGACAGATGATGTCAGAAGTGGGATGCTGTGATGAATTTGAGCGCAGATTCCAGTGGACCTGAATGCAAGAAGAAGAGGCAGTCTGGAGTGGTACAGCCACACGGTCCCATGTCCAGAAGCTACAACTACCTTTACTGGCTGGTGTGGAACCGGTAGTAAGAAGGAAGACAACAAGAATAGGAGCAGAGATGGAAGACAAGAAGCCTGTGGTGGGGGCCCAAGCAGCTGAACCTGAGGTAGAAGAACCCCCCGAAGACCTGAGAGAGCTACTATGCTGGCTTTGTGTTCATCAGATGGAGATGGAAAGAGAGAATCATGCAAGGTGAGCAGATACACTGAGAGTGATCTAGACCATAGGTACTGCCAGACCTCCTACTACACCAGGTACAGTGCAGAAGGACATTAAATTAGTCAAACTTTACAGTTCTGATGATATCGAGGCATTTTTAATGACTTTTGAGAGGATAGCAACTGCTTGTGCCTGGCCCAGAGACCAATGGGTTATACAGTTGGCCCCATATTTAACTGGAAAGGCTCAGTTGGCTTATAGCCACGTTGAAACGATTCACACCAATGATTATGACCAAGTAAAGCAAGCCATATTAAAGAGCTACGACATCAGTACTGAGACATATAGGCAGCGCTTTAGATCCTTTAAGTTTCATACTGCAGACAATCCCCAAGATGTGTATACTCAACTAAAAGACCTGTGCATAAAATGGTTACAGCCCGAATACCCAGACAGTAACTCAGATATTGGAAGTTATTGTATACTTCCACAAGATGTGCAACTATGGGTGAAGGAGCACCTCCCAGAAACAGCAGAAGTGGCCATAAGACTGGCAGAGGACTACATTGCAGCAAGGCCTCACAGAAATCGACCCCTGAGAAGCTCCTGGATACCTCAGTCTACGGTAAGACCACCCTCCCAAACTCCTATATCTAATGTACCAGACAGCAATACCCAGGGACTAAATTAAGTACTAGGTCTGGGACAGGGTATAAACCAAATATTGTGTGCCACAAACGTAATACCAAAGGGCACATAGCAAGATTCTGCCCTAAAAAGACACTAGAGGATGCACATTTGGCTCTGGCTAATTGGGGACATTATATAAGACCAGTACAGATTGGAGAGAAGGTGGTATCAGGACTCATAGACTCTGGTAGTAAACAAACTTTAGTGCATGCCTCTGTCCTGGATACTAGCTTAAAGACAGGAGGATCTATGACTGGCGTTATATGTATACATGGGGACGTACATCATTACCCTCTAAAAGAAACAGTTGTACAGGTGGATGGATACATTCAGAAGATGAAAGTGGGTGTGGTACCCCAACTCCCCATCCCAGTCATTATTGGCCGACTTTGTGAACTTTGAAACTTTATTAACAACAAATCTTACTGCTATGACAACTAGAGCACAGGCCAAAAGTGAAGAAATATTGGGACAAACATATCCTTTTGAGGAAGACCTTTTTGAAGTCATTGGCAAAGACAGGAAGCCAAAAAGCCAAAAACAAAAAGAAAAAAAAAAAATTCTGGACTAACAATAAGAAAAACATTGATAAACAGTAATAACTTAGACATATCTGCTAAGATGTATGGTTTAGAATTTAAAGAAGCACAAAAAATTATGTGTCACTAACCCCATTTTCTTCACAGGTGGGAAACAGTGATAAATCTAAAGATCCTATCTTTAAAATTCTAAATGGATTGTTATATTAAATCTGTACTAATATACAAACTGGGGAAGTGGTAGAACAGTTAACGGTGCCCCAACCTTTTAGAACACAACTATTAGGTATAGCCCATGATATTCCCATGGCTGGACATTTGGGAAGGGACCATACATTAAGTCGCCTCCTGTACAGATTTTATTGGCCTGGCATACATGAGCAGGTTACTGAGTACTGCAAAAGTTGTGAAGCCTGCCAGAAGGTAGCCAAACTAGGGCAACAAGATAAGGTCCCTTTACTACCCTTGCCATTGGTAACTACCCCATTTGAAAGAATGGCAATGGACATAGTAGGTCCTTTGCCCAAAAGTTCAAAGGGTAATAGATTTATACTAGTGGTTGTGGACTATGCTATGAAATACCCTGAAGCCATACCTTTAAGAACTGTCATGGCCTAGAGGATAGCAGATGAATTAGCGAAGATCTTTAGTCGGGTGGGCATACCTAGAGAAATTTTAACAGACCGTGGTGCCAATTTTCATTCAGTGCTACTCAAACGTCTATATCAGGCTTTAGGAATAGAGGCTCTGTTTACAACACCCTACCATCCCCAAACCAAGGGGCTGGTAGAGCGATTTAATCAGACCATGAAACAGATGTTAAAGAAATTTGTAGCAGATGAAGAGAATAAATGGGACACCTATCTTCCCTATCTTATGTTTGCTTATACAGAGGTCCCACAGGCGTCTACAGGTTTTTCACCTTTCGAACTACTATTTGGACATAATCCAAGAGGGCCATTAGACGTTATCAAAGAAGAGTGGGAGGACTATAAATATACAAAAGAAACACTCCTCTTGGAATATTGGCAAAAGTTACGTCAACGTTTAATTTCTTATGTTCAGAAGGCCCATAGTAGTAATATGCAACAACAAATGAAACAAAAGGAATATTATGAAAAAGGTACAGGACACAGAGTTTAATGAAGGAGATAAGGTTTTACTACTGTTACCATCCTCAGAACACAAATTATTGATGAAATGGCAAGGCCCTTAAGTTGTTACTCAAAGAAATGGTCCTGTAACATATGAAATAGCCGTACCAGATAAGAAGGGTAAGAGACGCATATATCATGCCAATTTATTGAAAGCCTGGGTAGAACGGCCAACCTCTTTGTCCAGTTATGTCCTTCCTGAGTCTAATAATGAACTAGACATAGTGTACCAACGTTTGGAACATATAGGGAAGATGACAGATTTGCTGATCAACCCTGATTTAACAGTAGTCCAGAAATCTGATTTAGAGAAGGTGTTGTCTAAATTCAGAGATACGTTTACAGGTACTCCCGGTAGGATTAAAAATGTTAGTCACCACATCAGAGTTACAGAAAATCAACCCCTTAGACAAATGCCTTATAGACTTCCTGAAAGGGTAAGACAAGATGTGGTTCAAGAAGTAAAAAGAATGCATCAAATGGGAATCATCGAACCATCTCATAGTGGGTGGTGTTTCCCTATGGTGGTAGTTGGAAAAAAGAAAGGGGGCATATGTATCTGCCTAGATTTTAGGAGATTAAATGCAGTGTCACAGTTTGACAGTTACCCAATGCCATGCATAAATGACATTCTTGATCACCTGGGTAGTGCCAAGTACATTAGCACTCTTGATTTGACCAAAGGGTACTGGCAGATCCCATTAGATCCTGCAGATAAGGACAAGACTGCATTCAGTACACCTATCAGTCTGTTTCACTTTACTGTAATGCCATTTGGACTACATGGTGCCCCTGCAACTTTCCAGAGGGTAATGGACACTCTGTTAACTCCCCACACAACTTATAGTGCAGCCTACCTGGACAATGTCATTATATTTAGTCCCTCCTGGGAAGAACATATAAGACATCTGTCAGCAGTATTAACTACAATCTCAGAGGCCGGCCTTACTATAAATCCACAAAAATGTGCAATAGCTATGCAGGAGACTTGATATTTGGGTTTTCAGATTGGTAAGGGATGCATTAAACCAGAAATAAATAAGGTTGCTGCAGTGGCGCATAGTCCAAAACCCATTACAAAGAAGGATGTAAGATCTCCCTTGGGGCTTGCTGGCTACTACCACAGATTCATCCCCAATTTGTCCACATTAGCTGGTCCCTTGACAGATTTAACAAAGAAAAGGAACCCTGAGAAGGTTAAATGGACCAAGGAATGTGAAGAGGCATCTCAGTCCATTAAAGCCAGCTTGTGTTCTTCCCCTGTGCTACGAACTCCTGACTTTTCACAACCATTTATCTTACAGACTGATGCATCTAAGTATGGAATTGGGGCTGTGTTAACCCAGATTGTGGATGGAGAAGCACACCCTGTAATCTACATAAGTAGAAAACTTCATGAATGGGAAACACACTATTCAGTCATAGAGAAGGAATGTTTAGCTATTAAGTGGGTCATAGAGGCCCTCCGCTTTTATCTATGGGGTGTAGAGTTCGAATTATGGGCAGACCATAATCCACTATGTTGGTTACATGTAATGAAAGATAAGAACACTCGCATCATGTGATGGTATCTTGCCCTACAACCCTATAGATTTACCATTAAACACAGGAAAGGAACAGCACATGGTAATGTTGATTTCATGTCAAGATATGGTATGGAAAATGAGAGTACTTGTCATCAGGCTTTGGGGTAAAGTTGTGTTATATTATGAAGGAAGCAGTCTTTCATAGTTTCTATATAATGTAAGTAAAAAGGGACCTCGAGGTGGAGCCTTAGGCGAGGGTGGGCTATGACTCCATCTCTCATACTGAGAGATCTGATGACGACTACATTTGTAATGTTTTCTCAGAACCAAATCTGTAAGTTTGGTTTTGGGTGGGGAGGAATGTGAAAGAGGAAATCCTCCCCCATTTTAATTTTTTATAGGGAGATAATGGGTCTTGAATGTACTCCTGCTATTTGTCTTTGTCTTGATGGTTATATGTTTGTTTGTTGGGCTGGCCACCCACTTTGTTTTATATGTTTCACTGTTAGTCCTGTCCATTGTTTGTAACTCTGTATTTTTCTCCAGTACATTACTGTCCCATTGTCATGCCTATAATAAAGAAAAATGATATTAAGCAAAGTTCTAAAATGTTGCTGATGTCAGGACTGTCTTCTTAAAAAAACATCATACACTCCTGAATAATTATATATAGTTGGTTGCTGCAGAAAAGTTTTTTCATTGGAATATAGGGTTTACAAACCCTTTATATGTTACAGGCATACATTAGCAAAAACTAAAATGACTGAGTTCAATATAAAAGTTCTGTACAGACATAAAAAACCTTTCATGTAATATGGCAGGACACTGCCTCTTTAAATGCCCCTGTAATAGGTTTCTGAATGTGCCATAATGCTCTCTTACATTTTAGGCTGGTGAAATAAAAGTAATAATTATTTAGCCCCCTAGTTGTAGCCCCGTTAAGCTCTTTTTCCCCAAGAGCGCTGTAAAATGCGGCTGTCTGTGTATGGTTTCGCTGCAGAGATCCTACACAACGTTGCGATCACCGGTAAATTTACCGTGCGATCGTGCGCACATTTGTGAAGGCATTTAGCCTTCTAGTGGCTTAGAAATGAAGGGTGCTGTTAAAATAATGGCTAAAAGAGACTTTACATACCCCTAGGAGGTGGACAGTGAGGTTTTAAGCTCTTGTTTGGGCTTTCTTAAAAATGAGGGTTTTGTGGTGATGCTGGCTCTCCAAAGCCCTGTATGACCCTCCCTATGTTGCAGCAAGCTCTCTAGGAGCTGGACGGTCTTTAGTCAGCTGTTTTTATGCTCTGGCTTAAAGGGGTTGTGCCTACTTCAGATAGAATTACTGGAAAAACTCCAAAAAGAGCTGTACATCATTTATTCTCATGGTAGTATAATACTGTATGGAAATAAAGATTCTATAAAGTTGGAAATAATCTGTATCTATTGTAATTAAAGAAATATTGTTACAGAAAAGGTTCAGGGGAGGAGCTGAGTGGTCACATGACCCCTGAACAGTATAAGGTTTTGTGTCTTCAGTTTAGTTCAGTTCAGTTGATTCTAAGAGATCAGACCTGGATGTGCTGTTGTGAACATCCTAGGAAGCTATTATTTTCTATCCTATGATTATTGTTATTTTTATTTGCTTTGCTCGTCTTAATGTTGCCATGTTCAGTTCGCTCTGCTTTATTTTGTAAATAAATATATTTGAGTTTGCTACTTCAAACCGCTTCCATGGTCCATCATTACTCACAGCCTGTGACACACAACTTCTGGTGCCTCAGCACACTTAAATATGCAGCTTCTTTCCCTTAGCCAGACCCAGGAGGGTTGCCCCTGGAAAACAGGCAAAAACCTTCCCCCATCCCCTCAGGGATGGGGCTCTTGAACCATTGAAAGCGGTCTCCACCACTTCAATTACCAGTTCCTGTGTTCCTCTTAAGGTGGAAACACACACACCTTCCAAAAGTAGCTCTAAAACAGAGCTTAAAACTCTGAGAGCCTGCACACACTCAGCTGTACTACTGTCTCTCACTTAGACTGCACACAGACTGAATTCGAAATCCCCAACGTTCTACGCTAACCTCCAACTGCAACATTCCAGTGTGGCTTAAGCAGCTGTGAAAGTTCTATGGTGATGTCATCCCTCAGTCTCAGCTGAGACTGAGAACAGAGTGAGACAGTGTGAAATCCATTTAACTGGAGTTTCACAAGCTGCCTTCCCTGCCTACCACTAGGTCTTACTAGGATTCTAGTAACCCTTATGGTAACAGGGGGGTTGCACTTGAATTGAATTTGAAAGCCTTTTTCTATGTGGGTCCACTGGTGTGAGTGTTTCCCTTATTCCCTGTATCATCCCCAACAAGCATACTAGATACAGATTTAGCAGTAAAAAAATGAGTCGCAGACTTCAAGCCACTTCTAACTTTGATTTTGCTGCTACTGTCTGCCACAGCAGTAGTGGCAGAGGCCACAGAGGGCACAGATTCACAGATAGGTTTGCTTTTTCCGTCAGACTTCTTTGAGCCACCTCCCACCCTAGCACCTTTACCTGAATGTCTCTTGGCAGGCATATTCATTTTTTATATAATAGCCAGCTAGGTCAGGTTGTAAACAACAGTGGTGTAACAGGGAGGAAAGGGTTAATATGGTAAGCAAATTCAATCGAAAAACAGGAACACTGTAATCCAGAGGATAGATCACAATTTTAATTTATGTGAGCAATTAAACAATGCAGTGTACCTGGGTATGGACAAGTCAAGTGGTCAGGTCACTGTACATGAATACTTTCAATAAAGAAAATAAATCACAAAAGTGATTCAGCAAAGAGAAACAGGAACAGAACTATTCAGTCTGAAGAATGTAGTAACTGTTCAGATAAAGTGACCCAAAAAACAATCAATATGTAAGAAAAATATAACAAATAAGTAGCACACAAACTACAAATCTTCAGACTTAAAAGAAATTACAGAAACTCACTCACAACTTGTGAGAAACATGTCAAATCTTAGGAACTAACCTGCTCTACTTTCATTTCACACACACACACACACACACACACACACACACACACACACACACACACACACAAACATAGCAACATGGAATTTGACAGCAGATAAGGACCACTTGGCCCACCTAGTCTGCTCATTTCCCTACCTACTGGATAAGCTGCAGATCCTAGTTAACCAACAGCCTATTTATTCCTACCCCCCACAAGAATTGTCTTATGTCTGTCCCATGCATTCTTGAATTCTCCCTCAGTTTTAGACCCCACAACCTCCTCAGTAAGGCGGTTCCATGCATCCAAGACCCTCTCTGTAAAAAAACACTTCCTCACATTGCCCCTGAGCAGTCCCCCCTCTATCTTCAAATTCTGTCCCCTTGTTCTTGCACATCTCTTTTTCTGAAAGATGCTACCCTCTTGGACTTTGTTGATTCCACTAAGGTACTTAAAAGTTTCTATCATGTCCCCCCTCTCACTCCTTTTCTCAAGGGTATACATATTAAGCTCCTTTAGTCTCTCCTCATATGGCTTCTCTTGCAGACCCTGCAGCATTTTAGGTTGACCCTCCCCCACTCACTCCCTCACAGACACAGAGAAAACTGAAACACTAATTAAGTTTAACTAACTATTCTCCAAAGATACAAAAACCAAAAAAAATGTTCACTTGTAGCACTAGGAACTAAACTTGTGATTTTGTGAGCAATTAACTGTCAAAAATCACAAAAAAAGAGGTTTTTGAAGGGTTTATTGGCTGTGATGCACCACACTGAACTGCTCTTCAATTCAACAGACAATATACTGTGCAGGAAACACCCTGCACGTGAGATTTCAGCTATCTACCCACAATGCACTGCAATTTCACCTGTGTAATTGTAAAACATCGGCGAAATTGAAGCAAATGGTGAAATTTCACCTCCTGGGACTGAAATTGATGTAATTTGGGCATGATTTTGCACTTTGTACAAAAGCTGAACCAGGGGCAAAATTACGTTATGCCTAGACTAAATATTTTGCGTAATGCAGAAATTACACAAAATATTATGCTAGGCATGATTTTTTGATTTTGCACATCTCTACACACCAGAGGTGTGCATTTTCTAGCTTTTTGTACTCCCAGAGAGGTTAAAGGCACTCAGTGTGTATTCTCCTACCATACAAAGCACCTGGGCCATACAGTGATATAGTGATATCACTATCATGTATTTAGCATTTGATGGTTCAATGTGTCTTTAACTGGCAAAACACTCCTTTGTGAGGAGAATGTTCTAATTTTTTTATTCTCCATGTGTGTTAATAGATCTTCATCATGAAAATTCTGATGCTATCCCACCCAGGCTAAATATACAGCTGCTGGACAGTGAGATCCTGCACTATGTGCAGCTAGATCTTCAGTTTGATGTTCATGTACACATGGTCCAATCTTACTGCACGCATGCTACTCCAAATCTGGATACATGCCGCCAAAAATGGTATCTGGTTGTTGCAATTGGACAGTGTGGGATCGATAGATATCTTTTTTTAATACTTTCAAGAGCACTCTCCTACTGTGACATTTTGTGAATGGTGTGTATGAATGCATACGGGGAGACCTTTTTTATCTGTACCCACATAGATTGTAATGCAGAGGGCGTAGTATACATTATACAATACCATGTGATTGCATCATGTGGGTAAACCAATGTGTCCTTTAAAACAATGGATTCTCAAACACAAGTGTAAATTCAGATTGAGGATGAGAGTTTCATTACTGCTAGGCACTTTAAGAGCAAGGGCCACACCATACTTTCACTCGGGTTTTGGGGATTACAGTAGATCTTCCCAGCTTTGAAGGTAGAAGACCACAATCAAATTCTAGAAAAGGAGGAGATGCACTGGATGCATCATTCATTCATTCAGATTTTATCTATATAGCACAATTCTCATTTTGAATCAAAGCACTGAACAATTTATCTAAAATCATTTAAACAGTATTGAAATACATTACAACAAATAAATAACTACACTTATTACTCAATAAAACATGATTCTAATGAGAATGCCTATCTGAATAGGTAAGTTTTTAGCTCCCGTTTAATTACTTCCATTGTAGAGCTATCTCAAATGTACTGAGGTAGAGAATTCCAGGGTTTTGGGGATGCAAATGAGAATGCACGAGCACCTGACAATTTAAGAAGAACCCTCAAAATCTCCAACAGTCCCTCATCTGCTGAGTGGAGGGAGCAGGGCAAGTAATAGGAACACAGGAGGTCTTGCAGGTAGCCAGACCTGTGGCCATGCAGGACCTTGTAGGTCAGCAAACCTACCTTGTAGGATATCCTCCACTTAACTGGCAGCCAGTACAGATAGTGCAGCAGAGGTGTAATATGAAATGATCTAGATAGGTCGGTCAACAACCTGCAGGTGGCAGAGATCTATCCCCAGCAGCGCCAGGTACAGGCAATGCAGAAATCAACACATGAGGTCACAAATGCATGAACCAGTGCTTGCATATCACTGAGGGAATCAGATGCTTAATCCTGGTGATGTTCCTCAGATGATAAAATGAGGTCTGGACCACGACTGACACCTGTGATGTATGTATAAAACCGCAGTTGAGAACAACACCAAGATTCTTCACCCTATCAGAGGAAAGCAACTGGGAGTCCCCAAGCCAATTATCTGGGCCCTCTAGGGTCTATGTGAGGCTTCAGCAAGGACACTAACTGGACAACATACTGGTGACCATAGTAGGAAATCAACATGCAGATCTATAACTGCTTGGAAGTTGCTCTGTCCCCATATATTTTTATCCCTTACTGCTGTAATGCAAGGAACAATAGAAATAATATACCCTTACTAGCAACCTGTGTGGTGGCTTAGATTTTTTTGTAAGAGAAGACTAGTGTATATATAGTCCTACTAGTGTCTGGAAGAGTACACTGGCTAGGTATGGTACTAGTATACCAATGAGATAACAGCTGCTTTTCCTGCAACTTTCTGTAATAGTATGTTGGTCCAATATGTATCATCTAATTTTGTATGACTTAGTGCACAAATAACTATATTAATAGTATGCCATCAGAAACAATTAGCTAGAGGTGTGATCGACATTTAACTTATTCAACAAATGTGTAGTGAATGTATTCAAATTGGCATTACATTCCAGCTGTGCATATGAGTGATCAGCATCTGAATCTGCTGAAAAGTGGCTCCAATTCTGAGAAACATAGAGTGAGTATAAAAGTAAAATTTTCCTCCTACTAAATAAGGTAGTCTAGTACACTGGAGCATGGTGTTCATATAGCAGGATATACCAAGGCACAGCTATAGCACAGTACATATGGTTGCCAGAAGAGTGATGCCTTCTGGCATCAAGGTGATGTGATATCGATGTCACCACACACTATGTCCCAAGGTGAATTACTACACTTCATGGCATTGAATCCCATGGAATGGCATGTGAGGTTCAATGCCAAACATTGCAAAGTCATGCACCTAGGACATAGAAACCCAGGAGCTGAGCACAAAATGGGGGAGAGGTACTGATGGTCATTAAACAGAAAAGAGATCTTGGGGTTATATCTGATTATCTCAAAGTGGTCGGGCAGTGTGACAAGGAAGTGGGCAGGGTCAGTGGGATGCTGGGGAGTATAGGGAGAGGTATCACCAGCAGGAGAAGAAAGGTAGTGTGTCCAGCTCAGGAAGCCACATCTCAGAAAGGATACAGACAGGGCTGAGCAGTCTAGAGGTGGGCAACTAAAACTGTGTAGAACTTAAATCAAAAGCACTACAAGGAGAGCCTGCGGATCTCAACATATACATTGGGGGGGGGACCAGTTAGCGACTGACAAGTACCTCACAGAGGTAAGCATGGTACAAATGGAGTCTGTTTCAAATGAGGAAGTACAACAAAACAAGAGAGCATGCAGTGAGGCTGGAAGGGGAAGTTTAAGAGGGATGTGAGGAAGTACTACCTCTCAAAAATAGTGGTGGATCCCTGTAAATGTCTACCAGCAGTGTTGGTGGGAGTGATAACTGGGGGGGGGGGCTTCAAACATGCATGGGATAGGCATAAAGGAATATTGTTATAGGCAGGGAGGACGGAGGGTAGACAGAGGCCAGGTAGAATCTGCAGAGACAGAATAGGCAGGGAAAATCAGGACAGACTGGGTAGGTCAAGTGATAGTTTCCTGCTGACAATTTCTATATCTCTACATAGAAGAGACTCTACTTCTCTGGAGATTGCGTGCTACCTGTCCACACTTTGAACACCACATGGATAGAGGTAAGCTGCCATAGTAGTCTCTACAAGAGCTGAAGTTGACACAGCCATAGAATTTTTAAAGGACTGAATTACCAGATCAAACACATGTGATATTTTATTTACCTCACCAGGTCTTGGAACAATGTCTAGTGGAGATCATAAGTGGAAAACAGGCATTTTAAACGTATCGAAGGAGATCAAAAGATCAAACTATATAATTATTCACAAAGAAGGTCAGATTTAGTTTTAGTTTTGAAAGTGTTTGCAATGAAAAGACACACAGGTATTATGAAAATAAGCACTCTGTTTTGTCTACTGGTACTGTATGTATCTAATGATAATACAGAGAATGAAATTGTGTGGATTACATTATGTCCTTTACTTTATACTTCAAGGTTCATAATAGTGCACATTAAATTGGGAATACAATCATATACAAGCAGTCCAGACCAGGTGAGCAATCAGATACTGTAGGTGTGTTACTAGAGATTTAGGCTTTTAAATCATATTAAAACGAATATCTGCTGATTTGTGGTGGTGGTGGTAGTGGCACATTGTGATATACAGTTCATGTGTAAAAAATATGTGTTATATGGAATGCTATTTTTAATCTCTTTTCACATATAAGTCAATTAAAAAATTATCTTAAGAAAAGAATCATTCAAGAGTGTAAAGGTATATTTCACCTTTTGTGGCAAGTGGCAGCTTTTAGATTTTTTTAAAGTAAAATGCTATCATATGTGTATGTATAAATCTCTTAAGGGAAATATATTACTGTTATTTAAGACATCTCCTAAAGAAGCCATACAGGCAAAATGTTGGGCTGTTGCACTAATAAAAAGAAGTATTGACTGGATGAGAGTCTGAGTTTACTTTATTTAAGAAGCTGAACGAGTAGAGTTTCTGAACTTTTTTTTGATTAGCTCTGCACCCAGGCCAGCTCCCAACCTACATACTGTAATTTATAATTTCAGTGATTTCCTGCTTTGCTCAAATACGTTTGTTCTAACTACAACTCTCCATTGTACTACAACAAATAAGACTGCATAAAAGCACTAGGCAGTTGGCTAAAACAATTTCTTGTTTCACTGCATTGGCTTGAAAACTAGAAGCCCACAATTGTTTTCCTGTTTGCAAGTATTGTTTGCTATATTATTATCTTCCAATGCTTTTACAGCTGAAGGCTGTAAAAGCAATGGAGAACTGGTGCTGCAGGTGGTGAGTGAAATGTTCACCATGTTATTTCAATTATAAGACAACTGTCTATGGCTATTACAGTTATATAGATACTGATCAAATAACATATACTACCACACAAATTCAGTAAAAAAGAATAAAATTGGATGTGTTAAGATGTTTTTTTAAATCATCCTGAATTTTTATGTCAAAATTAAAAAAAAAACACATCTATATGGTTTGTCACAATGAAAAAATATGACAATACTATGTATTTGATTAGAAAAGCAATCGTATCGATACAGAACTGAAAATTCAGTTGATTTGTTATCGATAACATATCTGCTAAATATGTAGTATAATGATACAATGTTGGTAAAATATATTATTGAAAACTTTATTTTTTTTAATTTTAACAATTAATTATTTGGTCAGATAAACTGTTTAAGCAAAACATAATATTACGTTTTTGTTCTAAGCAAAAACAACTTGTTTTTAAAATTATATGTAGGGATAATCTACTTGTATATGTCATGAAAATAACTAAACATATTGTAAATATGGCTTCTTATAAAGACTGTTATTTTCCAGTATTAAACTATACTATTTTAGTTACATTCCATCTCACAATTTATCAATAATTATATTGATAGACTGATATATATATATATGGGTTATTAATGATAGTTATCAGAATGTATTTGTCACTATGTTAACAATTTGTAATTATTGATAGGTACATATACAAGTTACTAATAAATGTTGATAATAACATATAGAATAATACATGGGTGGGTGTAACCAGAATTTTACACACATCCAAGGTGTGTGATGCTACATAAACCCTAAGAGTGAAGCTAGAGGGATTTATAAAAGCAACACCAAGGATATGTGTAACATTTTTATTTTACAACCACCCATCCATGTTTAATTTAGTTACTAGTTATTATTTTTGTTAACACTGGGTTGACTGAGTTGGCAGTACTGGAAACCATTTGGTTAGCGCACTCCAACTGTAGCATGAGCTAGATTAACATCCTCTGATAACAACAGCCCAGTTGTGATGCAAAATATCAACCAAAGGATTTTAATGTGGGATGAAACCATGGTTATCCATATTTAAGAAATGATGACCAGTAATTTGAGAATAATGGATATGCTAGTGTACATTATGGATTTCTTTTGCACACCTAAGGTGTTTCATGACCCATAAACCTCGAGAGCAAAGCTCGAGAAGTTTATCTGGGCATCAAACACCGAGGGTGTGCAAAACAAAATCCATAAATACACACCTGACTATTCTTAATTTTTTATAATTGCTGGTACTTGGATTTCTTTAATTTTGAGTTGTCTGCACTTTCCCCATTGACTGTAGCATGACCGAGCAGTACAGTATTCTAAACAAACTTGGACACATTTTCCAGAAAACAGCGGTATTTACTATAAGGGACATGTTCAGCTTTTTGTTTCAACTTCCTTTGTATATTTTCCTGAGAAAAAGCCACCAAATGTAGAGTAAGGAGAGCGAGTCACTCGGCAGCTTCAGAAGACTCGATGCGAGCGTTAGCGAGCATTGTTATAGTAACGCTTGCATCAAGTCTTCTGTAGCCGCCAAGTGACACCCTCTCCTTGCTACACTCGGTGGCTTTTTCTCAAGAAAATATACAAAGGAAGAAAAAACAAAAAGCTGAACATGTCCCTTATAGTAAATACTGCTGTTTTGTGGAAAATGTGTTCAAGTTTGTTTAGAATAGTGAACTGCTCAGTCACGCTACAGTCTGCAGGGAAAGTGAAAGTGGTTTGAAATGCCGAAATAACTGGATTTCGGGTTATTACAGCTTTTGGGAGTGTAATAACCCAAAATCCAGTTATTACAGTATTTGAAGAGACTGGTAATCTGGTTGATATTTGGGGTCACCAGTAATTATAAATGTTATAATACATCTTTATGTGTGTGGCCACAATCAATGATAGAATGTGTTTGTATTGTACAGTATGACTATTACTGATTATTGAAATGTATGTGTGTCTATAGTGACTACATAATGGATTGCAGTGGAATAACACATTTATCTCCACTAGTGAATGAAAAGACCTATAACCCATGAGTGGCAAAGTCACAAGCTAGTTATAAAGGTCTTACCACTCATGTGTATAGATAAATGTGTTATTCTACTGCAGCTCATAATGTATTTGATATATACCACACCATTGTAATATTTTTACTGGTGTTTTATCTAGTTTTAACTTAAAACTTCCTTTCTTTTCATTGTAAGTTCTCTATCTGACCCATTGTTGTCTGCATTCTATTTACAGATTCTAAGTGGAGATAACATGTTCTAAGTTAAATAAATGGTGTTCTAAGTAAAATAAATGGTGTTCTAAGTGAAAATAAATATCTATCCCAAAATAACATGATTTATTTACCCAATGTATTCACCACAGGTGTGGTATATATAGATAACTATGAATAGTAAAAGATGACCATTATGGAGGTTAAAGACTATTATGTATCCACAAACTGTTTGACAAATATTTACTTTATCAACAAAATTATTTTACTGTTTTATGGTATCAACAAATACTACTTTTTTCATAACACTTACCTTATACTGTATATTGATAGACTTTTACTTTATATCAATATGCATGTATGCATATAGATAATCACTGATAGTAAAAGATGACTGTTATGAAAGTTAATTGCTATTACAACAGAACCCCAGAGCAAATGGCCTGAGGAATAGGTTATCCTGGAGGATATTGGCTGTACAGCCAAATTTTAAAGAAAACACAATTGCACATACCACAATAATGCAAATCCCCATGAAAGAATTTGGACTGGCTCAACTTTAAGCAGAATTGCATGGTGCCAGAAGGCCTCACAGTGCAATCAGCAAAGGCTAAGAACAGCAGACACATACACGTGTTTCATCCTTGTTTGGACTCATCAGTGTGCCATATCTGTGTCTTAGACCAGGGAGAGGAGCCAGCCACCCTTTAAGGAGGATGTTATTTGCCTGGGTCATGGGAGCCCAAAATAAAGAAGGAAAAGAACTACAACAAAACCCAAGAGCAAATGGACTGAGGCATGGGTTATTCCAGAGGATATTGGCCGTACAGCAAAATTTTAAAGAAAGCACAATTTCACATACCCCAATAATGCAAAGCATCATGGGAAATGTATGCAAATCCCCATGAGAGAATTTAGACTGGCTCAACTTTAAGCATAATTGCATGGTGCCACATGGCCTCACAGTGCAATCAGCAAAGGCTAAGAACAGCAGACACAGATACATGTTTCATCCTCATTTGGACTCATCAATGTGCCATATCTGTGTCTCAGCCCAGGGAGAAGGAGCCAGCCACCCTTTAAGGGGGATGTTATTTGTTTGAGTCATGAGGAGCCCAAAACAGAGAAGAAAAAGAACTACGCTGGCCCGGTGGCACTGAGGGTTGAGGCACTGGACACCACACCTACACCTCGCACCATGCTGGCTACCAGGGTTTGGGAGCAAGCTCAGGTCATATGGGGTTGGCTTGGGGGAGATAGGCTGGAGCATCCGGGGACAGCTCGCCTTCTCTGGGGGGAAGGGTGACTTCCAACCCAGCAAGTGGAGACCCCTGGCGGAGGCTGGGGGAAGCAACGGCAAGCTGGAGTCTCAGGGGCATGATTGGTTGCAGTTGTAGGCCAGCAGCCAATCAGCCACGGAGGATGCTGTGGATGATGTCAGATGCCTTGACGCATGGGCACCATAGCATCCCATGAGGAACATGGGAACAAAACCCTCAGAGCCGGGATGATGGAACACCAAGCTGGGTCCTGATGTGCCAGCACCTGCTTGCAACCCAGGACCCTGACAAGACTTCAAGATTTGGGGGATTGGCAGACCCCGAACCCGACCCCACCCAGGGGGTTTCCATGGCTGAATGGAGGGACTGGAGGTTGGAAGGTAGGTACAGGTAGGGGCAGGCTTAATGGGCAATTCCTGAAGGAAGCAGCTCTGTGGGGCAGTAGGAGGGGAAAAAGAAATTTCAAAAAAAAGGAAAAGAACTACAACAGAACCCCAGAGCAAACTGCCTGAGGCATGGGTTATCCCGGAGGATATTTGTGGTACAGCCAAATTTTAAAGAAAACACAATTGCACATACCCCAATAATGCAAATCACCATGAGAGATTTTGGACTGGCTCAAATTTAAGCAGAACTGCATGGTGCCAGAAGGCCTTACAGTGCAATCAGCAAAGGCTAAGAACAGCAGATACATACACGTGTTTCATCCTCATTTGGACTCATCAGTGTGCCATATCTGTGTCTTAGCCCAGGGCGAGTGAGCCAGCTACCCCTTAAGGGGGATGTTATTTGTTTGGGTCATGGGGAGCCCAAAATAGAGAAGGAAAAGAACTACAACAGAACCCCAGAGCAAATGGCCTGAGGTATGGATTATCCCAGAGGATATTGGCTGTATAGCGAAATTTTAAAGAAAACACAATTGTACATACACCAATAATGAAAAGCATCATGGGAAACATATGTAAATCCCCATTTAATTGCTATTATGTGTCCATGAGATACAGTTTATACCACAGATCAATACTTACATTGTGGAAACATGTTTACATTGAATTCCATAGAATAAAGAACACAAAAAAGAACATTACAATTATCAACTCATCGATTGTTGGCTCAAACTACAGAGCAAGTTGATAACAGTTACCAGTGTTGGGTAAGTTACTTTTTCTATTACTTTCTATTACTTTTGAAAACTTGTTCCAGAAAGCTTTGTGCAATCACTAGCAAGGATGGAGAAGTACTGGAAGATGTAATACACCTTACAGTAACATTTACTCATTTTTTTTATACAAAAGAAATACGTAACTGTAACTGATTACATTTATTTGAAAGTAATTAGTAAGTAACCTATTACTTTCAAAAAATGTAATCTGTTATAGTTATTTATTAGTTTTGTACTGTTTTTGTATTAAAAGAAATAAGTAACTATAATTGTAAGGTGTATTACGTTTTCTGGTACTTCTCCATCCTTGCTAGTGACTGCACAGAGCTTCCTGGAACAAGTTGCAAAACATAATAGAAAATAATAGAAAAAGTAACTTACCCAACACTGCCAGTTACTTTAACTGGGATGGCTGCTTTTGGTATAAATGGAGTCAATAGTCATTGTTGCTGAAAATTCCAATTAATACAACAACATATGTCAACAAAGAAAGTGTGTCATTGGAAAAGTTGGTGAGCTATGAAAAGTTCTCTATAATATTAATTTTTTTATCATTGCAGGGCATGGCTTGGTTGCTGATAAGATGGCTGCTTGATCTTCTCAGCTTCCCTTTCCCTCTAACTTCATCTACTGCCAAAATGATCTTAACACTGCCATCCAACTACAAACAATCTCTTACCTGCTAGCCACTGAATTAGCCATCCTGCCCTTGTGGTTCTTGTTTAGTCCTTCTGCAGCACTGCTAGTTATCTCTCTGAGTGCTCCTCAAGGCTCTTGCATTGACAGTGCTGATGGCAGGAATGGTGCACCCCAGTGCAGCTCACCCGGTGGCTCTAGGTGATCTGGTGGGAATCAAAAAGATTAAGTCAAATAATCTTGGACATTGAAGACCTAAAGGACTTGGTCCACAGCAATGTGGAGGAAATGTCAAGTTTAACACAGTGAGCCATGTATATGGACCTATAGGCCATTCACAAGGATGACTACCCTGACTGGATTGTGGCTCATCAAAAGGAACAGGACCACACAACATAAATGTTGTGGGAAAGGCTTTTTTTTTCCAATTCTGTTTATCCTCCTGTCTCACTGGTCCCTTAGGTCTCTCTCTGGGGTGTGATCACTAGGACCAGTCTTTCTCCCACTCTGCCGAGGTTCTCTCCATGCCAGGTCTCCGGTGGGCCACCCCTGCCTTCACATCTACCAACCACCCCAAACCCCCCAGCTCTGAGCCCCCCCAAGGTAGGACCACCTACTCCTCTGGTGCTCTATCTAAAATCTGTGTGGGGTCATCAGACTGTGGAGGAAGGCCAGAGACTAGCTGGGAGTAACCTGGAGATGATCGTGGGGACCGTCCACTAGATCCACCTTCGCCTACCTGGGTGCCAGGGCCATTTTCCATGTGTTCTGTTTCAGCAGGAGCACAGATGTGCAATGACATCCAGCACAGCATGGGCACACTCCCACACCCACCTGCAGGACATCTGCCATCATTCTCCTACCCCAGTGTATGCTCCATGTCTGCTGCAGTCTTTCAACTTCGGCTGAGAGCTGCTAGAGCAGGGAAGAGCATCGGCCATCCACCCTAGGAAAGGAGAGCAGTCCTCGAATGCTCAATCCACTCCTCCCCTGCTGACTCCCAGCATCCTGAGTCTATTCCCAAACCCGGGTCAGTGGCATGGCGCAAGATGTGGTGTCCAGTTCCTCAACCCTCAGCACCACTGTGCCAGACTATTGTGGGACAGACTTAAGAACATGAAAAACAGAGGGCGACATAAAAACCTCCATTTTGTTGGATTGCTGAAAGGGGTGGGAGGAAAAGACACAAATGGCTTCCTTCAGGTGGTGATCCCAGTCTTTCTCAAAGAGAAATGGTCAGCTCCATTGGAATCAGAGTTGTCTCTCTGCTGTCTTGCTCCTCCACCCAACCCAAGACAAAAACACTGACCCATCCTGGTAAAGTTCCTTTGGTTACATATGAAGAAATGCATCATGACTCTAGCAAGGGAGAGGGGACAGATTAACATAAAAGGACACCTTATAAAGACATTCCCTGACTTCTCCCCAGCCCTCATGGAGAAGCAAAAGGCTTTCACCTCAGCATGCAAGGCAACACTTAGTGATCCCCTATAGTCTCAGGTATCTCTTTATCCTGTGACTGGCCCAGAATAGTGTCTTTCATTCCTTCTGAATACCGGAACTAGCAGAGCATTTCGTTAATAGATCCTGGCCTGCAGTGGTGTTTCTGAGCTTACCCCCACAGCTCCCAGCCATCCAAAATAGACAAAATACCAGCACCTGACCTACCTCTCTAAGATGTACCTCACGCCAGGCCTTCTGGCTCCTCTCAGATACTGATGAGGAGCCCTGGCATCCTGCACATCAATGGCATGGTTTGGGACCTTGAAGTTCGAAAAACAAATTCACCAGATGGAACTCTCCTCACCCTGTCAGACCTCAAAGCAGAAGCTGTAGTCAAGAGTGGGAGGCCTTATCAGACAGCTCAAAAGATCGGACACAGGGGAGTAAATTTACACCTCTGGTGACAGTGGAAGATGTTCCTAGATCACATGACTCTCAGCCATCACTAAAGCTATCCCCTGGAAAGCAGGCCTCCTCCTGGGTACCAAGGAACAATACCTGCCGATGGCACTTGCACTGCCAGAGAACTCTCCACTGCCATCATCTTCTTCTTCTCTGTTTAGGATCTCTACAACCTCCTGCCATACCCTGCAGTTGCTGCCTCACCATGGAAAGCCAAGGTGAAGGTGATGGTGGAGTTGCAAAGGCACAGACATGACTGACTAGGCTGCCCATACACAAAGTGTATGTGCAGTCCTTAACTGGTTTCCTGCCCTACTAGACCACCTGTTTGCTGGGCAATTAACTCAGTATCCTCTTAAGGTGTTAGGATAGGAAGTCTGTATTATGGTTGTTATTTAATGTCCTTTTTAGCAACAGCTCCTGATATGTGCTTTCTACTTTCATATTTGCTTGGTCAGCATCATTTACTGGAAATACCCAGTATCGGGGGGAGGCTAGGTAGAGGTGAAACCGGGGAGGGGACCATCATTGTTGCAAGTCTCTCCTTTGGGTGAGGGCCCCTGCAGTCTTCTTGCCTACCATACATTCTCCATTTGCATTGGGCAGCAGCTCAAGGTATGATGAGAAACAAATAATTACTTGCATAAAGGGTTTCCCAGTTTCAGGTCCCAGGGGCTCTTAGAGATGGAGGGTAATCTGCCTGGACCACAGAACCCAGGTTTGTGAGCATTCTGCTATTAGTGGGGCCTTCTTGCTTCCATCACTCACCAGGAAAATTGGTTCTTCAGTCAATACTCAGACTGAACAGTATTTTTTTCTAATGTTTTCTAGTTAGTAACTGAGTGTTGATATAGTTTGTGAGGGGGCAACACTGATCCCAGTACCAGCATCTACCACTTGGATTTTAGTGTTTGAGTTCACCCATAGACAGCAGGCTGATGGTACTATTGGTGAAGTGTTTTGGGTATGGAAGTGCTTTAGCACTGCAACTGCTTACACTGATGAAATGTTTGTGGGTTGCCACTGTTAGGCAATTATATTAGCATACTACCTATTTAATAATAATAATAATAACAGTAATACTAATAATTACTTGTATTTATAAAGCGCCCTTCCAGAAGACCAAGGCACTGAATATAAAATTTAAAACACGTGCAAATTACACCAATGACATTCCATGAAATCAATCAAAATCAGTAACCCGTGATTTAAATAACATAAAAATGAATTAATAACAAAGACTATCAGCTAGCACTATCAGGGAAGGCTAGCCTAAATAAATAGGTCTAGTATTGTTATGAAATCTATGGCCACTTGGCTGAAAGTACTTTTACTATTGCTCAAGTATGTCACACCTTGGAGGCATCCCACGTTCACTCTCTTGTTCATGACTAGATTTGGTTTGGGGGCCCTGAGTGGGAGCATCCATATTCACTATCCTGTTGGACCACCATGTTATGCCACATGGATTAATGGCTGATACTACAGATATAATGTCGAATGTCCATGGGTTAGAAGACTTATTCAGAGGAAAGAAGTTCTCACTCACCTTAGCAAAATTAGGGGCCCATGTGGTATTCCTCCAAGAAATTAAGCTGTTACATAAGGAATCAGAAAAGCTTACGAAAGAGTGGATGGGTAAGGAAATCCATAAATCTGCATCAACTACAAAAGAGTGGTGTCAAACCTATGACACAAATCCTTGCCCTGGCTATTGCTAAATTCCCTGTTGGACCTGGCGGGCCAGTAGTTTATGGGGAAGTTCTCCATTCCTCAAGGGCCCTTTCTCCTGGTCATTATATATGCCCAGAGTGAGGACTGACCAGATTTCTTCAAATAATTCTCGCAGGCCTTCACCAACTTGGGGCACCCACCATGCCAGTAGTATACTATGGGGGGCTTTAACCTTACTTAAAATCCACTCCTTGATCAATTTTCCCTTCATTTTCAGCCCAACACCTGATCCCAAACCACGCTAATTCAGGCAATGCAAGAGAATGCCTTGACTGATGCCTGGATGCTAACCGACCCCAAGGTTGAAGACTACACCTACTTTTCCAAGGTATATCAGTCTTTCAGTCCATTGGATTTCTGTCTTTCCTTTCCTTAGATGATGCAAACCATGATGGACATTAAGATCTACCCTATTATTTTTCCTACCTTGCCCCCCTCTCTCTGAACATTTTATGGGCCCCCACCATCGAAATCAGCTCCTGGAGATTGGACCCCCTTTTTCTGACAGTCCCCCTCTTTGTACCCAGGGTGAAGGCTAAACTCCAGGACTTCATAACACATACTGCTAATGGGAAGTATCAGACTCCATCCTCTAGGATTCAGGGAAGGCTTATTTGTGGAGAAGAGTTACTGGCTCTGTGGCCAACAGGAGGAAACAACGAAAGATGGAAGTCAAGGACCTGGAATTGTAGCTCCAAATAGCTGAGGCTACACTCAAAACTGACTCAACCTCTAATCACATGGTACTCCAGATGACAGAACAGTTAAATCAACTATATTCATATAAAACTGAGCTAGCTTAACCCTGGTCCCATTATAGGTTCTGAGAAGGGGAAGAAAGATCCAGCAGGAGTCTCTCTTATAGGCTCTGGAAAATGTAGGTTGAGAGACACATCCCAGGGCTCCAGGACTCTATGGGTATACTGCATACAAAAGTCAAAGATCTTAATCAGGTAATGAGGGACTATTACCTAACAATTGACTCTTTTCCCTCACCTTCACACTGCAGACCAAATCATGGACTTCCTGGCCTACAGCTACCCAAAGTGTCTACAGAGCTCATAGAGAAACTTGAATCCCACTCTTTCTGGATGAGGTCACGTCAGCCACCCTATCAAAGAACATGAATAAATAGCCAGGGAGGGACAGACTCCCAATAGACATTTATCAAGAGATGATAGAGGAGTTTGCCACACTGCTATTGAGGAAATTCCAAGATATTAATGAGCAGGGATGCCCCCTCAGTCGATGTCTGAAGCTACCATCGCAGTTTCCTAAAGAGAGGAAGGATTCTGCTCTGTTAGGCAGCTATCATCCCATCTCACTCCTCAGTAGGGATACTAAAGTCCTAGTGAAAATACTGGTGGGGAGGCCCAACCCCATTCTTCAACATGCAGTGCTTCCTCCCAAGCAGGGATCTTAAAGGGGAGAACTGGCTCAGACCATATCAGACTGATCTTGACCCAGCACTACCTTATTGCCTCCCTCTGCAGCCAGCAGCTGCCTTAATGATTGATTTCAAGAAGGCATATGACTCTGTGGAGTGGGGCAACCTCTTTAACGTCATATGGCATATGGGATTTGGACCCCACTTCCTACATGTGGTAGGATCCTTGTACCAGCACCTGCAGGCCTGAGTGCTTACTGACAGCACTTTCTCTGATTCCTTTCCCCTCCACAAAGGCACAAAGTAATGTTGCCCTCTCTTTACTTTGCTCTTCCTACTGACCATAGGGCCACTGTCTCTTGGGCTGTAGATACACACACAGTTAAGTGGTCTCAAAGTAAGCAGGAATGAACACAGAACCCTGTTGTATGGAGATGACATCCTGACTGTCATGATCAAAGTCTCTGCTGCCATTTCCCCCCCTACAGAGCCTGCTCTCTGAGTTCTCTGGGGTCTCTGGCCTCAGTATTAATTACTCCAAGTCAGAGGTTATCCCACTTAACCCACTGTGTACTCACCAGTCCCAAGCTGGTGCTCCCTGACAGTGGTGTGATTGAAGCAGAAATCACATATTTAGGAATAAAACTCTCCACTAAAATCCAAGATCTCTGCAAAGCAAACTTTACCTCCTAACTGACTGTCTGACACAGGACCAAGGCAGGTGGGAACTCCTACAGATATCCCTGACTGGGAAAATTGTGGTTATCAAGATGGTGTTGGTCCCTAAAGTGCTTCACCTCCTTTCCCATCTCCCCATCAAGATCCCAAACATTTGGTTCTCTAAAACTGATACCTTGGTGGGATACTGCCTTTGGGATGACTGCCCACCCAGATTTAGTAAGGGCCAAACTACAACAACTGTGGTCTAAAGGAGGTTGAGGCATTCTTAACCTTGCACATTACTGTTTTGCCTTCATCCTAGAACAAACAATCAAATTCTTCTCTACTTCATCTCCATCTATCCCACTGTTGGTTGCCATGGAAGGACAGACATATGGTGGTCCCTCTCCTCATGTGGTTGTTTATGATAAAACAAAGCTGGATGAAGCACACGCTGTTATCTTAATCTCTTATACATACAGAATAAAAGTGTTTCTGTCCATACAACTACCCAAGCTCCCCCTTCAATATGTTCCACTGTGGTAAAAAATATTTTTAAACTGGGAGGGTCCACCATCCCAAGGAAAATGATGCTAAAATCTGGCATTCACTCTGTTCAGAACCTTTGCCTTTTGGACCAAACTTATCTTCACTCTTTTGAGTATCTATCAGCCCATTACTGTCCCCCGAAAAGAGATTTCTCTCTTCCTCCATTTGAAGTCACTTCTGTCCCATTGTTATAGGTCTTTGCTTAAGAGAGATGAGCAAAATACCATTGAAGATTTGATTAGGCCTACTCGGAGGTGTGGCAAAGCTCTCAGAAATGATAACCCCCACAACCAAGGTTCTGCTGGAGTGGAAGGAGGAGCTGGTGACAGACATTACCAACCACCAACGTAATATTTCATGGCACCAAGCCCACACTGCTAGTAGTGACCACATGCCCTGGCTTATACAACTGAACATTCCCCATAGGTGGTACAGAACACTGCAGGTCCTTAAGGCTATGGGCCTCCCCACCTCAACCATCTGTTGGAGGTATGATGCTCAGCTTTGTTCCTCTTTCCCATATTCTATGGGCCTTGCCAAATATTTCTAACTTTATGAAGGGTGTTCTTAATTTTTCTAAGAAAATGTTCCCCCTGGAATACATTTTTACCCTCCTGTGATACCATTGGGTATTTCCCAAACTGGCATTCCCATGAATCCCCCCCCCCCCCGAAATGTACCACAGCAGACACCATCACAGCAAAAAAGGCTTCTTCTTTGGAGGTGGAGATCGAAAAAGGTACTGTCCTACACTGAGTGGCTACTAGCCACCCTCATTTTGTAGCTGCCCCACTTTTGAAGCCGAATCAAATTTTTGTTTTGTTGATTACAGCTGCCCCAGAATACAGAACAAGGCTACAAAATCTTGAAAACAGCAGAAAAAAATGGTGCAAATGTCAGCGTTCTAGCATATACTAGTAGTTCTTTACTGTATTTTGTGGCATTTAATCACATCTACAGTGCTTTCGGAATATTAAAAGAAATAATGAAAATTAGCATGTTTAAACTCTGCAAATGCTGTGATAGAAAGGCAACATGATTCCTATCAGGTAATATATCAGGCAATGAAACAAATACTGGTAAGCTCAGTACTGGCACTTAAATAAATAAGCAAGTACTTGTAAACAAAGTATTTTGTCCAGTATTCTTCCTGCTCACACTCGTTATCAGATTTGCAGTCTTCTGAACCATTGTCATTGCTGTGAAAAAAGACATGAGTGAAGAGTACTGATGTCCTAGCAGCACTTACCTCTGTTTTGCAGAACTGTAGCATGTCTCAAGCACCCCATGCCTCCTTCACCCACCCAACTATCTTGGACATAGAAGTAGCATGTTATCTGTTTATGATTGCTAATCATGTGTTGTAGCAGTCACTTGTTTACTTGCTCATGGTAACTGGCTATCAACAAACTCAGCAATCAGCTGTCTGTCAAAACTAGCTGATCACAATAGGAGCTGCCCCCATTTTGTAGCCTCCCTTAATTAGAAGTAGCAGGTGAAAATGTAAACTTCTAATTGAAGACACGGCTGTAAAATAGTGAAATATGGCATAACTGTTATGTATGAGGTGCTGTTAAATTCATATAGCTGTAAGAATTAATACATTATGTATTAGTTGTGAATGCAGTTATGTCAGCACATAGTTTAACACTGAGAAATCTATGACTTGTAATACAGTTATGCTGATATCATTCAGTTTGTTTATATCAATACTGTGATTAGAATAATGATTTTGTAATTCATGTCAAAATATACTATGTAAATATAATTTTTTTCATATGCAGATATTTAATGATTTTCTGTTTATTCAAGTATTTTACCACTGTAGATATCTTACCGTATGCACTGCTTAATTGGTAATTTTGTTGGAGTTTAATAAAAAAAAATTTTCATATAAGCATTTTATGTTTCTTTAATGATTTGTTGTAATCACAGTCTCAGAAAAAAATTACTATATAGGATAGCAAGTATGACTATATTATGTAAATGGATATCATATGCGCAGTCTGATGACACTAGTGTTAGTTTGTTAAGGAACAAACACACTCATTTCTAGTTATATTGTTAGTAATGTCTGTGATTATTACCATTACTATGATGATAATAATGAGTCTTATTCATTGCAAAAAACTATAAATTGAGATTGAAGCACAAAGCCTTGAAGGTAAGGAAATATAACATTTGTTTATAAATATCCCCTGACTTTTGCAAAATGTGTGTTAGTTATGTTTCTTGGGTTTTAATGTTTGTTTGATGCAGTGTTGGTATTAAATGACCATTACCACTGTCTAGCCGAATGCTATAATAGTTCATACCTTTAATGGCAAGTAGTTCCTTATGTCCACTGTTGCTCCCCAACTTCATCCAACTCTCTACCAAGAAATCCTTGAAGCCCAGGGACACGCCCTCCATCTCACTATAAGCTATGCTAAGTACACTTCCCTTATCCAGAGCCTGTATAAAGCAGTCTCTGGCATCTAGTGACATCCCTTTTATGGTGAAACCACACTATCAATGCATTCCAGTGGAGCATAGATACTGATGCTGCAGGGCCAGAAAACTCATGTAAAAGATAAAGAACTGGCACAGACCCTCTGAAAAATAATGAGAAAACCTTAATAAATGCACACACTAAATCACAGTAATGTGATAGTCTGTTACCCCCCAAAATAATGAAAATATTTTCATAAAGGCACACATAACCAACACACTAATGTGATAGCCTGTTACCTTGGTGCATCTAGGTGCATCACCTCTTCATCAGAGGTGTGTGGCTCATCATGTCAGCTGTACAACTGCAAATTTAAATTGCAAACATACACATATTCATTCAGTTTAATACATTTCTTTAGATCCACCACAGTAGTGATCATGGATAAATACTAATACAAGTTTCTCATCTACCAGTAAATATGTTAACCCCCACCCATAGAAAGAAGCACTTATTAAATTCATAAACATTAGTTAAGTAAGAAAACTAATTTAAATATCAAAAATCACTGTGAGCAGGCAAATATTTATATAGACCATGTATGATGCAAACTAGGGACAGCAGTCAATGACATGTCCCAAAGACAACCAGTACTTGTCCAATATTCATTTATTTATGAGCTTGGAGACTGAAAATTCATAATATGCCCCAAGGATATATAAATACTTCACATTTATCTTAAACAACACCACTATAAATAGATGCAGATTTCATGTCTGATCCAAATAATCAAATCTATCCTATTCAGATAGTCCAATTGTTGTTCAATGTGCAAGTAGAAAAAAATCCAAAAATATGCAAAACTTAATTTATTTGATGTCCCAGCAGGACTCGTACCATGAAAGATTAAATTATACAAAACTTTGTACAAAAATAAACCAAAAATAATGTAATTTCAGGAATCCATCATAAAAGAAACCCTGTGTAATCAATCTATTCATTAAGGCCTAATAGCTGTAAAGCTTTCAACTGAAACAATCATTGTTGATTCTTTTTGCAATAATAACTCAATCCTATCCCCCCTTCTCCTTTGCTTCTGTTGTAAATGTTCAATACGACACATCTTGGCTAAATTTGGATTCTGATTATGCTCGCCACAGAAATGTTTGCCCACTTCAGGTTCTATATTCCCATTCTAATATCTGTAATATGTTCCAAAACTCTTTTCCTAGCCTGCCTAATCATACGACCCACATAAATATGTGGGAATAGACACAATAAAAGGTAAACAATTAAAGGTGTGTAGCATGAAATGAATTCCCTAATAGTGTTTCTAATGTCCAATTCTGGAACAGCAAACTCTTTGCCACTCACTCCATGGGTACAAGCCATGCAATTGCCACAGATGAAAAATTCTTGTGATAATGGTGGGAAGCGGTATGGGGGATGCAATGTGCTTGCTGGAATGAGCTAACTATGTGTCACCATGTGTCTTAAACTCTTCCCCCAACTATAAAGACCTGGCAAGTGGTGAGGCTAGGCCAGTGCAGGAGCAGTTCAGGGAGCTGAGGGAGGGTCTTAGACAGGTGGCACCCTCTGTAACCTTTTCAGAGGTGTTACCCATCAAGGGCAAGAGAGAGAACAGGGTACTCCACACCAAGAGATTCAAAGCATGGATGAAGAACTGGAACAGAGCTGAGGTATTTGGCTTCACTGGGGACTTGGGCTCACCTGGAGGGATGCAGGCCTGTACAGGGGTGATGGTCTGCATCTATCTGGGGGGACCAGGATCTTCAATGTGAGGTTCAAATTATTCATCAGCAAGCATTTAAACTTGCCAAGGGGGGAGAAATAAGCTGGGTGAAGCAACCCCCCCCCCACACACAAAATGATACAGATAGCAGAGAGGACCGTAAGGTTGAGAAATCACCAAAGATAACTAAAACTGAAATAGGTAAAATGCAGAGAAAAGGTAGAATAGGAGTAACAACAAGAGGGGTATGGAGGAAAGACATGGGGATAGGAGGGTAGTTACTAGGAGCGGAGGCAGTAAAAACTGAAAAGTCATGTGCACAAATGCCAGCAGTCTGGGAAACAAAACAGCAGACCTAGTGGCCCTGATGGCTGAGGCAGACTTGAACATTGTTGCTGTTACTGAGATATGGTTCACAGGGAACCATGACTAGGATATGGGTATGGAAATACCAGCTTACACTCTGTTCAGGAAGGACAGGGTTGGTAAAAATGGAGGATGGGATGGAATTAAGGTAACTGAGGCAAAGGGAATGCATGGAGAGTAGGAGGCACTGTGAATCACCCTGGGGATGGAAAATGGTGCTGCCAATTGCACTGGTGTGATCTATGGATCTCCTGTAGAAGGACAAGAGCTGGATAGGATACTTATAGAAGCCATTCACAGAATGACAGCTAAAGGAAAGGTTCTGCTGGTAGGAGACTTCAGTCTGCCAAATGTGGATTGGAGCAACCAGGCTACAGCCTCAGCCACCAGGAACAGAAACATCCTGGAAGCCCTGCAGGGTGTGTGCCCAACATAGCTAGTGACAGAGCCCACCCAAGAGGGAGCAACGTTGGACCTGGTACTCATCAACAATGACACAATTACAGACATGCAAGTAGGGAGCCATCTGGCATTAAGCAATCACAGTAAGGTGTGGTTCAATGTGAGAACAGCAGAAGAGTCAAACCATATGAAAGCAAGGGTCCTGGATTCCAGGGGTCCGACATTGCAGAGATGGGGGAATGTCTTAGGAAATCACTGTCAGGAAAGAAGAAAAGTGAGGGGTGGAGGAACAGTGGAGGAATCTTAAAGGAGCCATAGCAGAGGCAACAGGCCATTGCATTGGGCAAGTAAGCAAAACAAATAAAAAAAAAACTGGTTCTCAAAGGACATTGCTGAGAATGTAAGGGCAAAAAGGATGGCATTCAAAAGGTACAAGGAAACACAGAGATAAGAAGACAGGGAACTGTATCTGGAAAAACAGAGGGAAGTGGGGAAAGCAGTCAGGAGCTCAAAGGTGCAAACAGAAGAAAAATTACCCAGGCAATAACAAAAGGGGACAATAACTATTTCAGGCACTGTATGTTAGTGAAAGAAAAAAGAGTAAGGGTGGGATTGTGAGACTAAAAAAGGAAGGAGGGAAGTGTGCAGGGGGGTCAAGAAAAAGCAGAAATCATGAACAAATATTTTTTTTCAGTATTCACAGAAAAAGGGGAAGTGGAGGGACCAAAGTTAGGTGACAGAAGCACAACCAGGAGGGAGGTGGACAACAGTCCATTTAAGGAGGAGATAGTCTTAAAGGAACTTGCTAATCTGAAAGTGGACAAGGCAATGGGACTGGATGGGATACATCCCAGAGTATTAATAGAATTCAGGGAGGTGCTGGCAGCACCACCGTCAGCCCTGTTCAACATTTTGCTGGAAACAGGTGTGGTGCCAAAGAACTGGAGGAGGGTGAATGTAGTCCTTCTCCACAAAAGTGGGAGCAGAGAGGAAGTTGGTAGTTACAGGTGAGTCAGCCTGACCTTGGTGGTGGGGAAACTAATGGAATCACTACTAAAAGAAAGGTTTGTGATATATTTTGAATCCAATGGAGCACAGGATCTGAGGCAGCATGGATTCACAGTCGGAAGATCTTGTCAAACAAATCTGATGGATTTCTTTGACTGGGTGGCTAGGGAGGTGGATCAGGGAAGGGCAGCAGATGTGGCCTACCAGGATTTCCTTAAGGCCTTCAACACCACCCCACATTGGAGGCTACTAAGCAAACTGGGCAGCCTGGGAGTGAGTCTCATGGTAATACACTGGGTCAAAAATTAGCTGAGCCATGGCACACAGGATGTTGGTGAATGGAGTTCAATCCAAAGAGCGGGGTGACCAGCGAGGTCCCACAGGGATCAGTGCTTGGACCAGTCCTCTTTAATGTATACATAAGTGACATTGCAGAGGGGATGGTAGGGAAGGTGTATCTCTTTTTATTTATTTATTTAGTTTTTGTTAACTGGGTAAGTACACTAGACAGTATAACTGCCTATTTTCAGGTATGACCCAGGAGATTACAACAAAGGGTATGTAGACAATAGTAGATACAAGAAAACATCATGGGAACAAGTAGACAACACAAACATCTGCAACATGGTTGACACTCCAGGAGGGGTGGAGAAAATGGGAAGGGACCTAAGCAAGCTTGAGTAGTAGTCAAGGGTGTGGCAGATAAGATTCAATGCACAGAAGTGCAAGATCATGCATGTGGGACACAGAAATGTGGGGGAGGAGTACATGATAGGGGGAGAGGTACTGACAGTCACAAAACAGGAAAGGGACCTGGGAGTAATCCTATCAGATGATCTAAAGGTCACCAAACAATGTGAGAAGGCTGTGAGGAGTGCCAGTGGAATGCTGGGGTGTATAAAGAGAGGTATCTCTCGCAGAAGGAAAGATATGGTGATGCCACTGTATAGAACATTGGTGAGACTTCATCTACAGTACTGTGTCCAGTTCTGAAGGTCATATCTCTGGAAGAACATATACAGAGTAGAAGTGGTTCAAAGAAGGGTGACAAAAATGGTGCAGAGGCTGCACCAAAAGTCATATGAGGGGAGACTGGAGGATCTCAATATGTATTCCAGAGAGCAGAGGAGAGGAGAGGAGAGAAGAGGTGAGGAGAGGATAAACAGGGGGTGGGGGTTATGATAGAGACTGAACAAGGGGCCATGACATGAAAATAGAGGGGGACAGACTTGGGGTAACGTGAGAAAGTATTTTTTCACTGAAAGCATGGTGGATCCATGGATCAGCCTCCTATCAAAGGTTATAGGGGCAAAAACAGTAGGAGAATTCAAAAACACATGAGACAGACATAAAGGAACTCTAGCAATAGGAAAGAGAGGGTAATCTGTAGATCATTTAGGATCTGTGGTATGTGAAACAGGTAGAGAAAATGGGCAGACTAGGTGGGCCCAGCAGTCCTTATCTGCTGACAAATTCTATGTTTCTATGAAGACCTAGTATACTGCAGTGGTGTTGAACTGATCTGTTCTGAAGGATGATATTTTCAATTCTATGGGCTACAGGATTAAATTCAAGAACACAATTCAGGGGCCCCTCATTTTGCCTACCTTTATCCCTTGCTACTAAAAGAGAATCTCTGTCAGTGTCCCTGACTCTCTGAAGGGCCTCCTCCGAAATGTGATCAGAATCCTCTCTCTCTCCTGAAATCTGGCATACATCTCAAGTGACTGATTTTCCATATCCTCCAATCTTGAACAATTATGACATAGTCGTAAAAACTGACCATGAAGAATGGAGGAGACAAGGTGTGGTCGATGGGCACTTGATGCATACAATACTGTGTTCACTGCATTAGTCTTTCAATAGCCAGAGGCAGCAACTTTCTCCCCTGACTTTGATTCAAATTTAAGATCCAGAGATTCCATATTCATGGCTTGTATCTTGACTGTAAAGGAAAGTTTGAAATAATTTTCATTTAACTTCTGTATAAAGGCTTCCACGGAGTCTCTTAACCCACTCCAGATAATCAATATATCATCAATAAATCAGTACCAATCCAGCACCTGCCTGCAGAATCTATTCTCAGCATCCTTGAAAACACAAATCTGCTCCCCACAAACCCATATACTGTATACATTTTCAAATGAGAGTGCCATGGTAGTTTCCATGGTAGTCCCTTTTTGTTGCCAAAAGATCTCACGATTAAATGTGAAAAAAATACATTTCAGTATAAAGCTAATTGGAAGGGTCTAGCCTGTAGTTCAAGGGGGTGGTGCAACTGGCGACATACCCTTTTTGACCTATTTAAGGGCTGCTCTCCTCACTCCACACACAAGCATTTTTCCTTGTGGCAGGAGGCTCTGTCAGTCTGTGTTCTGTCCTGGGGCCTACTGTGGCTTTGCGCCCCCCCATGCATGCTTGGACTCAGCTTGGTTTGTGCTGGACTTCTGCTTTTCTGTTCTCCTGCTTTTAGTTTGTATTACTGGCCTCTGGCTGCTCCATGCTTCTGTGTGTGCTGGTTCCCTTCCTGCTCCTGTGCTTGTGTTTGCCTTGTTTGTTTCATTTGGACTTTCTAGTTTTCTAGTGCCCTGTCTATATATTGCTACTTGTACTTCAGGTTATACTCTGTTTCCTTGCCTTAAGCTACCTTGTACCTGTACCCCCAGGCTCCATTTCTCACCTACTGTTGGAGTCCTCTGTTTACTGCATTGTTCTCTGTATGCTTTACCTCAACCTACTTTCTTCCTAAAATGCTTCAGTCCCTGCTCTTGCTATTGTCTGTTTAAGCTCACACTGCAATCTCTTGCCTTGCTTCCCATAACTGATTACACCTATTCATGGCTTTGCTACATAGATACCAACTTCTCCATTTTACTGCTTCACAATAATCTAAGAAACCTAGTCCACTGAACTCAGTCCTGCGTCCTGAACTTATACTAAGCAAATATTGCTGCTGTTTAGTGTATTGCCTCTCCCTACAGTTTCTATGTTCATTCAGATTGATAGCCCTACAAGCTATAGTTAATTGTTTCTGGATGCTGCTTGATTAGTTTTGCAGCCCTACTGCATTTCTCCTCACTTCTATGTTTGTGTTACTTAGGTTCATTTTTTGCTACTCCCACCTTTACCAAACCTTACTTGTACCAAACCCTCAGCAGTTTGTTTCTGATGATAACCTAATTCTCTTTTCATGGCTGGCACATATTTAACTTATTTCATTAGCTGCTTGGTGGTGTGGCATCATGTTTGTGGCTTCTTTGTTTTCCCTACAGCTGGGGACTGAGGAGTCACATCGGGCATCATGGATCCAGGCAGCAGGAGCAGCTTTTAAATTCTTATATGTTTTACTCGTCACTGGGTCACCCCAGCCTTCTATTGCTGCTCCACATAGCCTTAATGGCATTCCGCAACCAGCTATTCCAGGAAACTCTCTACCTTAGGGCAGCTGGCTCTGCCTAGCCTTCTACCATAATTTCCCTGCTATTCTGCACCTGATTTACACAATCATCCCAGTCTTCCTGTCCCATGCAGTTGTCCCAGTCTTCCTGTCCCTTGCACTACCAGTTTTGCTCATATATCAGCTGTCATGGCACTAACGTAATCAGCTTGCAAATCTGTTCATTTCAGGACCACTCCCCTTTCAATACTGGCATCCCTTTCCATGTCTGAGAGCATATCATGTTTACTTGCTTCAAACTGCACCTCCTACCACACTGGCTTTGCTGCCTCCTCCTACCTAACTGGCTTCACAGCCTCCTCTCCAACCATCAGCCCCAGGCTTTGCCTGGCATCACCATTCTCTTACTCATAATATACTATCCAATTCACTCCCAATTTGGCATTCTAATGGACTTGGTCAGTATGCATTCCTGTGGTTGACAACTGCTACCTGCCTTACCTAGACCCACAAGGGATCCATATTGCTCAGCCTGACCTACATACAGGTCTCATTGAGTGAAGACCCACGAGAGGGTCCACAGTGCTCAGTCTGACCTAGGTACAGGTCTCCCCATGTCTGCTATCATCCATTACAACCCACGTATGGGTCCCATGCTCCTTACCATGTGTAGGTCTCATGATCATTACAACTCACTTTTCCACATTTTGGAGACATGCAGATCATATCCATTACTCCAGGACTCAGAGTTAGCCCTGTGGCCAATGGTCTCTCTCTCTCTCTCTCTCTCTGCACCCTGAAGTTCACATCTTAAGCATGCAAAGCTTGGTGTGGGGTCATTCTCACCTGTCCCATAGTTGGGAAAGTCCTCACTTTGGGTGGACATTCAGTCATCAACCATACTGATGGCACCTCTCGATGTAGCATTTAAGACTTCAGCAGTGAAAGAGTGAGGCTCTCATGGTAAGGGCCCCTTTAGCTGCCCAATTTGGTTCGGAGGCATCTTTTCATGTAGGCCAGCTGAACACCTCAGCAGTTATTACTCTCCTCCTTCCACCTTGGTCAGCTCTTGTTGCAACCCTTCACGGAGTTACCATTAGAGGGATACAGTGAGAGTGTTTTCAGAAACAGCAGTTCTCTTGGATTGGTCTACTAAACTGCAATAGCAGAGCTTTCACTAACCAAAACTCTCCCAAAGCCTGGAGGGAAGGTGACCTAGGCCTTGCGTACCAAGAAGTTTCCTCCTCAAAGGGGGCTTTTGCTCTCCTCTGTGCCAATGGTCATAATACTAGATAGACATCCTTGCAGTCCCTAGATCATTTAGGCAGATTTCCCCACCTAGGTAGGTTTCTTCTGTTGGATGGAGTTGGGTGGATGTCCTGTAATTGTCCTGTCTCCCCCTTTGGCTGTTCTCTCTCTCCTTAGGAAGCCAATCCTCTAAGCCTTACAGTCAGACCTCTCAGTGGGTCACAATTCACCTGTCATTTCCTGCCTACTTTACTCAAACAATATGACCAACTGACTTAGGCTACCACCTGAATCCCATTACCAACCAACCTACATACAGGTTTTCATTGACCCATGCTACCAACTAAAACTATTCTACCACCTGAACTATGTACAGGTCTTCATTGACCAATTCTACCAACTGAACCCATACTACCAACTGATCTATGTGCAGGTCCTCGACCCCGAAATGTGTTCACTACCTTGTATGCTTTGCTTGACACTCTTTTTGGGGCTTCTTCCAAAGGTGCCTTTAGCCAAGGGAATAACTTCTGTGGCACCTTAAGGGATGTAACCCTTCCCTAGGGTTCTTTGCCATCGTACACCTACAGGGTGGTATATCCCACAGATAGAGAGGTAAACAGCCAAAGTTTGTTTATGTTACACAAGCATGAAATCAGTTACACAGGTACATTGAATTGGAAGGCTATAGCCTATAGTACAAGGAGATGGTACAACTGGCCACACCCCACTTTTGGCATATTTATGGGCTGCTCTCCTCATTCCACAGACAAGCATTTTTCCTTGCTCCTCCATCCACCCCTCCTCCTCCTGCAGCATGCCTCTCTCTCTCTCTCTGGCTTCTTCCTAAAGTACCTTTATCCAAGGGAATCACTTCCACAGAATCTCAAGGGGTGGAACCCGCCCCTAGGATTCTTTGCCTTTGTACCCCTACAGGGTGATATATCCCACAGATAGAGAGGCAAACAGCTAAAGCTTATCTGTGTTACACAAGCACAAACGATTTGCACAGGAACATTGAACTGCTTCTACAAGAAATTGGGCACATGGTGCATTGGTCCAATTTTGCCATCTTAATATCAAGGGCCAGATTTCAAAACTTTGTGCCACAATTGCACCACATTTGTGATGGGCTACAATATTCAAAAGCCCAAAAAGCACTGGCCCAACATGATAGTGCTGGCACAAAATGATAATGTATGGAGGAGGCAAAGTGAGGAACGGGGACATGAATATGGGCAAAATGGTATATTCAGTGCCACAGCACTGCTCAACATGTGTTAGCACAACACTTAGCACGGCATTATTTACCACCCATAAAAAGGTTGTTTTAACCCAGAGAAAACCACAGAGGGGGGTGTGGACACTGCAGCAGGTAACATGACAGTCGGCAACAACCCAGTGATGATCTACCTGATGGTAGCCATAATGGAAGTGGAAGAGAGGGACCAAGCCCACCCTGGGCCACTTTGTAGCCTAAGAGTAGATGTGCTGCACTCAGAATATACTGGCCAAGAGTGTCTTTTGAGACACTGACAGATAACCACCTTGTGGGCTGTTACAGATTGAACAGGGTCCTGCTGAGGCAGCTTTGTGAGCTCCTGCATGAGCAGCTGCAGTTTACAACCCAATGCAGCCATGCCATATCAATCGAGGAAAATATGACACCTGCAATGTGCTTTCTATCCACCGAGTCCTTCCAGACACTGGATGGCGATACCATCGCCGTGTTGCAGTCTGCCACATAATGCCTCCTGACCTAGATCTTGGATGCCTCGCTGCCACATTCTGGTGAATTGATTGTATTCCCCTGCACAGCAGTGGAGTGCAGAGAAACCATGCAGCATTTCTATTGGGTTGTGCACCTACCAGCAGTACTCGATGCCATTTCCTGCACCCACATTGCCATCCATGCATCACCTGGTGAAGTGGGAGACACCTTCATCAACAGGAAGGGCTACCACCCCAATAATTGCCAGGTGGTATGTGATGCAACTGGGTGCATCTTCAAAATCTTTGCATGGTACCCTGGCAGTGCCCTTGACACTTTTATCTGGCACCAATACCAGTTGTGCCAGGCATTTGAGGCTGGCCTAATAACCAGTGGACACCTTGTCAATGAGTGCCTGCATTAGGCACAACCAAAACCCCCCATTGGCAGAACAGAGCCACAATACAGCAGACAAGGGAGGTAGAGTAGGGGGGAGGGAGGGAGTACAGGTAGACAAGACAACCCAAACAGCAGAGTCTGCAAATAGGTCAGGGTGAGTGACACAGCACACACCAGCTAACAAGCATTAATGTTTCCACAGGGGGCAGTGCCTATCCCCTGAGACGCTGGCTTCTAACCCCAGTCTTCTGGCCAGCAACTGTGACTGAGGAGAGATATAATGAGGCACACATCACAACAAGAAATATAATCTATTATGTTTTTGGCATGCTCAAAATGAGATTTAGATGCCTGGACAGTTCCAGTGGTGCCCTACAATATACCCCTCAGAAGATATGCCACATATTCCTAGCCTGTTTTATGTTGCACAACATAGTGCTAAACTGTGGAATACGCCTGCCTGAACCTGAGGTACATGGAGACAGTGATCTAGAGCCCGAGATACAGGGGATAGTGGAGCAACTCAATAGGTGAGACCCACACATGGCTAGGAGGTCCCAGGAGCACAGACAACATATCTTTGGAACCCTGACATGGCTGGCCAGGTGAGTGAAAACAACATGGACAACATACATGAGTCAAATAGTGTATTTACATTATGTACAGTACAGTGACAAAAACACAATGGTGATATGATGCATAAAAAAGGATGGCATATAAGTGGGTCAGGGTGCATGGTGGAATGTGCTCATGTACACTCAGGTGCATGTGATGGGTGCAGGTGGGAAAGGATGCAAGATGGTGGAGCACACACAGCATCAATGACATCTCCCACCATGGGTCTGCACAGGCACCCTACCATGACCACGCGTGGGTGGAGTACTGAGGACTGGGGAGCTTGCAGGTGAAGAATGTGGGGATGGGTAAACCCTGGTATGACCCCAACCATGCTTTGGGCTCAGTGTAGCTGAGGTCATGCAGCATCTAGTGGTCCATGGAGTGCTCACAGATGATGGCATTGCAGCAGTGCTGGCCAAACCCAACCTGCCCCTCTGTCAGGAGGACACAAGGTGGGGGACACCATTGGCATGCCAATGGCATGTGCCGGTTGTGCAATGCTGCCCTGCCATCCCTACCTCTATCACTGTGGCAGTGAGCTCCCTCACAGCCCCAGTGAGGACATCAAAGACCTGGTGGAGGGCATTCAGGAACTGTGCCTGACTCTCCTCCTCCTACTGGTCTGTACACATGAGGTCCATGTGCAGTGTCTCCCAGAGGTTAGCAATTTAATGCCTAACCTCCCTCCAGAAGGAATGCAGCTCCCCCGTTTGGTGGACTGAGAGTCCAACTTAGATCACAGGAGCTGCTGGGCTGCAGAATCCTCCTGTCTTTGGGTGCATGGACACCCAGGACTTTGGGTGTGGGTGTAGATTGGCAAACAGTGGGATGGGGGATGGGGGTGGGCCACATCCTGTGTGGCCATGTGCCACACTGCCTCACTGTAAGCGGTGCACTGCATGTCATGGTTGGGTTTGGCTGTGGCTACAGGTTGGCCACCCACAGAAACCTGTTGTGTCAGCTGGGTGGTGTGCGAGCCTGGGGATATGTGTGGCCCACCCATGGTTGCTGTGGCGTGGCTGGTGATGATAGTGGTAGTGGTGACCGCAGTAGTGGCACTGGAGGCATGGCCCAAAAGGGACACTGACAGCAGCACAGGATATGTGTGCCTGGCAGATCACTGTGAGGACATCATTGTATCACCACTGCTGTCAGCTCCTGATGTGACTGCTGTGTAGCTCCATAGGAGATCCCCACCCCCAGCAGGCTGGGCATCAAGGTAGTCCTTGGTAGGGATGTACATTTCCTCATCCTCCTCTGCATTTGACAGGTCCCCAGACAGTGTGGCAAAGGAAAGCCCCTCTGCAGACTGTTCCGGTGGCCTCCACATCCTGGATGTCGACAGGTGAATGTCCTCCTCAGGGTGCTCTACTGCTGTGGGACCAACACCTTGCACTGTGGACAGAGAAGGGCACAGTAAGTGTGATGCACAGTACTCAGTGGTCCTGTACCAGTACCACCACATGCAAACCATACCATTGCTGTGTATGCTTCCCAGTGTAAGCCCAACAGAGGTT
The DNA here is from genome assembly GCA_016271365.2 of Neoceratodus forsteri. Taxonomy (NCBI): domain Eukaryota; kingdom Metazoa; phylum Chordata; order Ceratodontiformes; family Ceratodontidae; genus Neoceratodus; species Neoceratodus forsteri. The sequence continues at coordinate 454,324,540 of CM028131.1, forward strand.
ACCACAACCTAATCACCCACACAGCCAGGGTGCACATGCACCTATGGTCAGAATGTGGATCCCACAGGCATACACATGACCAACACCCAATGTACCCGACACACCACACACACGTGAAGACTGCCACCCAAAGGGAGGAAAGAGGTATAGCACCCAGTGACACACATGGCAGCATGTAACACCACATGTAAAAGGCACACATGGTGGCAAGAGAGACACTATTTGAAAAAGCACAGAGTCTCTGTCTACAGTGTACAACATGACTGTGTTACCATGTCACATTCTGCATGTCCAGCAGTACACTATACACACCAGCAGACAGTGCCATGCTGCACACAGGCCAGCACAATGCACAGGTGTGTACATGCCAGGGCAGCAGTTTGCTACTACCTCCAAAATAGGGTTCATCGGCATTGACAACGCAGCTTTGAGGGGACCTCCTCCAGTGCCCTGAAGTACACAGTGCCATGCTGAATCATCCTTCTTAGCCTGGCCCTGCAGGTCATGCCACCTCTTCCTGACAGCATCCATGGTGCAGCCCCATCCACCTACAGCATTCACCTCCATAGTTATCTGGTCCCACATATCCCACACTGCGGCATCTGTGTTTTTATAGTGGCACATTGACTGCTCCCTGGACTTGTACCCATCAACAGTGCCTTCAGTTCCTCCCTAGTGAACTTGTAGCAACGCAGATGCTCCCTTCCACCAGTGTGTGTGTGTGTGCGTGTGTGTGTGTGAAGGGTCACTGCATGGCATAGGCTGTGGGCATGCATCACAGAGATGTAGTTCACCTGATACACAACATGCTGTACATACACAACAATGTCCACCGCATGTCCATCTGGTGTTGGCTGCCACATGAGGGTGTTTGTGTGCAACATGGATCCAAGCAGCAACCTACATTGTGAGGGTAGCTCCAGGATCCATGTGTTGTCTATACACCAACAGGTGTGTGCCAGATGGTGGCTGCATGGATCAGTAGGGATGGCAGAATGCACAATGTGTCCTAGTTGATGCACGGCATAGCATGGGGTGCACACACATGATGGTGGCAATGCACCAGCCATGTGAACAGTTTTTCTGTGTTGTGTGTTGTGACTCCCCTTCCCGGCAACATAATACCTACCTGTGAATGCACATGGTAATCCATATGTATGTCACAATGTGTGCATCCACAGCCACTGTCACAGCATATACCTGTGTTAAGACACAAAAACAGAGCAGCACTATGAATGTACACACCTCTATGGTGGGCTGGCTGCATTTGTGATTGCAACGTTCTGCAGTACCTGAATCATTACAACCTATTGATGTTCCCACACATTAACTGTGGCCCCATGACAGTGTAGCAGAACACACACATTGTTGCAGATCAACATAGGAGGGTAATGACTGAGGTATACCTACCTGTATCTGTGGAATTCATTTCCTGGGACATGTTGAGGCCTAGTGTTGTCAGCAAAGCATTTGGCCTGTTGCTTGCAGTTCCAGGAAGCTCTGCAGGTGGTGCTGAGGTACACCTTAAATAGCCCGGCCAGGCAATCCACACATGGTAATGCATGCAAATGAGATGTTAATGTGGTGGATTGCACTCCAATTGTTCAAGTAGGCTCATTTGCATACCACCTTTGAATATTGTAAAATTTAGCACCGGACAATTGCAAATGCATCAGGCAAAGTGTTTGCTCCATGAGGCAGCACTAATCGGATTGCGCTGGGCAAATGCATTTACTGCCACTCTTAGGGTGCATGCATAATGATGTTATCATGGCGAAGATCACGCAAGAGTCATGCATGTTCAGTGGTGCACATCAGGGTTACCACGGGGCTATAATATTTTGCATTCCACAGTACACAGCCAGTGCAGCATTAACATATGTGCACTTCATTTTGTGGCCTACTCATCTCTGGGAACCATTGAAGACAAAGTGTTGCCAGAGGAATTGAATTTGAGGACAATGGCAGCCAGAAGGAATGTGTAGGTGGTGGTCCAGAGGGACCAGAGGTGGGGGAGGCAGAAATGGCCCACCTTGTCCAGCTGGTGAAGGCAAAGGAGCGCCAGCTATTAGGGGAAGTTCAAGAAGGGGACACGCCTAGGAGACAGGTGTGGGTGTCAGTTGCCTGCCACCTGTTGCAGAGGATGGGGAATGCCTACACTGGTGAATGGTGCAGGCATCACTATGTAGACCTGCAGCACCAGGAGAGACAGTAACTGGAGAGATTCCGACACATGGTGCATGATGGCATTGTGCCTGTGCCAAGTAAGCAGACACCTTTCTCATAGCTTTGCCTTTTGTGTGTCACTGAGTATGGGCAGCCATGTACACACTACACATGTGGGTACATCTGTGTAGGGAGGGTCACTGCATGCATGCTGGTCATGCTGTATGTCCCATGCAGTGCACTGTGTGCAACACTATGGGTACAGTGGTACTCGTGTTAGGTCCACAGTGCCTGTGTCTGTGGTTGTACATGTGATGTGCATTAATGGTTGCACGTGACAGGCATCAGTGTTGTCAATCACTAGTTGTGTAGCATGTGTCCCATGCCACATATGCTTGTTAGGGTGGGCATAGAACACTGATGGTTGCGCAATGGTTACCTGGCACAGTGAGGGGGGGGGTTCTTGCTGTCAGTGCTGGTACTGACACTGGTGCATTTCCTTCACTCTGCAGACTGCAATTCCAGGGGACAGTAAGTGTGCAGCCGGAGGACCCAGGACCAAACTCTGGGGGAGAGGAACATCAGTGACAGGCAGCAAGATACCACTTGTGAGTATGCTCCTATGTTGTCTACATATGTTACAGATGTTGCTGGTTGTGGCATCTTTGGTACCCTATATGGCACTAGGTCACTAACATATGTGCGTTTGCCCTGTGTCATGTCAATGGTCCAGGGAGCACAAGGCTGTGGGGTGCCCATGGTGCTGTGTTGCAGAAGATGGCATCACACACACACCTACTGCTGCCCATGGTGCAGTGCACCTGGACACTGCCAAGCCTGCCCACACATGCTTTGGGCCTGTGTTGTGGCAGCACATGGCTGCTCAGAGTCCTGCACTGCTGCGCCATGGTGCGTTCTGCATGCATGAGCCATGCATGCATTGTACGGTGCATGCTGCATGTCACACATGCTGCACATTCCTACATGGGAATATGCCCTCCTTGATGCTGCTGTCTTGCTGTGCTGCATCTGCACCCTGGGTGTTGAATGTCTGATATTTGGTGGCTCTGTGTCTCATCTGTGTCTGTGACATGGTAGCATGTGAATTACTGCCTCCTTGCACCCTGTGCATTGGACTGTGCGTGGTGGCCTACAGTCCACCATGGGCATGCTAGTCTGCACCACTAGGCTATGTATGTGACTCTGTTATCCCACTGTGTTTCCCATGTGTGCTGCGCATGGTGTATCTGCTACCATTCCATGATTGTATTGTACCATTGCCTGTGCCAGCTCTTTCTGTGTATTGTGGTGCATGACACCCATACATGTGCTGTGGCTATGTTTGCACTGTATACATTGTATGGCAGCCATGTGGTGTGTGGTAATCATGACTGTGTGATGCTGGATGGGTGTACTGTCAGGTACCTGAGGTTGCGTGTCTGCCTACAGCATGTACACACTACAAGATGTGCCTATGGCCTGGAAATTATCCCTGTGGACACTGTGTTCACACAGTGCTGTGGGCATGTGTGCACCATCTGCATCACACATGCATAATGGTCACATTGCACTGTACTGTTCTGGTGGGCCACTATGCCGGGGCTGTGCTGCACACTGTGGCTACTGCCATGTTGTCTTCATGGGAGGGGGGGGTTGCCACTGTTGTATGGCTCAGTGGTGCATCATAGACCTGAGGTATTGTGTCCATCGCATATCCACACAACACACTTGTGTCATGGCTGGTGTATGGCTGTGCTGGGGGGGTGTGGGGACACATGCACACTGTCTGCTACATGACCCTGTGGATTACCACTACAGGTTGCAGTCTGTTGACATGTGAACATTGTTTGTGAGGTTTCTGATTGTGATGTTGCAAAGTCACCTGGCTCTACCTTCTGTTCCATTGGGCAGCATGTCCCACCCATTCTGTTTTGATGGTTTTTTTGTTGTTGCTATGGGACATACTATAGTTTACCTCAGGGGGGTCTGTGTAGTTGTACTGTGACAGGTGCCACATTGGGTATGCTTGGGGTGTCATCCCATCTGTGGTGGTGGTGGTGGCAATGACATTCTGGGTCTTCACATCTGTGCAGAATGGGTGTGTGCACCATGGGGTTTAGTGCTGCTGCATGCAGGCACAGGTCAAGTGGCATGTGCACTTTTTATGTTGTGGGGTACATGCACATGGTGGTTGGGACATGCTGTCCTTCTCTGGGGCCATATCCTGAGCTCTGCATTGCTCCACAATGGCAGCACACCATTGATACATGGGCATCAATCCCCCCAGGTCTACACTGGAGCTCACTATGGGCCAGTTGTCTTGAAGAAGGAGAGGGAAGGTGCACCAGTAGCACACCATTAAGGAGTAACAGGCAGTGTTGATCCAGTAAACATTGCAGACATCCTCAACCAGAGGCTCCCACTACAGAACCGGGACCAGCCTGTGAACCCTGAATTCCTCCCTTCCCTTGTTATTCACCCTTTCCTGTCCCCCCTTTTTGTTTTTTGTATATAGCTGCACATTGTTTGCTTTGAAGTTTATATAATACATATTTTTTCTAATTGCATTCCTGTGCCCTGTCTCTTGCTTGGGTAACTGTAATCAGTGTCACTGTTGTTGTGTGTTGCACCTACTGACCATCTAGTTCACCACGGTGGATGCCATCCTAGCCTCTCTTGTGGCACCAGTTTCACAACAGTTCTCCCTGTGCTGTCTGTGGCTGCATAATTGGTGGTGAGCTGTTGTGGGCATGTCTTGGTTTATCCTCCACTTGCCTGACACATTCTGTTCTCCATGTGTGCCCTGCATGTCTTCTGTGTTTGACAAACGACATGTGTCTTGTGTCTGCCCATGGACATGGTCTGTTCCCTGTTCCTTGGGTGCATCCCAACAGCATTGCTTGACAAGGGGGTTGGGGAGCCTTGGCCTATGGGCCTGTGTGTGGCTTTATCCATGTGGCAATGGCTGCTGTACATCCCCCTGTGTCCTCCTGCTGTATATCCTGTGGTGTGTAATGGATCCTGTCCCCTCCCCCGTGTACAGTGAGCACTGGTTTGTTCCATACTGCCACACATTCATGGACTGTCCTTTCTGTGGGTCACGTCACCACTGTCCCATCTCTGCATCTTTTCACAGTTCCCATCCATACAGTGTTGCTACATTTTGAGTGTTCTCTTTTATGTGTCTTTTTTTTGGTTATCTGTATGTTTGTTTTTTTTTTCTTGGCTTTGCCTTTTGGTGGCTCATTTGTTGTTGTCTGTGTTGTACACTGCTGTATGCTCAGGTATTCACATTTTGGGCTACACTTCTTTGCATATGCCCCCAGTGGACACATGATACCTCTGTGCACTGTGCTGCTGTTGCTGTTTGCACTGCCCAGTTGCTGTATTTAGAGCTATCTTCATTGCTATATTCAGAGCTGTCTTCTTTGATATTTTCAAAGCTGTCTTCATTGCTGAGCTATTTTTGCACTGAACTCTCATCCTTGTATGCCCACCTTTGTTTGCACACTGTATTCAACTGATTTAGCCCCTGGACTATTCATTTGAATATAGTGTGCAATTTGTTCTGGGCTAATTGTGCCCACCAGGCAGTGTTCATTTTGTCCTGTGGCTGAGTTTTGAATATCTGGACCCAAGTGCTTTAAGTCCTATATCATGTCGTATTTTGGTGTACAATGAAGTCAGACCCAGTCCTATCCACAGACATTCTGGTTGCCAAATTATATCTTTTAATTTCAGCATCAAATGTGTAGAGTCTCTGGTGTAGGATCTCAAATTAGTGACCATTGATTGTAAAAAGTAGTCCACAAATCTATTAATATTTTCTGTCAATGATCCTACACCCAAGACTATTGGTCTTTCTGGTGGAAGCTGATTGTTCTTGTGTGTTTTGGAGCAATATTAAAAGGTGGCCAAGATAGGATGCTTCACTGTAAGAAATTCCACCTCCTGTTGAGTAATGTTTCCTTCCCCCAGAGCTCTATCCACTAAATCATGTACTGTAAGCTGACCTTAAACATCTCCGTGGGATTTTGACTGAGTTTTGCATAGGTGGTGTTATCACTTAACAGCCTACTGGCTTCCATGATATACTCTTCTCTAGTTTATACCACCACATTACCAAATACAGCCACTGGTACAAACTGGAGCATGTTGGTGGTGTCATTTGAGTATTGTAGTGACTTTGGCTCAGTTCAATGCAAACATGAAGCTCTGCTAAGATTTTTTCTGTCTAACCAGACAAGGAACACCAGTCACATACAAGGAACGCTGGTTTGGAGCAGTTGGCTTTTTTTACCTCCATTCCATTTGTGCCAGTGGCTGTGGTTGAATTTGTTGTGAATGTGGAGTGCCGTTGTGGCTTTTCCTTTCTAGTCAAGCCAGACTAAGAAACTGACTTTTGTATAAGGACCAGTGGTTTTGAGCGTTCAGCTATTTCTGCCCACAGTATATCCTTAGTACTTACAGTACAGCTGAAACACATGTTATAACTATCAGAAGAAGAAGCAAAAGCCAGTGGGAGTTGTAATTTATCTAAACAACAACAGCAACAGAAACAAGATATAGTGAGCCATTGGGAAGGAGGTCGAGCCTCATGTCTCAAAGATATTTCTATAGTGAAACAGAGAAGATTAAACAGAAGGCAAGAGTGTGCAGCAACAGGTACTGACCATATTAATTAACCAGAGGAATTAAAAACTCTGTGAAGCTAGAGAGGTTTTTATTAAAAGAAACAAACTTGTGGTATCATTTTATAAATTTGGTGGAATACATGCAGATTAATAATGTTCTCAGGGGAATTAGAGTAGAAAAGAGACCTACTGGTTTAAATAATTTTGTGTGTAAAGAAGAGTGGGAGCAAAATGCACATGAATGTGTTTTGTCCTTTGTAACAATTTTGATTTAAGAAGACAAGTGCCACTATAATATAGTGCAAGGCAACATAAAAGTGATCCAAAGGAGTTTACAGCGATATAAGGATTTGCCTTATTTTAAACAAAGAGAACAGGAATTGAAGCAATTGTTGGGTAAAACAGAAAAAAGTGTCGGAAGAAAGGAAAATTATGAAATTTACAAGAGACAAGCTGGACTGCATTAAAGGGAGGTCTTTGGATGGCAAAGATCCTCCAGGTCAAACAGCAGGGGCAAAAACATAAATAGAAACAAAAATAGATCCGGTTCATGGGGCAGGAATAAAGGGTAAAAAATCTCTAGAAGTGTGTGAATTGATAAAACAGACTCAGTGGGGATTGACAGTGGAGACACTAACTCAGGTGAAGAACAAACCAATTTGGAGATCCAGGATAAAGTTTTGTTAGACAAAATTCTTACCAAGAGTAGATAGAAAACAACCAGAGTCAACACAAAAATCAAAGAAAGAGAAACAAAAAAGGTGGGTTAGAGGAGGAGGAAAGAAGCAGAGAACCCAGGTTTGTAACATACAAAGCAGCAAAAGGAAAAGCAATACTTGTGAAGTAATTAACTTGTCCCATAAAGAATTGATTGAAGATCATTTTAGTGTTTTACAAAAAGGACCAAGTTTTGTTCCTACTCCTAGGGCTGATAAATTTAACATCTGTGCTGAATTGTTTAAATGTTGGGAAAACAAAATTTGCATTTTTATTTTATAAACATGGGTAGGGGCAATAATGAAAGCCATCTGTTTGATGTAACTGGCTCTAAATCAAGTAGAGAGGAGCTGCCCATTTTGATTTCTGCTTTAGAGAATGAAGGTACTGAGGTAGTGTATAATGATGCTGACCAGACTGAGTCAGATATACAGTATATCAGATACTGAGTGATGCCACTTTAATTAGGCAGTTAGAACACAATGTTTTTCTGCCCCAGATCAATTATCCTAGTATGCCACAGATAGCAATAGGTTTTTCCTATCATAACAATAATTTTAAATCCAAATCTACTTTTAGTCTGGAACTATTGATGCAGTAATAACTGTGTTTCAAAAAAAAATATGAAAGAGATTGAGCAGTTATTCAGTAAACTTGGAATTCAAACAGAGGTAGTCTGGGAACTTCTGAGCTACTAATTGATCTACATGCATTTGTGTAGAGCTCAGCTGATCTGGGATGGAGGGAACCATGTGATAACAGTGCCAGCATTTCAGCACTGACCACAACAGCTACTGCACATAGCCAAAAAGCAAAATGGTGATGTGCAGAATAGCACCAACGCAAAGAGCTACAGTAGCTCACAGTCACCCAAACATACACACATTATTTCCACTGTTTATGTGGGGGGTTCCACCCCCAGCACCTCCCTTTACCCAAACTTTAATTAACTAACTCCAGGCGGGGCTTGATACTGGGAGAGAGCAGAAAAGTTGGGAGGGGGGCTATGATGGGGACAGACAGTGAAAGGGGGAGAATGTTGGGGACAACCTACAGGTGGGGGGCACAAAGGTAGGACCACGGGGGTACAAAACTTACAAAAATATTAAAAAAAATGAAACTCTAAGTGCAAACAAAGAAAATTAACATACTTCCATGGCCATTCCTGAAACTGGGTCACCTGAATGAAAGGTGGTGCCATTCCCCACCACACCAGACTCGCCAGCTTTAAACCAGCCTGCTCACCAAATGTGCAATTACTCTTTCAACTAACTAATGAATGTACGTGCTCACATTACAGTGTGCTCTTAATAGCTATTGCTATTAAGAGCACATTGCACAATTCTCTATCACTATTTTTGATGTCACCTAGATTGACTCACCCAAAACAAGTCGCTCTATTGATGGGTTGCCAGGATGGAGTATTCACCAAAACTCTTTCAAAAAAGCAAATTCCTTGTTGAGCTTTACATATTCTTTGGATGGAACCTCTGCTACATAGCATGGATAAATGTGTTCCCTCAAAAGTTACAGGGAAAGGTGTTCCAATCCAGGGGTCTGTTGGAGGGGTCAGAGCAGGGGCCTCCCCTGCTGTAATGACCCGATCAGATGTGAGTGGAAAACCAAACACATCACAAAAACCTACTCTCGCCTCAGTACAAGCTCTGTTAACAGAATTTCAAGCCGAGGTGTGGCAATTAACCTCAAAGATCAAAAATTCACTTTCAGAGATCATTTCTCGTTGTGCCGTTGTAGAGGCACAGATGGAGAAGGCTGAAAAAGCTATTGAAATTAATGAACAGGAGATAAGACCATTTGTGCCAGAGTCCTTACCTTGGAAGGAGCCACAAATGCAGCGCTACATGAACAGCTAGCACAGATGTCATGATTAGAGCATCTGGAGAACAATATGATAAGGAGAAACCTGAGGTTCATAGGTTTTCTTTGGACTGTCTCTAACATAGAACTGAAAGCAGCTGTCCAAAAAGCACTAACAGCTGTTTTTTTCCATCAAGCCTTCCCTTTCCTTGGAGACTGTATTTTGGCCACCCTCACTTCAGCCTAAAGATCCATCAATTGTATCACAACAACCTGAAGCAAGATATATAATACTAACTTTCAATACTCTAGCTGAAAGAAATACATTTACTAGTTGGCTAGACAGAAGAAACAATGCATTTATGATGGCCATCGGATTCATCTATATCCAAACATTTGTTTGCAGACTCAGCGTAGATGAAAGATATTTCTGCCTATAATGTCAGAGTTCAAGGATATGGGGATATCAATGGCTTTACTTGCACCAGCCTGTCTGAAGATTCAATTTCAGGGCAAAGTCTTTCATTTTGATGATCCAGATGCTGTTTGAACTTTCTTAGAAAGTAATGAGAGCATTCTTGAAGACATTGGTTCTGATTTTGAGGAGGACGAAGAAGCAGAGGTAACCAAGTATCACCCTGTTTAAACTGTTGGACTGCGCTTTCTCAATGGACATATGGACTAGGTTAAATCCTCTGTAATGGATTTTGTTTTTGTTTTTGAATACTGGTTCTGGAATTGTATAAGGGGAATGATGCCTAATTGTTAAGAGATATTACTATTGGTTGGGAAGTTAAAACTTGGAGCATAAATGTATTTAACTAGCTGTTTAACAATATGGCACTACTAATTATAATGTTAGGTTTAACTATTTTTTTAACCCCCCTAAAAAATAAATATATACAAAATATTTTTTTGTGCTTTATTTAGTTACATCCATTATAATGAAGTAATAATAATTTATAAATGTTTCTCTTTTCTCATTATAATTAAATGTATATGTGATCTTTATCTTAAGGAATAAAAATAAAATATAAAAAATAGAGGTAATCTATGTACCAGAGAAAAAAATGCCTTGAATGAGTTGTTTTAAAATGGAAGATTTAATTATACATCAAGCTGACAAGGGAGGTAATGTGGTAGTATTAAACAGAGAGGAGTATATCATGGAAGCCAGTAGGCTGTTTAGTGATACTACTACATATGTATGACTCCATCAAATCCCACAGAAGATTAAGATCAAAGTATATCATTTGGTGGACAGAGCTTTGCAGGAAGGAAACATTACCCAACAGGAGATGGATTTTCTTAAAGGTAAGAATCCCATTTTGGTCACCTTTTTTATCTCCTCAAAACACACAAGAACATGCGGAAGGAGATGAAGTGTGTATTACAAACTATAGGTCAATTTCTGTACTCTTCCCCACTATCCAAGGCTCTGGAATGAGTAGTCGTAGACCAGGTGGTGTCCTACCTCAATAGTTGCAACCTACTATGTCCTCAACAGCATGGCTTTAGACAGCAGCTCAACGCCATCTCAGCTTTTCTAGAATTCACTAACTCACTACACGAGTCCCTTGACAAGGACAAATTGCTTGGGTCAATTTTCATTAACCTGACCAAGGCTTTTGACCTCGTAAACCACACAAGGGACTTATGGATAAACTAGTGGTGATTGGCCTATCTAGGGAAGCAGTGGGGGTGGTTTGAAAACTACCTAACTAACCGCACCCAAAAAGTGAAAATCAGTGCAGTTCTCTCTGACTCTAAGGTTGTGTCAGTAGATGTCCCCCAGGATCAGTTCTGTGACCATTATTGTTTAGCCTGTTTATAAATGACCTGCCCAATGCCTGCAATGGTGTTTGCATCCTGCTGTATGCAGATGATGTAGTTGTCTTTACCAACAGCACTAAGCAACAAACTGCCAACCACACCCTACAGCACAACTTATTTTCCCTTAAGCACTGGTTCCTATGGAACAAGCTGCTTCTGAGCCACAAAAAACTAAAACAATGATATTTGCCAGACATGAGAGGAAGAAACTCCTACCCCTTTCCATCATTAACCAGGATGGTGAGGCACTAGAACAAGTAACCTCATTCAAATACCTTGGCATACACCTTGATAGCAAACTAACATACACATATGTATATATACACACACTGTGCTATAATTTAGCTATGTCCCTGAACTGCTTTTCAAGGTGACCGCCAGGCTGAGCATGCTGCAAGCTATTCATGTAGCTAGTGTGTGACTTCAACATTATTTCTGGATTATTTCTGTTTTATTTTTGCTCTCCCTGTCATTCTCTCATTTTAGAAAAGTAAGGGCAGAAAGTGAGTGTTTTAGAGTGCACTTTAGAGCAGTACCAGGACATTCTTATTGACTTCGTAGTATGCACTGGGTCCTGATATCACCCTGAATTAAAAAGTTTTGCTGGGCCTTCTGTTTTTTGTCTCTTAAGCACCTTATTGCATCCTACCTGGATATTTCTTTGTTTGGAGGCAATCTGCTGCTATTTTACTGCTGTCCTGTCTTGTTTTGGTCTGGGCTGACCAGGAATTGGAACCAAGAAGTCACAAGGAAAATTCAAGGAGAGGAGGTGGACTGCATGGGGAAAATTGATAGGCGGTGACCAGTGCAGTGCAAGGGAAGACTGCCCGGATCTTGGTTTTGGCCGTGGACTGAGTGGTTAGTTGAAGATCCTGTGACGGCATCTCTGGTGGGTGCAGGAGGTTGGATCAACACTGTGCAGTTGAGAGGGTGGTCCCAACCGTGTGGGGTGTCTGTTGGCTGAGGCACATGGCTGTATGGAGAACTGGGCATCAGTTTAGTTGAGTAGCTGGCAGGCTGAGCGAATAGTCCTCTCAAGTTCTCTGGGGGGCCAACTTGTGGGTTGGCGCAGTTGGGGATCCATAATGGTGACTGAGGGCATTTTTAGTAACAGTCCCCTGTATGGGATTTTTTGGGCCCCTACTCCTGCACTAAACAGAAGAGGACTCCTGCTACAAGCTTACCCTGCCTGATTACGGTCAGACCTTTAATTTTTATTATTGTTTCTGATATATATTCTGAAAGGCAGTGAGAGTGCCTGTGCTTCTTGTCAGACTTCCCATGTTATGAGAAGACCTGGGAGCTGTAAACCATTAAGGACATTGACTGTGATCTTGATTTTATTTTGGCTCAGGTAGTGAGAGTACCTGTACAAAATCATTTGAAACATGCATATAATTCCAGCTCAGGTAGTGAGAGTACCTGTGCTCTGTTGGCCACCCTAGGCTATGAGAGAGCTTTAGGGGGCTGAAGATTTTTGCTACTTCTGTTTGAGTTACTTCACATCTTTGGATTTAAGTTACAGTTCCAGAAATTTTCATTATTTACTTTATGACTGGTTTTCTTTACGTTGACCTAACCACTGTCCGGGACCTTGAGACTGAGTCAGTTATATTTTAAATTATTTTAGTATATTTTATGTATAAAGGTGTGTGATTGAGGGGTATTTATTATAATGTTTGATTTTTGTGTCTGAAGCTTTTAGCCTGTCTGTGCAACAGAAAAGAAAAGACTCTGATGGGGGGTTCATTTACTTTAATTTTTTTTGGCTGGTTGTTTAATTGTTTCATGTGCTTTATTTTATTCTCCCCAAGTGAGAGTTGTGGGAGTATTTTATTTTATTTTATTTATGTTGGGTTTTGCTTAAGCTAATTAGTTGTGGGGTTTCTTCTTTTGTGTTGGCTTGGCATAGTTTGGTTTTGATAGGGGTAACATGTGTTGGAGGCCTGCCCCTACGGTCTTGCACTATTCACCCTCTGCCCTTCACACCCTCCACCCTTTCATCCCCCCACTGCAGTTTTCAACTTACCAGCACTTTAGAGCTCTGGGTGTTGCTCGTTGGGGTGGGGGAGGAGCTGGGAGTGCCAATGGTGGAGGATGAATGAGTGGGGCTATCGCATCAGGGTCGTTAGGCCCAGAAGACACCTGGGGTGAAATGGAACCTGAAGCATGGTCCTCCATGCCTGGTTTCCATATCCAAGGGCACCACCATTATTGGTGGGCAGGTAGCTCGGGCGGCCCTGGAAGCCAGCCAACTCAAGTGGTGTTATGCAATGCCAGATCTATTAAAAACAAGACTGCAATTATTGCAAATCTTGTTGGGACAGTGGATCTGGCGTGCATCACCGAGACATGGCTGGATGAAAATGCTGGCCCCATGTTAGTGGCCACAGTACCTGCAGGGTACTCAGTGATACACCACCTGAGATTGGAGCCCGGGGGGATGTGTGGTCTGTTCAAGACCGAACTGGGTCTCACGAATGTACCAGTTGAGGAGAATGGGTCATTTGAGTGTACTGTAGTAGCAGGTGTAGGTTGTAGGATCACCCTCATCTACCATGTACCTGGGGATGAGAAGCATTTCCTTCAGGAAGTAGCAGACTTCATGATCGACTTGGCATTTGAATCATCCAGGCTGATGGTCCTGGGTGACTTCAACACCTGACTCGATGATGAACTTTTACAATTTGGACAATACTTCCTCCAACTGATGACATCACTGGGCCTTACACAGATCGTTACCTCTGCTACTCACAACCACGGTCACTCTCTTGACCTAATTTTCCTCATGGGGATCGAAGCTTTCGACTTGGGGATGGAACCTGTCAGATGGTCTGATCATTACACCATGGGGTTCAGTTTCCAATCCCCCCTTCGCAGGCCTATCCCTGTGAAGATGGTCAGATACCACCCTTTAGGAGATGTAAGCTCTGAAGGTCTGGCAGTGGTGCTTGACCTATCGGCACTTCCTGGGGCAAGTGGTAGTCCAAAGACTTTGGTATTGGCCTATAATAAGGCCATTTCTACAGCTTTGGACTCTATTCTTCCTGTCTGTGTTCATCCTCTATCCCTTTGCCCTTGGTCCCCTTCATTTGTCAGGACCTTGAGGGAGATGCAATGATTAGGATGAAGGTTAGAGTGTTGCTGGTGGAAATTTGCCCTAGCAGCTCAAATTCTTAGATTGATGGAACATTATCAAGTCTATCAAGCTACAATCTCTCATAAGAAGGCAGAGTTCCTGTCTGGGGAGATTGCAGCTGCCCAGACTCGATCTGCTCAGCACTTTCAAACTGTGGACAGACGGTGCAGCCTGGCCTGCCTGAAGATTTGAAGAGCCTTTCCATGAGTGGAGTGTGATGAGCTCACTCAATTCTTCATGGATAAGGTGGTCAACCTCAGGGAGAGGCTCCAACCAGCACAGTCTATGGGAGATGCTACTGATCAGTGCTCAGACACTTTCCCTCACTTTTCCTGGAGTACCTTTGACTGGCCAGAATTCATCAATGTCATGTGGAATGTCGAGGGTATGTGCCATATATGCTATAGTTTAGACCTGAGCCCGACCATCCTGATGATGGGTTGTTGTGACATCATTGGCTCAGTCTTAGCATGGATAGTCTGGTGCTCCCTTGAGTCAGGTGAGTCTCCTAGCTTCCTGAAGGAGGCATTGGTGACACCTCTCCTGAAGAAAGCTTCTCTGGACCCAGGATGCCCTGCTAATTATAGATCTCTCTCTAATCTCCTTTTTGTGCGGAAGATAATTGAGAAAGCAGTGACTCTACAACTAGAGAACCATTTGACCATCCAAGACATCTATGACCCTCTCCAGTCTGGTTTCTGAAAGAGGCACAGTACTGAGACTGTGCTGTTTCCAGTGCTCAATGATCTCCTGATGGCAAGAGATAAAAAAAAAGTTCTTCTTGATCTCTCTTCAGCCTTTGACACTGTGGATCTTGGGATTCTTCTCGAATGCCTGAGGTTCATCTGTGGCCTATCGGGTACAGTCCTTAGGTGGTTTCAATCTTTTCTCACTGGCAGAACTCAGAGGGTGGTATCAGGGATTTATTCCTCTGACCCAGTCTCTCTGTCACGTGAGGTTCCTCAGGGTTCAAAATTGTCACCCATGTTGTTTGCAGTGTATATGCTGCCCCTCAGAGGCATTGTAAGATGGTATGGGCTGAGGTTCCACTGCTAAGCTGATGATACCCAGCTCTACCTGTCTTTTGCACCCAACCAGGACAGAGCTCTCTCTCAGTATTCAATAACTGCCTCACTGAAATCCAAGGTTGGATGAATTCCAGCTGGCTGAAGTTGAACTCAGAAAAGACCGAGATGATGGTTGTAGACCCAGGTCACCGGATAGAGGGATCAGGTGTGGGTTTGCCTAAGGGAATTTTCCTGGGAGGCTCCCAGCTTCTTACCTCTGAATGGGTGCAGGACCTGGGGGTGATTCTTGATGATGGGTTGATACTGTGATCTCAGGTGTCGGCAGTCATCAAATCCTGTTTTATCATCTGAGGAACATCTTCAGGGTCAAGCACCTAGTTCTGTCTGGTGATATTCCTACGCTGGTTCACACCTTTGTGACCTCATGCCTTGATTATTGCAACTCCCCTTTATCTAGGGCTACCTTGGGTTGATATCTGCTTTCAGCTGGTTCAGAAAGCTGCAGCCTGCTTGTTGACAGGGACTCCCCAGACTTGTCATATTTCCCTAGTAGTGCCATGCGAACTGCTCTGGCTGCCGGTTCAGTGACGGATCACATTTAAAGTTGGACTTCTGCCTTATAAAGCCCTACATGGACATGACCTGGACTATCTGAAAGAGCTTCTGGTTCCTTACTGCCTCAGGTGATCGCTCCATTCAACTGACGAGGGGTTGCTAGAGATTCCAAGAGTATCTTTAAAATCATCAGGGGCCCTTGCATTCATGTAAGCAGCCCCAGCCCTTTGGAATTCTCTACTCCATCAGCTTTTGGAGTGCATGACCATGGAGGGATTTAAACAGGCCTTAAAAACCTACTTATGGCACCAAGCCTACCTTGTGTGATTTTACTGAAGTTATACATTTTAGGGCAATCTGTATTTAATTATATTTTATTGTATCTGTTTTATCTCTTATTGTTAAGGCACCTTGATTTGTTTGAAAGGTGAAAAGTTATTATTACTATGATTATCATTATTATATATCTGTATATAAACCATGTTGTCAGTACAGTAAGCAAAAAACTGGGGGTTCTTTACACACACTAGCACTCTATGACACCTGAAACTAGGACACTTGCTCTAACCTCTTCTGTGCTCTTCTCCATGGATTACAGACTGGTCATCTATGGAGCAGCTACAGATATCAACCTTAACTGAATTAGGACCCTCTTAAATAAGGCCTGCCACCTTGTCCTGGATGCAGACAGGCTCACAAACTCATGCAACCTTTATCAGAGTACAGACTGGCTCACACTTGACCTCAGAGTACAATTCCAAACTTGCCTACTTGGGATGAAGGCCCTGTTAAGGCTCACCCCCACCTCCAGTCTTTGCTACATACCCCACAAACCACCACTCTACTAGGAGTGTTGCAAGAAATGCACTATGCATTCCACAATGCAGGACAAATGAATCCATGAGGGATTTCCTGTATTGGGTATCAGCATGGCTGCATGAACTCCTCACCTCAATTTTGGAGCTACCTAAACTGAATCTATTTAAATTATCTCTGAGAAAACACCTCACTTTTTCAACATGTATGCCTATACAACCACTAGGAAAGTCCTACTAATAATGCTCCCCGGTAGTCCTACCTGACATGCCTGGATTACTTGTTTACAAAGTTACTTCCCTGCAACTGCCCCAACCATAGACAAGGCATTAACAACTGCTGCACCTTTATTCTTGAGCATAGGAACTAGCTCTTATTTGATCCTCTCTATATAGTAAATGTTGTAAATGTATCTCGGATCTTGCATGATCCTTTCTCTCATGTTTCTTCACCGTAATGTAACATTATACAACTGTTATGTATGATGTGGAACCTTTGTAAATGAGCTCTTCTCAAAGGTGTTACTCTGAATATACCAATTAATAAATAAAAATAAATAAATAAAACATTCAGCATCCACTAGGAGTATGAATAGTCTCAGGTGTAGGATCATTAACAGAAAATTTTAATAGAATTATGTACTACATTTTACAACCTATGGACACTAATTTGAGATCCAAGACCCAAGACTCTACACATCTCATGCTGAAATTAAAAGATATACTTTGGCAATCACAATATCTGCGGATAGAATTGGACAGACTTTATTGTATTCCAATATATAACATGATATTGGACTTAAAGTGCTTGATTTTTAAGATTGAAAAATCAGACCAGGGCACCATTTGCCCAATTTCTTCTAGAAGCAGTTAGCTATATATTGAATCATACTTTTGTTACATTTAATGGTGAAATCTTTTGCAGCAAAGAGGGACTGGCATGGGAGACACCATGGCACCCTAATGTTTTGAATTTATGTAAGGGTTGGTAGGAGCAGCTGTTTGTTTTCAATGATGCTGAGAATAGATTCTAAGGGTAGGTGGTGGATTGACACTGATTTATTAATGATATATTGATTATCTGGAGTGGGTTAAGAGACTCAGTAGAAGCCTTCATACAGGAGTTAAATGAACACTGTTTCAACATTTCTTTTATGTCTAAGATACATGCCATGAGTACAACATTTCTGGATCCTAAATTGGAATCAGATTCAGGGGAGAAAGTTGTTACCTCTGGCTATAGAAAACCTATTGCAAGGAATGCAGTTCTGAACGCATCAAGCATCCACCCACCACACCTTAGCTCCTCCATTCCTTATGGTCAATCTTTGCTACTATATCATAATTGCTCAAGACTGAAGGATATGGAAACTCAATCACCTGAGATGTATGCCAGATTTCAGGAGAGAGGTTATTCTGGTTACATTTTGGAGGATGCTCTTAAGATAAGCAGGGACACTGACATAGATTACCTTTAAGTAGCATGGGATGAAGGTAGGCAAAATGAGGGTCCCCTGAGTTCTGTTCTTGACTATACTTGGAAGAACCACTAAACATAACCTATAGTAGAGGAAAGAATTTAAGGGACATGATGACACACAGTGACCTCATTCTGACAAGCACGTTGCACCACACCTGGTGGCCACCATGATTGCAAGGATTTTTCATCAGTAGCAATTGCATGGCTTGTAACCATGGAGTGAGTGGTAAAGAGTTTGATATTCCAGAATTGTACATTAGAAGCAACAGCGGAATGGGTGAGGTGGCTACAGGACACACTGGGATGGACCCAATGCAGTTTGAATCACACACTAGGAGAACAAGGAAAACTTGGCTTAATGCCCAGGATCAGTGTTATACCAACACCAGGTCACAATAATAAAAGTGTTTATTGATTAAGTATCCTTAAAACCATTCAGGAATACCATATGCCGATAGCAGAGTAGCACCCCCACTGAAAACTGATCTACGTTTCACATCACACTGATGCTTTTTCGAGATGATCAATTACCAATACTACCCTTACAAGGATATATATATAGCCCTGTGCAAGTGATGTAAGCATCCTTGCTCCAATGGCAAGCTACTATTTCTACAAATTGGCACATTAGAATCACCATTAGTGAATTAATTTAATTCATAGAAAACTTGTATTGTTTATGTTTTGCTGTGCCCATGCCCACATATGTATGTGGGTTACATGATTAAACAGGCTAGGGAAAGAGTTTTGGAACACATTAGAAATAATTGAATGGGCAATATGGAAACTGCTGTTGGCAAACATTTCTATGACAAGCATAATCAGAATCCAGATTTAGCCATGTTTTGTGCCATTGAACATTTACAACAGAAACAAAGTGGGAGGGGGGTAGAATTCAGTTATTATTAGAAAAAGAATCCAGATGGCTTTTTAATTTGAAAGCTTTACAGCCATTAGGCCTCAATGAATAAATTGATTACACTGTTTTGTTATGATGAACTCCATAAATTACTTTATTTGTGGTTTATTTGTAGATACAGTTTTGTATATTTAATCCTTCATGATGGGAGTCCTACTGGGACATCAGATAAATTAAGTTCAGAAGATTTTTGGATATATTTTTCTAGGCACACCTTAACAACAATTGGACTAACTCAGATGGATTGATTTGATTCTTTAGATTAGATATTAGAACTCCATCTATTTCTGGTGGACTTGTTTAGATAAATGTGGAGTATTTATATGTGCTTGGGACGTGTTATAAAGTGTTTGATTCCAAAGCATTTAAATAAATGAAAACTGAACAAGTGCTGGTGTTGTTTGGGACATGGCATCAATTGCTGTCCCCGGTTTGCATGACACATAGAAAATCAAAATATGTGCCTACTTGCAGTGATTTTGATATTTAAATTAGTGTTTTTGTACTGCACTCATTTTAATTAATTTAATAAGTACATTTTTATGGGTGGAGGTTAACATTATGACTAGAAGATAAGCAACTTGTATTAGTATTTAATTATCATTATTGGTTTGGATCCAAAGACATGTATTAACATAAGCCATGCCCCCCAATGAAGAGGCAGTGTGCCTTGAAGCTCCTTGGTAATAGGCTATCACACCAGTGTGTTGGTTGTGTGTGCATTTCTGAAAGTTTTCTCACTACGGGGTATGGGGTAATGGGGTATCTCACCAGTGTGTTGGTTGCATGTGCATTAACAGTA
The DNA here is from genome assembly GCA_016271365.2 of Neoceratodus forsteri. Taxonomy (NCBI): domain Eukaryota; kingdom Metazoa; phylum Chordata; order Ceratodontiformes; family Ceratodontidae; genus Neoceratodus; species Neoceratodus forsteri. Next base: position 454,344,446 of record CM028131.1, read on the forward strand.
TTAACGTTTTCTCACTATTTTTCAGCTTGTGTCCATTGGTTCTTTTGTTTTTGCATCTCCATCATAGCTATGTCCCAATCAAAGCAGTCCATGGTATCTAGTGGCAACCTTTCCTCATCATGTGCAGACATCTATTAGTATCCTCTTCCTCTCCTAGCTCCCCCTCATATCAAGCAGTCATTGGTGTCCACTTGAACTCTCCCACACCCTTCCCCAAGAAAACATGTACCTTGAATCCAGTGGTACACCTCACCATGAGTCTTTGTCAAGCAGTCCCTGAACTTCAGTGACCCCACCCAACTTGCCGAAATGTAAGCTGTCCTTAGAATCCAGTAAAACACCTTCCCTTACTGTACCACAGTCTTTTCTATTTTTTATGTCTTTAAAAAACAAACAATTTGGTTGTTTTACATATTTTTGACATTCTGTAACAAACTCACAAGATTACAGCCATCCTTTTTAATTTGGATACATTTTAAATCATGTGACAGGTCATGTGCCAGCCTTTTCTTTGGTTTCTAATTAAAAAGACAAACTATAAGCAGCCAAAGGTCATGGTTTAACATAGAAGTGCATACTCAGCCCTATCTATAGTGATGCTGCCACACCAAGATAATACATTACTGGATGGGTAAGGTCAGAAAAACATGAAGACAGCAGGATCAGTAATCCACTGTGTAGGCTAACAATAATTAACTTTAACCTCTGGATTAGGCATTCCACCCCACACTGCTTGTGTTCAACCCAGTGGCACTCAAAAAAGCTGCCTACCCAACCCAATGGCATCGTTTCCCTCTTAAGGATTACACTGTAGTCAGAAAATGGAATTTATAATGATTTATTTTATTGACCTAACTAGAAAAATGTCAGTTACAGTTCTATCAATCCGCTAGTGATCTGCTGTCCCTACCCTGATGCACAAATGACTGTGGCTTTACTAAGTAGGAGGAACCTTACTTGATGACATTGAGTTGTGGTCACTATTTTGTGAGTCAAATCAAGGTCCACTTACAAGTTCACTTATTTTTGGCATCTGGTCTGCCTACTAATGGGCTGCAAATGGTGCTGAACCAAAGTCTGTAATTTCAGCCTACAGTTTATTACAGTTCATCATGGTTATTTATGACAGGCCAGACTAGATTTTATATCTTATTTCCATTGGGGTCCTGATTCCTTCCATTATAACATATGGGTGGAATGGGTGGATTTGTCCAGTGAGATGCTAAGTATGTGAAGTTTAAAGCAGCACTGTCAACTCTATTATGCCTCAAAGTGTCCATAGTTTAAAAACACATATGATTGTTAAGATTCTCCAGAGACTGTTGATGTAGCTGATACTTTGTTACTGATCTTTCATTTTCCTTTTAAAATGTGAAAAACAGGCTGCCCACCATACTGGTGTTACCACAGAAAAACATTTGTTTACATTTACTGACAAACAACCATTGCATCTTTCCTGGGCTAGGTTAACACCTTGCATATAGTCTAGCCACTTAAGATGCAGTTAGAGGAGAGGACCCTATTGCCTCACAAGTGTCTGTACCATTTTGGGTGTTCCTAATGTTCAGGAAGCATGCAAGAAGACTATATCAAGGATTTGAAACAAAACAAGGCTGGGTTTAAAGAGACACTGTCAACCTTTCTTGCATCATATTATTTCTAGTTAAAACCCCACATTTATGACTGCTTACCTACTCTAAAATCCATTGATGCTGCTGTTTTTTGTATCTGCCTTTTTACTTAGTAGGATTGAAATGCATGCTAATGTATACTAATAAACAACTTCATTTTGTTTTGAATCCTGGATCTATTTTTATTTCATACTTCATGAACATACCCCCAAAAAGTGTAGCCACTCATGATACAACTGACTTCTCTACTCCCACTGGATAATGAATGGCTAGAACATATTGGTGGTGTTTCTAGGTCCAGCAGCAATGCAGTTGGAGTTGATGAAGGAATGTAAACAAACACGTTTTGGTGTGGTAACACCAATATGGTGGGCAGTCTGTTTTTCATTGTTTAAAAGAAAACAATGTTCAGAATTAAACAACCAGCTACATCAACAGTCTCTACAGAATGTGAATAGTCATAAGATGTGTTTTTTAAACTAGGTACACTCCAAGGCCTAAGAGTGTTGACAGTGTCCCTTTAATTACATTAGCATGCATTTTAGTTCTACTAAGAATGGAAGCAGAGAAAACCACAAACAATGTGAATGAATTTTAGAGAAGGTAAGTGATCATAAAATGCATATTTTTCACCAGAAATAATATGATACAAAAAAAGGTTGACAGTGTACCTTTCACTTGTTAAATTATTTTGGAGAAACTGACTTGTAGTACTAAGACCACATCTACAACTGATTTTTATTGAATCCTACAATCATATTCTGACATGTTAAATATCTTAAATCATTTCACAAAAAACAGAAAAAAAATTAAAGCCTTTTTCAATAAGTTTTTATATACAGTACATTCACAATGTATTAATATATAGAACATTATTTCAAAACTAAATTATAGTTGTTTCTTAAACATAATAACCAGTTATCCACAAATTTAAAAATTCAAAGGACATAATTTAATCACCCACTTTGCCAGGGAATAGAAATTGTTATGAAAAGTGATTTAATTATCTGCCAAAGTGGTTGCATAAAACTCAGCTATACCTCTTGCCAGTTTGCACCATTACTTTTGACAATCCTTAGTCTATTATTGCTTCAGAAAACACATCATTTATCAAAGCATGGGACTTTTAGGGAAATTCCATTTGCACTAAAAGTACGGAGGACAAGAAAATAATTCATTGTTGGCACAACAATGCACTACAAAATATAGCAATAGACCTTTTTATGGCCTCTATAAATTGTTAGCAAACATTCTCCCTCTCCTAGCAAGAGAGGAAGAATTGATTTTGCCAATTAAAAATTTAAAAGGGAGTGTGACCAGAATGAAACTAAACAAGTGGAAAAATGTTAGGATTTACGGATTGAAAACACTTTTTTATAAGTTATATTGTGCTTAAATTGGTTCATTAAGCTTTGTTGCACTGTTATGGAACATAAAATGTACGCAACATGACATGAGATTTAAATTCATTAAAGCAATTATTTTACAGAAGTCAGCCATTGGAACAGTGGTTTACTCATCAGAAATTGTAGGAAAATGTCTTGTTAACCAAAATGGACATGCCTAGTTTCTATTTACATTTCTCTTTCCAAGGAACACAAAATAATATTCCCTCACCCAATTGGAGTCACTTGTTAATAAATTTGTAGTTACCTATTGGTACATAGGCTGGATTCATGCTCCAAATGTGCCACCAAAAATTCCTACAAATGCATGGTAACAACCATGCAATCAATAAATAACACTCAAGTACATTTAGAGTATGTTCCAAAAATGCTAATTAACTCATTACTTTGAATAGCTCCATATGAAGTCTGAGTTATTGCTTGTTTACCCAACACAAAATGGCCACCCAGGAGGTAATGAGTTAAGTGCCTTGTAGTTAGTTATGATACACATCCAGAAGAGCACCTTCTCGTGTACTCACAGGGTACTCCTCAAAGCATCCTTGGAGTCTGTTCCAAAAATGTTAATTAGGTAGCTAGTGAAAGTACCTTTTGGCACACGTCTGCATTACTTCAGAAAAGCACCTTTACAGTGTGTTCCAGAAATGTTAATTAACTGCCTTGGAATTACATTTAATGTGCTTCAATGGAGCAACATAACAGGTACTCCAGCATTACTCTGTCCTAGCACTCTTGGAGTGTGTTCCAAAAATGCTAATGAAATACCTTTGAATTACTATATATACACTTCAAATTGGGTACCTTTGGATGGACTCCTATGGTACTCTTCGTGTGCACTTAAAATGCTTATTAATTTTTATTTATTTATTTAGGAAATTGGAATTACAACCCTTTGAGTCATACAATCATTTCCAAAGGCTCCACGTCAGAATAAAATATAGACATTCATACAGTACATACATAGAATAAATGTGGGTGAGCAATCATATAGATTATAAGTACAATGAGCACTGGTTAATACCTATACATTTGGGAGCTAAAACAGGGCAGCGCTATTGACATATCTACCTAATGAGTGGTTAAGACCTATACAATTGGTAGCTACAAGCAGTGCATAATATGAGTTGGTAGTAAGCTGCCTCAGGGAGGCCTTGTCTTATACATAATACAATGCATTCATAGTCCAGTGCAACTATATGATAACCAAGGGAGGTGAGGAGTCTGTAGGCTAGAAATAGTGAGGGCTCTTCACTGCCATACCAAGGGCGGGTGCATGGCCTAGCAGCGTGGTGCAGGATCCACGTTACCGGTTACACTGGTATTGATGTGAGGAGAGGATATGGGCCCTTAAGGCAGCTTTAAAAGGTTTGGTTATTGATATGATGGCTGGTGGGAGGGCATTGTACCAGGATGGAGCTCTAAGGGGGAAGGATCGCTGGGCCAGGGTGGTCCTGACCCTAGGTACCTCCAGATTGTTCTTGGGGTGGCCTGTGTGGACACTGAGATGGCGGCTGCCTGAAGAGAAGCCATGACACCTATTAGAGTTAAACCAAGGTGGATTTTTTTGGTGAAGAGACAGGTCTGGTATAACAGTCTTTCCTCAAGGGAGAGGATATTTGTGAGCACATATAGGGTGCAGGTATGTGTATTTCTGTCAGCACCAGAGAGGAGCTGGCAGGCCTTATTGATGACTACTTGTAGTAGATGAAGTGCCGTAGGATCAGCTGCAGCATAGATTGTGAGGCCATAGTCCACCAGTAATAAGACTGAGGAGGCAATTGCTAGGTGAAGTGATTCAGGAGGCAGGCAGTCTTTATGTCTGTACAGGAGACCAATGCAAGTGTTAATGGCAGAGGTGAGGATTTTTATATGTTCATGGAATGAGAGGGAAGAGTCAAATGTAATACCTAGATACTTATACTTTTGGACCTGTTCCAGTGGGATGAGAGAGGCAGAGAGTATTTCCAGGGGGAAATCCTTTGATCTGTTTTAGCAGTGGGCATAGAGCATCATCTTAATTTTTTTAATGTTGACCACCAATCTGTGTTCAGCAAACCAGTGTTCAATCTGAGAGAAGGAGTTGTGTAAGGTATGCTGGAGAGAGAGAGAGGATCAGAATGTGTGGCATAAAGAACAGCATTGTCCGCATAGAGGAGAAGGTTGCCAGGGCAGGATACAGGCAGAGCATTGAGGTAGATGCAGAATAGCAGGGGACCTAGAATAGATCCCTGGGGAACTCCTGAGTGCACAGACAGCATAGTAGATATGGTATTATTAATTTTAACACATTGGGTTCTAGATGAAAGATAGCTGGAGAACGATGAGAGTGGACAATGAGAGACCCCAATTTGTTGTAATGTGTTAAGAAGGAGGGGATGAGAAACTGTGTTGAAGGCCTTTGAGAGGTTTATAAACATGGCCCCTGTGAGGTGCCCCTTGTCAAGTGTGGAGTGCAGGGAGTTAGCAAATTCTGTGAGGGCAGTGATAGTGCCATGACCAGCTCTGAAACCATACTGCTCCCTACATAAGAGGTTGTGTGCGAGGTGGTAGTCAGTGAGCTGATTGGCCATGATCTTTACAAAGGCTTTAGAGAATGGGGAGAGAATTGAGATGGGTTGGTAGTTGATTGGGAGGGAGTTGTTGCCACATTTCAATATTGGTGTTATCACTGCCATTTTCCATGAGGTTGGTGACTGGCTGGGGCTGAGATGTGCAATGGCGACAGCGTCTGTCCCACCCCAGTACCTCCCCTCTTTGACCATGTTTTGGAGCTCAGGGTTATACACCCAGCTCTCGCTAGGTGTCACCCTCATACTGAACACAAAGACCCCCCACCTTCCAGAGAAGGAAAGCAGTCCTTCTCCCCCCGGCCGGCCCTTTGATGACCTGGGCTTGTTCCCGAACACGGTTCTCTGGCATCGCAAGCAGAACCCCAACTACTGTGCTAGTGGGCCAGCGAGAACTGAGTTTTGCGCAAGGTATGGGATACGCATATCGAAGGCATCTTTACAGTAATTGGAGCTCTGGAGGGCTTTGGACAGGAAGGCTTTCGCTTCTGTAGGGGTAATGACTCTGAGTTTGAAGGGAGGTGGAGGAGCTCAGGCAGTGGGGTAGGCTGAATTGGATCAGAAAAGTTGCTAGGGAGGTCTGAGCTGAGGTCTGAGAAGGTGGAGTTGAGGTAGTTAACTATGTGAAGTGTGTCTGTGGTGGTAGTACCTTTAACGCCAAGTTGTGAGTGGGGGAGGGGGATTTACCATTAAGCTCCTTGATGTTAGCCCAGAATTTTCTTGTGCTACCCCAGGAGGTGGCTAGGGTGGTTCTGTAGTGCTCCACCTTGGCCTTGCAGATTGCTCAGGTACACTTATTGCTGGCAGCATTATAGGCCTGCCTATCACTTAGCAAACTGAAGGCAGTGGCATGATGCCAGAGGTTGTCACACATTTTGAACTGTTGTAGGAGTTCTGGGGTGATCCAGGGGGCACTATGTTCCTTAGTGGCCACTTTGATGGTCGGTGCAAAAGCATCACAGGTGGTATTAAAGGTGGTGGTGAAGTAGTGCAAAGCATCATCTATGTGCTGGGCTTGGGAAATAGGGGACCAGTCCCAGTTAATTAGATATTGTTTGAGTTTTGCTATGCCTCCTGGGGGTAGTTGATGATGAAAGGTGATATTTGGTGATGATTTATGTAGCTGAAAGGACCAGCTGAAGATGATTAGGGAGTGGTCACTTAAGGTGTTGGGTAGGACACCCAGGTCGGTAATATGGTGGGGACAATTAGTGAGCAGGATATCTAGTACAGTGTGGGTTCCATTAGTGGGGTTGCCCTGGTAGGTTCTGATACCAGTTGGGCCATATCTAACACAGCAAAGGTATCTTTGGAGTGTGTTAATGAGCTCACCAGCCAGTTTATGCTGAGATTCCCAACTAGGATTTGTTCCATTTTGTGGGTGCGGCTGGCCAGGTAGTCAAAGAGCACTTTACAGGCAGGGGATTGGCTGTGGGGTGGGATGTAGGCGACAGTGAGAGTAAGAGGAGCATGGTTTGGGTCAGTGGAGAGTTTTTTTGAGAGGGCTTGGGCACCATGGTCTAGGGATGGTGCAGACAGGGCTTGGTAATGCAGTGATTCATTTACATAGAAGGTGCAGCCACCCCCTCTTTTGCTGTTACAATCAAGCATAATGAGAGAGTAGCCAGGAATAGAGACAATTGAGTCTGGGTTCTTGTATGACAGTAGGTTTCTGTTAAAGCCAGAATGTCTGCTTGGTGCTGTACTGTCCAGCATTGTAAGGGTACCATTTTTTTAGGCAGGCTGAAGATATTCATAGCGGCTATTCGAAGCCTCGTGGGTGACCACAGTTGGGGAGGCACTACTGGGCCAGGATTGGGGTGAGCATTGCCAGATAGTAGAAGAAGCAAGTGGAAGATCCTGACAAGGACCATGAATTGGTGGTGTTTTGCTGGGTAGCGGTGGCTGGCAAGCTTAGAAGGTGATGAGTAGGGAATGGACAGCTGCGTGAGGGCTGGGATAGCCAGGTGGAGGAACAGACATGGAGGGCTCAAGGCACACAGAGATGGGGAGAGGGGAGGGGTGCGGTGGGGCTATGGGGAGAGACAGGGTGATGGAGAGGCTGTGAGGGGTGAGGTGCTCTCCCAGCAGCAAAGGTGTGTACATACCAGAAGCAACTGGGGGGTTGTTGCTGAGCAGGGTAAACGTGGTTAGCAACAGCAGCATGGTTAGTTTGTGTGGGTGGGTGTTGTGAGGGAGTACAGCGGTGGTGGATGTGACCATGGGCAGGTATGAGTGGGTCTTGCTGACTCCTAACATTGTGGCAGACACAGTGGCGCAGTGGTAGGGTTGCTGCCTTAGGAGCAAAAGGTGCCTGGTTCGAATCCCGGTTTGGATGCCATGTTGTATGCCTAGTGAAAGCCTGGGAGACTGTGCAAGGGACACTACAGACAGGAGTAAAAGGCAAAGAATTTAGGTATGAATGATGCAGGACTGAAGTGTTAGGGGGGAGCAGTGGGAATAGGATTGCAACCTACATGTCTTGTTCCTATCTAGTGGCTTTACAGTATAATCTACAAATGGACAAGTAGACACATAAAAGTAGTTAAAATACACCTTTAAACTGAAGAAATTAAGTACCTTATTTGCAGCACATGCTTACAACTTCAATTATTCAGTGCAACATAGCCTCATAATTGAACTATTCTTGTAATTAAAACTTCTTGGGCCCCATATTCGACAGTTAACATGACTGCTAAGTGTGGTCTGTGTCAGCACTCAAGGTGAGGCCATATTCAAAGGCCCCTGGAACATGTGCAAACAAGGTAGGGTAATTGTGATAAGCATACTGCTGCGCCTTTGCAAATGAGGGTGTCCCTCATACATAACAATACAGTGGCATTTTCTAAGTTAATGCCACTGAAAACCCCATCTTAATGCAGTGCTAGGCCATGCACCCAACCCACCAAGGGCAGGTCAGCTCTACTGGAGCAGCCAGCCACTGTGCCTAGTGAACTCTCTCTCTCTCCTGACCACCCCCTATATCCCGTGTAAACTGTAATATCCTTGGTAGTTTAGTGGACCCCTGTCTCATTAATCACCACCTGTTAATGTATGTTGCTGGTAGTCTAGTTTATATCTTTCCCACCAATAACTCCCATTACCCCGTATACTGTTTATGTGTTGTAGTCTAGTGGAACCCTCTCCCTGATCATCCCTTTTTCCACTGTATACTGTCCATCCTTGCTGGGCTAGTGCCCCGGCCCCACTGGGTTCAAATGCCCCCTCTCATGCATTAGCCACACTCCCACCTGCCAATGAGCCCTGCCCTTCACCTTTCCAACCTTATGGTCACCAGTCCCTGATGCATACAGCGCAGCTCAACAACAGATGGGGTAATTACAACAGATGCTATAGCACCATTATGATCTGGCCATAATCATCTAGAAGCAAAATAATTAAACAGTGACTTTAACAAACATTGCCACTACATTTACATTTACTCTGATAATATGGAACCAATTGTACTTGCCTGTTCTAAAGAAGAAAGCATGCTGTGTACTCTAAATCTCCAGGGTACTATATAGTGAAAAAAATAAAATGTTTTCAGGAAAACACAAAGGATATGAACTAACGAGTGAATAGTTTTACATTGTTGAAATAATTAATTAGTTATTTCTCTGAGAGGTACTTTAAGTGGGGATGTCCAACCAGCACCTCTCCCAGCTACTGATCCTAGTTCCTGCCACCTGAGTCATTTACCAAAGTAAGGTTGCCAGCATGACAGTGCAGTGTGCTGCTGCTGGGCCACTGGCTAACTCTCATTATTTAAGCTTTTGAGACACCCTGAAGGTTATTAAGCTCCTAAAGTTACTATCAATGCCAAGCATCTCGCAAATGTCAGAAACCTTGAAAGTGATGGTTGGTAATGACCAAGAGACAGTACCCCACATTGCGGTGCAGGCAACCTGGGATCAGGAAAGACTCAGCTGCTGGAAATCAAAGAGGGGTAGTGGAGCATTTTTCAGCCAAAGCAACAGCTGAGGGTGGAATGCGGAGCTTATTCCTCTGTTGGAGGGAGGGTTATTTCCTGAATACTTGCCAGTAATGAGTCTGTGTACCACCATGAGGTGGATGGTGGGACAGAGGACACAGGAGGAAAAATTTGGAAAATCTGTCAGCCATCTAGATGGTAGCTATCAATACTCTCAGACCCTGATGCTATGTGGACCCTCCCCCACACTAATACTTCCAAAATGGGGATAGCAGTGTAACCTAGAAGTTAGAGCAACAAGCGGTTAATGAGCTTGGTATAGGCAGGAAACTTGGGTTTGTTTCCCACAACCACCACTTGCATATTGTGGGACTCTAAGCAAATCACTTAACCTCCACAGTGCTCCCAGGTCACCCCTATAAGCAGACCTTGTGCTCAGTGGGCCTTATCTGGCTATCAAAGATGTAAACAAAAAATTAAAGAGAAGTCAGAGATGTCTGGGCTTTTAATTGTAGTGCATTTTGTTTACTAGGACAGCACTACTTTGTCAATTGCAATGTAATTAGTGGATTCAGAGACTGACCACCTGATGAAGAGAGAAAAGCAGAAAGAAAAAAAATTACACACTGTAATAATGTTGTTTCTTCTTAAGGGATCACTCACAATGTTTACACTTATGTAATCTTCTCATCTGAGAGTGATGCCCCAGAGATAGAACCTATGAAAATTTTAGCATTTGGAATGTAGGTTCAAGCTCTGCATCAGTGCCCCACTCTGCCCATTGCTCAGATCTGTTTCCAAGCCAGCATGGAGCAGCAGCTAGTGAAACTGGTTAAAAAACTACCAAAAATGTTCTGAAAAATGTTATAGAATTTTTAAAACACTGAACAAATTAAATCAGACTTGTGAAATTTTACCATAGAAACAATAACAATATGCTTTCAGTTGTAGGAACTGCTATAGTAATGCTCAAGTAACCTCAGTGAAAAAAGGAACTTATTCTTGTGTGAACCTATTTTGGGGTCTTAAAGGGGAGGCAGGATAGAGAATGTAAACAAAGTGAGTGACTTCTTAAAGCAGCAGTGCAATGAACTTGGCAAAAACTCAAGTGTTCTGATCTGAGACAGTACTTGACTCACTAATTTTTCTGCTTTAATATCATGTCCGTGGTTTGGTTGAAAACAAAAGTATTTAAAAGATATTCCCATTTAAATGTAATAATTTGTGCAAAAAACTACTTAGTCAAGATGTTGGTAGTCCACACTTTACTCCCACAGTGCTTATGGGAGATTGTTCATCCCTGAGCTGCCAGAGTGAAAAACTAAAAAGTGGTATCTTTGGAAAGGAAGTCCAAGAGTAGCTTTTAGATTCTATATACTGTCCTGTGTCATGTAAACCACTTTTATTTAATTAAAATATGATAACAGCAAGTCAATCTGTTTTATGCACTGCTTTAAATCCAATGAGGTGGGTCACACTTCTGTAATGACAGTCTTTGTTCTGGGCCAGACAAAAGTCCTACTGTTTGTAAAATGACTGATAGACCCCACTACCTGATCAAGTAACATGAAGTGCCACCAGCCACATCACTGAAACCTAAAATTGTTTTTAAAATATTGGTGACAGTCACATACTGTTCTCTCTCCTCCAGGGCCTGTTGAGGTATCATTGTTTAGCGACTAAATCGGAAACCAATTGCAGCCAAAAGAAACCATCTGTGATGTGCCATTGTGCAGCTGTTGAATGTGCATTGGCTTTACTACTCTCGATTCCTTACATTCACCTGCACATACGAGTGCTGCTGATAAAAGGAGATGTGTATGCTGCTGGTGTATCCCCTTCTCCTTATGACAACCACAGTATTTCCCTTTTCTGTTTGCTCTTATTTCTGGCTTCAGTCAAGAGTAGACAAGCTGACTTGGTGATGTGGCTGGTGGCGTAATAGAAAAAAAACACACATTTCAAGGGCATATCTGTAACACTGAAGTGTAGATAGGACCAAACAGGGTTCCAATCAGCCAGCTAGGTGTTGTGATCTCTCTCCTGGATGTCATTTTTGTGGCTTTTGAAAAAAAAAATGTTAAGGAAAAATTGGAAACAAGACAGTGGCAAATGAAAATAGAATTTACCCATATGAAACAGGATTTTGTTTTCATTTCATACAGCTATCTTTTAGTGCTTACTGAGCATGCAAGGAAATTATTTTTTACATTTTTAAAATGCAATAACTTACAAATGACTTATTATTTCTCACCAGACTAGCAAAAGGCACATCTGTGGGCTAGTCCCTTTCTGCCCTGAAATTTTCAGACTATAATTCCAAACCATCTGGGCTCTAGGCAAGTTCAAAGAAAAATACCAGCAAAGTCAAGGAGTGAAACAATGCTTTTTTCACCTCTCCAGAACTCAGAAACTGCACATCCAACTTGAATGTAACTTTCCAAATCTAGAGAACTACCCTGGGAGAAGGTGCATACCAATTTGAATGGTTGCAAAGTTATTAAAGTGCAAACATTCAGTTTAACATTGACATGCCTACTCAACCCTTACTATAGGGGTGTGACCATGTATATATATATATATATATATATGAATTTGCAAAAAACTTTATTAATGAACTAGCTAGGGTTAAAGCAACAAATGTAGGGAAATGTGGTGTTAGGGTTTCCAACCCTAACACCCCACCTCCACCCTGCAGGCAGTAACAGGCATGGGATGTGTCTTGGGGTTGTCATCCCTAACATTCGCCCCATTCCATGAGTAAGTAAGCTGATATGGGTTCAGTATAGGAGAATGGGGCAAGCGTTAGGGCTGACAACTCCAAAGCATACCACATACTGTACATATTGCTGCTTGCAGGGGAGGGTGGGGTGTTAGGATTGGAAATTAATTTCCTTTTTTTTTGAGATAGTAATTTTTCTGTAATTAATTTTTATAAATGCATGAGTGTTTTTCTATATTTAGTGGGCCAGATATTCAAAGGTTGCGCCATGCGCAATAGGAGTTCTTGCATCATGCAGTCAGAGTATGCCATTCTGCGATATTCAGCGGAGGCAGTTGTGCCACTGAAAACAGGTTGAGCAACAGTGCAATGCAAATGAATGCATTTTCAACGGAAGGGGAGGAACCATGAATAAACTGCACAGCCCGATATTCAGCCGGGCTGTGCAGAGTTGTGCAGGCGCAACCCCCAACCTGCACCTGCAGGACTTTGAGCCAAAAAAAAAGGCTTAAGTCGAGGGCCACCCACAGGTGAGCTGCTGTATTGCAGGGCGCAACACAGCAGCTGCCACCTGTGGCTGGCCCCAACCAGTTCCTGTGCCCCCCGCAGCCTGATCGCGGGCATGGTGCCTCCCCCACCACCCAATCGCGGGCAGCAATGTGTCCCCAACACATCCCTGGTGGTCCAGTGGACCGATAAGCCCGATCTCGGGCTGAAGTAATGAAACACCCCCACCTCCCGAATATATCCCTGGTGGTCAGTGGACGATAAGCCTGATCGCGGGCTGGGTTTTCAAACACATACCCCCACCTCCGATCATATCCCTGGTGGTCAGTGGACCAAAATCCTGATCGTGGGATGTGGTTGTCAACCCCCAACACATCCCTGGTGACCTAGTGTCCCCACCCACCCACCCATGAAGCCCCACCACCCCCCCCCCTGCAGCGGCGGGCAGCAGCATCCCACCTGTCTGCTGCCCTGTTGCCCTGCCGCCCGCCGACTGACTGCCGGTAGGGCTGCGCCAGTGGTGCAGAGCAGAGCCAATGGGCGTGCAGCTACCTAACCAAGACAGTTCAGTTTTGTGAATGAAATTCATTCACAAAACTGGACTGTCTGGTATGTATGGGCTGCATGCCCGTGGCTCTTGCTCACACCAATAGTGTCTGTCTGGTGGTCAGTCAGCAAGCGGCGGTGTGGGCGGGTGGGATGCTGCTGCCCGGCTGCGGGGAGGCGGGGTGGTGGGGCTTCGTGAGTGGGTGGGGTGGGGACACTAGGTCACCAGGGATGTGTTGGGGGGTTGACAACTATATCCCGCGATTTGTATTTTCGGTCCACTGGACCACCAGGGATATGATCGGGAGGTGGGAGGTGTGTTTGAAAACTCCAGTCTGCGATCGGGCTTATCGGTCCACTGGACCACCAGGGATATATTTGGGAGGTGGGGGGGGTGTTTCATTACTTCAGCCCTCGATCAGGCTTATCGGTCCACCAGGGATGTGTTGGGGGGGAGACACATTGCTGCCCGCGATCGGGCTGGTGAGGTGGGGGTATTTAAGCTATGCCCGTGATCGGGCCAGTGGGGGGTGGTGGTGGTGGGGTTTTTATGCTCTTTTGCCCGTGATTGGGCTGCAGGGGGCATTGTTCCCCGATGGCTGCTGCCTGGCAGGGCACCAGGCGCAAGTCCTCGGGGATCGGCGCACCTGCATGCTAATGGCATGCAAATGGAGCCATAATCAGATGCAAATGGCCCCCCCTGTGCCTTGCATGAATTATAGCCCCATTTGCATGTCACCTTTTGAATGTCAGGATTTTGTGCATGGTGCAATGGTGCTTGCCACATAAGTCGAATGCTCCCACTTTGTCAACTTGCGGTGGGCAAGTTCCCTACGCCATGCAGTGGCTGTGGCTGGGGTGATATTCAAAGGAGTTGCTCAATACGCAACTCCTTTGAATATCACCGACACACCTCGCGAACTATTTTGCACATGGAAGGGCTTCGCTCCTACTTAATGGCGCAGTTTGAATATCCAGCCCAGTGTTTATAAAAGCATGAGTTACTATAACAAAAAAAAAAGAAACACCTTTGACCATATTCATTGGGGGCTGTGGGATACAAACCCAGATGTTCAGGATCATAGTGCAGAGCCTCAGCCACTGCACTACACTGCCTCCTTTGACATCACTGTGTCAATATTCTCTTATCCTAAATCAAGACAGATCCAAACTAAACAGCCAATACTACTTTCCCATTTCTCTATATTGCCAAAGTTCTTTTTTAACCTTTGCATATTACTAAGCCATTGAATTGTCTGAATTTTTTTCATGAACATGAACATAAAATCATTACTCTAATGCCTATTTTGACATGAGGTAAAAAATGACTACTTTCCTTCTATAGCCCTGTTGTTTGACATACTAATTTGTAACCCATGTTTCAAGACAACACTTCCCAAAGAGTGATATTTGTAGTTTTCACCCAATTTTTTTTAATTTCTTCATTTAAAAAAGGGTACTTTAAAAAGTTCATGATTATTCATGAGCCATGAGGTGACTCTAGGCATCCAAGCCATGCCCCTTTATACAGCTATGTTGAAGTGCTTACTGAGCATGCTTAGAACCAAGAATTTTTAAATTTAATAACTTTGGAATGGATTACATTTTTTTTTCAACAAATCAGCAGAATGCATTCTATGAGCCAAGCCCTGTAAATTTCAGACTAAAATTCCAAACTTCCTGGGTGCAGGAGGATGAAAAAAAAAACCAGTAAAACCCAGCAATTTTTAAAGTTTTTTTTTAGCTATCAGCATCTTGGAATCCACACATCCAACCAGAGCAAAACTTGGCACATTAAGAGATCTACCCCATGAAACCACACATGCAGAGGTTCATATAAATCCACTGAATGGTTGAAAAGATATTAAAGTGCAAATTGTAGCACTCACGACTGCGACCTATAGGGCAGTCTCTGAATTACACATGAGTTCCGTTATAAATTATACATTTGACCTGGCTAGAACTGATCCCTCCTGCCATCTGCAGGGCAGTCACTAAATTACACATGACTTCCACTATAAATTATACATTTACCCAGCAAGAAATGATCCCTCCTGCAATCTGTAGGTCAGCTGCTAAATTACACTAGTTACATTATAAATTATACACTTACCTAGCTAGAACAGATCCCTCCTGCCATCTGAAGGGAAGTCGCCAAATTACACATGAGTTCTGTTATAAATTATACAATTACCTGGTTAGAACTGATCCCTCTTGCCATCTGTAAGCAGTCACTTAATTGCACATGAGTTCCATTTAAGAAATAATGCAATGTGTTGTTGTGAGATTTACACATGCCAATAATAACTTTGGAATGGATTAATATTATTCATCAAACCAGTGAAAGGCACAACTGGGGGCAGAACCTTTTCTACCCTGAATATGTCAGACCAAAATGCCAAACCAATGAGGCGCAAAGCAATGACAAAAAAAAAGCAAAAAGCAATGATCTTTCACATTTTTTTGCTATCCGCATCTCAGAATCTGAACAGTCAGATTATACACATGCTCTGGCTAGAATTGATCCCTCCTGCCATCTGTAGGACAGTCTCTAAATTATTTGAGTTCCATTACAAATTGTAACTTGTAGAAAAACTGTTAAAGCTATAAAATAAAAAAATCATAAAATTGCTTTCAAAAACATTTTAATTTATTATTGTAACTTCATTGAGACACACAGTACTCCATTTTTGTTAAATCAGCTAACTCTTATTTTGGTAATGGTTACAGCAAGCCCTTTCTACCCTTAAAAATTTCATACAAAAAAATCCAAACTGTCTGGGTGCAAGGTGATGACAAAAAGCAAAAAAAACAGCATTTAAAAAAAAGGTTTTCACTATCAGTGTCTCAGAATCTGTACATCCAACAGGAAAAAACTTGGACTATCAAGGGAGCTACCCAATGAGAATGCACATGCAAACTGTTGTGCAAATCCACTGAATGGCTGCAAAGATATTGAAGTGCAAAATTAAATGCTCACTACTGCCATTTGTGGGGCAATCACTGAATTATGTGACTTCTATTATACATTATACACCTTTCCTGGCTGGAAACTGATCTCTCCTGCCATCTGTAGGTCAGTCGTTAAATTACATGAGTCCCATTATAAATTGTAATGTATAGAAATATTGTTAAAGGTGAATTTTTTTGTCATAAAACTGCTTTCAAAAACATTATAATTTATTATTGTAACTTCATTTGGCCACAATGTTGTCCATTTTGTTAAATCATCTAACTCTTATTTTGGTAATGGTTACTGCAATATAGCAGATGACACAGGAGGGCTCCTCTGCCCAGGAGCTCCCCCCCAGATGATCCAAGCTGGCCATTCGTTCAAGCAGACGACACAGGAGGGCTCCTCTGCCCAGGAGCTCCCCCCCCAATGATCCAAGCTGGCTGTTCATTCAAGCAGATGACACAGGAGGGCTCTTCTGCCCAGGAGCTCCCCCCACCGATGATCCAAGCTGGCCGTTCATTCAAGACGACACAGGAGGGCTCCTCTGCCCAGGAGCTCCCTCCCCCGATGATTCGCGCCGGCCGTTCATTTGGCAGATGACACAGGAGGGCTCCTCTGCCCAGGAGCTCCCCCCCCAATGATCCAAGCTGGCCGTTCATTCAAGAAGACACAGGAGGGCTTCTCTGCCCAGGAGCTTCCCCCTTCCGATGATCCAAGCTGGCTGTTTGTTCAAGGTAATTACTCTCATACCTGAGACTTGAGCAGCGACTCACAGCTGGCCATCTTTTGCTTAAATTTGGTGCCTTTTTGGCTCATAAGTGTCTTCCCGTTTGGAAGAGTCGCAAAGTCTACCCTGCCAGCTGAGCCCAAAGCGAGTGCTGTTAGGGGTACAAGGAACTGTTTCAGCAAGCCTCCTAGTGTGGGAAAGTTTAATTTTGAAATCACTGTACCGCTAGCTTACTTGCTAGTGCTAAAACCGAAGCGTCACCAAAACGGACAAATTTCAGAGTGTTTTTAAAGGAATAGTGCATCCCTAGCCAGCACTCTGAGTCAAATTTTAAATGGTTCTCCCACTAACTTGCTGCACGCTAGCAGCCTAACTGCAAGCGAGTGAAGCGCCAGTTTAATTTTGAAAGCAGTAATTTTCAGAAGCATCAGGAGGGTCTGAGGTAGCAGTAGCCTGCAGCTGGTGGACGGTTGCTGCCTGTAGAATAATTCCAAGAGGGACCACCTGAGAATATTTATTTTGTTTTGCTGCTACTGAAATTGTAATCACCAGCTAAATTGCACTCCTGTAGCAGAATTAGAAACTTTAAATAAGCTGACTGTATATTTCTCTGACAAAGCTGTAATGTGTTATTTTTGAACTGATGCTACACTGCTCCTCTCATGCCTTAAAATAATGTTTAACTGATTGCTTACTAAGAGCACAAAATTATCTGTAGAGCGAGTTGTGTATGTACTAATAATACCACGCTGTAAGTTGTAAGGTAGAGTTACAGCCTTATTGATCTCTGTGCCTTAGTTTCTGTCTTCTACCCACTCTGCTCTGTCTACCCCCACCAACGCTACTCATATTACCTTTTCCCTGTTTCCCTTCCTTTTTTTCCTATTTAAACAAGCTGCTCACCCTTTTTTCTTTCTCCTCAGCAGATGACACAGGAGGGCTCCTCTGCCCAGGAGCTCCCCCCCAATGATCGAATCCGGCCGTTCGTTCAAGGTAATTACTCTCATACCTGAGACTCAAGCAGCAACTCACAACTGGCCATCTTTTATTTAAATCTGGTGCCTTTTTGGCTCGTAAGTGTCTGCCCGTTTGGAAGAGTCACAAAGTCTACCCTGCCAGCTGAGCCCAAAGCGAGTGCTGTTAGGGGTACAAGGAACTGTTTCGGCAAGCCTCCTAGTGTGAGAAAGTTTAATTTTGAAATCACTGTACTACTAGCATACTTGCTAGTGCTGAAACCGAAGCATCACCAAAATGGACAGATTTCAGAGTGTTTTTAAAGGAATAGTGCATCCCTAGCCAGCACTCTGTGTCAAATTTAAACTGTTTCTCAAGTTTCTGCTGCTTTACAGATCAGAGTACTTTAAAATGAATAGTGTATCGCTAGCCAGCACTCTGAGTCAAATTTTAAACTGTTCTCCCACTAACCTGCTGCATGCTAACAGCCTAACTGCAAGCGAGTGAAGCGCCAGTTTAATTTTGAAAGCAGTAATTTTCGGAGGCATCAGGAGGGTCTGAGGTAGCAGTAGCCTGCAGCTGGTGGACAGTTGCTGCTTTCCGCAGTCACTGGACGACTGCTCCCCACCCACCCCCCACCACACCCACCCTTGTCTGGCTTTAGCATATAGGGCAGAAACACTGTAACCACGCCCATAGCACGCCCTAATGGCAAAATTAACTATCTCCTCACTTTACCATTTGCAGGTTATCGTTGTTGGTGGCTACAGGGTGCTTGAAACTAGTTTCTGTCTCTCTGGCTGATAACTCTATTTCCCTGCAAACCATTCACAAACTCTGTTACTCTCCTTTAACCCTCTCCCCTAAACCCCACTCTAAAATGACCCTCTTAATAAATTTAAATATGGCTAAAAGACCCTGCATTACACTTCTACTGGTCATTATTTTTTCCTGTCTTATTTGGCTACCTATATTTTACTCCCCTCCAGCCGTGAACCATCGATTCACCCCCCCGATGACTCGTTGTTCTGTGCTTTGCACCTGCCAGAACACTGGCTCCGTTACTCCTCCCCTCTTCTCATCCCCCTTCATTTCATCTACCACCTCTCCTACACGCTACGTAAATCCACGTTGCACCTCATACTGTCTCCCCCTTTCATCCACAGTAAGTTATGGTATCTGGCACTCTTAGCCTTAATATTAGCCGGGGATATTGAGCTAAACCTGGGACCCCTAAGTAATTTATCTCGCCATGATGCAACCTGAAGTGACACAAAGGGTCTCCGTGTTGTACACATGAATATTAGGAGCCTTCTCCACAATAAAAGAACTAGAGGCATGGGTTGCTCTTTATCATCTGAATATACTCTGCCTATCCGAAACCTGGCTAAAACCCTCCACCACTGATACCCTCTGTAGTCTACCCAACTACAATATCCTTAGACAGGATAGGCCATCAGCTAAGTGTGGAGGTGGAGTAGCTATTTTTTTACAAACCTCATTTGTTGCTATCCCACAATGTGTTGCCAACACTACCAACTTGTGAAGTGATCCATGCAACCTTACAACTAGGCTCAAAGAAATTACACATAGTCTGTGCCTATAATCCTCCTGCTGGTGGTTGCAAGGGTCTCGAAGAAATCCTCTCCCAAGTAAACAGCACTATCGGCCAAAATGAAGTCTATGATACAAGGTAACAACCTTCATCAACTTATCACAGACCTAAAAAGGGTCATGACTCCCCCTCGGACAAGCACCCTTATTGAGTGGGTCCTTACAAATTGCCCTGACAGCATAGTACATGCAGGCACCCTAGCAGATGCCATAAGTGATCACTCCCCTATCTACTGCATCTGGCATGCTACAAATAAACCATCTCCACCTCCTAAACTAATTACTTTTCGCAACTTGGCCCATTTCAACCTAACTCAGTTTACTCATGATCTCCCCTTGATTGACTGGACCCCTAGCTACACCTCTACAAATGCCCAGGTGGCACTTGACTACTTCCTGGTTCACTTTAGCCTGCTTCTAGACCCCTATGCCCCCGTGTCACTCATCAGATTTGAGGATTTCAGTCAAAGTGGCTAACAAAAGATCTACTTACACAACTAAGGGCCAGAGACAAACTATAGCGACGCTTCAAAACAACAGGGTTACTAAATGACTATAACCATTGTTGATCTCAGAGAAATATATGTAAAGAAATATTCACCTAGCAAAGAGCATTTTCTGCAGAGACCTTCTAACAAAGGCTGCTGGAAACTCCAAAAAGTTCTGGTCTACCATAAAAACACTCCTTGGTGCAAATACTAGGGCCCATACAAGTGACATGCTTCTAAACGGTATTCACTGCAACAATCCGGAGACCATAGCAAACTCCTTCAATCACCATTTTTCGGATCTCACTAGCTACCTGACATCTTTCCAGACAATATGTACTGCCTCACCCCCAAATGAACCTCTAATCAAGCACCCTCTATTTAGGTTCCGGAGTATCACCAGGGCAGAAGTGCTAAAACTACTGCTCTCCGCTCCTAATAATACCTGCTCTGGGTCTGACGGTCTGGAACCTAGGCTTTTGAAACAGCTGCCCCTCTCATTGCCTCTTCCCTAACCAAAATTTTCAACCTTTCCCTATGTCATGGCTCAGTTCCTGATATCTGAAAAATAGCTAAAGTCGCCCCAATTCCCAAAAAAGGCGATCCCAAAGAAATCAAGAACTACTGTCCCATTGCTATTCTCTCCATGTTCAGTAAATTTCTGGAAAAACTAGTGGCCACTCAATCAATAGAATAACTTCAGAAGTACAGCCTTCTATCTTGCTCACAGCATGGTTTCCACAAAGGCCACAGCACCTCAACTGCCCTTCTGAAACTCACAAATGACATCTATGCCTCTATGGACTCAGGCCTCCTGACAGATGCCATTTTCATTGATCTAACCAAGGTGTTTGACCTGGTAAACCATACCCTTCTTCTTGATAAACTACGCTCCCTAGGTTTCTCCTCTGGCGTAGTAACCTGGTTCAAGAGCTACTTATCTGACAGGAAACAGGCTGTAGTTTTCAACTCAGCCACATCAGATCTCTCCCCTATACATGTTGGAGTACCCCAAGGCTCCATACTTGGCCCCTTGCTTTTCTCAATTTTTATTAATGACTTACCGCTCCTTGCACCAAACCGCTCGTCTCTGCTCTACGCTGATGAGCTAGTTATTTACCACAGTGCTAGTAATGCCGATGACATAACCCACCCTGTTGCTTCAGACTTCACAAATATGAAATCCTGGCTAACAAAGAACAAACTTGTTCTCAACACTACCAAGACATACTCCATGCTCTTTGGCTCACCTGCCAGGCTTAAGATGAACCACCATGCTCTAAATATCCAAAGTGCGGATGGCTCTCCTCTGGTCAACACCAGATCCTTCAAATATCTTGGAGTTGCACTGGATGAATCTCTTGACTTTGACCTGCACATAACAACTGTCTGCAAGTCTGTGAATGCCAAGCTAGGTAGTGCCTACAGAACTAGCTATGCCCTTACTCCCTCAGCCAGACTAGCAGTAGCGCAAGGTTTCCTGCTCCCAGCCCTGGCCTATGGCTCAGTCACCTTCCAAACTGCCTCAAAATCCTCCCTCCATAAATGGGACGCCACCTATAATAGCATCTGCTGCTACGCCTCTGCATCCCCATGTTACAAACACCATTGCCAGCTCTATGCTGACCTTAAATGGCCTGGTCCCTCTACCCACCGACTCCAGTCTTTTGACACTCTAATTGACTGCATCACCAGATCAGGTCTCCCCCTATCCCTTGCCTCCCTGCTACACTCACAAACTCTCTCCTATGGACTGCGATCTACAGACAAAGCTCCTCTTCACATCCCTAGATGCAGAACAAACATGGGTGCATGAGCATTCTCTTACACGGCTCCAAAATACTGGAACTCCCTACCCCACTCAGTTCATCAAGCAACCTCCCATGCCAATTTCAAGAAACTGCACCGTGAGCATTTGTGGGTAACCAGCCCCTGCACCTGTTTTAATCCACCTTAGACCATCCTTTCTCAGTCCTCCACCAAGTTAATCTGCTCCTCTGACACCTCCTTCCCTCCTATCCTACACTCCCCCCTTTCTCATTTGTCCTCTTTTCTCCCTCTTGTTTTCAAACCCTTTTTTCCATGCTTCCCACCACTCTTCCTGCTTCTCCTTGTGCTTTCACCAACCACAACCTGGCACTTAAATTGTTTTACTGTTTTGATTGCTTTTATTGTTTTGTTTTATGTATTCCATCACTTTGCACTGCCTGTATTTCTCAAAGTGTTTTGAATTGCATTCACCAGCACATACTGTATTGTTGCTGCATTACCTGTAAACTTGTGTACTTTGTTTGTGCCCTATTACTGCATGTGCTGCATCATATGCACCCATATGTAAACTGTTTTCTCCCAGGTCATGCCTGAAAATAGGCATTTTCATGCCTAGTGTACCCACCTGGTTACCAAAAGCAAATAAATAATAGGCTGATTAACAAACAGCAATGAGGAATTCTTGGTAGATTATAAAGTTTACTTATATTATTCTTACTCAAAGGTGTGGTCTTCTGTTTAAGTAGTGGTGAATGCAGTATCACATCTAATATGCAGATGTCCATAACAAGGCATTGTGGGTACAATATGATTTTAGCTTCTATTTTTCTTACTGGGAGGCACAGTCTTCTATTTTTGTAGTGGCTACAACATTATAAGATCTCAGATGTTTATTTTCAAAATGTGGTATTGTGCATATAGTATGTAGCTGACTCAATTTCTTTACTGAGAGATGTAGTCGCCTATTACATACAATATATAGCTGACTCAATTTCTTTACTGAGAGATGTATTCACCTATTTCTGTAGTGAGTACAGACAAATCTCACCAGTTTTTTAATTCCCTCAAGTTTGAAAACAGGGTATGCAAATATGGTCTTGATTATTCATGATATAGGCTTACAATAACAATTTTTAAAATGTAGGACACATAAAGAACTGTTCTTCTTGCAATGTGAACAGGGGAAACCTAAAAGAAATTGTTGTAAACAAAGATTTTGAACAGATCAAGCTTTCCAAGGCAGAATAGCTTGTAGTTTTCACCTGATTTTTCTAGTTCCATCAATTTAAAAAAAATGGGTAGGCAAATAGGCTAATTATTATTCATGAGCTATCAGGAGCTTCTCGGCATCCTGGCTTGGACACCTACAGTAGAATCACCTCATAGCTCATGAATAATAATTTTTACAGCTATTTTGAAGCTCTGACTTAGCATGTTCAGAACTCATTTTTTTTTAATTTAATAACTTTGAAATAGATTTATTTTCACCAAATCCATAAAGGAAATCCTTCTGAGGAAAGCCCTTTCTACCCTGAAAATGTCAGACCAAAACTCCAAACTGTCTGGGTGCTACACAATGGCAAAAAAAAAAAAAACGAAAACCAAAACAGTGAATCAGTGATTTTATTTATTTTTTTTACATTTTTGGGTATTCATATCTCAGAATCTACACATCCAACCAGAACAAAACTTGGCATGTCTAGAGACATACCCCCACAAGACCACACATACAAAATTTTGTGCAAATCAGTAGAACAGTTGTGATGCTATTAAAGTGCAAAAATTGGGGTTTAACAATAAAGTGCATATTCAGCTCTAACTATAGAGGTGCTACTGTGCCACCGTAATAAACTTCTTCAGCCCTCAGTTTAAGAAAATTAATGCATTTGTTAAAAAATAAGAAATGTCCCAAATACGGAAAAAATATGTGTAAAAAAATGCTTATGTTAATATGTGTCAACATCCTTTCAGACTATTTCAAATAAGGTAAGCACTCTCCAAAAGATATTTCTGGGACACAAAGAATAAAAAAATAAATCTTATAACCCAATCAGATTTATACCCTAAAAAATCCCTCAGGAGTTCAAAAAAGGTCATGAGCATATCATTACAAACTCAAAATATAAAATTATTAAAACCCACAATTTGAAAAATTTGTGATGGAATGAATAAACATAACATAACTTCTTTGCAGCAAAGGAGGGTGACATCAGGGCAGAACTCTAACCAGCACACTCTATGGCTGCTGCTCTAGACCAGTGTTTGGTCACTGTACCTTGGTTTTCCTGGAGTACCTTCAACTGGCCAAAGCTCGTGGACATCATGCGGATTATCCAAGGGTATGTGCCCTATGTGCTGTAGTTTGGATCTGGGACCAACTACCCTGATTTTGGGTTGTAGCAATATTCTTTACCTGGTCCTAGCACAGTTAGTCTGGTGCTCCTTGGAAACAGGTGAGTTTCTCAGCTCCCTGAAGGAGGTGGTGGTGACACCCCTACTGAAAAAAGCTTCTTTGGACCCAGACTTCCATGTGAACTACAGATCAATCTTGAACCTCCCCTTTATGGGGAAGTTGATTGAGAAAGTAGTTACCGTACAACTGGAGAACCATTTGACTATTCATAATATCTAAGAGCCTCTTCAATCCAGTTTTTGAAAGAGATAGCACTGAGACAGCGCTGGTTCGCGGGTGCTCAATGATCTCCTGATGGCTAGAGATCAGGAAGAACTGTTCCATCTTGGTCCTTCTTGATCTCTCTTCAGCGTTTGACACTGTGGACCATGGGGTCCTGCTCAATCATTTGAGGTTCATCTGTGGCCTGTCAGGTATGGTCCTCAAGTGGTTTTCATCTTTCCTCACCAGGAGAACTCAGAGGGTGGTGTCAGGGATTTATTCCTCTGACCCAGTTCCGTTATCATGTGGGGTTCTTCAAGGATCATTGTTGTCCCCCATGTTGTTCGCAGTGTACATACTACCCCTCGGAGACATTGTAAGAAGGTACAGGCTGAGGTTTCACTGCTATGCTGATGATACCCAGCTCTACCTTTCTTTTGCACCAGACCAGGATAGAGCTCTCTCAGCATTTAATAACTGCCTCACAGAAATCCAGGAGTGGATGAATTTGAGCTGGTTGAGGTTGAACTCAGCAAAGACTGAGGTGTTGGTGGTGGACCCTGGTCACCGGATAGTGGGGTTTGGGGTGGAGTCACCCTTGGGACTTTTTCTTGGGGTCTCCCACTCCCGACCTCTGAATGGGTATGAAATCTGGGGTAATTTTTGATGAGGATTTGACACTTCATTCACAGGTGTCAGCCATCATCAAATCCTCTTTTTATCATCTGAGGAATATCTCCACAGTTAAGCATCTTGTTCCGTCTGGTGACCTTCCTACATTGGTCCATGCCTTTGTGTCCTCTCACCTGGATTATTGCAATGCCCTGTACCTAAGGCTTCAGGGGGTGGACATTCGCCACTTGCAGCTGGTGCAGAACGCAGCAGCCTGGTTATTGATGGAAACACCTTGGTCCTGTCATATTTCTCTAGTGCTGCACGAACTGTACTGGCTGGCAGTACAGTGGTGAATCACCTTCAAAGTTGGACTTCTGACTTATAAAGCCCTACACAGACAGGTTCTAGACTACCTGAAAGAGCTTCTGGTCCCTTACTGCCCTGGGCAATTGCTCCGCTCTACTGATAAGGGGTTGATAGAAATTCTAATGGTTTGTTTAAAATCTTCCAGGGCCTGGGCATTTATGCACACTGCCCCCACCTTTTCGAATTCTCTATCTCATCAGTTACAGTATGTGAGTGCCTGACTGTGAAGGGATTTAAACAGGCCCTTAAAACTGTTTTATGGATCCAAGCTTTCAGGGATTAATCTAATATTGCTAACTGTCTACTGCTATTTTATACTACTTATAACATATGTAATTTTATGCTGATGTTGTTTTAATGTCTGTGAGCTGCCATGGCATTTGAAAGGCACCATATAAATAAAATTGAATTGAATTGAAATGAGTAACATAACAATCAAATACATATTATGATAGCACCCCTATAGTTAGGGTGTAATGGTTTAATCAGTTCAAAAGTTATTAAAGTTTCAATTTTCCCATTATTTTCTATGGGAAAGTTAGATGTGCAAAACAACTGTCTCTTGCCATAATAGCAGTATTTATTGTCGCAAATGCAGAATATAGTGTTAAGATTCTGCCTTCTTGTTTTCAGTTAGTGAAACAAAATTAAATATTTTAAAAAAATACTGAGTTCTGGTAAACACCAAGAGTTGTGTTTACCTATTTGGGGCTTGAGAAATCAGATTTTGGGGTCACTTTTTAAAAATAATGCCCAGAAATTTATTTTCTTTGAGCCCTTGCTTTGCAGCAAATGGTAGCACTTGCCTTTGCGAAACAACAACCATTTTGCAGGAAATTGCTACAAAAGACTTTGGCTGTTTCGCAAAAGATCAATGTTGTAACTCAATTTGAGGCTGCCCAGTAATGAAGTAGTGAATTTGCTTGTGCTCTTTTTTTTCTGGGTGCCATGGCTGCCAGGAGGTAGTGAGGCTGGAGGTGGCCTGGAATTGGCTTCTCCTCAGTCATGAGGGTTTCATTCCTATTCTTACCCCATTCCTAGCTCCTTTGTGAAACCCACTTCAAGTTGCTTGTCTTGCTTCCCCAGACACCTGCTGGGCTCAGACTGTCCTGAAGATGAACACACTGTCTAGTTTTTGCTTGGCATTTATTTTACAGGTAGAGATTGTGACATGCTCAGAGTCCATCAGACAATTTGCAAGTGGAGGTTGTGGGAATCAAACCTTGGTCTGCTCACTGCTAGATGTGCCAAGCTCATTTATAGCTCATTACTAACCAATCCTCTAGGCTATTCTGCTAGCCCCATGTTTACCCTGTTTGCTTGCTTGATTCCCAGGGCACCAGTGCTGCTTCAGGTTACCCCAGATGCAAATCCCATCCCTATATATAAACCACCCCTTCCCACATAACTGATGTAACTTTCTTTTTATATATATATATATATATATATATATATGGGATGAATGATAAATGAGTGTGATATATCCTGTTATTTTCACCAGAGTGAAATAAATGTAAGGACTGACATTTATCTCATGTCTCACAGTGACATAAATGTATGAACTGACATTTTTATCATGGCTTGGAGTAAGATGACTCACTGCTGCCTGCAGTTAACTCAATTACCATTGCAAAACAGTCTCACCTGTTCCCCACACTCTGTCTGACTCCCAGCCTATTACTGTAATACTCTCAGCTTGACTGCAGACAGAATTCTAAAGAACACAGCTTCACAATACAGTTTGTTTCCCACTGCTGCCAGAAGCTAACTCAGTTAGCATTGCAAAAAAACATTCAGGTTTTCCCACAGAGTTTGTAGCACTGCCAGCCCATTTAGAAAAACTCACACACAGAAAGAGCAAACACAGAAATAGCAACAGAACACAAAAAAAATCATAACAATAGTTCTGAAACTCCTACCCCTATTGTATGAATTGAATACATGATGTGCAGATTGTGTGCTACGGGAAATATCTTCACTCCTGCATCGTGAGCTCTGGGTACTCTCACTCATGCCTTCGGCACTCATGAGTATCCAGAGCTCACCCTGCAGCAGTGAAGATATTTTCCATACTCTCCTGCCCATCATGTATCATATATATATATATATATATATATATATATATATATATATATATATATATATATTAAAGGAAAAACTCCATTTAGATGCATTAGTTAGAGTTGCTCCACAGTGACAAAAAGTAGGGAAATTCGCTGTTAGGGTTGAAAACCCCCTTGGACCCCTGCCCACCCCAATCGGCATTGGGGTGTGCATGGGTCATCAGCCTAACTCTCACCCCATCCACATGAAAGCAGCAGAAGTATATAGGAGAATGGGGTGAGAGTTAGGACCGGCGACCACAATACACACCCCAATGCCGGTTGGGGGTGGGCAGGAGGTCCAAGGGGGGTTTTCAACCCTAACAGCGAATTTCCTCACTTTTGTCGCTGTGAAGCAACCCTAACTAATGCATTAAATGGAGTTTTTTGCCTCTAATTTCCCTTCTTTTTGAGAATGATAACGAGAAATAGTGAATGTAATGCAGCGGCAGGAAAGGGCCCGCGCTCCCGCCATGTGATGTCTTGAGGCATAGTAACAGGAACAGCAACACAAACAGAAGTGCTAACAGTGGCGCACATGGTAACACAAGTGCGAATGAGAACAGAAAGGGTAACGCACACAGTGGCGTAGACGGGAACGGCCTGCCACGTGATGTGTTGTCACATAGTAACATGGTGCCTGCAAACAGAAATTTCAATGGGCATGGTGACACAAACTAAAACAGAAAGAGAAACAGTACTGTAGATACAAATGGGAAAAAATAACAGAAACGCAACCGAAAATGTAAACGCCAAGGATAACGTACATGGTGGCGCTGACATCAACAGTAAGTGAAACGGGTACGGGACTGCAAGCAGAAAGGGCAACAGTAACAGTAATGTAAGCACACAGGCTGGTTTTCCCCAAAAGCTGCATAGAGAAAGACAGTGAGTACAAAGAATATATGCATAATAATGGATATCAGATCAGAAAATGAGGACTTGGAATACTAAATAGGTTATTTCTCAGGAACCGTATGACATAGAAAAAAACTTTAAAACTCATATTATTTACAACTGTCCTAGCTAATTTTGTATTTAGCTCCCATCAGGGGGCTAAGTATTTTTCCGACGAAAAGTCCGTATCTTGCACCGTTTCCGAGATACGGGCCCTGAAAGGCGCGGCGAACGCCGTAATGTTATCCTATGGGGAAAAAAGAGACGTTCAGAGCACCATAACTTTGCCTCCATGTAATATTTTTTCACCAAACTACCGAAAGGCACATCTGTGGGCTGTTGGCTGTCTTCCCTCCAAATTTCAGGAAAAAAGACCAAACCGTTATTTTGTAGCAGGGAGCCAAAGGATTCCTGTAATGCGTTAGGTGCCGTAATGTTATCCTATGGGAAAAATGTCAAATTTGGAGTGCCGTAACTTTGCCACCGTGTAATATTTTTTCAATACAACACTGAAAGGCACATCTGTGAGATGTCGGCTGCGTTCCCTTCAAATTTCAGCCCAAAACTCCCAACCGTTCTTTTGCAGCGCAGTGCCAAAGAATCGCTGTCACTTTCCCACAGGTAGAAAACTACTGTCGCAATTTGCGAAAGCTTTCACAAAAAAGTTTGACACTTTCATGAGCACGAAAGTAATTTGTGAAAGTACTTTTTCCAGAAATTTGAAAAACATATTTCTGGGGTGTTTTACCACAAAATAAAGACATGGCAAGCATCCTCAGGGTCCGACTAGGTGAATACAAAAATAATTAGGTTGCTAGAGGGTCCCAAATTTAAATGCCAACCATTTTTCTGATCACCAACTGAAAAAAAAATGGCTGATTTGCGAAAGTAAAAATGCATTTGCGAGACTGTCGAACTTTTTGTTAACTTTTCCCATTGGCTTATAATGAAAAATTGTTTTTTGAATAACTTTTGAACCATTTCATATTTTTTCACCAAATCTTTGAAAGGCACATTGGGGACCCTGGCCGCACGTTCCCTGAAGATTTCGGGCCAGTCGCGCAAACCGTGTGACCTGTACGCGCGACTGTAGAATTCCAGAAAAAGTGTAAATGTGTGCGCAAATCATGCTTAATAACTCCGCAGGTGTGTATCTGACCAGTACAAAACTTGGCAGATGCCAAGGCCTATGGTTCTTGATCATGTATTCCAAATTTCAGCCAAATCCGTCAAACGGTTTCAACGTTATTAAGGTGCAAAGTTTTGGGGTTTAACATAGAAATGGCTCCTCAACCCTAACTATGGTAGACTACCGCATACTATAATATATATATATATATATATATATATATATATATATATATATATATACAGTATATACTTTTATATATATATATATATACTGGCAAGGTAGTGACAGCTTGTTACTGTAGGATTCAATGGTTACTTATATGTTAAACCCAAAATGTTGCAGTTTAATAACTTTGCAACCATATTACCAATGTGCATTATATTTTTCTTGCACCACCAGGTGCCATTAATCTCTATGTGGCAAGTTTTGTTCTGGTCAAATGTGTTTTTGCAAAGATGCATAGTGTCCAAAAATGTGAAAATTACCATTTAGGTGCAAATCCTTTGTCATACCGTTTCTCCAAAACATCTTGGGGGTCTGGTCTGGTTTAAAACCGTTAGGTTATATGGGGTCTGGGTTGCAGATGTGCCTTTTTAAGGTTTGGTGAAAAGATATTAATCTGTTCAAAAGTTATTAAACTTTTAAGTTTCCATTATAACCTAAGGGAAAAATTATATGTGCCATATAAAAGCAGTTTCTGCTTTTGCGAAAGCACTTTTTTGCTGTTGCAAATGGATCAGTAATGTTGTGCTGTTGCCATCTTGTTTTCAGTTAGCAATGGTGAAAAACACTGATGTTCAAAATACATTGCCCCTTGGTAAACACCAATAGTTGTGTTTGCCTAATTGGGGCCCTAGGAACATGATTCTGCCATTAGTTTTTAAAAACAGTGGCAGGACATATTTTTTTACATTTGCCATTGGTAGTGTCACAAATTTGCAGCACTATTTTGTGTGAAATTACTGCAAATTGTGGCAGTTGTCATGCAACTAATGGCACTGTTGTGCAAAAAATGCCAGATGGTGGTGCTGCTTCATGAAAACTGTTGTAATTTGCAGCACTACTTTAATAAAAAAATCAAATCGGCCTCTCTAAATATTTAAAACCTTTTCTGGCCATTTTTTTAACCAAAATGCTGGCAGAATCAGACTCTTCATCCCCTGTTTAGGTAAACACTAATAAAAGAATATTTTAGCCATTTAATGTCTTCAAGCAGACCAAGGCCTGTTTTAATAAAAATAAATGTTTTTGCTGACATCGAGGTGCCCAGTCCCTGTGTCAGCAGTAGAAAAGCCCCCTTCCACCACTGTTGGACACTGGGGAGTCCACTCTCAGTGTTCTGTAATATTTAGTTGTAAGTTTTACTGACAGCAGGATGCATAATCCCTGTGTCAGCACCAACCCCTCCCACCAGTGTATGACACTGGGGATCCCACTCCCAGTGTCCCCAGTTATGTCCTACCCCTCAAGTAATGTGGGACACTGGGGATCCCACCCCCAGCATCCTGAAATATGCTTGGCAGTGTTCCTGTAAAAAAATAAAACAGTCCCCCGACATCTCTTTTTTTAAATGGTCCCTCATCATCTCCCACTCCCCCTTCCCCATCCTGACCCTCCCACTGAACACCCACCACCACCCCCTTGCCATATACTTACCACTGGAGATTGTCGGCTGTCATCTTCTGTGGACTGGGACATGTCTGCACTCTTCAAAGCCAAACTGCAAATTGAAGAATCAAGGTAAGTGCTGTATAATGGTTTTCAATGGTGTTTTTAACTTATAGTGATATATTATCCATTTCTAGGTATTGTTGCACCAAATGTTCAACATGGGCTTTTTGGGACCACACCTTACGAACACTGTCACTGTTGCTTTGTTACTTGGTCCTGTAAGGTGATTTGATGGTCACTGTGTGAATTCACCTTTCAGGACCACGTAATGAAATAACAGTGGCAGTGTTTATGAGGCGGGGTCCCAAAAAGGCCATGTTGAAAATCTGGTGAAAAAATACCTAAACATTCCTGAGTTATGCATGGGCACTTTACTTTTTCTATGCATAAGCGTAACTTTGGTAATGTTTAAACTTTTGACTCCAAATTTTAAACATAGCCATTTTTCCAAACCACCTCATCAACAGTACAGCTGTCAGTTCTCGCATCCTGCCTGAAACATGTTTCCACACCTGTGGCGTGGAATGGCATTTTGCCATGGATTACAAAATTATGTGATTTATGAGGTGGGGTGATAAGAAGACTATGTTGAAAATTTAGGGTCAAAATATGGAAAAATGACAAAGTTATCACCATTCATTGCCATTTTGGTACGTCCGCTCATAACTAAGGACATTTTCAGTAGTTTACCTACAGATTTACAACATAGCCTTCTTATTACCCCACCTCATGTATGGCACAGCTGTAATTTTTTAGATCCTGCCAAAATGTGATTTTTGACCTGTGTCACATGAAATGGCATCGCAGTTGTATAGAATTATGTTTTGGCAGTGATTTGAAAATTGTCTGTGCCAAGAACATGTCCTGGGGTAATCAGATGGCTATGGTGATAATTTTCTAATGCATCTACAGAGGGATGGGTGTGCAGAGTCCAAAGGACCCTGTGCTCCCACAAAGCTCCAACAGAGAGATGAAGATTAATGACACTGTCTTTACACCTATGGATAGATGGGGCCCAGTGCTCCCATAAACAACAATGGCTATGGTGATACTTTCAAAAAAAGTAAAGAAAATCATTGCATTTGAATTTTGGCATGATTTTTATGTAGTATAAACTTGGGTAACAGAAGTGCCAGTGTTTGTTTGGTGCAAAAATATTAATCTGTTGCAAAGTTATTCAGTTTTTCAGTTCCTATTAATTCATATGGGAAGTTAATTTTTCAGAATAGAGGTAAAAAGATTGACAAAGGGATTAATCTCATGAAAAATTATTCATTTTTGTGAGATCCATTCCTTTTTTGTGATGAAAAATCCTTTTTCATGAAGAAAAATCCTTTATTGCAAGCCATCTTGTTTTCTTTTCACCAACTATAAAATGTGGAAAATACATAAAAATTCTGACATTTTACAAATCAAACACCCGAACCAAGCTTAATGGGCCCCATTTAGCTAGATTCTGGTGTTTGGTTTTCAGAACTGGGACCAGAAATACCTTTTCTGGGCACCCAAAATCCCAGGTGCCCAGCTTAGTGAGAGGAACCTTCTGACTTGTTCTCTGTTTGAGAACAGCAGGTTTTATTACATTCTGCAGCCAGATACAGTATTATTACTGGTCAGTCCCATCTTTTTAAGTATTTAGACTCGGAAGAAATTTAGTCAAATTAAAAAGAGGATCAGATTAAAACTATTGTGAGCCAGCTACTTGCAGCATTGTGTTCAGTTTGAACTGAAATTCTGGTTAAAGGTACAGAGTTTTTTGGAAAACAGTCAGCACACAGTATTTGTTTATTTAACAGTTATAGATCTCATTTTATGTGAATAGGAAGATTTGTTACCAAAACACTGAGTTCTAGTGTTTAGCTCACTAAGAGCATCAACTGGTGGAAGGAGGTCACTGCTTAATAAAATCAAAAGCTTCAACTAAATGATCAAGCAGCTTGGGGGTGGGAGGGGTAGGTTTCCAAAGACTGCAGGTCGGGGGATGTGTTGTGTTGTTCATTTTGTCTGAGACCAACAAGTAAGTAATTTGGGTGTTTGTGGGGTGGGCAGGGGTGCTGAGGCATGGTTTCCACTAGCCTGGATAGAGTTAAAACCTTTATACAGAGTAGCGGCCTGAGTGGGTACGGGGAAGCTAGCCAGGCTGTGGCAGGTTGGTTAGGTCGGGCCTGGTCTGAAAAAAAAAATGACTCTCAACTGTGGCACAGGGTTCCCTCCTTCCTTAGCCTGCCCTGCCAAGTCTGAATCGCGCCCACCCCACTTTAGAATTCAGCTGACTCTTAAAGAAGGCA
Source organism: Neoceratodus forsteri (assembly GCA_016271365.2). NCBI lineage: Eukaryota > Metazoa > Chordata > Ceratodontiformes > Ceratodontidae > Neoceratodus > Neoceratodus forsteri. The sequence continues at coordinate 454,377,953 of CM028131.1, forward strand.
TGACACATTTGACAGTGAAACTGTTCTTTTCTTAGTGCTCAGCATCTTATTTGTTTACTATCTGTTATGTTCAGTTTTTTGCATGTATAATGCCCATCCCAGTACAGTGTGTAAACATTCTGGTAAAGATTTTAACCAGGCAGGAGACAACGACTGCCTTCATCAAACCCCTCACTTGTGCTATCTGTGTGATGCATGGCTCCGCTTGTGGCAGCTCTGGGGACTTTGCACCAAGATCCCTGTTTCAAAATCTGGCACAAGGTCCCTGGTGCACCTGAAGTTTGCTGCAGGTGGGGGTTTGGTGCAACTTGTGCTGATCGAAAGGCCTTTTGCAAATTGGGACCATTATCTTTTATCCAGAATTAATGTTATTATTGGTGACTACGTAAAATACACCCAACCTTTCACTGTGGAGCTCACAACTTTTTAAGGGTCATTGTCCAATTAATAAATATATAACAATCTCAGTTGCTCTTTGATTTATCACATTAACCACTTGCAGTATTCTTGTAAAAATAGCAGTCATTCCATTTTTTAATAAATTACATCTTTACCTCAGTTTGAATTAAATATGTGCATCTCACTTGCTGTATTAGCATTCAGTCAAGACAGTGAAAACTCTTTCAGAGATGTCATGCCAGGCGGAGGCATGCTCTGGTTCCAGTGGCTCCTTCATCCACTTAAACACTATATGCTGTTAGAGTTTCCAATGTGTCTGACATCAGTGGTTCATAAGTCAGTCTCTTGAATATATGCACTGAACTTAGCAGGAATTCCTGGATGCTTATAGCAGTGCGTCTGCTAAAGTCGATATCTCCCTACAGTAAAAGGAGACCCTCTCAATTAGCTAAGAGCATGACATAGGTTTTAATTGGGGTTTCAGCAATTTTAATCATTTAAACCAAAATTGCTTATGTGTTCTAATACACACAGGTAATAAAGCAGAAAAGTCCACTTTTATACGCTCATATAAAAGCTATAATACTGGTGAGTGGGAGGTCATGGTTTAGAGAGGAAGTCAAGTATTGCAGCAATTTAGTAACTACACAGGTGTTGGACCACATGAGGCTAAATTCATCACTAAAAATACATAAGAAATGCATAATTAGACCACCTTGAAAATAGGACCTCGATCCTATTGGTGTATATGTACCCCCTTTAATCCTATATGAAAATAAAGATTTTTACTGCTGATTAATTATGGTCCAAAAAACAAGCAAATTGTGGAATATACCTCCTAACAGAAATAATGACAACAAACTCAGTCTATCCCTGTTATACACATGGAATAAGAATTTGAATAGGGCAGACCCTTGCAAGGGGCATGACTGATGCTAGAAAACTGCATTGCATTTACATCCTGTAAAAAAAGAAAACAGTCCCCTGATATCTTTTTTTTTAACCTGGAAAAAAGAAAACGGTCCCTCATCCCCCTCCCCCATACCTACCCTCCCACTGAGCACCCCCATACCCAACGCCCCTTGCCCCATACTTACTACCGGAGGTGATTGGCTGTCATCTTCTGTGGACTGGGACATGTCTGCTTTCTTCAAGCTGAACTGTGAAATGATGAATAAAGGTAAATGCTGTATAATGTATTTCAAAAGCATTTTGAATATATGTTCAGAACTTTTCCATTTTTGGGAATGTTTTCACTGAATTTTCAGCGTAGCCTTTTTGGGACCCCACATCATGAACACTGTCATTTCAATAATCGTGCCTGGAAGGTGATTTCATGGTCACTGCTTGAAATCTCATTTATTGACTGAATAAAGAGATTTCACCACCACGGTTCATGAGGTGGAGTCCCAAAAAGGCTATGTTGAAAATGTTGTGAAAAAATTTCAAAATGTGTCCTAGTTATGTACGTTCACTTAAATGATTCTAGGCATGTGCATAACTTTGGTAATTTTGACTCCAAATTTTCAACATAGCCATTTTTTCACACCACTTCATAAACAGTACAGCCATCATTTTTCATGTCCTGTCTGAAATATGATTTCTCACCTGTGACTCAGAATTACATTTTGACATGGATTTAAATAGTGTCACCTATGGGGTTTATGAGGCGGGGTCATAAGAAGACTGTTGAAAATTTGTGGTCAAAATATGAAAAAATGCCAAAGGTACGACCATTCATTGCAATTTTCATGTGCCTGCTTGTAACTTTGGAAATGCAAAAAATTTTTATCTCAGATTTTCAACATAGCCTTTTTATTACCCCACCTCATGCATGTGACAGTTGTCATGTTCCAAATTCTGCTCAAAATGTATTTTCGCACCTATGCCACGGAATGGCATTGCAGTTGCATAGAATTATGTTTTGGTGGTGATTAAAAACCTTTCTGTACCATGTACATGATGTGTGTTAATAAGATGGCTATGCTGACAATTTTGTCACTGTTGTCCTATAAAAGGAAATACGCATCAATGGAGGGATGAGAGCGCAGGGTCTGAATGACCCAGCACTCCCACAGTAAAATAAGAAGTAAGTAAGAAAATAAGTTGCAAAAAACTTTGTTAATGCTTCAGTTAGGGTCAAAGTGAAAAAAGGTTGGGAAATGAGGTGTTAGGGTTTCCCTAACACCCCGCCCTCCCAAACAAGGCAGGAGTGCAGGTGTGGGGTGTGCCTTGGGCTTCTCAAACCTAACGCTCATCCCATTCTCATAAAGTCTACTCATCTTATCTTATTTACAGATGGAATGGGGAGAGCATTAGGCTTGAAAAGCCTAAGGCACACCCCAAACCTTGTCTGGGAGGGTGCGATGTTGGAGAAATCCTAATGTCTCATTTCCCAACTTTTGTCACTTTGACCCTAACTGGAGCATTAATGATGTTTTTTGAAACATATAATAATCATAGAATCATAGATTCCTAGAAATTCGATGGCAGAAAAGGACCCTTCCAGACCATCTAGTCTGCCCAACCCTCCCCTTTCACATACCTCCCTCCCCACCTGCCCCCACCCTCCCCCAATACTCAGTCCCATATGCCTGCCCCATGCCCTCTTAAATTCCTCCACCATCTCAGCTCCCACTACTCAGACTGGCAGTCTGTTTCAGGGCTCCACCACCCTCTCTGTGAAAAAGCACCCCCCCTCACATTGCCCCTGAACCTATTTCCTTGCAATCTAAGGTTGTGCACTCTAGTTCTGGCTGGCTCCTTCCTCCTCAGCTGACCATCTTCACCTACTTTATTGAGCCCCTTTACACATTTAATGATTTCAATCATGTCCCCCCTTTCCTGTCTTGTTTCCAGCATGTACAGATTCAGCTCCTTACACCTCTGCTCATATGTTTTCCCATGCATTCCCTGCACCATCTTTGTTGCCCTTCTCTGAGCCCTCTCCAGTGCATCTACATCTTTGTGGAGGTGTAGTCTCCAGAACTGAACCCCGAATTCTAACTGCAGCCTCACCATGGCTTTGTAGAGGGGCATTATAACCTCCCTCCTTCTGCAAGTAATGCCCCTGCCTATACATGCCAGCATTCCACTGGCCCTTCCTGCCATCCTACTTCTTTGGAAACCTACCTTAAGGTTTGAGGAGACTATGATCCCCAGATCCCTTTCCTGTCCTGACTCTTTCATTTCCTCCCCACCAGCGTATACCCCGCTTTTGTGTTTTTTCCTCCCTAGGTGCATCACAGCACACTTCTTGGCATTAAACCTCAGCTGCCATTTCCTGGCCCACTCTCCAAGCATCTTGAGGTCCCTCCTCATGTCTTCCATCCCCTCCAGTGTGTCCTTCCTATTGCACATTTTTGTATCATTGACAAATAGGCACACCCTCCATCTTAAACCCTCCGCAATATCACTGATGTAGATGTTAAAAAGGAGAGGACCCAAAACTGACCCCTCTGGCACTCCACTCCTCACCCATGCCATCTCAGAGTGCACCCCATTATGTACTACCCTCTGAGTTCTCCCTACTAGCCAGGCCTCCACCCAGCCTGCTACTTTCCATCTCAACCCCATGTTTTCCATCTTGCTCACTAACCTCCTATGAGGGACGGTGTTGAAGGCCTTGCTGAAGTCCAGATAGGCCACGTCTACAGCCCTTCTCTGGTTGATTACCTGAGTCACCCGATCAAAGAAATCAATTAGGTTGGTCTAGCATGATTTCCCCTTGGTGAAGCCATGCTGTCTGCTGTCCTGCAAGCCACACTCCTCCAGGTAATTCACCACCCTCTTCTTGATCAATGCCTCCATTACTTTTCCCACCACAGACATGAGGCTGGCTGGGCAGTAGTTCTCCTTCAGCTCCCTGCTACCTCCCTTGTGCAAGGGCACCATGTCAACCCTCCTCCAGTCCTCTGGCACCCTCCCCATACTCAGGGACAGATTGAAGAGCCTTGTCAGGGGTGCGGACAGCTCCTCCCTCAAATCCTTGATCACTCTGGATACATTTCATCAGGCCCCATTGCCTTGTCCACTCATAGTCTATCCAGCTCAGGCCTGACCCTATGCACAGTAAATGGGATCTGATCCACCCATTTGCCCTCCTTCCCCTTAGGCACTAGCATCGGACACCTGCCTTCCACCTTCTCTGTGAACACCGAGCTAAAATACTCATTTAGTGCGTCTGCGTTTTAGTAGTCCCACTCCAAGTTTATCCCTCCTTCACCCCTCAGTCTAGCAATCCCCTGCCCTGCTCTTTTCCTCTCCCTCACATATCTAAAAAATGTTTTATCCCCCCACCCACTCCTGGCCATTTTGACTATTTTCTCCTCAGTGGCTGCTTTCGCCCTTCTGATCTCCCTCCCTGCCAAATTCCTCTTCTCCCTATACTCCTCCCTATCCTCCTCTCTAAGTGTCATCTTAAATTTTCTAAAAATCCTCCTCCATTCCCTAACTGTCCCCGACACCTCCCTAGTGAACCAGAGTTGTCTCCTCCCTCTCTTGCTGTTTCTGACCCTTTTTATGCACATTTCTGCTGCTTCCTGAACACCTTCCCATATAGCTTCCCAGAGTTCCTCCACTGCCCCATCTTCTCCATACCATCCATTTTTCCCTAACTATCTTTCTCATCCTATTAAAGTCTGTGTGTCTGAAGTCCATGACTATCATATTAGTCTTACTTGTCTCCCTTCCTGCCCTGCCCTGAACCATACCACACTGTGTTCACTGGTGCCCAAGGCATCTCCCACCCACACCTCCTCCACACTCTCCCTGTTAGTCATAACCATGTCCAGCGAGTTATTTCCCCTCATTGGTTCCCTGATCAGCTGTTGAAGGAATACCCATTGTAGATTGGCTAATACCTCCCTGTTCCTTGCTGATGCTGCATCTGGGATTTCCCAGTCATGGGATATTCAGATCACCCACCAGTAGCAGTTCTCCTTTCTGTGCCAGCCTTGTGACTGCCTAAGTTAGCCATCTATCGTCTTCCTCTCCTTGTGCAGGTGGCCTGTATACCACCTCCAGTCACAGGGATTCACCCATCTTCCTACCTAGTGTTACCCACAGCAGCTTAGTCTGCCCTTCCACCTCCTGCCCTTCAGTAACACTGATGCCTTCCCTGACGTATAAGGCAACCCACTTCATGCCTTCCCTGTGCCTTCTGAACATTCTATAACCTGGAATGGTTGTTTCCCAGGTGTGATGGGGTGGGAAGAATGAGAAGAGATCTGGATAAACTGGCAAAATTGTTGGAAGAGTGGCAACTGGGGTTTAATGCAAAGAAGTGCAAGATCATGCACATAGGTAAAATAAACCCTGAAGCCACCTATAGGCTGGGAGGGGTGTTGCTGGCAGTCACAAGGGAAGAAAAAGACTTGGGCATCATCATCACAGATGACCCGAAATCATCCAAGCAGATCACAAAAGCAGTAGGTAAGGCTAGGAGGATGTTGGAGTATATTAGCATGGGTATCACAAGCCATAAGAGAGAGGTAATAATCCATCTTTACAAGACACTGGTTAGGCCCCATTTGGAGTACTGCATGCAGTATTAGAGGCCACACCTTCACAAGGACATTAACCAAATTGAGGCAGTCCAGAGAAGGGCAACCAAAATGGTGCAGGGACTGCATCAGAAAACATATGAGGATAGATTAATGGAGCTCAATATGTATTCCCTAGAGCAAAGGAGGGAAAGAGGTGATATGATCGAAACATTCAAACACCTTAAGGGCATTAACAAGGTGAAAGAGTCTAACATGTTTCAATATAAGAAAAATATCAGGCCAAGAGGACACAGCATGGGATTAGAGGGAGGCCAATTAAGGGGTAAGGTGAGGAAGTTCTTTTTCTCAGAAAGGGTGGTGGATGCATGGACCGGCCTACCTCAGGAAGTGGTGGATATGAATACAGTGCAGGGCTTCAAACAGGCATGGGATAGGCATAAGGGAGTAAGACAGATGAGTATGAATAGATAGGCCATTGACAGAGTAAAGGCCGATGGCACATTCATAAAGTAGAAAAAGAATGGGCAGACTGGATGGGCCTTGCGGTCATTATCTGCCATCAACTTCTATATTTCTATGTTTCTATGGTGCTCTGTCCACCATGTCTCACTTATTGGGACTAAATCTAATCTCTCGTCCCTCATGATGACCTCCAGGTCCACCATCTTATTTCCTAAATTCCTGGCATTTGCTGACAATCCCTTCCACCCATCTCCCCATTTGTTTCCCCTTGCTCCTGTCACCCTTTTGCCCAGCCATGTAGTGTTGTCATTGGGGGGGGGCTGGTAGCCTCCAAGCTTTGCTCCTTGAGGAGCAGATTTATTCCCACTCCCCCAACCTAGATTAAATTGTAGGTATCCACTATGTATTCTTCTAGCTTGCATTTCAGTACTGCTACCCCGTCCCTATTCAGGTGCAGTCTGTCCTGTGCAAATAGGCTCTCATCCTCCCATGTAGATCCCCAGTCCCCTACCAAGCCATATTCCAATTGCTCACATCACCCCACCAGCCACTTGTTGAACTCCCTAATCCTCAACTTCATATCAGTGCTTGCCCTCACTACTGGTAACACCTCTGAGAACACCACTGATTTAAACCCTAGACTACTACAGTATCTAGCTAGAGCTTTGAATCTAGCCTGCATCTCCATTAAGCTACTTCCTGCCAGGTCATTTGTTCCCAGGTGGAACAGCAGGTGCATTTTCTCATCCTGCTGCCTCCCCCTTGAGGGGATATAATGAATTACCTTTAATGCTGTCATGCCCGGCAGACCCTACACCCACACTGTGCTGTTTTTGTCTCCCTTTCCCCCACCTAATCACTTTTATTATAGAGTCCCCAACCAGTAGGATCCTGCTCTCCATCTCCTTCTTATCGCATCTCCCTACCATCCTTCCCAACCCCCTACATCCTAATTCCTACCTTATTATCAATACCTCCTTTGTCCATTTTGCTTCCTGAAGCACTGTCCTCCCTCTGTGCTCCCCCAGCTTCTTTGCTTTGTGCCCCTCCAGCTTTGTGCCCCCACAGGCTCTATCTGTCAGGCTGCCTGCCTCTGCCCCTCCATTTTCTAACTTTTCCCTTCCTTGTTTATCTGTTCCTGCCTGTGTCCTGCCTGATTTTCCCTTCCTCCTACATCCAGCTTTTGCTCCTCTGAACCCAAGCACACTGTCCCCTCCTTCCTTCTGGGCTTGCCTGTTGGTTTTACCTGACAGGGCCTCCCCCCTTTCCATTTGTTCTGTGTCTTCCTTCATCATTGCCTCTCCTTCTTCCCCTGTGTGCTTTTCAGCTCCTTTTTCCTGATCCCTCCCCATTTAGCACCTCTAGTGGTGCAAACCTTTTCTTCTGTTCTAAGCCCACTGCCTGTACTCCTCTGGTTGATAGTCCTCCCCTTGCTCCCTCCTCCCTTGTCCTCTGCACAGGCTTTGTACCATTATACTATATCACCTGCTGTTTCCCCAGGTTTCGCTTGTGCCCATTGCTGCCCTTATCCATTATTCCTGTATCTCCTCTGGTGCTTTTCCCTACCCCCCTTGTAGTCATGCTCCCCAACCTTCCTCCAATCCCATCCCATCTTCCCCTTCCTGCAGCTGGGTTTGCTTCTTGTTTCCCTGCAGCTCCTCTTTTGACTGTGCCTTGTCCCTCCATAGTCCCCTCACTTTCTGCTATAGCTCTCTTAGTGGGATCCCTCATGTTTCCCCATCTACTTCTCTCCCTTTCCCAGCTTTGTGCCCATCTCAGCCATCCCACCTCCTTCCTTAGCTGTGCAATCTGCCTACATACCAAATATCCCCCCATTTTCCAGGCTATATTCAGTACCATGGCCGACCCACAACCAGTACACCCTACAGTCCCTAACACCCTCCCAAAGATGCCACCAGCCCTTGAAGCATTAGGATCATGCCTGGATCTTCCCCCGCCCTGTTCCATTTGACCCTCCAATATTATTTCCCCCATATTTTCCTCTTGCCTGTGTAAAGCTTTTGGTTTAGTCCCAAGGGTGAGATGTTCCCTGTTTAAAAGCTATGTGTTTCCATGCCCTGTGGCTTTCATGCTTCTGGCCAGGGAATGAAATGGGTTGAACCTGGCAGTCCTGTCCACCAATCGTAGGGTAGCTCCTCAACTATAAATGTAAAGTACTCTGGGGTGGGAGGGATGGTGGTGTTTGAGCCCTACTCTGTCTCTTGTGAGTCAATCAGCCCTGAACCTTTCTTCACCCAGACCTCTCAATCCCCACACAAAGGTCTAAGGCCAAACTGCAGCTTCCTGTATGAGGTCCACACCTGAGTTAATCTCACCAGTGACAGCTCCAAAAATTCAAACAGCACAAATTAAATATCATAGCCCAGAATTTCACTCAGTAACAGTTGTAATTCACAGAACTGATTTAAATCCTAACCAACATGTCCCTTCATAGCACAAACAATCCCAATATCAAAATAAACAGAAAAAAGAAAAAACAAAGCATTTCCCTGAATTGCACTCCTGTTCCTGCTGCTCCCTAGTGTTTCTGTGAGCCAAGATGGTGGTGCCTGCTATATTCCCCCTCCCCTCTCTCACAAGGCCAAACTGCAGCTTCCTGTCTAACCCCCACACCTGAGTTAATCTCACCAGTAACAGCTCCAAAAATTCAAACAGCACAGATTAAATATCACAGCCCAGAATTTCACTCAGCACAGTACTGATTTAAATCCTCACCACCTTATCCCTTCACAGCACAAACAATTCCAATATTAAAATAAACAGAAAAAAAGAAAGAGCAAAGCACTTCCTTGAACTTCACACCTGCCCCTGCTACATGTTCTTGGTGGTCTAGTAGCATTCCCTTCCTGATCCCCAATCTTACTATTTTTTTAATCATTAAAATTTCCTGGTGGTCTACTGGCCCTCGCTCCCTGATCCCCAATGCCAATGTTACCATTTATTGGTGGCTAGTGGCATCCACCCACTGTCCTACTTTTGTTTCCCGCTGAAAATAAGAAAACCATCACATGATGTCTTTTAAATTTTTTTAACCTGTAAAAAAGGTCCATCACAGATCATACCAGCACTCCTCACCTGACCTCCTACTGTGCACGTACAGTACCTCCCCACACACCCCTTGACACCCAAACCCGTTCACTCACCTGAAGAGTTCCCAGATTTGAAATCCACTCTCCCAATCAAAGACACAGCTTGCTGCTGGGACTGGTGACTGCAATATGAGAAACAAAGATACATGCGCTTTAATGTATTTCAATCGGGGGTTGAACTTTTATGTATAACTTTGACATTTTTTAGGTTTTGAACCCAAATTTTCAACATGGCCTTTTGAAGACCCCATCTCATGAACAGCAGGACTGTTGGTATGCAACTCAGACTGGAAAGGTGATTTCTCGGTCGGTTGCTGAAATCACCTTTCCATTGGGATTTGTGTAACAGCAGTCACATTGTTCAAGAGGTGGGGTCATAAGAAGGCTATATTGAAAATCTGGCATTACAGTTATTAAAATTGGCAGCGTTATGACCAGTCGTTGCGATTTCATTACTCACACTCGTAACTGGGAATTTTAATATTTTGACCCTAAATTTTCAACATAGTCTTCTTATTACTTCACATCATGTATGTCACAGCTGTCATTTTTGTAATCCTGTGCAAAATGTGCATTTGCACTTGTGCAGAATGTCATTGTGGTTGCGCTGAGTTACGTTTTGGTGGAGATTTGAATATTTTCTGCACCTGGTGGATGAGGTGGGCTAATACCATTCCTATGTTGACAGTTTGGTCACTTTTTTCCTATAAATGGAAGTGCAGCCCATAGGGCCTTGTGCTTCCACAGCTACATACATATATGCATCTACAGATGGATGGGAGTGCAGGGCCCAGAGGGGTCTGTGCTCCCACAGGTAAATAAGGATATGAATATATCATCTCAAACAGTAAAGTAATTAGTTGCAAAAAACTCTGTTAATGCATCAGATAAGAATAAAGTGACAAAAGTAGGGAAATGCTGTGTTAGGGTTTCCAACTTTAACACCCCACCCCCACCCTGCACACATAGCAGGCATCAGGACAGTGCCTTGGGTCATCAGCCCTAATGCTCACCCATTCTCCCATACTGTACACATCGCTAATTTACTTATGGAATGGGGTGGCGTTAAGCTAATGATATTTACCTATTGGTGTGTGCAAATGAAATGAGGTATAGGTGAATCTAACACCAAATTTCCCTACTTTTGTCATTTTAACCGTAACTGATGCATTAACAGAGTTTATTTGCAACTAACATAGACAGACAGACAGATAGATAGATGAATTCATTGCAAAAACTTTGTTTATGACACATTTCTCTATTTTTGTCACTTTAACCCTAACTAGTACATTAACAAAGATTTTTGCAATGAATTTTGAGCTAGTATAATCACATCCCATGCTTAGAATCAATTTTTAGAAGGACGGATTTGAATGCCCAAAACTGTGATCAGTCAGTAATTTTTGCAAGTTTCATACCCTGGTGATCTGCAGAGACTCCTAATTCCTGATCTCTTGTTACTCAACATGAGCGCTTCCACACTTCATTTCTATTAATATTGACTTGAGAATGAGAAGCATAAGGATAAATACCAGTTTTCAATCATTTCAAACTTAAAGTTGCAAAAGATTTATAATAAATTGCATACCTGTTCTTTTCCAAGGATAGGAGATGCCATACCTCATTTGTTTCTTGGTGGAGAGTGCTTCTCCATAATTTGACAACTGGAGTTACTGAGTCATTGGAAGGTCAGCTGTGGGAGGTCAGCAGACTTGCTGGCTATGGTGGGATTTGAACCTGTGGCTCACAGATCAGGGCCATAGACTAACTTTCAGACTACTATACCTCTGCATAATTTATTTTAATAAGCCCATTTTCTGACACTTTTATTTAGGCAAAAGTCAGAAGCGTGTCTTCTGTATATCTTATCTTTCATACAGTATTAAACTGATTTGACATATTTGCCAAGGGCAGTAGGCACATGATAGATTCAATATCACCCTGAAATCATTTTATTCTAGTCTGTCTAGTAGATATTATATGCATGGTAATTGCTGCCAATGAGATGGGTGCTGTGGTTTCCTTTGCTTTATGTTGTTGGTGACTGTAGCTATTTAGGACACTAATACAAGAGGAAACAATCAATACAAACTTGACTTTCTTTCACAAGGTAAAGGTGAGACTAACCCTTTATAGTTAAGTATCGGTAAATAAATGACAATTATCGTATGATTCACTTTAAGTACATGGCATGCTATAAATGTCAGTTTCGGCACTGATGAGAGGACTGGAGAGGATATGCACTTCAATTTCCAAATGCACAGAAACCTAACACTGTATTACACTGTACATGATCTTGATTCATTCCATAACAGCTGACCCCATGCAAAATAAAATGATGATGCTGGCTGAATTGTATAAAGTAGCATTCTTAAGCCTCACCTGGTAGTTACCCCCACCCCATATGCACACCCACACACATTCAACATTCACATGCAGTCTAAATAAAATGCTAGCTAGACCAAGGTGTTCAGTATTTCCAAATTATATGAGTACTGTATAATATTCTTAATTTGGGGATGCCTTGAAATAAGCTGCATCAGGTACATGATAATTAACCATGCCATTCTTAGGAAACAAAAGTTCATTATAACTCTTTTGCATATCAGTAACACTCATCATGCTGATTTTTATAATCTGAACAGAAACATTTACTAAGAATAGTTGCATGGTGCTGAACATCCAGTATCAATTCGTATTATAATGCACTTTATTCTCTCTCTTACTTATTGTTTCAGTTGCCCCCACAATATTTTTTTTTTCTCTGCACAAAACAACAATGCAAAAAAGGTACAATAATAGACACTGTACCTCTGAATGCCACTTTGGTGATCTGCATAAAATTGGCAGCAGCAGCATTCAATGATGCTAGCCATGGATCCACATACTAACAGACTGTCAGCAGTAGAGGGGGCATCTGAAAACAGCATAGGTATCTGTTGCATACATGCAGGAGATTGTTTGAGGACTTGCGCACTGGATGGCAAGAAGGGCAGTCGCAACATGACATGTTAAAAATAGGGTCACTGCACTACACAGCAGTGGAGTAGTATATCAAGATTCCTCACTGGTATCAGAGAAGGAAGATCAGTGGTTGCAGACACCCAGTGGAGCAGTTACCTTTATGGGGGTCCCAGACAGGTCAATCCATGGTATAAGTGCCATGTTGATTAAAAAACTACCAGGTGTAACCATCTAGCAGTAAACACTTCCCAGTCATAACAATTATCTGGGCTCCTGAGTACCTGGAGAGCCTTTTGACTCAGTGCCCCCACTCCTGCATTTTAAGAAGCAGTAAGGTTCAAGTCGGGACTGGACCCCTTCCCCCTTTTTTATGTCAGGTTAGGGACACTCCCTTCGGTATAAAAAAAAAGAATAAACAAATAAGGGGGTGGTCGTGGGAAGCGAGGACTGGTTTTGGGTGGCAGTAGTCAGCACCCCCTACCTTATATTCATATGGTCCATCAGCTAATTAGCTTCTGAAGGGGAGGAATGCCAGGGAAGCATGAGTAGGCCTATCACTGGCAGGGTCACCTAGGGAGCCCCATGCGAAGAAGCATTTTGGTAGACCATGTAATGATACCCTCCAACAAGGAATCTATGATCTCATGAAGAGCTGAGGTGGGTGCAGGCTTATCTGTGAACTGAGGAGCAGTCATGGAATGAGGGTAAAGCTTTGGGCTGAGGAAGCTGGAAACAATCCAGTGAGGGCTGGGGTGGCCCCAGCAGGTAAGAAATCAAACCTTCAGGGGTTTATTGGAGGAGCTGCAGCAAGTCAAGCACACGGGCAAGGGAGAAGGAGTTCTCTTTCTTAGGAATCCTTCCTTATAATCTGGGGAACAGCAACTGGGCAGCTGCAAGTTTGGGAATGGGTGCACCACCAGAGGGCAGCAGCATCCCTTTGGATTGGGACAACAAGATTGATCTAGTAATTTCTTTTGTTAATGTATGGTGTTAATGCAATAATGGTGCTGTCATAAGTGGGCACATCATGGCTTCTGAGGTCACTTGACTAAACAGGTCTTGGCGAGCAGTGGCCAAGGCTATCGGTGAATGTTCCTGGGAAACATTCAGTCACAGTTCTGTAAGGCAGATTGGAAGCACAAGTTGTAGCACCTCAGTCAGTTAAAAAAAAAAGCAAGAAGAATGGGATTACACACATTGGACATTCATCAAAAGCATATCAAAGGTGAGCCAGTTGGCTTGAATGAGGTCATCCATCTATCCACACTCACACCACACACACACATGTACACACATACATGGGTCCTCCATTGGGGAAGGGCAGTCAGTGGAGAACTGTTACAAAAAGGGGTGAGATCTCTCCCCACAGGAGCAAGGCATAAATGGAAGTGTTGTCTGAAAGCACTTCCTTGGACTTGGAACATCTGAGAACCCAGAGCCCTGCTGCAGTCTGAAGAAAACACTATTAGCTAAGTTATCTTTCTGTTCAGAGCCATGGCAGGCAGTTCCATGCACATAATAATAATAAAAATAATTTTATTTATATAGCGCCTTTCAAATTATCAAAGCTCTGAACAGGTTAATAACATAAATACAAATATCCATACAAACATAAACTTATAAAAACACATCATAGATACATCATAAAAACTTAATAAATTACAATAAAATTCAATCACATTCTAACTAGCTTAATCCTCCAAAAAGCCCATTTTCCATAAAAAAGTTTTTAATTCTTTCTTAAATATCTCCACGGAGGTGCACTCCCGTAACCGGTGTAGTAGAGAATTCCAAAGAGTGGGGGCAGCTTGAAGAAAGCTCTGCTGCCTGAAGTTTTTAAACTCACTCTTGGAATCTCCAGCAACCCCATGTCAGCCGAGCGGAGCGATCAGCCAGGGCCAAAATGAACCAGGAGGTCTTTCAGATAGGACGGGCCCTGATCGCGAAGGGCTTTAAAAGTCAATAAAATGACTTTAAAGGTGATCCACCACCGAACAGGCAACCAATGCAGTTCGCGCAGCACTGGGGTAATATGACAGGACCTACTTGTCCCAGTCAAAACCCGGGCTGCAGCGTTCTGCCCCAGCTGCAGGTAGCGGGCGGATTTCAACCCCAGAAAGCCCAAAGTAAAGGGCGTTGCAGTAGTCCAGGCACGAGGACACAAAGGCGTGGACCAACGTTGGCAAGGAGTCAGATGGAACAAGGTGCCTAACCCTGGCAATATTCCTAAAATAGTAAAAGGAAGTGCTGACGACAGCTGACACCTGAAATTGTAAAGACAGCTTATCGTCAAAAATCACCCCAAGGTTACGCACCCATTCAGAGGTCAGCAATAACATGCCACCAAGAAAAATTCCAGAAGGCGCGCCAGTACACGACCTCTGAATCTGACCACCCGGGTCCACCACCAACACCTCAGTCTTCTCCGAGTTCAATTTTAACCAATTAGAATCCATCCAGTCTTGGATTTCCCCCAGACAGTTGTTAAACATCGAGAGAGCTCCATCCTGGTTGGGTGCAAAAGACAGGTAAAGCTGGGTGTCATCAGCATAGCAGTGAAACCTCAGCCCATACCATCTTATGATATTTCTGAGAGGCAGCATATACACTGCAAAGAACATGGGTGACAGCACAGAACCCTGAGGCACTCCACACAACAAAAAGACTGGGCCGGAGGAAAAAATCCCCGACACAACTCTTTGTGATCTCCCAGTGAGGAATGAAGTGAACCATTGCAAAACGGTTCCTGACATTCTGCAGATTTGCCTCAGACATGCTAACAACACCACATGATCCACAGTGTCAAATGCTGAGGAGAGATCAAGGAGAACCAGGATGGAACATCTCTTTTGATCCCTCGCCCTCAGAAGATCATTAAGCACCCGAACCAGCGCAGTCTCGGTGCTATGTCTTTTATGGAAACCAGACTGGAAGGATTCGTAGATACTATGGATGGTTAAATGGTCATCCAATTGAGCAGCTACAACCTTTTCAATAACCTTCCCAATAAAGAGACATAGAGTATGGTAGCACTGGCTGGCTATGAAGGGTTTGCTCCTTGTGGCTAGGGGTCAAGACATAAGAAGTGAGACATGGTGTGGTCCTTCTCTAGATCTCTGGGACCCGGTGCACCAGAGGAGATGGAAGCAGAGTGGTGGAATGAGGATGCACAGGCTGGCAGACTAGGAGGCCTCATGTCAGTAGGTAGCAGCATAGTAGGGGCCAGGGGCTGATCAGCTTCAGTGACAGTCCCAGACTTGACCAGGAGGCAAGGGTTGCTACATATGTCGAGGAGAATGATGTAGGACACTGTGGCCACAAATGCATGTGGCATGACTTGCACATGTGGATCACATGGCTGGAATGACACCAGGCGGGCCCTATTAGGACAGTTCAAATGGCAGGCAAGGACATGGTGGCAGTACACCATGGTCCATGGGGACTGTGGCCAGGTGATAGAGCACTACCCCAGGGCTCCTGGGAAGGCTGGTGCCCGGCCAGTCTGGTAAATCAGCCATGTGGGTAGATTAGGTTATCCAAGGGGTAGGGATGCCATCTCTAGGGGACAGTAGGGTTTATCAGGGGATGGGCTCTCAATATACTCAGGGTTACCAAGTTGGAAGAGCATGTAGGTTGGTGTAGGCCCATGGCACCCTAACAGACAGACAGTATTTCAGCAAGCTGGAGATCTTGCTGCAATGGGAGAGGCACAGGCTTTCTCACACTACATTAGTATGCAGTTGCATTAATTCTCTGTTGTCTCTTGCAGGTTCTCTGGATGGCACCACAAGCACTGGATTATAGAAATGTCATCCCTACTGGTCAGTGGCAAGGGCAGCCAGCTAGCCTAGTGGAAGTGCCATAAGTATACCACTGGAGCAGCACCACTTCACTGGTAGGGAATGAGACGGTGCACAAGTGGAAAGCTCCTGAGGTTGTAGGAAGAGTCCAGCATGCAGAAGGGCCCAGACACCTGGTTGTTCCTCCTCGGAAAGAGTTCTCAGCTGGTCATGCTCAATGCAGTGAGAGTGCTGTCCATGTGCGTAGATCATTAGAGCAGCAAGCTGCATGTATGGGGGTTATGGTAAATTGGGAACGTTAAGGAAGCCATGGGAGGGGCTATGGTGAGAGCCTCCCCACAGGGCTTGAGAGAGGAAAGAATGGTCAGCTGCAGTACAGAGAAATAGATAGGATCAAATTTGTTAGGTGGGTCTTGGAGGCACAATTGGAGCAAGCGGCATGGGGGCTCGAACTGCGTCTGTCCTGTGGAGGCTAGGGAGGATCGCAGACCAAGGGTACAAGGGGAAGAAGGGGGAGATGAGTTGAATTCTCCTGAAGGGCTCATTTCTTCCAGTCAGCATGAGACTGGGGGACTGCAGGACCTGGACCCAGATGGGAGGGATCTTGGTCCACCCTCATCATGATTATCCTGCAGGGACAGTGGTGCTGGACATGGGCAGCTACAGGGTGCTTGATCATATCACCTCCCCTGCTCCTGTTGGTGGGGTTTTGACCCACGAGATACATCAGTCATTAGGCCTGCACTACGGTGATGCATGAATTGGGGGGCTGGAGTGTGGGAGGCCTGAATGAAGGCTGCGCATCCTCCTGGCAGCACATGCTGCTCCAAAGGTAGTGAACGTACTTCAATAAATGCATGGCTACAGCCATTTCCTTCAAGACCTGTGTTGTATGGTTATTTCAGGGAAAGGGTAAGTGGAGAGCTACTAGACAATATAGAAGCTACAAGACAATGCAGCAACTGATCATTTGTCTGGGGCCCTCCCTCCCTGGACCTGGAGGGAAGGTAGGGGACCTTCCCCTTGGGGGTAGGCATGAGATCATGGCAATGCCATGAGGGGATGTACCACAAGGCTGCCTGAGGATGGTGGTATTTGGTGGAGGGAGAAGAAAGAAGCATCAAATGAGCTAAGGGCCAGCAACTCTCCCTTCTTTCTCCTCCATTTGTCAAATTCCCACCTGCCCAACCTCACAAATGCAGGGTAAGGGGCCAGGGAGGCAGGACCCCCTTTGACCCACTAAGGGTGACCGTGTTAGGGGTTGCGGAGTGAATTTTCCCAGTTTTCCCATTAAGCAGAGGTTTTCTGAGTTTTTCGCCTTCTCCAAATGGTTACAAACTTTAATAAGGAAATAAATAACTGAATAAAGAAATAACTAAAATGTAAAGTAGATGACAAGTAAAGAATCTGTTAAGAATTGATGATGAAACATAATACAACTGTCTCAGCCATGTCTGGTGGCTAGAGAGGATCGCAGACCAAGGGTACAAGGGGAAGAAGGGGGAGATGAGTTGAATTCTCCTGAAGGGCTCCTTCTCTTCCAGTTGGCATGAGGCTGGGGACTGCAGGACCCATACCTGGATGGAAGAGGTCGTGGTCCATAGAAACATGGAAACATAGAATTTGATGGCAGGTAGGGACCGCTTGGCCCACCCAGTCTGTCCATTTCCCTACCTAATGGATAAGCTGCAGATCCTAGTTAACCAGCAGCCTATTTCTTTCTACCCCACCCCCTAGAATTGCCTTATGGCTGTCCCATGCATGCTTGAATTCAGTCACTGTTTTTGACTCCACAACCTCCTCCAGAAGGCCATTCCATGCATCCACAACCCTCTCTGTGAAAAAATACTTCCTTACATTACCTCTGAGCCGCCACCCCCATCTTCAAATTGTGCCCCCTTGTTCTTGCATACCTCTTTTTTTGAAAGATGCTACCCTTTAGGACTTTGTTGATTCCCTTGAGGTACTTGAATGTTTCTATAATGTCCCCCCTCTCTCTCCTTTCCTTGAAGCTATACATATTAAGCTCCTTTAGTCTCTCTTCATATGTCTTCCGGTACAGACCCTGCACCATTTTAGTTGCCCTCTTCTGGACAGCTTCCATCTTGTCTATGTCCTTGCGAGGACTGGGTCTCCAGAATTGCACACAGTACTCCAGATGGGGTCTCACCAGCTGTCTGTACAGATGGATGACAACTTCCTGTTTTCTACTGGTGATGCCTCTCCCTATGCATCCCAGTATCCCCCAGCCCTCCTTACTGCCCTCTCACATTGCTTGCCCACCTTTAAGTCATCTGATATGACTACCCCCAGGTCCCTTTCCATTTTTGTTGTTGTTAGTATCTCCCCCCCAATTTTGTACTCTTCCCTTGGGTTTTTGTTTCCCAGGTGCATTACCTTGCACTTCTTAGCATTAAATCTAAACTGCCATACATTTGACCATTCCTCTAACCTAGCCAAGTCCCTTCTCATCCTTTCCACCCCACCTTGTGCATCAACTCTGTTGCAGATCTTTGTGTCATCTGCAAAGGGACATACTTTTCCTTCCAGTCCCTCTGCAATGTCGCTTACAAAGACATTGACGAGGACCAGTCCTAATACTGAACCCTGCTGCACCCCACTAGTAAAACCCCTTTCTTCAGAGTGGACTCCATTTACTATTACCCTCTGTGTCCTATTCTCCAGCCAATTCTTTACCCAGGCTATCATCTTGGAACCCACTCCTAGGCTGGCTAACTTGTATATTAATCTTTTGTGTGGGACTGAGTCAAATGCCTTGCTAAAGTCTAGGTAGGCCATGTCCACAGCCCCACCCTGATCTACTACTTTGGTCACCCAGTCAAAGAAATCTATTAGATTTGTCTGGCATGACCTTCCTGCTGTGAATCCATGCTGCCTTGGGTCCTGTGCCCCTCTGACCTCTAGGTCCTCGACAATTCTTTCCTTCAGAAATGATTCCATCATTTTCCCTATCATTGAGGTTAAACTAACTGGTCTGTAGTTTCCCGCTTCTGCCCTGCTCCCACTTTTGTGAAGGGGAATCACATTGGCCCTCCTCCAGTCCTCAGGTACCACCCCATCCTCCCATGATTTGTTAAAGAGGCTAGTCAGTGGTGTCACTAGTTCTACCCTTAGTTCTTTTAGAATTCTGGGATGAATCCCATCAGGCCCCATTGCTTTATCCACCTTCAGTTTTAAGAGTTCTTTCAGGACCCTTTCTTCTGTAAATGGGCTGGTATCAACTTCTGTATCCAGAGTGTTTCTATTGTTTGTTTTAGGTACCTCCCCCTCTTCATTTGTAAATAC